>OU466862.2:32851465-34101465 GCA_911865555.2 Thlaspi arvense
TTGGTTGTTCTCTAGCTGATGCTGCTTCTGCTCCTGCTTACTTGAACTATCTCGAAGCTGCTTCTCTTACGCCGCCTTCTATGCATGTTGTTTATATCAATACATCTCTGGAGACGAAAGCTTTTGCTCATGAGCTTGTACCTACCATTACTTGCACTTCATCTAATGTTGTACAGACGATTCTGCAGGTTTGTTTCTTGCTTTCTTGTTTCAACCTTTTACTTCATCGTGATGCTCTAAACTTTTGTTCTTGTTTCTATCAACAGGCGTTTGCTCAAATGCCGGATTTAAATGTTTGGTATGGTCCTGATTCTTACATGGGAGCGAATATTGTAAAGCTATTCCAGCAGATGACGTTGATGACGGATGAAGAAATCGCCGATGTTCATCCTAAACACAACCTAGATTCCATTAAATCATTGCTTCCCCGTCTTCACTATTTCCAGGTAACTTCGCCTTTTGTTGTTCGTGATAGTATGTGTTCAATCCGGATTAACCGAATCGATCCAATCCGAACCATACCAAAATAACTGATCAAATCGAACCATTTCTTAGTACGGTTTAAATGGATTCACTTATGTATGTATTATAACTGAAAAACCAAAACCGAAGCAAAAAAAGAAAGCCGATTTAAACAGATTTTTCTTTGAAAATGAAGGAGATATTTTAACAAAAGCCAAATCCGGACTAAACCATGGGGTGGGCATTCGGTTCGGTTTTTTCCGGTTCTGGAAAATAGGTTCCATTCGGGATTAAATTATAGTTTGGGTTTACCAAAACCAAAACATACCGAAACAAAAAAAAAAAAAAAACTGAAAAAATTAAGCTGCTGAACGGCGGAATGCAGAATAGTGGAATAATTAATATGATTGGATAAATTATGTGGAATGGCGGAATAGTAGAATTACAGAAAATATATAAAGTTAAATTTTCATAATAATATATCTTATATATAATTTAATATAATAAAAATTAAAATATTTATTATTATAAAAACATAATTTTAATATAATTAAAAAAATTAAAATTTTTATTGTAATTATTTATTTTTATTTTTGTTTTTTATTTACTATAAAATATATAATTATATTGCAATATTTAATCTATAGATATAATCTGATTATGTAGTATAAATATATTTATTTAAATAATAAAATATAATTAGTTATATAATTGAATGATATAAAATATTAATTCCGCAAATAAGCTACCTGAAACACACTTTTCCATTTAATCAAATTTTTTTTGTATTTTTTGTAAATATTTCTGCCATTCCGCAGAATTCGAGTTTTGACGTTTTTCCGCAAATTTTTCTGATTGACAAAATTTTTACAAAATTGTATTTTTCCACCATTCCATCATTCCACAAAAATTACCAATCATAGGCTGTGAAAATGAAGGAGATTTTAACAGAAGCCAAATCCGGACTAAACCATGGGGTGGGCATTCGGTTCGGTTTGGGTTATTCAGGTTTGGATTTTTCCGGTTCTAGAAAATAGGTTCCATTCGGGATTAAATTATAGTTTGGGTTTGGGGTTTCCGGATTCTAGAAAATAAATACCATTCAGAGGATCAAATTATATTTTAGTTGTTTGGTTCGGTTTTAAAAAAAGTTATAATAATAAATGAAGAATTTTTTACTGTGGTTCGGCTTTACACAAAAATTTAAATAAACCCGAATAGGGGTGTTCAATCCAGGTTTGGTTTCGGATCGGTTTTTAATGGTTTTTGGTTTATAAAATTTATATAAGATAAAACCGAATATATACGGCGCTAACTGACAAAAGAAGGTTTGTTTATATGATTGTGTGTTTTCAGGAAGGAACGTGTATTGTACATCATCTTTTCGGTCACGAGGTAGTGGAAAGAATAAAGTACATGTACTGTGACGCCTTTCTTACCGCGCACCTGGAGGTTCCGGGTGAAATGTTTTCACTAGCAATGGAAGCAAAGAAAAGAGACATGGGTGTTGTTGGATCCACACAAAACATACTTGACTTCATCAAGCAGAAGGTTCACGAAGCAGTTGACCGAGATGTCGAAGACCATCTCCAGTTTGTTCTAGGAACAGAGTCGGGAATGGTAACATCTATTGTCGCGGTGATCAGGAGTTTGCTAGGTTCTTCTGCTAACTCGAAAGTGAAGGTCGAAGTAGTGTTTCCTGTATCGTCTGACTCAATGTCGAAAACTTCTTCTTCGGAGGGTTCAAACTCCATTAAAGTTGGTGATTTGGCGTTATCGGTTGTACCGGGAGTAGCAGGAGGTGAAGGCTGCTCTATTCATGGCGGATGCGCTTCATGTCCTTATATGAAGGTCAGTTCTTCTTGCTTTGTAATTATCGTTCTTCATTGGATAGTGATAGCTAGCCAAGCCGGTTTGATTAGTTCGGGAATTTCGGTTTGGGTAAGTTCGAGAAAATTCTATCGAAAATAAATGAAATAAACTATCATTCGGTTCGGGTTGGTTATCGAATAGTTGAGGTATTAATTTTTTTATCGGAATTAACGGTAATTTTGGGGTATTTAGTTCAAATTTGGTTAAGTCAAGTAAACCGGGTAAAGTCGGTTAGGTAGGCTAGTAAGGTTTTTCGATTCGAAATATTTAATATATATTTTAGTTAAATTTGGAGTAATTTTGTGTAAATCATTATGGTTCAATATATCTTTGTCTGGATTTTTTTTAAAAAAAATATATACGGTTAACCGATCGGTTTGGTCAAACCGAACTGAACCAAACTGATAACCGAATTAATTTTAAACTGCTGCATATCGGTTTAACTTAAGTTCCAAAACAAAACCAAATCTAAAATCTTGGTTCGGTTTGGTTGTTTCGGCTTGGAAACTTCGGTTCATATCTAAACACATATCTATGCTCCATCAAATGTAAAGCGTGTGATGTTTGATGCAGATGAATTCGCTTAACTCCCTCTTGAAAGTTTGCCACAATCTACCTGATTTGCAAAACGTAATCGGCGGATTCAAAGCAGAGCGATTCAAACGACAAACTCCTCAAGGAAAACTCATTGCGGACGTTGGGTGTGAGCCAATACTTCACATGAGACACTTCCAAGTAAAGCAAAAAACTTTCATCTCTATAAAAGTTTGTGTTAATGCCATTGAAATCTTTAACCAAATTTGCTTTTGCAGGCGAACAAGGAGTTGCCGGAGGAGCTTGTTCATCATGTCTTAAGTCGCGAGAGCAAGAGATGACCAAGTTGTCCCCTTAAAGCTATATGAAGGATTTGGTAAGTTTTAGTTATCAACAAATTATAGGTTTTACGTTTGGTGGAACATGAAGATTAAAGCTCCTCTTGCGATAATGATTCATATGATCACGAGGATTACATTACATTGTATACAATAATCTAAACAAAAGCAGAAGAAGCATTTGGATATATTAGAGATGCTTAGGAGCAAGTTATTGATGTATTATTAATGGTTTCATTGCAATGTTTCTAACAAACTTGAAACTTTTTCATCATCATGAAATTGAAAACTTTTAGACATTAACTTGAGCTAGCTTTACATAAAAACGTAAATATTGTGATGATTGCATGGTGTTTTGAATCTTTATATTTCTTATAATTTACATCATACAATCATAACCTTACACCTACTAATTAAACATTCTTAAATTATAGACAAAGTAGGTATTTATCCGTATTATGCGATGAAATATTTTTAAAATAATTTGTATATATTTTTATTATAATAAAATTATTTTTATAGTATAAATGAGAATTATATTTTTTATACTTTAAGTTATATATTTATAAGTTTTTAATTTGAGTAAACATTGTATATCTTTAGTTTTTTTTTTAAAAAAATTATAAATTGACATCAAATTTGCTTACTTAATTAACTATAAATATATATATTAGCGTTCACCATAATTATACAAGCAAAAAAAAAATGATATCGATAAAACTACAATATAAAAAATTAGTTAATTAATTTAAAAAACTACATTGTACTAAATATAAATAATTAGTTAGTTAATGCCCTATATAGCAAAAGTTGTACAATATAAAAACTACATTGTACAATATAAAAACTACATTGTAGTTTAATGTAGTTAATGCCCTATATAGCAAAAAATAGTTAGTTAATGCCCCATTGTACTAAACTTATCGATTTTTGGTCCAATATTTTTTATATTGTAGTTTTATTTGATAATAGTATTATATAGCAAAAATTATATTTATTTGAGTAAACATTGTATATCAAATAAAACTACAATATAAAAAATATTGTACCAATATCGATAAGTTTTTAATGCCCTACTATGTGTTATTTCTATGAATATCTCATAGAATTTAATCTTAACTTATAGCAGTTGTTTTATCATGTATTTAAATTGTCTTAAGCGAAACAGTGGTAATTTCTTTCTATGAATGGGTACATATAGCAAAATTGATTGTAAGATATAAGGAAGATATATTATAACAAAAAGATGTAAAGAAGAGATATCTTAAATTTGGCCAACAGATCATTTCTTGATATAGCATCTGGTGAATGAAGATCTTTAGGGATTTTTCCTTTATTTACGTGTGAGAATTAAACAATACAATTTTAAGTACTTTCATAATGTAATCTAGTTTCTCTACTGAATTGTCACTTGATCATCCCTTGTAATTACTTAAAGCAAAATGCCACTTTAAAAAAAAATTATTAATTGATATGATTATTTTAAATTATAGAATTTAATTATTTATCAAACATTTATTATAAACATATGTTTTTTAAACCATTAAATTATTTGAACTAAGTAGAAAATTTTGTTGGAACATAACAGTTGAAATATCAATTTAGTTCAAGTTAAATAATTAAATTTTAATTATTATAAAGATATGGTAACTTGGACACTCTATAATGAAATCATTGGTTTCTAGTACTGATATATATATCCTTATTAATAAAACAATTATAACTAGAATCTGTGTTCTTAAACTACATTTTATTAATTTATTCTAAAAAAATAATTATTAAAAATTATTAATAAAATTATTTAAAATCTTACTCTAACTAAATACAAATACACGTACCTATAGAGGTCTTTCAAACTCCAATTATATTTTTTCATTATAGATTATTAGCGTTTGCTTAATCAAACGCTTTTTCTCACCGATGGAACACTTTTACAATTTTTATTCTAAACTAGATTTTGGATCCGCATATTTGCGCGGGTTTCTTTTTATAAAATATTTTTGGACCATAGTAAAAATCGGTTTATATTAAATTTTTGTTCAAAAAAAATTAACTCGCAAGCAAAAATGCGACTGCACGGATATTTTACAGGGGGTGTGTGTTCGTCCAGGTAGCGGAGCTGAGTCTCCGAGTTTTGTCCTCTGAGGTGGATGAGCGGCATACGGTTCCTGTGCCAGAAGTCTGACTGGGCCCTGCGTACACTAGAAACAAGTAAGTCGGGCCTTCGCGAGAACCGGAAAAGGGTTTTCTTTCCAAAGATTCTCCGACCCTCAAGTTAGATTATGCCCTACTGGGAACATGTACTTGAAGCAAGGGTTTTTGAGCCCTTGTTGTTTCTTCAAAGTTATCATAATCCCCAAATCAGATGTAGTATAGGGTCTTAGGTGTCAAACACACTTGTGAATGATGAGATACAAACAATGTTGTAAGTGAGATTGGGGATTTTGTTTGTAAAAGAATGATTTTAACAACCTAACAATGCAATGGAAAGAAAGGAGAAACCAAATGCAAGTAAACAAGAACTAAGCAATGAACTAAAAGCAAGAACTAAGCACCGCTCAATCGCATTTTATAAAAATTTCTGTTCAAAAGATTTATTATTGTATAGAAAATACGATAACTCAAGACACTCTAAACTCCACCACTAAAAACCTTATCATACCTAACGTCGTTAAGACCTGCCTAATTCCTTTGGCGAGGTCTGATGTTTAGGTTTTGAATCTTTTTGATCAATCCTCAAACACGCATGTCATTGTAGTACTTGAGGTGTCAATCCAATTGGGAAGTTAATGACACTTGAGATATAGAGAACTGTGCTAAGCTAAGTTAATAGGAGAAGAGTTTTGATTCTAACAACCTAAGTGATCAAGCAAAGAAGCAAAATAAAGCAAACAAAGAGCAATAAAAGCAATAGAAACAGAGCAAAAACAAAGTAAAAGCTAGACTTCAAAGATTAAAAGATGGTTCAAGATCAATGCAATGGTGATAGGGTGATTCATGTTCATGCCTAGGGTGATAAAAAAGCAATCTAATAAAGACTAATCCAATCTCTTGGCATTAATCCCTTTGCTAAATCACATTTCAAACCCACTTTTGGTGGTGTATCTATGATAAGCAAGCATTAAAATCAAGTTCCATAAAACCAATTAGCATGCTAGACATCTAATCTCTTAGGCTAGGTTTACTAATCTCTTATATGATAGATTAAACATCAACTCACATTCTCATGCATAATCAACATTTAAAGACAATTTCCCACCAATGTGGTACTAAGCAATAATCACATTCAAGCAAGAAATGATAGATGCAAAGACTCATGACTATCTAAACACCATTTTCAAGCATTGAACTTCCTTCAGGCATTTCACTAAACACCTAGCGTGCATGTGAAAACCTAAGATCAACTTCTCCAACAAAGAGGTGCTAAGCACTAAGAACAATCATATAAGAAAGGGAAGGAGAAGATCTAAGCCCCAATCACCCTAAACAATCACTAAAATCATCCCATCTGCCCTAATCTCAAACCTAAAGCAAACTACTCACTAATCATGGTGAAAACCATCATATCTATGAAGAAAAGATAGTTAATCATGATTAGGAAGACAAAAGATTAAGGAAAATGCAAACTTATATTAAAATAAACAAAGATTCAAATACAAAACTATTCAGAATCTAGAAGAGAAAAGAAGAACTGCTGGATAAAGAAGTTGTTCCCAGAAATTAGAGATTTTCGTATATAAAGGAGTCTAAGCAAAAATGGCAAAGTTGTAAATAAATGGTCTTCAGTCTGGGTCAGTATCAATCTGGTTTGATCGATAGGGGTGATCGATGGTGAATTCGCTTGAATCTCATCGATCACATCTGATCGATGCACTTGGTCGATGGAGCCCTATCGATCACATTTGAGAGCCTTTGGTCGATGGTGCATTCGCTTGAATCTCATCGATCACGTCTGATCGATGGCCTTGATCAATGGGCTTCTGCTCCTTTGCATCGACCAAAACTGATCGATAGACTCCAGGTCTTGATCGATGGACCTCCAGAAAATGCTTCCTTTTGCTCCCTTTGTCCCTTCTCAGCTTGGCCAGCTTCTTGGATCACTCCCACACTTCCTCCTTCATCCATTAAGCTCCTTAAGCACCTAAAAACATCCTTGATGCAAAGAATATGCAAACTATAACCTAAATGCAACCTAAGTCTAAAAGGAGAAGAAAAAGGGACTAAAGAGAAAGAAAACATGCAAAAGAAGCTGATAGTACACTCTCTTCTTGTCTTCGTCATCAATGAAGAGGTAGGCATAGAACCCTTCTGCTGGCGTGCGTCCCAAGCTATCAGTATTCCTCATGTATGCTTCATCCATGAAAGCTCTGTTTGGGAGTTGAGCAAAGTCATGAATGGGCACACCGGCTTGCACGAACAGAGGAGTGAGGAAACCGCCAATGTAAGAGGAGGTTGCCTTGCACCGCAAGGCATAGGCCTTGTATTTCACCAAAGAAGCCGCGAGCACACAGCCGTAGTTCACTTCATCGCCGAGTTCATCCTCCATAGGCTCGTCGTTTGCATCCGGATCACACACCAAGTGCTTCACGCCTTGGAACAGGAAGCACAGCTCTGTCTTCGTGACCGTAGGGGCAACAGACCTTCCACTGAACGTGTTGGCAATCAGCTTCAGAGTATACCTCAGCACTGGGCTCCTTACTCGCTTGATCTTAGCGGTGTTGGCCTTGTAGTCTTCATTGCTTATCAGATCCCAAAACTCGTCGGCTTTCTTGAAGGCTGGAAACTCGACCTTGTATGCATCAGCGTTGAGACCGTGGGCTTGGCATAGCTCAGGGATGGAGAGTGTATAGGCTTGACGTCCAACTTTGAAGTAGAGGCGGCCTTGGGAAGGGACGGGTGCACTAGGATTCTCATACCGGAACTCCAAGGTGGCAAGGAAGTCTATTGTCACTTCAGGAATGGTTGGGCAATCCATCCGTGACAGACATCTTAAGCCAATGTTCTTGAGGAGTTGGTCGAAGTCCCCAAGAATCCCGAGCCTAGACAAAAGCTCTCGATCAGCAAACTTGGTAGGCTCAAACCGGAGCCTCTCTAGCCGCTTCTTATCCCTCTTCTCATCCTTACTCCACCGGACCCTCTCTTGAACTACCACTTCTTGTCCTTCTCCTTCTTGTGCTTGCTCTTCTCTAGTTCTCTTTGGTGCCATGGTTCCTGAAACAAGATTCTAAAGAGATTGATAAGCAAGCGGCGATTTGATGAGAATGAGAGAAGAGAAGGAGAGAATTTATAAAAAGCTACCCTAGAATTTTGGGGAATAAGTAAAAATCATAGCTAAATAAAAGGGAGTCAAATCTTTAGATACTGAAAAATCTAGAATTTTTCCTTTTACTTAGCTAGTTTTAAAAATTTAAAACTGATCCTATATTCTAAAACAAGATCTTGCGATATTAAAAGATATTTTCTAAAATTAAACCATAAAATCTTTGAAAATACCTTTGCAAGAAGTTCAGAATATCTTTGCTAGCTTTTGAAAATTGAAACTCTCACTCTCTTTGTTTAAAATTCTCGAGCAAAACAGGGATGAGAGGGTGAGAGGTTGTTTGAAATATTTAAAGACTTAGCAAAACCAAAACAATGGGTAGTCAAAGTGGTTTTTCTGACAAAGTCTTGGTCAAGGCACATCTTTCATGGTCAAAGATACTTGCCTTGACCAAGTTTTGAATTCAAAAGTTGGAGGGAAAAGAGTAAAGGAGGGAAAGAAAAATGTTACCTCGGCATGAGATCAAGTCCATTTGGTCGATCTAGGACTCGATCTCATGCCCAAAATGGCTTAGATCGAGAGGGTTACTCGATTTGAGACTCGATTCATGGTGAATCGAGTCCTGGATCGATTGGCTCTCTCGATCATTGAGATGTTGGCTCCTCGGCTAAGTCCACATGATTGAGCTATGTCCTCGATTCAGGGGTCGATTTGGCATAGATCGAGTGATGGATCGAGTCGAGTGATCGATCAGTTTTCAACAGATTTTCTCGAGAGAAATTAGATTGGTCGATCCGATTTGGATCAATCGATCTTTTTTCGTCAAGGTCGATCTTGTCACTCGTTCTCGTCTAGATCGACTGGCTCCTCTCGATTTACTGACTCGATCTAGCAAAGATCGAGCCAGGATCAGTCGATCTAGCACTCGATCTCTAGCCTTATTCTAACCCCTATTGCCTTTTTAAGGCCTCAAAGTCAAGGTTTAGACTCCTTATACCTGTTCCTACACACTTGCAAAATAAAAACATAAAACTGAAAGGGAAATAAAGCAGAAATATGTACAAGATAAACATGGGAATGCCTCCCAAGTGCGCTTTCTTTAACGTCTTTAGCTAGACCTTACTTGGTCTAAGCGGATGGTGGGTCTTGGAGAAGCACCGAGGTACTCTCCTTGTCATAGCTGTCTGCCAAGTAGGGCTTGACTCTGTGTCCGTTGACGGTGAACGCACTGCCACTTTTTCCCATCATAGTAACAGCTCCATAAGGCAAGACTTCTTGAATCACGAACGGTCCGCTCCACCTTGATTTCAGCTTGCCCGGGAAGAGCTTGAGCCTCGAGTTGTACAGCAACACCAGTCCTCCTTCCTTAAGCTCCTTGGCAACCAACTTCTTGTCATGAGCCTCCTTAGTCCGCTCCTTGTATATCCGGGAGCTCTCGTAAGCATTCAGCCTCAACTCGTCCAGTTCGTGTAGCTGAATAAGGCGCCTCTCCTGAGCAGTCTTGAGATCAAAGTTCAGCCTCTTCACAGCCCACAACGCACGGTGTTCCAGCTCAACCGGGAGGTGACAGCCCTTACCATAGAGTAGAGTGAAAGGGGTTGTACCAATCGGCGTCTTGAAGGCGGTACGGTAGGCCCAAAGAGCGTCATCCAGCTTCACTGCCCAGTCTTTCCTTGTGGCTCCGACGGTCTTCTCTAGAATAGCCTTGATTTGCCTGTTGGAGACCTCCACTTGACCGCTTGTTTGAGGATGATACGGTGTAGCCACCTTATGCTTAACCCCATACTTTCTCAAGAGGTTCTCAAAGATCCTTGTTTATAAAGTGGCTTCCTCCATCACTTATAACAACCTTGGGTACCCCAAACCTCGGGAAGATGATACTCTTGAACAACTTGATTACCACCTTAGAGTCGTTTGTAGGGGAAGCAATAGCCTCAACCCATTTGGAGACATAATTCACTGCTACCAAGATGTATTTGTTGCCGTATGAAGAAGGAAAAGGGCCCATGAAGTCAATTCCCCACGCGTCGAACACGTCAACCTCGAAGATAGGAACTTGAGGCATTTCGTTCCTCTTGGTTATATTCCCTGCCCGGTGACATGCCTCACAGCTCTTCACAAACTCGTGTGCATCTTTAAAAATGGAAGGCCACCAGAAACCGGCTTGCAACACCTTCGTGGCTGTCTTGAATGAGGCGAAATGTCCTCCGTAAGAAGAGCTATGGCAATGGTAGAGGATGTCCCTGGCTTCTTCCTTTGTAACACATCTCCGGTACAAACTGTCTACTCCTCTCTTGTATAAGTAGGGCTCGTCCCAAAAGTAATCACTAGCCTCTCTCATAAACCGCTTCTTGTGATAGCTGTTGAGATGTGTTGGCTCCTCACCACACGCTAGATAGTCTACCACATCAGCATACCACGGTAGATCCTTCTCTTTGAAACTCAGCACCTCCTCAAACCTCCCCTCTAGCTTCCCACAAACAGCAGTAGTAATCGCCATAAGCTGCTCTTCTGGAAGAGAGTCATCCAAGGGGAGAGACTCGTTGATCCTTAGCCGTGAGAGGTGATCAGCGACTCCATTTTCTATCCCTTTCTTGTCTTTAATCTCCATGTCAAACTCCTAGAGTAACAGAATCCATCTTAAGAGCCGAGGCTTAGTGTCTTTCTTCGAGTAGATGTATCGTAAGGCAGCGTGATCCGTGTATACAATAGCCTTGGAACCAACCAGATATGATCTGAACTTCTCAAAGGCGAAGACTACTGCAAGCAGCTCCTTCTCCGTAGTGGTGTATCGTGATTGCGTGTCATCCAAGGTCCTTGAAGCATAATAGATCACGTTTAGCTTCTTGTCTTTCTTCTGACCAAGGACGGCTCCTACGGCGTAGTCACTAGCATCACACATGATCTCAAAGGGGAGAGACCAGTCTGGTGCTTGGACTATAGGAGCTGTTGTAAGGGCTTCCTTGATGGTCACGAAAGCCTTCAAACACTCCTCATCGAATACAAACTCAGCTTCCTTGCACAACAGCCGTGTAGGAGGGCGTGCAATCTTGGAGAAATCTTTGATGAAGCGCCTATAGAACCCTGCGTGCCCCAAGAAGCTTCTGATTCCTTTAACATTAACTGGCGGCTCAAGACCCATCATGAACTCCACCTTAGCCTGATCAACCTCAATACCCTTCTCTGATATCTTGTGACCGAGCACGATCCCTTCCTTAACCATGAAGTGGCATTTCTCCCAGTTCAGCACCAAGTTTATCTCTTCACAACGTTTTAGCACCCTGCAAAGATTCAACAAACACGCAGGAAAGGACGCACCATACACAGAGAAGTCATCCATGAACACCTCTACCATCTCCTCTATAAGATCAGAGAAGATAGACATTATACACCGCTGAAACGTAGCCGGTGCATTACACAATCCAAACGGCATCCTTCGATATGCAAAGGTACCATAGGGACATGTGAAAGTCGTCTTCTCCTGATCGTTTGGGTGAATAGGAATTTGAAAGAAACCACTATACCCATCGAGAAAGCAGTAGTAAGGGTGATTTGCAAGTCTCTCAAGCATTTGATCAATAAAAGGTAGGGGGAAAATGGTCTTTCCTAGTCGCAAGGTTAAGCTTCCTATAATCAATACACATCCTATGACCAGTAATGGTCCTAGTAGGGATAAGTTCATCCTTTTCATTCCTTATGACCGTGATCCCTCCCTTCTTAGGCACCACATGTACAGGGGAAACCCACGTGCTGTCACTTATGGGATAGATCACGTCAGCCTCTAAAAGCTTAAGGATTTCCTTCTTAACAACCTCTTTCAAGTTAGGATTCAAACGCCTTTGATGTTCTATAGAAGAAGCGTTCTCATTATCCAAGTGAATCCTATGAGTGCATAGCATTGGTAAAAGGCCCTTGATGTCACTTAAAGAGTACCCAATGGCCTTCCTATACTTTCTCAGCTCAGTCAAGAGCAAGTGCAACTCATCATCACTGAGGTTTTCGTTCACAATCACGGGATAGGTGTTATTAGGCCCTAAGAAAGCATACCTTAGCCCTTTAGGGAGCTCCTTAAGGTCCACCTTTGGGGCTAACAGCTCACTCCAGTCATCCTCGTGGTTGTTGTTGTTACTTTCCTCCTTGGAACTCTCCCTTGAACTCGAGGCATGGCCCTTCAGACTGCTTTCCTCCATCGCTATCCCTTCTGAGATCGAGTCCTCCGGTCGATTCTCCTCTCGATGTCGTCTAGATCGAGCCATTTCGTTCGATCGAGTAAGGGATCGAGACGCTGATTCGATCTCTTGATTGGACCCCAAAATGATCGGGAGGTCTCTCTCGATCGTCGGCTCGATTGTTTTTCCTGATCGAGCATTCTTCTCGATCTGTCCATCGATTGTTGCACCGGATCGAGTTGTGTTCTCGATTGACTTATCGATCTGACTGCAGGATCGAGTGATAGCGTCGATTTCGGGGTCGATCTCTAGGCAGCAACCTTCTTCTTTCTTGATAATCCTCCTAGAATCCAGCAGGTTCACGTACTCTTGGGTTCTCTGGTCCACATAGCCAAACTCCCCTGGCTCCTTAGTTAGTGCTAGCTTCAGATGGTCTTCTAGAGCTAGCTCTTCCAGCAACTCATCCCCCAATGCATCCATCGTTTCAATATAGAAAGCTTGTCCTTCAATGGTCGGCTTCTTTAGAACCTAGTTGATGTCGAAGTCAAGCCTGATCTCTTTTCCTAAATGCAAGGCAATCTTCCCATTCTTCACGTCTATGATAGCCCCGGCGGTTGCAAGGAACGGTCTCCCTAAGATGAGTGGGTCTTTAGGCTCCTCGTCCATCTCTAACACGACAAAGTCTGTGGGTACGTTCACACCACTGATTCGTACCGGTAAGTCTTCAAGAAGCCCCACTGGTAGCCTCACACTCCTATCAGCCAGCACCAATGAGATCCGACAGTCCTTAAACCGAGTAAAACCAAGCTTCTTAGCCACGGAGTGAGGCATCAAGTTTATGCTAGCTCCGAGATCACACAAGCAACTCTTGAACTCTAGAGGACCCAAAGCGCAGGGTATAGTGAAGCTTCCAGGGTCTCCCAGCTTCTTAGGGACTATCTCCTTGTGTATAACCGCGCTACACTCTTCACTTAGAACAAGTACCTCTTTGCTTTCTTTGTTCTTCTTCACAAGGGTGTCCTTGAAAAACTTGGCGCACTTGGGCATCATAGCAAGACAATCTACAAGAGGCAGCTTGATTTCCAAGTCTCTCAGGTGCTTCTCAAACAAGATTCTGTGCTTCTCGATGAGCTACTTTTTGAAACGACCGGGAAATGGCAACTTCGGTACGTAAGGTGGGGGCACGTAAGAGTTCTTCTCCTTGGTGGTTTGCTCACTTTTCTTCTCAGCGACCGCCTTATCTCCTCTCCTCGGCCCTTGGATCCAAACGTTGTCAAAGTTTATCTCATCATCATCAGCCGAAGGTTTACCCTCCCCCTCTTGAATTGCAACGTCCTCGTTGTTCTTTGTAGAGACCGGAGGTTCGAGCTCTTTGCCGCTTCTCAACGTTATAGCATTAGCATACTCCTTGGGATTCTGCTCACACTTTCCCGGAAGACTGTTCTGACCACTCGTAGTTGCTTTTCCTTTCTCCAGCTGCTTGATCTTGTTGTTTAGGTTGCTGATCTGAGTGGAGAAGTCGGTTAGAGATGAGTCTAGGCGAGTGTTCATTTCAGCGAACTTCTGGTTGGTAGAGGCTTGCCCTTGTATTAGCTGTTGAAACATTGCTTGAACCGGATCAACTTGTTGTTGCATCGGTTGTTGTTGCTGAGGTACAAAGCCCGGAGGGTAGTTAGGAGTATAACCCTTGTTGTGTTATTGTTGCCCTTGGAAGTTGCTCTGCCCTTGACCTTGGAAACCACCACTCGGTTGAAAACCTTTGTTGTAAGGGATGAAAGGTTTAGCTTGCTGAGCAGGGTACACTTGGTCTTTAGGGTTGGCTACGTTGGTGCTTCGGTAAGAGAGGTTGTTGTTCTGGTAGCCTTGGTTGTAGCCTTGAGACTTGTAGTTGTTCTGTTCAGCCACCCAATTTGCTTCTTCTTGGCTTAGCTCTAACTCCTCTTGGTTCTCATCAGCTTCACCAACAAAGTGAACAAGCTTCTGATTAGCTTACACCAACTTATCTATCTTCTCATGCAACGATTTGAGCTCCTTCTTGTGTGACTCTAACTCTGATCCTCTTGGTGCACGGTCATAATCTTCAGCATAGTTTCCATCACTCAACGCCAAGTTTTCTATCAGCTCCATACCCTCTTCTACCTCCTGACCGAGAAAGTTCTCTTTGCTAGCTGTGTCAAGCAACAACCTGATCTTTGGTGAAGCTCTACGGTATATGGTACTGAGTAGTGTCTCCTTGCTGAACCCGTGATGAGGACATTGGATCGTGTAGTCTTTGAAATGCTCCATTGTCTCGTTGAATGTCTCGTTGTTCCTTTGAGTGAAACCACTGATTTCGCTTCTCAACCGAGCTGTCCTGGTGCTTGAGAAGAACTTTGAGAGAAATGCCTTCTTACACTCAGCCCATGATGTGATGATGCCTTGTGGGAGGGTCTTCACCCAATGTCTAGCTTTCTCTCCAGGTGAAAAGGGGAAGAGACGCAGCTTGAAAGCATCTTCAGATATGCCATTGATCTTGATCATCCCACATACTTGCTCGAAGTTGTCTAGGTGCTCCAAGGGGTCTTCCATTGCTAAGCCGTGGAACTTGTTATTTTGCACCATGGAGATGAAACCTGGCTTGATCTTGAAGTTATTGTTTTGTACCGGAGGAGGAGTGATCCCAAACCTATTGTGGTGGGTATTGGGAGCATCTCCGGCTCCTATGATCCTTGGGGGTCTAGCCGCGTGTTGGGGGTTTCCATTGCCCCGTCCTGCTGTAGGAGGTCCTTCTGGATGCTCGTGTTCAGCCATATCTTCAAAGTTAACCAAACCGTGCTGAACAATCTCCTCAAAGGCTCTTGTTTGCTCTCTGACTCTCCTTTGCCGTGAGTGACCAAGTTGATGAATGTTGTCTAAGGGTTGTAGAAGATTGTTGTCTCCCCTTGAACGAAGATTCATGTACCTGAAAACACACGTTTGAGAGTAGATTTATTAGTAACTTGAAAAAGGTAAAGACTTAGTCTTTGCTAAGACCCAAATCTCTATGTTCTCTAAACAGTCCTAGAATGGCAACAGCGCCATTTGATAAACGTTTTCTAGCGAGGGTTTTGATGCAGAGAGGTTATCAAACTCTAATGCAAGCAATGTTGCAGTACAGCAAGCAAGAGAGAGTCAATCCACTTCTAGGAGATAGAGAATGCACAGAGAATGCAAGGACTATAGAAAATCTAAGCAAAATGAGATAGTTTAAGATAAAATCTCTGAAAACTAGATGCAGCAACTTAAACAGAATGAAACCTATTTTAAAAATACTAGAAAGGAAGAAACTACCACGAGAAACAAACAGGTTAATTAAAGGAGAAAGCTTCGAATTATTAAAATTCGACTAGTGGATCGACCACGAGATGGACCACTAGATTGAGCAGTAACAATCGATCTCGTCTAAAATCGTAAGAACAGTAAAGCTAATGACCAGGATGTTATCAGATATCAAGCGAATGATGAAAATAGACGTAAAGATGCTAAAAGGAAGGGTCTAGGGTTGAGATTCATGGTTAGGGGTTTCAAAGGTTCGACCTTGGTTTTAAAAACTTTAGATCGACTCACTTGGTGAGGATCTCTAAGCCTTGAAAACAAAACAAGATCTATCCGTGGCTTTCGGTATATATCACTCTTTCGGTATAGATCTATCCCCGGCAACGGCGCCATTTGATAAACGTTTTCTAGCGAGAGTTTTGATGCAGAGAGGTTATCAAACTCTAATGCAAGCAATGTTGTAGTACAGCAAGCAAGAGAGAGTCAATCCACTTCTAGGAGATAGAGAATGCACAGAGAATGCAAGGACTATAGCAAATCTAAGCAAAATGAGACAGTTTAAGATAAAATCTCTGAAAACTAGATGCAGCAACTTAAACAGAATGAAACCTATTTTAAAAATACTAGAAAGGAAGAAACTACCACGAGAAACAAACAGGTTAATTAAAGGAGAAAGCTTCGAATTATTAAAATTCGACTAGTGGATCGACCACGAGATCGACCACTAGATCGAGCAGTAACAATCGATCTCGTCTAAAATCGTAAGAACTGTAAAGCTAATGACCAGGATACTATCAGATATCAAGCGAATGATGAGAATAGACGTAAAGATGCTAAAAGGAAGGGTCTAGGGTTGAGATTCATGGTTAGGGGTTTCAAAGGTTCGACCTTGGTTTTAAAAACTTTAGATCGACTCACTTGGTGAGGATCTCTAAGCCTTGAAAACAAAACAAGATCTATCCGTGGCTTTCGGTATAGATCACTCTTTCATCCTCTCCTCCAAACCCATGGCTTTTGGTGGAAAGAAAGGTCGAAAGGCAAGGAAAACAGATTTCAAACGAATGGCTTAACTAATCCCTCAAACTTCCATGGCTTTAGGGAAGGGGTAACTAGTCTCTAAGGTGTGATCTTCCGAGGCTCCTGAATCCTGTCAGGGTAAGGAACCTTTCGGATCAAGAAGCTCTTGGCGTGAGAGTCTTCAAGCTTTAAGATCTAAACACCTTAGAAGAGATAGCCTTTGAAAATATTTTGAAAAACCCAAGATCGAAACCTTTTTAACCCCTTAATCCTCTCAACCCCGAACCCAAAAGAAACTACATATAGAGTAAATCAAGCAAAGCATATGAAACGAGACGATGAACATGAAAGGAAAACTAGATTAAACGATAATGATTCGAATACAAAAGCTTAAGAGAAAAACGAGTTTCAACAATGGTGTTCTTCACGAAAACCAGAGAGAAAACATAAGGAAAAAGATAAGGATCTAAAAAGTTATGGGAAAAAGGACGTCGCCGCCTTCCCAAAATGCCCAAAGAAGCCAATGGTCCCCCCTTCGCTAGCAGCCAAAAACGGTTGAAAGGACAGAGATCGACTCCAAGATCGAGTGGTCCTCTCGATCATATCCGGACATCGTGTCTTCGGCTCGATCTGGGTCTTGATCTTCATCGGCGAATCGAGTGTTGCATCCGATCTCGGTATCGATCTTCGGCTGGATCGAGTGATGTACTCGATCTGACTCTCGCTCTGCATGGCATCAATTACGTCTGTACCGATTGATCGATTGCTCCACTCGATCTCCGTCTCGATCATTTTCCTTGGATCGCCTAGTTGGCTCGATCTTCTGGTCGATCAATTCTTAGATCGACCGGCCATGCTCGATCTGCTACCCGATCTCTGGTACTTAGCATATTCCCGAGCTCCCACGAACTGCTACATCAGCCTCAACACGTCCACGAACCTCCATGACTCCAAAGCAGCCAGAAACAACCTGAATGTGATGCAAAATGCAAGGAAAATGCGTATGCTGATGCAAGAATGCTCTAGGACCCTAAGTGATGCAATCTAGCCTAAAACATGGTACAAATGCATGAAAAGCTAACTAATGAGTATGCAAAATGTATGCAATATGCAATAACATCATTGTCGAAGGGGATAGAAAGAGTTTTTGACGAAGAACACCATTGTCGAACTTGAGTTTTTCTTAAGCTTTGTAATCGAATCGTTTTCATCTTAATCTAGTTTTCTTTTCATGTTCATCGTTTCCTTTTACATGATTTGCTTGATTTACCTTATGTGTAGTGAGTAGTTTATTTGGGTTCGGGGTTGAGAGGATTAAGGGGTCTAAAGGGTTTCGATCTTGGGGTTTTTCTAAGTGTTTTCAACTGCTCTCTCTTATAGGATGTTGAGATCTCAATGCTTGAAGACTCTCACGCCAAGAGCTTCATGATCCGAGAGGTTCCTTACCTTGACAGGATTCAGGAGCCTCGGAAGATCACACCCTAGAGACTAGTTACCCCTTCCCAAAAGCCATGGAAGTTTGGGGGACTAGTTAAGCCACTCATTTGAAATCTGTTTTCCATGCCCTTCGACCTCTCTTTCCACCAAAAGCCATGGGTTTGGAGGATGGGATGAAGGAGTGATCTATACCGAAAGCCACAGATAGATCTTGCTTAGTTTTCATGGCTTAGAGATCCTCATAAAGTGAGTGGATTTAAAATTTTCAACCCAAGGTCGAACCTTTGAAACCCCTGACCATGAATCTCAACCTTAGGCTCTTTCTTTTAGCATCTTTACATCTTCTCTCGTCATTCGCTTGATCTTTGATAGCATCCTGCTCGTTAGTTTTACTGTTCTTGCATTTTTAGACGAGATCGATTGTTATTGCTCGATCTAGTGGTCGATCTCATGGTCGATCCACTAGTCGAATTTTAGTAATTCGAAGCTTTGTCCTTTAATTATTCTGTTTGTTCCTCGTGGTAGTTTCATCATTCCTAGTAATTTTAATTTAGGTTGCATTCCATTTAAGTTGCTGCATCTAGTTTTTAGGAATTTTCTCATAACTCATCTCGTTTCGCTTAGATTTGCATTAGTCCTTGTATTCTCTTTGCATTCTCTATCATCCTAGGTGTGGATTGACTCTGTCTTGCTTGCTGTACTACAACCTGTCTTGCATTTGAGTTTGATAACCTCATTGCATTCTCACCCTTGCAAATAAATTGGATATCAAATGGTACCGTTGCCATCCTAGGACTCTTTAGAGAACATAGAGATTTGGGACTTAGCAAAGACTAAGTCTTTACCTTTTTCAAGTTACTAATCATTCTACTCTCAAACGTGTGTTTTCAGGTATATGAATCTTCGTTCACGGGGAGATAACAATCTACTTCCACCTTTGGACAATATTCATCAGCTTGGTTACTCACGGCAAAGAAGAGTCAGAGAGCAAGCCAGAGCCTTTAAGGAGATTGTTCAGCACGATTTGGTTAACTTTGAAGCTATGGCTGAACACGAGCATCCAGAAGGACCTCCTCCAGCTCACGGGGCAGTAGGAAGGGGCAATGGAAACCCCCAACACGCAGCTAGACCCCCAAGGATCATAGGAGCCGGAGATGCTCCCAACACTCATCACAATAGGTATGGGATCACTCCTCCTCCTGTACAAAACAACAACTTCGAGATCAAGCCAGGTTTCATCTCCATGGTGCAAAACAACAAGTTCCACGGCTTAGCAATGGAAGATCCCTTGGAGCACCTTGACAACTTCAAGCAAGTATGTGGGATGATCAAGATCAATGGCATATCCGAAGATGCTTTCAAGCTGCGTCTCTTTCCCTTTTCACTCGGAGACAAAGCTAGGCATTGGGAGAAGACCCTCCCACAAGGCACCATCACCTCATGGGCCGAGTGTAAGAAGGCCTTTCTCTCAAAGTTCTTCACTAGCACCAGGACAGCACGGTTGAGAAGCAAAATCAGCGGTTTCACTCAAAGGAACAATGAGACATTCAACGAGGCAATGGAGCATTTCAAAGACTACACGACCCAATGTCCTCATCAAGGGTTCAGCGAGGAGACACTACTCAGTACAATATACCGTGGAGCTTCACCGAAGATCAGGTTGTTGCTTGACACAGCTAGCAAAGGGAACTTCCTTGGTCAGGAGGTAGAAGAGGGTATGGAGCTGATAGAAAACTTGGCATTGAGTGATGGCAACTACGCTGAGGACTATGACCGTGCTCTGAGAGGATCAGAGCTAGAGTCTCACAAAAAGAAGCTGAAATCTTTGCATGAGAAGATAGATAAGCTGGTGTTAGCCAACCAGAAGCATGTTCACTTTGTTGGTGAAGCTGATGAGAATCAAGAGGAGTTAGAGTTGAGCCAAGAAGAAGCCAATTGGGTGGCGGGACAGAACAACAACAAACCTCAAGGCTACAACCAAGGCTACCAGAACAACAACCTCTCCTACCGAAGCACCAACGTAGCCAACCCTAAAGATCAAGTGTACCCTGCTCAGCAAGCAAAACCTTTCATCCCTTACAACAATGGTTTTCAACCGAGTGGTGGTTTTCAAGGTCAAGGGCAGAACAACTTCCAAGGGCAACATCAAAGTAATAAGGGTTATACGCCTAACTACCCTCCGGGCTTTGCACCTCAGCAGCAACAACCGATGCAACAACAAGTTGATCCGGTTCAAGCAATGTTTCAACAGCTGATACAAGGGCAAGCCTCTACAAACCAGAAGTTTGCCGAGATGAACACTCGACTAGACTCATCTCTCACTGACTTTTCCACTCAGATCACCAACTTAAACAACAAGATCAAGCAGCTAGAGAAAGGGAAAGCGAGCACGAGTGGTCAGAATAGTCTTCCGGGAAAGTGTTAGCAGAATCCTAAGGAGTATGCTAACGCCATAACGTTGAGAAGCGGCAAAGAGTTTGAACCTCCGGTCTCTACCAAGAACAACGAGGACGTTGCAATTCAAGAGGGGGAGGGTAAACCTTCAGCTGATGATGATGAAATTAACTTTGACAACGTTTGGATCCAAGGGCCAAGAAGAGGAGACAAAGCAGTTGCTGAGAAGAAAGCTGAGCAAACTACTAAGGAGAAGAATGCTTATGTGCCTCCACCGTATGTACCTAAGCTGCCTTTTCCTGGCCGTTTCAAGAAGCAACTCATAGAGAAGCATAGAATCCTCTTTGAGAAGCATCTTAAGGATGTGGAGATCAAGCTACCTCTCGTTGACTGCCTTGCAATGATGCCTAAATGCGCCAAATTCTTCAAAGACACTCTCGTGAAGAAGAATAAGGAAAGCAAGGAGGTACTTGTTCTAAGTGAAGAGTGTAGTGCTGTGATACATAAGGAGATAGTCTCTAAGAAGTTGGGAGACCCTGGAAGCTTCACTATACCCTGCGCTTTAGGTCCTCTAGAGTTCCAGAGTTGCCTATGTGATCTCGGAGCTAGCATAAACCTGATGCCTCACTCCGTGGCTAAGAAGCTTGGCTTTACTCGTTTCAAAGACTGTCTGATCTCTATGGTACTGGCTGATAGGAGTGTGAGGCTACCAGTGGGGCTGCTTGAAGATTTACCGGTGCGAATCAGTGGTGTGAACGTGCCTACGGACTTCGTCGTGTTGGAGATGGATGAAGAGCCTAAAGATCCACTCATCTTAGGGAGACCATTCCTTGCAACCGCCGGGGCTATCATAGATGTGAAGAATGGGAAGATTGCCTTGCACTAGGGAAAGGAGATAAGGCTTGACTTCGACATCAATGAGGTTCTGAAGAAGCCGACCATTGAAGGGCAAGCTTTCTACATTGAAACGATGGATGCCTTAGCGGATGAGTTGCTGGAAGAGCTGGCTCTAGAAGACCATCTGAAGCTAGCACTGACTAAGGAGCCAGGGTAGTTTGGCTATGTGGATCAGAGAACCCAGGAGTACGTCAACCCGCTGGATTCTAGGAGGATTGTTAAGAATGATGAAGGTTGCTGCCTAGAGATCGACCCCGAGATCGATGCTATCACTCGATCCAGGAGTCAGATCGACAAGAAAATCGAGAACACAACTCGATCCGGTGCAACAATCGATGGACAGATCGAGGGGAATGCTCGATCCGGAAAAACAATCGAGTCGACGATCGAGAGAGACATCCCGATCATTTTGGCGTCCAATCAGGAGATCGACTCAGCGTCTCGATCCCTTACTCGATCCACATCAAATCGAGTAAGTGAATCGAGCGAAATGGCTCGATCTAGACGACATCTAGAGGAGAATCGACTGGAGGCCTCGATTTCAGAAGGGATAGCGATGGAGGAAAGCAGTCTAAAGGGCCATGCCTCGGGGTCTAAGGAGGGTTCCAAGGAGGAAAGCAACAACAACGGCCACGAGGATGACTGGAGTGAGCTGTTAGCCCCATAGGTGGACCTTAAGGAGCTCCCAAAAGGGCTAAGGTATGCTTTCTTAGGGCCTAATAACACCTATCCCGTGATTGTGAATGAAAACCTAAGTGATGATGAGTTGCACTCGCTCCTGACTGAGCTGAGAAAGTATAGGAAGGCCATTGGGTACTCTTTAAGTGACATCAAGGGCCTTTCACCAATGCTTTACACTCATAGGATTCACTTGGATAATGAGAACGCCTCTTCTATAGAACATCAAAGGCGTTTGAATCCTAATTTGAAAGAGGTTGTTAAGAAAGAAATCCTTAAGCTTTTAGAGGCTGACGTGATCTATCCCATAAGTGACAGTACGTGGGTTTTTCATGTACATGTGGTGCCTAAGAAGGGAGGGATCACGGTCATAAGGAATGAAAAGGATGGGCTTATTCCTACTAGAACCATCACTGTTCATAGGATGTGTATTGATTATAGGAAACTTAACCTTGCGACTAGGAAAGACCATTTCCCTTTGCCTTTTATTGATCAAATGCTTGAGAGACTTGCTAATCACCTTTACTACTGTTTCCTTGATGGGTATAGCGGTTTCTTTCAGATACCAATTCACCCAAATGATCAGGGGAAGACGACCTTCAAATGTCCCTACGGTACCTTCGCATATCGAAGGATGCCGTTTGGATTGTGTAATGCACCGGCTATGTTTCAGCGGTGTATGATGTCGATCTTCTCCGATCTAATAGAGGAGATGGTAGAGGTGTTCATGGATGACTTCTCTGTCTATGGTGCATCCTTTTCCGCGTTTTTGTTGAATCTTTGCAGGGTACTAAAACGTTGTGAAGAGACAAACTTGGTGCTGAACTGGGAGAAATGCCACTTTATGGTTAAGGAAGGGATCGTGCTTGGTCATAAGATATCAGAGAAGGGCATTGAGGTTGATCAGGCTAAAGTGGAAGTCATGATGGGTCTTGAGCCACCGGTTAATGTCAAGGGAGTCAGAAGCTTCTTGGGACACGCAGGGTTCTATAGGCGCTTCATCAAAGATTTCTCCAAGATTGCACGCCCTCTTACACGGTTGTTGTGCAAGGAAGCTGAGTTTGTCTTTGATGAGGAGTGTTTGAGAGCTTTCGTGACCATCAAGGAAGCCCTTACATCAGCTCCTATAGTCCAAGCACCAGACTGGTCTCTTCCCTTTGAGATCATGTGTGATGCTAGTGACTACGCCGTAGGAGCCGTTCTTGGTCAGAAGAAAGACAAGAAACTACACGTGATCTACTATGCTTCAAGAACCTTGGATGACACGCAAACAAGGTACACCACTACAGAGAAGGTGTTGCTTGCAGTAGTGTTCACTTTTGAGAAGTTCAGATCATATCTCGTTGGTTCCAAGGCTATTGTATACACGGATCACGCTGCCTTGCGATACATCTATTCGAAGAAAGACATTAAGCCTTGGCTCTTAAGATGGATTCTCTTGCTCCAGGAGTTTGACATGGAGATTAAAGACAAGAAAGGAATAGAAAACGGAGTCGCTGACCATCTCTCACGGCTAAGGATCAACGAGTCTGTTCCTTTAGATGACTCTCTTCCAGAAGAGCAGCTCATGGCGATTACCACGGCTGTTTGTGGAAAGCTAGAAGGGAGGTTTGAAGAGGTGTTGAGTTTCAAATAGGAGGATCTACCGTGGTATGCTGATGTAGTGAACTATCTAGCGTGTGGTGAGGAGCCAACACATCTCAACAGCTATCACAAGAAGCGGTTTATGAGAGAGGCTAGTGATTACTTTTGGGACGAGCCCTACTTATACAAGAGAGGAGTAGACAGTTTGTACCGGAGATGTGTTACAAAGGAAGAAGCTAGGGACATCCTCTATCATTGCCATGGCTCTTCCTACGGAGGACACTTCACCTCATTCAAGACTGCCACGAAAGTGTTGCAAGCCGGTTTCTGGTGGCCTTCCATTTTTAAAGATGCACACGAGTTTGTGAAGAGCTGTGAGGCATGTCAACGAGCAGGGAATATCACTAAGAGGAACGAAATGCCTCAAGTTCCCATCTTCGAGGTTGACGTGTTCGACGCGTGGGGCATAGACTTCATGGGGCCATTTCCTTCTTCATATGGCAACAAATACATCTTAGTAGCAGTGGATTATGTCTCTAAATGGGTTGAGGCGGTTGCTTCCCCTACAAATGACTCTAAGGTGGTAATCAAGCTGTTCAAGAGTATCATCTTCCCGAGGTTTGGGGTACCTAAGGTGGTTATAAGCGATGGAGGAAGCCACTTCATAAACAAGGTCTTTGAGAACCTCTTGAGAAAGTATGGAGTTAAGCATAAGGTGGCTACACCGTATCATCCTCAAACAAGCGGTCAAGTTGAAGTCTCCAACCGGCAAATCAAGGCCATACTAGAGAAGACTGTCGGGGCAACAAGGAAAGACTGGGCAGTGAAGCTGGACGACGCTCTTTGGGCCTACCGTACCGCCTTCAAAACGCCGATTGGTACAACCCCTTTCACTCTACTCTATGGCAAGGGTTGTCATCTCCCGGTTGAGCTGGAACACCGTGCATTGTGGGCTGTGAAGAGGCTGAACTTTGACCTCAAGACTGCTCAGGAGAGGCGCCTTATTCAGCTACACGAACTGGATGAGTTAAGACTGAACGCTTATGAGAGCTCTCAGATATACAAGGAGCGAACTAAGGAGACTCATGACAAGAAGTTGGTTGCCAAGGAGCTTAAGGAAGGAGGGTTAGTGTTGCTGTACAACTCAAGGCTCAAACTCTTCCCGGGAAAGCTGAAGTCAAGGTGGAGCGGACCGTTCGTGATTCAAGAAGTGTTGTCTTATGGAGCTGTTACTCTGATGAGAAAAAGTGGCAGTGCATTCACCGTCAACGGACCCAGAGTTAATCCTTACTTGGCAGATAGCTATGACAAGGAGAGTACCTCGGTGCTTCTCCAAGACCCACCATCTGCCTAAACCAAGTAAAGTCTAGCTAAAGACGTTAAAGAAAGCGCACTTGGGAGGCATTCCCATGTTTATCTTGTACATATTTCTGCTTTATTTCTCTTTCAGTTTTATGTTTTTATTCTGCAAGTGTGTAGTAGGAACAGGTATGAGGAGTCTAAACCTTGATCTTGAGGTCCAAAAGAGGCGATAGGGGTTAAGATGAGGCTAGAGATCGAGTGCTAGATCGACTGATCCTGACTCTATGGCAAGGGTAGAGATCGAGTGCTAGATCGAGTCAGTGAATCGAGAGGAGCCAGTCGATCTAGACGAGAACGAGTGATAAGATCGACCTTGACGAAAAATGATCGATTGATCCAAAACGGATCGACCGATCTAATTTCTCTCGAGAAAATCTGTTGAAAACAGATCGATTACTCGACTCGATCCATCACTCGATCTGTGCCAAATCGACCCCTAAATCGAGGACATAGCCCGATCATGAGGACTTAGCCGTGGAGCCAACATCTCAATGATCGAGAGAGCCAATCGATCCAAGACTCGATTCACCATGAATCGAGTCTCAAATCGAGTAACCCTCTCGATCTAAGCCATTATGGGCATGAGATCGAGTCCTAGATCGACCAAATGGACTCGATCTCATGCCGAGGTAACATTTTTTTTCCCTCCTTTACTCTTTTCCCTCCAATTTTTAAATTCAAAACTTGGTCAAGGCAAGCATCTTTGACCATGAAAGATGTGCCTTGACCAAGACTTTGTCAGAAAAACCACCTTTACTACCCATGGTTTTGCTCTTTGCTAGACTTTAAATGTTTCAACAACCTCTCACTCTCTCATTCCTGTCTTTCTCGAAAATTTTAAACAAAGAGAGTGAGAGTTTCGGTTTTCAGAAGCTAGCAAAGATCTTTTACATTTCTTGCAAAGGTATTTTCAAAATTTAATGATTTATCTTTAGCAAAATTTTCTTCAAATTCGCAAGATATTGTTCTAGAATATAGGGTCGGTTTTGATTTTTAAAAATTAGCTAAGTAAAAGGATTAATTCTAGATTTTTTAGTATCTAAAGATCTGATTCTCCTTTATTTAGCTATGATTTTTATTAATTCCCCAAAATTCTAGGATAGTATTTATAAGTTTTCTCCTTCTCCTCGCTCATTCTCATCAAACCGCCGTTTTTGCTTATCAAGCTTCTTGAGAAACTTGTTTCAGGTACAATGGCCCCCAAAAGAACAAGAGAAGAGACAGAACAAGAGGGAGAAGCACAAGAGGTGGCAGTTCAAGAGAGGGTCAGATGGACTAAGGATGAGAAGAGGGACAAGAAACGGCTGGAAAGGCTTTGGTTTGAGCCTACCAAGTTTGTCGATCGAGAGCTGCTGTTCAAGCTAGGGATTCTTGGGGATTTCGACCAACTCCTCAAGAACATTGGCCTAAGATGTCTGTCACGGATGGATTGCCCAACCATTCCAGAAGTGACAATAGACTTCCTTGCCACGTTGGAGTTCCGTTACGAGAATCCTAGCACGCCTGTCCCTTCACAAGGTCGCCTCTACTTCAAGGTTGGCCGTCAAGCCTACACCCTCTCCATCCCTGAGCTATGCCAAGCTTACGGTCTCAACGCGGATGCAACCAAGGTCGAGTTCCCCGACTTCAAGAAAGCCAACGTCTTTTGGGACCTGATTAGCAATGAGGACTACAAAGCCAACACCGCCAAGATCAAGCGAGTGAGAAGCCCGGTGCTGAGGTACACTCTGAAGCTGATTGCCAACACGTTTAGTGGAAGATCTGTTGCTCCCACGGTCACAAAGACCGAGCTTTGCTTCCTGTTCCAAGGCGTGAAGCACTTGGTGTGTGATCCGGATGCAAATGACGAGCCTATGGAGGATGAACTCGGCGATGAGGTGAACTACGGATGTGTGCTTGCTGCTTCCTTGGTGAAATACAAGGCTTATGCCTTGCGGTGCAAGGTAACTTCCTCTTACATTGGCGGCTTCCTCACTCCTCTATTCTTGCAAGCTGGTGTGCCTATTCACGACTTCGCCCATGTACCAGCCAGAGCTTTCATGGATGAGGCGTACATGAGGAATACCGATAGCTTGGGACGCACGCCAGCAGAAGGGTTCTACGCCTACCTCTTCATAGACGACGAAGAGAAGAAGAGAGTGTGCATCCTGCCAAACAAAGATGAAACCGAGCTACTTGGTGTTGGGAACATCGAGTTCTTGCCCACGGAGGAAGAGTGCTTTGCTCCTCTAGGAGGACCACCTGCTTCAGCGATTGCTCCTCGTCAAAGGTCCGAGTCTCCAGCCACGGAAGATGAGATGCCCGAGGCCTACACACTTACTAAGTTAGACTTTGAGCCGATGACAAAAACCGAGAAGTTCCTAGCATCTGTTGTGGAGATGCAAAGGAAGATAAATAAGTGGCAAGGCAAAATGCTCAAGAAACTTGGAAAGAAAGTCAAGGCACTTCAAGGAGGCTCGCCTAATAAGGATGCAAGCAAGGAGGCTCAACAACCCGAGAAGAGAAGGCTCTCAACCGGTGGAGTTGTCATCCGCGAGGCACAAAGCAGCACCATTCAGTCGGCGCGCCATTCTCTCCAAGAACCAGCCGACAAAGGCAAAGAAACAATCTCTAGCTCCTCTGGAACATCCTCAAGTTCCAGCCGAGACTAGACCAGAGGTAACAACCTTCTTCCATTGTACATAACCGCTCATATTTGCTTCTTTTTGCTTTGTGTTTTGATACTCCTTCGAATGAGTTTGCCACCGGGACGGTGTCAAGCAAGTTTGGGGGAGTACATGTGTGATTTGACTTGTGTTTTGAAAGATTCATGTAGTTGCATTCATCTTGTCAAAACATGTTAGGATTGAGTCTAGAGTTTCTCATAGCATCTAGGTTGTTTGCATTTTGCATAAGGGGTTAGAATTTCTTGAAAAGGTGTTTTTACTTATGAATTGTTTCAATGCCCTAGTTAGTAGTTCTCTAATGCTTTGTCTATGCTTTGAAAGTAAGTTCTTACCATGCTTGGATCACTTATTAGGATTTTCGTGGCTTGAATTGAACTCTCATGATTTGAAATTTATCCTAATAAGTGAGAACCTTAATTTGAAATTCTAATTATCATCCTTATGCATTTGAAAATAAACACATGGTTTTAAAATATTTAGGCTCTCTTCTTCCTTTTTACCACTCTTTGTGAGCCTAAGTAGAACTCCAACCTTGAACCTTACCCTTCTTTGAAACCAAATGTTCTTGTGTGACATCATTGTGAGGCCTTCCTTTCGGTTTGAACTTGGCATAAAGTGTTAGGTTTAGGCGACATGATTTGGTTCTCATATGATTGCTAGCTTTGCATTTTGAAGCTAGGTATAGGCTTAGGATAAGTTTGGGGGATCATTGGGGTTGTTTTCATCTCTATTTGTTCTCGGTTTCAAGGAGTTTGGTGTTTTAAAAGAAAGAAATGGGTTTTAAGTGAAAGGTTGTGTTTAAAAACTAAGTATATGCTCTAATAAATTTCAGGAGGTAGCTCTCCCAATAAAAAAGAAAAAAAAAATAAAAGAAAAAAGAAAAAGAAATAAAAGAGCCTAAGTGCCAAATAAAAATAAAAAGAAAAAAATAATAAGAGAGCTACCAATAAAAAATATTTAAAGAGCAAAGTTATTTTCAAAACCTTTTCACTAGCCTTAAGAGTTTAAAAATGTTTTTGTTTCGAATTGGGGATTGCTAAGTTTTGTGAAGAAAAAGGGTAGACTCTAAGTGGTGAGTGAGGATAAAAGTTGTTAAATGAGAGGGGTTTAGGATCATTTGTTAGTTTACATGGGTAGATGAGAATCTAATCATGTATGCATCAATTGTCTTTACCTTTAGTATTATGCATAAGTTCAACAATTTTTGAGAGAAACCCTTGTTCTAATTATAAACCCTTTTCAAATGAGATCATTCAATGCTCATAACCTTCACCCTTAGCCAAATGTGTTTTGCTTTAAAGTGCATAAGTTTGATTCATGGTTCTAATGTTAATGAATGTTAAAGGATGAGTTTCTTTGATTGTTAGGAATAGGAGAGTCATGATTTGAATTTCTTTGTGTGATGAGTATGGCTAAGTTCTTTGGAGTATGAGTGTAAGCATAGCATTTTAGAACTGTTAACTAGGACATTGAGATTGATCCATTTGAAAGGCACCTTTGCAAGAAGTTTAAACCCCCATTCGTTTTTCTGAAAACCTCTCTTCCTTACTTATTTTCTGTTGCTTGAGGGCAAGCAAGAAGTAAGTTTGGGGGAGTTGATGTTACTGCATATTACATACATTTTGCATATTCATTAGTTAGCTTTTCATGCATTTGTATCACATTTTAGGTTAGATTGCATCACTTAGAGTCCTAGAGCATTCTTGCACCAGCATACGCATGTTCCTTGCATTTTGCATCACATTTAGGTTGTTTCTGGCTGCTTTGGAGTCGTGGAGGTTCGTGGACATGTTGAGGCTGTTGTAGCAGTTCGTGGAAGCTCGGATATTTGCTCGGATATTTGCTAAGGATCAGAGATCGAGGAGCAGATCGAGCATGGCCGGCCGATCTAGGATGTGATCGACCAGAAGATCGAGCCAACCGGGCGATCCAAGGAGAATGATCAAGACGAGGATCGAGTGAAGCAGTCGATCAAATGGTACGGACGTGAATGACGCCATGCAGAGCGAGAGCCAGATCGAGTACACCACTCGATCCAACCGAAGATCGATACCGAGATCGGATGCAACACTCGATTCGCCGATGATGATCGAGACCCAGATCGAGCTGAAGACACGATGTCCGGATATGATCGAGAGAACTGCTCGATCCTGGAGTCGATCTTGGTCCTTTCAACCACTTTTGGCCGCTAGCGAGGGGGGGACCATCAGCTTGTTTTGGCCATTTTGGGAAGGCGGCGACGTCCTTTTCCCACACAACTTTCAATCCTTATCTTTTTCTGTATGTTTTCTCTCTGGTTTTGACGAAGAACACCATTGTCGAACTTGAGTTTTTCTTAAGCTTTATAATCGAATCATTTTCATCTTAATCTAGTTTTCTTTTCATGTTCATCGTTTCCTTTTACATGCTTTGCTTGATTTACCTTATGTGTAGTGAGTAGTTTATTTGGGTTCGGGGTTGAGAGGATTAAGGGGTCTAAAGGGTTTCGATCTTGGGGGTTTTCTATGTGTTTTCAACGGCTATCTCTTCTAGGGTGTTGAGATCTCAATGCTTGAAGACTCTCACGCAAAGAGCTTCATGATCCGAGAGGTTCCTTATCTTGACAGGATTCAGGAGCCTCGGAAGATCACACCCTAGAGACTAGATACCCCTTCCCAAAAGCCATGGAAGTTTGGGGGACTAGTTAAGCCACTTATTTGAAATCTGTTTTCCATGCCCTTCGACCTCTCTTTCCACCAAAAGCCATGGGTTTGGAGGAGGGGATGAAGGAGTGATCTATACCGAAAGCCACAGATAGATCTTGCTTAGTTTTCAAGGCTTAGAGATCCTCACAAAGTGAGTCGATTTAATGTTTTCAACCAAGGTCGAACCTTTGAAACCCCTGACCATGAATCTCAACCCTAGGCCCTTTCTTTTAGCATCTTTACATCTTCTCTCGTCATTCGCTAGATCTTTGATAGCATCCTGGTCGTTAGTTTTACTGTTCTTGCATTTTTAGACGAGATCGATTGTTATTACTCGATCTAGTGGTCGATCTCATGGTCGATCCACTAGTCGAATTTTAGTAATTCGAAGCTTTGTCCTTTAATTATTCTGTTTGTTCCTCGTGGTAGTTTCATCATTCCTAGTAATTTTAAAATAGGTTGCATTCCATTTAAGTTGCTGCATCTAGTTTTTAGGAATTTTCTCATAACTCATCTCGTTTCGCTTAGATTTGCATTAGTCCTTGTATTCTCTTTGCATTCTCTATCATCCTAGGTGTGGATTGACTCTCTCTTGCTTTCTGTACTACAACCTGTCTTGCATTTGAGTTTGATAACCTCATTGCATTCTCACCCTTGCAAATAAATTGGATATCAAATATGCAGTAACATCATGTTGCATCCGATCTTGGTGTCGATCTTCGGTCGGATCGAGTGGTGGACTCGATCCGGCTCTCGCTCTGCATGGCGTCATTTATGTCCGTACCATTTAATCGATTGCTCCACTCGATCTTCGTCTTGATCATTTCCCTTGGATCGCCTGGCTTCTCGATCTTCTTGTCGATCTCATCTAGATCGACCTGCCATGCTCGATCTGCTCCTCGATCTCTGGTCCTTAGCAAACATCCGACGTTCCACGAACCACCACAACAGCTTCAGCACGTCCACGAACCTCCACGACTCCAAAGTAGCCAGAAACAACCTGAATGTGATGCAAAATGCAAGGAACATGCGTATGGTGGTGCAAGAATGCTCTAGGACCCTAAGTGATGCAATCTAGTCTAAAGTGTGATGTAAATGCATGAAAAGCTAACTAATATGTATGCAAAATACATGCAATATGCAGTAACATCATCAATCCAGCCTAGGTTGATGAAAGCTACTAAGAATGCAAGAGCAAAGCAAATCTAAGTCAGATTCGGGTAAATGGATGAGAAATTCTATAAAAACTAAATGAAAGTACCAAATGACCGCGGAAACAATTTTAAAAATCCCACTGAGGGGTTAAACAACTAGCAGAAGACTTCTAAGAGAATAAAATGCAAGACTACTAATTTATAAAAATCGAAGACTAAAGGCAGAAAACAGAGAATTTCTAACAACCTAGAACAATGACTTTTAAAGCTAAAGATGCAAACTTTAAACTAAAGGATGCTGATTTAAAGGTTTTGAAAAGCTAAAAAGAGGATCTAAGGTTGAGGCTCATATTAAGAAGGTTCAAGATTCAAGCTTGGGTTTTGAAAACATTAGATATACACATTTTGTGCTATCTCTAAGCCTTGAGAAGCTAAAAGAGGTTTATCCATGGTGTATGGTTTAAACCCTTTCCTTAACCTCTCCTCCTAACCCATGGTGTATAGTGGAAAAAGAGGTTGAAGGACATAAAGCAAAGATCTCAAATAATGGCCTAACTAGCTCCCTAAGCATCCATGGCGTTTGGGAAAGGATGAGCTAGTCTCTTGGATTTGGTTTTAAGAGATTCCTGAATCCCGCCAAGGTAAGGAGATCTCTGAGATCATAAAGATCTTTCCCAAGAAGAGAATAGATTAAGAACAAGAAAAAGTCCGAAGCTTAAACCTTTTAAACCCTCTTAATCGCCCCAACCTTAAACCCAAAGGAAACTACTCGCTACACATGATTAAACCGATGGAAATGCAAAGCAAGGAAAGATAAGCATGATTAAGCAGGCAAGATTAAGGAAACACTTAATGATTAAAGCAAGATGAAGAGTTTAGAAAACTAAGAAAAATTGAAAACTAGAACATTGGCGATAAGCCTAAAGAAAAGCTCGAAAAAGTAGTAGACAAAGCGTGGTGAAAGAAAGTGATAAGGTTTCATCGCCCAAAATAGGCCAACAAGAAAAATGGTCCCCTCACTAAAATCCAAAAGTGAGCTGTCCGGATAAGGTGTAAGGATCGAGCTGAGTAGTCGATCTGATCACTCGATCTCCCAGCTAGAACGTCTGCTTTTGCTCGATCCTTGGGTCGATTCGGTCAGATGAATCGAGTACTTCAATCGATCTGCTTGTCGGTCCTCGGATGATCGAGTCATGAACTCGATCTGGCTCTCGTTGTGCATGGCTTTAATCCACGTCCGTACTCACGATCGATCACCTCGGTCGATCTTGTCCTCGATCCCTTCCTTGAAACAACCTGGGCTTAGTCGATCTTCTGGCCGATCTCATCTAGATCGACCTGCCAAGCTCGATCTTTTTCTAGATCTCGGTCCCTTTGCTGAATGGCTGAGTTCTCCCGAGTGTCCACAAGCTTCCTCTCGATCCTTAGCATGTCCATGAAACCTCCATAGCTCCAGTGTATCCAAAACAACCTGAATATTATGCAAGAATGCAAGAAATATGCAAATGCTAATGCAAAGTGCACTTAGGACCTAAAATGAGACAAATGGTGCAAACCTAGCCTATTATGTAAGATGAATGCATGAAAACTACTCTAAATGCATGCTAAATATGCGAAATATATGATTATATCATGAAGCAACGGCTGAACCATGGTCTTGAGCTCAGGATCTTGAGAGCTAGAAGAAGCTTGTACTGGAGCTTGTGCACTGAATACTGGAGGATGATAAGGCGCTCTTGGCTGGAAGTTGTTGTTTCTTTGCTGAAAACCTTGATTGTTGTAGGGAACAAAAGGTCTTGGAGCAGCTTGCTGTTGTTGTTGTGGTGGGTACATTTGATTTTGTGGATTTGCAACATTGTTGCTTCTGTATGACAAGTTGGGATTGGGTCTGTAGTTCCCATATCCATTGTATCCACCTTTATTGCCCAAGTAGTTCATCTCTTCCACTTGGCATGTCTCGTGATCATCAAGCTGAACCATGTCACTAACAAAGTGAACTTATTTCTTCTCCCTTGGCAGCATATCCAGCTTCTCATGTAAGGCCTTCATCTCTTTCCTGCTATACTCCAGTTCATCTTTAGCACTTCTTGGAGCTCTGTCATATTCCTCATTATAGTTTTCATCAGACTGAGCTAGATTCTCAACAAGCACCAATCCTTCATCCACATTTTTTGTCAAGAAGTTCCCATTTGATGCAGTGTCCAGAAGCATTCTTATCTTTGGCAAAGCTCCTCTGTAGAGAGTAGAGAGCAGAGAAGCCTGTGAGAAGCCATGGTGAGGGTATTGCAGTGTGTAGCCCTTGAATCTTTCCCAAGCTTCACCAAAGCTTTCTTTGTTCCTCTGTGCAAACCCTGAAATCTCATTCCTTATTCTTGCAGTTCTTGATGTAGAGAAGAACTTTGCTAAGAAGGCTCTCTTGTACACATCCCAACTAGTGATGCTTCCTTGGGGTATGTTTTTCTCCCATTGGTGTGCTTTGTCTCCAAGAGAAAAAGGAAACAACCCCAGCTTGAAGCCATCTTCACTTACTCCATTTATCTTTGTAAGGGAGCAAAGTCTGTCAAAATTATCCAAGTGATCTAGAGGGTCTTCAAGTGGCAAACCATGGAACTTACTGCCCTGAACCATTGAAATCAATCCAGACTTGATTTCAAAGTTGTTGTTTTGCACTGCTGGTGGAATGATACCAGTTCTGTTATTGTATGCATTTGGTGCATCACCAGCGCCTATTGGTCTTGCTGCTCTTGGAGCTTGTGCAGCGCCTCTTGGTCCTTGCTCACCTTGTAAGCCCTGGACACCTTGCTGACTGATACAAAGATTTTGGAGGTCTTGATTCAATCACCCAAGCTTGTACTAGTCAGTTGTAGTATAGCATAGGGTTTTTATCAATCCAAATGGGTTATAATTGAAAACAAAAGAGTTGAGAGTAAAAATCTCTAAGTCAAGCAAGCAGAGAAGTGTTTTGGTTGCCTAAGCAACCAACCTAATATCCTAATATGATCAAGCAGCAAAGAAAGTAAAGACTAAAGCAAACTAAGCGAAACTAAGCAAGCAAAGCAGAGTAAACAGAGCAAATCCGAGATTCAAATAAGAGAAAAGCAAGTTCCTAGATGTGGTTATTGACTTTGGGGAATTCATAGACTAACTAAGTCTGTTTCAAACTACATGGATCAAGAAAACAAGTAAGCAATGGTGATTCCTAGACATAGAGTTCACAATCAAGCAAGCTAGATCCAATCTCTTGTAAAATAGCCCTTTGCTAAACATCCTAACAAGAACTAACTCTCATTAGTGCTAAAACATTAAGCAAGCATTAATAAACAACTGTATTTCAGTCAAGATGCTCCTCAAACAGTCAATCTCTTGAGCCAAGGCCAGCAAATCCTCTATTAAACAAGATCATCATTTCATCAAACACTTGGTGGGCATAAGAGAAAGCTAACAACCTAGATAAGTATGATCAAGACAAATCTAGTCTAAGAACAGATTAATAGAGAGGAACCCATAAACTGAAGCACTAAACAAGCCTTAATCAAGTCCTAAATCCCCCTAATCTACCACATCTAAGCAAACTACTAACTAATACTCATGTTTAACATCAAATCACAAAGGGAAAGGATGTTAATCATGATTAGAAGAGAGAATAATGAAATATCAATTACTCAAATATATTAAATAAAGCAAAGGATTTGTCTTACAAACTTAAAGAAAATGCTTAAGAACAGTAATTTGACAAGACTTGTCGGAAATCTAGAAAAAGAGGCTATTTATAGCCTAGAGAAGGAAGCCCTAGTATAATGGCAAAAGTGTAAATAAAACAGGTTCGGACTGGGTTTACATCGGTCATAGATGCTAGTGATCGATGTAAATTCCATCGGTCTGGGCAGTGATCGATGTGGTGACCGAAATTCATCTGGGGCATTTGTGTCGATCACTTCTGATTGATGCTGTTGATCGATGTGCTCGTATCGGTCACCTGATGATAGATGCTTCTAACCAAAAATCTGGTATCGGTCACCCCCTTGATCGATGTTCTCCGTGCTCTGACCGAAAACCTTTGCACATATTGTCTACTTTGATCCCTTTTGCTTCCTTTGGTCCAGCTAGCATCCTGGATCTTCCTCAAAGCTCCTCCAAGCTCTTTTTAGCTCCAAAAGCACCTAAAAACATCCAAAATGCAAGAAAAATTCAAACTATATCCTAAATGCAAGCTAAGTCTAAAAGGAGAAGAAAATGGGACAAAAACTAAGGGAAATCATGCAAAAGAGAACCAAAACATGTACTAAATGCAGTCCTAAATGGTGTAAATACAAGAGATATCAACACCCCCACACTTGCCCTTTGCTTGTCCTCTAGCAAATAAGAACAAATCAGAGAGTGAGGTTTGAAGGTGGACATTCAGATTCCAAAAGTGCAAAGGTAAAGAGATGGTGTCAATGCTTAAGTGCCTAGTTGTAGGATGCAAACATAATCAGCTATACTTTAAAGAACCTAGCCATGCTCATCATGTTTCAAAATGATCTCAAAACTCAACTTAGGCAAATGCTCAAATCAACCAACTCTTTAACATTCAATTAAGATAAGAACCATGAATCATGCTTATGCAAATCAAGTGAAGATATTTGGTTGAAAAGGGTAAGGTCATGAGATAAGAGTGATCTCATTTCAGCAAAGGGTTAATAAACATATGGGATAACTCAATGAAAAAGATTTCATCTTAGGCAAAATGCTAAAGGTAAAAGCACACTTATGCATGCAAATCAAAGCTCCCTTCTACCCAAAGATAAATCCTAAGCATTTCTTAACCCAAAAGTGAACCCCTAAGTCTACCCTTTCCTAAACTCTACCCTTTGCCCTTCTTCATGGCTGGGGAAACTTCTTCTTTTTGCTTGTGTGGCTGCTTCTTTTTGGTTGGGACTTGCTCTTCTTTGTTGTATTGACACCTTCATCACCTTTGGTGGATTGCTCCTGGTCTGATTTTTCTTCTTTGGACCTCTCTGAGCTTTGTTGCTAGCGCCTTTCTTCTTTATTCTTTGAGCTTTTTCTTCCCTTTACTTAACCACAACTCTAGACTGTTTCCCCCTTTCTACCATTTTAAATCTTTTCCTTTTCTTTTAAAAACATATATACATGAAGTTCAAACCACTTACACTACCCTTTTAAACCCTAAAAATCATATCCTAGAATTAAGCTCAAGATGCAAGCTGATATCTACAAGAGAGCTAATCATTGCCAGCCTTATTCCTAAAACTTTTTGCCAAGACAAAATCGAAAATGCAATGCAAAGGCCTAGAGCTCTCAGAATAGTGTTTAGGCTCAAAATGAGGTTTTAGTTAAGGGTGAGGATGTAACTGTCCCATAAGTATGAGGAACAGCTATTTGGATCAACAAGAGTGGTAGAAAGGGAAAAGATGATCCAAATATGTATATGGTAGCCATGAATTCACTTTTCAATGCATAAGACATGATAATTAAAAGTCCAAATTAAAGTTCAAGTTGATAGAGTTGATTTTCAGAGAAAAAGTGCTTTCAGAATGAGATGAGAAGACCAAATCTAGCAATCTAAGCATGGTTCAGCCTTAACTTCTAGCAATCATATGACGCATCAAAAAACTAGCCACTTAAACACTGAAATCATCTCTAAACTCTAAGCACATTACAAGGAAAACTCATCGTAATGGCCTATGCAAATGCAATGCAACCTATATGTCAACACTAGACTCAATCCTAGAAGAATGAAATGCAACTACATGCTTTCTTTTTGGTTTGCAAAAATGCAAAATTTTTCAAATTTTTTTGATTTTTTTGTGTTTTTCTATGCCTTACATGAATGCATGATATGCATGAGACTCAAAGTGAAAAAGAAAGAAAAACTAGGAAAAAAAACACAAAGTCATACCCCAAATCTCTCCCCCACACTTAAATTACACAGTCTCTTGTGTAATGAAAGAAATGAGAGAGAGAAGCACAAAATATAATACAAAACTGAAAAAGATGCAATGGTATAAACAGTGGAGAGGATGTGGTACTTGGTTCAGTGGTAGGAGTGGTGGGATGATCCAGAGGTCTGAGGAGACTTGCTAGCTCTCCTCTTGTTTCTCCTCTCATAAAACTTTGTGGAATGCTCTGCTTCTTGAGGTGGTTGAACCCAGCTTGACCATAGCTGCTCTGCTTGAGAAGAGTTCCCTTGTTGACCCCATTGCCATGTCTCCTGAACTTCAGAGGGAGTGGGAGTTGGTTCCCAAGCTGATGGTACATGGGTACTTGGCTCATAAGATGAAGCTCTTGGTTGTGCCCACGTCCCCCATTGATCACTTGGCTGTGCATGGAAAGAGTGTCTTCCATGGGGGTTCCAAACAGCTTCATCCTCTTCAGTTGGCTCAGCTTGTTGTAGATGCTCTTCTTGATAAGGAGTGTGCTCATGAGTATGGCTTTGGTGGGAAGTTCTTTCTGATGTAGCCTTGTCTTTCTTGAACTTCCTCTTAACCATTTTCACCAATCCCTTAATGGCTTTGTCTTGCCATTTACACCATTTCTGGAGGGCATTGATGTGCTCATGTGCAACCTTCAAAGAGCCTCCTTGGCTGGGTGCTTCATAGGGTTAGAGTGGAACTGCCTTGAACTGTAGCTCACCACTTCTTCCTCTTCAAGCTCATCTTATTCATATGTTCTTCCTTGGCCTTCAGTGCCAGCAGCAGCATTCTCCTGGACTTCTGCTTCAACCTCTTCGTTTTCTGCTTCCTCACTATCCTCCTCTCTTTCTCCAGGAACATGGCGGTCTTGGTAAAGCTGATCATCACTTGGATTGAAGCTGATGTTGCTCCTCTTAATGAAGGAGGTGAGCCTTGGAATAGGGAGAAGGACTTTTGAAGGTGTATACATGCTTTCCACCAATGCTTTTTTCAAAGAAGTGGCTTCTCTTGAGATAGGCTATATCAATCCATTATGGCTCAAGAGCATCATCTTCGTATCCCTCAAGGTTTACTCCACTAGCCAGAAGAACAGCTGTCACAACTCCCCCAATGTGGAGCTGTGGGCTTTTCTCATTTTTCACCTTGCTAAGAACCCAACTCTGGTAATAATAGAGCTGCTCCATCAGCATAGACACATAGCGTGGATATTTTCTGGCGCCTTGAGAGGTCTCCCATCTCTGGTGGTGCCTATAATATCATACACTCCCTGGTATATCAAGTCTATTTCCCTTCCTGTGAGATATGTTGTCTCCTTCCTTGCAAAGAGCGTGTTTGCAAGTGCCTTGTGAGCATATCTCACAGCTGGATGGTTCAGATGTTGATTCCTTGTTGTTCCAGCAATGAACTGCTGATATAGCTGCATAGTCCATGCATTTTGCAAACACATAAGTTAGTTTCTCACGCATATACATTGCATTTTAGGTTATTTTGCATCACTTTAGATCCTAGAGTGTTCTTGCACCAGCATATGCATATTTCTTGCATTTTGCATCACAAACAGGTTGTTTTCGGCTACTTTGGAGCCTTGGAGGGTTCATGGACGTGTTGAGGCTTGTGAGGAAGTTCATGGGACTTGAAGAACTCGGGAATGCTTGCTAAGGACCAGAGATCGAAAGGAGGTTCGAGCATGGCCGGTCGATCTAGATGAGATCGACCAGAAAATCGAGTAGCCCAGCCGATCCAAAGGAATTGATCAAGACTGAGATCGAGTGAAGCGATCGATCAAGGAGTACAGACGTGAATGACGCCATGCAGAGCGAGAGCCAGATCGAGTCCACCCCTCGATCCTCCAAAGATCGACTCCAAGATCGAACGAAGCACCCGATCCACCGAGGAAGATCGAGACGAAGATCAAGCTGAAGGCACGATGTCTGAAGATGATCGAGTGAGATGCTCGATCACGAAGTCGATCTCAGCGTACTTTAACCGCTTTTGGCCGCTAGCGAAGGGGGGACCATCGAGTGTTTGGCCTGTTTTGGCAAGGCGGCGAGCATGCTTTACAACACACGTTTTCACTTTTATCTTTTTATCATCTTTTTCTCTCTGTTCGAAGGCGATTTCGCCATTGTTGGATTTTGAAGTTTTTCTTGCTTTGTATCGAATCGTTTAAGCTTAATCTATCGTTTTTCATGTTCGTCGTTTCATTCTTCATGCTTTGCTTGGTTCACTTAATGTGTAGTGAGTAGTTTAATCGGGTTTTGGGGTTGAGAGGATTTGAAGGGGTCGAAAAGGTTTTCAAGTTTGGAGTTTTCTTGTTCTTAATGGTTTTCTTTTCTAAGATGTTGAGTTCTTAAGGCATAAAGAGTCTCACGCCAAGATCTTTATGATCAGAGAGAGCTCTTACCTTGACAGGATCCAGAGATCTCTGAAAGTCACATCTTAGAGGCTAGTTACTCTTTCTCAAATGCCATGGTAGTTTAGAGGACTAGTTAAGCTGCGTGTTTGAAATCCGTTTTCCTTGCCTCTCAATCTCTTTTTCCGCCAAACGCCATGGGTCTGGAGGAGAGAATGAGAGAGTGATCCATACCACACGCCATGGATGGGTCTTGTTTTGTTTTCAAGGCTTAGAGCACCTCACAAAGTGAGTAGATCTAGAGTTTTCAAACCAAGCTTGAACCTTTTAAACCCCTGAACATGAATCTCAACCCTAGACCCTATTTCTTAGTATTCTTCCATCTTTTCTAGTTATTCGCTTGTTACCTGTTGCATCCTGGTCATTAGTTTCGTTGTGCTTGAACTTTTAGACGAGATCGATCCAAACTGCTCGATCTAGTGGTCGATCCTGTGGTCGATCCACTAGTCGATTTTTATAAATTCATAGCTTTGCATTTTAATCATTCTGTTTGTTCGTCGTGGTAGTTCACTCTTTCCTAGTAATTTTAAAATAGTTTTGTCTTGCATTTCGTCGTTGCATTTAGTTTTTAGGAATTTTACAAAATCATTCATCATTTGCTTAGCTTTACTCGATCCTTGCATTCTCACTGATCTTTCTAGCTCCTAGGATTGGATTGATACTCGCTTGCATACTTTACTACAACTAAGTGTTGCATTTGAGCTTTGATACATCATTGCATACACTCTGCAAAAATCTTGTTATCAAATGGCGCCGTTGCCATTCTAGGAGTGTTAGAAAGCATTGAGATTTGGGGTTTAGTAAAGACTAAGCCCTTACTTTGTTTAAGTTACCAATTTCTCTACTCTCAAACGTGTGTCTTTCAGGTACATGAATCTTCGTTCAAGGAGAGACAACAATATACTTCAACCCTTGGACAACATTCATCAACTTGGTCATTCACGGCAAAGACGAGTACGAGAGCAAGCTAGAGCTTTTGAGGAGATTGTTCAGCATGGTTAGGTTGACTTTGAAGCTATGGCTGAACACGAGCACCCAGAGGGACCTCCTCCAGCTCACGGGGCAGTGGGAAGGGGCAATGGAAACCCCCAACACGCGGCTAGACCCCCAAAGATCATAGGAGCCAGAGATGCTCCCAATACTCATCACAATAGGTTTGGGATCACTCCTCCTCCTGTACAGAACAACAACTTCGAGATTAAGCTGGGTTTCATCTCAATGGTGCAAAACAATAAGTTTCATGGACTAGCAATGGAAGATCCCTTGAAACACCTTGATAACTTCGAACAATTATTTGGGATGATCAAGATAAACAGCATATCCGAAGATGCTTTCAAGCTGCGTCTCTTTCCATTTTCTCTTGGAGACAAGGCTAGACATTGGGAGAAGACACTTCCATAAGGCACCATTACATCTTGGGCTGAGTGTAAGAAGGCTTTCCTCTCAAATTTTTTCTCTAGCACCCGAACAGCAAGGCTAAGAAGCGAGATCAGCGGCTTCACGCAAGGAACAATGAGACTTTCAATGAAGTCATGGAACGGTTCAAGGACTATACTATCCAATGTCCTCACCACGGCTTCAGCGAAGAGACTCTTCTAAGCACTATCTACCGAGGAGCTTTACCAAAGATTCGCTTGTTGCTTAACACGGCTAGTAAGGGAAATTTCCTTGGTCAAGAGGTAGAAGAAGGCATGGAGCTGATTGAGAACTTAGCACTAAGTGACGGAAACTATGCTGAGGATTATGACCGTGCACCGAGAAGTTCTGAGCTAGAGTCTCACAAGAAAGAGTTGGAATCATTGCATGAGAAGATTGACAAGTTGGTTTTGGCAAATCAGAAGCATGTTCACTTTGTTGGTGAAGCGGATGATAGCCAAGAGGAGCTTGAGTTGAGCCACGAAGAAGCCAATTGGGTGGCGGGTCAAAACAACTACAAGCCTCAAGGCTATTCACAAGGCTACAACCAGAACAACAATCTCTCATACCGTAGCACCAATGTCGCAAACCCTAAGGATCAAGTGTACCCTGCTCAGCAAGCAAAGCCTTTCGTACCTTACAACAAAGGTTTTCAGCCGAGTGGTGGCTTCCAAGGGCAAGCGCAGAACAACTTCCAAGGACTACAGCAAGGAAACAAGGGTTATACGCCAATGTACCCTCCGGGCTTTGTACCTCAGCAGCAACAACCGATGCAACAACAAGTTGATCCTGTCCAAGCTATGTTTCAACAATTGATTCAAGGGCAAGCCTCTACAAACCAGAAGTTTGCCGAGATGAACACTCGCTTAGACTCGTCTCTCACGGATTTCTCTACTCAGATTACAACCTTGAATAACAAAATCAAGCAACTTGAGAAGGGAAAGGCAAGCTCAAGTGGTCAGAATAGCTTACCGGGCAAGTGTGAGCAAAATCCCAAGGAATACGCCAATGCCATTACACTAAGGAGTGGGAAAGAGCTAGCACCTACAGTTACTCTAAAGAACAACGAGGACGTTGTAATTCAAGAGGGGGAGGGTAAGCTTTCAGCTGGTGATGAGATCAACTTTGACAATGTCTGGATTCAAGGGCCAAGAAGAGGAGACAAAGCGGTTGTTGAGAAGAAAGCGGAGCAAACTACTAAGGAGAAGGATGCTTATGTACCTCTGCCGTATGTACCTAAGCTACCTTTTCCTGGCCATTTCAAGAAGCAACTCATAGAGAAGCATAGAGTCTTGTTTGAGAAGCATCTTAAGGAAGTAGAGATCAAGCTACCTCTCGTGCACTGCCTTGCAATGATGCCTAAATGCGCCAAATTCTTCAAAGACACTCTCGTTAAGAAGAATAAGGAAAGCAAGGAAGTGCTTGTTCTAAGTGAGGAGTGTAGTTCTGTGATACATAAGGAGATAGTCCCTAAGAAGTTGAGAGACCCTGGAAGCTTCACTATACCTTGCGCTTTAGGTCCTTTGGAGTTCAAGATTTGCCTTTATGATCTCGGAGCTAGCATAAATCTGATGCCTCATTCCGTGGCAAAGAAGCTTGGCTTTACCCGTTTCAAAGATTGCAGAATCTCGTTGGTACTAGCTGACAGAAGTGTGAGGTTACCCGTGGGATTGCTTGAGGACTTGCCGGTGAAGATCAGTCTAGTAAACGTGCCTACAGACTTCGTTGTGTTGGAAATGGATGAAGAACCAAAGGATCCACTCATGCTCGCTAGACCTTTCTTAGCCACCGCCAGAGACATAATAGACGTCAAGAACGGGAAGATTGACTTGCACTTGGGTAAAGATATAAGGCTAGACTTCGATATCAATGAGGTCTTGAAGAAGCCTACGATAGAAGGGCAAGCTTTCTACATTGAGACGTTGGATGATTTAGCGGATGAGTTGCTAGAAGAGTTGGCTCAGGAAGATCATTTGAAGCTGGCACTAACTAAGGAGCCAGGAGAGTTTGGTTATGTTGATCAGAGGACTCAGGAGTACGTCAACTTGCTCAATTCAAGGAAGGTTATGCTAGAAGATGTAGGCGTTTGCCTAGAGATCGACTCTGAGATCGATGACATTACTCGATCCAGCGGTCAAATCGACAAGACAATCAAGAGCAATCGACAGTCGGATCGATGAGGGTGATCGATCCAGGAAAACAATCGAGTCCGAGATCGAGAAAGGCCTACCGATCAGTTTGGGGTCTAATCCGGAGATCGACTCAGCGTCTCGATCCCTCACTTAATCCACATTAAATCGAGTGAGTTAATCGAGCAAAACAGCTCGATCTAGACGACATCGAGAGCAAGATCGGCCTGACGACTCGATTTCAGAAGGAATAGTGGTTGGAGAAAGCAGCCTCAAGGGCCATGTCTCGGGTTCTAAGGAAGGTTCTAAGGAGGAGAACAACAGCAACAGCCACAAGGATGATTGGAGCGAGCTGTTAGCCCCAAAGGTGGACCTTAAGGAGCTCCCAAAAGGGCTAAGGTTTGCTTTCTTAGGGCTTAGCGAAACCTATCCTGTGATTGTGAATGAAAACTTGAGTGATGATGAGTTGCAATCGCTCTTAACTGAGTTGAGAAAGTATAGGAAGGCCATTGGGTACTCTCTAAATGATATCAAGGGCCTTTCACCAATGCTTTGCACTCATAGGTTTCACTTGGATAATGAGAACGCCTCTTCTATAGAGCATCAAAGGCGTTTGAATCCAAATTTGAAAGAGGTTGTTAAGAAGGAGATTCTTAAGCTTTTAGAGGCTGACGTGATCTATCCCATAAGTGACAGCACGTGGGTTTCTCCCGTACATGTGGTGCATAAGAAGGGAGGGATCACGGTCATTAAGAATGAGAAAGATGAGCTTATACGTACTAGAACAATTACTGGACACCGTATGTGTATTGATTATAGGAAGCTTAATCTTGCTACTAGAAAGGATCATTTTCCCTTGCTTTTTATTGATCAAATGCTTGAAAGACTTGCTAATCACCCTTATTATTGCTTTCTTGATGGATATAGTGGATTTTTCCAAATACCAATCCATCCCAATGATCAGGAGAAGACGACCATTACATGCCCTTATGGCACCTTCGCGTATCGAAGGATGCCATTCGGGTTGTGTAATGCACCGGCTACGTTTCAGCGGTGTCTGATGTCGATCTTCTCCGATCTTATAGAAGAGATGGTAGAGGTGTTTATGGATGACTTCTCGGTCTATGGTGCATCCTTTTCTGCGTGTTTGTTGAATCTTTGCAGGGTACTAAAGCGTTGTGAGGAGACAAACTTGGTGCTTAATTGGGAAAAATGCCACTTCATGGTTAAGGAGGGGATCGTGCTTGGACATAAGATATCAGAGAAGGGTATTGAAGTCGATAAGGCAAAGATTGAAGTAATGACAAGCCTTGAGCCGCCAGTTAACGTCAAAGGGGAAATAAGTTTCTTGGGACACGCCGGTTTCTACATGCGCTTCATTAAAGACTTTTCTAAGATTGCACGCCCTCTCACGCGGCTGTTGTGCAAGGAGGCTGAATTCGTCTTTGATTAGGAGTGTTTGCAAGCTTTCGTGACCATCAAGGAGGCCCTAGTATTTGCGCCTATAGTGCAAGGACCAGACTGGACTCTACCTTTTGAGATTATGTGTGATGCTAGTGACTATATCGTGGGAGCCGTTCTAGGCCAAAGGAAGGATAAGAAGCTGCTCGTGATATACTATGCTTCAAGAACCTTGGATGACACGCAAACGAGGTACACCACTACGGAGAAGGAGCTATTGGCGGTTGTATTCGCCTTTGAGAAGTTCAGGGCTTACCTCGTGGGTTCCAAGACCATTGTTTACACGGATCACGCAGCTTTGCGTTATATCTATTCCAAGAAGGACACTAAGCCGAGGCTTTTGAGATGGATCCTCTTACTTCAAGAATTCGACATGGAAATCAAGGACAAGAAAGGGATAGAGAATGGCGTTGCTGACCATCTCTCTCGGTTAAGGATCAACGAGTCTCTTCCTTTAGTTGATTCTCTCCCCCAAGAACAACTCATGGCAATCACTACGGCTGTTTGTGGAAGCTTAGAGGGGCGGTTTGAGGAAGTTCTGAGCATCAAAGAGGAGGATTTCCCTTTGTACGCGGATATTGTGAACTACTTGGCGTGTGGGGAAGAGCCGTCGCATCTTGACAACTACTATAGGAAGAAGTTCATGAGAGACGTGAGCCATTACTATTGGGATGACCCCTATTTATACAAGAGAGGAGTGGATAGCCTGTACAGAAGATGCAGGACAAAGGAGGAAGCAAGAGATATCATCTTTCATTGCCGTGGTTCTTTGTATGGGGGGCACTTTGCTTCATTCAAAACCGCCACTAAAGTCTTACAAGCCGGCTTCTGGTGGCCGTCCATCTTCAAGGACACCCATGAGTTCATGATGAGCTGCGAGGCATGTCAAAGAGCAGGGAATATCACTAACAGGAATGAGATGCCTCAAGTTCCCATATTTGAGGTAGTCATCTTTGATGCATGGGGCATAGACTTCATGGGGCCATTTCTTTCATCATACGGCAACAAGTTCATACTAGTAGCTGTTGATTACGTCTCTAAATGGGTTGAGGCCATTGCTTCCCCATCAAACGACTCTAAGGTGGTGATCAAGCTCTTTAAGAGCATTATTTTTCCGAGGTTTGGAGTTCCCAAGGTGGTGATAACCGACGGAGGGAGCCATTTCATCAACAAGCTGTTTGAAAATCTGCTAAAGAAGTATGGCGTGAAGCATAAGGTAGCTACGCCTTACCATCCTCAAACGAGTGGCCAAGTGGAGGTCTCTAACCGTCAGATAAAGGCGATACTCGAGAGAACTGTTGGGACAACTCGGAAGGATTGGGCGGTGAAGTTGGATGACGCTTTGTGGGCGTACCAGACTGCTTTCAAAATGCCTATTGGTACCACTCCTTTCACTCTTCTCTACGGTAAAGGGTGTCACCTCCCTGTTGAGCTGGAACATAGGACGTTGTGGGCTGTGAAGCGGCTGAATTTTGATCTGAAGACGGCTCAGGAGAAGCGGTTGATCCAGTTGCACGAGCTTGATGAGCTAAGGCTGGACGCTTACGAAAGCGCTATGATCTACAAGGAGCGTACCAAGGCTGCTCATGACAAGAAACTGGTGCCTAAGGAGCTTAAGGAAGGGAGTTTGGTGCTGCTTTACAACTCGAGGCTCAAGCTCTTTCCAGGGAAGCTGAAGTCACGGTGGAGCAGTCTGTATGAAATCAAGGAAGTATTACCTTACGGAGCTGTCACGTTGGTCGGCAAGAGTGGGAATGCATTCACAGTGAACGGACACAGAGTTAAGCCATACATGGCGAGTGCATTTAACAAGGAGAGCACCTCAATGCTTCTCCAAGACCCACCATCTGCCTGAACCAAGTAAAGTCTAGCAAAAGACGTTAAAGAAAGCACACTTGAGAGGCATTCCCATGTCTATCCTGTACATATCCTTGCTTTTTTTCTTTTCCAGTTTTATGTTTTTGTCTTATGAGTGTGTAGGAACAAGTATGAGAGACACATGCCATGATCTGAGTTCCAAAAGGAGTAAGAAGGGGGCGAGTATAAGCTAGAGATCGAGTGCTAGATCGACTCATCCTGGCTCGATCTTTGCTAGATCGAGCTGGTGAATCGAGAGGAGCCAGTCGATCTAGACAAGATCGAGTAGACAGATCGAGTGACGAAGTCGATCTATAATGTCTCGGGAAATTCTTGGAGTTCAGATCGATCGATCCAAAAATGGATCGACCAATCTATTTTCTCTCAGGAAAGTCCTTCATAGACAGATGGATCAGTCAACTCGATCCACCACTCGATCCAAGCTAAATCGACCCCTGAATCGATAGCATGGCTCGATCACGAGGACTTAGCCGTGATTTCAAAAACTCAAGGAACGAGAGAGCCAATCGATCCACGACTCGATTCAAATCGAATCGTGTCCCAAATCGAGTAACCCTCTCGATCCAAGCCATTATGGGCATGAAATCGAGTCCCAGATCGACCAAAAGGACTCGATCTCGTGTCGAGGTAACATTTTCTTTTCCCTCTCTCTCTCTTTCCCTCCACTTTTTAAATTCAAAACCTGGTCAAGGCAGAAATCTTTGACCATGAAAGATATGCCTTGACCAAGACTTTTGTCAGAAACCACTTCTTTTACCCATAGTTTTGTTTTTGTTAGCCTTTAAATGCTTTCAACAACTTCACACTCTCTCATTCTTGTTTTCTCGAGTTGCTAAGTAGAAGAGAGTGTGAGTTATTTATTTTCTAAAGGCTAATAAGCATTTTTGACAATCTTTGCAAATGTATTTTCAGATCTTTGAAAATCTTTAGGAAAATCTCCTTTTATTTCGCAATTTTAGATGCTAGAGCGGTTTCGAATTTTTTAAACTAGCTTATAATAGGAAAAATTCTGGATTTTCTAGTATCTCTAGATCTGATTCTCTATTATTTTGCTATAATTTTTGTAAATTCAAAATTCTAGGGTATTAGCTATCGACTTTCATCTTTGCTTCTCTCTTTCTCTCAACATATCGCCTATTTGCTCATAGCTTTGCTTGAGAACTTTGTTTCAGGCGCAATGACCCCCAAGAGAACGAGAGAAGAGACAGTACAAGAGGGAGAGGGTCAGGAGGTAGCTGTTCAAGAAAGGGTTCGCTGGGGTAAGGATGAGAAAAGGGACAAGAAGCGGCTGGAGAGGCTTCGGTTCGAGCCTACCAAGTTCACGGACAGAGGGCTACTCGCTAAGCTAGGGATTCTTGGAGATTTCGACCAACTCCTAAAGAACATTGGCTTAAGATGTCTGTCACGAATGGATTGCCCAACCATTCCAAAAGTGACAATAGACTTCCTTGTCACGTTGGAGTTTGGATACAAGAACCCTAGCTTCCCTGTTCCTTCACAAGGCCGTCTCTCTTTCAAGGTCGGACGTCAAGCTTTCAGCCTCTCAATCCCCGAGCTGTGTCAAGCATATGGTCTCAACGCAGCCGCCACCAAAATCGAGTTCCTCTCCTTCACGCGCGCAAACGATTTTTTGGGACCTGATCAGCAATGATGACTACAAGGACAACACCGCCAAAATCAAGAGAGTGAGAAGCCCGGTGCTGAGGTACACCTTGAAGCTAATCGCCAACACATTCAGCAGACGGTCAGTTGCTCCCACAGTCACGAAAACCGAGCTTTGCTTCTTGTTCCAAGGCGTGAAGCATTTGTTGTGTGATCCGGCAGAGAATGACGAGCCTATGGAGGATGAACTCGGTGATGACGTGAACTACGGGTGCGTACTTGCTGCCTCTTTGATGAAGTACAAAGCATATGCCTTGCGGTGCAAGGCAAGCTCTTCATTCATCGGCGGCTTCCTCACACCTCTGTTCGTGCAAGCCGGCGTACCAATACACGACTTCACACCCATCCCGGCTAGAGCTTTCATGGATGAGATCTACATGAGGAATACCGACAGCTTGGGATGCACGCCAGCAGAAGGGTTCTACGCTTACCTTTTCATCGACGCGGATAATGAGAAGAGAGTGTGCATCCTGCCAAACAAAGAGGAGACCGAGCTGCTTGGTGTTGGGAACATCGAGTTCTTGCCATCCGTAGAGGAGTGCGTTGCTCCTCTAGGAGGAACGCCTGCCACAGCGATTGCTCCACGTCCAAGGTCTGAGTCCCCTACCACAGAAGACGAGATGCCCGAGGCTTACAGCCTTCCCAAGATCAATTTCGAGCCGAGAACCAAGACGGAGAAGTTCCTAGTATCTGTTATGGAGATGGAAAAGAAAATCAACAAATGGCAAGGCAAAATGCTCAAGAAACTTGCCAAGAAGGTCAAATCGCTTTAAGGAGGCTCGCCTAAGCAAGCTGCAAGTGAGGAGGTTCAACAACCCGAAAAGAGGAGGCTTTCAACCGGTGGAGTTGTCATCCGTGAGACTCAAGGCAGCAACATTCAACCGGCGCGCCTCTCTCTTCAAGAGCCAGGCTCCAAAGGAAAAGCCGTAGTATCTAGCTCCTTTGGAACATCCTCAAGTTCCAGCCGAGACTAGACCCGAGGTAACAACCTTCTTCCATTGTATATACCATTCATGTTTTCTTGGTTTTGCTTTGTGTTTTGAGCTCTCTCGAACGTGTTTGCCACCGGGAAGGTGTCATTCAAGTTTGGGGGAGTATGTTTGTGGTTTGACTTGTTTATTTTGATCTTATTTTATCTTTGCATAAGTTGAGTCTTGCATGCATCTAAGGCATATAAAAGAAAAGGAAAAAATTGGTACAATTTTTTAAAAAAAATTTCAAAAAATTCATGTAGTTGCATTCATCTTGTTAAGCATTTTAGGATTGAGTCTAGAATTTTTAAGCATCGAGGTTGTTTACATTTGCATAAGGGGTTAAAGTTTTCTTAAAGAAGGTGTTTTAAGCTTATGAATGGTTTCAATATCCTAGTTGGTAGTTCTCTAATGCTTTGCTCATACTTTGAAAGTAAGTTCTTACCATGCTTGGATCACTAGTTTTGATTTTCGTGACTTGAATTGAACTCTCATGATTTGAAACTTGTCCTATTAAGTGAAAACCTTAACTTGAATTTTTAAATATCATTCTTATGCATTTGAAAATGAACACATGTGTTTTAAAATATTTAGGCTCTCTTCTTCCTCGTACCACTCTTTGTGAGCCTAAGTAGAACTCCCACCTTGACCCTTACCTTTCTTTGAAGCCAAGTTCTCGTGTGTGACATCATTGTGAGGCCTCTTCCGGTTTGAACTTAGCATAAAGTGTTACGTTTAGGCGACATGATTAGGTTCTCATATGTTTGCTATCTTTGCCCTTTGAAGCTAGATGTAGGCTTAGGATAAGTTTGGGGGATCATTGGGGTTGCTTTCATATTTATATGCTTTCGGTTTCAAAAGAATTTGGTATTTGAAGTAAGAAAAAGGTTTTAAGTGAAAGGTTTTGAGTTTAAAAAGTAAAATGCTCCAAAAATTTCAGAAGATAGCTTCCTCAAAAAAAAAAAATATAAAAATTTATGTATATATATAAAAGAGCCTAAGTGCCAAAATAAAAAGAAAAGAAAAAGAATGAAAAAAATAAAGAGAGCTATCAATAAGAAAAAAATAAGGAGCTTAATATTTTTAAAACCTTTTCACTAGCCTAAAAGAGTTAAGATGTTTCCTATTTTGATTTGGGGATTGCTAAGCTTTGGGAAAAAGGGTAGACTCTAAGTGGTGAGTGAGCTTAAAAGAAAATAAATGAGAGGGGTTCTTAGGATCATTGTTAGTTTACATGGGTAGATAAGAATCTGATCATGTATGCATCAATTGCCTTTACCTTTAGCATTATGCATAAAGTTCTTACCATTTTCGAGAGAAACTCTTTGCTTAAAATAAACCCTCTTTAAAAATGAGATCATTCTATGCTCATAGCCTTTACCCTTAGCCAAATGTGTTTTGCTTTAAAATGCATAAGTTTGATTCATGGTTCGGTCATTAATGAATGTTAAAGGATCAGTTTCTTTGATTGTTTGGAATAAGAGAGTCATGATTTGAAATTCTTTGTGCAATGAGTATGGCTAAGTTCTTTAGAGTATGAGTGTGTGTATTGCATTTTAGAACTGGTAACTAGGACAATGAGATTGTTTCATTCGAAAAGAACCTTTGCAAGAAGCTTATACCCCCCGTTTGTTTTAAGACCTCTCTCTCTTCTTTAGTTTTGTTTGCTTGAGGGCAAGCAAAAGGTAAGTTTGGGGGAGTTGATATAGCTGCATATTCTATGCATTTTGCATACACATAAGTTAGTTTCTCACGCATATACATTGCATTTTAGGTTAGTTTGCATCACTTTAGGTCCTAGAGTGTTCTTGCACCAGCATATGCATATTTCTTGCATTTTGCATCACAAACAGGTTGTTTTCGGCTACTTTGGAGCCTTGGAGGGTTCGTGGACGTGTTGAGGCTCGTGAGGAAGTTCGTGGGACTTGAAGAACTCGGGAATGCTTGCTAAGGACCAGAGATCGAAAGGAGGTTCGAGCATGGCCGGTCGATCTAGATGAGATCGACCAGAAAATTGAGTAGCCCAGCCGATCCAAGGGAATTGATCGAGACTGAGATCAAGTGAAGCGATCGATCAAGGAGTACGGACGTGAATGACGCCATGCAGAGCGAGAGCCGGATCGAGTCCACCACTCGATCCTCCAAAGATCGACTCCAAGATCAAACGAAGCACCCGATCAACCGAGGAAGATCGAGACGAAGATCGAGCTGAAGGCACGATGTCTGAAGATGATCGAGTGAGATGCTCGATCCCGAAGTCGATCTCAGCGTACTTTAACCGCTTTTGGCCGCTAGCGAAGGGGGGACCATCGAGTGTTTGGCCTGTTTTGGCAAGGCGGCGAGCATGCTTTACAACACACGTTTTCACTTTTATCTTTTTATCATCTTTTTCTCTCTGTTCGAAGGCGATTTCGCCATTGTTGGATTTTGAAGTTTTTCTTGCTTTGTATCGAATCGTTTAAGCTTAATCTATCGTTTTTCATGTTCGTCATTTCATTCTTCATGCTTTGCTTGGTTTATTTAATGTGTAGTGAGTAGTTTAATCGGGGTTTACGGTTGAGTGGATTTGAAGGGGTCGAAAAGGTTTTCAAGTTTGGAGTTTTCTTGTTCTTAATGGCTTTCTTTTCTAAGATGTTGAGTTCTTAAGGCATAAAGAGTCTCACGCCAAGATCTAGATGAGATCGACCAGAAAATCGAGTAGCCCAGCCGATCCAAGGGAATTGATCGAGACTGAGATCGAGTGAAGCGATCGATCAAGGAGTACGGACGTGAATGACACCATGCAGAGCGAGAGCCGGATCGAGTCCACCACTCGATCCTCCAAAGATCGACTCCAAGATCGAACGAAGCACCCGATCCACCGAGGAAGATCGAGACGAAGATCGAGCTGAAGGCACGATGTCTGAAGATGATCGAGTGAGATGCTCGATCCCGAAGTCGATCTCAGCGTACTTTAACCGCTTTTGGCCACTAGCGAATGGGGGACCATCGAGTGTTTGGCCTGTTTTGGCAAGGCGGCGAGCATGCTTTACAACACACGTTTTCACTTTTATATTTTTATCATCTTTTTCTCTCTGTTCGAAGGCGATTTCGCCATTGTTGGATTTTAAAGTTTTTCTTGCTTTGTATCGAATCGTTTAAGCTTAATCTATCGTTTTTCATGTTCATCGTTTCATTCTTCATGCTTTGCTTGGTTTACTTAATGTGTAGTGAGTAGTTTAATCGGGTTTTGGGGTTGAGAGGATTTGAAGGGGTCGAAAAGGTTTTCAAGTTTGGAGTTTTCTTGTTCTTAATGGCTTTTTTTTCTAAGATGTTGAGTTCTTAAGGCATAAAGAGTCTCAAGCCAAGATCTTTATGATCAGAGAGTGCTCTTACCTTGACAGGATCCAGAGATCTTTGAAAGTCACATCTTAGAGGCTAGTTGCTCTTTCTCAAACGCCATAGTAGTTTAGAGGACTAGTTAAGCCGCGTGTTTGAAATCCGTTTTCCTTGCCTCTCAATCTCTTTTTCCGCCAAACGCCATGGGTCTGGAGGAGAGAATGGGAGAGTGATCTATACCACACGCCATGGATGGGTCTTGTTTTGTTTTCAAGGCTTAGAGAACCTCACAAAGTGAGTAGATCTAGTGTTTTCAAACCAAGCTTAAACCTTTGAAACCCCTGAACGTGAATCTCAACCCTAGACCCTCTTTGTTAGTATTCTTACATCTTTTCTAGTTATTCGCTTGTTACCTGTTGCATCCTGGTCATTAGTTTCGTTGCGTTTAAACTCTTAGACGAGATCGATCCAAACTGCTCGATCTAGTGGTCGATCCTGTGGTCGATCCACTAGTCGATTTTTATAAATTCATAGCTTTGCATTTTAATCATTCTGTTTGTTCGTCGTGGTAGTTCACTCTTTCCTAGTAATTTTAAAATAGTTTTGTCTTGCATTTAGTCGTTGCATTTAGTTTTTAGGAATTTTACAAAATCATTCATCATTTGCCTAGCTTTAGTCGATCCTTGCATTCTCACTGATCTTTCTAGCTCCTAGGATTGGATTGATACTCGCTTGCATACTTTACTATAACTAAGTGTTACATTTGAGCTTTGATACATCATTGCATACACTCTGCAAAAACCTGTTATCAACTGCCCAGCCCCAATAGCTTCCCACAGTATGGCGTGCTGCTTCCTGGAAATGTGGAAAGTGCTCTGCTTGTTGGTGTAGGACCTTAGCTCAAGAGCTTTAGAGATGGTCAGGAAGGTGGAGGTGAACTTCTGATTGCCAATTTCGAAAGAGAACCACCCATCTCCGTTAGGAAGCTTACTACCCTCATACCATACTGATATTGCTGCATATTTAGTGTATTTTGCATACATATAAGTTAGTTTTCACGCATTTACCTTGCAATGTTAGGCTACTTTGCATCGCTTTAGGTCCTAGAGTACTTTTGCACCAGCATTTGCATGTTTCGTGCATTTTGCATCACAATCAGGTTGCTTTCGGTTACTTTGGAGCTATGGATGACTTGTGGACGCGTGAAGGCTCGTGAGGAAGTCCGTGGACACTTGAAGAAATCAGCATTGCACGCTAAGGACCTGAGATCGAGTAGCAGATCGAGCAAGGCAGGTCGATCTAGACGAGATCGACCAGAAGATCGAGTATAGAGATCGATTTGGAGTACGAACGTAGACGACGCCATGCAGATAGAGGATCGGATCGAGCATCCAACCCGATCAGCACAAGATCGACTCAGAGATCGACCAAGAGCCATCCGATCCAAGACGAGATTGAGTGCCAGATCGAGCTTCATGATCGATCCCAGACCAACCTTATCCGTCCAGCCTGTTTTTGGACCGTAGCGAAGGGGGGGGGGGGACCAGTTGCGGTTTGGCTATTTTTGGCAAAAAGCAACAATCCCTTTCATTATTCCACCCTGTCGACTACTTTTCTATCATCTCTCTCGTTTTAGGCGATTCACCATTGTTAGACTTCGAGTTTTTTTCTGTTTTTGATTTTGATTATTGGATTGTTTAAGTTAAATCAATTGTTTTTCATGTTTAGTTCTTCGTTTATTGCATTTCGTACGGTTTATTTCATGAGTCGCAAGTAGTTTCATCGGATTTTGGGGTTGAGAGGATTCAAAGGGGTCGAAAAAGGTTTTCAAGTTTGGTGTTTTCTTGTTCTTCACGGCTTTCTCTTCTAGGATGTCGAGTTCATAAGGCTTAAAGAGTCTCACGCCAAGATCTTTATGATCAGAGAGAGCTCTTACCTTAACAGGATCCAGAGATCTCTGAAAATCGCATCCTAGAGACTAGTTACTATTTCCCAAACGCCATGGTAGTTTAGAGGACTAGTTAAGCCGCGTGTTTGAAAGGACAGAGATCGACTCCAAGATCGAGTGGTTCTCTCGATCATATCCGGACATCGTGTCTTTGGCTCAATCTGGGTCTCGATCTTCATCGGCGAATCGAGTGTTGCATCCGATCTCGGTATCGATTTTTGGCTGGATCGAGTGGTGTACTCGATCTGTCTCTCGCTCTGCATGGCGTCATTTACGTCCGTACCGATTGATCAATTGCTTTACTCGATCTCTGTCTCGATCATTTTCCTTGGATCGCCTAGTTGGCTCGATCTTCTGGTCGATCAAATCCTAGATCGACCGGCCATGCTTGATCTGCTACCCGATCTCTAGCCCTTAGCATATTTCCGAGCTCCCACGAACTGCTACATCAGCCCCAACACGTCCACGAACCTCGACGACTCCAAAGCAGCCCGAAACAACCTGAATGTGATGCAAAATGCAAGAAAAATGCATATGCTGATGCAAGAATGCTCTAGGACCCTAAGTGATGCAATCAAACCTAAAACATGGTACAAATGCATGAAAAGCTAACTAATGAGTATGCAAAATGTATGCAATATGCAATAACATCAACTCCCCCAAACTTACTTCTTGCTTGACCTCAAGCAACAGAAAATAAGTAAGGAAGAGAGGTTTTAAGAAAAATGAGTGGGGTTTTAAAATTTTTGCAAAGGTGCCTTTCAAATGAATCAATCTCAATGTCCTAGTTAACAGTTCTAAAATGCTATGCTTACACTCATACTCCAAAGAACTTAGCCATACTCATCACAGAAAGAAATTCAAATAATGACTCTCCTATTCCTAACAATCAAAGAAACTCATCTTTTAACATTCATTAACATTCGAAGCATGAATCAAACTTATGCACTTTAAAGCAAAACACATTTGACTAAGGACTAAGGTTATGAGCATAGAATGATCTCATTTGAAAAGGGTTTATAATCAGAACTAGGGTTTCTCTCAAAAATGGATGAACTTGTGCATAATGCTAAAGGTAAAGACAATTTATGCATACATGATTAGATTCTCATCTATCAATGTAAACTATCAAATGATCCTATACCCCTCTCATTTAAGAAATTTTATCCTCACTCACCACTTAAGAGTCTACCTTTTTCTTTACGAACTAAGCAATCCCCAATTCGAAACAAAGACATTTTTAAACTTTTTAGGCTAGTGAAAAGGTTTTGAAAAATACTTTTGCTCTTTAGAAATTTCTTATTAGTAGCTCTCTTATTATTTTTTTTTCTTTATTTGGCACTTAGGCTCTTTTTTTATTTCTTTTTCTTTTCTTTTCTATATTTTTTTTTATTTTATTATGGGAGAGCTACCTCCTGAAATTAGAGCATACTTAGTTTTAAAAACAACCTTTCACTTAAAACCTCATTTCTTTCCTTAAAACACAAAGCTCTTTGAAACCGAGAGTAAATAGACAAGATAGCAACCCCAATGATCCCCCAAACTTATCATAAGCCTATACCTAGCTTCAAAATGCAAAGCTAGCAACAATATGAAAACCAAATCATGTCGCCTAAACCTAACACTTTATGCCAAGTTCAAACCGAAAGGAAGGCCTCACAAAGATGTCACACAAGAACATTTGGCTTCAAAGGAGCGTAAGGTTCAAGGAGGGAGTTCTACTTAGGCTCACAAAGAGTGGTAAAAAGGAAGAAGAGAGCCTAAATATTTTAAAACCATGTGTTCATTTTCAAATGCATAAGAATGATAATTAGAATTTCAAATTAAGGTTTTCACTTATTAGAATGAGTTTCAAATCATGAGAGTTCAATTCAAGCCACGAAAATCCTAACAAATAATCCAAGCATGGTAAGAACTTACTTTCAAAGCATAGACAAAGCATTAGAGAACTACCAACTAGGGCATTGAAACAATTCATAAGTAAAAACACCTTCGTAAGAAATTCTAACCCCTTATGCAAAATGCAAACAACCTAGGTGATATGAGAAACTCTAGACTCAATCCTAACATGGTTTTTAAAAAGATGAATGCAACTACATAAATCTTTGAAAAATTTTTAAAAATTTTACCAATTTTTCATGAACTAAGACTCAAGGATGCTAAGGGAAAATAAGATCAAAGAACACAAGTCAAATCACACATATACTCCCCCAAACTTGCTTGACACCGTCCCGGTGGCAAACTCATCCGAAGGAGCATCAAAACACAATGCAAGAAACAAATATGAGCGGTTATATACAATGGAAGAAGGTTGTTACCTCTGGTCTAGGCTCGGCTGGAACTTGAGGATGTTCCAGAGGAGCTAGAGATCGTTGCTTTGCCTTTGTCAGCTGGTTCTTGGAGAGAGTGGCGCGCCGGCTGAATGTTGTCTCCTTGGGTCTCGCGGATCACAACTCCTCCGGTTGAGAGTCTTCTCTTCTCGGGTTGTTGCATCTCTTGACTTGCAGCTGACTTAGGCGTGCCTCCCTGAAGTGCTTTGACTTTCTTCCCAAGCTTCTTCAGCATCTTGCCTTGCCACTTGTTAATCTTCCTTTGCATCTCTACCACCGATGCTAGGAACTTCTCGGTTTTTGTCCTCGGCTCAAAGTCTAGCTTGGGAAGTGTGTAAGCCTCGGGCATCTCGTCTTCCGTGGCTGGAGACTCTGACCTTTGACGCGGGGCAATGGCTGAAGCAGGCGGTCCTCCTAAAAGGGCAAAGCATTCTTCCTCCGTGGGCAAGAACTCGATGTTCCCAACACCAAGCAACTCGGTTTCATCTCTGTTGGGAAGGATGCACACTCTCTTCTTATCTTCGTCATCTATGAAGAGGTAGGCGTAGAACCCTTCTGCTGGCGTGCGTCCCAAGCTATCAGTATTCCTCATGTATGCCTGTTTGGGACGTGAGCAAAGTCATGAATGGGCACACCGGCTTGCACGAACAGAGGAGTAAGGAAACCGCCAATGTAAGAGGAGGTTGCCTTGCACCGTAAGGCATAAGCCTTGTACTTCACCAAGGAAGCCGCGAGCACACAGCCGTAGTTCACTTCATCGCTGAGTTCATCCTCTATGGGCTCTTCATTTGCATCCGGATCAGACACCAAGTGCTTCACACCTTGGAACAGGAAGCACAGCTCTGTCTTCGTGACCGTAGGAGCAACAGACCTTCCACTGAACGTGTTGGCAATCAGCTTCAGAGTATACCTCAGCACCGGGCTCCTTACTCGCTTGATCTTGGCGGTGTTGGCTTAGTAGTCCTCATTGCTGATCAGGTCCCAAAACTCGTCGGCTTTCTTGAAGGCTGGGATCTCGACCTTGTATGCATCAGCGTTGAGACCGTAGGCTTGGCATAGCTCAGGGATGGAGAGTGTATAGGCTTGACGTCCAACTTTGAAGTAGAGGCAGCCTTGAGAAGGGACGGGTGCACTAGGATTCTCATACCGGAACTCCAAGGTGGCAAGGAAGTCTATTGTCACTTCAGGAATGGTTGGGCAATCCATCCGTGACAGACATCTTAAGCCAATGTTATGGAGGAGTTGATCGAAGTCCCCAAGAATCCCAAGTTTAGACAACAGCTCTCGATCAACAAACTTTGTAGGTTCAAACCGGAGCCTCTCCAGCCGCTTCTTATCCCTCTTCTCATCCTTACTCCACCGGACCCTCTCTTGAACTACCACTTCTTGTCCTTCTCCTTCTTGTGCTTGCTCTTCTCTAGTTCTCTTTGGTGCCATTGTTCCTGAAACAAGATTCTAAAGAGATTGATAAGCAAGCGGCGATTTGATGAGAATGAGAGAAGAGAAGGAGAGAATTTATAAAAACTATCCTAGAATTTTGGGGAATAAATAAAAATCATAGCTAAATAAAGGAGAATCAAATCTTAAGATACTGAAAAATCTGGAATTATTCCTTTTACTTAGCTAGTTTTAAAAATTCAAAACCGATCCTATATTCTAAAACAAGATCTTGCGATATTAAATGAGATTTTCTAAAATTAAACCATTAAATCTTTGAAAATACTTTTGCAAGAAATGCAGAATATCTTTGCTAGCTTTTGAAAATTGAAACTCTCACTCTCTTTGTTTAAAATTTTCGAGCAAAACAGGAATGAGAGGGTGAGAGGTTGTTTGAAATATTTAAAGACTTAGCAAAACCAAAACAATGGGTAGTCAAAGTGGTTTTTCTGACAAAGTCTTGGTCAAGGCACATCTTTCATGGTCAAAGATGCTTGCCTTGACCAAGTTTTGAATTCAAAAATTGGAGGGATAAGAGTAAAGGAGGAAAGAAAAATGTTACCTCGGCATGAGATCGAGTCCATTTGGTCGATCTAGGACTCGATCTCATGCCCAAAAAGGCTTAGATCGAGAGGGTTACTCGATTTGAGACTCGATCCATGATGAATCGAGTCTTGGATCGATTGGCTCTCTCGATCATTGAGATGTTGGCTCCTCGGCTAAGTCCTCATGATCGAGCTACGTCCTCGATTTAGGGGTCGATTTGGCATAGATCGAGTGATGGATCGAGTCGAGTGATCGATCAGTTTTCAACAGATTTTCCCGAGAGAAATTAGATCGGTCGATCCGATTTGGATCGATCGATCCTTTTTCGTCAAGGTCGATCTTGTCACTCGTTCTCGTCTAGATCGACTGGCTCCTCTCGATTCACTGACTCGATCTAGTAAAGATCGAGCCAGTATCAGTCGATCTAGCACTCGATCTCTAGCCTTATCTTAACCCCTATTGCCTCTTTTAAACCTCAAAGTCAAGGTTTAGACTCCTTATACCTGTTCCTACACACTTGCAAAATAAAAACATAAAACTGAAAGGGAAATAAAGCAGAAGTATGTACAAGATAAACATGGGAATGCCTCCCAAGTACGCTTTCTTTAACGTCTTTAGCTAGACCTTACTTGGTCTAAGCGGATGGTGGGTCTTGGAGAAGCACTGAGGTATTCTCCTTGTCATAGCTATCTGCCAAATAGGGCTTGACTCTGTGTCCGTTGACGGTGAATGCACTGCCACTTTTTCCCATCAGAGTAACAGCTCCATAAGGCAACACTTCTTGAATCACGAACGGTCCGCTCCACCTTGATTTCAGCTTGCCCAGGAAGAGTTTGAGCCTCGAGTTGTACAGCAACACCAGTCCTCCTTCCTTAAGCTCCTTGGCAACCAACTTCTTGTCATGAGCCTCCTTAGTCCGCTCCTTGTATATCCGGGAGCTCTCGTAAGCGTTCAGCCTCATCTCATCCTGTTCATGTAGCTGAATAAGGCGTCTCTCCTGAGCAGTCTTGAGATCAAAGTTCAGCGTCTTCACAGCCCACAACGCACGGTGTTCCAGCTCAACCGGGAGGTGACAACCCTTGCCATAGAGTAGAGTGAAAGGAGTTGTACCAATTGGTGTCTTGAAGGCGGTACGGTAGGCCCAAAGAGCGTCATCCAGCTTCACTGACCAGTCTTTCCTTGTTGCCCCGACAGTCTTCTCCAATATAGCCTTGATTTGCCTGTTGGAGAATTCCACTTGACCGCTTGTTTGAGGATGATACGGTGTAGCCACCTTATGCTTAACCCCATACTTTCTCTAGAGGCTCTCAAAGACCTTGTTTATAAAGTGGCTTCCTCCATCACTTATATCAACCTTGGGTACCCCAAACCTCGGGAAGATGATACTCTTGAACAACTTGATTACCACCTTAGAGTCATTTGTAGGGGCAGCAATAGCCTCAACCCATTTGGAGACATAATCCACTGCTTCCAAGATGTATTTGTTGCCGTATGAAGAAGGAAAAGGGCCCATGAAGTCAATTCCCCATGCGTCGAACACGTCAACCTCGAAGATAGGAACTTGAGGCATTTCGTTCCTCTTGGTTATATTCCCTGCCCGTTGACATGCCTCACAGCTCTTCACAAACTCGTGTGCATCTTTAAAAATGGAGGGCCACCAGAAACCGGCTTGCAACACCTTCGTGGCTGTCTTGAATGAGGCGAAGTGTCCTCCGTAAGAAGAGCCATGGCAATGGTAGAGGATGTCCCTGGCTTCTTCCTTTGTAACACATCTCCGGTACAAGCTGTCTACTCCTCTTTTGTATAAGTAGGGCTCGTCCCAAAAATAGTCACTAGCCTCCCTCATAAACTGCTTCTTGTGATAGCTGTTGAGTTGTGTTGGCTCCTCACCTCACGCTAGATAGTTCACCACATCAGCATACCACGGTAGATCCTCCTCTTTGAAACTCAGCACCTCCTCAAACCTCCCTTCTAGCTTCCCACAAACAGCTGTAGTAATCGCCATAAGCTGCTCTTCTGGAAGAGAGTCATCTAAGGGGAGAGACTCGTTGATCCTTAGCCGTGAGAGGTGGTCAGCGACTCCATTTTCTATCCCCTTCTTGTCTTTAATCTCCATGTCAAACTCCTGGAGTAACAGAATCCATCTTAAGAGCCGAGGCTTAGTGTCTTTCTTCGAGTAGATGTATCGTAAGGCAGTGTGATCCGTGTATACAATAGCCTTGGAACCAACCAGATATGATCTGAAGTTCTCAAAGGCGAAGACTACTGCAAGCAGCTCCTTCTCCGTAGTGGTGTATCGTGATTGCGTGTCATCCAAGGTCCTTGAAGCATAATAGATCACGTGTAGCTTCTTGTCTTTCTTCTGACCAAGGACGGCTCCTACGGCGTAGTCACTAGCATCACACATGATCTCAAAGGGGAGAGACCAGTTTGGTGCTTGGACTATAGGGGCTGATGTAAGTGCTTCCTTGATGGTCACGAAATCCTTCAAACACTCCTCATCGAATACAAACTCAGCTTCCTTGCACAACAGCCGTGTAAGAGGGCGTGCAATCTTGGAGAAATCTTTGATGAAGCGCCTATAGAACCCTGCGTGTCCCAAGAAGCTTCTGATTCGCTTAACATTAACTGGCGGCTCAAGACCCATCATGACCTCCACCTTAGCCTGATCAACCTCAATACCCTTCTCTGATATCTTGTGACCGAGCACGATCCCTTCCTTAACCATGAAGTGGCATTTCTCCCAGTTCAGCACCAAGTTTGTCTCTTCACAACCTTTAAGTACCTTGCAAAGATTCAACAAACACGCAGGAAAGGACGCACCATACACAGAGAAGTCATCCATGAACACCTCTACCATCTCCTCTATAAGATCAGAGAAGATAGACATCATACACCGCTGAAACGTAGCCGGTGCATTACACAATCCAAACGGCATCCTTCGATACGCATGATAAACTCTTTTCTTACGGTCTAATGCAGCAGAGAGGTTATCAAAACTCTAATGCAAGCAATGTTGTAGTAAGGCAAGCAGGAGAGTGTCAATCCACTTCTAGATGATAGAGAATCCACAGAGAATGCAAGGTCTAAGACAAATCTAAGCAAATGAGACAGTTTATGAGAAATAATCTAAAAACTACGTGCAGCAACCTAAACGGAGTGAAACCTATTTTAAAAATACCAGAAAGGAAGCAGTTACCACGAGGAACAAACAGATAAATTAAAGGGAATAGCTTCGAATTGTTAAAATTCGACTAGTGGATCGACCACAAGATCGACCACTAGATCGAGCAGAAACGATCGATCTCGTCTAAAACCGTAAGAACAATGAATCTATAGACCAGGATGCTATCAGGTAACAAGCTAAAGATGATATGAGACGTAAATATGCTAGAAGAGAGGGCTTTAGGGTTGAGATTCATATAAGGGGTTTCAAAGATCGATCTTGGGTTTGAAACTTTGGATCGACTCACTTGGTGAGGATCTCTAAGCCTCGAAAACAAAACAAGATCTATCCGTGGCTTTCGGTATAGATTACTCTTTCATCCTCTCCTCCAAACCCATGGCTTTTGGTGGAAAGAGAGGTCGAAAGGCAAGGAAAACAGATTTCGAACAATGGCTTAACTAGTCCCCCAAACTTCCATGGCTTTTGGGAAGGGGTAACTAGTCTCTAAGGTGAGATCTTCTGAGGCCCCTGGATCCTGTCAAGGTAAGGGACCTCTCGGATCATGAAGCTCTTGGCGTGAGAGTCTTCAAGCATTAAGCTTTCAGCACCTTAGAAGAGATAGCCTTAAAAATGTTTAGAAAACAAACCAAGATCGAACCTTTTCTACCCCTTGATCCTCTCAACCCCTAACCCAAAGTAAATTACTCACTACACATAAAGTAAATCAAGCAATGTGGAAGAAATGAAACGATAAACATGAAACAACGACTAGATTAAACGATAAGGTTCGAGAATACAAAAGCTTGAAAAGAAAACTGGTTCAACAATGGTGTTCTTCCGAAAACGAGAGAGAAAACTTGAAAGAAAAAGATAAGAAATCTGAAAGTTCTCGAAAAAGCATTCGCCGCCTTGCCTAAAATGTCAAAACAGTCCAATGGTCCCCCCTTCGCTAACAGCCAAAAACGGTTGAAAGGACAGAGATCGACCATTGGATCGAGTTGTTCTCTCAATCATATCTGGCCATCATGTCTTCGGCTCGATCCGGGTCTCGATCTTCTTCGGTGAAGATCGACATCATACACCGCTGAAAGGTAGCCGGTGCATTACACAATCCAAACGGCATCCTTCGATATGCAAAGGTACCGTAGGGACATGTAAAAGTCGTTTTCCCCTGATCGTTTGGGTGAATAGGTATTTGAAAGAAACCGCTATACCCATCGAGAAAACAGTAGTAAGGGTGATTTGCAAGTCTCTCAAGCATCTGATCAATAAAAGGCAAAGGGAAATGGTCTTTTCTAGTTGCAAGGTTAAGCTTTCTATAGTCAATACACATTCTATGACCAGTAATGGTCCTAGTAGGGATAAGTTCATCCTTTTCATTCCTTATGACCGTGATCCCTCCCTTCTTAGGCACCACATGTACAGGTGAAACCCACGTGCTGTCACTTATGGGATAGATCACGTCAGCCTCTAAAAGCTTAAGGATTTCCTTCTTAACAACCTCTTTCAAGTTAGGATTCAAACGCCTTTGATGTTCTACAGAAGTGGCGTTCTCATTATCCAAGTGAATCCTATGAGTGCAAAGCATTGGTGAAAGGCCTTTGATGTCACTTAAGGAGTACCCAATGGCCTTCCTATACTTTCTCAGCTCAGTTAAAAGCGAGTGCAACTCATCATCACTAAGGTTTTCGTTTACTATCACGGGGTAGGTGTCATTAGGTCCTAAGAAAGCATACCTTAGCCCTTTTGGGAGCTCCTTAAGGTCCACCTTTGGGGCTAACAGCTCACTCCAGTCATCCTCGTGGCTGTTGTTGTTGTTCTCCTCCTTGGAACTCTCCTTTGAACTCGAGGCATGGCCCTTCAGACTGCTTTCCTCTATCGCTATCCCTTCTATGATCGAGTCTTCCGGTCGATTCTCCTCTCGATGTCGTCTAGATCGAGCCATTTCACTCGATTCACTTACTCGATTTGATATGGATCGAGTAAGGGATCGAGACGTTGAGTCGATCTCTTGATTGGACTCCAAAATGATCGGGAGGTCTTTCTCGATCGGCAACTCGATTGTTTCTTCTGATCGAGCATCTTTCTCGATCTGTTGGTCGATTGTTGCACCAGATCGAGTTGGGTTCTCGATTGGCTTGTCGATCTGACTCCTGGATCGAGTGATAGCGTCGATCTCAGGGTCGATTTCTAGGCAACATCCTTCTTCATTCTTGATGATTCTCCTCGAATCTAGCAGGTTCACGTACTCTTGGGTCCTTTGGTCCACATAGCAAAACTCTCCTGGCTCCTTAGTCGGTGCTAGCTTCAAATGGTCTTCTAAAGCTAGCTCTTCCAGCAACTCATCCGCCAAGGCATCCATCGTTTCGATATAGAAAGCTTGTCCTTCAATGGTTGGCTTCTTTAGAACCTTGTTGATGTCAAAGTCTAGCCTGATCTCTTTCCCCAAATGCAAGGCAATCTTCCCATTCTTCACGTCTATTATGGCTCCGGCGGTTGCGAGGAATGGTCTCCCTAAGATGAGTGGGTCTTTCGGCTCCTCGTCCATCTCCAGCACTACAAAGTCTGTAGGTACATTCACACCACTGATTCGCACCGGTATGTCTTCGAGCAGCCCTACCGGTAGTCTCACGCTCCTATCAGCCAGCACCAATGAGATCCGACATTCCTTAAACCGAGTGAAACCAAGCTTCTTAGCCACGGAGTGAGGCATCAAGTTTATGCTAGCTCCGAGATCACACAAGCAACACTTGAACTCTAGAGGACCTAAAGCACAAGGTATGGTGAAGCTTCCCGGATCTCCCAGCTTCTTAGGCACTATCTCTTTATGAATAACCGTGCTACACTCTTCGCTTAGTACAAGCACCTCTTTGCTTTCTTTGTTCTTCTTCACAAGGGTGTCCTTGAAAAACTTGGCGCACTTGGGCATCATAGCGAGACAGTCTACAAGAGGCAACTTTATCTCCACGTCTCTCAAGTGCTTCTCAAACAGGATCCGGTGTTTCTCTATTAACTGCTTTTTGAAACGACCCGGGAATGGCAACTTTGGTACGTAAGGTGGGGGCACGTAGTCATCCTTTTCCTTGGTGGTTTTCTCAGCCTTTTTCTCAATGAATGCCTTGTCACCTCTTCTCGGTCCTTGGATCCATACGTTGTCAAAGTTTATCTCCTCATTATCAGCTGAAAGTTTACCCTCCCCCTCTTGAATTACAACGTCCTCGTTGTTCTTGGTAGAGACCGGAGGCTCAAGCTCTTTGCCACTTCGTAACGTAATAGCATTGGCATACTCCTTGGGGTTTTGCTCACACTTTCCCGGGAGGCTGTTCTGTCCACTCGTGCTTGCCTTGCCCTTCTCCAGCTGCTTTATTTTGTTGTTGAGGTTTGTGATTTGAGTGGAGAAGTCGGTTAAGGATGAATCTAGCCGAGTGTTCATTTCAGCGAACTTCTGATTTGTAGAAGCTTGCCCTTGTATTAGCTGTTGGAACATTGTTTGAACCGGATCAACTTCTTGTTGCATCGGTTGTTGTTGCTGTTGAGGTGCAAAGCCCGGAGGGTAGTTGGTAGTATAACCCTTGTTTTGTTGTTGTTGCCCTTGACCTTGGAAATTGCCTTGCCCTTGACCTTGGAAACCACTGCTCGGTTGAAAACCTTTGTTGTAAGGGATGAAAGGCTTAGCTTGTTGAGCAGGGTACACTTGATCTTTAGGGTTGGCTACATTTGTGTTTCGGTAAGAGAGGTTGTTGTTTTGGTAGCCTTGGTTGTAGCCTTGAGACTTGTAGTTGTTTTGTCCGGCCACCCAATTTGCTTCTTCTTGGCTTAGCTCTAACTCCTCTTGGTTTTCATCAGCTTCACCAACGAAGTGAACATGCTTCTGGTTAGCTAAAACCAACTTGTCAATCTTCTCATGCAACGATTTGAGCTCCTTCTTGTGAGACTCTAATTCTGATCCCCTCGGTGCTCGGTCATAATCCTCAGCATAGTTTCCATTACTCAACGCCAGGTTCTCTATCAGCTCCATACCCTCTTCTACTTCTTGACCGAGGATGTTCCCTTTGCTAGCTGTATCAAGCAACAACCGGATCTTTGGTGAAGCCCCACAGTATATGGTACTGAGTAGAGTCTCTTCACTGAACCCGTGATGAGGGCATTGGATCGTGTAATCTTTGAAACGCTCCATAGCCTCATTGAATGTCTCATTGTTCCTTTGAGTAAAACCGCTGATTTCGCTTCTCAACCGAGCAGTCCTGGTGCTTGAGAAGAACTTTGAGAGGAAAGCCTTCTTACATTCAGCCCATGATGTGATGGTACCTTGTGGGAGGGTCTTCTCCCAGTGTCTAGCTTTGTCTCCGAGTGAAAAGGGGAAGAGACACAGCTTGAAGGCATCTTCTGATATACCGTTGATCTTAATCATTCCACACACTTGCTCGAAATTGTCCAAGTGCTCCAAGGGGTCTTCCATTGCTAAGCCGTGGAACTTGTTGTTTTGCACCATAGATATGAACCCCGGCTTGATCTCAAAGTTATTGTTTTGTACCGGAGGAGGAGTGATCCCAAACCTATTGTGGTGGGTATTGGGAGCATCTCCGGCTCCTATGATCCTCGGAGGTCTAGCCGCGTGTTGGGGGTTTCCATTGCCCCGTCCTGCTGGAGGTGGTCCTTCTGGATGCTCGTGTGCAGCCATGTCTTCAAAGTTAACCAGACCTTGCTGAACAATGTCCTCAAAGGCTCTTGTTTGATCTCTGACTCTTCTTTGCCGTGAGTGACCAAGCTGATGAATGTTGTCTAAGGGTTGTAGAAGATTGTTGTCTCCCCTTGAACGAAGATTCATGTACCTGAAAACACACGGTTTAGAGTAGTAGGATTAGTAACTTGGAAAAGGTAAAGACTTAGTCTTTGCTAAGACCCAAATTTCTATGTTCTCTAAGCAACCTAGAATGGCAACGACGCCATTTGATAAACGCTTTTCTTACGGTCTAATGCAGCAGAGAGGTTATCAAAACTCTAATGCAAGCAATGTTGTAGTAAGGCAAGCAGGAGAGTGTCAATCCACTTCTAGATGATAGAGAATCCACAGAGAATGCAAGGTGTAAGACAAATCAAAGCAAATGAGACAGTTTATGAGAAATAATCTAAAAACTAAGTGCAGCAACCTAAACGGAGTGAAACCTATTTTAAAAATACCAGAAAGGAAGCAGTTACCACGAGGAAGAAACAGATAAATTAAAGGGAAGAGCTTCGAATTGTTAAAATTCGACTAGTGGATCGACCACAAGATCGACCACTAGATCGAGCAGAAACGATCGATCTCGTCTAAAACCGTAAGAACAATGAATCTATAGACCAGGATGCTATCAGGTAACAAGCTAAAGATGATATGAGACGTAAATATGCTAGAAGAGAGGGCTTTAGGGTTGAGATTCATATAAGGGGTTTCAAAGATCGATCTTGGGTTTGAAACTTTGGATCGACTCACTTGGTGAGGATATCTAAGCCTCGAAAACAAAACAAGATCTATCCGTGGCTTTCGGTATAGATCACTCTTTCATCCTCCTCCAAACCCATGGCTTTTGGTGGAAAGAGAGGTCGAAAGGCAAGGAAAACAGATTTCGAACAATGGCTTAACTAGTCCCCCAAACTTCCATGGCTTTTGGGAAGGGGTAACTAGTCTCTAAGGTGAGATCTTCCGAGGCCCCTGGATCCTGTCAAGGTAAGGGACCTCTCGGATCATGAAGTTCTTGGCGTGAGAGTCTTCAAGCATTAAGCTTTCAGCACCTTAGAAGAGATAGCCTTAAAAATGTTTAGAAAACAAACCAAGATCGAACCTTTTCTACCCCTTAATCCTCTCAACCCCTAACCCAAAGTAAACTACTCACTACACATAAAGTAAATCAAGCAATGTGGAAGAAATGAAATGATAAACATGAAACAACGACTAGATTAAACGATAAGGTTCGACAATACAAAAGCTTGAAAAGAAAACTGGTTCAACAATGGTGTTCTTCCGAAAACGAGAGAGAAAACTTGAAAGAAAAAGATAAGAAATCTGAAAGTTCTCGAAAAAGCATTCACCGCCTTGCCTAAAATGTCAAAACAGTCCAATGGTCCCCCCTTCGCTAACAGCCAAAAACGGTTGAAAGGACAGAGATCGACCATTGGATCGAGTTGTTCTCTCGATCATATCCGGCCATCGTGTCTTCGGCTCGATCCGGGTCTCGATCTTCTTCGGTGAATCGAGTGCTGCATCCGATCTCGGTATCGATCTTTGGGAGGATCGAGTGGTGTACTCGATCCGGCTCTCGCTCTGCATGGCATCATTTACGTCAGTACTGATACATCGATTGCTTCACTCGATCTCCATCTCGATCATTATCCTTGGATCGCCTAGTTGGCTCGATCTTCTGGTCGATCAACTCCTCGATCGACCGGCCATGCTCGATCTGCTCCTCGATCACTGGTCCTTAGCACACTCCCGAGCTTCTATGAACTGCTACATCGGCCTCCACACCTCCACGAACCTCCGTGTCTCCAAAGCAACCAGAAACAACCTGGAATGGATGCAAAATGCAGAGAAAATGCATATGTTGATGCAAGAATGCTCTAGGACCCTAAGTGATGCAATCTAGCCTAAAACATGATACAAATGCATGAAAAAATACCTAATGAGTATGCAGAATGTATGCAATATGCAATGATATCAACGCAAAGGTACCGTAGGGACATGTGAAAGTCGTCTTCTCCTGATCGTTTGGGTGAATAGGAATTTGAAAGAAACCACTATACCCATCGAGAAAGCAGTAGTAAGGGTGATTTGCAAGTCTCTCAAGCATTTGATCAATAAAAGGTAGGGGGAAATGGTCTTTCCTAGTCGCAAGGTTAAGCTTCTTATAATCAATACACATCCTATGACCAGTAATGGTCCTAGTAGGGATAAGTTCATCCTTTTCATTCCTTATGACCGTGATCCCTCCCTTCTTAGGCACCACGTGTACAGGGGAAACCCACGTGCTGTCACTTATGGGATAGATCACGTCAGCCTCTAAAAGCTTAAGGATTTCCTTCTTAACAACCTCTTTCAAGTTAGGATTCAAACGCCTTTGATGTTCTATAGAAGAAGCGTTCTCATTATCCAAATGAATCCTATGAGTGCATAGCATTGGTGAAAGGCCCTTGATGTCACTTAAAGAGTACCCAATGGCCTTCCTATACTTTCTCAGCTCAGTCAAGAGCGAGTGCAACTCATCATCACTGAGGTTTTCGTTCACAATCACGGGATAGGTGTTATTAGGCCCTAAGAAAGCATACCTTAGCCCTTTTGGGAGCTCCTTAAGGTCCACCTATGGGGCTAACAGCTCACTCCAGTCATCCTCGTGGTTGTTGTTGTTACTTTCCTCCTTGGAACTCTCCCTTGAACTCGAGGCATGGCCCTTCAGACTGCTTTCCTCCATCGCTATCCCTTCTGAGATCGAGTCCTCCGGTCGATTCTCCTCTCGATGTCGTCTAGATCGAGCCATTTCGCTCGATTCACTTACTCGATTTGATATGGATCGAGTAAGGGATCGAGACGCTGAGTCGATCTCTTGGTTGGACTCCAAAATGATTGGTAGGTCTCTCTCGATCGTCGACTCGATTGTTTTTCCTGATCGAGCATTCTTCTCTATCTGTCCATCGATTGTTGCACCTGATCGAGTTGTGTTCTCGATTGACTTGTCGATCTGACTCCTGGATTGAGTGATAGCGTCGATCTCGGGGTCGATCCCTAGGCAGCAACCTTCTTCTTTCTTGATAATCCTCCTAGAATACAGCAGGTTCATGTACTCTTAGGTTCTCTGGTCCACATAGCCAAACTCCCCTGGCTCCTTAGTTAGTGCTAGCTTCAGATGGTCTTCTAGAGCTAGCTCTTCCAGCAACTCATACGCCAAGGCATCCATTGTTTCAATATAGAAAGCTTGTCCTTCTATGGTCGGCTTCTTTAGAACCTTGTTAATGTCGAAGTCTAGCCTGATCTCCTTCCCCTAATGCAAGGCAATCTTCCCATTCTTCACATCTATTATAGCCCCGGCGGTTGCAAGGAACGGTCTCCCTAAGATGAGTGGATCCTTTGACTTTTCATCCATCTCCAATACTACGAAGTCTGTAGGTACGTTCACACCACTGATTCGCACCGGTAAGTCTTCAAGCTGCCCTACGGGTAGCCTCACACTCCTATCAGCCAGCACCAATGAGATCTGACAGTCCTTAAACCGAGTAAAACCAAGCTTCTTAGCAACGGAGTGAGGCATCAAGTTTATGCTAGGTCCGAGATCACACAAGCAACTCTTGAATCTAGAGGACCCAAAGCGTAGGGTATAGTGAAGCTTCCAGGGTCTCCCAGCTTCTTAGGGACTATCTCCTTGTGCATAACCGCGCTACACTCTTCACTTAGAACAAGTACCTCTTTGCTTTCTTTGTTCTTCTTCACGAGGGTGTCCTTGAAAAACTTGGCGCACTTGGGCATCATTGCTAGACAATCAACAAGAGGCAGCTTGATTTCCACGTCTCTCAGGTGCTTCTCAAACAAGATTCTGTGCTTCTCGATGATCCTCAGGTGCTTCTCAAACGACCGGGAAATCGCAAGTTCGGTACGTAAGGTGGGGGCACGTAAGAGTTCTTCTCCTTGGTGGTTTGCTCACTTTTCTTCTCAGCGACCGCCTTATCTCCTCTCCTTGGCCCTTGGATCCAAACGTTGTGAAAGTTAATCTCATCATCATCAGCCGAAGGTTTACCCTCCCCCTCTTGAATTGCAACGTCCTCGTTGTTCTTTGTAGAGACCGGAGGTTCGAGCTCTTTGCCGCTTCTCAATGTTATAGCATTAGCATACTCCTTGGGATTCTGCTCACACTTTCCCGGAAGACTGTTCTGACCACTCGTAGTTGCTTTTCCTTTCTCCAGCTGCTTGATCTTGTTGTTTAGGTTGCTGATCTGAGTGGAGAAGTCGGTTAGAGATGAGTCTAGGCGAGTGTTCATTTCAGCGAACTTCTGGTTTGTAGAGGCTTGCCCTTGTATTAGCTGTTGAAACATTGCTTGAACCGGATCAACTTGTTGTTGCATCGGTTGTTGTTGCTGAGGCGCAACGCCCGGAGAGTAGTTAGGAGTATAACCCTTGTTGTGTTGTTGTTGCCCTTGGAAGTTGCTCTGCCCTTGACCTTGGAAACCACCACTCGGTTGAAAACCTTTGTTGTAAGGGATGAAAGGTTTAGCTTGCTGAGCAGGGTACACTTGGTCTTTAGGGTTGGCTACGTTGGTGCTTCGGTAAGAGAGGTTGTTGTTCTGGTAGCCTTGGTTGTAGCCTTGAGACTTGTAGTTGTTCTGTCCAGCCACCCAATTTGCTTCTTCTTGGCTTAGCTCTAACTCCTCTTGGTTCTCGTCAGCTTCACTAACAAAGTGAACATGCTTCTGATTAGCTAACACCAACTTATCAATCTTCTCATGCAAAGATTAGCTCCTTCTTGTGAGACTCTAACTCTGATCCTCTTGGTGCACGGTCATAATCTTCAGCATAGTTTCCATCACTCAACGCCAAGTTTTCTATCAGCTCTATACCCTCTTCTACCTCTTGACCGAGGAAGTTCCCGTTGCTAGCTGTGTCAAGCAACAACCTGATCTTTGGTGAAGCTCCACGGTATATGGTACTGAGTAGTGTCTCCTCGCTGAACCCGTGATGAGGACATTGGATCGTGTAGTCTTTGAAACGTTCCATTGCCTCGTTGAATGTCTCGTTGTTCCTTTGAGTGAAACCACTGATTTCGCTTCTCAACCGAGCTGTCCTGGTGCTTGAGAAGAACTTTGAGAGAAATGCCTTCTTACACTCAGCCCATGATGTGATGGTGCCTTGTGGGAGGGTCTTCTCCCAATGTCTAGCTTTGTCTCCGAGTGAAAAGGGGAAGAGACGCAGCTTGAAAGCATCTTCGGATATGCCATTGATCTTGATCATCCCACATACTTGCTCGATGTTGTCTAGGTGCTCCAAGGGGTTTTCCATTGCTAAGCCGTGGAACTTGTTGTTTTGCACCATGGAGATGAAACCTGGCTTGATCTCGAAGTTATTGTTTTGCACCGGAGGAGGAGTGATCCTAAACCTATTGTGGTGGGTATTGGGAGCATCTCCGGCTCCTATGATCCTCGGTGGTCTAGCCGCGTGTTGGGGGTTTCCATTGCCCTGTCCTGCTGGAGGAGGTCCTTCTGGATGCTCGTGTTCAGCCATATCTTCAAAGTTAACCAAACCGTGCTGAACAATCTCCTCAAAGGCTCTTGTTTGCTCTCTGACTCTCCTTTGCCGTGAGTGACCAAGTTGATGAATGTTGTCTAAGGGTTGTAGAAGATTGTTGTCTCCCCTTGAACGAAGATTCATGTACCAGAAAACACACGTTTGAGAGTAGATTTATTAGTAACTTGAAAAAGGTAAAGACTTAGTCTTTGCTAAGACCCAAATCTCTATGTTCTCTAAACAGTCCTAGAATGGCAACGGCGCCATTTGATAAACGGTTTCTAAGCTCGGGTTATGATGCAGAGAGGTTATCAAACTCTAATGCAAGCAATGTTGTAGTACAGCAAGCAAGAGAGAGTCAATCCATTTCTAGGAGATAGAGAATGCACAGAGAATGCAAGGACTAAAGCAAATCTAAGAAAAATGAGACAGTTTATGATAAAATCTATAAAAACTAGATGCAGCAACTTAAACGGAGTGAAACCTATTTTAAAAATACTAGAAAGTAAGAAACTACCACGAGAAACAAACAGATTAATTAAAGGAGAAAGCTTTGAATTATTAAAATTCGACTGGTGGATCGACCACGAGATCGACCACTAGATCGAGCAGTAACAATCGATCTCGTCTAAAATCGTAAGAACAGTAAAGCTAATGACCAGGATGCTATCAGATAACAAGCGAATGATAAGAATAGACGTAAAGATGCTAAAAGGAAGGGTCTAGGGTTGAGATTCATGGTTAGGGGTTTCAAAGGTTCGACCTTGGTTTTAAAAACTTTAGATCGACTCACTTGGTGAGGATCTCTAAGCCTTGAAAACAAAACAAGATCTATCCGTGGCTTTCGGTATAGATCACTCTTTCATCCTCTCCTCCAAACCCATGGCTTTTGGTGGAAAGAAAGGTCGAAAGGCAAGGAAAACAGATTTCAAACGAATGGCTTAACTAATCCCCCAAACTTCCATGGCTATTGGGAAGGGGTAACTAGTCTCTAAGGTGTGATCTTCCAAGGCTCCTGAATCCTGTCAAGGTAAGGAACCTCTCGGATCATGAAGCTCTTGGCGTGAGAGTCTTCAAGCTTTAAGATCTCAACACCTTAGAAGAGATAGCCTTTGAAAACGTTTTGAAAAACCCAAGATCGAAACCTTTTTAACCCCTTAATCCTCTCAACCCCGAACCCAAAAGAAACTACTCGCTACATATAGAGTAAATCAAGCAAAGCATATGAAACGAGACGATGAACATGAAAGGAAAACTAGATTAAACGATAATGATTCGAATACAAAAGCTTAAGAGAAAAACGAGTTTCAACAATGGTGTTCTTCACGAAAACGAGAGAGAAAACATAAGGAAAAAGATAAGGATCTAAAAAGTTATGGGAAAAAGGACGTCGCCGCCTTCCCAAAAAGCCCAAACAAGCCAATGGTCCCCCCTTCGCTAGCAGCCAAAAATGGTTGAAAGGACAGAGATCGACTCCAAGATCGAGTGGTTCTCTAGTTCATATCCGGACATCGTGTCTTCGGCTCGATCTGGGTCTCGATCTTCATCGGCGAATCAAGTGTTGCATCCGATCTCGGTATCGATCTTCGGCTGGATCGAGTGGTGTACTCGATCTGTCTCTCGCTCTGCATGGCGTCATTTACGTCCGTACCGATTGATCGATTGCTTCACTCGATCTCCGTCTCGATCATTTTCCTTGGATCGCCTAGTTGGCTCGATCTTCTGGTCGATCAACTCCTAGATCGACCGGCCATGCTCGATCTGCTACCCGATCTCTGGCCCTTAGCATATTACCGAGCTCCCACGAACTGCTACATCAGCCCCAACACGTCCACGAACCTCGACGACTCCAAAGCAGCCAAAAACAACCTGAATGTGATGCAAAATGCAAGAAAATGCGTATGCTGATGCAAGAATGCTCTAGGACCCTAAGTGATGCAATCTAACCTAAAACATGGTACAAATGCATGAAAAGCTAACTAATGAGTATGCAAAATGTATGCAATATGCAATAACATCAGTGATTAAGAGGGTTTAAGGGGTTTAAACTTGGGACTTTTCTTGTTCTTAACTCATTCTCTTCTTGGATTTGGGGGGTTTAATGCCTAGAGAGTCTTGAGAAAGTTCTCTTTGATCTCAGGGATTTCCTTACCTTGACAGGATTCAGGAATCCCCTAAAACCAAATCCAAGAGACTAGCTCATCCTTTCCCAAACGCAATGGATGCTTAGGGAGCTAGTTAGGCCATTATTTGAGATCTATGCTTAATGTTCTTTGACCCATCTTTCCACCACACGCCATGGGTTAGGAGGAAGAGTTGAGGAAAGGGTTTATACCAAACGCCATGGATAAACCTCTTTTAGCTTCTCAAGGCCTAGAGATAGCACAAAATGTGTAGATCTATGTTTTCAAAACCCAAGCTTGAATCTTTAACCTTCTTAAACATGATCTTCAACCTTGAATCCTCTTTTAGCATTTAAAAACTCAAAGTTATCATTTCCTAGTTATAAAGTTTGCATCTTTCGTCTTAAAAGTCATTGTTCTAGGTTGTTAGAAATTCTCTGTTTATCTGCCTTTAGAGTTCGATTTTTATAAATTAGTAGTCTTGCATTTTAATTTCTTAGAAGTCATCTAGTAGTTGTTTAACCCTTAAGAGGGGATTTTAAAATAGTTTTCATGGTCATTCAGTTGTTTCATTTAGTTTTCACAGATTTTCTCCTCTATTTATCCGATTTCACTTAGATTTACAAAGTTCTTGCATTCCTAGTAACTTTCATCGACCTGAGCTGGATTGACACCTCTTGCACCTATACTACAACTATACAGTGCTTTATGCTTTGATTTAAAACAGCTAGATAGAAATCTGGTTATCAAATGGCGCCGTTGCCAACTTGAATTTGAGTTGAAAGTATTAGGATTCGGAGCTTAGTAGAGACTAAGTCTTTATTTTTACTTTGGTTACTAATCTCTCTACCTTCATACTTGGCTTCTTAGGTACATGAATCTGAGGTCTAGTGGTGACAACTACCTACTACCACCTCTAGACAACATTCATCAACATGGAAGTGCAAGGTTAAGAAGGACAGTAGAACAAGCACAAGACGTTGAGGAGATATTGCAACCGGATATTCTTGATTTTGAGGTCATGGCTGAGCAAGACCAAGCTGAGGCTCCACCTCACCGTGCTGCTGCTGGAAGGGGTAATGGAAACCCCAACCACGCCCCAAGGCAACCAAGGATCATTGGTGCGGGTGATGCTCCAGACACTCATCACAACCGTTTTGGCATCACACCACCACCGGTGCAAAACAACAACCTCGTGATCAAGCCAGGCTTTGTCTCAATGGTGCAGAACAACAAGTTCCATGGACTTGCAATGGAGGATCCCTTGGAGCATTTAGACAACTTTGAGCAAGTGTGCGGAATGATCAAGATCAATGGCATCTCGGAGGACAGCTTCAAGCTTAGGCTTTTCCCTTTTTCACTTGGGGATAAAGCAAGGAATTGGGAGAAGACCTTACCTCAGGGGACTATAGCCTCATGGGCTGATTGCAAGAAGGTATTTCTGTCTAAGTTCTTCTCAAGTACAAGAACAGCTCGCCTAAGGAGTGAGATAAGCGGTTTTACACAAAGGCAGAATGAGTCCTTTAGTGAAGCAATGGAGCGGTTCAAGGACTACACCATTGCATGTGCTCATCATGGCTTCAGTGAGGAGACACTCTTGAGCACCATCTATAGAGGAGATCTCCCCAAGATCCGCATGCTTCTAGACACGGCTAGTAAAGGCAACTTTCTTGGACAAAATGTAGAAGAAGGAATGGAGCTCATTGAGAATCTTGCTTTGAGTGATGATAACTACAGTGAGGACTATGATAGAGCACCAAGAGGAACTGACCTTGAGGCACACAAGAAGGAGCTGAAATCACTTCATGAAACGATTGACAAGTTGGTACTTGCAAATGAGAAGCATGTACACTTTGTGGGTGAAGCCACAGATGTTCTAGAAGAGTTAGAGCTGACCCAAGAGGAAGCGAATTGGGTTGGAGGCCAGAACTATACTAAACCACAAGGCTATGTTCAAGGGTATCAAGTAAACAACAACCTGTCTTACCGAAGTACCAATGTGGAGAACCCTAAGGATCAAGTGTACCCTCCACAACAAGGAAAACCTTTTGTTCCTTACAACAAAGGAGGGTTTACACAAAACAGTGGGTACCAAGGGCAAAGACAAGGCAACTTCCAAGGCCAACAACAGCAAGGAAACAAAAACTACTCTCCTGTGTTTCCTCCTGGTTTCGTTCCTCAACAGCATCAAGTTCTACCGCCACCTCAAGATCCGGTTCAAGCAATGTTTCAACAGTTACCTCAGGGACAAGCAACTACAAATCATAAGTTTGTTGATATGAACAATAGGCTGGACTCTTCTCTGACTGAGGTATCTACACAAATCACCAACTTGAACAACAAGATTCGCCAGCTAGAGAAAGGAAAAGCCAGTTCAAGCGGTCAAGGTAGCTTACCCGGGAAGTGTGAAGCAAACCCTAAGGAGTATGCCAACGCTATTACTTTGAGAAGTGGGAAAAAGCTACCACCACGGTCTACACCTGAAGACAATGAGGACATTGTGATTGAAGAGGGGGGTGGGGAGGGTGGGGGAGTAATCTCTCAAATGATCAAGAGATCACCTTTTACAATGTCTACATTGCAAGACCTAAGAAAGGAAAGGAAGCGGTCTTAAAGAAAAAAGTAGAAGAAGTCAGCAAAGAGAAAGAAGCTTTCGTGCCTCCACCTTACAAACCGAAGCTCCCCTTCCCTGGACGGTTCAAGAAGCAGCTGATTGAGAAGCATAAAGCCTTGTTTGAGAAGCACATAAGGAACATTGAGATCAAACTACCTTTGGTTGATTGTTTGGCTATGATGCCGAAATATGCCAAGTTTTTAATGGATACTCTTTCTAAGAAGGATAAAGAGAGTGAAGAAGTCTTAATATTGAGTCAAGAATGCAGTGCAATCATCCACAAGGAGATAGCACCAAAGAAGCTAGGAGATTCGGGGTCATTCACTATCCCTTGTGCACTAGGTCCTTTGAAGTTTGAAAGCTGCTTATGTGATCTTGGTGCAAGCATTAATCTTATGCCTCACTCCATTGACAAAAACCTAGGCTTCACCAAGTTTAAGGAGTGTAGAATCTCACTCATTCTGGCTGACTGAAGTATAAGACTCCCCTGTAGGCATGCTTGAAGACTTACCCGTGAGGATCAGCAATGTTAATGTGCCGACAGATTTTGTAGTGCTAGAAATGGATGAGGAACCAAATGACCCTCTAATCCTTGGTAGACCCTTTCTAGCAACTGTTGGAGCCATCATAGACTTCAAGAATGGCAAGATCTCTCTGCACCTTGGCAAGGACATCAAGCTGAACTTTGACATCAACGAGGTCTTGAAGAAGCCAACGATTGATGGGCAAGTGTTCTACATTGAAACCTTGGATGAATTGGCTGATGAGTTGCGTGAGGAATTGGCACAAGAGGATCATCTACAGCTGGCTTTGATAAAGGAGTGTGGAGAGTATGGTTTCTTGAGCGAGCAAACCCAGGAGTATGTTCATATCCTTGATTCTCGCAAAGTTGTGAAAGAAGACGAAGGTCAGTGCCATGAGACCGACTGGAGATCGAGCAGATATCTCGATCTTTGCAAGAGATCGATCTCACGATCGATCGAGACAACTCGATCTGTCCAGAGAATGACCTAGCAAATCGATCTCGTGCTCGTTCCATATCAAATCGAGCAAGTGAATTTAGAGAGTCCAATCGATCCAGCCTAGTAGGAGGGAACGATCGACTGACGTGCTCGATCTCTGCGGTGGAACGGTTCAAGAAGACAGCTTAAGGGCTCATGACTCGAGTTCAAAAGAGGCAAATGAGGACAGCAACCTCAACACAAGCCAAGAGGAGGACTGGAGCGAGCTGCTAGCCCCAAAGGTGGACCTTAAGCAGCTTCCGAATGGGCTAATGTACGCTTTCTTGGGACCAAATGATACTTATTCGGTCATTGTGAATGAAAATCTAAGTGATGATGAGTTAAACTCACTCCTTAAGGAGCTGAGGAAGTATAGAAAGGCCATTGGGTACTCTCTAAGTGACATCAAGGGCTTTTCACCAATGCTTTGTACTCACAGGATTCACTTAGAGAATGAAAACACTTCTTCCATTGAACATCAAAGGCATTTAAACCCAAATTTAAAAGAAAAGGTCAAGAAGGAAATCATAAAACTCTTAGAAGCTGAAGTGATATACCTTATCAGTGATAGCACGTGGGTCTCTCCGGTCCATGTGGTACCAAAGAAAGGGGGTATCACGGTTATAAAGAATGAAAAAGATGAGTTAATTCCTAAAAGAACAATAACCGGACATAGAATGTGTATTGATTATAGGAAACTTAACTCAGCCACTAGAAAAAATCATTTCCCTCTTCCCTTCATTGATCAAATGCTAGAGAGATTAGCTAATCACCCATACTACTGTTTTCTTGATAGCTATAGTGGCTTCTCTCAAATACCCATTCATCCGAATGACCAAGAGAAAACCACTTTCACATGCCCCAATGGTACCTTTGCTTATCGAAGGATGCCATTTGGGTTATGTAATGCACCAGCAACCTTTCAAAGGTGCATGATGTCTATCTTCTCTGACCTTATAGAGGAGATGGTAGAGGTTTTCATGGATCATTTTCTGTGTATGGTGCTTCCTTTGGTGGTTGTTTGTCTAATCTTTGCAGGGTTCTCAAGAGATGTGAGGAGACAAACTTGGTGCTAAATTGGGAAAAGTGTCACTTCATGGTGAGAGAATGCATTGTACTTGGGCACAAGATTTCTGAGAATGAGATTGAGGTTGATAAAGCAAAAATAGAGGTCATGATGAGCTTAGAGCCGCCGGTTAATGTGAAAGGGATAAGGCGTTTCTTGGGGCACACCGGCTTCTATAGAAGGTTTATCAAGGATTTTTCCAAGATAGCACGTCCCCTTACGAGACTACTGTGCAAAGAAGCCAAGTTCATCTTTGATGAAGAATGCCTTCAAGCCTTTAAGACCATCAAAGAAGCCTTGATCACCGCGCCTATAGTTCAAGCTCCAGATTGGGACCTCCCCTTCGAGATTATATGCGACGCAAGTGACTACGCTGTGGGTGCTGTCTTGGGTCAAAGGAAGGACAAGAAGCTATTCAAGCCATACCTTGGATAACATGCAAGTGAAGTATGCAACCACCGAGAAAGAGCTCCTAGCCGTGGTCTTTGCTTTTGAGAAGTTAAGGTCATACTTGGTGGGTTCTAAGGTCACAGTGTATACTGACCATGCTGCCTTGAGGTACATATACTCCAAGAAAGACACCAAGACGAGACTTTTAAGGTGGATCCTTCTCCTACAAGAGTTTGACATGGATATCAAAGACAAGAAGGGGATTGAGAATGGTGTAGCGGATCATCTCTCAAGGATGAGAGTGAATGAAGTCTTGCCTTTGGACGAATCACTCCCTGAAGAGCAGCTTATGATGGCCAACACAGTGGTATGTGCAAAGCTAGAGGAGAAGTTTGAAGAAGTCTTGAGCTTCAAGGAAGAAGATTTGCCTTGGTATGCAGATATTGTTAACTACTTGGCCTGTGGAGAAGAGCCTACTCACTTGGACCACTACCACAGGAAGAAGTTCATGAGGGACATCTCTCATTACTTTTGGGATGATCCTTATCTGTACAAGAGGGGTGTGGACAGCTTATACCAAAGATGTGTCAGAAGAGAAGAGGCAAGAGACATTCTTCTTCATTGGCATGGTTTGACTTATGGTGGATACTTCGCTTCATTCAAGACGGCTACAAAGGTTTTACAAGCCGGGTTTAGGTGGCCTACACTTTTCAAGGATGCTCATAAGTTTGTAAAAGCGTGTGAAGCTTGCCAAAGGCCAGGGAACATCACGAAGAGGAATGAGATGCCGCAAGTACCTATCTTTGAGGTGGAAGTCTTTGACGCTTGGGGGATTGATTTTATGGGTCCATTCCCATCATCATATGACAACTAGTACATTCTTGTAGCAGTAGACTATGTGTCTAAGTGGGTGGAAGCCATAGCATCACCAACTAATGACTCAAGGGTGGTAGTCTAGCTCTTCAAGACCATCATCTTTCCATGGTTTGGAGTTCCAAAGATAGTGGTCAGTGATGGGGGCAGCCACTACATCAACAAGGTTTTTGAGAGTCTCTTGAGGAAGTATGGGGTTAAACACAAGGTAGCTACACCTTATCACCCTCAAACTAGCGGCCAAGTGATGGTTTCAAACAGGCAAATCAAGGCTATCCTAGAGAGAACCGTGGGAGTGACTAGGAAGGATTGGGCAAGCAAGCTTGATGACGCTTTTTGGGCATATAGAACGGCTTTCAAAACTCCAATTGGTACTACACCTTTCAACCTCCTCTTCGGCAAGTCTTGTCACCTCCCTGTGGAGTTAGAGCACAGAGCACTTTGGGCTGAGAAGCAAGTGAACTTCAGTCTCAAGACGGCACAAAAGAGAAGGTTGGTGCAACTCCATGAACTTGGTGAGTTAAGGCTGGACGCTTATGTGAGCGCCAAGATCTACAAAGAAAGGACCAAGGAGGTTCATGACAAGACGCTGGTGCGTAAGGAGCTCAAGGAGGGAAGTCTGGTTTTGCTCTACAACTCGCATTTGAAGTTGTTCCCTGGGAAGCTAAAGTCTAGATGGTGCGGACCGTTTGAGGTGAAAGAAGTGCTACCATATGGGGCAGTTACTTTGGTTGGCAAGAGTGGACAGAGTTTCACGGTGAATGGGCATAGAGTCAAGCCCTACATGGCAAGTGATTGCAGCAAGGAGAACACCACATTGCTTTTCCAAGATCCCCCTCTAGCCTAAACCAAGTAAAATCAAGCTAAGAGACGTAAAACAAGCGCATTTGGGAGGCATTCCCATGACTATCATTGTACATATTTTTGCTTTCTTTCTGTTTTAATTTTATGCTTTTTAGTTTAAGTGTGTAGGTATAAGGAGATGGGAACCGGAGATCATGATCGTGGAGTCAACAAGGCAAGGAAAGGAGAAAAAGATGCAAGCAATCGAGTGATAGATCGACATATCCTGGCTCGATACTTACTAGATCGAGTTAATGAATCGAGTGAAGTCACTCGATCTAGATGAGATCGAGTCGACAATAGAGTGAGTCAGTCAATTATGAGAGGATGACCCACCCATGTGTTTAGCTTGAAATGCAAACGGGGTGTAGATCGAATGATCTCACTCAATCCTCGAACTGGATCGATCAGTTCACTCGATCAGCTCACTCGATCTTTGCCAAAACAATCTCAAAATCGATCAAGGAGCTCGATCTAAGGAGCATGGCCTTAACCACGTAGGATCTTGGAACGAGGGGGCACACTCGATCTAAGGTTCGATTCAAACCAAATTGAGCCCCCAATCGATCAACCCTCTCGATCACAACCAACATGGGCATGAGATCGAGGTCAAGATCGACCAATTTGACTCGATCTCATGCCGAGGTTAGTTCAAGTTTTCCCCCTCCTTTCTTTTTCCCTCCCATTTCAAATTTGAATAGTGGTCAAGACAAGCATCTTTGACCATGAGGATGTGTTCCTTGACCACACCTTTTTCAGAATCGTTTGCTTGCATGCAAAAGATTTTTTTGTCTTTATAAACCTTTGCATGCTCACTTTCTCTTCACTTTGCAACAAACCGATTTTTACAAAAACAAAGAGAGAGAGAGAGTGCGAGTTTTAGTTTTTAAAGACAAGAGCATATCTTATTCATCCATTTCAAAGGTATTTTAAGATTTTTTGGCTTGCATATCTAAGTTTTCAAGAAATTTTTGCTGATTTGCTGATTTGGTTGAAAAGATTTGCTAGGGATTAGGATAAATTTTTTTAAAAATATCTAAGTGTTAGGGATAATTTCTTGATTTACTCCTATCTCTTGAGATTTTCCTTTGCTATTTATTGATATATTCTAGCCTATCCCAAAAATCTAGGATTTAAAGTTAGAGATTTTCTCTTGTTGCTATATCTTCTTCTCTTAAATCGTCGCCTATACTTACTTTCTCCTTGAGAATTTGTATTTCAGGTACAATGGCACCCAAGAGAAGCAGAATTTTGGCAACTTCAACTCAAGGAGGAGAAGCTAAACAAGTGGTTGAAGAGAGGGTTAGATGGAGCAAAGAGGAGAAGAAGGCAAAGAAAAGGCTTGAGAGGCTCTGGATTGAACCAACGAAATTTGCAAGCAGGGACCTCTTGGAAAAGCTAGGATTCCTAGAGGATTTTGATGAGTTGCTCAGAAACATGGGGCTTGCGTGCCTGTCAAGGATGGACTGCCCTACTTACCTCGAGGCAGCACTTGACTTCTTCTCCACCTTGGACTTCTCCTATGAAAATCCAAGCATCCCCACTCCATCAAAAGGTCAACTCACGTTCAAGATCAGGAGACAAGCTTACCACCTCTCCATCCCCGAGCTATGCCAAGCTTATGGTCTCAATGCTTTTGCCAAGCTTGTAGAGTTCCCTCCGTTCAAATCAGCCAACGATCTATGGGACTTGATCAGCGATGATGACTACAAAGCCAACACCGCCAAGATCAAGAAGGTGTGAAACCCTGTGCTAAGATACGCCCTCAAGCTACTGGCCAACACCTTTAGTGGACGATCCGTGGCTCCAACAGTTACAAAGAACAAGCTGTACTTCTTCTTCCAAAGGATTAAGAAGGTTCTATGCGATGCTGAAGAGAACGAGGAGCCAATGGAGGATGAGCTTGGGGATGACGTCAACAATAGATGCATTTTGGCTTCTTCTTTGGTCAAGTACAAGGCGTGGGCGTTAAGATGTAAGGTGAGATCAGCACTCATAAGAGGCTTCCTCACGCCAATTTTCATACAAGCGGGAGTACCTTTTACGGATATGGAGCCTTGCGTGGAGAGAGCTTACATGGATCAGACCTACATGCACAACACTGATTCCTTGGGACCTACTCCAGCTCCAGGGTATTTTCCTTACTTGTTCTACAACCCCACCCTTGGGAAGCAAGTATGCATCCTCCCCAATAAGGACGAGACGAACCTGGACAGAGTTGGGACCATAGAGTTTTTGCCAAGCAATGAAGAATGTTTTGCGCCACTTGGAGGCACGGCTGCACCACCTCAGCTCGCTCGCCGAGCTTTGATCTTCCGAAGCTAGACTATGAGCCTCGTACTAAGGCACATAAGATCCTTGCTTTGGTGGTTGAGATTCAGCGCAAAGTCAACAAGTGGTAAGGGAAGATGATCAAGAAGCTGGCCAAAAAGATCAAGGCCCTACAAGGAAGCTCATCTGAAGAGTCTTCAAGCGAGAGGTTGAGCAACCAGAGAAGAGAAGGAGATCAACCGGAGGTGTAGAGATATGTGAGCCTCAAGGAAGTGATTAAGCTAGCCGCCGTTCTCTACATGAAGGTACGAGCAAGGGCAAGGATAAGGAGATCCTTCAAGACACTCCTAGAAAGAGCAGGAGTACTGGAGCAACCTCAAGCTCCAGCCATGCCTAGCTCCAAGGTACCAAAACTCAACCATTGTAAATATCATACATTTTTTTATTTTTGCTTTGTGTTTGAACTCCTGTTGAATTTTTTTGTCACCGAGACGGTGTCATTCAAGTTTGGGGGAGAGTGTGTGGTTTGACATGTTTTATCTGGATCTTATTTTGTGTTAGCATCTTTGAGTCTTCATGCATCATCTAAGTGCATAGAAAAATACAAAAAATCATAAAATTTTAAAAATTCCAAAAAAGTCATGTAGCTTGCATTTGCATTGTCAAATATTGTAGGATTGAGTCTAGAATTTTAATCATTTAGGTTGCTTGCATTTGCATAAGGGGCAAAAAATTTCCTTGTAAAGTGTTTTAAGCTCATGAATTAGTTCAAGGCCCTAGTTAGTAGTTCTTTGATGCATTATTCAAACTTTGAAAGTAAGCTCTAACCATATTTGGATCATTTGTTTCTATTTTCGTGGCTTAAGTTGAACAAACATTAATTGAATCGTTTCCTATCAAGTGGAACCTTAATTTGAATTTTTTTGAACTATCATACTTGTGCATTTGAAAAAGAATTCATGGATTACATATACATATTCAGGCTTTCTTATCCTTTCACCACTCTTTTATAAGCCTGAATAGAACTCCTCACCTTAACCCTTACCCTCCTTTCAAGCCAAATATTTCGTGTGTGATTTGTGAGGCCTCTAATTTTCGGTTGAACTTGGCATAAAGTGTTAGGTTTAGGCGACGTGATTAGGCTTTCATATTGATGCTACCTTTGCATTTTGAAGCTAGTTTTAGGATTAAGTTTGGGGGAGAGTGTTCATGGGTGTTGTTGATTTTGCTTACTTGTTTTGTTTTTGAAAAGAGTTATTGTTTGGGTTTTGAAAAAATGGGATTCATAGTTTTAAGTGGATGGTCTTGCATTGTAATAAAAGCTCAAGTTCAAAAGAAAAAAAAAAGATAGCTCTCAAAAATAAAAGCAAAAAAGAGAAAGAAAAAGAGCCAAAAGGCCAAGTAAAAAGAAAAAAAATATGAGAAGAGAGCTATCAAGAAAAGAAAAGAGCTAAGTGTATATGACCATTCCACTAGCTATAAGAAGGATTGAATGATGTGTTTTTGTGGGTTTTGCTTGGCGTCTTGCCTTGTTGTTGTGGGTAGTCTCTAGAGGGTGAGTGACCTTGCAAAAAAAGGAAAAAATTGAATGAGAGAGGGGTTAGGATCATTGTTAGTGTATATGGGTAGATGAAAGTCTAGTCATGTATGCATCAATTGCCTTTACCTTTGGCATTATGCATAAGTTCAACCCTTTTTGAGATAAACCATTGCTTGAATTACCCTCATGAATGGGATCATTTTTATCTCATGAATGAGATCATTTTTATCTCATGACCTTGTCCCTAGCCAAATGTATTCGGTTTTAGATGCATAAGTGTGATTTACGGTTTGATCTTAATGAATGTTAAAGGTTAGGATTCTTGGATTGTTTGGAATATGAGAGTCATGATTTGAGATTGAATATGTGATGAATATGGCTAAGTTCTTTAAATTATGAGTTTGTGCATTGCATCTTAGAATTGAGAACTAGGAACATTGAATTGATTCATTTGAAAAACACTTGTCAAGGAATTTGAGCTCCCATTTTTAAATCCTCTCTTCCTTTCCTGAATTTTGTTTGCTTGAGGGCAAGCAAAAGGCAAGCTTGGGGAAATTGATATACTCATATACTTCGCATATTTAACATGCATTTAGAGTAGTTTTCATGCATTCATCTTACATGATAGGCTAGGTTTGCACAATTTGTCTCATTTTAGGTCCTAAGTGCACTTTGCTTTAGCATTTGCATATTTCTTGCATTCTTGCATCATATTCAGGTTTTTTTGGATACACTGGAGCTATGGAGGTTGCGTGGACGTGCTAAGGATCGAGAAGGAGACTATGGACACTTGGGAGAACTCAGCCATGCATGCGAAAGAACCGGGATCAAGGCCAAGATCGAGCTAGGCAGGTCGATCTAGACGAGATCGACTAGAAGATCGAGTGACTCGGGTCGTTTCAAGTAAGAGGATCAAGACAAAAATCGACCGAGGTGATCGAACGTGAGTACAGACACGGGACTAAGCCCGGGAAGAACGAGAGCCAGATCGAGGTCACGACTCGATCATCCAAGGATCGACTAGAAGATCGATGGAAGCACTCGATCCACCCAACCGCATCGACCCAAAGATCGAGCAAAGGAAGACGATCCACAAAGTAGATCGAGTTAGAGATCGGTCACTCAGCTCGATCTCAAAACCTTATCCGACAGCTCACTTTTGGATTTTAGTGAGGGGACCATTTCTCTTGTTGGCCTATTTTGGGCGAGAAACCTCATCCTTTCATTTTGTCTTCTGCTAGTTTTAGCTTTTCTTATGCACTAATGCTGAAAATCGTCATTGTTCTAGTTCTGAGCTTTTCTTAGTTTTGTAAACTCTTAATCTTGTTTTAATCCAAGTATTTCTCTTAATCGCTCTCCTTGCTTAGTAGTTTAAGCTTTTCTTTCTTTGCAGTTTCATCTGTTTTAAGCATGTGTAGTGAGTAGTCTTTCATGGGTTTAAGGTTGAGGTGATTAAGAGGGTTTAAGGGATTTAAGCTTGGGACTTTTCTTGTTCTTAACTCATTCTCTTCTTGGAATTGGGGGTTTTAATGTCTAGAGAGTCTTGAGAAAGTTCTCTTTGATCTCAGGGATTTCCTTACCTTGACAGGATTCAGGAATCCCCTAAAACCAAATCCAAGAGACTAGCTCATCCTTTCCCAAACGCCATGGATGCTTAGGGAGCTAGTTAGGCCATTATTTGAGATCTATGCTTAATGTTCTTCGACCCATCTTTCCACCACACGCCATGGGTTAGGAGGAAGGGTTGAGGAAAGGGTTTATACCAAACGCCATGGATAAACCTCTTTTAGCTTTTCAAGGCCTAGAGATAGCACAAAATGTGTAGATCTATGTTTTCAAAACCCAAGCTTGAATCTTTAACCTTCTTAAACATGATCCCCAACCTTGAATCCTCTTTTAGCATTTAAAAACTCAAAGTTATCATTTCCTAGTTATAAAGTTTGCATCTTTCATCTTAAAAGTCATTGTTCTAGGTTGTTAGAAATTCTCTGTTTATCTGCCTTTAGAGTTTGATTTTTATAAATTAGTAGTCTTGCATTTTAATTTCTTAGAAGTCATCTAGTAGTTGTTTAACCCTTGAGAGGGGATTTTAAAATAGTTTTCATGGTCATTCAGTTGTTGCATTTAGTTTTCACAGATTTTCTCCTCTATTTATCCGATTTCACTTAGATTTACAAAGTTCTTGCATTCCTAGTAACTTTCATCGACCTGAGCTGGATTGACACCTCTTGCACCTATACTATAACTATACAGTGCTTTATGCTTTGATTTAAAACAGCTAGAAAGAAATCTGGTTATCACCGGGATCAGCATCGATGTTACCTACCACGAGCAGAACGTCGATCCGACCTTCAAACCAGTGAAGCAGAAGAGAAGGAAGCTCGGGCCGGAGTGAGCCAAAGCAGCCAACGACGAGGTGAACAGACTCTTGAAAGTAGGATCTATTGCCGAGGCGAAATACCCCGACTGGCTCGCAAACCCAGTGGTGGTAAGGAAGAAAAATGGAAAGTGGCGGATTTGCGTCGATTTCACAGATCTTAACAAAGCATGCCTGAAGGATAGCTTCCCGCTGCCTCACATAGACCGCCTTGTCGAAGCAACTGCTGGCAACATGCTCCTTTCGTTTATGGATGCTTTTTCTGGATATAATCAGATCCTGATGAATCCTGACGACAGAGAAAAGACAGCATTCATAACGGACTTGGGCACATACTGCTATAAGGTAATGCCCTTCGGGCTCAAGAACGCCAGGGCAACCTACCAAAGACTAGTGAATAAGATGTTCGCCGTGCAGCTTGGAAAAACGATGGAGGTATACATAGACGATATGTTGGTAAAGTCACTCGAAGAGAAGGATCACGTCGCCTACCTCAGAGATTGCTTCGCCCAACTAAATCAACACAACATGAAGTTAAACCCGACGAAGTGCCGATTCACAGTAACCTCGGGAGAGTTTCTCGGATACCTAGTGACGAACCAAGGAATCAAAGCAAATCCGAAGCAGATCGACGCCTTGGTTAAGATGGCATCGCCCAAGAACAAACGAGAAGTGCAGCGACTAACTGGACGTGTCGCCGCGTTAAACCGCTTCATCTCATGATCAACGGATAAATGCTTGCCTTTCTATGACACGCTCCGACGCAACAAGAAATTCGAGTGGATGGTGGAGTGCGAGCTGGCCTTCCAGGAGTTAAAATGTTACCTCGCCACCCCACCGTGCTTGCAAAACCAGTCGAGGGAGAGCCGTTGTACCTCTACATCGCTGTCTCAGTTACTGCAGTGAGCGGAGTCCTGGTCCGAGAGGAGCGAGGAGAACAGAAGCCTATCTTCTATGTAAGTCAGACTCTGGCCGATGCGGAGACGCGGTACACGCAGATGAAAAAGTTGGCGCTCGTAGTGGTGATGTCCGCACGGAAGCTCAGGCCATACTTCCAGCCGCATTCCATCATATTACTAACTTCCTTCCCACTACGAGCTATACTGCACAGTCCAAGCCAATCCGGAAGACTAGCCAAATGGGCAGTGGAGCTTAGCGAATATGACATCGAATACAGAAGCAAAACCTGCGCGAAGTCTCAAGTCCTAGCGGATTTCTTGATCGAGCTCCCAACCAAAGGGACCGACAAACCAACCCAAGATTCTACATGGATCCTCCACGTTCACCGCTCGTCATCCAAGCAGGGGTCAGGAGTCGGAATCCGGTTGACATCACCGACGGGCAAAATTCTGGAGCAATCGTTCAGGTTTGCCTTCCACGCATCAAACAATGAAGCTGAATACGAGGCTGTGATCGCCGGACTTAGATTTTCTCGTGGGCTTAAGGTCCAAAAAATCCGTGCTTTCTGCAACTCCCAGCTGGTTGCAAGTCAGTTGAATGGAGAATACACGACAATAGATGAGAGGATGGAAGCATACTTGAGCATCATCCAAACACTTGCCAAAGAGCTTTCGGAGTTCGAATTAACAAGGATACCCCAAGGTGAAAACGCACTAGCAGCCCTCGCCTCGTCCTCAGACCCTGGTTTGAAGAGAGTCATCCCAGTGGTGTTTATCGAGCGACCTAGCATCAAAAATCCCGAAACATTCAACCTGATCAATCCAATAGAAGAAGGCGAGGCGATAGTCGATGGACATAAGCAAGAAGCCGAACCAGCAAACGAAGGGCAGGCGGAGATGGAGACAGAACCGCAATAAGAAGAAAGCGAATACGGATGCGATCGCGAATGGATGGGACCGATTCGATCCTACATAATGGATGGAGAGATTCCAACGGAAACATGGGCGGCTCGAAAACTCAAAGCCTAAGCGGCTCGGTATGTCCTACTCGACGTCGAAGTGTTCAAATGGATATTCTCAGGACCATTAATGACGGAAGATCGTTGGCAGTCAAGATCAAGCGTCACGGATATTATTGGCCAACCATGGTGAAAGACTGCAAAATATATTCACAAAAATGCGAGAAGTGCCAACGCCACGCCCCTACGATCCACCAACCCATGGAATTACTGTCTTCAATCTCCTCGCCATACCCTTTCATGCTATGGTTGATGGACAACGTCGGACCACTCCACAAGTCCAAGCAAAAAAGATTTCTCCTCGTCCTAACCGACTATTTCTCCAAGTGGGTCGAGGCGGAATCTTACGCCAGCATCAAGGACGCCCAGGTTGAGAATTTCGTATGGAAGCACATCATATGCCGAAACGGAGTCCCTTACCAGATTGTGACTGACTCGCTTAGAAACTTTCTGTGAAAAGTGGAAGATAAGGCTGAGCAAATCCACGCCTCACTATCAACAAGGCAACGGACAAGCCGAGGCAGCGAACAAAACCATACTCGGTGGTCCAAAGAAACGTCTCGACGAAAAGAAGGGACGCTGGACAGACGAACTCGAATGAGTCCTATGGACGCATTGGACAACCCCACGACGAGCAACGGGCGAGACACCCTTCGCACTTGTCTACGGAACAGAGTGTGTAATCCCTCCTGAGGTGGATTTCCCTGAAGTTCGCCGACGACTCCTACCTGGACAAGAAGGCCTGAATCACCTCATGCTCCGGGACGACCTCGACCTGATCAACGAACGACCCGACCAAGCACTTATTCGGATGCAAAACTATCAACAAGCCACGACTAAGTATTAGAACTCAAACGTAAGAAGCCGTCGATTCAACGAAGGAGTCCTTGTCCTCCGTAAAGTTTTTCAAAACACAGCCGAACGAAACGTCGGAAAATTGGGGGCTAACTGGGAAGGGCCTTACCGTGTTACCAAGGTAGTCCAACCTGGCATTTACGAGCTTGCCAACAATGCAACCGACGTCCCAGTACCAAGATCCTGGAATGCGACGCACCTCAAGAAATATTACTTCTGAGTCACTCTATCAAAACCATGAACTACGGGGCGGTTTTATCCCCGAAAGGGGTACATAGGTAGCTCGTCTCATGACAAGTTCAACTGCCCTCCCCCCCCAAAAAGGGGGGAGTGGGGTATGTATACTCGTATACACCCACGCTTTGTAATCACTTCGCTTAAATGAAAAAGAAATTTATTCAACTCGCACCATAACTCTTATCACTCACCTCGTCCGCTGTTTGCCACAACGGACAAACTATTACATCCTTTACGGATTCTAACTCCTGCGTTCTTCTGTGACAATGGGGTTCTCAAACATCCTCCACGGATTAAAGCGCGCTATATAAATCATGGCTGGGTGTACCCCGGTCAAACCTCATTGGGTAAATCCCATACGATATTCTTTATGTTTTACCAGAAAAATGGATAATTAAGTCGAGTTGGGTTCGCAAGTCCTAAAGCTGTGACAAAACATCCTAAACACAACAACAGTTCATCCTCAGCAACGTTGGTCTGATAACACCTCACGAACATGATATTAACTGTTGGTCGTAGAATACGAGGTACCCATATATGTTCAAACATAAACCCAGCAAAACGCCTCACTTCTTAGCAACGCTGGTCATTTACGCTACATAGCATTCGTAGGTCGATCACGACCAAGACACTGCAACTCTTCCAGTCGCAGTTCGTCTCTAAAAACACTTCGGAAAACTTGAATCTTATGTGCACACTCAAGTACAAAGTGACCGGATGTGTTCAAGCTTAAACCCAGCAAACATCTCGCTTCTAAGCAACGCTGGTCTAAAACGCTGCAAAGCATCCACAACCCAGTCGTAATAAAAACACTACAACTCGCCCATCATCAGTTCGTTCCTCGAAACAGTTCAGAAACGTTATATCTATCGTAAATTGAAGTTCAGAAATACAAAGAATATCGTAAACCTAGGCAAAAGCTTCGCCCCTCGGCAAACACTACTGGTAAACAGGATGTTTCTAAGTTTTTTGAGTCAAAGCCCCAAACCAAGATAATGATGCAGTATAGTGGTAAGGGGTATCAATCCAGCCTGGGTTGTAGAAAGAACACAAGGAATGCAAGAGCAAAGCAAATCTAAGCAGAATCGTGTAAATAGATGGTAAAATCGATAAAAACTAAATGCAACTACCAAATGATTATGAAAACTATTTTAAAATCCCTGGAAGAGGGTTAACAACTACTAGGAAAAGACAGAGAATCTAAAACGCAAAGCTAGTTACTAAAAATCGCGAACTAAAACGGGTAAAACAGAGAATTTCTGACAACTTAGAGCAATGACTTCTAATGATTAAAGATGCAAGCTTTATGACTAGGGAATGAAAACTTGAGGTTTTGAAATGAAAAAAAAGAGGGTTCAAGGTCGAGGGTCATGTTCAAGAGAGTTCAAAGGTTCAAGCTTTGGTTTGAAAACACATAGATCTACTCATTTGATGAGCTTTCCCTAAGCCTTGAGAAACTTAAACTAGGATCATCCATGGCATGTGGTATGACCCCTTTCTTCGACCATTCCTCCAAACCTATGGCATGTAGTGGAAAGATGGGTCAAAGAGCATTAAGCAAGGATCCCAAACAATGGCTTAACTAACCCCCTCTTCATCCATGGCGTTTGGGAGAGGATAGATTAGTCTCTAGGATTTGGCTTTCAAGGATCTCTGAATCCGGTCAAATCATAGAGATCTTTTCCAAGACTCTCTAAGCTTTAAGACCCCAAATCCTGGAAGAGAATGAGTTAAGAACAAGAGAAATCCCTTAAACTCTTGAATCGCCCCAACCTTTAACCCAAAAAAACTACTCACTACACATAGTTAAAACCGATTCAAATGCAAGGAATGAAGCGCTAAACATGATTAACGAAGATGGATTAAATAAAATGCTTAGGATTAACCAAGATTCAAAAGTTTAAAACAAGAAAAGCTTAAACGTTTGACAATAGCGGAAATCGCCTAAGAGAAACTCTAAAAAGATAAGGCAAAGTGTCGGTAATGAAAGTGATGTTCATTCTTTGCCCAAAATAGCCAAAAAGCCCTAATGGTCCCCTCACTACGCCTCAAAAATGAGCTGGCCGAATAAGGTCCCAGAGATCGACTTGGGTCACTCAATCGCTGGCACGATCTTCTTCTTGGATCGTCCCCCTTTTGCTCGATCTTTTAGTCGATCCTTGGATGATCGGGTCGTGGTCTCGATGTGGCTCTCGATATGCATGGCGTAATGCACGTCCGTACTCACGATCGATCTCCTCACTCGATCTCATCCTCGATCCCTTCCTTGAAACGATCCGGGCTTAGTCGATCTTCGGGTCGATCTCATCTAGATCGACCTGCCTAGCTCGATCTTGCTCTCGATCTCGGGTCCTTTGCATGCATGATTGAGTTCCTTCATGTGTCCACGAGCTCCTCTTTGATCCTTAGCATGTCCACGAACTCTCCACAGCTCCAATGTTTCCAAAACAACCTGAATATGATGCAAGAATGCAAGAAACATGCAAATGCTAATGCAAAAGTGCTCTAGGACCAAAAATGGTGCAAACTAGCCTATTATGGAAGATGAATGCATGAAAACTACACTAAATGCATGCTAAATATGCTAAATATATGAGTATATCAACTCCCCCAAACTTGCCTTTTGCTTGCCCTCAAGCAAACAAAATTCAAGAAAGGAAGAGAAGTTTTAAAACGGGGGCTCAAATTCCTTGCAAAAGTGTTTTTCAAATGAATCAATTCAATGGTCCTAGTTCTTAATCCTAAGATGCAATGCACACACTCATACTCCAAAGAACTTAGCCATATTCATCACATGTTGAATCTCAAATCATGACTCTTATTTCCCAAACAATCCAAGAATCCTAACCTTTAACATTCATTAAGATCAAAACCGTGAATCACACTTATGCACTTTAAAACCGAATACATTTGGCTTAGGGACAAAGGTTAAGAGATAAAAATGATCTTATTTATAAGGGTAAATAAAGCAATGGGTTCTCTCAAAGAAGGTTGAACTTATGCATAATGCTAAAGGTAAAGACAATTGATGCATACATGACTAGACTCTCATCTACCCATATACACTAACAATGATCCTAAACCCCTCTCATTTTCCTTTTCTTTTTCAAGCTCACTCACCCTCCTAAAGACTACCCATATCAACAAGGCAATTCTCCTAGCAAAAACCCAAACAAGAACATCATTTTAAAACCATTTTGGCTAGTGGGAAGGCTAAAAACATATTAAGCTCTTTTAAATACATTTGGTAGCTCTCTTCTCTTATTTTTTTCTTTTTAAACTTGTCCTTTTGGCTCTTTTCTTTTCTGATTTTTTTTCTTTTCTTTGAGATCTACCTTTTTTTTAAACCAGAGCATTCATTTTTTAAACACAAGGCCTACCACTTAAAACCATTCATTTCCCTTTTGTTCAAACCCCAAACACAAAATCTTTTCAAACCAAAACCAAAGCAAACAACTCCCATGAATTCCCCGCCCTATCCTAAGCCTAAAACTAGCTTTAAAATGCAAAGCTAGCATCAATATGAAAGCCAAATCATGTCGCCTAAACCTAACACTTTATGCCAACTTCAAACCAAAAATAAGGCCTCAAAAAGATGTCACACAAGAAAATTGGCTTGAAAGGAGGGTAAGGGTCAAGGTGGGAAGTCTACTCAGGCTTACAAGAGAGTGGTGAAAGGGAGTAAGAAAGCATGAATACGTATATGTGATCCATGTATCCTTTTTCAAATGCATAAGTATGATAATTAAAAAGATTTAAATTAAGGTTCTCACTTGATAGGAAAGGATTCAATTCATGAATGTTCAACTTAAGCCACGAAAATCAAAACAAATGATCCAAATATGGTTAGAGCTTATTTTCCAAGTGTAAAAAATGCATCAAAGAAGTACTAACTAGGGCCTTGAAACAATTCATGAGCATAAAACACTTTTCAATAAAAACTTTTGCCCCTTATGCAAATGCAATCAACCTAAATGCTTAAAATTCTAGACTCAATCCTAAAAGGTTTAACAGTTCAAATGCGAGCTACATGAATATTTTTGAAAATTGTTTTAAACAATTATGATTTTTTTGTTCTTTTCTATGCCTTACATGATGCATGATGACTCAAGGGATAATAACACAAAATAAGATCAAAGAAAACATGTCAAAGCACATACATACTCCCCCAAACTTGAATGACACCGTCTCGGTGGCAAACAAATTCAAGAGGAGTTCAAAACTCAAAGCAAAAACAAGAAAATGCATGTTATTTACAAGGACGTGTGTTGGTAACTTGGACCTAGGCACGGATGGAGCTTGAGGATGCTCCAGACTTCCTGCTCTTGCTAGGAAGGTCGTGGGTTGTCTATTTGCCTTTGCCCTTGCTCGTGGCTTCTTGTAGAGAAGGGCGAGGAGCTTGAGCGCTTCCTTGAGGCTCACGGATCTCAATCCCACCGGTTGACTTCCTTCTCTTCTCGGGTGGCTCGACCTCCTCGCTTGAAGATGCATCAGATGAGCTCCCTTGCAAGTCCTTGATCTTCTTAGCAAGCTTTTTAATCATCTTGCTCTGTCACTTATTCATCTTCCGTTGAATCTCTACCACAGATGCAAGGAACTTCTCCGTTTTGGTCCTTGGCTCAAAATCAAGCTTAGGGAGGTCGAAGCTGGCTGGCATCACGGCATCTGAGGGAGGTGACTCTGAAGGTGCACGAGCAACTTGAGGCGGCGCGGCTGTGGCTCCAATAGGCGGAAAACATTCCTCTTCAGTTGGAACGAACTCGATGGTGCCAAAGCTTTCTAGGTGCGTCTCATCCGTATTAGGCAGAATGCACACTCTTTTTGTGTTGTTCTCGCCGTAGAACACGTAGGCATAAAACCCTGGAGCTGGCGTGCGTCCGAAGGAGTCAGTGTTGCGCAAGTAAGTCTCGTCCATGTAAGCTCTCTCCGCGCAAGGTTGAAACTCCGAGATAGGTATCCTCGCTTGTATGAACAGCGGTGTAAGGAAGCCTCCAATGAGTGCTGAGCTCGCCTTGCATCGCATTGACCACGCCTTGTACTTGACAAAAGAAGGGGCCAAGATACAACCATAGTTGACATCATTGCCAAGCTCATCCTTTATCGGCACATCATTCTCTTGTTGGCTGCATAAGATCTTCTTAATCCCTTGGAAGAGAAAGTACAGCTCATTCTTGGTGACTGTTGGGGCCACGGATCGCCCACTGAAGGTACGGCAAGGAGTTTGAGGGCGTATCTCAACACGGGGTTGCAAACCTTCTTGATCTTCGCGGTGTTAACCTTGTAGCCTTCGTCGCAAAGCAAGTCCCATAGGTCGTTGGCTTGTGTGAAAGGAGGGAACTCCACTTGCTTGGCTTCTGCATTAAGACCGTAGGCTTGGCAAAGCTCTAGGATAGAGAGGTGATAAGCTTATCTCCTGATCTTGAAGATGAGGTGACCTTGTGATGGAGTAGGGAGGCTCGGATTCTCGTAGGAAAACTCCAAGGTTGAGAGGAAGTCAAGCGTGACTTCTGGATACATGGGGCAATCCATCCTTGAGAGGCAAGCAAGCCCCATGTCCTTGAGAAGCTCATCAAAGTCTCCTAATAGTCCCATCCTCTCCAAGAGGTCTCTGCTTGCAAATTTGGTTGGTTCAAAGCGCAGCCTCTCAAGTCTCTTCTTAGCCTTTTTCTCCTCCTTCCTCCATCTAACCCTCTCTTGAACCACTTGTTGACCTTCCTCTTGCACCACTTGCTGAGTTTCATTCTGTTTGGTTGAAGTTGCCACATCTCTGCTTCTCTTTGGTGCCATTGGTACCTGAGATTAAATTTCTCAAAGAGAAGGATGAGTATATGTTCCAGCTCCACAGTGAAGTTTATCAGCTTCACTGCCCAGAGTGCTCTATGTTCCAGCTCCACAGTGAGGTGACAACCCTTGCCGTAGAGGAGAGTGAAGGGAGTGGTGCCTATAGGAGTCTTGAAGACGGTTCTATATGCCCAAAGGGCATCGTCTAGCTTACTTGCCCAATCCTTCCGAGTTGCTCCTACGGTCCTCTCTAAGATAGCTTTGATCTGTCTATTCGAGACCTCTACTTGCCCACTAGTTTGTGGGTGATAAGGTGTAGCTACCTCGTGCTCCACTCCATACTTCTTCAAGAGACCCTCAAACACTTTGTTGATGAAGTGGCTGCCCCCATCACTGATCACTACCCTTGGAACTCCAAACCGTGGGAAGATGATAGTCTTGAAGAGCTTAACCACCACCTTTGAGTCATTAGTTGGGGAAGCTATAGCCTCAACCCACTTAGACACGTAATCAACCGCCACCAAGATGTATTTGTTGCCGTAAGAAGATGGAGACGGCCCCATAAAGTCTATTCCCCAAGCATCAAACACATCAACCTCAAAGATTGGTACCTGAGGCATCTCATTTCTCTTTGTGATGTTTCCAGCTCTTTGGCAAGCCTCACATGCCTTAAAAAACTCATGAGCATCTTTGAAGAGCGTTGGCCACAAAAACCCGGCTTGTATGACCTTTGTAATGCCCACCATAAGACGAGCCGTGGCAATGGAGAAGGATGTCTTTTGCTTCCTCTCTTGAAACACATCTTCTGTACAAGCTATCTACTCCTGTCTTGTACAGATAAGGCTCGTCCCAAAAGTAATGAGAGATGTCTCTCATGAACTTCTTCTTGTGGTAGTAGTCAAGGTGAGTAGGCTCTTCTCCACAAGCTAAGAAGTTTGCTATATCTGCATACCAAGGTAGGTCTTCTTCCTTGAAGCTCAAAACTTCTTCAAACTGATCCTCTAGCCGTGCACATACAACAGTGTTGACCATCATGAGCTGCTCCTCAGGAAGTAAATCATCCAAAGGTAAGACTTCATTCACTCTCATCCTTGAGAGGTGATCAGCAACACCATTCTCTATGCCCTTCTTATCCTTGATCTCCATATCAAACTCTTGTAGAAGAAGGATCCAGCTTAAGAGTCTCGGCTTGGTGTCTTTCTTGGAGTAGATATACCTCAAGCCAGCGTGATCAGTGTACACAACGACCTTAGAACCCACCAAGTAGGACCTGAACTTCTCAAAAGCAAAGACAACGGCTAGTAACTTGATAAACAGGTTTTTATTAGCAAGTCAGAATATCAATTCCCAAACCACAATAATGATGTAGTATAGCAGTAAGACTAGCAATCCAACCTAGGAAGCAGGAAGAACACTAAGAATGCAAATGTGGAGCTAATCTGAGCAAATCCGGTAAATGATTGGTAAAATCGGTGAACACTAAATGCAATGACCAAATGAAATGCAAAACTATTTTAAAATCTCTGAAAGAGGGTTAACTAACACTAGAAGAAAACAGAGACGCTAAAATGCAAATCTACTAAAAGCTAAAAATCGAGCACTGAATCGGGTAAAACGGATCGATTTAACAACTTAAGGAAAATTAATTCTAATGATCAAGAATGCAACTTTATGACAAGCGAATGATAAACTTTATGATCTACTCATTTATGAGCTTTCCCTAAGCCTTGAAAACAAAACAAGAACCATCCATGACATGTGGTATGATTCACTTCCTCAATCTCTTCTCCAAACCCATGGCGTTTGGTGGAAAAAGAGATCAAAGAGCAAGAAAAACAGATTTCAATCTATGGCCTAACTAACCTCCTCTACAACCATGGGGTTTGGGAGAGGAAAGATTAGTCTCTGATAGGGTCAATGTTTTACCCAAATAAAACTACTGCAAGTGCACAGCAAAAGCAGATGTAGTATAAGGGGTATCGAAATCCCAAGAGAGTAATGCAGACTACACTATCGAGTATATATTCGGACTAAGCTAAGCAAAATATGATGTATGTAATGCGAATGAATTAATAAAAGTAAGCAAACGATTGTGTGATATGATCTAAGTTCAAGAAGATTAAAAGCGCTAAGCCAGGGTAATTCGCAGGTTTGAATCCAAGAATGTATGATGCAGGAAATCAGGAATGATTAAGAACCGTTTTAAACATGAATCTCTAATGCATAACTAATCAATCCTCATTGCAAAAGTTATCTATACCTAGATCTCAGAGTTTCAAATCTCTTTGTAAAGCCTAACAACCTAAGCATGCAGTAATGATCAGGTTCAATTGTTTACAAAACTCCTTAGCCAAATCTCTTTGTACTAAGTTGTTTTGCTCATCAAATACTAGTTCAGGTTATGAATAATGCTCTCACATATATTTAACAACCTATGATTTTCGGATTCCTAGATGATGTGTCTCAGAAATTCGATTTTAAAGCAAGCAGAGATGAAAAACCATGAGATATTCCTAACAGATAGCGATTCTACACTCTTTTCATCAACCTTTGAAAAACCCTAACTTAACTAGCAGATTACTCAGACATGATTATGAGATCACAAAACATAACTGAATAAAATTGCATTAAGAGAAAGCGTAAGAAACAAAGGGGGTTCGAAATCTTCTCAAAAGAGTACAGTATTTGTCTCCCCAAAAAGATCTGAATAAATCTCTCTCTAGCTCTCTGAATTCTTAAAAACTTAGATAATCGCCAACAATGGCTGAAAAACCTAATAAATAGAAGCTAAACACGACCTGGGTCTTCATGTAAATAAAGGAAACTTCTGGGTAAATTCTGCAATTCTTCTTGATACTTTTAATAAAACGCCATGCTCCTTCCTTAGTGGGTGACGAGCGTCACTAAAGGGGTGACGATCGTCACCATATGCGATACTTTTCTGCTTCGAGCTTGGTACTTCGTGGCTTCCACTCAGAATGCTCCAAAAGGTTCCAAAATCTCCAATTATGCTCCAGACATGCTATAACCTGCAAAGACTCTTCTAGGACTCTAAAAATACCAAAAAGACTCAATAAAAAGGACTTATATCATGGTTAAAAACCATAAAAACCATGATATATCAACTCCCCCAGACTTAGCTTTTGCTTGCCCTCAAACAAACATTAGACAAAGAATAAGGTCGAGGTTTGAAAACAAGAAACAGTCAGTCAGTCATCAGAAACACCATACTAGTTAAAGCTTTCAAATCCACATACCACAGAGTCAACACAAGATCAAATTTCAGCCTAATCATCACAAGCTTAGCAAATCTCTCAAGTCCAGTCTAACTCCCTTCAAGAAATCCAAAATTTGTACTGTCAACTCCTTATTTTTATCTAAGTGTGAAGTCTCATCAAAGCTCAGATTCTTTTCCCTTCCTAACAACTGAACAAATCAATCTCAACACAGCTCTCCTATTTTCTCTTCCCTTAATCTTTTTCCTTAGGATATTTTCGATTTTTCACTTCTTTTTCTCAACTTTTTCAGTCTAAGATATGGTGCTACTCAATACTGTTGTTCCTTGTGAGGAGACAGGGTCATGAATGCACCATTCTTTGAACTTAATTTCTTTTAAAAACTACATCAGGGAAAATCAAAGAGAGACTGTATCTTAACCTTATTGTCAGTGCTTAAAGAGAGAATCAAGATCAATAAGAATCAATCACCAAGACAAAAAGTTTAAAGTTCATTAAGGTGGAGCTAACAGTAAATTTTCCAGATTCTCTAAGAACCTAAACCTTCATTGCTAGACTGATCTACCTATGACTTTCAACTTAGTAAGACTTGTAATCAACTACTGTGGCAATGTTTCTTATCAGCAAAAACGTCCTATGGTTAGTTCCAAGAAAAACTAACAGTTTCAAAATTTTTGACTCTAGAAAAACAGGTTTTTGACTCAACTTTAAGACTCTATAAACATGACACAAAGCACACAACGTCAGTAACCACCTCCCCCAGACTTAAACAACACTGTCCCCAGTGTTATTAAGCCAAGAGTTGGTCAGAAAAATGAATGAGGAGTCGAAAAACCAAGTCAGAAAAGTGTTACCTCGCGTGGGGTCGGGTGACGAGCGTCACCAATCTGGTGACGAGCGTCACCACGACCTGTATTGCCCAAATCTTATGTTAGATGTTAATTAACGAAGTGTTTGCATGTGTACTCGAAAGTAAGACTTTTTGAGCATTCAAACACATAATTAACAACATCCAAACATAGCAATAATAACCTGGTTCAACAATCTCACAAAACATCATCAAAAAAACTGACAACTGACTCAAAGGAAACATAAAAATGACTCAAGAGAAGGAAAAATAAAAGGGAGAAAGAAACAAGTAACCAGATAGTGAAACCTCAATCCTCATCCTCACAAGGCTCAGTAGTGTAGTGGGGGCGGACACAACCACAGTTGCTAAGTGTAGCAACAGCATCCCAGAGTCCCTCAAAGCTATCAATGACATACTCCTGAAAAGCAGCCATATCCATGGGTGTCTGTGGTCGTGGAGGACGCCTGAAAGCAGCAGAAGAGCCACTCTGACGCGTAGAAGGTCCAGCATCGGTAGCAGCAGCAGTAGAAGCAGAGGGACCAGCTGTAGCAGCTCTAGCAGGGCGCAGAGTCAAGGGGCGCAGAATAGCTGGCGTGGGTCTGTCTGGATAGTAGTGAGGGCTCTCTGTGGCAACTTAATGCCAACATACTCTCCAAAAGTAGTAGTGAAAGTCCAGACAACACCAGTCTTCATCCAAGTGACATGGCGCAGATACTGCTCATCCATAAGCGATCTATCACCGCGCAGACTGCAAGGGGTAACATCGATCTGGAAATGATGGAAGATCGGTGTCAATAAGCTGCCCACACTCTCAGTCTTCTCCCCTGGACTGGTAAATGGCTTGGTCTTCAAAGAGACCAAATGCTCAGCGAAAACTGCACCTAAGTTGGCGCGAACCATACTATCAACTGGTATCGAATCATCCAGCATCTCATAAAGTCCGTAGTAGAGGAGAATCAGCTCACTAACTCGAGTCTTGCTGAGCGCAGACTTGCACAGAATAGTATGACCAAAGAGGCGCAGAAGGTACCTCAAAACCGGATGTCGAACCTCTGTCTGCGTGCTGGTCTTGCTATCATAGACTCCATTCCCGAACTTGGACCAGAATGTCCTCATATGGGTCCACTGAGAGGGAAGGAGAACGCCTGTGGGATGGTCAGAGAAGCCATAAATCCCACAAAGCTCCATCAGACTGATCCGGTATCGAATCCCTCGGATCAGAAATGTCATAATGCCTTCCTGAGCACGCTTCGCCAGCTCATTCGCGTAGTAGACGCGAACTGTAGAGAGAAACTGGCGGACCAAATCTGGGTACAGATCGTACTGCTGGAATGGCATAGTCCCCATGCCAATGCGCTCCAGAATCTCATAAACCTCCTCAAAGATCCCCATCTTCTGCAGAACAGCAGGATCCGCGAGTCGAGTGGGGATAATCTTAACTCCCAACCACGCATTGTAGAACAGCGTGTCATACTCATCCCACTCCTCCTGAATATCACGGAATACACAGGTATCCCGAGCCACTTCTTGCTTCGGAGTCCCTGCCCAAGCAACTCCTGAGGCTATTTTCCGATCCTCTCGTTTGGGCCATGGGGGCCTGCAAACCGGGTGCTGACTGAAGGAATCTGTAGACCCTGTTGAAGTGCTGGAAGACGAGCTTTGTCTTGGTCGTTTCTCCTGACGAGGCATCTTGCAGATCGTAAAAACTGAGTTGATATTCAGAAAGAGGAGTAAAATCCACACGGATTAGACTCTTAAATCACTCAATTTGGTTAAGAAAATCAAAAGTTATGAAATTCCTATTTTCTAACTAGTTTCGGTTATGTTGCAGGTTTGCTCGAGGAAGAAGAAGAGAAAAGCTTAAGTCCCGTGTTCGATTCTGATGGGTGACGAGCGTCACCATAAGGGTGACGATCGTCACCGCTTTTTTTTTTTTTTTTTTTTTTTTTTTTTTTTTAACTGAATAAAATTCTAACTAATAATCCTAAGCACGAAAATAAATACTAAGTAATATATCTACAACTTACTAGTGGCTTGCCTCCCACTAAGCGCTCTTTTAAAGTCATTAGCTTGACTTTGGTTGGCTGTTTAGACAGCTGGTGCCTGATTCAGAGACACAATGTGTCCTGCTGGAATCTCTGCTTGTGCCCAGTAATGCTTCACCCTTTGGCCATTGACAGTGAACTCCTCTCCTTTGGAGTTAATCAGGACAATTTCACCATGTGGGCGAGCTTCTTGGACAGTGAAAGGACCTGACCATCTAGAACGCAGTTTACCAGGAAAAAGCTGTAAACGAGAGTTATAGAGTAGTACCTGGTCATTGGGCTCGAAATACCTGGAGATGATCTTCTTATCATGATATGCCTTTGTCCTCTCCTTGTATAACTTGGAGTTTTCATAGGCTAGATATCTGATCTCATCCAGTTCATTGAGCTGAATCAAGCGCCTTTCTGCAGCAGGTTTCAGATCGAAATTCAGCTTCTTGATTGCAGACCAATCTTTCCTTGTCTTCCCAACTGTCTTCTCCAGAATTTGCTTTATCTGTCTGTTGGAAACCTCAACTTGTCCACTTGTTTGGGGGTGATAGGGCGTGGCCACTCTGTGCTGTACACCATACTTCTTCAACAGCTTGTCAAAAACCTTGTTGACAAAGTGAGAACCCCCATCACTTATGACAATCCGTGGGACACCAAATCTGGGAAAGATAATGGTCTTAAACAGCTTCAAAACCACTGCAGCATCATTAGTAGGAGTAACCAACGCCTCTACCCACTTAGATACATAATCAACAGCAACCAGAATGTATCTATTCCCATAAGATGAGGGAAAAGGTCCCATGAAGTCAATACCCCAACAATCGAAAACTTCAACTTCCAGAATGAAGTTCTGTGGCATCTCATGTCTCCTGCTGATTTTTCCTCTTCTCTGACAAGTATCACAGCTTGTGATGAAGGCTTGGGCGTCCCTGAACATGGTAGGCCACCAAAATCCAGCCTGCAAAACCTTAGAGACAGTCTTGAATGTAGCAAAGTGTCCAGCATAGTCTGATCCATGACAGTGAAAGAGCACGTCCTGAACTTCTTCTTCTGCTAAGCATCTTCTGTAAATACCATCAGCACAATGCTTGTAGAGGTATGGCTCATCCCAATAGAATCTCCTAAGTTCTCTCAAGAACTTCTTCTTAGCCTAGCCTTTAAAATCATGTGGTTCATCCTCTGCAGCAAGATAATTGGCAATATCAGCATACCAGGGTCTCTTTGGATCATGTAAAGCGTAAACAGGCTCTTCAAAAGCTTTCCCCAAGCTTGCACAAATCACAGATAAGTGTGGAGATCGGTGACGAGCGTCACCAATGTTGGTGACGAGCGTCACCTCGCTCGTATACTTTTGTCGCGAATGGTCTTGGTTGGTGACGAGCGTCACCCTCCTGGTGTCGCTCGTCACTCCCCTGCAGTTTCGTGAAAACTGCAGGTTTTCAACACTTTCCTCCTGTTCTCTGGTTTCTACTAAGTAAACATTCTCTTCAGGCAAGAAATTATTGATGGGGACACTGTCTTCGACCTGAATCCGGGATAAATGGTCAGCAACTCCATTCTCCACCCCTTTCTTGTCCTTCACTTCAATATCAAATTCCTGAAGAAGCAGGATCCATCTTAACAGCCTTGGTTTTGCATCCTTCTTCTGCATTAGGTACTTCAGTGCTGAATGGTCAGTATGAACCACGACCTTGGAGCCAACAAGATACTGCTTGAACTTCTCAAAAGCAAACACAACAGCTAACAATTCCTTCTCAATTGTTGCATAATTCTTCTGAGCATCATCCAAAGTCCTACTTGCATAGTAGATGGCGTGGAGTTTCTTGTCTTTCCTCTGTCCCAGCACTGCTCCAACTGCAATATCGCTGGCATCACACATTACCTCAAAAGGTAAGTCCCAATCTGGAGGCTGCACAACATGGGCTGTGACCAAAGCCTATTTGATCTGTTCAAAAGCAGATTTGCACTCTTCTGTGAACTCAAACTTCACATCCCTGCAGAGGAGAGCAGTAAGTGGGCGTGCTATCTTGCTAAAATCCTTGATGAACCTTCTGTAGAAGCCTGCATGTCCCAGAAAACTCCTCACTGCTTTGACGGAATCAGGTGCTTACAGACTTGTCATCACCTCAATTTTCGCCCTACCCACCTCTATACCGTCTCCTGAGACTCTGTGGCCAAGTACAATACCATCCTGCACCATAAAATGACACTTCTCCCAGTTTAAAACAAAGTGCTTCTCTTCACATCTCTGCAGAACTGCACACAGATTATCCAAACAGCTCTTGAAAGAAGATCCATAAACAGAGAAGTCATCCATGAACACCTCCATAAACTTCTCTATCATGTCTGTGAAAATCGACATCATGCATCTCTGGAAGATTGCAGGAGCATTACACAGACCAAAAGGCATTCTGCGATATGCAAAAGTGCCATAGGGACAGGTAAAAGTGGTCTTCTCCTGATCATCTGGATGGATGGGGATCTGAAAGAAGCCTGAATACCCATCAAGGAAGCAGTAATACTTGTGATTCGCCAGCCTCTCTAGCATCTGATCGATGAAAGGTAGAGGAAAATGATCCTTCCTTGTTGCTGCATTCAGTTTCCTGTAGTCTATACACATCCTGTGTCCTGTCACAGTCCTGGTTGGAATCAGCTCATCCTTGTCATTCTTTACCACGGTGATACCTCCTTTCTTAGGCACCACGTGCACTGGACTCACCCAAACACAGTCTGAAATAGGATAGATGATACCAGCCTGCAACAACTTCATGATCTCTTTCTTGACCACATCCTGCAAATTCGGATTTAGCCTCCTCTAGTGCTCAACTGATGATTTCGACTCATCCTCCAAGTGTATTCTATGCATGCACAAGTCTGGAGAGATACCTGAAATGTCATCAAGAGAATAGCCAAGAGCTTTGCGAAATTTTCGCAGCTTACTTAGCAGTAGGGTGAGCTCTGCATTGTTCAATGAAGCATTAACAATAACAGGATAGGTGGAGTTTTCTCCTAGAAATGCGTACCTTAGCCCTGTAGTGAGCTGTTTAAGCTCAACTTTTGGTGCTTTTGCTGCTGACCAGGAGCCCATTGTGGCGGCTTTTGCAGATGTGGAGACAAGTTCATCCTGTGCAACCAGTTGCATAACTTGTGCAGTAGCATCCATCATCTTTGTGTTGCCTGTTGCAGCAGCATCTAAATGCTCATACTCAGCTGTAGAAGTGGTCAACGCCCTTTCCAAGGGGTCCTCTGAACTCATCTCATGGAAGATCTGATCAGCAATGTTTGTGAGAACATCAACATAAAAAGTCTGTCCATCTATGGTTGGCCTCTTCATCAGCTTATCCATTTCGAATTTCATCACTAAATCGCCAACATTCAGCTCTATTCTACCCTTCCTGACGTCAATAATAGCTCCTGTAGTGGCTAAGAAGGGTCTGCCAAGAATCAAGGGGTCTTTGGGCTCTTCTCCATACTCTAGAACTACAAAATCAGTAGGGATCATACAATCTCCTACTTTGATAGGAACATCCTCTATCACCCATTCAGGAACTCTAACTGATCTATCAGCTAGGACAAGAGATATTCTTGTAGCTTTAAAATCGGTCATCCCCAAACTCTTGGCAACAGAATGAGGCATGAGGTTCACACTAGACCCAAGATCACACAATGACCTCTCAAACTTCTCATTGAAGATGGTGCAGTCTAAAACAAAGCTTCCTGGGTCTGAAAGCTTCTCTGGAACTCTGTTCTGAATCACTGCACTGACCTGCTCGTTGATCATCATAGCCCCAACCTCAAGACTCAAGTTATTGGTCACCATTCTCTTCACATACCTCCTAATAACAGGAGTTATCCTTACAGCATCAATCAATGGGATCTCTATTACCAACTTGTCCATGATAGCCTTGCATCTTGCATCCTCAAGCTCCTGCTTAGACTTCTTAGGATGCTTAGGATAGGGTATCTTGGGTTTATACACGGTCTCCTTAGCATTATCTGAAGTCTTAGGCGAAACTGCAACATGTGGTGTCTGGTGACGAGCGTCACTGGGTTGGTGACGAGCGTCACTCACTTTGGACGAGTCGGGGTCGAGTACTGGATATGGGTGACGAGCGACACCCATTATTGGTGACGAGCGTCACCAATGGTTCTGCAGTAAAATTTTCTTCATCTTCATACTCTTCCATACCTACGAAATTTCTTGAGGTTAAATCCTTCTGCAACACTGGTTGCAGGTTCCTTCCACTCCTCAATGTGATGGCATTCACGTGGTGTTTGGGATTAGCATCAGTTCTTCCTGGAAGGAATCCTTCTTGCCTCTGAACAGCTCCTGCAGTTTGAGCAACTTGAACATCAAGCTTCTTCATATGAGAGTTCAGACTCTCAATTTTCCCATTCAATTCCTGATAGAGCGAATCTATCTTGCCATTGAAGTTCACAGTAAGCTTCTGTTGTCCTTCCAAGATCTGTTCGAACATTGCTTCCATTTTGTTCTCTTGTGGAGGTGCTGGTTGATAGGAAGTAGAACCATAGTTTCTGTAATTTCCACTGTTCTGGAATGGCTTCTGATACTCTGTCTTCTGGAAAGGGGGTCTAGGAGTGAAACCAGGCGTGTTTTGTCCTCCTGTAGGGGCGTTTTTCTGATTGTTGTTGTTGTATCCTCTGTTCCACTGCTGATTCCTATACCTTTGTCCCTGAAATCCGCCAGAATTGATGAAATTTACATCCTCCTGCTCAACTTCCTCTGGAGCTTCGAAAGTCTCTACTTCTGCAGCAAAGTGAACTGACTTCTTCCCTACCAAAAGGCTGTGCATATCATCCAACTTAGCCTTAACTTCAGCAATCTGATTTCCATCAGCTACACCAGCTTGTTTCATTCTCTGAAAGTCTGCATTTTTAGTGCTGTTGCTGCAGACCAAGTTCTCAATCAGTCTCACCGCCTCCTCTGGTCTGTTGGTGTTGAAGTTCCCTGCACTTGCTGCATCCAGCACCATCTGATATTTCCAGTCAATGCCTCTGAAAAAGATCCCAAGTAATTGCACCTGACTGAAACCATGATGAGGGCAGTCCCTTTGATAAGACTTGAACCTGATCCAAGAAGCCTTGAAAGCTTCAGTAGGGCCTTGTGTAAATGATGCAATTTTCGTCCTCATGTCTTCTGATCTGGCATCATCATAGAAATTGTTCAGAAAGGCATTCTTGGTGTCCTCCCAAGTAGTTAATGAAGCAGGTTCCAGTTGCTTCAGCTAATATGCAGCTTCTCCTTCAAGAGAGTATGGAAAAAGCTTGCAGAACAGAAAGTCATTGCTAACCCCATTAGCTTTGACACTGGAAGCCAAGTCCTCAAATCTCTCTATGTGATCTATAGGATGCTCATGAGGCAAACCATGGAAGGGATGCTGTCCAACTAGCTGATAGTAGACAGGTTTAACCTCAAAATCGTTCCTCTGGAAGGCAGGAGGTCGGATTGCAGCTCTGTTGGCATAGAACTGATCAGGTCTGTTGTAATCACCTAGAGTCCTCTGAACAAAACGCCCAGCAGCGTTATTGACAGCAGCAGGGACTCCCACGTTCTCAGCCACTTGCTGAACCTGCTGTTCAACAATGACATTCCCCTCTTGATCAATTCTCTGCCCCTCTTCGTTCCTCCTGTTTCCTTCCCTATCAACCAAGTGACCTTCTGCATCTTCAACCAAGATCAGTGGAGCGACCATTGCAGATTGCTTCTTAGCTTTCCTGTTAGTTCTCTCCAACCTAGCTAGCTCGTCGATGCTCAAAGTCACAAGCTCCTTCTCTTTGTTGCTTCTGGTTCTGCGATTAGGCATACACCTGAAACGGGAACAAAGAAAAGTAGCTGAAAATCAGTAAAGAAATAAAAAAACTTAGATAAAATCCTAATACAAAAAATCGATAGGCAGCTATTACTCCCCGGCAACGGCGCCAAAAACTTGATAGGGTCAATGTTTTGCCCAAATAAAACTATTGCAAGTACACAGCAAAAGCAGATGTAGTATAAGGGGTATCGAAATCCCAAGAGAGTAATGTAGACTACACTATCGAGTATAGATTCGGACTAAGCTAAGCAAAATATGATGTATGTAATGCGAATGAATTAATAAAAGTAAGCAAACGATTGTGTGATATGATCTAAGTTCAAGAAGATTAAAAGCGCTAAGCCAGGGTAATTCGCAGGTTTGAATCCAAGAATGTATGATGCAGGAAATCAGGAATGATTAAGAACCGTTTTAAACATGAATCTCTAATGCATAACTAATCAATCCTCATTGCAAAAGTTATCTATACCTAGATCTCAGAGTTTCAAATCTCTTTGTAAACCCTAACAACCTAAGCATGCAGTAATGATCAGGTTCAATTGTTTACAAAACTCCTTAGCCAAATCTTTTTGTACTAAGTTGTTTTGCTCATCAAATACTAGTTCAGGTTATGAATAATGCTCTCACATATATTTAACAACCTATGATTTTCGGATTCCTAGATGATGTGTCTCAGAAATTAGATTTTAAAGCAAGCAGAGATGAAAAACCATGAGATATTCCTAACAGATAGCGATTCTACACTCTTTTCATCAACCTTTGAAAAACCCTAACTTAACTAGCAGATTACTCAGACATGATTATGAGATCACAAAACATAACTGAATAAAATTGCATTAAGAGAAAGAGTAAGAAACAAAGGGGGTTCGAAATCTTCTCAAAAGAGTACAGGATTTGTCTCCCCAAAAAGCTCTGAATAAATCTCTCTCTAGCTCTCTGAATTCTTAAAAACTTAGATAATCGCCAACAATGGCTGAAAAACCTAATAAATAGAAGCTAAACACGACCTGGGGTCTTCATGTAAATAAAGGAAACTTCTGGGTAAATTCTGCAATTCTTCTTGATACTTTTAATAAAACGCCACGCTCCTTCCTTAGTGGGTGACGAGCGTCACTAAAAGGGGTGACGATCGTCACCATATGCGATACTTTTCTGCTTCGAGCTTGGTACTTCGTGGCTTCCTCTCAGAATGCTCCAAAAGGTTCCAAAATCTCCAATTATGCTCCAGACATGCTATAACCTGCAAAGACTCTTCTAGGACTCTAAAAATACCAAAAAGACTCAATAAAAAGGACTTATATCATGGTTAAAAACCATAAAAACCATGATATATCAGTCTCTAGGATATGGTTTTCTAGGATATCTGAATCCGGTCAGGGTAAGAAAGCCTTGGAATCATAAAGATCTTTTCCTAGACTCTCTAAGCCTTAAGACCCCAAGACCCTAAAAGGAAATAGATGAAGAACAAGGAAAACACAAAGCTTAAACCCCTTTTGACCCTTGAATCGCCTCAACCCCAAATCCCGAAAGGAACTGCTCGATACTCATGAAAGAAACCGATTGAAAATCAATAAACAAAGAACTAAGCATGATTAAGCGATTGATTAAACGAAAAAGACTTAATATTCAAAGATTCAAAAGTTCAAAAACCAAAAGAAAACTTCGATGTTCAACAATGGCTCTCCTAAGATAAGAACCGAAAGGATAAAAGCAAAGTGTCGGATAATGAAAATAATAGCCACCTCTTGCGTAAAATGGCGAAACAGCTGGAATGGTCCCCCCCCCCCCTCACTACGCTCCAAAAGCGGTTAAACTACCTGGGATCGATCAGTGCACTCGATCGTCTTCAGGAATCGCCTTCTGCTGCTCGATCTGCAAGTCGATCTCGGGTCCTTTGCATGCATGGTTGATGTTACTGCATATTGCATGTATTTTGCATACATATTAGTTAGCTTGTCATGCATTTTTCATCACATTCTGGTTGTTTCTGGCTACTTTGGAGTCGTGGAGGTTCGTGGACGTGCTGATGCTAATGTGGCGGTTCGTGGAAGGTCGGACGTTTGCTAAGAACCAGAGATCGGGGAGCAGATCGAGCATGGCAGGTCGATCGAGATGAGATCGACCAGAAGATCGAGAAGACCAGGCGATCCAAGGAAAATGATCGAGACGAAGATCGAGTGGAGCAATCGATCAAATGGTACGGACGTAAACGACGCCATGCAGAGCGAGGGCCGGATCAAGTCCACCACTCGATCCAACCGGAGATCGATACCAAGATCAGATGCAACACTCGATCCGCCGAAGATGATCGAGACCCAGATCGAGTAGAAGACACGATGTCCGAAAGTGACCGAGAGAGCCGCTCCATCCCGAAGTTGATCTTTGTCCTTTCAACCGCTGTTGGCCGCTAGCGAGGGGGGACCATCGGGCTGTTTTCGCCATTTTGGGAAGGCGGCGATGTCTCTTTCCACACACACTTTTCAATCTTATCTTTTTATGCTTTTTCTCTCTGGTTTGGAGACGATCCGCCATTGTTACACTTTGAGCTTTGTTCTTGAATAAATTCGAATTGTTTAAGTTTTAAGTAATCGTTTTCATGTTCATCGCTTCATCTTTCATGTTTATTTCGGTTATTCTCATGCGTAGCGAGTAGTTTCATTTGGGTCTCGGGGTTGAGAGGTTCACGGGGTCTAAGGGGTTTTCAAGTTGGTAGTTTTCTTGTTCTTAATGGCTTTCTCTTCTAGGATGTTGAGTCCCTAAGGCTTAAAGACTCTCACGCCAAGATCTTTATGATCAGAGAGGTCTCTAACCTTGGCAGGATCCAGAGATCTCTGAAAATCACATCCTATAGACTAGTTACCCTTTCCCAAAAGCCATGGAAGTTTAGGGGACTAGTTAGGCCGTGTGTTTGAAATCTGAATTCATTGCCCTTCAACCTCTCTTTCCACCAGAAGCCATGGGTTTGGAGGAGAGGATGAAGGAGTGATCCATACCGAAAGCCATGGATGGATCTTGTTTTCGCTTTCAAGGCTTAGGGAATCTCACAAAGTGAGTCGATTTAAAGTTTTCAACCTCAACTTGGACCCTTGAAACCCCGGACCATGAATCTCAACCCTAGACCCTTCTTTCCTAGCACTCTTACATCTTCGTTAGTCATTCGCTTGTTATTCGCTGTACCCTGGTCATTAGTTTCTTCATGCTTGCATTTTTAGACGAGATCGATCCAAACTGCTCTATCTAGTGGTCGATCCTGTGGTCGATCCACTAGTCGATTTTTGTTAAATCATAGCCTTGCATTTTAATTATTCCGTTTGTTCCCCGTGGTAGTTTAATCATTCCTGGTAATTTTAAAATAGTTTTGCATTTCATTTGGTTGCTGCATAAAGTTTTTAGGATTTTTACAAAACCGCCTGTTATTCGCTTAGCTTTACACTGCTCTTGCATTCTCTTTGATCTTCCTAGCTCCTAGAAATGTATTGACTCTCACTTGCATACTGTACTACAACCTAAGTGTTGCATTTGAGTTTGATAGCCTCATTGCATCCACACCCTTGCAAAGAAATTAGTTATCAAATGGCGCCATTGCCATTCTAGGAGTGTTAGAAAGCATAGAGATTTGGAGCTTAGTAAAGACTAAGCCTTTACCTTGTTTTAGTTACTAATCTCTCTACTCTTAAATGTGTGTCTCTCAGGTACATGAATCTTCGTTCAAGGGGAGACAACAATCTACTTCAACCCTTGGACAACATTCATCAGCTTGGTCATTCACGGCAAAGAAGAGTACGAGAACAAGCCAGAGCCTTTGAGGAGATTGTTCAGCACAGTTTGGTTGACTTTGAAGCTTTGGCTGAACACGAACATCCAGAGGGACCTCCTCCAGCTCACGGGGCAGTGGGAAGGGGCAATGGAAACCCCCAACACGCGGCTAGACCCCCAAGGATCATAGGAGCCGGAGATGCTCCCAATACTCATCACAATAAGTTTGGGATCACTCCTCCTCCTGTACAAAACAACAACTTCGAGATTAAGCCGGGTTTCATCTCCATGGTGAAAAACAACAAGTTCCACGGCTTAGCAATGGAAGATCCCTTGGAGCACCTTGACAATTTCGAGCACGTATGTGGGATGATCAAGATAAACGGCATATCAGAAGATGCTTTCAAGCTGCGTCTCTTTCTCTTTTCACTCGGAGACAAAGCTAGGCATTGGGAGAAGACCCTTCCACAAGGCACCATCACTTCATTAGCACCAGTGTAAAAAGGCATTTCTCTCAAAATTCTTCTCTAGCACCAGAACAGCACGGTTGAGAAGCGAAATCAGCGGCTTCACTCAACGGAACAATGAGACATTCAATGAGGCAATGGAACGTTTTAAAGACTACACGATCCAATGTCCTCATCATGGCTTCAGTGAGGAAACCTTACTCAGCACCATCTACCGCGGAGCTTCACCAAAGATCAGGTTGTTGCTTGACACAGCTAGTAAAGGGAACTTCCTTGGTCAGGAAGTAGAAGAGTGCATGGAGCTGATTGAAAACTTGGCATTGAGTGATGGTAACTATGCTGAGGATTATGATCGTGCACCGAGAGGATCTGAGCTAGAGTCTCACAAAAAGGAGCTGAAATCCTTGCATGAGAAGATTGATAAGCTGGTGTTAGCCAACCAGAAGCATGTTCACTTTGTTGGTGAAGCTGATGAGAATCAAGAAGAGCTTGAGTTGAGCCAGGAAGAAGCCAATTGGATGGCAGGACAGAACAATTACAGACCTCATGGCTACAACCAAGGCTACAACCAGAACAACAATCTCTCTTACCGTAGTACCAACATCGCCAACCGTAAGGACCAAGTGTACCCTGCTCAGCAAGCAAAGCCTTTCATACCTTACAACAAAGGTTAGCAGCCGAGTGGTGGCTTCCAAGGTCAAGGATGCTTATGTACCTCCACCGTATGTACCTAAGCTGCCATTTCCTGGCCGTTTCATGAAGCAACTCATAGAGAAGCATAGAATCCTCTTTGAGAAACATCTTAAGGACGTAGAGATCAAGCTACCTCTCGTTAACTGCCTTGCAATGATGCCTAAATGCGCCAAATTCTTCAAAGACACTCTCTTGAAGAAGAATAAGGAAAGCAAGGAGGTGCTTGTTCTAAGTGAGGAGTGTAGTGCTGTGATACATAAGGAGATAGTCCCTAAGAAGTTGGGAGACCCTGGAGGCTTCACTATACCTTGCGCTTTAGGTCTTTTGGAGTTCAAGAGCTGCCTTTGTGATCTCGGAGCTAGCATAAATCTGATGCCCCATTCAGTGGCGAAGAAGCTTGGCTTTACTCGTTTCAAAGACTGTAGAATCTCGTTGGTACTGGCTGATAGGAGTGTGAGGCTACCAGTGGGGCTGCTTGAAGATCTACCGGTGCGAATCAGCGGTGTGAATGTACCTACGGACTTCGTCGTGTAGGAAATGGATGAAGAGCCTAAGGACCCACTCATCCTTGGAAGGCCATTCCTTGCAACCACCGGGGCTATCATTGACGTCAAGAACGGGAAGATTGCCTTGCACTTGGGAAAGGATATAAGGCTGGACTTCGATATCAATGAGGTTCTGAAGAAGTCGACTATAGAAGGGCAAGCTTTCTACATTGAAATGATGGATGCCTTAGCGGATGAGTTGCTGGAAGAGCTGGCTCAGGAAGATCATTTGAAGCTGGCACTGACTAAGGAGCTAGGAGAGTTTGGTTATGTGGATCAGAGGACTCATGAGTACGTCAACTTGCTGGATTCTAGGAAGGTTGCTAAGAAGAACGAAGGTTCTGCCTAGAGATCGACTCTGAAATCGACGCTATCACTCGATCCAGATGTCAGATCGACAAGGCAATCGAGAACACAACTCGTTCCGGTGCAGCAATCGACAGTCAGATCGAGAGGGGTGATCGATCCGGGAAAACAATCGAGTCAAAGATCGAGAAAGACCTTCCGATCAATTGGGGTCTAATCCGGAGATCGACTCAGCGTCTCGATCCACATTAAATCGAGTAAGTGAATCGAGCGAAACCACTCGATCTAGACGACATCGAGAGCAAGATCGATTGGACGACTCGATTTCAGAAGGGATAACGGTTGAGGAAAGCAGTCTTAAGGGCCATGCCTCAGGTTCTAAGGAGGGCTCCAAGGAGGAAAACAACAACAACAGCCACGAGGATGACTGGAGCGAGCTGTTAGTCCCAAAGGTGGACCTTAAGGAGCTCCCAAAAGGGCTAAGGTATGCTTTCTTAGGGCCTAATAACACCTATCCCGTGATTGTGAATGAAAACTTAAGTGATGATGAGTTGCACTCGCTCCTGACCGAGCTGAGAAAGTATAGGAAGGCCATTGGGTACTCTCTCAGTGACATCAAGGGCCTTTCACCAATGCTTTGCACTCACAGGATTCACTTGGATAATGAGAACGCCTTTTCTATAGAACATCAAAGGTGTTTGAATCCTAATTTGAAAGAAGTTGTTAAGAAAGAGATCCTTAAGTTTTTAGAGGCTGATGTGATCTATCCCATAAGTGACAGCACGTGGGTTTCTCCTGTACACGTGGTGCCTAAGAAGGGAGGGATCACGGTTATAAGGAACGATAAAGATGAGCTTATTCCTACTAGGACCATCACTGGTCATAGAATGTGTATTGATTATAGGAAACTTAATCTTGCAACTAGGAAGGATCATTTCCCTTTACCTTTTATTGATTAAATGCTTGAGAGACTTGCTAATCACCCTTACTACTATTTCCTCGATGGGTATAGCGGTTTCTTTCAGATACCAATTCACCCAAATGATCAGGAGAAGACGACCTTCACATGTCCCTATGGTACCTTTGCTTATCGAAGGATACCATTTGGATTGTGTAACGCACCGGCTACGTTTCAGCGGTGTATGATGTCGATCTTCTCCGATCTAATAGAAGAGATGGTAGAGGTGTTTACGGATGACTTCTCTGTCTATGGTGCGTCCTTTTCTGCGCATTTGTTGAATCTTTGCAGGGTACTAAAGCGTTGTGATGAGACAAACTTGGTGCTAAACTGGGAGAAGTGCCACTTTATGGTTAAGGAAGGGATCGTGCTTGGTCAGAAGATATCAGAGAAGGGCATTGAGGTTGATCAGGCTAAAGTGGAAGTCATGATGGGACTTAAGGCGCCGGTTAACGTTAAGGGAGTCAGAAGTTTCTTGGGACACGCCGGGTTCTATATGCGCTTCATCAAGGACTTCTCCAAGATTGCACGCCCTCTTACACAGTTGCTGTGCAAAGAAGCTGAGTTTGTGTTTGATGAGGAGTGTTTGCGAGCTTTCGTGACCATCAAGGAAGCCCTTACATCAGCCCCTATAGTTCAAGCACCAGACTGGACACTACCCTTTGAGATCATGTGCGATGCTAGTGACTACGCCGTAGGAGCCGTTCTTAGTCAGAGGAAAGACAAGAAGCTGGACGTGATTTACTATGCTTCAAGAACCTTGGATGACACGCAAACGAGGTACACTACTACAGAGAAGGAGTTGCTTGCAGTAGTGTTCGCCTTTGAGAAGTTCCGGTCGTATCTTGTGGGTTCCAAGGCTATTGTCTACATAGATCACGCAGCTTTGCGATACATCTATTCAAAGAAGGACACTAAGCCTCGGCTTTTGAGGTGGATCCTCTTGCTTCAAGAATTTGATATGGAGATTAAAGACAAGAAGGGAATAGAAAACGGAGTCACTGACCATCTATCTCGGCTAAGGATCAACGAGTCTCTCCCCTTAGATTATTCTCTTCCAGAAGAGCAACTCATGGCGATCACTACGGCTGTTGGTGGAAGGCTAGAAAGGAAGTTTGAGGAGGTGTTGAGCTTCAAAGAGGAGGATCTTCCCTGGTACGCTGATGTTGTGAACTACTTAGCATGCGGAGAAGAGCCAACACATCTCAACAGCTATCACAAGAAGCGGTTCATGAGAGAGGCGAGTGACTACTTTTGGGACGAACCCTACTTATACAAGAGAGGGGTGGACAGTTTGTACCGGAGGTGTGTTACGAAGGAAGAAGCTAGAGACATCCTCTATCACTGTCATGGCTCCTCCTACGGAGGACACTTCGCTACATTCAAGACTGCCACGAAAGTGTTGCAAGGTGGTTTCTGGTGGCCGTCCATCTTCAAAGATGCACACGAGTTTGTGAAGAGCTGTGAGGCATGTCAACGAGCAGGGAATATCACTAAGAGGAACGAGATGCCTCAGGTTCCTATCTTCGAGGTTGACGTGTTCGACGCGTGGGGCATAGACTTCATGGGGCCATTTCCTTCTTCATACGGCAACAAGTACATCTTAGTAGCAGTTGATTATGTCTATAAAAGGGTTGAGGCTGTTGCTTCCCCTACAAACGATTCTAAGGTGGTGATCAAGCTGTTTAAAAGCATCATTTTCCCGAGGTTTGGGGTACCAAATGTGGTTATAAGCGATGGAGGAAACCACTTTATAAACAAGGTCTTTGAGAACCTTTTGAGGAAGTACGGCGTTAAGCATAAAGTGGCTACACCGTATCATCCTCAAACGAGCGGTCAAGTGGAAGTCTCAACCGGCAAATCAAGGCTATACTAGAGAAGACTGTCGGAGCAACAAGGAAAGACTGGGTAGTAAAGCTGGACGACGCTCTTTGGGCCTATCGTACCGCCTTTAAAACACCGATTGGTACGACCCCTTTCACTCTGCTCTATGGCAAAGGCTGTCACCTCCCGGTTGAGCTGGAACACCGTGCATTGTGGGCTGTAAAGAGGCTGAACTTTGACCTCAAGACTGCTCAAGAGAGGCGCCTCATCCAGCTACATGAACTGGACGAACTAAGGTTGAACGCTTATGAGAGCTCTCGGATATACAAGGAGCGGACTAAGGAAGCTCATGACAAGAAGTTGGTTGCCAAGGAGCTTAAGGAAGGAGGTTTGGTATTGCTGTACAATTCAAGACTCAAACTCTTCTCGGGAAAGCTGAAGTCGAGGTGGAGCGGGCCGTTTGTGATCGAAGAAGTGCTGCCTTATGGAGCTGTTACATTGATGGGCAAGAGTGGCAGTGCATTCACCGTGAACGGACACAGGGTTAAGCCTTACTTGGCGGACAGCTATGACAAGAAGAGTACCTCGGTGCTTCTCCAAGACCCACCATCTGCCTAAACCAAGTAAAGTCTAAATAAAGACGTTAAAGAAAGCGCGCTTGGGAGGCATTCCCATGTCTATCCTGTACATATTTCTTCTTTATTTCTCTTTCATTTTTTTGTTTTTATTTTGCAAGTGTGTAGGAACTGGTATGAGGAGTCTAACCCTCGATCTTGAAGTCCAAAAGAGGCGATAGGGGTTAAGAAAAGCCTAGAGATCGAGTGCTAGATCGACTAATTCTAAGTCGATCTTTGCTAGATCGAGTTAGTGAATCGAGAGGAGCCAGTCGATCTAGACGAAAACGAGTGATAAGATCGATCTAGATGAAAACGGATCGATCGATCCTAAATGGATCGACCGATCTAATTTCTCTCGGGAAATCCTTAAAAGACAGATCTATCACTCGACTCGATCCATCACTCGATCTAAGCCAAATCGACCCCCAAATCGAGGACGCAGCTCGATCACGAGGACTTAGCCGAGGGGCCAAAATCTCAATGATCGAGAGAGCCAATCGATCCAGGACTCGATTCATCATGAATCGAGTCACAAATCGAGTAACCCTCTCGATCTAAGTCATTATGGGCATGAGATCGAGTCCTAGATCGACCAAACGGACTCGATCTCATGCCGATGTAACATTTTCTTTCCCTCCTTTATTTTTTTCCCTCCAGTTTTTAAATTTAAAACTTGGTCAAGGCAAGCATATTTGACCATGAAAGATGTGCCTTGACCAAAGCTTGTGTCAGAAACCACCTCCTTTTACCCATAGTTTTGTTTCTTGTTGGCCTTTAAATGTTTTCATCAACTTCACACTCTCTCATTCTTGTTTTCTCGAAATTTTAAGCAGAGAGAGTGAGAGTTATTTGTTTTCTAAAGGCTAACAAGCTTCTTAACAATCTCTGCAAAAGGTATTTTTGGATATTTGATAAAATTCTTAAGCAAAATTCCCTTTTATTTCGGCTTTGACTGTTTTAGATGCTAGGGCAGTTTTGAATTTTTAAATTTAGCAAAATAATAGGAAAAATCCTAGATTTTCTAGTATCTCTAGATTTGATTCTCCTTTATTTTGCTATAATTTTTATTAATTCCCCAAAATTCTAGGGTATTAGTTATAAGCTTTCTTCTTCGCCTTCCTTCTTCTCTCATTCGATCGCCGTTTTGCTTATCAAATTGCTTGAGAAATATGTTTCAGGCACAATGGCTCCCAAGAGAACGAGAGAAGAGACAGCACAAGAGGGAGAAGGACAAGAGGTGGCTGTTCAAGAGAGGGTCAGATGGAGCCTACTAAGTTTGCGGACCGGGAGCTGTTGTTCAAGCTAGGGATCCTTGGAGATTTCGACCAACTCCTCAAGAACATTGGCTTAAGATGTCTGTCACGAATGGATTGCCCAACTATTCCAGAAGTGACAATAGACTTCCTTGCCACGTTGGAGTTTTGTTATGAGAAGCCTAGCGCCCCCGTTCCTTCACAAGGCCGTCTCTCCTTCAATGTTGGACGTCAAGCCTTCAGCCTCTCAATCCCCGAGCTATGTCAAGCGTATGGTCTCAACGCAGCTGCCACCAAGATCGAGTTCCCCTCCTTCAAGCGAGCAAACGATTTTTGGGACCTGATCAGCAACGAAGACTACACAGCCAACACCGCCAAGATCAAGAGAATGAGAAGCCCGGTGCTGAGGTACACTTTGAAGCTGATCGCCAACACATTCAGCGGAAGGTCAGTTGCTCCCACGGTCACGAAGACCGAGCTTTGGTTCTTGTTCCAAGACTGAGAATGACGAACCTATGGAGGATGAACTCGGCGACGAGGTGAACTATGGATGCGTGCTTGCTGCCTCTTTGGTGAAGTACAAGGCTTTTGCCTTGCGGTGCAAGGCAACCTCTTCTTTCATTGGCGGCTTCCTCACTCCTCTATTCTTACAAGCTGGCGTACCTATACACGACTTCATACCAGTCCCAGCTAGAGCTTTCATGGATGAGGTCTACATTAGGAATACCGACAGCTTGGGACACACGCCAGCAGAAGGGTTCTACACTTATCTCTTCATAGACGACAAAAACGAGAAGAGAGTGTGCGTCCTACCAAACAAGGACGAGACCGAGCTGCTTGGTGTTGGGAACATCGAGTTCTTGCCAACAGAAGAGGAGTGCTTTGCTCCTCTAGGAGGAACGCCTGCCCCAGCGATTGCTCCTTGTCAAATGTCTGAGTCCCCAGCCACGGAAGATGAGATGCCCAAGGCTTACACCCTTCCCAAGATAGACTTTGAGCCGAGAACCAAAACGGAGAAGTTCCTAGCATCTGTTGTGGAGATGCAAAGGAAAATCAACAAATGGCAAGGTAAAATGCTCAAGAAACATGCCAAGAAGGTCAAAGCACTTCAAGGACGCTCGCCTAAGAAAGATGCAAGTGAAGAGGTTCAACAACCCGAGAAGAGGAGGCTTTCAACCAGTGGAGTTGTCATCCGTGAGACTCAAGGCAGCAACATTCAACCGGCGCGTCTCTCTCTTCAAGAGCCAGGCTCCAAAGGCAAAGCCGTAGCATCTAGCTCCTCTGGAACATCCTCAAGTTCCAGCCGAGACTAGACCCGAGGTAACAACCTTCTTCCATTGTACATACCGCTCATGTTTGCTTCTTTCTGCTTTGTGTTTTGATGCTCCTTTGGATTTGTTTGCCACTGGGACGGTGTCAAGCAAGTTTGGGGGAGTATATGTGTGGTTTGACTTGTGTTTTCTGATCTTATTTTCCCTTTAGCATCCTTGAGTCTTCATTGCATGAAAAATTGGTAAAATTTTAAAAAAAATTTCAAAGATTCACGTAGTTGCATTCATCTCATTAAGAATTTTAGGATTGAGTCTAGAGTCTTAAAGCATCTAGGTTGTTCATATTCGCATAAGGGGTTAGAGTTTTTCTTAAAAAGGTGTTTTAGACTCATGAATTGTTTCAATGCACTAGTTAGTAGTTCTCTAATGCTTTGCTCATACTTTGAAAGTAAGTTCTTACCATGCTTGGATCACTTGCTATGATTTTTGTGACTTGAATTGAACTCCCATGATTTGAAGCTTGTCCTAATAAGTGAAAACCTTAATCTGAAATTTCAATTATCATCCTTATGCATTTGAAAATGAACACATGGATTTTAAAATATTTAGGCTCTCTTCTTCCTTTTACCACTCTTTGTGAGCCTAAGTAGAACTCCCACCTTGACCCTTACCCTTCTTTGAAGCCAAATTTTTCTTGTGTGACATCATTGTGAGGCCTTCTTTTTCGGTTTTGAACTTAGCATAAAGTGTTAGGTTTAGGCGACATGATTGGGTTCTCATGAGATTGCTAGCTTTGTATTTTTGAAGCTAGATATAGGCTTAGAATAAGTTTGGGGGATCATTGGGGTTGTCTTCATGTTTACATGTTCTCGGTTTCTAAAGAGTTTGGTATTTGAAAGAAAGAAAAAGGTTTTAAGTGAAAGGTTTGTGTTTGAAAATTTATATGCTCTAATAATTCAGAAGTAGCTCTCTCAAAATAAAATTAAAAAAAAAAAAGAGCATAAGTGCCAAAATAAAAAAAAAATTAATATAAATAAACAAGAGAGCTACCAATAAGAAATATGTGAAGAGCAAATTGTTTTCAACCTTTTCACTAGCCTAAAAGAGTAAAAAAAAAAAAAAAAATTTCTGTCTTGAATTGGGGAATGCTAAGCTTTTGCTTTGAGAAAAGGGTAGATTCTAAGTGGTGAGTGAGGATAAAAGTTGATAAATGAAAGGGGTTTAGGATCATTGTTAGTTTACATGGGTAGATGAGAATCTGATCATGTATGCATCAATTGCCTTCACCTTTAGCATTATACATAAAGTTCTTGCCATTTTTGAAAAAAACCCTTGTTTAAAATGAAAACCCTTTTCAAATGAGATCATTCTATGCCCATAGCCTGAGCCCTTAACCAAATGTGTTCTTCTTTAAAGTGCATAAGTTTGATTCATGGTTCGGATGTTAATAAATGTTAAAGGATGAGTTTCTTTGATTGTTAGGAATAGGAGAGTCATGATCTGAATTTCTTTGTGTGATGAGTATGGCTAAGTTCTTTGGAGTATGAGTGTGCGCATTGCATTTTAGAACTAGTAACTAGGACATTGAGATTGATTCATTTGAAAGGCACCTTTGCAAGAAGCTTAAACCCCCGTTCGTTTTTAAAACCTCTCTTCCTTTCTTATTTTCTGTTGCTTGAGGGCAAGCAAGAAGTAAGTTTGGGGGAGTTGATGTTACTGCATATTGCATGTATTTTGCAAACATATTCGTTAGCTTTTCAAGCATTTACATCACGCTTTAGACTAGATTGCATCACTTAGGGTCCTAGAGCATTCTCGCACCATCATACGCATGTTCCTTCCATTTTGCATCACATTCAGGTTGTTTTGGCTACTTTGGAGTTGTGGAGGTTCGTGGACGTGCTGAAGCTGTTGTGGCGGTTCGTGGAAGGTCGGATGTTCGCTAAGAACCAGAGATCGCGGAGCAGATCGAGCATGGCAGGTCGATCTAGATGAGATCGACCAGAAGATCGAGAAGACCAGGCGATCCAAGGAAAATGATCGAGACGAATATCAAGTGGAGCAATCGATCAAATGGTACAGACGTAAACGACGCCATGTAGAGCGAGGGCCGGATCGAGTCCACCACTTGATCCAACCGGAGATCTATACCAAGATCGGATGCAACACTCGATCCGCCGAAGATGATCGAGACCCAGATCGAGTAGAAAACACGATGTCCGAAAGTGATCGAGAGAGCCGCTCGATCCCGAAGTCGATCTCTGTCCTTTCAACCACTTTTGGCCGTTAGCGAGGGGGGGACCATCGAGCTGTTTTCGACATTTTGGGAAGGCGGCGATGTCTCTTTCCACACACACTTTTCAATCTTATATTTTTATGCTTTTTCTCTCTGGTTTGGAGACGATCCGCCATTGTTACACTTTGAGCTTTGTTCTTGAATAAATTCGAATCGTTTAAGTTTTAAGTAATCGTTTTCATGTTCATCGCTTCATCTTTCATGTTTATTTCGGTTATTCTCATGTGTAGCGAGTAGTTTCATTTGGGTCTCGGGGTTGAGAGGATTCACGGGGTCTAAGGGGTTTTCAAGTTCGTAGTTTTCTTGTTCTTAATGGCTTTCTCTTCTAGGATGTTGAGTCCCTAAGGCTTAAAGACTCTCACGCCAAGATCTTTATGATCAGAGAGGTCTCTTACCTTGACAGGATCCAGAGATCTCTGAAAATCACATCCTAGAGACTAGTTACCCTTTCCCAAAAGCCATGGAAGTTTAGGGGACTAGTTAGGCCGTGTGTTTGAAATCTGAGTTCATTGCCCTTCAACCTCTCTTTCCACCAGAAGCCATGGGTTTGGAGGAGAGGATGAAGGAGTGATCCATACCGAAAGCCACGGATGGATCTTGTTTTCGTTTTCAAGGCTTAGGGAATCTCACAAAGTGAGTCGATTTAAAGTTTTCAACCTCAACTTGGACCCTTGAAACCCCGGACCATGAATCTCAACCCTAGACCCTTCTTTCCTAGCACTCTTACATCTTCGTTAGTCATTCGCTTGTTATTCGCTCCACCCTGGTCATTAGTTTCTTCATGCTTGCATTTTTAGACGAGATCGATCCAAACTGCTCGATCTAGTGGTCGATCCTGTGGTCGATCCACTAGTCGATTTTTGTTAAATCATAGCCTTGCATTTTAATTATTCTGTTTGCTCCTCGTGGTAGTTTAATCATTCCTGGTAATTTTAAAATAGTTTTGCATTTCATTTGGTTGTTGCATATAGTTTTTAGGATTTTTACAAAACCGCCTGTTATTCGCTTAGCTTTACACTGCTCTTGCATTCTCTTTGATCTTCTTAGCTCCTAGAAATGGATTGACTCTCACTTGCATACTGTACTACAACCTAAGTGTTGCATTTGAGTTTGATAGCCTCATTGCATCCTCACCCTTGCAAAGAAATTAGTTATCAATGGTTGAGCTCTCCAAGTGTCCTCAAGCTTAGTTTTGACCCTCCTCACGTCCACATAACCTCCACAACTCCAGAGTGCTCCAAACAACCTGATAATGATGCAAAAGTGCAAGAAATATGCAAAATGCGAATGCAAAGAGACCTAGGACCTAAAATGCAACAAAAGGAACAAACTAGCCTATAATGCAAGATGAATGTATGAAAAACTATCCTAAATGCATGCAAAATAAGCAAAATATATGGTAATATCAACTCCCCCAAACTTGCCTTTTGCTTGCCCTCAAGCAAACAAAATTCAAGAAAGGAAGAGAGGTTTGAAAGTGGAAACTCAAAACGAAAGATGTCAATGGAAAAACCAATTCAACGCCCAAGTTATAAGTTCTAAGATGCAAAGAGGTTGTTCTAGTTCAAAAGCTTTAGCCATACCCATCAAAGCAAACAATAAACTCTAGCTTAGCCTACACAAGCATTCAAATCAACCAACTCCTCAACATTCATTAAACGATAACCAATGGATCAAGTTTGTGCACATCAAGCGAAAGCATTTGGTCAAAGGGATTTGGTCATGAGATGAAAATGATCTCATTTTAAAGAGGGGTTTTTATAAATGCGTGGTATATACAAGGGTTTGGTTGTTGGTACCTTGGAGCTAGGCTCGGCTGGAGCTTGAGGATGCTCAAGACTTCCTGCTCTTGCTAGGCGGGTCTTGAGTGACCGCCTTGCCTTTCTCCTTGCTTGCTCCTTCGTGTAGAGAGCGACGTGCGGCATGCTCGTTGCCTTGGGGCTCACGGATCACAATCCCACCGGTGGATCTTCTCCTCTTCTCGGGTTTCTCAACCTCTTCAGTTGAAGATGCCTCGGGGGAGTTGCCTTTAAGCTTCTTGATCTTTTGAGCAAGTTTCTTGATCATCTTGCTCTGCCACTTGTTCACCTTCCTTTGCATCTTTGATATTACTGCATATTACATACATTTTGCATACTCATTAGTTAGCTTTTCATGCATTTGTATCATATTTTAGGTTAGATTGCATCACTTAGAGTCCTAGAGCATTCTTGCACCAGCATACGCATGTTCCTTGCATTTTGCATCACATTCAGGTTGTTTCTGGCTGCTTTGGAGTCATGGAGGTTCGTGGACATGTTGAGGCTGATGTAGCAGCTCGTGGGAGCTCGGATATTTTCTAAGGATCAGAGATCGAGGAGCAGATCGAGCATGGCCGGTCGGTCTGTGATGTGATCGACCAGAAGATCGAGCCAACCAGGCGATCCAAGGAGGATGATCGTGACAAGGATCGAGTGCAGCAGTAGATCAAACGGTACGGACGTAAATGACGCCATGCAGAGCGAGAGCCAGATCGAGTACACCACTCGATCCAACCGAAGATCGATACCGAGATCGGATGCAATACTCGATTCGCCGATGATGATCGAGACCCATATCGAGCTGAAGACACGATGTCCGAATATGATCGAGAGAACCGCTCGATTCTGGAGTCGATCTCTGTCCTTTCAACCAGTTTTGGCCGCTAGCGAAGGGGGGACCATCAGCTTGTTTTGGCCATTTTGGGAAGGCGGCGACGTCCTTTTCCCAGACAACTTTCAATCCTTATCTTTTTATGTATGTTTTTTCTCTGGTTTTGAGAAGAACACCACTGTCGAACTTGAGTTTTTCTTAAGATTTGTAATCGAATCGTTTTCATCTTAATCCAGTTTTCTTTTCATGTTCATCGTTTCCTTCTACATGCTTTGCTTGATTTACTTTATGTGTAGTGAGTAGTTTACTTGGGTTCGGGGTTGAGAGGATTACGGGGTCTAAAGGGTTTCGATCTTGGGGTTTTTCTAAGCGTTTTCAACGGCTATCTCTTCTAGGGTGGTGAGATCTCAATGCTTGAAGACTCTCACGCCAAGAGCTTCATGATCCGAGAGGTTCCTTACCTTGACAGGATTCAGGAGCCTCGGAAGATCACACCCTAGAGACTAGTTACCCCTTCCCAAAAGCCATGGAAGTTTGGGGGACTAGTTAAGCCATTCATTTGAAATCTGTTTTCCATGCCCTTCGACCTCTCTTTCCACCAAAAGCCATGGGTTTGGAGGAGAGGATGAAGGAGTGATCTATACCAAAAGCCACGGATAGATCTTGCTTAGTTTTCAAGGCTTAGAGATCCTCACAAAGTGAGTCGATTTAAAGTTTTCAACCCAAGGTCGAACCTTTGAAACCCCTGACCATGAATCTCAACCCTAGGCCCTTTCTTTTAGCATCTTTACATCTTATCTCGTCATTCGCTTGATCTTTGATAGCATCCTGGTCGTTAGTTTTACTGTTCTTGCATTTTTAGACGAGATCGATTGTTATTGCTCGATCTAGTGGTCGATCTCATGGTCGATCCACTAGTCGAATTCTAGTAATTCGAAGCTTTGTCCTTTAATTATTCTGTTTATTCCTCGTGGTAGTTTCATCATTCCTAGTAATTTTAAAATAGGTTGCATTCATTTAAGTTGCTGCATCTAGTTTTTGGGGATTTTCTCACAACTCATCTCGTTTCGCTTAGATTTGCATTACTCCTTGTATTCTCTTTGCATTCTCTATCATCCTAGGCATGGATTGACTCTCTCTTGCTTGCTGTACTACAACCTGTCTTGCATTTGAGTTTGATAACCTCATTGCATTCTCACCCTTGCAAATAAAGTGATTATCAAATGGCGCCGTTGCCATCCTAGGACTGTTTAGAGAACATAGAGATTTGGGACTTAGCAAAGACTAAGTCTTTACCTTTTTCAAGTTACTAATCATTCTATTCTCAAACGTGTGTTTTCAGGTATATGAATCTTCGTTCACAGGGAGATAACAATCTACTTCCACCTTTGGACAATATTCATCAGCTTGGTCACTCACTGCAAAGAAGAGTCAGAGAACAAGCCAGAGCCTTTGAGGAGATTGTTCAGCACGGTTTGGTTGACTTTGAAGCTATGGCTGAACACGAGCATCCAGAAGGACCTCCTCCAGCTCACGGGGCAGTAGGAAGGGGCAATGGAAACCCCCGAAGATGCTCCCAATACTCATCACAATAGGTTTGGGATCACTCCTCCTCCTGTACAAAACAACAACTTCGAGATCAAGCCAGGTTTCATCTCCATGGTGCAAAACAACAAGTTCCACGGCTTAGCAATGGAAGATCCCTTGGAGCACCTTGACAACTTCGAGCAAGTATGTGGGATGATAAAGATCAATGGCATATCCGAAAATGCTTTCAAGCTGCGCCTCTTCCCCTTTTCAACCGGAGACAACGCTATGCATTGGGAGAAGACCCTCCCACAAGGCACCATCACCTCATGTGCCGAGTGTAAGAAGGCCTTTCTCTCAAAGTTCTTCTCCAGCACCAGGACAGCACGGTTGAGAGGCGAAATCAGCGGTTTCACTCAAAGGAACAATGAAACATTCAACGAGGCAATGGAGCGTTTCAAAGACTACACGATCCAATGTCCTCATCACGGGTTCAGCGAGGAGACTACTCAGTACCATATACCGTGGAGCTTCACCAAAGATCAGGTTGTTGCTTGACACAGCTAGCAAAGGGAACTTCCACAGTCAGGAGGTAGAAGAGGGTATGGAGCTGATAGAAAAATTGGCATTGAGTGATGGCAACTACGCTGAGGATTATGACCGTGCACCGAGAGGATCAGAACTAGAGTCTCACAAAAAGGAGCTGAAATCTTTGCATGAGAAGATAGATAAGCTGGTGTTAGCCAATCAGAAGCATGTTCACTTTGTTGGTGAAGCTGATGAGAACCAAGAGGAGTTAGAGTTGAGCCAAGAAGAAGCCAATTGGGTGGCGAGACAGAACAACTACAAACCTCAAGGCTACAACCAAGGCTACCAGAACAACAACCTCTCCTACCGAAGCACCAACGTAGCCAACCCTAAAGATCAAGTGTACCCTGCTCAGCAAGCAAAACCTTTCATCCCTTACAACAAAGGTTTTCAACCGAGTGGTGGTTTCCAAGGTCAAGGGCAGAAAAACTTCCAAGGGCAACATCAAAATAACAAGGGTTATACACCTAACTACCCTCCGGGCTTTGCACCTCAGCAGCAACAACCGATGCAACAACAAGTTGATCCGGTTCAAGCAATGTTTCAACAGCTGATACAGGGGCAAGCCTCTACAAACCAGAAGTTCGCCGAGATGAACACCCGTCTAGACTCGTCTCTCACTGACTTCTCCACTCAGATCACCAACTTAAACAACAAGATCAAGCAGCTAGAGAAAGGGAAAGCGAGTACGAGTGGTCAGAATAGTCTTCCGGGAAAGTGTGAGCAGAATCCTAAGGAGTATGCTAACGCCATAACGTTGAGAAGCGGCAAAGAGCTCAAACCTCCGGTCTCTACCAAGAACAACGAGGACGTTGTAATTCAAGAGGGGGAGGGTAAACCTTCGGCTGATGATGATGAGATTAACTTTGACAACGTTTGGATCCAAGGGCCAAGAAGAGGAGACAAAGCAGTTGCTGAGAAGAAAGCTGAGCAAACTACTAAGGAGAAGAATGCTTATATGCCTCCACCGTATGTACCTAAGCTGCCTTTTCCTGGCCGCTTCAAGAAGCAACTCATAGAGAAGCATAGAATCCTCTTTGAAAAGCATCTTAAGGACGTGGAGATCAAGCTACCTCTCGTTGACTGCCTTGCAATGATGCCTAAATGCGCCAAATTCTTCAAAGACACTCTCGTGAAGAAGAATAAGGAAAGCAAGGAGGTACTTGTTCTAAGTGAAGAGTGTAGTACTGTGATACATAAGGGGATAGTCCCTAATAAGTTGGGAGACCATGGAAGCTTCACTATACCCTGCGCTTTAGGTTCTCTAGAGTTCAAGAGTTGCTTATGTGATCTCGGAGCTAGCATAAACCTGATGCCTCACTCCGTGGCTAAGAAGCTTGGCTTTACTTTTTTCAAAGACTGTCGGATCTCGTTGGTACTGGCTGATAGGAGTGTGAGGCTACCAGTGGGGCTGCTTGAAGATTTACCGGTGCGAATCAGTGGTGTGAACGTGCCTACGGACTTCGTCGTGTTGGAGATGGATGAAGAGCCTAAGGATCCACTCATCTTAGGGAGACCATTCCTTGCAACCGTCGGGGCCATCATAGATGTGAAGAATGGGAAGATCGCCTTGCATTTGGGAAAGGAGATAAGGCTTGACTTCGACATCAATGAGGTTTTGAAGAAGCCGACCATTGAAGGGCAAGCTTTCTACATTGAAACGATGGATGCTTTAGCGGATGAGTTGCTGGAAGAGCTGGCTCTAGAAGACCATCTGAAGCTAGCACTGACTAAGGATCCAGGGGAGTTTGGCTATGTGGACCAGAGGACCCAGGAGTACGTCAACCTGCTGGATTCTAGGAAGATTGTTAAGAATGATGAAGGTTGCTGCCTAGAGATCGACCCCGAGATCGACGCTATCACTCGATCCAGGAGTCAGATCGACAAGGCAATCGAGAACACAACTCGATCCGGTGCATCAATCGACGGACAGATCGAGAGGAATGCTCGATCAGGAAAAACAATCGAGTCGACGATCGAGAGAGACCTCCCGATCATTATGGGGTCCAATCAAGAGTTCGACTCAGCGTCTCGATCCCTTACTCGATCCACATCAAATCGAGTAAGTGAATTGAGCGAAATGGCTCGATCTAGATGACATCGAGAGGAGAATCGATTGGAGGACTCGATTTCAGAAGGGATAGCGATGGAGGAAAGCAGTCTGAAGGGCCATGCCTCGGGGTGTAAGGAGGGTTCCAAAGAGGAAAGCAACAACAACAGCCACGAGGATGACTGGAGTGAGCTGTTAGCCCCAAAGGTGGACCCTAAGGAGCTCCCAAAAGGTCGAAGGTATGCTTTCCTAGGGCCTAATAACACCTATCCCGTGATTGTGAATGAAAACCTAAGTGATGATGAGTTGCACTCGCTCCTGACTGAGCTGAGAAAGTATAGAAAGGCCATTGGGTACTCTTTAAGTGAAATCAAGGGCCTTTCACCAATGCTTTGCACTCATAGGATTCACTTGGATAATGAGAACGCCTCTTCAATAGAACACCAAAGGCGTTTGAATCCTAATTTGAAAGAGGTTGTTAAGAAAGAAATCCTTAAGCTTTTAGAGGCTGACGTGATCTATCCCATAAGTGACAGCACGTGGGTTTCTCCTGTACACGTAGTGCCTAAGAAAGGAGGGATCACGGTCATAAGGAATGAAAAGGATGAGCTTATTCCTACTAGAACCATTACTGGTCATAGGATGTGTATTGATTATAGGAAACTTAACCTTGCGAATAGGAAAGACCATTTCTCTTTGCCTTTTATTGATCAAATGCTTTATAGACTTGCTAATCACCCTAACTACTTTTTTCTCGATGGGTATAGCGGTTTCTTTCAGATACCAATTCACCCAAATGATCAGGAGAAGATGACCTTCACATGTCCCTATGGTACCTTCGCATATCGAAGGATGCCGTTTGGATTGTGTAATGCACCGGCTACATTTCTGCGGTGTATGATGTCGATCTTCTCCGATCTAATAGAGGAGATGGTAGAGGTGTTCATGGATGATTTCACTGTGTATGGTGCGTCCTTTTCTGCGTGTTTGTTGAATCTTTGCAGGGTACTAAAACGTTGTGAAGAGACAAACTTGGTGCTGAACTGGGAGAAATGCCACTTTATGGTTAAGGAAGGGATCGTGCCTTGTCATAAGATATCAGAGAAGGGCATTGAGGTTGATCAGGCTAAAGTGGAAGTCATGTTGGGTCTTGAGCCGCCGGTTAACGTTAAGGGAGTCAAAAGCTTCTTGGGACACGCAGGGTTCTGTAGGCGCTTCATCAAAGATTTCTCCAAGATTGAACGCCCTCTTACACGGTTGTTTTGCAAGGAAGCTGAGTTTATGTTTGATGAGGAGTGTTTGAAAGCTTTCGTGACCATCAAGGAAGCCCTTACATCAGCTCCTATAGTCCAAGCACCAGACTGGTCTCTTCCCTTTGAGATCATGTGTGATGCTAGTGACTACGCCGTAGGAGCCGTTCTTGGTCAGAAGAAAGACAAGAAGCTACACGTGATCTACTATGCTTCAAGAACCTTGGATGACACGCAAACAAGGTACACCACTATGGAGAAGGAGTTGCTTGCAGTAGTGTTCGCCTTTGAGAAGTTCAGATCATATCTCGTTGGTTCCAAGGCTATTGTATACACGGATCACGCTGCCTTGCGATACATCTATTCGAAGAAAGACACTAAGCCTCGGCTCTTAAGGTGGATTCTCTTGCTCCAGGAGTTTGACATGGAGATTAAAGACTAGAAAGGAATAGAAAACGGAGTCGCTGACCACCTCTCACGGCTAAGGATCAACAAGTCTCTCCCCTTAGATGACTCTCTTCCAGAAGAGCAGCGCATGGCGATTACCACAGCTGTTTGTGGAAAGCTAGAAGGGAGGTGTGAAGAGGTGTTGAGTTTCAAAGAAGAGGATCTACCGTGGTATGCTGATGTAGTGAACTATCTAGCGTGTGGTGAGGAGCCAACACATCTCAACAGCTATCACAAGAAGCGGTTTATGAGAGAGGCTAGTGATTACTTTTGGGACGAGCCCTACTTATACAAGGGAGGAGTAGACAGTTTGTACCGGAGATGTGTTACACAGGAAGAAGCTAGAGACATCCTCTATCATTGCCATGGCTCTTCCTACGGAGGGCACTTCGCCTCATTCAAGACTGCCACGAAAGTGTTGCAAGCCGGTTTCTGGTGGCAGTCCATTTTTAAAGATGCACACGAGTTTGTGAAGAGCTGTGAGGCATGTCAACGAGCAGGGAATATCACTAAGAGGAACGAAGTGCCTCAAGTTCCCATCTTCGAGGTTGACGTGTTCGACGCGTGGGGCATAGACTTCATGGGGCCGTTTCCTTCTTCATATGGCAACAAATACTTCTTAGTAGCAGTGGATTATGTCTCTAAATGGGTTGAGGCGGTTGCTTCCCCTACAAATGACTCTAAGGTGGTAATCAAGCTTTTCAAGAGTATCATCTTCCCGAGGTTTGGGGTACCTAAAGTGGTTATAAGCGATGGAGGAAGCAACTTCATCAACAAGGTCTTTGAGAACCTCTTGAGAAAGTATGGAGTTAAGCATAAGGTGGCTACACCGTATCATCCTCAAACAAGCGGTCAAGTGGAAGTCTCCAACCGGCAAATCAAGGCTATACTAGAGAAGACTGTCGGAGCAACAAGGAAAGATTGGGCAGTGAAGCTGGACGACGCTCTTTGGGCCTACTGTACCGCCTTCAAAACGCCGATTGGTACAACTCCTTTCACTCTACTCTATGGCAAGGGCTGTCATCTCCCGGTTGAGCTGGAACATCGTGCGTTGTGGGCTGTGAAGAGGCTGAATTTTTACCTTAAGACTGCTCATGAGAGGCGCCTTATTCAGCTACACGAACTGGATGAGTTAAGACTGAACGCTTATGAGAGCTCTCGGATATCCATGGAGCAGACTAAGGAGACTCATGACAAGAAGTTGGTTGCCAAGGAGCTTAAGGAAGGACGGTTAGTGTTGCTGAACAACTCAAGTCTCAAACTCTTCCCGGGCAAGCTGAAGTCAAGGTGGAGCGGACCGTTCGTGATTCAAGAAGTGTTGGCTTATGGAGCTGTTACTCTGATGGGAAAAAGTGGCAGTGCATTCACCATCAACGGACACAGAGTCAAGCCTTACTTGGCATACGGCTATGACAAGGAGAGTACCTCGGTGCTCCTCCAAGACCCGCCATCCGCCTAAACCAAGTAAAGTCTAGCTAAAGACGTTAAAGAAAGCGCACTTGAGAGGCATTCCCATGTTTATCTTGTACATATTTCTGCTTTATTTCCCTTTCAGTTTTATGTTTTTATTCTGCAAGTGTGTAGGAACAGGTATGAGGAGTCTAAACCTTGATCTTGAAGTCTAAAAGAGGCGATAGGGGTTAAGATAAGTCTAGAGATCGAGTGATAGATCGACTGATCCTGACTCAATCTTTGCTAGATCGAGTCAGTGAATCGAGAGGAGCCAGTCAATCTAGACGAGAACGAGTGACAAGATCGACCTTGATGAAAAAGATCTGTTGAAAACAGATCGATCACTCGACTCGATCCATCACTCGATCTGTGCCAAATCGACCCCTAAATCGAGGACATAGCTCAATCATGAGGACTTAGCCGTGGAGCCAACATCTCAATGATCGAGAGAGCCAATCGATCCAAGACTCGATTCACCATGAATCGAGTCTCAAATCGAGTAACCCTCTCGATCTAAGCCATTATGGGCATGAGATCGAGTCCTAGATCGACCAAATGGACTCGATCTCATGCCGAACATCTTTTCCCTCCTTTACTCTTTTCCCTCCAATTTTTAAATTAAAAACTTGGTCAAGGCAAGCATCTTTGACCATGAAAGATGTGCCTTGACCAAGACTTTGTGAGAAAATCACATTTACTACCCATGGTTTTGCTCGTTGCTAGTCTTTAAATATTTCAACAACCTCTCACCCTCTCATTCCTGTTTTTCTCGAAATTTTTAAACAAAGAGAGTGAGAGTTTTGGTTTTCAGAAGCTAGCAAAGATCGTTGACATTTCTTGCAAAGGTATTTTCGAAATTTAATGATTTATCTTTAGGAAAATTTCCTTTAAATTCGCAAGATATTGTTCTAGAATATAGGGTCGGTTTTGATTTTTAAAAAACTAGCTAAATAAAAGGAATAATTCTAGATTTTTCAGTATCTAAAGATATGATTCTCTTTTATTTAGCTATAATTTTTATTAATTCCCCAAAATTCTAGGGTAGTATTTATAAGTTCTCTCCTTCTTCTCTCTCATTCTCATCAAACCGCTGTTTTGCTTATCAAGCTTCTTGAGAAACTTGTTTCAGGTACAATGGCCCCCAAAAGAACAAGAGAAGAGACAGCACAAGAGGGAGAAGGACAAGAGGTGGCAGTTCAAGAGAGGGTCAGATGGACTAAAGATGAGAAGAGGGACAAGAAACGGCTGGAAAGGCTTCGGTTTGAGCCTACAAAGATTGCTGATCGAGAGCTGTTGTTAAAGCTAGGGATTCTTGGGGATTTCGACCAACTTGATGTTATTGAATATTGCATACATTTTGCATACTCATTAGTTAGCTTTTCATGCATTTGTATCACATTTTAGGTTAGATTGCATCACTTAGGGTCCTAGAGCATTCTTGCATCAGCATACGCATTTTCCTTGCATTTTGCATCACATTCAGGTTGTTTCTGGCTGCTTTGGAGTCGTGGAGGTTCGTGGACGTGTTGAGGTTGATGTAGCTGTTCATGGGAGCTCGGATATATGCTAAGGATCAGAGATCGAGGAGCAGATCGAGCATGGCCGGTCGATCTAGGAGTTGATTGACCAGAAGATCGAGCCAACCAGGCGATCCAAGGAGAATGATCGAGACAAGGATCGAGTGAAGCAATCGATCAAACGGTACGGACGTAAATGACGCCATGCAGAGCGAGAGTCAGATCAAGTACACCACTCGATCCAGCTGAAGATCGATACCGAGATCGGATGCAACACTCGATTCGCCGATGTTGATCGAGACCCAGATCGAGCCGAAGACACGATGTCCGGATATGATTGAGAGAACCACTCGATCTTGGAGTCGATCTCTGTCCTTTCAACCGTTTTTGGCCGCTAGCAAAGGGGGGACCATTAGCTTGTTTCGGCATTTTGGGAAGGCGGCGACGTCCTTTTCCTATAATAACTTTTTAGATCCTTATCTTTTCCTGGATGTTTTCTCTCTCATTTTCGTGAAGAACACCATTTTTGAACTCGCATTTTTATTAAGCTTTGTATTCGAATCATTTATGTTCAATCTAGTTTTCTTTTCATGTTCATCGTCTCGTTTCATATGCTTTGCTTGATTTACTCTTTGTGTAGCGAGTAGTTTCTTTGGGTTCGGGGTTGAGAGGATTAAGTGGTCAAAAGGGTTTCGATCTTGGGGTTTTCTTCTAAACGTTTTCAATGGCTATCTCTTCTAAGGTGTTGAGATCTCAATGCTTGAAGACTCTCACGCCAAGAGCTTCATGATCCGAGAGGTTCCTTACCTTGACAGGATCCAGGAGCCTCGGAAGATCACACCTTAGAGACTAGTTACCCCTTCCCAAAAGCCATGGAAGTTTGGGGGATTAGTTAAGCCATTCTTTTGAAATCCGTTTTCCTTGTCCTTCGACCTCTCTTTTTACCAAAAGCCATGGGTTTGGAGGAGAGGATAAAGGAGTGATCTATTCCGAAAGCCACGGATAGATCTTGTTTAGTTTTCAAGACTTAGAGATCCTCACCAAGTGAGTCGATTTAAAGTTTTAAACCCAAGGTCGAACCTTTGAAACCCCTAACGATGAATCTCAACCCAAGGCCCTTTCTCTTAGCATCTTTACATCTTATCTCATCTTTCCCTTGATCTCTGATAGCATCCTGGTCATTAGTTTTACTGTTCTTGCATTTTTAGACGAGATCGATTGTTACTGCTCGATCTAGTGGTCGATCTCATGGTCGATCCATTAGTCGAATTTTAATAATTCTAAGCTTTCTCCTTTAACTATTCTGTTTGTTCCTCGTGGTAGTTTCTTCCTTTCTAGTATTTTTAAAATAGGTTTCATTCTGTTTAAGTTGCTGCATCTAGTTTTTAGAGATTTTATCATAAACCGTCTCATTTCGCTTAGATTTGCTTTAGTCCTTGTATTCTCTATGCATTCTCTATCATCCTAGAAGTGGATTGACTCTCTCTTGCTTGCTGTACTACAACATGTATTGCATTTGAGTTTGATAACCTCACTGCAATATAACCCCTGCCAAAAAGTGATTATCAAATGGCGCCGTTGCCATTCTAGGACTGTTTAGAGAACATAGAGATTTGGGTCTTAGCAAAGACTAAGTCTTTACCTTTTTCAAGTTACTAATCCTTCTACTCTCAAACGTGTGTTTTTAGGTACATGAATCTTCGTTCAAGGGGAGACAACAATCTACTACAACCCTTAGACAACATTCATCAGCTTGGTCACTCACGGCAAAGGAGAGTCAGAGAACAAACAAGAGCCTTTGAGGAGATTGTTCAGCACGGTTTGGTTGACTTTGAAGCTATGGCTGAACACGAGCATCCAGAAGGACCTCCTCCAGCTCACGGGGCAGCAGGAGGGGGCAATGGAAACCCCCAACACGCGGCTAGACCCCTAAGGATCATAGGAGCCGGAGATGCTCCCAATACCCACCACAACAGGTTTGGGATCACTCCTCCTCCTGTACAAAACAACAACTTCGAGATCAAGCCAGGTTTCATCTCAATGGTGCAAAACAACAAGTTCCACGGCTTAGCAATGGAAGATCCCTTGGAGCACCTAGACAACTTCGAGCAAGTATGTGGGATGATAAAGATCAATGACATATCCGAAGATGCTTTCAAGCTGCGTCTCTTCCCCTTTTCACTCGGAGACAAAGCTAGACATTGGGAGAAGACCCTCCCACAAGGCACCATCACATCATGGGCTGAGTGCAAGAAGGCTTTTCTCTCAAAGTTCTTCTCAAGCACCAGGACAGCACGGTTGAGAAGCGAAATCAGCGGTTTCACTCAAAGGAACAATGAGACATTCAACGAGGCAATGGAGCGTTTTAAAGACTACACAATCCAATGTCCTCATCACGGGTTCAGCGAGGAGACACTACTCAGTACCATATACCGTGGAGCTTCACCAAAGATCAGGTTGTTGCTTGACACAGCTAGCAAAGGGAACTTCCTTGGTCAGGAGGTAGAAGAGGGTATGAAGCTGATAGAAAACTTGGCGTTAAGTGATGGAAACTATGCTGAAGATTATGACCGTGCACCGAGAGGATCAGAGTTAGAGTCTCACAAGAAGGAGCTCAAATCTTTGCATGAGAAGATAGATAAGCTGGTGTTAGCCAATCAGAAGCATGTTCACTTTGTTGGTGAAGCTGATGAGAACCAAGAGGAGTTAGAGTTGAGCCAAGAAGAAGCCAATTGGGTGGCGGGACAGAACAACTACAAGTCTCAAGGCTACAACCAAGGCTACCAGAACAACAACCTCTCTTACCGAAGCACCAACGTAGCCAACCCTAAAGATCAAGTGTACCCTGCTCAGCAAGCAAAACCTTTCATCCCTTACAACAAAGGTTTTCAACCGAGTGGTGGTTTCCAAGGTTAAGGGCAGAGCAACTTCCAAGGGCAACATCAAAACAACAAGGGTTATACACCTAACTACCCTCCAGGCTTTGCACCTCAACAGCAACAACCGATGCAACAACAAGTTGATCCGGTTCAGGCAATGTTTCAACAGCTAATACAAGGGCAAGCCTCTACAAACCAGAAGTTCGCCGAGATGAACACTCACCTAGACTCATCTCTCACCGCCTTCTCCACTCAGATCACCAACTTAAACAACAAGATCAAGCAGCTGGAGAAAGGGAAAGCAAGTACGAGTGGTCAGAATAGTCTTCCGGGAAAGTGTGAGCAGAATCCCAAGGAGTATGCTAATGCCATAACGTTGAGAAGCGGTAAAGAGCTCGAACCTCCGGTCTCTACAAAGAACAACGAGGACGTTGTAATTCAAGAGGGGGAGGGTAAACCTTCTGCTGATGATAATGAGATCAACTTTGACAATGTTTGGATCCAAGGGCCAAGAAGAGGAGACAAAGCAGTTGCTGAGAAGAAAGCTGAACAAACCACTAAGGAGAAGAATGCTTATGTGCCTCCACCTTATGTACCTAAGCTGCATTTTCCTGGCTGCTTCAAGAAGCAACTCATAGAGAAGCATAGAATCCTGTTTGAGAAGCATCTTAAGGACGTGGAGATCAAGCTACCTCTCGTTGACTGCCTTGCAATGATGCCTAAATGCGCCAAATTCTTCAAAGACACTCTCGTGAAGAAGAATAAGGAAAGCAAGGAGGTACTTGTTCTAAGTGAAGAGTGTAGTGCGGTTATACATAAGGAGATAGTCCCTAAGAAGTTCGGAGACCCTGGAAGCTTCACTATACCCTGCGCTTTAGGTCCTCTAGAGTTCAAGAGTTGCTTATGTGATCTCGGAGCTAGCATAAACCTGATGCCTCACTCCGTGGCTAAGAAGCTTGGTTTTACACGTTTCAAAGACTGTCGGATCTCACTGGTACTAGCTGATATGAGTGTGAGGCTACCAGTGGGGCTGCTTGAAGATTTACCGCTGCGAATCAGTGGTGTGAACGTACCTACGGACTTCGCAGTGCTGGAGATGGATGAAGAGCCTAAGGATCCACTCATCTTAGGGAGCCGGGGCTATCATAGATGTGAAGAATGGGAAGATTACCTTGCATTTGGGAAAGGAGATCAGGCTTGACTTCGACATCAACGAGGTTCTTAAGAAGCCAACCATTGAAGGGCAAGCTTTCTATATTGAAACGATGGATGCTTTAGCGGATGAATTGCTGGAAGAGCTGGCTCTAGAAGACCATCTGAACCTAGCACTGACTATGGAGCCAGGGGAGTTTGGCTATGTGGACAAGAGAACCCAAAAGTACGTGAACCTGCTGGATTCTAGGAGGCTTGTTAAGAATGAAGAAGGTTGCTGCCTAGAGATCGACCCCGAGATCGACGCTATCACTCGATCCAGGAGTCAGATCGACAAGACAATCGAGAACCGAACTCGATCCGGTGCAACAATCGACGGACAGATCAAGAAGAATGCTCGATCAGGAAAAACAACAGAGTCGGCGATCGAGGGAGACCTCCCGATCATTTTGGGGTCCAATCAAGAGATCGACTCAGCGTCTCGATCCCTTACTCGATCCATATCAAATCGAGTAAGTGAATCGAGCGAAATGGCTCGATCTAGACGACATCGAGAGGAGAATCGACCGGAGGACTCGATCTCAGAAGGAATAGCGATGGAGGAAAGCAGTCTGAAGGGCCATGCCTCGGGTTCAAAGGAGAGTTCCAAGGAGGAAAGCAACAACAACAGCCAGGAGGATGACTGGAGTGAGCTGTTAGCCCCAAAGGTAGACCTTAAGGAGCTCCCAAAAGGGCTAAGGTATGATTTCTTAGGGCCTAATAACACCTATCCCGTGATTGTGAATGAAAACCTTAGTGATGATGAGTTGCACTCGCTCCTGACTGAGCTGAGAAAGTATAGGAAGGCCACTGGATAATGAGAACGCCTCCTCTATAGAACATCAGAGGCGTTTGAATCATAATTTGAAAGAGGTTGTTAAGAAGGAAATCTTTAAGCTTTTAGAGGCTGACATGATCTATCCCATAAGTGACAGCACGTGGGTTTCTCCTGTACACGTGGTGCCTAAGAAGGGAGGGATCACGGTCATAAGGAATGAAAAGGATGAGCTTATTCCTACTAGAACCATCACTGGCCATAGGATGTGTATTGATTATAGGAAACTGGACCTTGCGACTAGGAAAGACCATTTCCCTTTGCCTTTTATTGATCAAATGCTTGAGAGACTTGCTAATCACCCTTACTACTGTTTTCTCGATGGGTATAGCGGTTTCCTTCAAATACCTATTCACCCAAATGATCAGGAGAAGACGACCTTCACATGTCCCTATGGTACCTTCGCATATCGAAGGATGCCGTTTGGATTGTGTAATGCACCGGCTACATTTCTGCGGTGTATGATGTCGATCTTCTCCGATCTAATAGAGGAGATGGTAGAGGTGTTCATGGATGATTTCTCTGTCTATGGTGCGTCCTTTTCTGCGTGTTTGTTGAATCTTTGCAGGGTACTAAAACGTTGTGAAGAGACAAACTTGGTGCTGAACTGGGAGAAATGCCACTTTATGGTTAAGGAAGGGATCGTGCCTTGTCATAAGATATCAGAGAAGGGCATTGAGGTTGATCAGGCTAAAGTGGAAGTCATGTTGGGTCTTGAGCCGCCGGTTAACGTTAAGGGAGTCAAAAGCTTCTTGGGACACGCAGGGTTCTGTAGGCGCTTCATCAAAGATTTCTCCAAGATTGAACGCCCTCTTACACGGTTGTTTTGCAAGGAAGCTGAGTTTATGTTTGATGAGGAGTGTTTGAAAGCTTTCGTGACCATCAAGGAAGCCCTTACATCAGCTCCTATAGTCCAAGCACCAGACTGGTCTCTTCCCTTTGAGATCATGTGTGATGCTAGTGACTACGCCGTAGGAGCCGTTCTTGGTCAGAAGAAAGACAAGAAGCTACACGTGATCTACTATGCTTCAAGAACCTTGGATGACACGCAATCAAGATACACCACTACGGAGAAAGAGTTGCTAGCAGTGGTCTTCGCCTTTGAGAAGTTCAGAACGTATCTTGTTGGTTCCAAGGCTATTGTATACACGGATCACGCTGCCTTGCGATACATCTACTCGAAGAAAGACACTAAGCCTCGGCTCTTAAGATGGATTCTCTTACTCCAGGAGTTTGACATGGAGATTAAAGACAAGAAAGGGATAGAAAACGGAGTCGCTGACCATCTCTCACGGCTAAGGATCAACGAGTCTCTCCCCTTAGATGACTCTTTTCCAGAAGAGCAGCTTATGGCGATTACTACGGCTGTTTGTGGAAAGCTAGAAGGGAGGTTTGAGGAGGTGTTGAGTTTCAAAGAGGAGGATCTACCGTGGTATGCTGATGTAGTGAACTATCTAGCGTGTGGTGAGGAGCCAACGCATCTCAACAGCTATCACAAGAAGCGGTTTATAAGAGAGGCTAGTGACTACTTTTGGGACGAGCCCTACTTATACAAGAGAGGAGTAGACAGCTTGTATCGGAGATGTGTTACAAAGGAAGAAGCCAGGGACATCCTCTATCATTGCCATGGCTCTTCCTACGGAGGACACTTCGCCTCATTCAAGACTGCCACGAAAGTGTTGCAAGCCGGTTTCTGGTGGCCGTCCATTTTTAAAGATGCACACGAGTTTGTGAAGAGCTGTGAGGCATGTCAACGAGCAGGGAATATCACTAAGAGGAACAAAATGCCTCAAGTTCCCATCTTTGAGGTTGACGTGTTCGACGCGTGGGGGATAGACTTCATGGGGCCATTTCCTTCTTCATATGGCAACAAATACATCTTAGTAGCAGTGGATTATGTCTCTAAATGGGTTGAGGCGGTTGCTTCCCCTACAAATGACTCTAAGGTGGTAATCAAGCTGTTCAAGAGTATCATCTTCCCGAGGTTTGGGGTACCCAAGGTTGTTATAAGTGATGGAGGAAGCCACTTCATAAATAAGGTCTTTGAGAACCTCTTGAGAAAGTATGGAGTTAAGCATAAGGTGGCTACACCGTATCATCCTCAAACAAGCGGTCAAGTGGAAGTCTCCAACAGGCAAATCAAGGCTATACTAGCGAAGACTGTCGGAGCAACAAGGAAAGATTGGGCAGTGAAGCTGGACAACGCTCTTTGGGCCTACCGTACCGCCTTCAAGACGCCGATTGGTACAACTCCTTTCACTCTACTCTATGGCAAAGGCTGTCACCTCCCGGTTGATCTGGAACACTGTGCGTTGTGGGCTGTGAAGAGGCTGAACTTTGACCTCAAGACTGCTCAGGAGAGACGCCTTATTCAGCTACACGAACTGGACGAGTTGAGGCTGAACGCTTACGAGAGCTCTAGGATATACAAGGAGCGGACTAAGCAAACTCACGACAAGAAGTTGGTTGCCAAGGAGCTTAAGGAAGGAGGTTTAGTGTTGATGTACAACTCGAGGCTCAAACTCTTCCCGGGCAAGCTGAAATCAAGGTGGAGCGGACCGTTCGTGATTCAAGAAGTGTTGCCTTATGGAGCTGTTACTCTGATGGGAAAAAGTGGCAGTGCATTCACCGTCAACGGACACATAGTCAAGCCCTACTTGGCAGATAGCTATGACAAGGAGAGTACCTTGGTCCTTCTCCAAGACCCACCATCCGCCTAAACCAAGTAAGGTCTAGCTAAAGACGTTAAAGAAAGCGCGCTTGGGAGGCATTCCCATGTTTATCTTGTACATATTTCTGCTTTATTTCTCTTTCAGTTTTATGTTTTTATTTTGCAAGTGTGTAGGAGCAGGTATGAGGAGTCTAAACCTCGATCTTGAAGTCCAAAAGAGGCGATAGGGGTTAAGAAAAGGCTAGAAATCGAGTGCTAGATCGACTAATCCTGACTCGATCTTTGCTAGATCGAGTCAGTGAATCGAGAGGAGCCAGTCGATCTAGACGAGAACGAGTGATAAGATCGATCTAGATGAAAATAGATTGATCGATCCTAAATGGATCGACCGATCAAATTTCTCTCGGGAAAATATGTGGAAAATAGATCGATCACTCGACTCGATCCATCACTCGATCTATGCCAAATTGACCCCTAAATCGAGGACATAGCTCGATCATGAGGACTTAGCCGTGGAGCCAACATCACAATGATCGAGAGAGCCAATCGATTGAAGACTCGATTCACCATGAATCGAGTCTCAAATCGAGTAACCCTCTCGATCTAATCCATTATGGGCATGAGATCGAGTCCTAGATCGACCAAATGGACTCGATCTCATATCGAGGTAACATTTTCTTTCCCTCCTTAACTCTTTTCCCTCCAACTTTTGAATTCAAAACTTGGTCAAGGCAAGCATCTTTGACCATGAAAGATGTGCTTTGACCAAGACTTTATCAGAAAAACCTTTGTTTTTGTTTTGCTAGTCTTTAAATATTTCAACAACCTCTCACCCTCTCATTCCTGTTTTTCTCAAAAATTTTAAACAAAGAGAGTGAGGGTTTCGGTTTTCAAAAACTAGCAAAGATATTCTGCATTTCTTGCAAAGGTATTTTCAAAAATTTAATGATTTAATTTTAGAAAATCTCCTTTAATGTCGCAAGATCTTGTTCTAGAATATAGGGTCGGTTTTGATTTTAAAAACTAGCTAAGTAAAAGGAAAAATACTAGATTTTTCAGTATCTAAAGATTTGATTCTTCTTTATTTAGCTATGATTTTTATTTATTCCCCAAAATTCTAGGGTAGTTTTTATAAGTTCTCTCCTTCTCTTCTCTCATTCTCATCAAATCGCCGTTAGCTTATCAATCTCTTTAGAAACTTGTTTCAGGAACAATGGCCCCAAAGAGAACAAGAGAAGAGCAAGCACAAGAAGGAGAAGGACAAGAAGTGGCAGTTCAAGAGAGGGTCCGGTGGAGTAAGGATGAGAAGAGGGACAAGAAACGGTTGGAAAGGCTTCGGTTTGAGCCTACCAAGTTTGCTGATCAAGAGCTGTTGTCTAAGCTAGGGATTCTTGGGGATTTCGACCAACTCCTCAAGAACATTGGCTTAAGATGTCTGTCACGGATGGATTGCCCAACCATTCCTGAAGTGACAATAGACTTCCTTGCCACCTTGGAGTTCCGGTACGAGAATCCTAGCGCACCCGTCCCTTCCCAAGGTCGCCTCTACTTCAAAGTTGGACGTCAAGCCTATACACTCTCCATCCCTGAGCTATGCCAAGCCTATGGTCTCAACGCGGATGCGTACAAGGTCGAGTTCCCAGCCTTCAAGAAAGCCGACGACTTTTGGGACCTGATCAGCAATGAAGAATACAAGGCCAACACCGCCAAGATCAAGCGAGTAAGGAGCCCGGTGCTGAGGTATACTCTGAAGCTGATTGCCAACACGTTTAGTGGAAGGTCTGTTGCTCCTACGGTCACGAAGACGGAGCTGTGCTTCCTGTTCCAAGGTGTGAAGCACTTGGTGTGTGATCCGGATGCAAACGACGAGCCTATAGAGGATGAACTCGGCGATGAAGTGAACTACGGTTGTGTGCTCGCGGCTTCTTTGGTGAAATACAAGGCTTATGCCTTGCGGTGCAAGGCAACTTCCTCTTACATTGGCGGTTTCCTTACTCCTCTGTTCGTGCAAGACGGTGTGCCTATTCAAGACTTTGCTCACGTCCCAACCAGAGCTTTCATGGACGAGGCATACATGAGGAATACTGACAGCTTGAGACGCACGCCAGCAGAAGGGTTCTACGCCTACCTCTTCATAGATGACGAAGACAAGAAGAGAGTGTGCATCCTGCCCAACAAAGATGAAACCGAGCTGCTTGGTGTTGGGAATATTGAGTTCTTGCCCACGGAGGAAGAATGCTTTGCCCCTTTAGGAGGACCACCTGCTTCAGCGATTGCCCCTCGTCAAAGGTCAGAGTCTCCAGCAACGGAAGATGAGATGCCCGAGGCCTACACATTTCCCAAGCTAGACTTCGAGCCGAGGACCAAAACCGAGAAGTTCCAGGCATCGGTTGTGGAGATGCAAAGGAAGATCAACAAGTGGCAAGGCAAGATGCTCAAGAAGCTTGGAAAGAAGGTCAAATCACTTCAGGGAGGCTCACCTAAGAAAGCTGCGAGCCAAGAGGTGCAACAACCCGAGAAGAGAAGGCTCTCAACCGGTGGAGTTGTCATCCGTGAGACCCAAGGAACCACCATTCAGCCGGCGCGCCACTCTCTCCAAGAACCAGCCGACAAAGGCAAGACCATAGTCTCTAGCTCCTCTGGAACATTCTCAAGTTCCAGCCGAGACTAGACCAGAGGTAACAACCTTCTTCCATTGTATATAACCGCTCATGTTTGTTTCTTTTTGCATTGTGTTTTGATGCTCCTTCGGATGAGTTTGCCACCGGGACGGTGTCAAGCAAGTTTGGGGGAGTACATGTGTGATTTGACTTGTGTTCTTTGATCTTATTTTCCTTTAGCATCCTTGAGTCTTTAGTTCATAAAAAATTGGTAAAATTTTTAAAATTTGTTTCAAAGATTCATGTAGTTGCATTCATCTTTTTTAAACATGTTAGGATTGAGTCTAGAATTTCTCATAGCATCTAGGTTGTTTGCATTTTGCATAAGGGGTTAGAATTTCTTAAAAAGGTGTTTTTACTTATGAATTATTTCAATGCCCTAGTTAGTAGTTCTCTAATGCTTTGTCTATGCTTTGAAAGTATGTTCTTACCATGCTTGGATCACTTGTTAGGATTTTCGTGGCTTAAATTGAATCTCATGATTTGAAACTAATCCTAATAAGTGAAAACCTTAATTTGAAATCCTAATTATCATTCTTATGCATTTGAAAATGAACACATGGTTTTAAAATATTTAGGCTCTCTTCTTCCTTTTTACCACTCTTTGTGAGCCTAAATAGAACTCTCTCCTTGAACCTTACCCTTCTTTGAAGCCAAATGTTCTTGTGTGACATCTTTGTGAGGCCTTCCTTTCGGTTTGAACTTGGCATAAAGTGTTAGGTTTAGGCGACATGATTTGGTTTTCATATCATTGCTAGCTTTGCATTTTGAAGCTAGGTATAGGCTTTGGATAAGTTTGGGGGATCATTGGGGTTGTTTCCTTTCCTATTTGCTCTCGGCTTCAAAGAGCTTTGTGTTTTAAGGAAAGAAATGGGTTTTAAGTGAATGGTTGTTTTCAAAACTAAGTATGCTCTAATAAATTTCAGGAGGTAGCTCTCCCAAAAAAATAAAAAAATAAAAAAATAAAAGAAAAAGAAATAAAAAGAGCCTAAGTGCCAAATAAATAAAAAAATAATAATAATAAGAGAGCTATTAATAAGAAATATCTAAAGAGCAAAAATATTTTTTCAAAACCTTTTCACTAGCCTAAAAAGTTTGAAAATGTCTTTGTTTCGAAATGGGGATTGCTAAGTTTGTGAAGAAAAGGGTAGACTCTTAAGTGGTGAGTGAGGATAAAATTTCTTAAATGAGAGGGGTATAGGATCGTTTGATAGTTTACATGGGTAGATGAGAATCCAATCATGTATGCATAAATGGTCTTTACCTTTAGCATTATGCACAAGTTCAGCCATTTTTGAGAGAAACCCTTGTTCTAATTATAAATCCTTTTCAAATGAGATCATTCAATGCTCATAACCTAAACCCTTAGCCAAATGTGTTTTGCTTTAAAGTGCATAAGTTTGATTCATGGTTCTAATGTTAATGAATGTTAAAGGATGAGTTTCTTTGATTGTTAGGAATAAGAGAGTCATGATTTGAATTTCTTTGTGTGATGAGTATGGCTAAGTTCTTTGGAGTATGAGTGTAAGCATAGCATTTCAGAACTGTTAACTAGGACATTGAGATTGATTCATTTGAAAGGGCACCTTTGCAAAAAGTTTAAACCCCCATCCATTTTTCTGAAAACCTCTCTTCCTTACTTATTTTCTGTTGCTTGAGGGCAAGCAATAAGTAAGTTTGGGGGAGTTGATGTTATTACATATTGCATACATTTTGCATACTCATTAGTTAGCTTTTCATGCATTTGTATCACGTTTTAGGTTAGATGGCATCACTTAGGGTCCTAGAGCATTCTTGCATCAGCATACGCATTTTCCTTGCATTTCGCATCACATTCAGGTTGTTTTTGGCTGCTTTGGAGTCGTGGAGGTTCGTGGACGTGTTGAGGTTGATGTAGCTGTTCGTGGGAGCTCGGATATATGCTAAGGATCAGAGATCGAGGAGCAGATCGAGCATGGCCGGTCGATCTAGGAGTTGATCGACCAGAAGATCGAGCCAACCAAGCGATCCAAGGAGAATGATCGAGAAAAGGATCGAGTGAAGCAATCGATCAAACGGTACGGACGTAAATGACGCCATGCAGAGCGAGAGTCAGATCGAGTACACCACTCGATCCAGCCGAAGATCGATACCGAGATCGGATGCAACACTCGATTCGCCGATGTTGATCGAGACCCAGATCGAGCCGAAGACACAATGTCCGGATATGATCGAGAGAACCACTCGATCTTGGAGTCGATCTCTGTCCTTTCAACCGTTTTTGGCCGCTAGCGAAGGGGGGACCATTAGCTTGTTTCGGCATTTTGGGAAGGCGGCGACGTCCTTTTCCTATAATAACTTTTTAGATCCTTATCTTTTCCTGGATGTTTTCTCTCTCGTTTTCGTGAAGAACACCATTTTTGAACTCGCGTTTTTCTTAAGCTTTGTATTCGAATCATTTCTGTTCAATCTAGTTTTCTTTTCATGTTCATCATCTCGTTTCATATGCTTTGCTTGATTTACTCTCTGTGTAGCGAGTAGTTTCTTTGGGTTCGGGGTTGAGAGGATTAAGGGGTCAAAAGGGTTTCGATCTTGGGGTTTTTTTCTCAACGTTTTCAATGGCTATCTCTTCTAAGGTGTTGAGATCTCAATGCTTGAAGACTCTCACGCCAAGAGCTTCATGATCTGAGATGTTCCTCACCTTGACAGGATCCAGGAGCTCGGAAGATCACACCTTAGAGACTAGTTACCCCTTCCCAAAAGCCATGGAAGTTTGGTGGATTAGTTAAGCCATTCGTTTGAACTCCGTTTTCCTTGCCCTTCGACCTCTCTTTCCACCAAAAGCCATGGGTTTGGAGGAGAGCATGAAGGAGTGATCTATACCGAAAGCCACGGATAGATCTTGTTTAGTTTTCAAGGCTTAGAGATCCTCACCAAGTGAGTCGATTTAAAGTTTTAAACCCAAGGTCGAACCTTTGAAACCCCTAACCATGAATCTCAACCCTAGACCCTTTCTCTTAGCATCTTTACATCTTATCTCATCATTCGCTTGATCTCTGATAGCATCCTGGTCATTAGTTTTACTGTTCTTGCATTTTTTGACGAGATCGATTGTTACTGCTCGATCTAGTGGTCGATCTCATGGTCGATCCATTAGTCGAATTTTAATAATTCAAAGCTTTCTCCTTTAATTATTCTGTTTATTCCTCGTGGTAGTTTCTTCCTTTCTAGTATTTTTAAAATAGGTTTCATTCTGTTTAAGTTGCTGCATCTAGTTTTTAGAGATTTTCTCATAAACCGTCTCATTTCGCTTAGATTTGCTTTAGTCCTTGTATTCTATGTGCATTTTCTATCATCCTAGAAGTGGATTGACTCTCTCTTGCTTGCTGTACTACAACATGTCTTGCATTTGAGTTTGATAACCTCACTGCAATATAACCCCTGCCAAAAAGTGATTATCATAACTCCTCAAGAACATTGGCCTAAGATGTCTGTCACGGATGGATTGCCCAACCATTCCGGAAGTGACAATAGACTTCCTTGCCACGTTGGAGTTCCGTTACCAGAATCCTAGCACACCCGTCCCTTCAGAAGGTCGCCTCTACTTCAAGGTTGGCCGTTAAGCCTATACCCTCTCCATCCCTGAGCTATGCCAAGCTTATGGTCTCAACGCGGATGCCAACAAAGTCGAGCTCCCTGCCTTCTAGAAAGCCAACGACTTTTGGGACCTGATCAGCAATGAAGACTACAAAGCTAACACCGCCAAGATCAAGCGAGTGAGAAGCCCGGTGCTGAGGTACACTCTGAAGCTGATTGCCAACACGTTTAGTGGAAGATCTGTTGCTCCTATGGTCACAAAGACAGAGCTTTGCTTCCTGTTCCAAGGTGTGAAGCACTTGGTGTGTGATCCGGATGCAAATGACGAGCCTATGGAGGATGAACTCGGCGATGAGGTGAACTACGGATGTGTGCTTGCTGCTTCCTTGGTGAAATACAAGGCTTATGCCTTGCGGTGCAAGGCAACTTCCTCTTACATTGGCGGCTTCCTCACTCCTCTGTTCTTGCAAGCTGGTGTGCCCATTCACGACTTCGCCCATGTACCAGCCAGAGCTTTCATGGATGAGGCATACATGAGGAATACCGACAGCTTGGGACACACGCCAGCAGAAGGATTCTACGCCTACCTCTTCATAGACGACGAAGACAAGAAGAGAGTGTGCATCCTCCCAAACAAAGATGAAACCGAACTGCTTGGTGTTGGGAACATCGAGTTCTTGCCCACGGAAGAAAAATGCTTTGCCCCTCTAGGAGGACCACCTGCTTTAGCGATTTCCCCTCGTCAAAGGTCCGAGTCTCCAGCCACGGAAGATGAGATGCCCGAGGCCTACACACTTTCCAAGTTAGACTTTGAGCCGAGGACAAAAACCAAGAAGTTCCTAGCATCTGTTGTGGAGATGCAAAGGAAGATCAACAAGTGGCAAGGCAAGATGCTCAAGAAACTTGGAAAGAAAGTCAAGGCACTTCAGGGAGGCTCGCCTAAGAAAGCTGCAAGTCAAGAGGTGCAACAACCCGAGAAGAGAAGGCTCTCAACCGGTGGAGTTGTCATCCGTGAGAACCTAGGAAGCACCATTCAGCCGGCGCGCCACTCTCTCCAAGAACCAGCCGACAAGGGCAAGACCATAGTCTCTAGCTCCTCTGGAACATCCTCAAGTTCCAGCCGAGACTAGACCAGAGGTAACAACCTTCTTCCATTGTACATAACCGCTCATATTTGCTTCTTTTTGCTTTGTGTTTTGCTACTCCTTCGAATGAGTTTGCCACCGGGACGGTGTCAACCAAGTTTGGGGGAGTACATGTGTGATTTGACTTGTGTTCTGTGATCTTATTTTCCTTTAGCATCCTTGAGTCTTTAGTTCATGAAAAATTGGTAAAATTTTTAAAAAAATTTCAAAGATTCATGTAGTTGCATTCATCTTGTCAAAACATGTTAGGATTGAGTCTAGAGTTTCTCATAGCATCTAGGTTGTTTGCATTTTGCATAAGGGGATAGAGTTTCTTAAAAAGGTGTTTTTACTTATGAATTGTTTCAATGACCTAGTTAGTAGTTCTCTAATTCTTTGTCTATGCTTTGAAAGTAAGTTCTTACCATGCTTGGATCACTTGTTAGGATTTTCGTGGCTTAAATTGAACTCTCATGATTTGAAACTTATCCTAATAAGTGAGAACCTTAATTTGAAATTCTAATTATCATCCTTATGCATTTGAAAATGAACACATGGATTTAAAATATTTAGGCTCTCTTCTTCCTTTTTACAACTCTTTGTGAGCCTTAGTAGAACTCCCTCCTTGAACCTTACCCTTCTTTGAAGCCAAATGTTCTTGTGTGACATCTTTGTGAGGCCTTCCTTTCGGTTTGAACATGGCATAAAGTGTTAGGTTTAGGCGACATGATTTGGTTCTCATATGATTGCTAGCTTTGCATTTTGAAGCTAGGTATAGGCTTAGGATAAGTTTGGGGGAACATTGGGGTTGTTTTCTTTTTTATTTGTTCTCGGTTTCAAAGAGTTTGGTGTTTTAAAGAAAGAAATGGGTTTTAAGTGAAAGGTTTTGTTTAAAAACTAAGTATGCTCTAATAAATTTCAGGAGATAGCTCTCCCAATAAAAAAGAAAAGAAAAGAAAAAAAATATAAATAAAAGAAAAAGAAAAAAAAAAGAGATAAAAGAGCCTAAGTGCCAAGTAAAAATAAAAAGAAGAAAAAAAAATAATAAGAGAGCTACCAATAAGAAATATTTAAAGAGCAAAGTTATTTTCAAAACCTTTTCACTAGCCTTAAGAGTTTAAGAATGTTTTTGTTTCGAATTGGGGATTGCTAAGTTTTGTGAAGAAAAAGGGTAGACTCTAAGTGGTGAGTGAGGATAAAATTTGTTAAATGAGAGGGGTTTAGGATCGTTTGTTAGTTTACATGGGTAGATGAGAATCTAATCATGTATGCATAAATTGTCTTTACCTTTAGCATTATGCACAAGTTCAACCATTTTTGAGAGAAACTCTTATTCTAATTATAAACCCTTATCAAATGAGATCATTCAATGCTCATAACCTTCACCCCTAGCCAAATATGTTTTGCTTTAAAGTGCATAAGTTTGATTCATGGTTCTAATGTTAATGAATGTTAATGGATGAGTTTCTTTGATTGTTAGGAATAGGCGAGTTATGATTTGAATTTCTTTGTGTGATGAGTATGGCTAAGTTCTTTGGAGTATGAGTGTAAGCATAGCATTTTAGAACTGTTAACTAGGACATTGAGATTGATTCATTTGAAAGGCACCTTTGCAAGAAGTTTAAACCCCCATTCGTTTTTCTGAAAACCTCTCTTCTTTACTTATTTTCTGTTGCTTGAGGGCAAGCAAGAAGTAAGTTTGGGGGAGTTGATATTACTGCATATTACATACATTTTGCATACTCATTAGTTAGCTTTTCATGCATTTGTATCATATTTTAGGTTAGATTGCATCACTTAGAGTCCTAGAGCATTCTTGCACCAGCATACGCATGTTCCTTGCATTTTGCATCACATTCAGGTTGTTTCTAGCTGCTTTGGAGTCATGGAGGTTCGTGGACATGTTGAGGCTGATGTAGCAGTTCGTGGGAGCTCGGATATTTGCTAAGGATCAGAGATCGAGGAGCAGATCGAGCATGGCCGGTCGATCTGTGATGTGATCGACCAGAAGATCAAGCCAACCAGGCGATCCAAGGAGGATGATCGAGACAAGGATCGAGTGCAGCAGTCGATCAAACGGTACGGACGTAAGTGACGCCATGCAGAGCGAGAGCCAGATCGAGTACACCACTCGATCCAACCGAAGATCGATACCGAGATTGGATGCAACACTCGATTCGCCGATGATGATCGAGACCCAGATCGAGCTGAAGACACGATGTCCGGATATGATCGAGAGAACCGCTCGATCCTGGAGTCGATCTCTGTCCTTTCAACCACTTTTGGCCGCTAGCGAGGGGGGGACCATCAGCTTGTTTTGGCCATTTTGGGAAGGCGGCGACGTCCTTTTCCCAGATAACTTTCAATCCTTATCCTTTTATGTATGTTTTCTCTCTGGTTTTGATAAGAACACCATTGTCGAACTTGAGTTTTTCTTATGCTTTGTAATCGAATCGTTTTCATCTTAATCCAGTTTTCTTTTCATGTTCATAGTTTCCTTTTACATGCTTTGATTGATTTACTTTATGTGTAGTGAGTAGTTTACTTGGGTTCGGGGTTGAGAGGATTACGGGGTCTAAAGGGTTTCGATCTTGGGGTTTTTCTAAGCGTTTTCAACGGCTATCTCTTCTAGGGTGTTGAGATCTCAATGCTTGAAGACTCTCACACCAAGAGCTTCATGATCCGAGAGGTTCCTTACCTTGACAGGATTCAGGAGCCTCGGAAGATCACACCCTAGAGACTAGTTACCCCTTCCCAAAAGCCATGGAAGTTTGGGGGACTAGTTAAGCCATTCATTTGAAATCTGCTTTCCATGCCCTTCGACCTCTTTTTCCACCAAAAGCCATGGGTTTGGAGGAGAGGATGTAGGAGTGATCTATACTGAAAGCCACAGATAGATCTTGCTTAGTTTTCAAGGCTTAGAGATCCTCACAAAGTGAGTTGATTTAAAGTTTTCAACCCAAGGTCGAACCTTTGAAATCCCTGACCATGAATCTCAACCCTAGGCCCTTTCTTTTAGCATCTTTAGCATCTTTACATCTTATCTCGTCATTCGCTAGATCGAGTTAGTGAATCGAGAGGAGCCAGTCGATCTAGATGAGAACGAGTGATAAGATCGATCTAGATGAAAACGGATCGATCGATCCCATCTGGATCGACTGATCTAAAACGTCTCGGGAAATTCTTGGAGTTTGGATCCATCGGTCCAAAAATGGATCGACCGATCTAATTTTCTCTCGGGAAATTCTTAACAGACAGATCGATCACTCGACTCGATCCATCACTCGATCTAAGCCAAATCGACCCCTAAATCGAGGATGTAGCTCGATCACGAGGACTTAGCCGTGGAGCCAAAATCTCAACGATCGAGAGAGCCAATCGATCGAGGACTCGATTCACCATGAATCGGGTCACAAATCGAGTAACCCTCTCGATCTAAGCCATTATGGGCATGAGATCGAGTCCTAGATCGACCAAACGGACTCGATCTCATGCCGAGGTAACAATTTCTTTCCCTCCTTTACTCTTTTTCCCTCCAGTTTTTTAAATTTAAAACTTGGTCAAGGCAAGCATCTTTGACCATGTAAGATGTGCCTTGACCAAGACTTGTGTAAGAAACCACCTCCTTTTACCCATAGTTTTGTTTTTTGTTGGCCTTTAAATGTTTTCATCAACTTCACACTCTCTCATTCTTGTTTTCTCGAAATTTTAAGCAAAGAGAGTGAGAGTTTTCTGTTTCTAAAGGCTAACAAACTTCTTAACAATCTTTGCAAAAGGTATTTTCGGATATTTAATAAAAATCTTTAGGAAAATTCCCTTTTATTTCGCAATTGATTGTTTTAGATGCTAGGGCAGTTTTGAATTTTTAAATTTAGCTAAATAATAGGAAAAATCCTGGATTTTCTAGTATCTCTAGATTTGATTCTCCTTTATTTTGCTATAATTTTTATAATTCCCCAAAATTCTAGGGTATAAGTCATAAGCTCTCTTCTTTGCCTTTCTTCTTCTCTCATCCGATCGCCGTTTTGCTTATCAAATTGCTTGAGAAACTTGTTTCAGGCACAATGGCTCCCAAGAGAACGAGAGAAGAGACAGCACAAGAGTGAGAAGGTCAGGGAGTGGTTGTTCAAGAGAGGTTTTGATGGAGTAAGGATGAGAAAAAAGATAAGAAGCGGCTTGAAAGGCTTCGGTTTGAGCCTACTAAGTTCGCGGACAGGGAGCTGCTGTCTAAGATGGGGCTGCTGGGAGATTTTGACCAACTCCTCCAGAAGATAGGGCTGAGGTGTTTGTCACGGATGGATTGCCCAACCTTCCTTGAAGTGACAATCGACTTCCTTGCCACCTTGGAGTTCGGATACGAAAATCCTAGCGTGCCAATTCCTTCTCAAGGCCGCCTCTCCTTCAAGATACAACGCCAAGCTTTTAGTCTCTCAGTCCCCGAGACTTGCCAAGCTTATGGCCTCGATGCAGCTGCTAGGAAGGTGGAGTTCCCCTCCTTCACTCAAGCGAATGATTTTTGGGACCTCATCGCCAAAGACGACTACAAAGCAAATACTGCGAAGATCAAGAGGGTGAGGAACCCGGTGCTACGCTACACCTTGAAGCTGATGGCCAACACTTTTAGTGGTCGGTCCGTAGCTCCCACGGTGACCAAGACGGAGCTTTGCTTTCTGTTCCAAGGCCTCAAGCATCTCCTTTGTGATCCGGATGAGAACGATGAGACATTGGAAGACCAGCTCGGAGACGACGTGAACTACAGGTGCATCCTTGCTGCTTCATTGGTCAAATACAAGGCGTATGCCTTGAGATGCAAGGCAAGCTCGTTACTCATTGGCGGTTTCCTCACGCCCTTGTTCGTGCAAGCCGGCGTACAGCTTGAGAACTTCACTCCTGTTCCGGATAGAGCATTCATGGACGAGATGTATCTGAGGAACACTGTTAGCTTGGGACGCACGCCAGCTGAGGGCTTCTTTGAGTACTTGTACATTGACGAGGAGAATGAGAAGAGGACGTGTATTCTGCCAAACCAGAACGAGACCGAGCTGTTTGGTGTAGGGAACATCGAGTTTCTCCCAAGCAGGGAGGAATGCTTTGCTCCTCTAGGAGCTACGGCAGCCGTTCAACAAGCTGCTCGTCTAAGATCAGAGTCTCCAGCCACTGATGATGAGATGCCCGAAGTATTCGCCCTTCCCAAGCTTGACTTTGAGCCGCGGACTAAAACGGAGAAGTTCCTTGCAAGGAAGGTCAAATCACTTCAAGGAGGCTAACCTAAGAAAGCGGCAAGTAAGGAGGTTCAACAGCCCGAGAAGAGGAGACTTTCAACCGGTGGAGTTGTCATCCGTGAGACACAAGGCAGCAACATTCAGCCGGCGCGTCTCTCTCTCCAGGAACCAACCGGCAAGGGCAAAACCATAGTCTCTAGCTCCTCTGGAACATCCTCAAGTTCCAGCCGAGACTAGACCCGAGGTAACAACCTTCTCCCATTGTACATAACGCTCATGTTTTCTTCTTTTTGCTTTGTGTTTTGATGCTCCTTTGAATTTGTTTGCCACCGGGACAGTGTCAAGCAAGTTTGGGGGAGTATATGTGTGGTTTGACTTGTGTTTTCTGATCTTATTTTCCCTTAAGCATCCTTGAGTCTTCATTACATGAAAAATTGGTAAAGTTTTTTAAATTTTTTCAAAGATTCATGTAGTTGCATTCATCTTGTTAAACATTTTAGGATTAAGTCTAGAATTTTAAAGCATCTAGGTTGCTTGCATTTGCATAAGGGGTTAAAGTTTTCTTAAAAAGGTGTTTTATACACATGAATTGTTTCGATACCCTAGTTAATAGTTCTCTAATGCTTCGCTTATACTTTGAAAGTAAGTTCTTACCATGCTTGGATCACTTGCTATGATTTTCGTGACTTGAATTGAACTCTCATGATTTGAAACTTGTCCTAATAAGTGAAAACCTTAATCTGAAATTTCAATTATCATCCTTATGCATTTGAAAATGAACACATGGATTTTAAAATATTTAGGCTCTCTTCTTTCTTTTACCACTCTTTGTGAGCCTAAGTAGAACTCCCACCTTGGCCCTTACCCTTCTTTGAAGCCAAATTTTTCTTGTGTGACATCATTGTTAGGCCTTCTTTTTCGGTTTTGAACTTAGCATAAAGTGTTAGGTTTAGGCGACATGATTGGGTTCTCATGTGATTGCTAGCTTTGCATTTTGAAGCTAGATATAGGCTTAGGATAAGTTTGGGGGATCATTGGGGTTGTTTTCATGTTTATATGTTCTCGTTTCGAAAGAGTTTGGTATTTGAAAGAAAGAAAAAGGTTTTAAGTGAAAGGTTTGTGTTTAAAAATTTATGTGCTCTAATAATTTCAGAAGGTAGCTCTCTCAAAATAAAAATAAAAAGAAAAAGAAAAGAGCCTAAGTGCAAAAATAAAAGAAAAAGAAAAAATAAATAAATATAAATAAGCAAGAGAGCTACCAATAAAAAATATGTAAAGAGAAAATTGTTTTCAACCTTTTCATTCTTATCTTTTTATGCTTTCTCTATCTGGTTTTGAGACGATCCGCCATTGTTAGACCTTGAGCTTTGTTCTTGAATATTTCTGAATCGTTTAGGTTTTAAGTAATCGTTTTCATGTTCATCGCTTCATCTTTCATGTTTATTTCGGTTATTCTCATGTGTAGCGAGTAGTTTCATTTAGGTCTCGGGGCTGAGAGGATTCACGGGGTCTAAGGGGTTTTCAAGTTGGTAGTTTTCTTGTTCTTAATGGCTTTCTCTTCTAGGATTTTGAGTTCCTAAGGCTTAAAGACTCTCACGCCAAGATCTTTATGATCAGAGAGGTCTCTTACCTTGACAGGATCCAGAGATCTCTGAAAATCACATCCTAGAGACTAGTTACCCTTTCCCAAAAGCCATGGAAGTTTAGGGGACTAGTTAGGCCGTGTGTTTGAAATCTGATGTCATTGCCCTTCAACCTCTCTTTCCGCCAGAAGCCATGGGTTTGGAGGAGAGGATGAAGGAGTGATCCATACCGTAAGCCACAGATGGATCTTGTTTTCGTTTTCAAGGCTTAGGGAATCTCACAAAGTGGGTCGATTTAAAGTTCTCAATACCATCTTGGACCCTTGAAACCCCGGACCATGAATCTCAACCCTAGACCCTTCTTTCCTATCATTCTTACATCTTCGTCAATCATTCGCTTGATATTCGTAGCATCCTGGTCATTAGTTTCATTGCACTTGCATTTTTAGACGAGATCGATCGTTGTTGCTCGATCTAGTGGTCGATCATGTGATCGATCCGCTAGTCGATTTTTAGTAATTCACAGCTTTGCATTTTAATTATTCTGTTTGTTCCTCATGGTAGTTTAATCATTCCTGGTAATTTTAAAATAGTTCTGCATTCCATTTGGCTGCTGCATATAGTTTTCAGGATTTTTACAAAATCGCCTGTCATTTGCTTAGCTTTACATTGCCCTTGCATTCTCTCTGACCTTTCTAGCTTCGAGGAATGGATTGACACTCTCTTGCACACTGTACTACAATCTGGTTTGCATTTGAGTTTTGATAGCCTCATTGCATCCTCAACCCTTGCAAAAGAAAGTAGTTATCAAGCACTGGAGCCCAATGTTCTTGAGAAGCTGATCGAAGTCTCCCAAGATCCCCATCTTAGCCAAAAGATCCTTACTTGCGAACTTTGTGGGATCGAACCTATGCCTTTCCAGCCGTTTCTTGGCTTGCTTCTCCTCTTTTCTCCATCTGACCCTCTGTTGAACCACTTCTTGAGCTTCTCCTTCTTGGGTTGTCTCTTCTCTCGTTCTCTTTGGAGCCATGGTACCTGAAACACGATTCTCAAGCAAGAGAATGAGTAAAGGCGGCGAATGTTGAGAGAAAGACAAGGTAGAAGGAAAACTTTTTAACAATTACCCTAGATTTTTGGAGAATTTATAAAAATATTAGCTAGATAATAGAGAAGGAAATCTAAAGATAGGATTAAATCTAGAATTTTTCCTAATATCTAGCTATTTTAAAAAATTTGTTAAACTCCCTAACAACTAACCATCAACCAAAGCAAATAACAGGAAATTTTCTAAAAGATATTAAACAATGAACCGAAAATACCTTTGAAAAGATTGAAAGCAGATGTTGTTACCCTTTAGGAAAAGAAAATCACACTCTCGCTTGCCTTAGAAAACTCGAAATACAAATGAAAGAGAGTGTTTGGTTTCATGGAAATATAAAGGCTAACAAAGATATAAAACCATGGGCAAAACAAGTGGTTTCTGACAAAAGTGTGGTCAAGGCACATCTTTCATGGTCAAAGATGCTTGCCTTGACCACAATTCAAATTTTAAAATCAGAAGGAAAGAAAAAAAGAGGGAAAGAATTTACTAACCTCGGCACGAGATCAAGTCCATTTGGTCGATCTAGGACTCGACCTCATGCCCATGTTGACTAGGATCGAGAGGTTTGATCGATCAGGGATTCGATTCAGATTGCATCGAGTCTTAGATCGATTGTGACCTCTCGTTCCATGATTTTTGGTCACTTAGGCTATGCTCCTTGGGTCAAGCCACGTGATCGATTTGGGGGTCGTTTGGGCTTAGATCGAGTAGACTAATCAATCTAACCTCGAGGATCGAGTGAGGTCAGTCGATCCACACCTCGTTTTCATTTCAAGCTAAACGTATGGGTGGTTTATTCTCTCATGATCGACTGACTCACTCGATTGTCTACTCGATCTCGTCTAGATCGAATGACTCCTCTCGATTCACTAGCTCGATCTAGTAAAGATCGAGCCAGGATAAGTCAATCTAGCACTCGATTTCTAGCCTATACTTAACCCTTCTCGCCTCTTTTGACTCCAAGATCATGGCTTACAGCCCCTTATCCTCTCACCTACACACTTAAACAGTAAAAACATAAAACTGAAATTGGAAGAAAACAAAAATATGTACAGGATAAACATGGGAATGCCTCCCAATTGCGCTTTATTTAACGTCTTTAGCTAGACTTTACTTGGTTTAGGCCTGAGGGGGGTTTTGGAGGAGCATGGTGGTGTCCTCCTTGCTGTAGTCACTCGCCAAGTAGGGCTTAACCCTGTGCCCGTTGACCGTGAAAGCATTACCGCTCTTGCCAACCAATGTAACCGCTCCGTAGGGTAGAACTTCCTTGATCTCAAACGGTCTGCACCATCTAGACTTGAGCTTGCCCGGGAACAGCTTCAACCTCGAGTTGTAGAGTAGCACCAGGCTGCCTTCTCTTAACTCCTTATGAACCAGCTTCTTGTCATGAACTGCCTTGGCTGCTCCTTGTAGATCTTAGCACTCTCGTAGGCATCCAACTGTAGCTCATCAAGCTCATGTAGCTGAATCAACCGCTTCTCCTGAGCTGTCTTGAGGTTGTAGTTCAGCTGCTTCACGGCCCACAATGGTCTATGCTCCAACTCAATGGGAAGATGACATGCCTTGCCGTATAGAAGTGTGAAGGGAGTGGTACCTATAGGCGTCTTGAAAGCGGTTCGGTAAGCCTACAAAGCATCATCGAGTTTGACCGCCAATTTTTTCTAGTAGCCCCAACTGTCCTCTCAAGTATAGCCTTGATCTGCCTGTTAGACACCTCTACCTGCCCACTAGTTTGAGGATGATAGGGAGTTGCTATCTTGTGCTTCACGCCATACTTCTTCAAGAGGCTTTCAAACACTTTGTTGATAAAGTGGCTTCCTCCGTCGCTTATAACTATCTTGGGAACTCCAAACCGTGGAATGATGATGGTCTTGAAGAGCTTTATCACCACCTTAGCATCATTGGTTGGGGAAGCTATAGCCTCAACCCACTTAGACACATAATCAACGGCTACCAAGATGAATTTGTTGCCGTAAGAAGATGGGAAAGGACCCATAAAGTCTATCCCCCATGCGTCAAAAACATCAACTTCAAAGATTGGTACCTGAGGCATCTCATTCCTCTTCGTGATGTTCCCTGCCCTTTGACAAGCTTCACAAGCCTTAACAAATTCATGAGCGTCTTTGAACAGCGATGGCCACCAAAAGCCGACTTGTAACACCTTTGTAGCGGTCTTGAAAGAAGCGAAATGACCACCATATGAAGAGCTGTGACAATGTAGAAGTATGTCTTTAGCTTCTTCCCTTGTTACACACCTTCTATATAAGCTGTCCACTCCTCTTTTGTACAAGTATGGCTCATCCCAAAAGTAATGGGAGACATCTCTCATGAATTTTTTCTTGTGGTAATAGTCTAGATGAGAAGGCTCCTCTCCACAAGCTAAATAGTTTACTATATCAGCATACCTAGGTAAGTCTTCTTCCTTGAAACTTAAAACCTCTTCAAACTTGTCTTCAAGCCTTCCACATACTGCCGTGGTGATCATCATGAGCTGCTCTTCAGGAAGTGAATCATCTAATGGCAAAGCTTCATTCACTCTCATCCTAGAAAGGTGATTAGCAACACCATTCTCTATCCCCTTTTTGTCTTTTATCTCCATATCAAACTCTTGTAGAAGGAGAATCCATCTTAACAGCCTCGGCTTGGTATCCTTCTTAGAGTAGATGTATCTCAAAGCAGCATGATCCGTGTACACAACAACCTTAGAGCCCACCAAGTACGATCTGAACTTCTCAAAAGCAAACACAACAGCCAGCAGATCCTTCTCGGTTGTAGCATATCTCACTTGCGTGTCATCCAAGGTACGACTGGCATAGTAGATTACATGCAACCACTTGTCTTTCCTTTGCCCTAGAACAGCTCCCACGGCATAGTCACTCGCGTCACACATGATCTCGAACGGTAAGCTCCAATCTGGTGCTTGTACTATAAGTGCCGTGACAAGAGCCTCCTTGATGGTCTTGAAAGCATGAAGAAATTCCTCATCAAAGACAAAGTCAGCTTCCTTGCATAACAATCGTGTAAGAGGGCGAGCTATCTTGGAGAAATCCTTGATAAACCGCCTGTAGAAGCCAGCGTGCCCTAAGAAACTCCTTATCCCCTTGACATTAACCGGCTGCTCAAGACTCATCATGACCTCAATCTTAGTTTATCAAACTCTATCCCTTTCGCTGATATCTTGTGCCCAAGCACAATCCCTTCTTTCACCATGAAGTGACATTTCTCCCAGTTGAGAACCAAGTTTGTCTCCTCACATCGCTTAACTACCTTGCAAAAATTCAACAAACAAGCAGAAAAGGACGCACCATATACAGAGAAATCATCCATAAACACTTCTACCATCTTCTCTATAAGATCAGATAAGATCGACATCATGCACCGTTGGAATGTTGCTGGTGCGTTACACAACCCAAATGGCATCCTTCGATATGCGAAGGTACCATAAGAGCATGTAAATGTCGTCTTCTCTTGATCGTTAGGGTGGATTGGGGTTTGAAAAAACCCACTATAACCACCAAGAAAGCAATAGTATGGATGATTAGCAAGTCTTTCAAGCATCTGATCAATAAAAGGAAGAGGAAAATGATATTTTCTAGTAGCTGAATTGAGCTTCCTATAGTCTATACACATTCGGTGACCAGTTATGGTTCTAGTAGGAATCCATTCATCTTTTTCATTCTTAAAGACTATGATTCCCCCCTTCTTAGGCACCAAGTGGACAGGAGATACCCATGTGCTGTCACTGATGGGGTATATCACATCAGCCTCTAACAGTTTCAAAATCTCTTTCTTAACTACTTCTTTCAAATTCGGGTTTAAGCGTCTTTGATGTTCATTAGAAGAAGAGTTTTCATTATCTAAGTGAATCCTATGAGTGCAAAGCATTGGTGAAAGGCCCTTGATGTCACTTAGAGAGTACCCAATGGCCTTCCTATACTTTCTCAACTCATTAAGGAGCGGGTGCAACTCATCATCACTCAGATTCTCATTCACAATCACGGGATAAGTCTCATTAAGCCCTAAGAAAGCATACCTTAGCCCTTTTGGGAGCTCCTTTAGGTCCACCTTTGGGGCTAGCAGCTCACTCCAGTCCTCCTCGTGGCTTGTGTTGACGTTGCTGTCCTCACTGCCCTTTTTAGTCCCCGAGTCATGACCCAAAAGACTGCTTTCTTAAACCGTTGTCTCCTCTGAGATCGAGTCATCCAGTCGATCTTCCACTCGTTCTGGTCCGGATCGATTGCACTCAGGTCGATCACTTGCTCTATTTCATTGGGATCGAGTAGTAGATCGAGTCACTGAGTCGTTCTCTGAACTGATCGATTGGCCTCTCTCGATCTTCTCATCGTTCTCATTCCCTGATCGACCAGCCTCCTCGATCTTCTTGTCGATTGCTGTCCTGGATCGAGTGATCTTCTTGATTTCCTAATCGATCTCTAGGCACCCGTCTTCATCTCCTTTGACAACTCTTCTAGAATCAAGGAGATTAACATACTCTTGGGTCTTCTCACTTAAGAAACCATACTCCCCTCTCTCCTTAGTCAAATCTAGCTTCAAGTGATCCTCTTGTGCCAACTCTTCTAGCAATTCATCAGCCAAAGCATCCAATGTTTCTATGTAGAATGCTTGTCCTTCCATGGTTGGCTTCTTAAGGACCTCATTGATATCAAAATCCAGCTTGATGTCTTTGCCAAGGTGCAGGGCGATCTTCCCATTTTTTACATCAATGATTGCTCCGGCGGTTGCAAGGAATGGTCTTCCAAGTATAAGCGGAACCTTAGGCTCTTCATCCATCTCAACCACCAAAAAGTCGGTTGGTACATTGACATCGCTTATTCTCACTGGAAGATCTTCAAGCATACCCACTGGAAGTCTTACGCTTCTTTCCGCTAACACAAGGGAGATCCTACACTCTTTGAACCGTGTGAAACCTAGCTTCTTTGCTATAGAGTGGGGCATGAGATTGATACTTGCTCCCAAATCACATAAGCAGCTCTTAAACTTCAGTGGACCCAAAGCACAAGGAATGGTGAATGATCCTGGATCTCCTAGTTTCTTAGGGACAATCTCCTTGTGAATAACAGCACTACACTCTTCACTAAGCACCAAAACTTCTTTACTCTCCTTGTGAATAATAGCACTACACTCTTCACTAAGCACCAAAACTTCTTTACTCTCCTTGTTCTTCTTTGTAAGGGTGTCCTTGAAGAACTTAGCGCACTTCGGCCTCATAGCTAGACAATCCACAAGAGGAAGCTTGATCTCAACATCCTTTAAATGCTTCTCAAATAAGAGTATGTGCTTCTCTATCAGCTGTTTCTTGAAGCGGCCAGGAAAAGGCAGCTTCGGTACATACAGTGGAGGCACATAAGCATCCTTCTCATTAGTAGCTTGCTCCAGTTTCTTCTCTACAGCCACTTCTTTGCCCTTTCTTGGTCTCTCAATCCACACATTGTCAAAAGTAATCTCCTCATCGGCTGAAAGCTTACCCTCCCCCTCTTGAGCTACAATTTCCTCATTGGCTTTAGTTACAACACGCGGCGGAAGCTCTTTACCACTCCTCAATGTGATAGTGTTTGCATACTCTTTCGAATTCTGCTCACACTTGCCCGGTAAGCTGCTCTGACCGCTTGTGCTAGCTTAGCCCTTCTCTAACTGCTTGATCTTGTTATTCAGATTGGTTATCTGTGTTGAGACTTCAGTAAGAGAGGAGTCTAGGCGGTTGTTCATCTCGGCAAAGTTCTAATTAGTTGAAGCTTGACCTTGAAGCAACTGCAGGAACATTGCTTGTACCAGATCGTGAGGTTGGGGTTGCATCTGTTGTTGTTGTGGAAAGAAGCCAGGAAGAAACATAGGAGTGTAGTCTTTGTTGCCTTGCTGTTGCTGCTGACCCTGAAAGTTCCCTTGCCTCTGCCCTTGAAAGCCACTATTCGGTTGAAAACCCTTGTTATAAGGAACAAACGGCTTCGCTTGCTGAGGGGGGTACACCTGATCTTTAGGGTTCTCAAAGTTTGTACTCCTGTAAGAGAGATTGTTGTTGGCTTGGTAAACGTGTGAATAACCCTGAGGCTTGTTGTAGTTCTGACCAGCAATCCAATTAGCCTCTTCTTGACTCAACTCTAGCTCCTCGGAGACATCTTCGGCTTCTCCCACGAAGTGAACTTGCTTCTGATTTGCAAGAACGAGCTTATCTATCTTCTCATGGAGGGACTTAAGCTCTTTCTTGTGTGACTCAAGCTCTGAACCTCGAGGTGCTCGGTCATAATCCTCGGCGTAATTCCCATCACTCAAAGTCAAGTATTCTATGAGTTCCATACCCTCTTCCACTTCTTGACCAAGAAAGTTACCCTTGCTTGCCGTATAAAGTAGCATTTGGATCTAGGGTAATGCTCCTCGGTATATAGTGCTCAAGAGAGTCTCTTCACTGAAGCCGTGGTGAGGACACTGAATGGTATAGTCCTTGAATCTCTCCATAGCTTCATTGAATGTCTCGTTCTGCCTTTGAGTGAAGCCACTGATCTCACTTCTCAACGGAGCTGTTCTTGTGCTTGAGAAAAAACTTGAGAGAAAAGCTTTCTTACATTCAGCCCAAGAGGTAATGGTGCCTTGTGGAAGGGTCTTCTCCCAATGCCTAGCCTTGTCTCCAAGAGAAAATGGGAAGAGTCGTAGCTTGAAAGCATCTTCCGAGATCCCATTGATCTTTATCATCCCACACACTTGCTCAAAGTTGTCAAGGTGCTCCAAGGAGTCTTCCATAGCCAGCCCGTGGAATTTGTTATTCTGAACCATAGAGATGAATCCAGGCTTTATCTCGAAGTTGTTATTCTGGACTGGTAGAGGAGTGATCCCAAAGCAGTTATGATGCGTATTTGGAGCATCTCCAGAACAGATGATCCATGGTGGTCTAGCTGCGTGGTTGGGGTTTCCATTACCCCTTCCTATACCACCGTGAGCTGGTGGAGGTCCCTCAGGATGTTCTTGTTCAGCCATTGTTGCAAAGTCTACTGAACCAGCTTGCACAATCTCTTCAAAGGCTTGAGCTTGCTCTCTTGCTCTTCTTTGTCTTGCGTGACCGAGTTGATGAATATTGTCCAGGGGTTTAAGTAAGTTTTTGTCACCCCTGGAGCGTAAGTTCATGTACCTGAGATAACAAACAAGAAGGTAGAGCAATGAGTAATCAAAATAAAAGGTAAAGGCTTAGTATTTGCCAAACACCAAATCCTAATGCTTCCTAACAATCCTAAGATGGCAACGGCACCATTTGATAAACAGGTTTTTATTAGCAAGTCAGAATATCAAATCTCAAACCACAACAATGATGTAGTATAGCAGTAAGGGTATCAATCCAACCTAGGAAGCAGGAAGAACACTAAGAATGCAAGTGCGGAGCAAATTCAAGCAAATCGGGTAAATGATTGGTAAAATCGGTGAAAACTAAATGCAATGACCAAATGAAATGAAAAACTATTTTAAAATACCTGGAAGAGGGTTAGCTAACACTAGAAGAAAACAGAGACGCTAAAATGCAAATCTACTAAAAGCTAAAAATCGAGCACTGAATCGGGTAAAACGGATCGATCTAACAACTTAAGAAAAATGACTTCTAATGATCAAGAATGCAACTTTATGATAAGTGAATGATAAACAGAGGTTTTAAAATGATAAAAGAGGGTTTAGGGTCGAGGTTCATATTCAAGAGTGTCAAAGGTTTAAGCTTTGGTTTGAAAACATATAGATCTACTCATTTATGAGCTTTCCCTAAGCCTTGAAAACAAAACAAGAACCATTCATGGCATGTGGTATGATTCACTTCCTCAATCTCTTCTCCAAACCCATGGCGTTTGGTGGAAAAAGAGATCAAAGAGCAAGAAAAACATATTTCAATCTATGGCCTAACTAACCTCCTCTACAATCATGCCGTTTGGGAGAGGAAAGATTAGTCTCCAGGATCTGGTTTTCTAGGATATCTGAATCCGGTCAGGGTAAGATAGCCTTGGAATCATAGAGATCTTTTCCAAGACTCTCTAAGCCTTAAGACCCCAAGATCCTAGAAGGAAATAGATGAAGAACAAGGAAAACACAAAGCTTAAACCCCTTTTGACCCTTGAATATCCTCAACCCCAAATCCCAAAAGGAACTACTCGCTACTCATGAAAGAAACCGATTGAAAAGCAATAAACAAAGAACTAAGCATGATTAAGCGATTGATTAAACGAAAAAGACTTAATATTGAAAAATCAAAAGTTCAAAAACCAAAAGAAAACTTCGATGTTCAACAATTGCTCTCCTAAGATAAGAACCGAAAGGATAAAAGCAAAGTGTCGGATAATAAAAATGATAGCCGCCTCTTGCCTAAAATGGCCAAACAGCTGGAATGGTCCCCCCCCCCCCCCCCCCCCCCACTACGCTCCAAAAGCGGTTAAAGTACCCGAGATCGATCTTGAGATCGATCAGTGCACTCGATCGTCTCCAGGAATCGCCTTCCACTGCTCAATCTGCAAGTCGATCTCGGGTCCTTTGCATGCTTGGTTGAGCTCTCCAAGTGTCCACAAGCTTAGTTTTGATCCTCCTCACGTCCACATAACCTCCACAACTCCAGAGTGCTCCAAACAACCTGATAATGATGCAAAAGTGCAAGAAATATGCAAAATGCGAATGCAAAGATACCTAGGACCTAAAATGCAACAAATGGAACAAACTAGCCTATAATGCAAGATGAATGTATGAAAAACTATCATAAATGCATGCAAAATATGCAAAATATATGGTAATATCATAACTCTCTCTCGGTGGTAGCATATCTCACTTGCATGTCATCCAAGGTACGACTGGCATAGTAGATTACATGCAGGCTCTTGTCTTTCCTCTGACCTAGAGCAGCTCCTATGGCGTATTCACTCGCATCGCACATGATCTCGAAGGGCAAGCTCCAGTCTGGTGCTTGCACTATAGGAGCGGTGACAAGAGCTTCCTTCATGGTCTTGAAAGCGTGAAGACACTCCTCATCAAAGACAAAGTCAGGTTCCTTGCATAACAGCCGTGTCAGAGGGCGAGCTATCTTGGAGAAATCCTTGATAAACCGTCTGTAGAAGCCAGCGTGCCCTAAAAAGCTCCTTATACCCTTCACATTAGCCGGAGGCTCCAAGCTCATCATGACCTTAATCTTTGCTTTATCAACATCTATCCCTTGCACAGAAATCTTGTGACCGAGTATAATCCCTTCCTTCACCATGAAGTGACACTTCTCCCAGTTCAGCACCAAGTTTGTCTCCTCACATCGCTTGAGTACCTTGCAAAGATTTGACAAACAAGCAGAAAAGGATGCACCATACACAGAAAAATCATCCATAAAAACTTCCACTATTTCCTCTATAAGATCAGAGAAGATAGACATCATGCAGCTTTGAAAGGTTGATGGTGCATTACATAATCGAAAAGGCATCCTTCGATAAGCGAAGGTACCATAAGGGCATGTGAAAGTTGTCTTCTCTTAATTGTTAAGATGAATTGGTATTTGAAAAAAACCACTATAACCATCAAGAAAGCAGTAGTATGGGTGATTTGCTAATCTTTCAAGCATCTGATCAATAAAGGGAAGAGGAAAGTGATCTTTTGTAGTAGCTGAGTTAAGCTTCTTATAATCAATACACATTCTATGTCCAGTTATGGTTCTTGTAGGAATCAACTCATCTTTTTCATTTTTAATGACCGTGATACCCCCTTTCTATACTTTCTCAACTCCTTAAGGAGTGAATTTAACTCATCATCACTCAGATTTTCATTCACAATGATAGGATAAGTGTCATTAGATCCCAAGAAAGCGTACCTTAGCCCATTCGGGAGCTCCCTTAGGTCCACCTTTGGGGCTAGCAGCTCGCTCCAGTCCTCCTCGTGGCTTGTGTTGATGTTGCCATCCTCATTAGCCTCCTTAGAACCCGAGTCATGAGCTTTCAGGCTGCTATCTTGAACCGTTGCTTAATCAGAGATCGAGTCATCCAGTCGATCTTCCCCTCGTCCTGGTCCAGATCGATTGCACTCTCTCGATTCACTTACTCGATTTGATATGGATCGAGCAGGAGATCGAGTTGCTGAGTCGTTCTCTGAACTGATCGAGTTGGCTCTCTCGATCTTCTCATCGATTTCTTCTCTGGATCAAGCAGTCTTCTCGATTCTCTTGTCGATCGTTGCCCTGGATCGAGTGATCTCGTCGATTTCCTAGTCGATTTCTAGGCATCCGCCTTCATCTTATTTCACAGCCTTGTGAGGATCAACGATGTGATCATACTCTTGAGTCTGTTTATTCAGGAAACCATACTCTCCACACTCCTTACTCAAAGCTAGCTGAAGGTGATCCTCCTATGCTAACTCCTCAAGCAACTCATTGGCTAACTCATCCAAAGTTTCAATGTAGAAAGCTTATCCTTCAATGGTTGGCTTCTTCAAAACTTCATTGATGTCATAGTCTAGCTTGATGTCTTTGCCCAAGTGTAGAGAGATCTTGCCATTCTTCACGTCAATGATGGCTCCAGCAGTTGCTAGAAATGGTCTACCAAGGATTAGAGGATCCTCTGGCTCTTCATCCATTTCAAGAACAACAAAATCAGTCGGCACGTTCACACCACTGATCCTTACGGGCAAGTCTTCAAGCATATCTACAAGGAGCCTTATGATTCTATCAGCCAGCACGTGAGAGATCCTACACTCCTTAGACCTTGTAAAGCCTAGCTTCTTTGCAATGGAGTGAGGAATAAGATTGATACTTGCTCCTAAATCACATAGGCAACTTTCAAACTTCAAAGGTCGAAGAGCACAAGGGATGGTAAATGATCCTGGATCTCATAGCTTCTTAGGAACAATCTCCTTGTGAATGATTGCACTGCACTTTTCACTCAACACTAAAACCTCTTCACTCTCCTTGCTCTTATTAGTAAAAGTATATTTGAAGAACTTGGCACATTTAGGCATCATGGCTAAACAATCAACTAAAGGCAGCTTGATCTCAACATCCTTCAAGTGTTTCTCAAAGACTGCTCTATGATTCTCAAGCAGCTGCTTCTTGAACCGTCCTGGGAAAGGAAGCTTCGGTTTGTAGGGTGGAGGTACAAATGCATCATTCTCTTTGCTCACCTCCTCTACTTTCTTCTCTAAAATGGCTTCTTTGCCTTTCCTTGGTCTTTCAATCCACACATCGTCAAAGGTGATCCCATTATCATTCGAAAGCTTACCCTCCCCCTCTTGAACAACAATGTCCTCATTGTCTTCAGGTACAGTCCTCGGTGGTAGCTCTTTCCCACTTCTCAAGGTAATAGCGTTTGCATACTCTTTGCGGTTTTGCTCACACTTCCCGGGTAAGCTGCCTTGACCGCTTGAACTGGCTTTGCCTTTCTCTAATTGTTTGATCTTGTTGTTCAGGTTGGTTATCTGAGTAGACACGTCAGTTAGAGAAGAGTCTAGCCTGTAATTCATGTCAACAAACTTCTGATTTGTGCTTGCTTGTCCCTGAAGCAACTGTTGAAACATTGCTTGAACCGGATCTTGAGGAGGCGGTGGAGCTTGTTGCTGTTGAGGCATGAAACCAGGAGGAAACACAGGAGAGTAATTCTTGTTTCCTTGCTGTTGAGGACCTTGAAAGTTGCCCTGTCGCTGCCCTTGATATCCGTTATTGCTTGTAAACCCGCCTTTGTTATAAGGGACAAAGGGTTTGCCTTATTGTGGAGGATACACCTGATCTTTAGGATTCTCCACGTTAGTGCTTCTGTAGGAAAGGTTGTTGTTTCCTTGATAACCTTGAGCGTAGCCTTGTGGCTTGTAATAGTTGTTGCCTCCAACCCAATTGACCTCTTCTTGGCATTGCTCTAACTCATCTAAGACATCTGCGGCTTGTCCTACATAATGCACTTGTTTTTGATTTGCAAGCACTAGCTTATCAATCTTCTCATGGAGCGACTTCATCTCTTTCTTGTGAGCTTCTATATCAGCTCCTCTTGGTGCTCGGTCATAATCCTCAGAATAGTTCTCATCGCTTAAATCCAGATTCTCTATGAGCTCCATTCCTTCTTCAACATTTTGCGCAAGAAAGTTTCCCTTACTTGCTGTATCAAGCAACATGCGAATCTTTGGGAGGGCTCCTCTTTAGATTGTACTCAAGAGAGTCTCTTCACTGAAGCCATGATGAGGGCAAGCTATAGTGTAGTCCTTGAACCACTCCATAGCTTCATTAAAGGTCTCATTCTGCCTTTCTGTGAAGCCGCTGATCTCACTTCTTAGCATTGCTGTTCTTGTGCTTGAGAAAAACTTTGACAGAAAGGCTTTCTTGCAATCAACCCATGAAGTGATGGTCCCCTGAGGTAATGTCTTCTCCCAATGTCTAGCTTTATCCCCAAGAGAGAAAGGGAAAAGCCTTAGCTTGAAGCTGTCCTCCGAGATGCCATTGATCTTTATCATCCCACAAACTTCCTCAAAGTTGTCAAGATGCTCCAAAGGGACCTCCATTGCAAGCCCATGGAACTTGTTGTTTTGAACCATTGAGATGAATCCTGGCTTGATCTCGAAGTTCTTGTTTTGAACTAGTGGAGGAGTGATACCAAAGCGATTATGATGTGTATTTGGAGCATCACCAGCACCAATGATTCTCGGCTGCCTTGGAGCGTGGTTGGGGTTTCCATTGCCCCTAGAACCAGCAGCTCGGTGAGGTGGAGCTGCTTCTTGGTCTTGCTCAGCCATAACCCAAAATCCAGCTAGACCAGGTTGCTCTATCTCCTCAAAGTTCTGTTCTTGCTCTACTCTCCTTCTATGCCTTGCACTTCCGAGTTAGTGAATATAGTCCAGTGGTTGTAGAAGATTGTTGTCACCACTGGACCTAAAATTCATGTACCTGAGAAGACAAACAGTAAGGTAGAGCAATGATTAACCAAAAGAAAAGTAAAAGGCTTAGTCTTTACTAAGCTCCAAATCCTAATGCTTCCTAATCAAACCCAAGATGGCAACGGCGCCAATTGATAAACAGGATGTTTCTAAGCTGTTTGTGTCAAAGCCCCAGACCAAGATAGTGATGCAGTATAGTGGTAAGGGGTATCAATCCAGCCTGGGTTGTAGAAAGAACACAAGAAATGCAAGAGCAAAGCAAATCTAAGCAGAATCGGGTAAATAGATGGTAAAATCGATAAAAACTAAATGCAACTACCAAATGATTACGAAAACTATTTTATAATCCCTGGAAGAGGGTTAACAACTACTAGGAAAAGACAGAGAATTTAAAACGCAAAGCTACTAGTTACTAAAAATTGCGCACTAAAACGGGTAAAGCAGAGATTTCTGACAACTTAGAGCAATGACTTCTAATGATTAAAGATGCAAGCTTTATGACTAGGGAATGAAAACTTGAGGTTTTGAAATGCTAAAAAGAGGGTTCAAGGTCGAGGGTCATGTTCAAGAGAGTTCAAAGGTTCAAGCTTTGGTTTGAAAACACATAGATCTACTCATTTGATGAGCTTTTCCTAAGCCTTGAGAAACTTAAACTAGGATCATCCATGGCGTGTGGTATGACCCCTTTCTTCGATCCTTCCTCCAAACCTATGGCATGTAGTGGAAAGATGGGTCAAAGAGCATTAAGCAAGGATCCCAAATAATGACTTAACTAACCCCCTCTTCATCCATGGCGTTTGGGAGAGGATATATTAGTCTCTAGGATTTGGCTTTCAAGGATTTCTGAATCCGGTCAAGGTAAGAGAAGCCCTGGAATCATAAAGATCTTTTCCAAGACTCTCTAAGCTTTAAGACCCCAAATCCTAGAAGATAATGAGTTAAGAACAAGAGAAATCCCAAAAGCTTAAACCCTTAAACCCTTGAATCGCCCCAACCTTTAACCCAAAGAAAACTACTCACTACACATAGTTAAAACCGATTCAAATGCAAGGAATGAAGCGCTAAACATGATTAACGAAGATGGATTAAAGAAAATGCTCAAGATTAACCAAGATTCAAAAGTATAAAACAAGAAAAGCTTAAAAGTTTGACAATGGCGGAAATCACCTAAGAGAAACTCTAAAAAGATAAGGCAAAGTGTCGGTAATGAAAGTGATGTTCCTTCTTTGCCCAAAATAGCCAAACAGCCCTAATGGTCCCCTTACTACGCTCCAAAAATGAGCTGGCCGGATAAGGTCCTAGAGATCGACTTGGGTCACTCGATCTCTGGCTCGATCTTCTTCTTGGACCGTCCTCCTTTGCTCGATCATTGGGTCGATACTTGGATGATCGGGTCGTGGTCTCGATCTGGCTCTCGATCTGCATGGTGTAATCCACGTCCGTACTCTCGATCGATCTCCTCACTCGATCGCATCCTCGATCCCTTCCTTGAAACGATCCGGGCTTAGTCGATCTTCTGGTCGATCTCATCTAGATCGACCTGCCTAGCTCGATCTTGCTCTCGATCTAGGGTCCTTTGCATCCATGGCTGAGTTCCTTCACGTGTCCACGAGCTCCTCTTTGATCCTTAGCATGTCCACGAACTCTCCACAGCTCCAATGTTTCCAAAACAACCTGAATATGATGCAATAATGCAAGAAACATGGAAATGTTAATGCAAAAGTGCTCTAAGACCTAAAATGGTACAAACTAGCCTATTATGCAAGATGAATGCATGAAAACTACACTAAATGCATGCTAAATAAGCTAAATATATGAGTATAACAACTACGTCTCTCACAGCCAAAACTCGCCCACCAAAACGAGTCAGGAATCTTATATTCCTTATAAACGGTCAAGTACGGTAAATCGCACATTACCGGATATCCGCCTCGCCATTTAGGCATTATCGACTAAAATAAGGTTATCACTTCGCTACGCAATTCACGGCAAGAGAACAGTCTCGACTCGTTCACTAACAGCAAAGCATAAAATCATAAAAAAATCCATTGCATAAAATCTAACATGGATAAAGCCGTCCAGGCACCAGGTTTAAAACACTAAGCGCACCCGAAAAGTGGGATACGCAACAAAAACAACAATCAAAGACAAATGCAGAATCAAAACAAAAGCATCCAAAAGGATCTCTAAACTATAGGCTCGGATGTCTTAGCCGCCTCGGATGCCACTGTCGCCTCCAACTAGGAATTCTTCTCAACGATCAGCGCATCAATCCCATGAGTGTTGACATTCGAGCCCGCAGGATCGTCGACACCAGCCTTCGAAGCCATAATCTCCAACGACTCATTGGCAGAGAATGGTGGCACTGAATCACTAGAAGCTGGAGAAAGTTTCAGATCCTTTCGCAAATCAGTCGTAAGGCGATCAAACTCCGCATCGGCATCACCAAGCTCCTCCTTCCACCCAGTCAACGTCGCCAACTCTTCATCCAGAGAAGGAGGGTTCTCACCCATAAGAAGTCCGACGAGCTGGAGATTTCCCTCGGCCTGCGCAAGTTCAATAACCCTCATTCGGGCAGGCCCCTTCAGCTTCTCGACCTTCTCCTCCGCTTGGCGAATGCGATTCTGGAACTTCTGGCCAAGTTCTCTCCTCGCCTCCTTACGCACTTTCCTGGCGTCGACTTCGCGCAGCTCCCTCTAAGCCTCGAGCTGTCGCTTAAGAGAAGCAATGTCCGACTCACGTCTGAGTTTCTGTTTGTTGAGATAAACAGCAAGGGATTCGGCTTCGTCACGCTTCTTCCTGAACTCGTCCCTCTCGTCCTCAAGCTTCTTCATTCGAGCTGCGGCCTTCTCCAGTTCGGCGGAATGTTTTAGCTCGTCCTCATCAAGAATGGCCTTGAGAGCAACGGCATCGCTACGAGCCTCCTGGATACGACGCAGATCCTCCCGAGCGTCTCGTTTGTATCCCTTGACCACCTCATTCGCTGCTTCGATAAACTGAAACATGATAGCAAGCTCTCTTTTAAAAAAAAAATATAATAATAAAGGTATACCTCAAGAGTAGCTAAGACAAAGGACAATTACCTTGACTTCTATGAGTGCCATCTTGACGTACTTCTTGCTCAGAGCGGGAGTATCCGGCATAGGAAGACGATCCCCTGGATGAATGATCTTAGAGAAGAGCGGCACGGACGATGCGGCCTCATCAGCAGGCGCATCCAAAGCGGCTAAAGCAAGATTCGCATCAGGAACGGATGCAGGAACAAGGGGATCTCGCCTCGCCCTCTTCCTTGAAACAGTTGCATCGTCTGCTTTATCCTCCCCTTATGCGGCACGCTCGAGGCTCTCTTATCCACTCCGCCCCCGTCAGTTCGCGAGGGTACCTTAGATGTCTCCTCATGATGAAACAAGGAGGATCTCTCAGATCACAAGGAAGACTTCAAACCCGCGACGATCTCAGAAGAAAATCTAGGTGCTTTCGGCCTCTCCACGCCCGAGATCTTCGATTTCGCGTTGGCCTCGCCTGAGATCCTTGCGCTCGCCTCCTTTGATCCAGAAGTTTCTTTATCCTTTTCTCCTGCTCGCCTCTTAGCTTCTATTGCCTTTTTGTCGCGAAGAGTCATTTTGGTCGCCATTTTGTATATCGGATCAACATCAGACGAGTAGGAAGACTCTGAGTAATCTCTGCCAACGCCAAGGTGAAAGGCTCGAGCTCACTCAACTCGCTGGAGCGTGAAACTCCTTGTCCAATGGGTCCTCTTCTCCTGGAACAACTTCACCGAATCTAGAAAGCTTTCAGGGATCCTTAGCACGATCTGACACTCTGCAACAAAGAAAAACAAAAAAATAAACGTCAGTAACAATTCTCACCTCGACTCGAGTTTGAAATCCCTAAGTATGGCAACGATCCGCTACTGATTCGCCTCAGTACGTCTTAACCTTCTCGAGCCACGCCGCGGGTACTGAGGCATCATTTATCAAAACGAAGAAGAAACGGCTCTTCCAGTCTCTGTTGTTACTAGGAAAACCATGGTCATCTCTGTTGTTCCCAATGCAGTACGTCTCAGATTTTGGATTTCTACAAACATCCAACAAGTTTAAGAGATGACCAACGGAAAGCTCGACCTCTCACTCGTAGCCGAGAACGATGAGACCAACAAGATGGCAAAGGCCTCGGGGTGTAATCTTGGCCAGTGCAAGCTTGTATTTCCATAAATACTGAGAAATAACTTCCGGGATAGGAAACCATAGAAGTCAAAGGTAGAAAAAGCTCTTATAAATTGTAAAGTACCCAGGAGGCGGATGGTCTGTTCGCTCTGCCAAAGTGGGTAACAGGAATTCTACCTCCTTGCTCATATTGAAGCGAGTCCTGAGATCCATTAAACTCTCAACAATCGAAAGCGTAGACCCCGGCGGATCAGCGACTTTCCTCTTCACCCTCTTCCCCTTCGGCTGATTTTCCTTTTGTAGCCTCATCAACTCTGCGAGCTCTCGCTTCGCCAAGGCTGGATCCCAGTTACAATCCTCATCATCTGGTTTTACCTCTACCACTTCGGCTGCTTGAGAGGAGCGTCCGACCTCCTCTTCGCCCTCAAGAACCGCCTCGCCGCGAGATCCCCCTTCACCTCGGTGAGACGACAAGCCGACCTCCACTTCGCCTTCGAGATCTCACTCGCCGCGAGATCCCCTTTTGCCTCGGCGAGACGGCACGTCTATCCCTTCTTCGCCTTCGACATCCACCTCGCCACGAGATATCGTCTCGCCTCGGCGAGACAACGTGTCGGCCTCGCCCCGAAAGTTTGCCTCGCCACAAGATCTCGACTCGCCTCAGTTATACAACACGCTGGCCTCTCCCCGAAAGTCTGCCTCGCCACAAGATCTCGACTCGCCTTGGCTAGACAGCGCGCCGGCCCTGCCCCGAAAGTCTGCCTCGCCACAAGATCTTGACTCGCCTCGGCGAGACAGCGCGTCGGCCTCGCCCCGAAAGTCTGACTCGTCACGATATCTTGTCTCGCCCCGGCAAGACAGGGCACCGGCCTCGCCCCGAAAGCCTGCTTCGCCACGAGAACTTGCCTCGCCATGTCGAGACGACGCACTGTTTTCATCCCGACAGCTGGTTCACCTCGGTTAGATATCGAAACTTGAGGGCACGCGTCACCCATGTCGGATCTAGCGGATGAAAAATTTGCCTAACCTCGAAGACTTGATACAGACCCAGAAGAAAGGGATGATGCCATAGGAGTTTTTGGAGAAGGATTAAAGACGGACCAGTGTATTCAAGGCGGACGGCGGCGGAACCAGAAAAACCCTAGTAGGGACTTAAACATAAAAAAAAAGAAGAGAGAGAAGAGAGAAAAGAAACCTTGAAAATTTGTGGAAGTTGGAGATAATGAAAAAATGAGGAGGGGCCTCGCTACTTATAGCCGCTTCAACACCTCGCCTCGGGAGTATGCGAAACGATTACAATCCCCAAGGTGGATTGATTTCTAAACGGGCTTCAAGGCCCAAAAAGATCTGAAGTTAAGGCCCATTTAGAAGCCCACGAGACGATATGATGAAAAATTCTAAGTATGAAGGAAGTGATGGCGAGGGGAGAACGTTTCACCTTGACAAAGTAAGGGCGAAGCGAACTGCATCGCCTAGCCAAGCAAAAACACCTCGCCCATACAAGAAGTCGTCTCACCTCGCTAGCTAAGAATTCACCTCGCCTCGCCTAAACAATGAGATCATCTCACCCGGGCGAAGCCAGACACTTCACCTCCTTGGCGTAGTATTTCACCTAGTCTAGGCGAAGTGTTTCACCACGCCCAAGCGAAGCTAATCGACACATTTCACTTCGTCTACCGAAGCAAGCATTCCGCCAAGAAGAATCTTTTCACTCGGACTTGCGTAAAAAGGGTCACCTCGCCTGAATAAAAAGATGCTTCGCCTCGCCCAGATGAAGGGAAACGTTGCCATGCTTCTTCATGCGAAGCAGTTCCTTTCATAAAGAATTTTATCTTACCCCGGCGAAACGAAGCGAAGCATTTCACCTCGCCCAAGCGAAATGAAGCAAAGCATTTCCACCTCGCCCAAGCGAAGTGAAGCAGAGCATTTCCACTTCGCCCAGGCGAAGTGAAGCAAAGCATTTTTACCTCGCCCCGACAAAGCGAAGCAAATCACCTCGCCCAACGTAAACAAAGTATCCCGTCTTGGCGAAGCGAAAACTCTTGACCATTGATCTCACCTCTCTTGACACCTCGTCACCCACATTCTTGAGTCTAACGAGCTGGGGGGCTAACTGTTGGGGTTGGTTTTCACCCTAGCGAGATCAACGGGTAAATGGCTAAGTATAAAAGTGCTTCTTGGCGATGGCCAGACTTTGCACGGGCGAGGTGAACTGTGCAAAACCCGGGCGAAGCCAATCACCTCGTCCAAACCGTGCACGGGCGAGGTGAACTGTGCAAAACTCGGGCGATGTAAACCGTGAAAAAACCCGGGCGAAGCCAATCACCTCGCTCAAACCATGCACGGGCGAGGTAAACTGTGCAAAACCCAGGCAAAGCCAATCACCTCGCCCAAACCGTGCGCGGGCGAGGTGAACCGTGCAAAACCCGGGCGAGGCCAATCACCTCGCCCAAACCGTGCACGGGCGAGAAAAACTTTAAATCAAACCCAAAGGCGAAGGCCCACGAAGCAACAAGGCGAAGCTCCAAGTCAAACACAAGGCGAAGAAATGTGCAAGTGGGCTGAGCACAAATCCACGAAGAATTTCGAAGCGGTGTTTACCCTAGAAGACGAAGCCTTGAGGATGGAGGCGCCGGGAAGGGGATAAGGAAAGATTATCAACGCAAATATACTCTGAGATCTTCGGCTAGGTTATAACTATGAGTTGTATAAATAGAGAGTTTAACGCCATTAGCGCACAGATCTTTTTACCTAGCAAAAGACTTAGCAAAATACTTGTACCAAAAGCTTATCTAAGCAGCACTAATAAAATTACCATCTTTGGATCCTTGTTCTCTCGTGTTTACCTTAGAATCTTTACGTCCTCTTTTATTTTTAACTTACAAATTTTATTTTGTGAAATCCAGCCCACACAGAAGTTTAGCTTTTACTCTGTTTTTGTTCTGTTTCTCATTGTCATTATTGCTTCCTTGTTTGTCATTAGGTTGTTAGACAAAAACCCCCTTCTCTATTAGCTTAGCTTAGCGAAATTCTCTATATCTCAAGTGTCATTAGCTTCCCAAGTGGATTGATACCTCAAGTACTACAAACACATGTGTGTTTGAGGATTGATCAAAGGATTAAAAACTTTTTCATCACTCTTCATTGATCTTTGATAGCTTGTTGAGGTTGCCAAATGTGTGCTTTTCAAGCATATTGTGGGAGAGCTCGGCTTGAATTTTATCTATACGAGAGTGAAAGAAGTTTTCAGACTTCTTCTCATGTTCCATAATGACATTCACCATCTCCGTGAGGTATTCCAGTTGTTGATGTAGAGGAGAAATCATGATTCGGGGATCACAGTGAGCGAGAAGAGGCATTTGAGGATGAAGAATTTTTTCTCCATTAAACCTTGGTGGTGCAAATCACTCTCGGTTTGGTCGAGGCATGAGGTGCTCGTGTGGAAGCATCATCGAAGGTGGTCTCCGGTAGGGTTGTTGGAGTTAAGGTCGTGGGCGAGTATTGCCATGTGTTAATCCTTGTGTTTTCCATATCACGAAGATTCCTGAAACTCATATGATATGATCCTCCCAGAAATCGCCTTGAGATGGCCGTCTCCTGTCCCCCTACCGCGGGGGGGGGGGGGGGAATCTGCTCCCAGGTTGTCGCTTCAAACACTCGAACACCTCTCTACTTTTCATTTTTTAGTTTGCGGATGATAGATGGATAGGCCTTAGGAGTTAGAAGCAATGAACTTCAAAGAACAAAATGAAATGGATCAAAAGGTCACACAGAAGTTGCAGAATGGCTTCTGATCTACCCCAACTTGAAAACCATAGATTTGATATACTAAGACAAATTCAAGGCCGGCTGAATAGATATGACACACCATAACAATCTCTTAACCCCTTGGATATAATACACCAAGACAAATTAAGTTTTGATCAATGGATATTACACACCAAGGACCGGAAATGTTAACAAGGAACAAAAGAGAATCACACTGAAAGTTCAATAAAAAGATGATTCTTATTAAGATGGGTGACACAAGATTTTTGACTCTCTTGGTCAATCACCCAATGTACTAGTCATTGTAGCATTGGGTTTTTATGTCAATCCAAAGGGGAAGATTGAAACAGAAGGATTATAGCAGATTTCCTAATTCAAGCAGATATAAAAGGGGTTTTAGAATATCTAGCAACCTAAGTGATCAAGCAGAAATGAAGCAAACACAAAACAAAGGGTAAAAAGCAAGCAAAACAACTAAAACAAAGGCAAAACAGGGCAAATCCGAATTCAAGCTAAAAACAGAGAAAATATGGGAGTTGAGATGAGATAATTGGTGTTATTGAACTCTTGACTCAATCTAAGATGCTTACAAACTCACACAATGCTATTCCTTATGCATAGGATTCATTTATATGACTAATCCAATCTCTTGGCACTAATCTCTTTGCTAATTACCAAGTCAAGAACGAATTCTCATTAGTGAAATGATAAAGAGCAAGCATTAAGACAAATCTATCAACCCTATATTGCCAAATCACTCCCTAGACAGTCAATCTCTTGAGCTAGGATAAGCAATTCTCTTGCAAAGCAGTTCAGGCATTTCATCAAACACTTGGTGGGCATAAAATGAGCCTAAGATCTTAATCAACTTAGCTAGGGCTAATTAAGTATTAAACACAGCAATCAAGAGAGGAAATGAAAGAATCAACACTAAGCAATCATAGACAGAGTCTCAAATTCCCTAAACCTAACCCATCTCAAATCCCTAAAAAGGACTACTCACTAAGCACCATCAAAACCATCAGTTCAAAGAGAGAAAAATGACTAATCATGATTAGAGAGATTAAACAAGATGAAAGGTGCAAACTTTAAATAAAATCCAGAAAAGATTCAAATTACAAAACCCAAAGGTCTAAACAAAGAAGAAAGAACTGCTGGATAAAAGCTTGTTCTCAGAAATTAGGGATTTTTCGTATTTATAGGAGTCTAAGCAAAAATGGTAAAATTGTAAATAAATGGTCTTCAGTCTGGGTTCATATCGATCAGTTGTAACAGTCTGGGCTTGATCGTTACGAATCATATCAGTCTGGAGAGTGATCGACACAGTGACCGAAATACACACGGCGCGTTTGTATCGATTACTCCTGACCGATACCTTTGATCGATACACTTTGTATCGATCACTCCTTGATCGATATGAATGATCGATATGGCTTGTATCGGTCACTCCTTGACCGATATCCTCCGTGCACAGACCGATAAGCTCTGTAGAGATCGTCTGCCTTGGTCCCTTTTGCTCCTTTTGGCCCAGCTAGCTTCCTGGATCATCCTCAAAGCTCCTCTAAGCTCCGTTTAGCTCCACAAGCACCTAAAAACATACATAATGCAAAAAAATGCAAACTATATCCTAAATGCAACCTAAGTCTAAAAGGAGAAGAAAATGGGACAAAAACTAAGGAAAACATGCAAAAGAGATCCAAAACATGTACTAAATGCAAGCCTAAATGGTGTAAATACAAGAGATTTTAACACCCCCACACATGCCTTTTGCTTGTCCTCAAGCAAAAAAGAACAAATGAGAGAGTGAGGTTTGAAGGTGGGTATTCAGATTCCAAAAGTGCAAAGGTAAAGAGATGGTATCAATGCTTAAGTGCCTATTTGTAGGATGCAAAATGCTAAAGGGAAAAGCACACTTATGCATGCAGTTCAAAGCTCCCTTCTACCCAAAGATGAATCCTAAGCACTTCTAAACCTAAAGTGAACCCCTAAGTCTACCCTTTCCTAAATTCTACCTTTTATCCTTCTTCATAGCTGGGGAAACTTCTTCTTTTTGCTTGTGTGGCTGCTTCTCTTTGGTTGGGAGTTGCTCTTCTTTGTTGCATTGGCACCTTCATCACCTTTGGTGGAGTGCTCTTGGTCTGATTTTTCTTCTTTTAACCTTTCTAAGCTTTGTTGCAGGCGCCTTTCTTCTTTAAACTTGGAGATTTTTCTTACCTTTACTTAACCACAACTCTAGACTGTTTCCCCTTTTCTTCCATTTCAAATCTTTTCCCCTTCTTTCAAAACATATATACATGAAGTTTAAACCACTTACACTACCCTTTTATCCCAAAACTCCTATCCTAGAATCAAGCTCAAGATGCAAGTTGATATCTACAAGAGAGCTTATTATTGCCAGTCTTATTCCTAACACTTTTTGCCAAGACAAAATCGAAAATGTAATGCAAAGGCCTCACATCTCTCAAGATAGTGTTTAGGCTCAAAAGGAAGTTTTTGTTAAGGGTGTGGATTAACTGTCCCATAAGTATGAGGATCAGCTATTTGGATCAACAAGATTGAAAGAAAGGAAAAAGATGATCCAAATATGTATATGGTAGCCATGAATTCACTTTTCAATGCATAAGACATGATAATTAAAAACCCAAATTAAAGTTCAAGTTGATAGTGTTGATTTTCAGAGAACAAATGCTTTCAGAATGAGATGAGAAGACCAAATCTAGCAATCTAAGCATGGTTCAGCCTTAACTTCTAGCAATCTTATGATGCATCAAACAACTAGCCACTTAAAAACTGAAATCATCTCTAAACTCTAAGCACTTTACAAGGAAATTTCATCATAATGCCCCATGCAAATGCAATGCAACCTATATGTCAACACTAGACTCAATCCTCGAAGAATGAAATGCAACTACATGCTTTCTTTTTGGTTTGCAAAAGTGCAAAAATTTTCAAATTTTTTGATTTTTTTGTGTTTTTCTATGCCTTATATGAATGCATGATTTGCATGAGACTCAAAGTGAAAGAAAATGAAAAACCAAGAAAACAAAACTCAAAGTCAAACCTCAAATCTCTCCCCCACACTTAAATTACACAGTCCCTTGTATAATGAAAGCAGGGAGAGAGAGAAGCAACTAAATATAATGCAGTGATATAAACAATGAGTCGGATGTGGTACCTGTTCAATAAGTGGAGTGGTGGGAGGCTTGATGAGATGATCCCTCCTGTGTGTCTGCACCACTCTCATTTCGCTCTGCATCTACTGATCTTCCTTGGTAGAGTTGGCTCTCATCAGGGAAAAAACTGAGGTTGCTTCTTATATTGATGCATGTTTGCTGTGGGTTAGGGAGTAGGAACCGTGCTGGTGCTTGGGGACCCTTGAAGAAGGTGTAGACATGTTTGCTTCTGATGCTCCTCTCAAGGAAATAACTTCTTCTTAGGTAGTCTAATTCCATCCACAGTAGTTGTAAGGCTCTGTCGGCATGCTCATCGAGGTTCACTCCACATGCCATTAAGATGGCTGTCACAATGCCTCCGATGCGTATCTGTTGTTTGCTTGCCTTCTCAGTGAAAACCCAGCGTCTGTAGGAGAAGAGGTGCTCCATCAACATAGTGGTGTAGCAAGGATACTTGGTAGGCGGCCTTAGAGGTGTTCCATTGGTGCTGTAAAGAACTAGTGGCTGCATGGCATTGTACATGAAGTCTTTCTCCTTATCTGCGAGGGTAGCTGTATTTTCTCTTGCAAAGAATGTGTTTGCAAGAGCCATGTGGGCGTACCTAACTGCTGGATGCTTCAAATGTTGATTCCTTGAGGTTTTTAATACTAGGATTTTTTTTGCATCAAGCAACGAATATCAAAGCTCAAGCAACCTATAGTTGTAGTATAGTATGCAAGAGGAATCAATCCAACCAAGGAAGCAGGAAGAACACTAAGAATGCAAATGTAAAGCAAAGCTAAGCTGATATGCTCAAATTAACCCTTAGAGCTACTCTCTCAAATTAAGAGATTACTGTAGTACTTAGGGATCGAATCCACAAAGACTTAAGGCAATCACTCAACAGATTTTAGATTCAAATAAAGCTAAGAAATCAATAATGAAATGAAATTAAAATAACAACGAAAGCAATGATGTCGGAGGCGGATTGTAGGTTCTTAAAATCAGTAGAGACAAGACGCTAGGCAATGGGAAATTCGCAGGTTGATATAAATCGCAGACTACGGACTGAAATGAATATTTATTAAAACCGTTCTAGAACTCAAAACACTAGTGTAAAACAAACCGACTTCCGCCGCAGAGATTTACTATGATCAGATTCTAGAATTCCAAATTCCTTTGCAAATTCTAACAACCTAAACATGCATTATAGATCAGGTTCGATATGTTCACAAAATCACTAATCCAAATTCCTTTGCAACTAGTTATTTTGCTCATCTAAGATAGTTCTGGTGATTAACAATGTTTCTACATCTATTAAACAACCTAAGATCTGATTTCAAGGTGATCAATCTTAAAACCAGTGTTAAAGCAATCTAGATGAAGAACCAAATGATTTATCCTTCCAGTTTTATAGTTCTAACAATTCATAATCAACCTTTGATAAACCCAAAACCTAACTAGCAGATTACTCAGACATAGCAAGTGAAACACAAATCAAGACTGAATAAAATTGCATTAAGAAAATAGGGTAAAAGATGAAGGGGTTCGAAATTCTTCTCTACAGAGTATGGATTTGTCTCTCCAAACGCTCTCAATCTAATCTCTCTCTTAGTCTTAATGATAACAAGATATATGCCTAACAATGGCTTAGAAAACCTAAATACAAGTCTAAACACGAACTGGGCCAAAAGTGCAAATAGTGGGAAACTTCTGGGCCAAGTTGCAATTTTTTATGCTTCTTTGCGACCACAACCGGTGTCGATCGACACCAAGTGGTGGGTGTCGATCGACACCCTGCTCCTTAATGCCCTCCGACTTGGTCCTTTCAGCATCAACTTCAGTATAGCTCCAAAAGGTTCCAAAATCCACAATTATGCTCCATTTGTACCTAGACCTGCAAAGACTCTGTAGGACACGAAAAATACCAAAAAGACTCTATAAACAAGACTTATATCATGGTCAAAAACCAGCAAAAACCATGATATATCAACTCCCCCAGACTTATCTTTTGCTTGCCCTCAAGCAAACATCAGACAAGGCATAAGGTCGAGGTTTGAAAACACAGAAAAAGTCAGTCAGACATCAGGAACACCACATTGATTAACACTTTCGAATCCACATACCATAGCATCAACACAAGATCAAATTTCAGTCTAATCATCACAGGCTTAGCAAATCTTTCAAATCCAGTTCAAGCTCCTTCAAGAAATCCGAAATCTCTACTGTTAAACTCCTTATTTCTTTCTAAGTGATATCTCATCAAGGTTTTATCATCTCTATCACTTATAGATTCTTTTCCCTTCCAAAACAACTGAACAAATCAATCTCAACATAGTTCTCCTATTTTCTCTTCCTTTGATCTTTTCTTTTTGATAATTTTTTTTTATTTTAAGCTCCTTCTCATTCTGTTACAGTCTAAGTTATGGTGCTACTCAATACTTGTGTTCCTTGTGAGGAGACAGGTTCTTGAGTGTGTTCACTATTGTTGTTCCTTGTGAGGAGACAGGGTCATGAGTGCACCATTCTTTTGACTTAAACTTTTAAAGCTCTATCAGGGAAGATCAAAGAGAAACTGTGTCTTAACATACTTGTCAGTGTTAGAAGAGAGAATCAAGATCAAAGAGAATCAAGCACCAAGACAAGAAGTTTTAAGTTCATTTATGTGGAGCTAACAGCAAATTTTTCAGATTCTCTAAGAACCTAAACCTTCATTGCTAGACTGATCTACCTATGACTTTCAACTTAGTAAGACTTGTAATCAACAACCATGGCAGTGGTTCTTATAAGCATCAATGTTTTGTGGTTGGTTCCAAGAAAAACTGACAATTTCAAAACTTTTGACTCAATAAAACAGGTTTTGACTCAACTTTGAGACTCTATAAATACAAAACAATGTACACAATGTCAGTAACGACCTCCCCCAGACTTAAACAACACTGTCCTCAGTGTTATCAAGCAAGGAGTTGGTAAAAAGAGGCAATGAAACGGTTTGTACAGAGATGAGAAAGTGGTAGCTGTGATTGCGCGTGGTGTCGATCGACACCATATGGTCGGTGTCGATCGACACCCTGTCCGAAAACAGAATATGATGACCCAAACATGTGTATTTGCTGCAAGTTAGATTGTTAGCTGAAGTTCTCCCAAGTCAAGACTGTTAGGAACACTTAAGCAAACAATTAAAAGCAACAACATAATCCATAATCTCATCAGTTCAAACAAATCTCAAAACACAATCAAAGCTGACAAACTGACTCAAGACAAAGACATAAAAACTGACTCAAGAGAAAATGAAAAAAAAAACACAAAGGGAAAAGAAAAAGTAACCAGGATAGCAAGAGGAAGTAATCCTCATCCTCAGTATCAGGTGAATGTGGGCGAACACAACCGCAGTTGGAAATCACCCTGACGGCGTTACACAACGCCTGAATACTCTGCATCACATAACGCTGAAAAGTAGCTTGCTCCATCAGAATGTCGGGAGTCGGTGGAAGCTCATGTCGACCAATCGGCGGAGGCAGCGTGTAGGTCCGTGATGTGCTCGCTCGACGAGTGGAACCTCCAGCAAGGCCCTCCATAGGCGCATCCTCGGCAGCAGAAGCAGCAACTCGGGAAGATCCTCCTCGGAGCCTAGTAGCTGGCACGGATCGTAGCAATGTAGCATCAGGCTGGAAATTGAGGGAGTCCGTCTGCAGTGTAGTGAGAGCAGTCTGTGGCAGCGGAATAAGACATCGCTGACCAGTGTGACTAACGAAGCTCCATAGTGGCTCATCTCCTGCGATCCAGTGTGTCCTCCTCAAGTAATCCATATCTATGAGGTGGCGCTCAGACACAGCTCTGCAAGTCGAAGTGTCGATACGGCAGTAGCGGAAGATGGGAGTGAAGAGACTGCCAATATTCTCGGGCTTGCCCTGAGCTCCAGTGAACGCCTTGGTCTTCAGCGAAGCCAAGTGATGGGAAAAAATGGCTCCCATGCTGACATCGCTGTCAACCGGATACTCCTCTGTCAACACATCCTCAATGCCATAATACAGGAGAGTCAGCTCAAAAACTCTCATCTTCCCGGCCTCAGACATGCACAGGAGAGTAGTGGAGAAAAGGCGGACCAGGTAGCGCAGCAACGGATGGCGCACATCAGTCTGAGTAGACCTCTTGGAATCATACATCCCATATCCGAAATGGGACCAAAAACTCTGCAGCTCAGGAAACGGCGTCGGGAGAGAGATGCCGGTGCGCTCTGGATCGAACCCGAAGATGGTACATAGCTCAGGGAATGTGATCCTGTACCTGACGCCTCAAATGAGGAATGTGAGAGTGCCATCATCTGCTCTCCTCACGATGTCATTGGTGTAATACACCCTTGCCGTGGCAATGAACTGGCGGACTAACTCTGGGTATAAATCGTACTGCTTGGTAGCCATGATACCCAAACCAATCTTCTGCAGCACTCGCAGAGCCTCCTCCTTGAGCCCGAGGCGGCGAAGTGTAGCCTCATCTGCGAACCGTGTAGGCGCAAAGTCCATCTTGACCCAAGCATTGTAGAACAATGTGTCGTAATCGTCCCACTTATGTCCCGGAAAATGCAATCGCGTTTCACCACCTCCTTCGCTGGAGTATCCTCCCAAACCCTCTCCATCGGGATCCTCAACCCCTCTCTCCGAGGCCATGGAGGAAGAGCTGGTATAGCAGGTGCTAGGTTGGAGGATTCTCCGGTCTCAGTGCGTGATCTTTTGTTGTTTCGTGGAGCCATCTGCACGCAGAAAACCAAGAAAACGCAGAAATTTCAAAAATGAGGCCAAAATTCGAAAATTTGAAAATTCAAAATCTGGCCTATATCATCAAGGGCGAACCAAACCAGTAACTTAGTGATCACTAATCACAAACAATTCCAGTCTATAACCCCAAATTCGGACCTATTTTTGCAAAATTGATCATCAATCCAAAAATTTCAAAATTTTGCAAAACAAGCTATAATAACTAAAGGGCAAGGTCGAATTCCTCCTAAACAACCTAGCGAAGCATGATTCAAGTCCTAAATCCAGCTAAAACAGGTCAAATTGGAAGTTTAAAACCTTGGGGTCGAACTGAAAAAGTGGAATTTTGAGCGTCATACCTTGCAAATCGGATAAATGTGTATATTCAGAAATAGCACAGAATTCCGCCCAAGATAGGCTTTTGAATCACTCAAATCTGTCAACAAACAAGGAAGTTGTGATTTTATGGAAAATTTGTGATTTTCGGTTTTCAGAAGAAGTGAAGAGGAAGGAGATGAAGTCGGGGTTTTATCGGGACTTACCTGATTAATGAGGGTGTCGATCGACACCGGGTAGGTGGTGTCGATCGACACTGGTTAGTGTCGACCAGGGTGTCGACCGTGGTCGACATTTGCTCGCCTCGACACCCTGTACGTTTTTTTTTGACTGAATACCATGAAAATAAGTTAGTAAAAGTCAAAAATTAGACTAAGTATGTACACTTACCAGTGGGTTGCCTCCCACCAAGTACTCGTTTAACGTCATTAGCTTGACTGTCCTCAGGATCAGGCTGTGGGTGCATCTGCCAAAGGTACAATCTGTCCTTCGGGAATCGCGGCTTGCGCCCAGTAATGTTTCACCCTTTGCCCATTGACAACAAACTCCCTGGCTTCTGGAGTTGACAGAACAACTGCACCATATGGTCTGGCTTCCTTGACTGTGAAAGGACCTGACTAACGAGAACGTATTTTTCCAGGAAATAATTGTAAACGTGAGTTATACAAAAGTACCTGGTCATTTGGTTCAAAGTGTCTGGCAAGGATCTTTTTGTCATGGTAAGCTTTAGTCCTCTCCTTGTACAGCTTTGAGTTCTCATAACCATGATGCCTGATCTCATCTAACTCATTGAGCTGTATCTGGCGCCTCTCTGCTGCAGATTTCCCGTCAAAGTTCATCTTCTTGAAAGCCCAATTTGCCTTGTGTTCAAGCTCCACTGGAAGGTGACATGCTTTCCCATAAAGCAGATGGAATGGTGTGGCGCCAAGTGGTGTCTTGAATGCTGTCCTGTAGGCCCAAAGTGCATCATCTAACTTGGCAGACCAGTCTTTTCTTGTCTTCCCTACTGTCTTCTCCAGAATTTCCTTGATTTGCCTGTTGGAAACTTCAACCTGACCACTTGTCTGAGGGTGATAAGGTGTAGCAACCTTGTAATGAACTCCATACTTCTGCAGCAGCTTCTCAAACACTCTATTGATAAAGTGTTTCCTGATAACTAGGTTTTTGATCTAGGGTGATGCAATGCAACAGGAGGTTATCACAACTCAAGCAGCACTTAGTTGTAGTACAATGCAAGAGGAGTCAATCCAATCCTAGGAGCTAGAAAGTTCAATGAGAATGCAAGGATTATATAAAACTAAGCAAATGATGGACAGTTTTGTAAAATTCCTAAAAACTAGATGCAACGTCTAAATGCAAGGCAAAACTATTTTAAAATTACTAGGAACGAGTGAACTACCACGATGAACAAACAGAATGATTAAAATGCAAAGCTATGAATTTATAAAAATCGACTAGTGGATCGACCACTAGATCGAGCAACAACGATCGATCTCATCTAAAAGTTCAAATGCAACAAAATTAATGAGAATGATGCAACAAGTAACAAGCGAATGACTAGCAAAGATGTAAGAATACTAAGAAAGAGGGTCTAGGGTTGAGATTCATGTTCAGGGGTTTCAAAGGTTCAAGCTTGGTTTGAAAACTCTAGATCTACTCACTTTGTAAGGTTCTCTAAGCCTTGAAAACAAAACAAGATCCATCCATGATTTGTGGTATAGATCACTCCTTCATTCTCTCCTCCAAACCCATGGCGTTTGGCGGAAAAAGAGATTGAAGGGCAAGGAAATCAGATTTCAAACACGCGGCTTAACTACTCCCCTAAACTACCATGGCGTTTGGGAAAGGGTAACTAGTCCCTAGGATGCGATTTTCAGAGATCTCTGGATCCTGTCAAGGTAAGAGCTCTCTCTGATTATAAAGATCTTGGCGTCAGACTCTTTAAGCCTTAAGAACTCGGCATCCTAGAAGAGAAAGCCATTAAGAACAAGAAAACACCAAACTTGGAAACCTTTTCGACCCCTTTGAATCCTCTTAACCCCAAAACCCGATTAAACTACTCACTACACATTAAGTAAACCAAGCAAAGCATGAAAGATGAAACGATAAACATGAAAAACGATTACTTAAAGCTTAAACGATTCAAAGATTCAAGAACAAAGCTTTAAAAGTCTAACAATTTCGAAATCGCCTTTAAGCAGAGAGAAAAAGGTAAAAATATAAATATGAAAGCGTCCCTCTCAAAAGCATGCTCGCCGCCTTGCCAAAACAGGCCAAACAGCTCGATGGTCCCCCTTCGCTAGCGGCCAAAAGCGGTTAAAGTACACTTAGATCGACTTCGAGATCAAGCATCTCTCTCGATCATCTTCAGACATCGTGCCTTCAGCTCGATCTTCGTCTCGATCTTCCTCGGTGGATCGAGTGCTTCGTTCGATCTTGGAGTCAATCTTTGGAGGATCGAGTGATGGACTCGATCCAGCTCTCGCTCTGCATGGCGTCATTCACGTTCGTACTCATTGATCGATCGCTTCACTCAATCTCCGTCTCGATCAGTTCTCTTGAATCGGCTGGACTACTCGATCTTCTGGTCGATCTCATCTAGATCGACCGGCCATGCTCGAACCTCCTCTCGATCTCTGGTCCTTAGCAAGCATTCCTGAATTCTCCAAGTCCCACGGACTTCCTCACGAGCCTCAACACGTCCACGAACCCTCCAAGACTCCGAAGTAGCCGAAAACAACCTGTATGCAATGCAGAATGCAAGAAATATACATATGCTGGTGCAAGAACGCTCTAGGACCTAAACTGATGCAAACTATCCTAAAATGCAATGTATATGCGTGAAAAACTAACTTATATTTATGCAAAATGCATGGAATATGCAGTTATCAAATGCAGCTAGATCATAAATGTACCTAGTGAGTAGTTTAATCGGGTTTTGGGGTTGAGAGGATTCAAAGGGATCGAAAAGGTTTTCAAGTTTGATGTTTTCTTGTTCTTAATGGCTTTCTCTTCTAGGATGCCGAGTTCTTAAGGCATAAAGAGTCTCATGCCAAGATCTTTATGATCAGAGAGAGCTCTTACCTTGACAGGTTGACGTACTCCTTGGTCCTCTGGTCCACATAGCCAAACTCCCCTGGCTCCTTAGTCAGTGCTAGCTTCAGATGGTCTTCTAGAGCCAGCTCTTCCAGCAACTCATCCGCTAAAGCATCCATCGTTTCAATATAGAAAGCTTGCCCTTCAATGGTCGGCTTCTTCAGAACCTCATTGATGTCGAAGTCAAGCCTTATCTCCTTTCCCAAATGCAAGGCAATCTTCCCATTCTTCACATCTATGATAGCCCCGGTGGTTGCAAGGAATGGTCTCCCTAAGATGAGTGGATCCTTAGGCTCTTCATCCATCTCCAACACGACGAAGTCCGTAGGCACGTTCACTCCACTGATTCGCACCGGTAAATCTTCAAGCAGCCCCACTGGTAGCCTCACACTCCTATCAGCCAGTACCAACGAGATCTGACAGTCTTTGAAACGAGTAAAGCCTAGCTTCTTAGCCACGGAGTGAGGCATCAGGTTTATGCTAGCTCCGAGATCACATAAGCAACTCTTGAACTCTAGAGGACCTAAAGCGCAGGGTACAGTGAAGCTTCCAGGGTCTCCCAACTTCTTAGGGACTATCTCCTTATGTATCACAGCACTACACTCTTTACTTAGAACAAGTACCTCCTTGCTTTCCTTATTTTTCTTCACGAGAGTGTCTTTGAAGAATTTGGCGCATTTAGGCATCATTGCAAGCATTCCTGAATTATCCAAGTCCCACGAACTTCCTCACGAGCCTCAACACGTCCACAAACCCTCCAAGACTCTGAATTAGCCGAAAACAACCTATATATGATGCAGAATGCAAGAAATATGCATATGCTCGTGCAAGAACGCTCTATGACCTAATGTGATGCAAACTATCCTAAAATGCAATGTATATGCGTGAGAAACTAACTTACATGTATGCAAAATGCATGAAACTAACTTCAGACAGCACTTGGGTCAGTCCAGTGCATGTTGTTCCCAAGAGAGGAGGAGTAACAGTGGTGAAAAATGAGAAAAATGAGCTGATTCTCACAAGGACCATCACTGGGCACATGATGTGTATTGACTACAAGAAGCTCAACGCTGCTACAAGGAAGGATCATTTCCCACTGCCATTCATTGATCAGATACTGGAGAGCTTGGCGAATCACTTCTACTACTGCTTCCTGGATGGCTACTCTGGCTTCTTTCAGATCCCCATCCACCCAGATGACCAGGAGAAGACAACATTTACTTGTCCTTATGGTATATTCCATGCATTTTGCATGCATATAAGTTAGTTTCTCATGCATATACATTGCATTTTAGGTTAGTTTGCATCACTTTATGTCCTAGAGTGTCCTGAGAGCTAGAGGAAGCTTGTCCTTGTGCTTGGGCATTGAATCCTGGAGGGTTGTAGGGCACTCTTGGCTGATAGTTGTTGTTCCTCTGCTGGAAACCTTGATTGTTGTAGGGAACAAAATGTCTTGGGGGAGCTTGATGTTGCTGTTGAGGGTAAACCTGATCTTGTGGGTTGGCAACATTGTTGCTCCTGTAGGACAAGTTGGGATTGGGTCTGTAGTTCCCATAGTTGTTGTAGCCACCTTGATTTCCCAAATAGTTCATCTCCTCAACTTGGCATTGCTCCTGATCATCAAGCTGAACCATGTCTCCCACAAAGTGACCCTCTTTCTTCTCTCTTAGCAACAAGTCCAGCTTCTCATGGAGAGACTTGATTTCTTTCTTGCTAGTCTCTAACTCATCCTTGGCACTCCTTGGTGCTCTGTCAAACTCCTCATTGTAGTTTCCATCATACTGAGCCAAGTTCTCTACTAACTCCAAAACTTCATCTACATCTTTTGACAGGAAGTTCCCATTGGAGGCTGTGTCCAGGAGCATTCTGATCTTAGGCACGGCTCCTCTGTAGAGAGTAGAGAGCAAAGATGCTTGTGAGAAGCCATGATGAGGGCATTGCAATGTGTAACCCTTGAATCTTTCCCAAGCTTCTCCAAAGCTTTCATTGTTCCTCTGTGCAAATCCTGAGATCTCATTCCTTATCCTAGCAGTTCTGGAAGTGGAGAAAAACTTTGCTAGAAAGTCTTTCTTGCATTCATCCCAGCTGGTGATACTCCCTTGGGGAAGGTTTTTCTCCCACTGGTGTGCCTTGTCTCCTAGGGAAAAGGGAAACAATCTGAGCTTGAAACCATCTTCACTTACCCCATTTATCTTTGTGAAGGAGCACAGCCTGTCAAAATTGTCCAAATGATCTAGAGGGTCTTCAAGTGGTAACCCATGGAATTTGCTGCCTTGAACCATTGAAATCAAACCAGACATGATTTCAAAGTTGTTGTTTTGGACTGCTGGTGGAATAATGTATGTCCTGTTGTTGTAGGCATTTGGTGCATCACCAGCGCCAATAGGTCTAGCTGCTCTTGGAGCTTGTGCAACACCTCTTGGTCCTTGCTCACCCTGTAAGCCTTGAACACCTTGATGTCCTTGTATATCCTGAGCGCCTGCAGCTCCTTGAGGTCCCTGAAATCTGATGTCATCCATGACTTGATCATGATTGTTCATACCAAGTCTTTGCAAGTGTTGCTGCCTTTCTTGCTGTGTCCTTGCTCTCTGTCCTCTATCCAGCAGATTGATGTTGTCTATGAAATCCACAAGATTGCCTGAACCTCTAGATCTCAAGTTCATATACCTGAAAGACAGAAGTGAGAGTCAAAGAGAATTAGTAACCAAAGAAAAGTAAAAACTTGATCTTAAAGATTCTATAAACTCTAATGATTCAAACTGTTTCCCAAATGGCAACAGCGCCAAATTGACACAAGAGTTTTTGACTCTCTTATGTTCAATCACCCTTGCACTAGTCAGCTGTTGTAAGGGTTTTATGTCAATCCATTGGGAAGAGTTGAAAACAGAAGAGTTGAGAGTAAAATCTCTAAGTCAAGCAAGCAGAGAATTGGTTTTGTTGCCTAAGCAACAGTTCTAGTAACCTAAGTGAAGCAAGCAGCAACCAAAGTAAAAGCAGAAGCAAACTTAGCAATTCTAAGCAAGGAAAACAGAGTAAAACAGAGCAAAACAGGGCAAATCCGAAATTCAAATAAGAGAAAGGCAAGTCTCTAGATGTGGTTATTGGCTTTGGGGAATTTCAAGCATCAACTAAGGCTGTTTCAAACTACATTGATCAAGCAAGCAAGCAAGCAAGCAATGGTGATTCCTAGATATAGAGTTCACACTTAAGCTAGTTAGATCCAATCTCTTGGCAAATAACCATTTGCTAAACATTCTAACAAGAACTGACTCTCATTAGTGCTAAAACATCAAGCAAGCATGATTAAACAACTCTATTCAAGTCAAAATGCTCCTCAAACAATCAATCTCTTGAGCCAAGGCCAAAAAATCCTCTATTAAACATGATCAGCATTTCATCAAACACTTGGTGGGCATAAGAGAAAGCTAACAACTTAGAAAATTTTGATCAAGACTAATCTAGCATGAATAACAGATTAATAGAGAGGAATCCATAAAATAAAGAACATAACAAGCCTTAATCAAGCCTTAGATTCCCCTAATCTACCACATCTAGAAACCCTAAGATAACTACTCACTCATAATTATGTTTAACACCAAATCACAAAGGAAAATGATGTTAATCATAATTAAAAGAAAGATTAAAGAAAGATGAAAGCAAATACTTGATTATATTAAACAAAGCAAAGAAATTGTCTTACAAACTTAAAAGAAATGCTCAAGAACATTATTTTGACATGACTTGTCGAAAATCTGGAAAATGAGGCTATTTATAGCCTTGAAAGGAAAAACCTAGAGTAATGGCATAGTTGTAATTAAAAACATGTTCGGGCTGGGTCAGTATCGGTAAGTCGTGTCGATCTCCAGTGACCGAAATGGGTTCATATCGGTCTTCAGTGATCGACACACATGACCGAAATTAATCCGATGTGTTTGTGTCGATCACACTTGACCGATACTGGTGACCGATATGCTCCGTATCGGTCACTCTTGACCGAAACTCTTCCTGCTCTGACCGAAAACTTCTGCAGAGATCTTCTGCTGTGATCCTTCTTGCTCCCTTTTTCCCAGCTAGCATCTTGTATCATTCCCAAAACTCCTCCAAGCTCCTTTAAGCTCCAAAAGCACCTAAAAACATCCAAAATGCAAAGAAAATGCAAACTATACTCTAAATGCAACCTAAGTCTAAAAGGAGAAGAAAATGGGACAAAAGCAAAGGGAAAACATGCAAAAAAGGATCAAAATATGTACTAAGTGCAGCCCTAAATGGTGTAAATACAAGGGATATCAACGGCTAAGTCCTCATGATCGAGCCACGTTCTCGATTCAAGGGTCAATTTAAGCTTGGATCGAGTGGCAGATCGAGTAGACTATTCGATCTAGCCTTTATAATCGAATGACTCAGTCGATCCACCTCTCGTTCGCTTTTTAGGCTAAACGTGTAGGGTGTTCGTCCTCTCACGATTGACTCTGTCACACGATCTATCTACTCGATCTCGTCTAGATCGACTGACTCCTCTCGATTCACTAGCTCGATCTTGCAAAGATCGAGCCAGGATGAGTCGATCTAGCACTCGATATCTAGCATATACTCGCCCCTTCTTACTCCTTTTGTATCTAAGATCATGACCTGCAATCCCTCATACTTGTTCCTACATACTCATAAGATAAAAACATAAAACTGGAAAAGAAATAAAGCGAAAATATGTACAGGATAGACATAAATCACAGACGATGGGTATCAAACTAAGAAGATCAAAATCAAAATGCAATATAGCCACTTCGACTTGGGAAGAACAACAAAAAACTTTATGTTAGAAGGGAAATGAGCATATTTCCTAAAAGTCTTTCTCTAGCAGTAATTTAAGTCCATCAAGACCAGGAAGACCGCGCCGACCTAGTTTGGATTAAAGGAAATCTCTTGAGGATAACCTTCGAAGACCGGAAACATCGGATCGACTCAAAGGATAAGGGAGAATTTCTATATTCTTCGAAGAATAAGAGATATTTCCATATCGCAGATATGGAAATATTGACCAAAGACAAAAAAGAAAAAGAGTTCGAAGTAACCGGCCTCATATCCCTATAAATAAGAAGACCTCGAAGCCAAAAAGGACAACTCATACATTCTAGAGAGCAGGAGAGCTAAAACCAGAGACTTCAACGCTTTCTAGTTTACCTCGCAAACACCTTTTTCACTTCGGCATAACCTTCCGGTTATACATTTCTTTGTAATCGCTCCGTTTTCTTGTTATTAATAAAAAGATCTTATTCTCCAAAACTCACAACTGTTAATCAAACCCTAGTGGTAATTTTCTGGTTCAACAGTTGGCGCCGTCTATGGGGACTAGGAGAATAGATTCTTAAAAGAAAAAAACTAGCAAGCATTAGCCGAAACAATGAGTCTCCCGATCGACAACAGCGATCTCATCCGCAACTACGATACCACCACGCACACCGGGACACCTGTTCTCGGCGAGCAAATCAATATCACCGCGATCCCAACACCCACGGGAGAACACGATCACACGACATTCAACGATACATGCATGATCTTAGGAGGAGTATTCAACGACCACAGTTCGCTCGAAGAAATAAAACAACACGAAGAAAAAACAGCGGCAGCAAAACAAAACTTGCTCACCCCAAGGCACGAAGCACCAATAGGTTTCACGACAGAGGATCTGCACAGTTCGCACGCGCCACACATCGACCCACTGGTCATAACTTTACAGATTCACGAAAGCACGGTCACCAAAGCTTTGGTCGACAGCGGGAGCACCATCAATATCATCTTCAAGGATTCACTGTCAAGAATGAACACTAGTGAGAACGAGATAGCAACGACAAAAAAACCACTGACGGGATTCGCAGGGGACACCTCCTACAGCATCGGTTCGATACATCTAATCACCTACATCGGCGGCATCGCCAAGAAGGCAGAATTTGCAGTCATCGACTGCCCGACCATCTATAACGTCATCCTCGGAATTCCGTGGATCCACACCATGAAGGCCGTCATCTCGATGTACCCTCAATGCATCAAATTCCTGACTCCTACCGGTATGTTCACACTGCAAGGTGACCAATCAACAGCACGAATGTGCCTTCTCAGCGAAAGAAAAATCAGAACGACAAGTACCTGCATGGTGAACGAAGACTTAGATCCGCGTCTTCCCTTCCAAAAAAGACCGAAGCCCGAACGAGTTATACAGGTAAGCATTGACGAGCAACACCCGGAAAGAACTGCGAGCATTTGCGGCGACCTCGCAGAAGATATAAAAACGGAGCTCGTCGAACTTTTACGAGACCATGTGCACTTGTTTGCCTGGACAATGGAGGACATAAAGTGAATTGACACCAGAATCACGTCGCATAAACTAAACGTAGATCCTATGTTTAAACCAATTAAACAAAAATGCAGGAAACTCAGTCCCGAGAAGGCAGAAGCTGTAATCGACGAAATAGAAATACTGCTCGGCGCCGGATCGATTACCGAGGTTCAATACCCCGACTGGTTAGCTATCCCCGTCGTGGTCAAAAAGAAGAACAAAAAATAGAGGGTCTGCATCGACTTCACCGACCTCAATAAAGCTTACCCAAAGGACTGCTTCCCACTTCCTCACATCAACCGACTGGTCGAATCAACAGCCGGAAACCAGCTCCTATCCTTTATGGATGCCTTCTCCGAGTACAATCAGATCTACATGCATCCCTATGACAGAGAAAAGATGGCATTCATCACCGATCGTGGAACATATTGTTATAAAGTCATTCCTTTCGGACTAAAAAACGCAGGCGCCACATATCAACGGTTGGTCAACAAGATGTTTGCAAGTCAGCTCGGCCGTACCATGGAGGTTTACATTGACGATATGCTAGTCAAATCCGCAATCGTTAAAGATCACGTCGGCCACCTCAGGGACTGTTTCAAAACCCTCGACAAATACGGAATGAAATTAAATCCGGCTAAATGCACATTCGGCATAACCTCATGAGAATTCTTAGGCTATGTTGTCACCCAAAGGGGAATAGAAGCAAACCCAAAACAAATTTCGGCAATTATGGATCTCTCGTCACCTTAAAATACGCACGAAGTACAACGACTAACCGGAAGAATCACCGCTCTTAACAGATTTATCTAGCGTTCAACTGATAAATGTCTCCCCTTTTATCAGTTACTTCGAAGTAATAAACGCTTTGACTGGGATGACAAGATGAATGCAACTACATGAATTTTTTAAAAAATTTTAAAAACTTTACCAATTTTTTTTCTTTTCTTTTCTATGCCGTAGATGCATGCAAAACTCAAGAGATGCAAAGATAAAATAAGATCAAAATTAACAAGTCAAACCACACACATACTCCCCCAAACTTAAATAACACCGTCCCGGTGGCAAACATGTTCGAGAAAGCTCAAAACACAAAGCAAAAATAGAGAGAACATGAATGGTATATACAATGGAAGATGGTTGTTACCTCGGATCTAGTCTCGCCTGGAACTTGAGGATGTTCCAGAAGAGCTAGATACTATGGCTTTGCCTTTGGAGCCTGGCTCTTGGAGAGAGAGACGCGCCGGTTGAATGTTGCTGCCTTGAGTCTCACGGATGACAACTCCACCGGTTGAAAGCCTTCTCTTCTCGGGCTGTTGAACCTCCTCACTCGCAGCCTGCTTTGGTTAACCTCTTTGAAGCGCTTTGACCTTCTTGGCAAGCTTCTTGATGACCATGCTCTGCCACTTGTTGATCTTCCTTTGCATCTCTACAACAGAAGCAAAGAACTTTTCTGTCTTGGTCCGCGGCTCAAAGTCAAGCTTGGGAAGGACAAAGGCTTCGGCCATCTCATTATCCATGGCTGGAGACTCTGATCTTGGGTGAGTAGCCTGCTGAATTGTTGCCGCGGCTCCTAGAGGAGCGAAGCACTCCTCTATACTCGGGAGAAACTCGATGTTCCCAACGCCCAACAGCTCGGTCTCGGTTTGGTTTGGCAAGATGCATGTCCTCTTCTCATTCTCCTCATCAACGAACAAGTACTCAAAGAAACCCTCGGCTGGCGTGCGTCCCAAGCTATCAGATTTCCTTAGGTATGTCTCGTCCATGAAGGCTCTTTCCGGAACGGGAGTGAAGTTCTGAAGCTGGGCGCCGGCTTGCACGAATAAAGGAGTGAGGAAACCACCAATGAGTGACGAGCTTGCCTTGCATATCAAGGCATACGCCTTGTATTTGATCAATGAAGTGGCGAGGATGCATCCATAGTTCACGTCATCGCCGAGCTGATCTTCCAACGGCTCATCGTTCTCATCCGGATCACAAAGAAGATGCTGGAGGCCTTGGAACAAGAAGCAGAGCTCCGTCTTGGTCACCGTGGGGGCTACGGACCGACCACTAAAAGTGTTGGCCATCAGCTTCAAGGTGTAACGTAGCACCAGGTTCCTGACTCTCTTGATCTTCGCGGTATTCGCCTTGTAATATTCATTGGCGATGAGATCCCAAAAATCGTTCGCTTGAGTGAAGGAGGGGAACTCCACCTTCGTGGCTTCTGCATTGAAGCCATAAGCTTGGCAAAGCTTGGGGGTTGAGAGGCTGAAGGCTTGGCGCTTTATCTGGAAGGAGAGGCGGCCTTGAGAAGGAATTGGGACGCTAGGATTCTCGGACCCAAACCTCAAAGTGGCAAGGAAATCTATTGTCACTTCAGGAAAGGTTGGGCAATCAATCCGTGACAAACACCTCAGCCCTATCTTCTGGAGGAGCTGGTCAAAGTCTCCTAGAATCCCCATCTTGGCCAGCGATCCTCTGTCCGCGAACTTAGTCGCCTCAAACCTCAGCCGTTGAAGCCGTTCCTTGTCCCGTTTCTCATATTTACTCCAACGAACCCTCTCCTGAACAGCCAATTCTTGGTTTCCTCCCTCTTGTGCTGTCTCATCTCTCGTTCTTTTAGGAGCCATTGTGCCTGAAACAAGTTTCTCAAGCAAAGCAATGAGCAAATCGGCGATATGATGAGAGAAAGAGAGAAGCGAAGAAGAAAACCTATAACTACTACCCTAGAATTTTGGGGGATTTATAAAAATTATAGCAAAATAATAGAGAATGAAATCTAGATATAGAGAGAAATCTAGAATTTTTCCTATTATCAAGCTATTTTTAAAAATTTTAAACTACCCTAGCATCTAAAACAATCAAAGCGAATAAAAAGAATATTTTCTGAAAGATTTCCTTAAAGATTCGAAAATACCTTTGCAAAGATTGAAAAATATGCTTGTTAGCCTTTAGAAAACAAGAACTCACACTCTTTTTTTGCTTAACACTCGAGAAAACAAGAATGAGAGAGTGTGAAAGTAGTTGAAAATATTTAAAGGCCAACAAAACAAAACCATGGGTAAAAAGAAGTGGTTTTCTGACAAAAGCTGTGGTCAAGGCATATCTTTCATGGTCAAAGATGCTTGTCTCGACCACTTTTTGAATTTAAAAACCGGAGGGAAAGAGTAGGAGAGAGAAAAGAAAATGTTATCTCGGCACGAGATCAAGTCTGTTTGGTCGATCTATGACTCGATCTCATGCCCATAATGGCGTGGATCGAAAGGGTTGCTTGATTTGGGAATCGATTCGAATTGAATCGAGTCTTGGATCGATAACACCTCTCGTTCCTTGAATTTTTGGCACGACGGTTACGTCCTCATGATCGAGCCACGTTCTCGATTCAGGGGTCGATTTAAGCTTGGATCGAGTGGCAGATCGAATAGACTATTCGATCTAGCCTTTATAATCGAATGACTCTGTCGATCCACCTCTCGTTTGCTTTTTAGGCTAAACGTGTAGGGTGTTCATCCTCTCACGATCGACTGTGTCACACGATCTGTCTACTCGATCTCGTCTAGATCGACTGACTCCTCTCGATTCACTAGCTCGATCTAGCAAAGATCGAGCTAGGATGAGTCGATCTAGCACTCGATCTCTAGCATATACTCGCCCCTTCTTACTCCTTTTGGATCAAAGATCATGGCCTGCAATCCCTTATACTTGTTCCTACACACTCATAAGATAAAAACATAAAACTGGAAAAGAAATAAAGCGAAAATATGTACAGGATAGACATGGGAATGCCTCCCAAGTGCGCTTTCTTTAACGTCTTTAGCTAGACTTTACTTGGTTTAGGCAGATGGTGGGTCTTGGAGAAGCATTGAGGTGCTCTCCTTGTCAAATGCACTCGCCATGTATGGCTTAACTCTGTGTCCGTTCACTGTGAATGCATTCCCACTCTTGCCGACCAACGTGACAGCTCCGTAAGGCAATACCTCCTTGATTTCATACGGACCGCTCCACCGTGACTTTAGCTTCCCTGGAAAGAGCTTGAGCCTTGAGTTGTAAAGCAGCACCAAACTCCCTTCCTTAAGCTCCTTAGGTACCAACTTCTTGTCGTGAGCAGCCTTGGTACGCTCCTTGTAGATCCTAGCGCTTTCGTAAGCATCCAGCCTTAGCTCATCAAGCTCGTGCAACTGGATCAACCGCTTCTCCTGAGCCATCTTTAGATCAAAATTCAGCCGCTTCACGGCCCACAACGCCCTATGTTCCAACTCAATGGGGAGGTGACATCCATTGCCGTAGAGAAGAGTGTAAGGAGTAGTACCAATGGGCGTTTTGAAAGCAGTCCAGTAAGCCCACAAAGCGTCATCTAACTTCACCGCCCAATCCTTCCGCGTAGTCCCAACTGTTCTCTCGAGTATCGCCTTGATCTGACGGTTATAGACCTCTACTTGGCCACTCGTTTGAGGATGGTAAGGCATAGCTACCTTGTGCTTCACGCCATACTTTCTTAGAAGACTTTCAAACATCTTGTTGATGAAATGGCTTCCTCTGTCGCTTATCACCACCTTGGGTACTCCAAACCTCGGGAAAATGATGCTCTTAAAGAGTTTGATCACCATCTTAGAGTCGTTTGTTGGGGAAGCAATGGCCTCCACCCATTTAGAGACGTAATCAACAGCTACTAGGATGAACTTGTTGCCGTAGGAAGAAGGAAACGGCCCCATGAAGTCTATGCCCCACGCGTCGAAGACATCTACCTCATAGATGGGTGCTTGAGGCATCTCATTCCAATTAGTGATATTCCCTGCTCTTTGACAAGCTTCGCAACTCATCACGAACTCATGGGTGTCTTTGAAGATGGACGGCCACCAGAAGCCGGCTTGTAAGACCTTAGTGGTGGTTTTGAAGGAAGCAAAGTGCCCACCATAAGAAGAACCGTGGCAATGAAAGATGATATCTATTGCTTCCTCCTTTGTCATGCATCTTCTGTATAAGCTATCAACACCTCTCTTGTATAAATAGGGTTCATCCCAAAAGTAATGGCCCACGTCCCTCATGAACTTCTTCCTATGATAGTTGTCAAGATGCGAAGGCTCTTCCCCACATGCCAAGTAGTTCAAAATGTCCGCGTACCAAGGGAGATCCTCCTCTTTGAAGCTCAGAACTTCCTCAAACCGCCCTTCTAGGCTCCCACAAACAGCCGTAGTGATCGCCATGAGTTGTTCGTCCAGGAGAGAATTATCTAAAGGTAGAGACTCAATGATTCTTAACCTAGGGAGATGGTCAGCAAAGCCGTTCTCTATCCCTTTCTTGTCCTTGATCTCCATGTCAAACTCCTGAAGAAGAAGAATCCATCTCAAAAGCCTCGGCTTAGTGTCCTTCTTGGAATAGAAGTACCTCAAAGCCGCGTGATCTGTGTAGACAATAGTCTTGGAACCCACGAGGTATGACCGGAACATCTCAAAAGTGAACACTACTGCCAATGGCTCCTTCTCCGTGGTGGTGTACCTTGTTTGCGTGTCATCCAAGGTTCTTGAAGCATAGTAAATCACGTGCAGCTTCTTATCTTTCTTCTGACCTAGAACGGCTCCCACGGCGTAGTCGCTAGCATCACACATAATAGGCACGGATACTAAAGCTTCCTTGATGGTCACGAAAGCTTGCAAACACTCCTCATCAAAGACAAAATCAGCTTCCTTGCACAACAGCCGCGTAAGAGGGCGTGCAATCTTAGAGAAATCCTTGATGAAGCGCCTGTAGATGCCAGCATGTCCAAGAAACTCCTCACCCCTTTGACGTTAACCGGCGGCTCGAGACTCATCATGACTTCAACCTTAGCCTTAACAACCTCAATGCCCTTCTCTGATATCTTATGGCCAAGCACGATCCCTTCCTTCACCAAGAAGTGACATTTTTCCCAATTAAGCACCAAGTTTGTCTCCTCACAACCCTTTAGTACCTTGCAAAGATTCAGCAAACACGCAGAAAAGGACGCACCATAGACCGAGAAGTCATCCATAAACACCTCTACCATCTCTTCTATTAGATCGGAGAAGATCGACATCATACACCACTGAACCGTAGCCGGTGCGTTACGCAACCCGAATGGCATCCTTCGATACGCGAAGGTGCCATAAGGGCATGTAAAGGTCGTCTTCTCCTGATCATTTGGATGGATTGGTATTTGGAAAAATCAACTATATCCATCAAGAAAGCTATAGTAGGGGTGATTAGCAAGTCTTTCAAGCATTTGATCAATAAAAGGCAAGGGAAAATGATCCTTTCTAGTAGCAAGATTATGCTTCCTATAATCAATACACATACGGTGTCCAGTAATAGTCCTAGTAGGTATAAGCTCATCTTTGTCAGTTTTAATGACCGTGATCCCTCCCTTCTTGGGCACCATGTGTACGGGAGAAACCCACGTGCTGTCACTTATGGGATTGATCACGTCAGCTTCTAGCAGCTTAAGAATCTCTTTCTTAACAACCTCTTTCAAATTAGGATTCAAACGCCTTTGATGTTCTATAGAAGAGGCATTCTCATTATCCAAGTGAATCCTATGAGTGCAAAACATTGGTGAAAGGCCCTTGATGTCACTTAGAGAGTACCCAATGGCCTTCCTATACTTTCTCAACTCAGTTAAGAGCGAGTGCAACTCATCATCACTTAAGTTTTCATTCACAATCACGGGTTAGGTTTCATTAAGCCCTAAGAAAGCATACCTTAGCCCTTTTGGGAGCTCCTTAAGGTCCATCTTTGGGGCTAACAGCTCGCTCCAATCATCCTCGTGGCTGTTGCTGCAGTTTTCCTCCTTGGAACCTTCCTTAGAACCTGAGACATGGCCCTTGAGGCTGCTTTCTCCAACCGCTATCCCTTCTGAAATCGAGTCGTCCAGTCGATCTTGCTCTCGATGTCGTCTAGATCGAGAAGTTTCGCTCGATTCACTCACTTGATTTAATGTGGATCGAGTGAGAGATTGAGACGCTGAGTTGATCTCTGGATTAGACCCCAAACTGATCGGAAGGCTTCGCTCGATCTTGGACTCGATTGATTTCCTGGATCGATCACCCTCCTCGATCTGACTGTCGATTGCTGCACCGGATCGAGTTGTGCTCTCGATTGTCTTGTCGATTTGACCCCTGGATCGAGTAATGTCATCGATCTCGGAGTCGATCTCTAGGCAAACGCCTTCATCTTTTAGCACAACCTTCCTTGAATCGAGCAAGTTTACGTATTCCTGAGTCCTCTCATCCACGTAACCGAACTCTCCTGGCTCCTTAGTCAATGCCAGCTTTAAATGATCTTTCTACGCCAACTCCTCTAGCAACTCATCCGCTAAGGCATCCAACGTTTCAATGTAGAAAGCTTGCCCTTCTATCATAGGCTTCTTCAGAACCTCGTTGATGTCAAAGTCCAGAGCAATCTTCCCATTCTTGACGTCTATGATGGCTCCGGCGGTGGCTAAGAACGGTCTATCGAGAATGAGTGGATCCTTAGGCTCTTCGTCCATTTCCAACACAACGAAGTCTGTGGGCACGTTTACTCCACTGATTCTCACTGGCAAGTCCTCAAGCAAACCCACGGGTAACCTCACACTCCTGTCAGCTAGTACCAACTAGATTCTACAATCTTTGAACCAGGTAAAGCCAAGTTTCTTTGCTACGGAATGAGGCATCAGATTTATACTATCTCCGAGATCACAAGGCAACTCTTGAACTCCAAATGACCTAAAGCGCAAGGTATAGTGAAGCTTCCAGGGTCTCCCAACTTCTTAGGGACTATCTCCTTGTGTATCACAGAACTGCACTCCTCACTACGAACCAGGACTTCCTTGCTTTCCTTATTCTTCTTCACGAGTGTATTGAATTTGGCACGCTTAGGCATCATTGCAAGGCAGTCCACGAGAGGTAGCTTGATCTCTACGTCCTTAAGGTGCTTCTCAAACAAGACTCTATGCTTCTCTATGAGTTGCTTCTTTAAGCGTCCAGGAAAAGGTAGCTTAGGTACATACGGTGGAGGTACATAAGCATCCTTCTCCTTAGTAGTTTGCTCCGCTTTCTTCTCAACAACCGCTTTCTCACCTCTCCTTGGCCCTTGAATCCAAACATTGTCAAAGTTTATCTCATCATCAGCTGAAAGCTTACCCTCCCCCTCTTGAATTACAATGTCCTCGTTGATCTTGGGAGTAACCGTAGGTGCAAGCTCTTTTCCACTCCTTAGCGTAATAGCATTGGCGTATTCCTTGGGATTCTGCTCACACTTGCCCGGTAAGCTATTATGACCGCTTGTACTCGCCTTTCCCTTCTCTAGCTGCTTGATCTTTATATTCAAGTTTGTGATCTGAGTAGAGAAATCCGTGAAAGACGAGTCTAAACGAGTGTTCATCTCGGCAAACTTCTGATTTGTAGATGCTTGCCCTTGGATCAATTGTTGAAACATAGCTTGGACAGGATCAACTTGTTGTTGTTGCATCGGTTGTTGTTGAGGTACAAAGCCCGGAGGGTACATTGGCGTATAACCCTTGTTTCCTTGCTGTTGTCCTTGGAAGTTGTTCTGCCCTTGCCCTTGGAAGCCACCACTCGGCTGAAATCCTTTGTTGTATGGTACGAAAGGCTTTGCTTGCTAAGCAGGGTACACTTGATCCTTAGGGTTCGCGACGTTGGTGCTATGGTATGAGAGATTATTGTTCTGGTTGTAGCCTTGTGAGTACCCTTGAGGTTTGTAGTTGTTTTGACCGGCCACCCAATTGGCTTCTTCTTGACTCAACTCAAGCTTCTCTAAGGTTTCATCTGCTTCACCAACAAAGTGAACATGCTTCTGATTAGCCAACACCAGCTTATCAATCTTCTCATGTAATGACTTAAGCTCTTTCTTGTGAGACTCTAGCTCAGAACCTCTCGGTGCACGGTCGTAATCTTCAGCGTAGTTGTCGTCACTCAATGTCAAGTTCTCAATCAGCTCCATGCCTTCTTCTACCTCTTGACCAAGGAAGTTTCCCTTACTAGCCGTGTCAAGCAACAAGCGAATCTTAGGTGAAGCTCCGCACTAGATAGTGCTTAGAAGAGTCTCTTCGCTGAAGCCGTGGTGAGGACACTGGATAGTGTAGTCCTTGAACCGCTCCATGGCTTCATTGAAAGTCTCATTGTTCCTTTGAGTGAAGCCGCTGATCTCGCTTCTCAGCCTTGCTGTTCTGGTGCTAGAGAAAAGCTTTTAGAGGAAAGCCTTCTTACACTCAGCCCAAGATGTAATGGTGCCTTGTGGAAGTATCTTCTCCCAATGTTTAGCCTTGTCTCCAAGAGAAAATGGAAAGAGACGCAGCTTGAAAGCATCTTCGGATACGCCATTTATCTTGATCATCCCACATACTTGTTCGAAGTTATCAAGGTGCTCCAAGGGATCTTCCATTGCTAGCCCGTGAAACTTAGTGTTTTGCACCATTGAGATGAATCCCGGCTTAATCTCGAAGTTATTGTTCTGTACAGGAGGAGGAGTGATCCCAAACCTATTGTGATGGGTATTGGGAGCATCTCCCGCTCCTATGATCCTTGGGGGTCTAGCCGCATGTTGGGGGTTTCCATTACCCCTTCCCACTGCCGTGTTAGCTGGAGGAGGTCCCTCTGGATGCTCGTGCTCAGCCACCGCTTCAAAATCCACTGAAACTTGCTGAACAATCTCCTCAAAATCTCTAGCTTGCTCTCGTACTCTTCTTTGTCGTGAATGACCAAGTTGATGAATGTTGTCCAAGGGTTGAAGTAGATTGTTGTCTCCCCTTGAACGAAGATTCATGTACCTGAGAAACATAAGTTTGAGAGTAGAGAAATTAGTAACGAAAAGAAAAAGAAAGGCCTAGTCTTTACTAAACCCCAAATCTCAATGCTTTCTAAACACTCCTAAGATGACAACAGCGCCATTTGATAGCAAGATTTTTAATCTCTAAAGGGAGTGATGCAATGCAACAGGAGGTTATCAAAACTCAAGCAGCATACAGTCGTAGTATAGCATGCAAGAGGAATCAATCCAACCTAGGAGCTAGAAAGTGCAATGAGAATGCAAGGATCATGTAAAGCTAAGCAAATGATGAACGGTTTTGTAAAAATCCTAAAAACTAGATGCAACGACTAAATGCAAGGTAAAACTATTTTAAAATTACCAGGAACGAAGGAACTACCATGAGGAACAAACACAATGATTAAAATGCAAAGCTATGAATTTATAAAAATCGACTAGTGGATCGACCACAGGATCGACCACTAGATCGAGCAACAGCGATCGATCTCGTCTAAAAGTTCAAATGAAACGAAACTAATGACCAGGATGCAACAGATAACAAGCAAATGGTTAACAGAGATGAAAGAATACTAAGAAGAGGGTCTAGGGTTGAGATTCATGTTCAAGGGTTTCAAAGGTTCAAGCTTGGTTTGAAAACTCTAGATCTACTCACTTCGTGAGATTCTCTAAGCCGTGAAAACAAAACAAGATTCATCCATGGCATGTGGTATGGATCACTCCTTCATACTCTCCTCCAGACCCATGGCGTTTGGCGGAAAAAGAGATTGAAGGGCAAGGAAATCATATTTCAAACACGCGGCTTAACTAGTCCCCTAAACTACCATGGCGTTTGGGAAAGGGTAACTAGTCTCTAGGATGCGATTTTCAGAGGTCTCTGGATCCTGTCAAGGTAAGAGACCTCTCTGATCATAAAGATCTTGGCGTGAGACTCTTTAAGCCTTAAGAACTCGACATCCTAGAAGAGAAAGCCATGAAGAACAAGAAAACACCAAACTTGAAAACCTTTTCGACCCCTTTGAATCTTCTCACCCCAAAACCCGATTAAACTACTCACTACACATTTGGTAAACCAAGCAAAGAATAAACGACGAACTCATAAACATAAAGAGCGATGGATTTAAACTTAAACGATTCAAAGATTCAATACAAGACAAGAAAAGCTTCAAAGTCTAACAATGGCGAAATCGCCTTCGAACAGAGAGAAAAAGATGAAAATGATAAAGTGAAAACGTGTCTGAGAAAGCATGATCGCCCCCTTCCCAAAATAGGCCAAACAGCTCGATGGTCCCCCCCCCCCTCGCTAGCAGCCAAAAACGGTTGAAGTGCACTGAGATCGACCTCGAGATCGAGCATCTCGCTCGATCATCTTCAGACATCGTGCCTTCAGCTCAATCTGTGTCTCGATCTTATTCGGCGGATCGAGTGCTTCGTTCGATCTTGAAGTCGATCTATGGAGGATCGAGTGGTGGACTCGATCCAACTCTCGCTCTGCATGGCGTCATTCAAGTCCGTACTCTTTGATCGATCGCTTCACTCGATCTCCGTCTCGATCAGTTCCCTTGGATCGGTTGGACTACTCGATCTTCTGGTCGATCTCATCTAGATCGACCGGCCATGGTCGATCCGCTTCTCGATCTCTGGTCCTTAGCAAGCATTCCTGAATTCTCCAAGTCCCACGAACCTCCTCACGAGCCTCAGCACGTCCAAGAACCCCCCAAGACTCCAAAGTAACCGAAAACAACCTGTATGCGATGCGAAATGCAAGAAATGTGCATATGCTGGTGCAAGAATACTCTAGGACCTAAAGTGATGCAAACTAGTCTAAAATGCAATGTTTATGCGTGAGAAACTAACTTATATGTATGCAAAATGTATAGAATATGCAGCTATATCAAGCATGCAGCTGTTCTTCTGGTAGAGTGTCATTAATTGGGACAAAATCATCTATCCTCAGTCTTGAGAGGTGATCAGCAACTCCATTCTCAATGCCTCTCTTATCCACAATCTCCATATCAAATTCTTGTAAGAGGAGGATCCACCTAAGGAGCCTTGGTTTGGTGTCTTTCTTGTCATAGATGTGTCTCAGCGCAGCATGATCAGTATAAACAATCACATTGGAGCCTACTAAGTAGCTTATGGACTTATCAAATGCAAAGACAACTGCTAAGAGCTCCTTCTCAGTTGTAGCATATTTTGACTGAGCCTCATCCATAGTTCTGCTAGCATAGTAGATAACATGAAGTTTCTTGTCAACTCTCTGCCCTAAAACTGCTCCAACAGCATAGTCACAGGCATCACACATTATTTCAAATGGCAAATCCCAGTTTGGAGCTTGGACTATTGGCGCTGATACCAGAGCTTGTTTGAGGGTGAGGATGGCTTGCAGGCAGTCTTCATCAAACACAAACTCTGTCTCCTTACACAACAATCTTGTCAAGGGTCTTGCAATCCTTAAGTAGTCTTTGATGAACCTCCTGTAGAAGCTAGCATGCCCCTGAAAGCTTCTAATCCCTTTGACAGTGGTTGGAGGTTCTAAGTGCACCATTACATCTATCTTAGCCTTGTCCACTTCTATCCCTTTCTCTGAGATCTTGTGACCCAAAACAATGCCTTCTTGCACCATGAAGTGGCACTTCTCTCAATTCAGAACCAGTTTTGTTTCTTCACACCTTTGGAGAACCTAAGAAAGGTTAGACAAGCAGACACCAAAGGAGGATCCATAGACACAAAAATCATCCATGAATACCTCCACCATCTCTTCAAGCAAGTCAGAGAATAATGAGGTCATACACCTCTGAAAAGTTGTTGGAGCATTGCATAAAACAAAAGGCATTCTCGTATAAGCAAATGTTCCATATGGGCAAGTAAAACTAGTTTTCTCTTGATAATTAGGATGGATAGGGATCTGAAAGAATCTACTATAACCATCAAAGAAGCAGTAATACTTATGGTTTGCTAATCTTTCTAGCATTTGGTCTATGAATGGCAAAGGGAAGTGATCTTTCCTAAAAGCAGAATTAAGTTTTCTGTAATCTATGCACATCCTATGACCAGTGATTGTTCTAGTTGGTATTAGCTCATCATTTTCGTTTTTTACAACAGTGATCCTTCCTTTCTTAGGCACCACATGGACTGGTTAGACGCATGTGCTGTCTGAGATAGGATAGATCACTCCCTCTTCCAGCAACTTCAAGATTTCTTTTTTAACTACTTCTTTCAGATTAGGATTCAATCTCCTTTGAGGTTCAACAGAAGTTCTTGTCTCTTCCTCTAGATGGATCCTATGAGTGCAGAGGTTAGGAGAAATGCCTTGAATATCATCTAATGAATATCCTATGGTTCTTCTAAACCTCTTTAACACCTTGACAAGAGCAAGGATCTCATCATCATTGAGGTTATAATTGACAATTACAGAATACGTAGAGTTAGAGCCCAAGAAGACATACCTTAGCCCTTTAGGAAGAGGTTTGAGCTCCACCTTGGGTGCCTTGAGCTCACTCCAGTCCTCATCCAAGTTGCTCTGCTCCTTGGCGCCAACTTCATTGCTTGGAGGACCAGTTTCTTGAACCGAGAGCACCTCTCCTTATGTGTAATCCAGCTTCTCAAATGATTCCTCTTCTTCCAGACCTTGTGAGAATCCAGCCTCAGCTTGTAACCCAAACTCTCTTTATCCATGTAACCATCTTCTCTATGCTCCTTTGTCAAAGCCACTTGGAGTTTATCTTCACAACACAACTCCTCTTGAAGCTCATCATGCAGCTTCTCTAAGATCTCAATCTTAAACACTTGGCCTTCAATAGTGGGCTGTTGCATGATCTACTTTATGTCAAATTTTAGAGACATGTCTTTACCCAATTGCAGCTCAATCTTCCCTTTCTTGACATCAATGACAGCCCATGTTATGGCCAGAAAAGGTCTCCCTAAGACGAGAGGGTCCCTAGGTTCCTCATCTATTTCTAAAACCATAAAATCTGTAGGTATCTCCACATTACCAATTCTTAAAGGTATATCTTCAAGCAGGCCCTTGGGGAGCCTCACTGATCTATCAGCCAACACCAAAGAGATTCTACAATCCTTGAACTTAGTGAAGTCTAGGCGTTGTGCAACAGAATAAAGCATCAAGCTGACACTAGCTCCTAGATCACACAAGCATTTCTCAAACAGAAGTGGACCTATAGAACAGGGCAAAGTGAAACTTCCTGGATCACCAAGCTTGTTGGGAGTCAATCTTCTTTGCTGAATACTGGCGCTACACTCATATGTGAGTACCACCATCCCTTGGAGGTCCTTTGTTCTCTCAGCAACAGCATCATTCAAGAATTTCTGATAAGGTGGAACCAAGACAAAAGCATCTACCAATGGCATAGTGAGCTGGATTTTCTTCATCTGTTCATTAAAGATTCCTTTATATTTAGCAACCAGTTGCTTCTTAAACCTTCCAGAAAAAGGTATTGTGGACTGATAAGGAGGAGGGATGTATCTTGCATAAATCAAAAGGCATTCTGCTAGAAGAAAATGTTCCATAAGGGCAAGTAAAAGTAGTTTTCTCTTGATCATTAGGATGGATAGGGATCTGAAAGAATCCACTATAACCATCTAAGAAGCAGTAATACTTATAATTTGCTAATCTTTCTAACATCTGGTCTATGAATGACAAAGGGAAGTGATCTTTCCTAGAAGCAGAATTAAGTTTTTTGTAATCTATGCACATCCTATGACCAGTAATTGTTCTAGTTGGTCTTAGCTCATCATTATCGTCTTTAACAACAGTGATCCCTCCTTTTTTAGGTACCACATGGACCGGTGAGACCCATGTGCTATCTGAGATGGGATAGATCAGTCCTGCTTCCAGCAACTTTAAGATTTCCTTTTTTACTACTTCTTTTAAATTAGGATTCAGCCTTCTCTGAGGTTCAATAGACGTTCTTGTCTCATCCTCTATATGGATCCTATGAGTGCAGAGGTTAGGAGAAATGCCCTGGATATCATCTAGTGAATATCCAATAGCTTTCCTAAACCTCTTTAACACCTTGACAAGAGCCAGGATCTCATCATCATTGAGGTTGTCATTGACTATAACAGGGTAAGTGGAGTTAGGACCTAAGAAGACATACCTTATCCCTTGAGGAAGAGGTTTGAGCTCCACTTTGGGTGCCTTGAGCCCACTCCAGTCCTCTTCTGAGATGTTCTACCCTTTTGCTCCAGCTTCTTTGCTTGGGGAGTCAACTGCTTGAGCTGATAAGGCTTCCTTTCTTGTGTACTCCAACTTTTTAAATGGCTCTTCCTCTTCAAAGAATCTGTGAGAGTCTAACCTCAGCTGATAACCCAATCTTTCCTTATCCAAGTATCCAGTATCTACATGCTCCTTTGTCAAAGCTACTTAAAGCTTGTCTCCACAACATAACTCCTCTTGAAGTTCATCATGCAGCTTCTCTAAGATATCGATCTGGAACACTTGGCCTTCAATAGTAGGCTGCTGCATAATCTGCTTGATGTCAAATTTCAGAGACATGTCTTTACCCAATTGTAGCTCAATCTTTCCTTTCTTGACATCAATGACAGCTCCTGTTGTGGCTATAAAGGGTCTCCCAAGGATGAGAGGATTTCTAGGCTCCACATCCATATCTAAAACCACAAAATCAGTAGGTATCTCAACATTCCCAATTCTGAGTGGTACATCTTCAAGCAAACCTTTGGGAAGTCTCACTGATCTATCAGCCAACAGCAAAGAGATCCTACAGTCCTCAAACTTGGTGAAGCCTAGGCGCTGTGCTACAGAGTAGGGCATCAAGCTGACACTAGCTCCTAGATCACACAAACATTTCTCAAACAGAAGTGGGCCTATGGAGCAAGGTAAAGTAGAGCTTCCAGGATCTCCTAGCTTGTTTGGTGTAGCTTTCTTCTGTTGAATAATGGCACTACACTCATGTGTGAGGATCACCATCCCTTGTAGGTCCTTGGTTCTTTCAGCAACAGCATCCTTCAGGAATTTCTGATAAGGAGGAACCAGTACAAATGCATCTAGTAGTGGCATAGTGAGCTGGATCTTCTTCATCTGTTCATCAAAGAGCCTTTTATATTTAGCAACCAGCTGCTTCTTGAACCTTCCAGGAAAAGGTATGGTGGGTTGATAAGGAGGAGGGATGAACTTTGGTTCTTTGAATAACTCCTTAGAAGCTTCCTTTGCTTTGACCTAAGCCACTTCCTTATCCTTGGCTTTTTCTGGAGTCTTTTCAGCTTCAATCATCTTATCCTATGGAGTGTCTTCATTTACTTTAACCTCCACCCCTTCTTCTTGTTCCTCAATGTCCTCATTGGGTGTAGAGGGCGTCACTCTTGGGGGAAGCTGCTTTCCACTTCTTAAAGTGACAACTTTGACACATTCTTGTGTTAGTGAAGAGGTGGATGCTGGAGCCATGCTCTCTAGTTTGTTGATCTTCATATTCATATGACCTATGTGTGACTGTAGTCTTGAGTCAATTCCTTTGTGTATTTCATCAGTCATACTTCTGTGAATATCAGTCAAACTCTTTTGGATCTCAACAGCAATCATCTTTTGGAGTTCCCCATTAGTAAGTTGTTGGAGTTGGATGAAAATTTCTTTATACTCCAAATCATGTGAAGGTGGAGAGGTGTTGATGCCAACTGGTTGAGAAGAGGAACATTGATGCTGTTGAGGATGATTGTCTCCATAGGACTGGTGAACACAAACGGCATGGTCTTTATGCATCATTGGTGTTCCTTGTTGTTGGACGGCTTGGACTTGATGTTCTTTGTAGTTGTTTGGTGAGATAGCACTAGGAAGGATTGTAGTGGTTTCATTGAGCAGCAAGTCAACTCTCATCTGCAAGGCTTTCATCTCTTACAATGCTGTCTCTAGTTTTTCTTCAGTGGCTTTGGACTGTTGTTCCTTATCATCCACAAAGTCCCAATTGCTGAGTGCCATGTTCTCTACTAGTATCCAGCCTTCATCAACATCTTTGCCAAGGAAGTAACCATTGCTAGCTGTATCTAGGAGGATTCTTATCTTTGAGAGAACACCTCTATAGAGTGTGGACAGTAGTATTACCTTGGTAAAGCCATGGTGAGGACATTGATGAGTGAAACCTCTAAACTTTTCCCATGTGTCTCCAAAGCTTTCATTAGACCATTTCTTGAAGTTTGTGATCTTATTTCTGAAGTATGCAGTTCTTGAGGGAGAGAAGAACTTGGTTAAGAAAGCACCTTTACATTGTTCCCAAGTGGTGATGCTGCCTTGTGGTAGAGATTTCTCCCATAATCTAGCTCTGTCACCAAGGGAGAATGGGAATAACTTTAGCTTCGAACCATCATCTGAGAGTCCACTAAGCTTTGTCAAAGTGCATATCCTCTCAAAGTGGTCTAAGTGCTCAAGAGGGTCTTGGTTTGGCAATCCAAAGAACCGCTTCTCTTGGATCATGGTGATGAGACTGCTCTTGATCTGATATTGCTGAGTCTCCATAGGTGGAAGGATACCTTGTCTTGAAGCATAGTTGGATGGTATATCAGCAGCACCAATAGGACTTCTTGGTCTTTGAACTCTCATTCTCCAATCACCTTGTAAACCAGCTTGACCTTGTTCACCTTGCAGGCCTAAAATCCCTTGAGGACCTTGTAAACCTTGTGGACCTTGCAACCCAAAATAAAAAGCATACTGATGTTCTTCCATGCTGCAACAGCTGAATTCTGACTTTGCAAACCCCAAATCTTTGACCTTGAACCTCAGTTGTAGTTGTAGACACTTAAGAGTAGTGGTGTGGTACCTACAAAAGAAATTCTAGACCAAAAGAAAAATCAGTAACCAAAAACGAAAATAGCAAAGCTTGATCTCAAGATCTCTACAAATCCTACTGAACAAAGCATTTCCCTAATGGTAACGGCGCCAAATTGATACAAGAGTTTTGACTTTCTTGGTCAATCACCCATTGTACTAGTCAATGTAGCATTGGGTATTTATGTCAATCCAAAGGGGAAGATAGAAACAGCATGATTATAGCAGATTTCCTAATTCAAGCAGATATAAAAGGGGTTTAGAATATCTAGCAACCTAAATGATCAAGCAGAAATGAAGCAAACACAAAACAAAGGGTGAAAAGCAAGCAAAACAACTAAAACAAAGGCAAAACAGGGCAAATCCGAATTCAAGCTAAAAACAGAGAAAAGATGGGACTTGAGATGAGATAATTGGTGTTAGGGAACTCTTGACTCAATCTAAGATGCTTACAAACTCACACAATGCTATTCCCTATGCATAGGATTCATTTATATGACTAATCCAATCTTTTGGCACTAATCTCTTTGCTAATTACCAAGTCAATAACTAATTCTCATTAGTGAAATGATAAAGAACAAGCATTAAGACAAATCTATCAACCCTATATTTCCAAATCACTCCCTAGACAGTCAATCTCTTGAGCTTGGATAAGCAATTCTCTTGCAAAGCAGTTCAGGCATTTCATCAAACACTTAGTGGGCATAAAATGAGCCTAAGATCTTAATCAACTTAGCTAGAGCTAATTAAGCATTAAACATAGCAATCAAGAAAGGAAATGGAAGAATCAGCACTAAGCAATCATAGATAGAGTCTCAAATTTCATAAACCTAACCCATCTCAAATCCCTAAAAAAGACCATCAAATTCAAAGAGAGAAAGATGACTAATCATGATTAGAGAGATTAAACAAGATGAAAGGTGCAAATAATTAAAATCAAGCAAAGATTCAAATTACAAAACCCAAAAGGTCTAAACAAAGAAGAAAGAACTGCTAGATAAAAGCTTGTTCTCAGAAATTAGGAATTTTTCATATTTATAGGAGTCTAAGAAAAAATGGCAAAATTGTAAATAAATGATCTTCAGACTGGGTTCATATCAATCAGTTGTAACAGTCTGGACTTGATTGTTACGAATCATATCGGTCTGGAGAGGGATTGATACAGTGATCGAAATACACACGGCGCGTTTGTATCGATCACTCCTGACCAATACCTTTGATCGATACACTTTGTATCAATCACTTCTTGATGGATATGAATGATCGATATGGCTTGTATCGGTCACTCCTTGACCGATATCCTCCGTGCGCAGACCGATAAGCTCTGCAGAGATCGTCTGCCTTGGTCCCTTTTGCTCCTTTTGGCCCAGCTAGCTTTCTGGATCATCCTCAAAGCTCCTCTAAGCTCCTTTTAGCTCCACAAGCACCTAAAAACATCCATAATGCAAGAAAAATGCAAACTATATCTTAAATACAACCTAAGTCTAAAAGGAGAAGAAAATGGGACAAAAACTAATGAAAACATGCAAAAGATAACCAAAACATATACTAAATGCAAGCCTAAATGGTGTAAATGCAAGAGATATCAATAGGATTACATGAGTTTAGATAGAAATGAAAGTGAGTACACAAAGAGTCTAACTCATAGTCAAAGGAACAACTAACAAAGATTATAAATAAAACTAAGTTTGAATGACTCTTGAACAGTATTCGCACTTGATCCTTTGGCTGATTCTCTTTACACAGTTTTGGTAAATGAAAACATTGGGCTTAGTAACTTTCTGATCTGTTTGTCTCATTCAAACCTTTGCTGGAAAACTCATTGGAACAAAACCAAGGACAAGGAACAAGAGTACAAATGATCACAAACCAATTAGTGATTTTCTTGGCTTGTATAAACACCAAAGTGGTTCGAGTTGAGCCTTCTGCAATCCTGTCCAAGTGATCTTTAGCCTTGAACATTTGGTTAAGTAGTCCTCGAATTCCCTTTATGAATTTTTTAGGTCGTGCTTGTGTCATAAGGTCCATCCGGTACAACTAACTCCCCCTCAACTTCAAGCTCAGGTTCAATCTCGGATACAAACTCAATCTTCTTGGTTCTGACCATGATCGCATCATCTTCCCTCTCTTGAAAATGATTTGGCCACAAATTCGAACCATCTGCCTTAAAGGGACCAAGACAGAAACGTCAAAACTTGAACTAACATTATATTAACCTTCAAGATTGAGTTGGTAAGCATTATCAGTGATCCACATGACTATCTTGAATGGACTATCAACTTTTGGCATGAGTTTTAACTTTATTTCTGCTCGAAACCTTTTCTTTCTCAAATAATACCATACAAGAACTCCAACATCAAAAACAATCTTGCATCTGTCTTTGTTTGCTTATCTTTTATACTGCTTAGCCTTTTATTCAATGTTCTTTCTGGGTTTCTCATGGATCTGTTTGACAAGATCAACTTTTTTTTTCCATCCACCCTAGTTCTTTCACTCAAAGGCCATGGGGTGAGATCCAAAGGATTAATTCCATAAATGATTTTAAATGGAGAAAACTTAGTAGCAGAGTAAATCGAGTGATTGTATTCAAACTCTACATGCGACAAACATTTTTCTCAAGTTCTCAAGTTTTTTTTTTTGACCAATGAACACAACAAAGTGGACAAGGTTCGGTTAACTACTTCAGTTTGACCATCAGTCTGAGGATGATAAGTAGTTGAAAACAATAACCTAGTTCCAAGTTTTGACCAAAGCGTCTTCCAAAAGTGACTCAAAAACTTTGTATCTCTACTAGAAACAAAAGTCCTAGGCATATCCTGCAAATGGACTATCTCTTTGAAAAACAAATCAGCTATATGAGATGCCCTATCAGTTCTGTGACAGGGAATGAAATGGGCTCTTCTCGAGAGCCTATCTACCACCACAAAGATGGAGTCCTTTCCAGTCCTAGTTCAAGGTAAACCAACCATAAAGTCCATAGAAATGTCATTCCAAGGCTGAGTAGGAATAAGTAAAAGAGTATACAAAACGTTTGGCTGCATTTTGGATTTAGTTTGCTTGCAAGTGACACACAATCCACAGATATGTTCCATGTTTTTCTTCATTTGTGGCCAGTGAAAGTCATCTAACATAACCTGAAATGTCTTAGCAACTCCATAATGTCCCATCAAACCTCTTCCATGGGCTTCTCTGACTAATAAATCTCTAATGTAACAATTATGGACACACAAAGGATGATCATTGAACAAAAATCCTTTATGCGTATAATACTTTCCAAACGCAAACTTCTCACTAGCTTTGTACACTTTTCTAAACTTAGAATATGTTTCATATAACTCTTTAAATTGTTCAAAACCTAACAACTTAGCATCAAGATAGAAATAAATGCATACTGTCGTGACAACACGTTTGCAACAATATTATCATTACCTTGCTTGTACTTAATAACATAAAAAAACATTTCAATGAATTCAGACAACCGAGTATGCCTCCTGTTAAGCTTTTATTGTCCTTTCAAGTGTTACATGTGTTACGTAATCCTATGTCTATCATCCTAATATCAAAGATCCATGACAAAATTCAAAAACCCTTTTAAATCCGGCTAGTAAACTACACAGACATAGAAACGAAAATCATAGTGCAAGACATGAAAATATACGATTAGATTAAAGTACAAAGAGGGTTAAGAAAGCTGCTCCAAAAGAGTTGTGCAGATAGAGATCTTCTCCGCTGAAAGTAAAATCAAAAGATGAAAAACGAAGAACTAAGAAGTAGAAAATAAATAAAAAGTTATGATGAACTCGATGACTATGTGAATGCCTACCTCCAAATGATTTAAAACCCTAAAATGCTTCATAAGTCACCAAAATTCGAGGGGCTTGGACTTGAGCTTGACAAGCACATCTTCTTTTGGCCGGTACCTGAGCATTCGCTGGTAGCTGAGGAGCTGGAGGACCGGTGGTTGCTCTTTGATTTATGCACCTGCATTATTTTTGCGGTAGCATAACATGTCTTTAGTAAATCGAGGATATCTGGAGATTTAATCATGGGAATGCATACAAACCACTTTGCCGCAAAGCGTAGCTCAATTCATAGGAAAATATGAAAACTATTTGAAAACTTTTAAAAACTAATTTAAAACACCTGCAACAAAATCTTGAATTTATAGCTATATTATATTAAATATGGCTGTTATCACAAGGCATATCCAATTGTTCAAAATGTGTTTTTGATTTGATTTTTTTTTATAAGATGAAAATTAAAAGATAATCCAGAAAGATGTAAAAAACCTCATTTTAGTTGAATAATAATGAACGTAATTTTTGATGGATTTGTTTTATTAATTTATTTAATATAATATAAATTTTTGGTTATAAAGAATAAATGAATCTTTTTAATATTTTATTTAATTTAATATATGAAAATAAATTAAAGCTATTTTAATAACAAAACTTAAAATTATGTTATTTAGAAAATTATCCTACAATAAATAATTATATATATATATAATTAAATATATATTAATCAGATTTTTAACTGTTTTGGTGTTTTAGGTAGCCTTTCTAAGAGCATTGAAGACAAAAATAAAAGATAACCATCTAGCGGATTAGTTTACAAAACTGAGAAAATCTTTACATTTAAAAATGAATTAGAGAGGAATCTCTTATAAGTTATAAGTCTGCTGTCAAGATAAAAAAAGAAGTTGCAAGTGTCATTGCAAATCACATTAAAACTTTGACATACATATGGAAAAGGAGTTTCAAAATTATATAACACAAGGTTAAGTCTCATTCCAGTAAGATAACCTTGCTTCAAAATATTATCATATAATGGTTTAATATATATATATATGTATATATATATATATATTCTAGTAACACCCAACAACATTAAAAACCAATAATAATACGGAAAGATAAAGTCGTTGAATCAGTATCTTACTTAATAACTCATCTTAACTCTAGTTTCTTGATTCAAATGAAAATGAAAATAGAAAAAAAAAAAAAAAATTGAGTTTCTTTATCATATTATACTCATGCTAATCCATCTTCTCTTCTTTTATCTTGTAAACCTGCGCATTTTCAAGCATGTTTGTAGAAGGGACTACGTTGTCATGTTCACGTTCAATTGATCTGATCCCTGTGTCCTCACTGATTCTTCTTACCTGGTTAACTTGAACCAGATTTCTCGATGGAGATGGCCTCCGTTTGCATTCTCCTCCGCTACCTCTCAATGCAGGACTAGGAAATCTGAATAGAGGTTGAGATGGAGGTTGAGCAAAAATTTTAACCTGAAATTTGACAAGTTCTTCATTTCCTTCATTAAAAATCTTCGGCGGATCAGAAAGTATTTGAGATTGCACGACTGGTTTAGGCGCTTACCAGCTAAGAACCTGAGCAGCTCTCCTAAGGTCGTTTACAGAAACTCTAAATGGAAGCTGAACCATATGTTCAACCTCAATTTCAAGTATTTCTTCATTTTGATCATTAAACATCTTCGGTTTCCAAGCAGGGTTAAGGGCCGACAAAACCACCGGAGTATAAGTAAAGCTCGGAGCCTGGCTTATTCTCTTGAGCCGCTCCTCTTTTTTGTAATCTGCTCTTCTCAGATTTCGTAGTTGAAGCTGGTCTTGGCGTCGCTTGTCATATAGTTTCTTGCTCTTTTCATCGCAGAAAAGACTCCAAGAATCAGACAATATCTTTTTTGCTTCATCAATGCTGCCAATATAGTCGTCACCATCGTCCATGACAATGGACAGGAGCATTTGTTTGATACGCTTTTGGATTGTTGCAACATCTGCGGTTTGGTCAACATCTAAAACAGCATACCAATCAACTTCATCGTCGATTTTCTTCTCAAAACCGATGAGGACATCAAGAACAGTGTTGAGACGGAGAAGACCAGAAAGCACTGGGTTTTGATCTTTTGCCTTGACAACAAACGCTTTGGCTTCAGCAAGATCACCCGCTCTATACTTCTCCACAGCAATTGCTTTCGCTCGTCTAGCTCCTAGTCTAAGGGTTTCCATACTTGATTCCTTCATTTTGAAAGATTTTTTCGTCACAGATCTTTTTTGTCTCTTAGTTCAGATCCTGCAAGATAAGAGAGATTTGATCAGAATGTGAAACAACCCAAATTTGCAAGCCATAGGCTTCAGTTCTTGAGCAGTATTGTTGAAACATTTTAGAAGCTGATCATAATATAAATTTACCAAACATGATCTAAAACCTCTTGTTGAACTATACTAATACAGGAAAGCTTTCATCATTCAAAGATATCGAGATGATATCTGATCTAGATGGTTTTGGCACCAAAGTTAATTTAACTCTGACCTTGAAATAAGATCCAAAAATATTGTTCCTTAAAGTATATATTTCCCTTTAGATCTTCTTCAGCCTTAAAAGTTCAGATATTGAAATCTTATATAAGAAATCCATAAAAATTATCTAAGGGAATCAATCTAATTACTCTTGGTCAAACAATTGATACAAAATCTAGAAAAACTGCAATAATAAATAGACAATTTGCTTGCAAAAGTAAATCAATAGAGTATGCGCGTGAAAGTTTGCTACAATATTTATATTGAGCGTGAAAGTTTGTTATAATATTTAAACAAGTTTACAAATTGCAAAGTTCATTGCATAATTAAATCAGAATAGAATTTACGTGTGAAAAATTCGTTGAAAATTCAAAAAGCTAAAAAATTTAGGAAAACAGGTTCAGGTTTAAAAAAATCTTTTTCTAGATCATATTAAGATCATGATGCCTCTAAAATAAAAACTAAAAACCATCAATAATCACCTAGATCTTAATAAAGAAATGCCCAAATGAGGAGAATTGTTATGTAAGAGCATCTCTATTAAGGTTTTTTAAAAGAATATCTAAAGAAGAAAATAATTATAAAATAAAAGTTGAAGATAATTTAGAATTGATACAGAATTAATTACCCATTAAAACATCATTTAAGACTTGTTTATTTTTTTATTGTTTTTCAATTAAATTTAATTTTCGAACTAAATTATATTAAAATCTTATTATTATTTAGTTGAGAACCTCAGATGTAGTTCTAAACCAATGAGCATGCTCTAAATATAATCTATTGAAACCCCAATCCCTGCAGTTGCATTCACTATTTAGAAAAGGATTTAGCCATCAATTAAGCGTGGCTGGTCTTATTTCGTCTGCCACAAGTATACTACATATACCAATGATCATAACCAATATCAAGTACCCAAATGAAATCAGAGAACAAAACAAATTACCCTAAAATCTTATATCCCAGCAAGATCTGGACTAAAACCCCACTAAATCACTTCAACCAATTAATTAAAACATCCACATAAATCGCAGACGATGGGTATCAAACTAAGAAGATCAAAATCAAAATGCAATATAGCCACTTCGACTTGGGAAGAACAACAAAAAACTTTGTGTTAGCGGGGAAATAAGCATATTTCCTAAAAAGTTTTCTTTAGCAGTAATCTAAGTCCATCAAGACCAGGAAGACTGCGCCGACTTAGTTCGGATTAAAGAAAATCTCTTGAGGATAACTTTCGAAGACCGGAAACATCGGATCGACTCAAAGGATAAGGAAGAATTTCTATATTCTTCGGAGAATAAGAGATATTTCCATATCGTAGATATGAAAATATTGACTAAAGACAAAAAGGAAAAGGAGTTCGAAGTAACCGGCCTCCTATCCCTATAAATAAGAAGACCTCGAAGCCAAGAAGGACAACTCATACATTCTAGAAAGCAGGAGAGCTAAAACCAGAGACTCCAACGCTTTCTAGTTTACCTCGCAAACACCTTTTTCACTTCGGCATAACCTTCCGGTTATACATTTCTTTGTAATCGCTCCGCTTTCTTGTTATTAATAAAAAGATCTTATTCTCCAAAACTCACAACTGTTAATCAAACTCTTGTGGTGATTTTCTGGTTCAACAGTTTGGCGCCGTCTATGGGGACTAGGAGAATAGATTCTTAAAAGAAAAAAACTAGCAAGCATTAGCCGAAGCAACGAGTCTCCCGATCGACAACAGCGATCTCATCAGCAACAACGATACCACCACGCACACCGGGACACCTGTTCTCGGCGAGCATATCAATATCACCGCGATCCCACCACCCACGGGAGAACACGATCACACGACATTCAACGATACATGCATGATCTTCGGAGGAGTATTCAACGACCACAATTCGCTCGAAAAAATAAAACAACACGAAGAAAAAACAGCGGCAGCAAAACGAAACTTGCTCGCCCCAAGGCACGAAGCACCAATAGGTTTCACGGTAGAGGATCTGCACAGTTCGCACGCGCCACACATCGACCCACTGGTCATAACTTTACAGATTCACGAAAGCATGGTACCAAAGCTTTGGTCGACAGCGGGAGCACCATCAATATCATCTTCAAGGATTCACTGTCAAGAATGAACACTAGTGAGAACGAGATAGCAACGACAAAAAAACCACTGGCGGGATTCGCAGGGGACACCTCCTACAGCATCGGTTCAATACATCTAATCACCTACATCGGCGGCATCGCCAAGAAGGCAGAATTTGCAGTCATCGACTGCCCGACCATCTACAACGTCATCCTCGGAATTTCGTGGATCCACACCATGAAGGCTGTCATCTCGATGTACCCTCAATGCATCAAATTACTGACTCATACCGGTACGTTCACACTGCGAGGTGATCAATCAACAGCACGAATGTGCCTTCTGAGCGAAAGAAAAATCAGAACGACAAGTACCTGCATGGTGAACGAAGACTTAGATCCGCGTCTTCGCTTCCACAAAAGACCGAAGCCCGAACGAGTTATACAGGTAAGCATTGACGAGCAACACCCGGAAAGAACTGCGAGCATTTGCAGCGACCTCGGAGAAGATATAAAAACGGAGCTTGTTGAACTTTTACACGACCACGTGCACTTGTTTGCCTGGACAATGGAGGACATGAAGTGAATCGACACCAGAATCACGTCGCATAAACTAAACGTAGATCCTATATTCAAACCAATTAAACAAAAACGCAGGAAACTCAGTCCCGTGTTTACCGAGGTTATCGACGAAGTAGAAAAACTGCTCGGCGCCGGATCGATTACCAAGGTTCAATACCCCGACTGGTTAGCTAACCCCGTCGTGGTCAAAAAGAAGAACGGCAAATAGAGGGTCTGCGTCGACTTCACCGACCTCAATAAAGCTTGCCCAAAGGACTGCTTCCCACTTCCTCACATCAACCGACTGGTCGAATCAACAGCCGAAATCCAGCTCCTATCCTTTATGGATGCCTTCTCCTGGTACAATCAGATCTTCATGCATCCCGATGACAGAGAAAAGATGGCATTCATCACCGATTGTGGAACATATTGTTATAAAGTCATTCCTTTCGGACTAAAAAACGCATGCGCCACATATCAACGGTTGGTCAACAAGATGTTTGCAAGTCAGCTCGGCTGTACCATGGAGGTTTACATTGACGATATGCTAGTCAAATCCGCAATCGCTAAAGATCACGTCGGCCACCTCAGGGACTGCTTCAAAACCCTCGACAAATACATAATGAAATTGAATCCGACTAAATGCACATTCGGCGTAACCTCAGGAGAATTCTTAGGCTATGTTGTCACCCAAAGGGGAATAGAAGCAAACCCAAAACAAATTTCGGCAATTTTGGATCTCTCGTCACCTAAAAATACGCGCGAAGTACAACGACTAAACGGAAGAATCGCCGCTCTAAACAGATTTATCTAGCGTTCAACCGATAAATGTCTCCCCTTTTATCAGTTACTTCGAATTAATAAATGCTTTGACTGGGATGACAAATGCGAAGAGGCGTTCACGGAGTTAAAGGAGTACTTAACCACCCTACCAATATTAGCTAAACCAGAGGATGGCGAGACCATAAGCAAGACCCTGGATGGAGCCGAAACTCGCTATCCAGCCCTTGAAAAACTTGCCTATGTAGTAATCATCTCGGCATGGAAACTGCGACCCTACTTCCAATCTCACACCATTGTCGTCTTCACAAGTCAGCCACTTCGAAGCATTCTGCACAGCCCGAGCCAATCATGCTGAATGGCTAAATGGGCGATCGAACTATCCAAATATTATATCGAGTACCGCGCTCGAACTAGCGCAAAATCTCAAGTATTGGCAGATTTTATGATCGAAATACCACCGGATCGACTAAATGACGAGTCGCCTACAGAAAGCTGCTGGAACTTGTACGTGGATGGTGCATCATCAAAACAAGGGTCGGCATCTGTTTGAAATCCCCAACGGGGGAGGTTCTTGAACAATCATTCAAGCTCGACTTCCTTGCCTCGAACAACGAATCCAATACGAAGCTTTGCTTGCAGGAATTTGGCTCGCCAAAGAAGTAGGAGCAAAACATATTCACGCCTTTTGTGATTCTCAGCTCGTCGCCAGCCAATTCAAAGGAGACTATGACGCGAAGAACGAGCGAATGGATGCTTACCTGAAGCAGGTTCAAGAAATAACAAAGCAATTCGACTCCTTCGAACTAACTGAGATCGCGCGAACTGAAAACACCGCTGCCGACGCACTAGCAGCATTGACATCCACGACGGATCCGGCGCTCCACCGAACAATTCCAGTAGAAATCATCGAGCAACCCAACATTCAATTATCTAAAGGATCTTGCAACGCAGTATTACACCAAGACGATGAAGTGGACGATCCAATGGAAGAAGACACTGAACAACAAAAACAACCTTGGCAAGAGGAAATCAATTCTTACTTGTTGGAAGGAACGGTCCCAGAGGATAGATGGGCAGCTAGACGCCTCCGAAGAAAATCAGCGCAATATTTCATTAAAGACGGAAACCTATTACTATTGATGAGGACCCCCAACCGGTTAGGGTACCTACCATGTACGAGCCCCCAAGAACACGTTCGGGCACAAGGACCATGAGAGAAGAATTCAAGAAAGCAGTGGAGAACCTCCTCAACCTTAAACAAACGGATGATATCAATACACTTCTCAAGCAGCTATGCATGATGGGATGGTACGATGACATGGAACGGGACGAGGCAAGATGGTACGAGGGCATGGGACGAGATGGTACGGGATATTACGACCGCATTACGTACCAGCCGCGTACCGCAGACGAAGACATTACGGTACGCGTGACCGAGGGACATGACGATCAAACGGCCCAACACTTAGGCGATTTTCAAGATGATCAAGGCCCAACCAAGAACAAGAGAGGGCTCAGCTTAGGTGAATGGCCCCTTCTCAAAGATAGCCTCGGCCCAAATCTTCTCATCATCACTCCACTTTAAAACGGCTAAGTTTCAAGGAGAGCGGCTGGACAAGACTTACCTTATACGGTTCAAAACCAATCAAGAGGCAACGGTAAGCTTTGTCCAATTATTTACACAATATCTCGTGTTTTCCCTTTGTTTTGCAGGACTTTATTTCTAGTTTCTTTTTACAACTTTTGAATTAACTTTTTGTAATCTTCTTTGATTATGCTCTTTTGTATTTTTGGTCTTGCATTTACTTTCTTTCCGACCCTAGAAGGTCACCGTCGAAGGACTATTAATAAAGTCCCATATGCGATGTTGTAGCTCACTTTTTTTACCCTATTATTAATAAAGAACGAACTTTCTTCAAAGAAAGCCGCCGCCGAGTTCTAGAGCATTGTGAGGTTTCCCCCTTGTTGTTGAGTTCAAAACTGACTTTATCACGGTTCAATCATCAGCCGTGTGTGTGTCACTCGATCCATTATTCGTCCCCATCCATTTGGTTAAGTAAAGAGTGTCGTTTGGCCAGTTGCTTGATCACCATCCCACCGTAACACTCATCACGTACCGGATCTAAGTAGAGAGTGCCGTGTGGCCAGCTGCTTGATTCCTCATTGTACTGGTCATATAAGATCATACCTTTGATCTTATATCATTTGGTATCAGAGCTTAAACGCTCCTACACCAGGTTTTATCTATTCCTTTAGATCTTTATTTTGTTTTCATTGTTTGCTTCATTGTTTTTCATAAACCAAAACCCCATAAAAATCATTTGTTGCTTTATTTCGGATGTTTTACTCATAAAAACCCAAAAGAATTTGCTTGTTAAGTTGTTAGACTCATTATCGTAAACCCCAAAAATCAAAAAAAAAAAAATTTAGCTAAGCCCTTGTGTTCTCTTTTTTTTTGCTTCGGCTAGAACTTTGTTACACTTGTGCTTGTAATCTGTTTGTTAGTCTACGCAGGTTAATAGATGGGAGAAGAAGGAGCACCGGTTGACATGGCACAACTCCTAGGTGCTATTCAAGCCTTTGGCGAGAGAATGACTAGGATTGAGAGATTGCCGCCAGCCCCGCTTCTACCAAGGAGAGGGCCGATGAGACAGCCCCAACAACCAGTAGACCAAGGGGAGACTGATGAGGACATGCTCGGCTTAAATGATGACCCGCCACCAGCACCAAACGTTCAGAACCAACCCGCGGGACGAGCTAGGGATCCTGTACACCGAGGACGTATCCGAGACGAGGAAGTTTACCGACCTAACAACAACGACGTGAAGCTGAATGCCCCAACCTTCGCTGGAAGAGTTAACCCCGAAGCTTACCTAGAGTGGGAACAGCGGATGGAGTATATCTTCGAGTATTACGGCTACAATGACCAGAAGAAGGTGTCACTAGCAGCCGCTCAGCTAACTGACCACGCCTTGTCATGGTGGGATAGAGATGTGTCCGAGAGGAGGAGGCATCGTCATGACCAGATCAGTACGTGGGCCGAGATGCGGTTCAACATGAGGAAGCGGTACGTCCCACCTCACTTTCAGCGAGACCTCCAGAAGAAGTTTCGTAAGCTGATACAAGGAAGCCGATCAGTAGAGGAGTACATTGAAGAGTTTGAACAGCTACGCAACCGTTTGGAGCTCGAAGACACGGAGGAGACCCTCATGGCTCAGTTCGTAGACGGACTACAAGATCGTATCGCAAGGAAGGTCGAGAGAGAGCCGTACCATGATATGTCTGAGCTGTTACACCTAGCCATACAAGCGGAGCAACACGTGAAGCGCAAGGTAGCTGCTACAAGCCGCTCAAAGCCTAATAAAAATTGGAGTACAACACCACCAAAGGCGTTTGACAAAGGCAAAGCCGTGGAGGTTGAGTCCCGGTTTAAAAAGCCTACAGCCGAATCCTCTATAACAACTCGGCCCGAGCAAGGTAAGCCCCCATTTTCTCAAAGAACACGTGACATTACATGTTATAAGTGTCAGGGAAGAGGTCATATGGCGAGGGAGTGTCCCAACAACCGGGTCATGATCCTCACGGCCGATGGAGGATACAAATCTCAAGATGAGATGGAAGAAGACACGGTAAAGACCGGAGCCGAGGAGATTGAGTACCCGGACTCTGGAGAACTGTTGGTGATTCGTAGAGCCCTTAGTGTTCTAGTTGAACCAGAAACAATTCAGAGAGAGAACATCTTCCATACCAAGTGCACCGTGAACACCAAGGTATGTAGTTTGATCATAGATGGTGGTTCTTGCACTAACGTGGCTAGCAAGTATCTAGTAGATAAGCTAGGTTTTGAGACTACCAAGCATCCGAGACCCTACAAACTAAGGTGGCTAAATGATGACACGAAGCTTAAGATAGCGGACCAAGTAGTTGTCACATTCAGCGTGGGAAGGTACCTAGACAAGGTGACGTGCGATGTAGTACCAATGCAAGCGGGACATCTCTTGCTTGGGAGGCATTGGCAGTTTGATAAGGAAGCTATACATCACGGTCGTACCAACCAATACACCTTTACACATGACAAGCGTAAGTACACCTTAGCTCCCCTCACGCCTATCCAAGTGCATGAAATGCAACTCAAATCTGCTAAGGATGCCAAGGTAAGTAAGACTAACTTGTTTGCTTCTACTAAAGTTGTTACACGAGCTTTAAACTGTCAAGACATGGTGCTACTAATGGTCTTTCGAGAAGGATTACTTTCAGGAGCTAGTGATAAGGAGGTACCCGCAGAGATAAGAGGGTTGCTAGAAGCGTACCAAGACATGTTCCCTGAAGAGATACCCTCGGGACTACAACCAAAAAGGGGAATAGAACACCATATGGACTTAGTGCCCGGCTCAGCCTTACCCAACAGGCCAGCGTACCGGATGAACCCCACGGAGACTAAGGAGCTTGAGAAGCAAATACAAGATTTGATGTCTAAAGGCTACATTAGGGAGAGCTTGAGCCCTTGTGCAGTTCCCGTCTTGTTGGTGCCTAAGAAGGATGGTACATGGCGAATGTGCGTGGACTGCCGTGCTATTAACAACATCACCATCAAGTACCACCACCCCATTCCACGCCTAGACGACATGTTAGATGAGCTCAGTGGTTCTACCATCTTCTCAAAGGTCGATTTGAAAAGCAGCTACCACCAGGTACGTATGAAGGAGGGCGACGAATGGAAGACTGCTTTCAAGACCAAGCAAAGTCTTTACGAGTGGCTAGTGATGCCATTTGGCCTAACAAACGCCCCAGGTACATTCATGAGACTCATGAATCATGTCTTAAGGACATACATTAGTAAGTTCGTTGTGGTTTATTTTGATGACATTTTAATTTATAGTCGTTGCCTTGAGGATCACTTAAAGCACCTTGAGCAAGTATTAGAGACACTTCGTCAAGAAGGACTCTTTGCAAACCTCAAGAAGTGCACCTTTTGCACTAATGAGTTGGTGTTTCTAGGTTTTGTTGTAAGCTCGCAGGGTCTAAGGATGGATCAGGAGAAGATACGAGCTATTCAAGACTGGCCTACACCATCTTCTATAGGGCATGTTCGAAGCTTCCACGGTTTGGCTAGCTTCTACCGGTGGTTCGTGAATAACTTCAGCACCATAGCCGTCCCTCTCACTGCCGTGATCAAGAAGGATGTAGCCTTTAAGTGGGGGCCAGTGCAAGAAGGAGCCTTCGCCAAGCTCAAATATAGCCTTACCAATGCCCCGGTACTAGTGCTTCCTGATTTTGATAAAACGTTTGAAGTTGATTGTGATGCTTCAGGATTAGGCATTGGAGCAGTACTTACACAAGGTGGCAAGCCAGTAGCCTACTTCAGTGAGAAGCTAAGCGGAGTTACGCTCAATTACCCCACGTATGACAAGGAGCTATACGCTTTGGTGAGATCACTAGAGACATGGCAGCATTACTTGCTTTCCAAGGAGTTTGTTATACACTCGGATCATGAGACACTCAAACACCTTAGAGGCCAAACAATGTTGAAAAGGAGACATGCAAGGTGGCTAGAGTTCATAGAGACGTTCCCCTACATCATCAAATACAAGAAGGGGAAAGAAAACATTGTAGTGGATACCCTCTCTAGGCGTTACACTCTCATCACTACTATGGAGGCTCGGGTTATGGGATTTGAACACATAAAAGAGCACTATGAAGAGGACCCGGACTTTGGGTTAATCTTTCAAGAGTGCAACAAAGCCCCATCAGGTCCATTCTATATACACAATGGCTTTCTTTTTCGGGATAAACGTTTATGTATACCGCATGGATCCATGAGAGAGCTACTAATCAGAGAATCACACGGAGGAGGGCTTATGGGACACTTTGGCGTGGATAAGACTCTAAGTGTGGTGTTGGAATATTTCTTTTGGCCACATCTCAAGAGAGACGTTGAACGTTTCTGCTCTAAGTGCATTACATACCTTACAACCAAATCAAGATCCCATCCTTACGGTTTATATATGCCTTTGCCTATTGATGTCATTGCATTTTGCATACATTTTGCATACTCATTAGATAGTTTTTCATGCATTTGTATCATGTTTTAGGTTAGATTGCATCACTTAGGGTCTTAGAGCATTCTTGCATCAGCATGTGCATTTTCTCGGCATTTTGCATCCATTCCAGGTTGTTTCTGGTTGCTTTGGAGTCATGGAGGTTCGTGGAGGTGTGGAGGCCGATGTAGCAGTTCATGGGAGCTCGGGAATGTGCTAAGGACCAGTGATCGAGGAGTAGATCGAGCATGACCGGTCGATCTAGGGGTTGATCGACCAGAAGATCGAGCCAACTAGGCGATCCAAGGATAATGATCGAGACGGAGATCGAGTGAAGCAATCGATCAATCGGTACAGACGTAAATGAAGCCATGCAGAGCGAGAGCCAGATCGAGTACACCACTCGATCCACCCGAAGATCGACACCGAGATCGGATGCAACACTCGATTCACCGATGAAGATCGAAACCCGGATCGAGCCGAAGACACGATGTCCGGATATGATCGAGAGAACAACTCGATCCAATGGTCGATCTCTGTCCTTTCAACCGTTTTTGGCTGTTAGCGAAGGGGGGACCATTGGATTGTTTGGACATTTTAGGCAAGGCGGCGACGCCCTTTTTCGATAACTTTTAGATTTCTTATCTTCCTTTTTATGTTTTCTCTCTCTTTTTCGAAAAAACACCATTGTAAAACCAGTTTTCTTTTGAAGCTTTTGTATTCGAATCCTTATCGTTTGATCTAGTCTTTCTTTCATGTTTATCGTTTCATTTCTTCTGCTTTGCTTGATTTACTTTATGAGTAGTGAGTAGTTTACTTTGGGTTCGGGGTTGAGAGGATTGAAGGGTAGAAAAGGTTCGATCTTGGTTTGTTTTCTAAACGTTTTTAAGGCTATCTCTTCTAAGGTGTTGAAAGCTTAATGCTTGAAGACTCTCACGCCAAGAGCTTCATGATCCGAGAGGTCCCTTACCATGACAGGATCCAGGAGCCTCGGAAGATCACACCTTAGAGACTAGTTACCCCTTCCCAAAAGCCATGGAAGTTTGGGGGACTAGTTAAGCCATTACTCGAAATCTGTTTTCCTTGCCTTTCAACCTCTTTTTCCACCAAAAGCCATGGGTTTGGAGGAGAGGATGAAAGAGTGATCTATTATGAAAGCCACGGATAGATCTTGTTTTGTTTTCGAGGCTTAGAGATCCTCACCAAGTGAGTCGATCTAAAGTTTCAAACCCAAGAACGATCCTTGAAACCCTTTATATGAATCTCAACCCTAAAGCCCTTTCTCTTAGCATATTTACGTCTCATTTCATCTTTACCTAGTTACCTGACAGCATCCTGGTCTTTAGATTCATTGTTCTTACAGTTTTAGACGAGATCGATCGTTTCTGCTCGATCTAGTGGTCGATCTTGTGGTCGATCCACTAGTCGAATTTTAACAATCCGAAGCTCTTCCCTTTAATTTGTCTGTTTATTTCTCGTGGTAACTGCTTCCTTTCTAGTATTTTTAAAATAGGTTTCACTCTGTTTAGGTTGCTGCAATTAGATTTTAGAATATTTCTCATAAACTGTCTATTACCTAGATTTGTCTTAGACCTTGCATTCTCTGTGGATTCTCTATCATCTAGAAGTGGATTGACACTCTCCTGCTTGCTTTACTACAACATTGCGTGCACTAGAGTTTTGATAGTCTCTCTACTGCATTAGAGAATAAGAATAACAGCTTATCAAATGGCGCCGTTGCCATTCTAGGTTGCTTAGAGAACATAGAGATTTGAGTCTTAGCAAAGACTAAGTCTTTACCTTTTTCAAGTTACTAATCATACTACTCTAAACCGTGTGTTTTCAGGTACATGAATCTTCTTTCAAAGGGAGACAACAATCTACTACAGCCCTTAGACAACATTCATCAGCTTGGTCACTCACGGCAAAGGAGAGTCAGAGATCAAACAAGAGCCTTTGAGGAGATTGTGCAACACGGTCTGGTTAACTTTGAAGACATGGCTGAACACGAGCATCCAGAGGGACCTCGTCCAGCAGGACGGGGCAATGGAAACCCCCAACACGCGGCTAGACCTCCGAGGATCATAGGAGCCGGAGATGCTCCCAATACCCACCACAATAGGTTTGGGATCACTCCTCCTCCAGTACAAAACAATAACTTTGAGATCAAGCCGGGTTTCATCTCCATGGTGCAAAACAACAAGTTCCACGGCTTAGCAATGGAAGACCCCTTGGAGCACTTGGACAATTTCGAACAAGTATGTGGAATGATAAAGATCAACGGTATATCAGAAGATGCTTTCAAGCTACGTCTCTTCCCCTTTTCACTCGGAGACAAAGCTAGACATTGGGAGAAGACCCTACCACAAGGCACCATCACATCATGGGCTGAGTGTAAGAAGGCTTTCCTCTCAAAGTTCTTCTCAAGCACCAGAACTGCTCGGTTGAGAAGCAAAATCAGCGGTTTCACTCAAAGGAACAACGAGACATTCAATGAGGCTATGGAGCGTTTCAAAGATTACACGATCCAATGTCCTCATCACGGGTTCAGTGAGGAGACTCTACTCAGCACCATATACCGTGGAGCTTCACCAAAGATCCGGTTGTTTCTTGATACAGCCAGCAAAGGGAACTTCCTCGGTCAAGAGGTTGAAGAGGGTATGGAGCTGATAGAAAACCTGGCGTTGAGTGATGGAAACTATGCCGAGGATTATGACCGAGCACCAAGAGGATCAGAATTAGAGTCTCACAAGAAGGAGCTCAAATCGTTGCATGAGAAGATTGACAAGTTGGTCTTAGCTAATCAAAAGCATGTTCACTTTGTTGGTGAAGCTGATGAAAACCAAGAGGAGTTGGAGCTAAGCCAAGAAGAAGCAAATTGGGTGGCTGGACAGAACAACTACAAATCTCAAGGCTACAACCACGGCTACCAGAACAACAACCTCTCTTACCGGAGCACCAACGTAGCCAACCCTAAAGATCAAGTGTACCCTGCTCAACAAGCTAAACCTTTCATCCCTTACAACAAAGGTTTTCAACCGAGTAGTGGTTTCCAAGGTCAAGGGCAAGGCAACTTTCAAGGGCAACAACAACAAAACAAGGGTTATACTCCTAACTACCCTCCGGGCTTTGCACCTCAGCAACAACAACCGATGCAACAACAAGTTGATTCGGTTCAAGCAATGTTCCAACAACTAATACAAGGGCAAGCTTCTACCAATCAGAAGTTTGCTGAAATGAACACTAGGCTTGATTCATCTCTAACCGACTTCTCCACTCAAATCACCAACCTTAACAACAAGATCAAGCAGCTGGAGAAGGGTAAAGCAAGCACGAGTGGTCAGAACAGTCTTTCGGGAAAGTGTGAGCAAAACCCCAAGGAGTATGCCAATGCTATTACATTGAGAAGTGGCAAAGAGCTTGAACCTCCGGTCTCTACAAAGAACAACGAGGACGTTGTATTTCAAGAGGGGGAGGGTAAATTTTCGGCTGATAATGAGGAGATCAACTTTGACAACGTGTGGATTCAAGGACCGAGAAGAGGTGACAAGGCATTCGTTGAGAAGAAAGCTGAGAAAATCACCAAGGAGAAGAATGACTACGTGCCCCCACCTTACGTACCAAAGTTGCCATTTCCGGGTCGTTTCAAAAAGCAGCTAATAGAAAAGCACCGGATCCTGTTTGAGAAGCACTTGAGAGATGTGGAGATAAAGCTGCCTCTTGTAGACTGTCTCGCTATGATGCCCAAGTGCGCCAAGTTTTTCAAGGACACCCTTGTGAAGAAGAACAAAGAAAGCAAAGAGGTACTTGTGCTAAGCGAAGAGTGTAGTGCGGTTATTCATAAGGAGATAATGCCTAAGAAGCTGGGAGATCCGGGGAGCTTCACTATACCTTGTGCTTTGGGTCCTCTAGAGTTCGAGAGTTGCTTCTGTGATCTCAGAGCTAGCATAAACTTGATGCCTCACTCCGTAGCTAAGAAGCTTGGTTTTACTCGGTTTAAAGAATGTCGGATCTCATTGGTGCTGGCTGATAGGAGCGTGAGATTACCGGTTGGGTTGCTTGAAGACTTACCGGTGCGAATCAGTGGTGTGAACGTACCTACAGACTTTGTAGTGTTGGAGATGGACGAGGAGCCGAAAGACCCACTCATCTTAGGGAGACCGTTCCTTGCAACCGCCGGAGCTATAATAGATGTGAAGAATGGGAAGATTGCCTTGCATTTGGGGAAAGAGATCAGGCTGGACTTTGACATCAACAAGGTCCTAAAGAAGCCAACCATTGAAGGACAAGCTTTCTATATTGAAACGATGGATGCTCTAGCGGATGAGTTGTTGGAAGAGCTAGCTCTAGAAGACCATTTGAAGCTAGCACTCACTAAGGAGCCAGGGGAGTTTGGCTATGTGGACCAGAGAACCCAAGAGTACGTGAACCTGCTGGATTCGAGGAGGATCATCAAGAATGAAGAAGGTTGCTGCCTAGTGATCGACTCCGAGATCGACGCTATCACTCGATCCAGGAGTCAGATCGACAAGTCAATCGAGAACCCAACTCGATCCGGTGCAACAATCGACCAACAGATCGAGAATGATGCTCGATCAGGAGAAACAATCGAGTCGACGATCGAGAAAGACCTCCCGATCATTTTGGAGTCCAATCAAGAGATCGACTCAGCGTCTCGATCCCTTACTCGATCCATATCCAATCGAGTAAGTGAATCGAGTGAAATGGCGATAGCGATAGGAGAATCGACCGGGGGACTCGATCACAGAGGGGATAGCGATAGAGGAAAGCAGTCTGAAGGGCCATGCCTCGAGTTCAAAGGAGAGTTCCAAGGAGGAGAACAACAACAACAGCCACGAGGATGACTGGAGTGAGCTGTTAGCCCCAAAGGTGGACCTTAAGGAGCTCCCAAAAGGGCTAAGGTATGCTTTCTTAGGACCTAATGACACCTATCCCGTGATAGTAAATGAAAACCTTAGTGATGATGAGTTGCACTCGCTCTTAACTGAGCTGAGAAAGTATAGGAAGGCCATTGGGTATTCTTTAAGTGACATCAAAGGCCTTTCACCAATGCTTTGCACTCATAGGATTCACTTGGATAATGAGAACGCCACTTCTGTAGAACATCAAAGGCGTTTGAATCCTAACTTGAAAGAGGTTGTTAAGAAGGAAATCCTTAAGCTTTTAGAGGCTGACGTGATCTATCCCATAAGTGACAGCACGTGGGTTTCCCCTGTACACGTGGTGCCTAAGAAGGGAGGGATCACGGTCATAAGGAATGAAAAGGATGAACTTATCCCTACTAGGACCATTACTGGTCATAGAATGTGTATTGACTATAGAAAGCTTAACCTTGCGACTAGAAAAGACCATTTCCCTTTGCCTTTTATTGATCAAATGCTTGAGAGACTTGCAAATCACCCTTACTACTGTTTTCTCGATGGGTATAGCGGTTTCTTTCAAATACCTATTCGCCCAAACGATCAGGAGAAAAAGACTTTTACATGTCCCTACGGTACCTTTGCTTATCGAAGGATGACGTTTGGATTGTGTAATGCACCCGCTACCTTTCAGCAGTGTATGATGTCGATGTTCTCCGATCTTATAGAGGAGATGGTAGAGGTGTTTATGGATGACTTCTCTGTGTATGGTGCATCCTTTCCTGCGTGTTTGTTGAATCTTTGCAGGGTACTTAAACGTTGTGAAGAGACAAACCTGGTGCTGAACTGGGAGAAATGCCACTTCATGGTTAAGAAAGGGATAGTGCTCGGTCACAAGATTTCAGAGAAGGGTATTGAAGTTGATCAGGCTAAGGTTGAGGTTATGATGGGTCTAGAGCCGCCGGTTAATGCTAAAGGGATCAGAAGCTTCTTGGGACACGCAGGGTTCTATAGGCGCTTCATCAAAGATTTCTCCAAGATTGCATGCCCTCTCACACGGCTGTTGTGCAAGGAAGCTGAGTTTGTATTCGATGAGGAGTGTTTGAAGGCTTTCGTGACCATCAAGGAAGCCCTCACATTAGCCCCTATAGTCCAAGCACCAGACTGGTCTCTCCCTTTTGAGATCATGTGTGATGCTAGTGACTACGCCGTAGGAGCCGTCCTTGGTCAGAAGAAAGAAAAGAAGCTACATGTGATCTATTATGCTTCAAGGACCTTGGATGACATGCAATCACGATACACCACTACGGAGAAGGAGCTGCTTGCAGTAGTCTTCGCCTTTGAGAAGTTCAGATCATATCTCGTTGGCTCCAAGGCTATTGTATACACGGATCATGCTGCTCTACGATACATCTACTCGAAGAAAGACACTAAGCCTCGGCTCTTAAGATGGATTCTGTTACTCCAGGAGTTTGAAATGGAAATTAAAGACAAGAAGGGGATAGAAAATAGAGTCGCTCACCACCTCTCAAGGCTAAGGATCAACGAGTCTCTCCCCTTAGATGACTCTCTTCCAGAAGAGCAGCTGATGGCGATTACTACTGCTGTTTGTGGGAAGCTAGAAGGAAGGTTTGAGGAAGTGTTGAGTTTTAAAGAGGAGGATCTACCATGGTATGCTGATGTGGTGAACTACCTAGCGTGTGGTGAGGAGCCAACACATCTCAACAGCTATCACAAGAAGAGGTTTTTGAGGGAGGCTAGTAACTACTTTTGGGATGAGCCTTACCTATACAAAAGAGGAGTAGACAGCTTGTACCGGAGATGCGTTACAAAGGAAGAAGCCAGGGACATCCTCTATCATTGCCATGGTTCTTCCTATGGAGGACACTTCGCTTCATTCAAGACTGCCACGAAAGTGTTGCAAGCCGGTTTCTGGTGGCCCTCCATTTTTAAAGATGCACACGAGTTTGTGAAGAGCTGTGAGGCATGTCAGCGAGCAGGGAACATAACTAAGAGAAATGAAATGCCTCAAGTTCCCATCTTCGAGGTTGACGTGTTCGATGCGTGGGGTATTGACTTCATGGGGCCTTTCCCTTCTTCATACGGCAACAAGTACATCTTAGTAGCTGTGGATTATGTCTCCAAATGGGTTGAAGCTGTTGCTTCCCCTACAAATGACTCTAAGGTTGTGATCAAGCTGTTCAAGAGTGTCATCTTCCCAAGGTTTGGGGTACCCAAGGTTGTTATAAGTGATGGAGGAAGCCACTTTATAAACAAGGTTTTCGAGAACCTCTTGAGAAAGTATGGGGTTAAGCATAAGGTGGCTACACCGTATCATCCTCAAACAAGCGGTCAGGTGGAAGTCTCCAACAGGCAAATCAAAGCTATTCTGGAGAAGACCGTTGGAGCAACAAGGAAGGACTGGTCAGTGAAGCTAGACGATGCTCTTTGGGCCTACCATACTGCTTTCAAGACGCCGATTGGTACAACTCCTTTCACTCTACTCTATGGCAAGGGCTGTCACCTCCCGGTTGAACTGGAACACTGTGCGTTATGGGCTGTGAAGAGGCTGAACTTTGATCTCAAGACGGCTCAGGAGAGGCGCCTTATTCAGCTACACGAACTGGACGAGTTGAGGTTGAATGCTTACGAGAGCTCCAAAATCTACAAGGAGCGGACTAAGGAAGCTCATGACAAGAAATTGGTTGCCAAGGAGCTTAAGGAAGGAGGACTGGTGTTGCTGTACAACTCGAGGCTCAAACTCTTCCTGGGCAAGCTGAAATCAAGGTGGAGCGGACCGTTCGTGATTCAAGAGGTCTTGTCGTATGGAGCTGTTACTCTGATGGGAAGAAGTGGTAGTGCATTCACCGTCAACAGACACAGAGTCAAGCCCTACTTGGCGGACAGCTTTGACAAGGAGAGTACCTCAGTGCTTCTCCAAGACCCACCATCCGCCTAGACCAAGTAAGGTCTAGCTAAAGACGTTAAGAAAGCGCATTTGGGAGGCATTCCCATGTTTATCTTGTACATACTTCTGCTTTCATTTCTCTTTCAGTTTTATGTTTTTATGTTGCAAGTGTGTAGGAACAGGTATAAGGAGTCTAAACCTTGACTTTGAGGTCCAGAAGGGGCAATAGGGGTTAAGATAAGGCTAGAGATCGAGTGCTAGATCGACTGATCCTGGCTCGATCTTTGCTAGATCGGGTCAGTGAATCGAGAGGAGTCAGTCGATCTAGACGAGAACGAGTGACAAGATCGACCTTGACGAAAAAGGATCGATCGATCCAAATCGGATCGACCGATCTAATTTCTCTCGGGAAAATCTGTTGAAAATTGATCGATCACTCGACTCGATCCACCACTCGATCTATGCCAAATCGACCCCTAAATCGAGGATATAGATCGATTAGAGGGACTTAGCCGAGGAGCCAACATCTCAATGATCGAGAGAGCCAATCGATCCAGAACTCGATTCAGCTTGAATCGAGTCTCAAATCGAGTAACCCTCTCGATCTAAGCCATTTTGGGCATGAGATCGAGTCCTAGATCGACCAAAAGGACTCGATCTCATGCCGAGGTAACAATTTTCTTTCCCTCCTTTACTCCTTTCCCTCCAATTTTTAAATTCAAAACTTGGTCAAGGCAAGCATCTTTGACCATGAAAGATGTGCCTTGACCAAGACTTTTGTCAGAAACCACCTTGACCACCCATTGTTTTGGTTTGCTAAAGTCTTTATATATCTCAAATTATCTCTCATCCTCTCATTCCTGTTTGCTCGAGATTTTTAACAAAGAGAGTGAGAATTTTAAGTCTTTAAAGATTAGCAAAGATATCATAAACTTCTTGCAAAGGTATTTTCAAAGATTTAATGGTTTATTTTTAAGAAAATCTCCTTAAATATCGCAAGATCTTGTTTTAGGATATAGGATCAGTTTTGATTTTTTAAAATTAGCTAAGTAAAAGGAAAAATTCTGGATTTTCAGTATCTAAAAGATTTGTTTCCCTTTTATGTAGCTATGATTTTTATTTAACCCCCAAAATTCTAGGGTAGTTTTTATAAATTCTCTCCTTCTCTTCTCTCATTCTCATCAAATCGCCACTTGCTAATCATTCTCTTTAGAATTTTGTTTCAGGAACAATGGCACCAAAGAGATCAAGAGAGGAGCAAGCACAAGAAGGAGAAGGACGAGAAGTGGTGGCTCAAGAGAGGGTCCGGTGGAGCAAAGATGAAAAGAGGGACAAGAAGAGGCTTGAGAGGCTCCGGTTTGAACCTACAAAGTTTGCTGACCGAGAGCTTTTGTCCAGGCTCGGGATCCTTGGGGACTTCGACCAACTCCTCAAGAACATTGGTTTGAGATGCTTGTCGCGGATGGACTGCCCTACCATTCCCGAGGTGACGATAGATTTCCTTGCCACCTTGGAGTTCCGGTATGAGAATCTGAGTGCCCCTGTCCCTTCCCAAGGCCGTCTCTACTTCAAAGTTGGCCGTCAAGCTTACACACTATCCATCCCCGAGCTATGCCAAGCCTACGGTCTCAAGGCTGATGCAAACCAGGTGGAGTTCCCAGCCTTCAAGAAAGCCGACGAGTTTTGGGACTTGATCAGCAATGAAGACTACAAAGCCAACACCGCCAAGATCAAGAGAGTTAGGAGTCCGGTGCTGAGGTATACTCTGAAGCTGATTGCCAATACATTCAGTGGAAGGTCTGTTGCTCATACCGTCACGAAGACGGAGCTGTGCTTCCTTTTCCAAGGCGTGAAGCACTTGGTGTCTGATCCGGATGCGAATGATGAGCCCATAGAAGATGAACTCGGCGATGAAGTGAATTACGGCTGTGTGCTCGCGGCTTCTCTGGTGAAGTACAAGGCTTATGCCTTACGGTGCAAGGCAACCTCTTCCTACATTGGCGGTTTTCTTACTCCTTTGTTCGTGCAAGCCGGTGTGCCTATCCATGATTTTGCTCACGTCCCAAACAGAGCTTTCATGGATGAAGCATACATGAGAAACACTGATAGCTTGGGACGCACGCCAGCAGAAGGGTTTTATGCTTACCTCTTCATAGATGATGAAGACAAGAAGAGAGTGTGCATCCTCCCCAACAAAGATGAGACCGAGCTGCTTGGTGTTGGGAACATCGAGTTTTTACCCATGGAGTAAGAATGCTTTACCCCTTTAGGAGGACCGCCTGCTTCAGCCATTGCCCCGCGCCAAAGGTCAGAGCCTCCAGGAACAGAGGATGAGATGCCCGAGGTTTACACACTTCCCAAGCTGGACTTTGAGCCGAGGACCAAAACCGAGAAGTTCTTAGCCTCGGTGGTGGAGATGCAGCGGAAGATCAACAAGTGGCAAGGGAAGATGCTTAAGAAGCTGGGGAAGAAGGTCAAACAACTCCAAGGGGTTAGATTGAGTCTCTTTAAAAACATGCTAGGATTGAGTCTAGAATTTCTCATATCACCTAGGTTGTTTGCATTTTGCATAAGGGGTTAGATTTTCTTAAAAATGTGTTTTACTTATGAATCATTTCAATGCCCTAGTTAGTAGTTCTCTAATGCTTTGTTTATGCTTTGAAAGTAAGTTCTAACCATGCTTGGATCACTAGTTAGGATTTTCGTGGCTTGAATTGAACTCTCATGATTTGAAACTCATCCTACTAAGTGAAAACCTTAATTTGAAAATCTAATTATCATTCTTATGCATTTGAAAATGAACACATGGTTTTAAAATATTTAGGCTCTCTTCTTCCTTTTTACCACTCTTTGTGAGCCTAAGTAGAACTCCCTCCTTGAACCTTATCCTCCTTTGAAGCCAAATGTTCTTGTGTGACATCTTTGTGAGGCCTTATTTTCGGTTTGAACTTGGCATAAAGTGTTAGGTTTAGGCGACATGATTTGGTTTTCATAATTGATTGCTAGCTTTGCATTTTGAAGCTAGGTATAGGCTTAGGATAAGTTTGGGGGATCATTGGGATTGCTTTCTTGTGTATTTGTTTTCGGTTCAAAAGAGTTTGTGTTTTAAGGAAAGAAATGAGGTTTTAAGTGAAAGGTTTGTTTTTAAAACTAAGTATGCTCTATTTCAGACGGTAGCTCTCTCTAAATAAATAAATAAAAAAAAAAAAGAGAAAAGAAGAAAAAAAAAATAAAAGAGCCTAAGTGCCAAATAAAAAAAAAATGAAGAGAAAAATAATAATAATAAGAGAGCTACTAATAAGAAATTTCTAAGAGCAAAAATATTTTTCAAAACCTTTTCACTAGCCTAAAAAGTTTAAAAATGTCTCTATTTTGAATTGGGGATTGCTAAGTGTGAGAAAAAGGGTAGACTCTTAAGTGGTGAGTGAGGATTAAAATTTGTTAAATGAGAGGAGTATAGGACTGTTTGATAGTTTACATGGGTAGATGAGAATCTAATCATGTATGCATAAATTGTCTTTACCTTTAGCATTATGCATTGGTTCAAACCATTTTTTGAGAGAAACCCTTGTCTAATTATAAACCCTTTTCGAATGAGATCATTCTATGCTCATAACCATAACCTTTAGCCAAATGTGTTTTGCTTTAAACCGCATAAGTTTGATTCATGGTTCGAATGTTAATGAATGTTAAATGATGAATTTCTTTGATTGTTAGGAATAAGAGAGTCATGATTTGAATTTCTTTGTGTGATGAGTATGGCTAAGTCCTTTGGAGTATGAGTGTAAGCTTAGCATTTTAGAATTGTTAACTAGGACATTGTGATGATCTATTCGAAAGGCACCTTGGCAAAAAGTTTAAAACCTCTTTTATTTTTCTGAAAACCTCTCTTCCTTACTTATTTTTTGTTGCTTGAGGGCAAGCAAGAAGTATGTTTGGAGGAGTTGATGTCATTCCATTTTGCATACATTTTGCATACTCATTAGATAGTTTTTCATGCATTTGTATCATGTTTTAGGTTAGATTGCATCACTTAGGGTCTTAGAGCATTCTTGCATCAGCATGTGCATTTTCTCGGCATTTTGCATCCATTCCAGGTTGTTTCTGGTTGCTTTGGAGTCATGGAGGTTCGTGGAGGTGTGGAGGCCGATGTAGCAGTTCATGGGAGCTCGGGAATGTGCTAAGGACCAGTGATCGAGGAGTAGATCGAGCATGACCGGTCGATCTAGGGGTTGATCTACCAGAAGATCGAGCCAACTAGGCAATCCAAGGATAATGATCGAGACGGAGATCGAGTGAAGCAATCGATCAATCGGTACGGACGTAAATGACGCCATGCAGAGCGAGAGCCAGATCGAGTACACCACTCGATCCACCCGAAGATCAACACCGAGATCGGATGCAACACTCGATTCACCGATGAAGATCGATGTCCGGATATGATCGAGAGAACAACTCGATCCAATGGTCGATCTCTGTCCTTTCAACCGTTTTTGGCTGTTAGCGAAGGGGGGACCATTGGATTGTTTGGACATTTTAGGCAAGGCGGCGACGCCCTTTTTCGATAACTTTTAGATTTCTTATCTTCCTTTTTATGTTTTCTCTCTCTTTTTCGAAAAAACACCATTGTAAAACCAGTTTTCTTTTGAAGCTTTTGTATTCGAATCCTTATCGTTTGATCTAGTCTTTCTTTCATGTTTATCGTTTCATTTCTTCTGCTTTGCTTGATTTATTTTATAAGTAGTGAGTAGTTTACTTTGGGTTCGGGGTTGAGAGGATTGAAGGGTAGAAAAGGTTCGATCTTGGTTTGTTTTCTAAACGTTTTTAAGGCTATCGCTTCTAAGGTGTTGAAAGCTTAATGCTTGAAGACTCTCACGCCAAGAGCTTCATGATCCGAGAGGTCCCTTACCTTGACAGGATCCAGGAGCCTCGGAAGATCACACCTTAGAGACTAGTTACCCCTTCCCAAAAGCCATGGAAGTTTGGGGGACTAGTTAAGCCATTACTCGAAATCTGTTTTCCTTGCCTTTCAACCTCTTTTTCCACCAAAAGCCATGGGTTTGGAGGAGAGGATGAAAGAGTGATCTATACCGAAAGCCACGGATAGATCTTGTTTTGTTTTCGAGGCTTAGAGATCCTCACCAAGTGAGTCGATCTAAAGTTTCAAACCCAAGATCGATCCTTGAAACCCTTTATATGAATCTCAACCCTAAAGCCCTTTCTCTTAGCATATTTACGTCTCATTTCATCTTTAGCTAGTTACCTGACAGCATCCTGGTCTTTATATTCATTGTTCTTACAGTTTTAGACGAGATCGATCGTTTCTGCTCGATCTAGTGGTCGATCTTGTGGTCGATCCACTAGTCGAATTTTAACAATCCGAAGCTCTTCCCTTTAATTTGTCTGTTTGTTTCTCGTGGTAACTGCTTCCTTTCTAGTATTTTTAAAATAGGATTCACTCTGTTTAGGTTGCTGCATTTAGTTTTTAGAATATTTCTCATAAACTGTCTCATTTACCTAGATTTGTCTTAGACCTTGCATTCTCTGTGGATTCTCTATCATCTAGAAGTGGATTGACACTCTCCTGCTTGCTTTACTACAACATTGCGTGCACTAGAGTTTTGATAGCCTCTCTGCTGCATTAGAGCATAAGAATAACAGCTTATCACCTATACCTAACCTTCCTTGGGAAGATCTTTCTATGGACTTTGTGTTAGGATTGCCCAAGATGAGAGGCAAGGATTCAATATTCGTGGCGTGGATCGCTTCTCAAAAATGGCCCATTACATACTGTGTAGCAAGACCAATGATGCAACTCAAACCGCTGATCTTTTCTTTAAAGAGGTAGTGAGGCTACATGGTATACCGAGAAGCATTGTGTCGGATAGGGACACAAAGTTCTTGAGCCACTTCTGGAGAACACTTTGGAGGAAGCTAGGCACCAAGCTTTTGTTCTCTACGATGTGCCATCCCCAAACTGACGGCCAAACCGAGGTGGTTAACCGCACACTATCAGCTCTTTGAAGAGCCACAGTTGGTAAGAACTTAAGGAGTTAGCTTGATTGCATTCCATATGTTGAATTTGCTTATAACCGAGCCACCCACTCTGCTACTAAACTTTCACCTTTCGAAATTTTTTATGGGTTTAAGCCAACTACACCATTAGACCTCGCACCATTACCACCAGCAGAACGAGCCAGCCAAGACGCGCTAAACAAGGCCGAGATGATCAAGAAGCTTCACCAGAAGGCTAAGGAGAACTTGGAGAAGAAGGCACTACAAACGAAGATGAACGTTGACAAGAACCGCAAGGAAGTCATCTTTGAGCCCGGCGAATGGGTTTGGTTGCATATGAGGCCGGAGAGGTTCCCTAGTCAAAGAAAGAGCAAGTTGTCACCAAGAGGAGATGGTCCTTTCAAAGTCATTGAGCGAATCAACAACAACGCCTACCGTTTAGAACTTCCAGGTGAGATGAACATCTCTAATAGCTTCAACGTGACTGACTTGTCCTCGTTTGATGCAGATACGGTTCTGAGGTCAGAACCTCTTCAAGAGGGAGGGAATGATGAGGACCCCCAACCGGTTAGGGTACCTACCATGTACGAGCCCCCAAGAACACGTTCGGGCACAAGGACCATGAGAGAAGAATTCAACAAAGCAGTGGAGAACCTCCTCAACCTTAAGCAAACGGATGATATCAATACACTTCTCAAGCAGCTATGCATGACGGGACGGTACGATGACATGGAACGGGACAAGGCAAGATGGTGCGAGGGCATGGGACAAGACGGTACGGGACATTACGACCGTATTACGTACCAGCCGCGTACCGCGGACGAAGACATTACGGTACGCGTGACCGAGGGACATGACGATCAAACGGCCCAACACTTAGGCGATTTTCAAGATGATCAAGGCCTAGCCAAGAACAAGAGAGGGCTCAGCTTAGGTGAATGGCCCCTTCTCAAAGATAGCCTCGGCCCAAATCTTCTCAACATCACTCCACTTCAAAACGGCTAAGTATCAAGGAGAGCGGCTGGACAAGACTTACCTTATACGGTTCAAAACCAATCAAGAGGCAACGGTAAGCTTTGTCCAATTATTTACACAATATCTCGTGTTTTCCCTTTGTTTTGCAGGACTTTATTTCTAGTTTCTTTTTACAACTTTTGAATAAACTTTTTGTAATCTTCTTTGATTATGCTCTTTTGTATTTTTGGTCTTGCATTTACTTTCTTTCCGACCCTAGAAGGTCACCGTCGAAGGACTATTAATAAAGTCCCATATGCGACGTTGTAGTTCACTTTTTTTACCCTGTTATCAATAAGGAACGAACTTTCTTCAAAGAAAGCCGCCGCCGAGTTCTAGTGCATTGTGAGGTTTCCCCCTTGTTCTTGAGTTCAAAACTGACTTTATCACGGTTCAATCATCAGCCGTGTGTGTGTCACTCGATCCATCATTCGTCCCCATCCATTTGGTTAAGTAAAGAGTGCCGTTTGGCCAGTTGCTTGATCACTATCCCACCATAACACTCATCATGTACCGGATCTAAGTAGAGAGTGCCGTGTGGCCAGCTGCTTGATTCCTCATTGTACCCGTCATATAAGATCATACCTTTGATCTTATATCAACTATGGATGGCAAATAAAGTAATACTACGGTGCTGCAATGAAACGCAAGCAAAGAGAATTATGGTTGAAACTCATGAAGGAGCAGGTGGCAACCATTCAGGAGGAAGGGCATTATCATTGAAAATAAAGAAGCACAACCTCTCATGGCCTAGAATGATCCAAGATTGTGAGCAGTTTGTACTACGGTGCGAACAATGTCAGAAACACGCGCCCATCATCAACGCACCCACCGAACTCCTTCAGACTGCAGTCCCACCGTACCCCTTCATGAGATGGTCGATGGATGCGATTGGCCCAATGCCGAAGTCAGGTCGCAATCAACACATTCTTGTCATGACTGATAACTTCACAAAGTGGGTCGAAGCTAAGGCATACCCCACTATAAAGGCAATTGACATCTAACTTTTCGTATGAGAGTATATCATATGTCGGCACGGCCTTCCATACGAGATCGTTACAAATAATGGCTCGCCATTTATTGCCTCAACTTTTCAAAATTTTTGCGAGGTATGGGGATTACACATAAGTTATTCAACGCCTTGCTACCCACAGGGCAATGAACAAGCGGAAGCTTCTAACAAAGCTATCCTCGATGGCCTTAAGAAACGTTTGACTGACCTAAAGGAAAGTTGGTCAGACGAGCTAGACGGAGTCCTCTGATCGAACCAAACTACCCCTCGAACGGCAACAGGAGAAACCCCTTTTTCGCTATCTCACGGCTGTGAGGCTTTAGCACCAGCCGAACTGCACGTACCTAGTGCGCGGCGAACTTTAATGATTCGGGACCCTCAGTTAAATGGAGAAAAACTAATCGACGCAGTCGACAACGCAGAAGAACTTCACGACAAAGCTTTGGTACGAATTCAGAATTACCAGCAGCAAGTCTCTAGGTATTACAACAAGAAATCCGATGAAACTCGAGGCAAACTGGGAAGGACGTTATCGCATTACAAAAGTCGTCAAACCCGACGTCTACAGATTGGAAGATATGAAAGAAGAACCCGTAGAGCGAGCTCGCATATCTATGAATCTAAGGAAATACTACTCTTAGAAAATACTGTTCGGCATTTAAGCCTACATTTGTTACTAAGAACTACAGATGACCTGATCCCACTTTGGATACGTAGGCAGCCTCCGGGTTCAGTCACTACCTTAATAAAAATATCTTTGCAACCAGCTCGGCGTTCAAAGTAAAAATCACTGGTCAAAAGTGATCACATAATCAGCTCGGCATATAGAGTTACATTTTCTCATACGAATGCATCTTGCTAAATCGATGTTCTGGCCAAACATTCGATTATAAAAAGCAAGCGTAAAAACTAAATTAGTGGCTAATCACCACTCCTTTGACATTTTGGTTTGATTTAATTACTTCCAAAGTTGATAAGACGAAAGCTGAGGACAATACTCGCACGACCCTCAATCATAACTTTCAGGCCGAAGCGAACCCTGAAAGCTTGGTATTCGATCCTGATCGTCCTTTGGTATAAGACGGGCAAATTAATCTCGCTTCCAGCACCGGCCTAAAGAATGCCCCCGCACCGCAAGGCAAAACAAACTTTTTGACTTCGCAAAAACCTTAAATTTAAGGGCTATCTCGTCGACAAGGATAAAAAGACATGGATAATAAAAATTGCCTTTATTCATTAAGAAAGCATTCGTCTAACGTGCATCTTTCTAAAAAAAAGTAGCACTACAAAAGTCTTGAACGCCGCTTCGGCAATCGGATCCCTGCCGCTTCCAACTCCGCGTCAGGGGGTCGCATATGAACCCGTGTTGGAGCAGCGAAGTCATCTGCAGAAAACGGAGAATCCTTCATCTTTTGACGCTCCATCTTCAGACGATCGGCTTCGGTGGAGTGAGATAGAAGTTCTTTAATCGGAACATCGTGTCCCGCCGACCTAAGTTGCTTATAGCAATCCGCTCTTGCCTCAACTTCAACAATTCGGAGCTCCAGCCGATGAACATCAAGTTCTTGCGCCATGAAAGCCTTAATCCGCTCAATGCGGGGGTCGTACCACTCACGGAGACGCTGGTACGTCAGATCAACCACGCGATCAACCGATTTGCGCTGGTGATCCCGAAATTCCATCTCGGCCGTCCTCTTCTCCAGGCCTTCCCGGTGAAATTGCCTCTCTTTGGCGGACTCAACCTTAAGAGAATGACATTCTAGCTCCAACTTGAGCTTCTCGCGCTCAAGTTCTTTGATCTTCGCCAAGGCACCCCGAAGCTCTCGGTCCTTGGCTACAAGGTCCTCAGTTTTATTCTCCTCTCGAGAGGATTCTTTGTCATATGACTCGATTAAGGACGCACATAAACCTAAACCTTGCATAAAACGCTGCGCCATCCCGAAGAAACAAGAGAATCGCTTCAGTTTCTCTACCAATGTCCGTTGGTTAGGCTTCGCCCTACACTGCCAAACTAAATTCGCCGCGAAATTCATGAGGATTGAAACCAGGCTCCTCGCGGGCGTCTTCTGGGTCATTCGACGAGCTACTTGTCGGACCCGTCAGATTGAAATCCTGCTCTTCCGCCATCGCAAAAACGGAGCCTTGCTCCTCGATTGGCGATTCGACCTTCAAACCTTCTGCTGGAACTCTTGATGATCGCTCGTTCAAAGGATCTTGCGGAGGATCTTCCGCGTTGGGCTCGCTTAGCGGAGTACTGTCAGCGATTGGATCCTGCGGTAGGTCTTCCGATCTGGGCTTCTTACACGGAGGGAAGTCGGGAATGTCGACTTCTAGCGAAGGAATCTTACTCCTCTTCCTTTGCCCTATACTTTTAGAAATCCGAAATCGAGAAGAATGAAGAGAGAGAATCTTTGGAGAAAGGAGATATCTGGAGCAAGAAGACGAAGAGATAAAAGTAAGAAATAGAATCAGAAAAGAATATCAACGGTTTCCTAAAAAGACGCGTGTTAAGATTCGCGCAATCTCGCCGCTTGGCGAACCCTTTGTATTTCCCGCTTAAAGCAAAACCCTAAAAATGGGTCAGAGTATTTAATAATTAATTCCTGGAAAGCACCACGCATCAAGTCCATTTAAAATCAGGCCGAGCTGGCTATCACGAAACAACGCTCTTGACGAACTAACGCCTATTTCGAGATCAAACCCATTTAAAAACTTCATGAAGTGTGCCGACCTGATTTACAATCACTCTCGCCGAGCTGGGGGGGGGGGGTGGGGGGGGGGGGGGGGGGGACTTACTGTTAGAGGGGAAATGAGCACATTTCCTAAAAGGCTTTCTCTAGAAGTAACCTAAGCCCATCAAGACCAGGAAGACCGCACCGACCTAGCTTGGATTAAAGGAAATATCTTGAGGATAACCTCCGAAGACCGGAAACATCGGATCGATTCGAAAGAAAAGGGAGAATTTCCATATTCTTCGGAAAATAAGGGATATTTTCATATCACAGATATGGAAATATTGACCAAAGACAAAATGGAAAAGGAGTTCGAAGTAACCGACCTCCTATCCCTATAAATAGGAAGACCTCGAAGCCAAGAAGGACAACTCATACATTCTAGAGAGCAGGAGAGTTAAAACCAGAGACTCCAACGCTTTCTAGTCTACCTCTCAAATACCTTATTCACTTCGGCATAACCTTCCGGTTATATCTTTCTTTGTAATCGCTCCGCTTTCTTGCTATTAATAAAAAGATCTTATTCTCTGAAACCCACAACTATTAATCAAATCCTAGTGGTGATTTTCTGGTTCAACACCTTGTATCTCCACAACAAAACACTTACAACTAAAGAATACAAAATAAATCATGCCAAAATCACCCGTGCAAATTAAGATATAGATAATCAACAAAGCACATAGAAAATAATACAAAGAGAAGACGATGCAATGTAAAGGTCAAGAAGATATACGTACCTCTGCGTACAGAATCAGAACGTACAGCTTCAGATTTTTTTTTTCCCTACTTCTTTGACTACCAACCAAATTACTAGACAAGGATTAAAAATTGTCTTTTTCTGTTATTTTTTTCATTAACAGCTATTATATAGTAAGAACCACAAGATAAACTTAATAAAACCCATAAAATTATCAACAAGTGGCAATGAGATTAATGCTAGCACAGAGATACTGACTTTTATAGTAAAATTTATACGCCAGTTATGTTTTTACGTATATTTACAAATGTATCCAGTCAAAATTCTCATTTCTCCCATATACAAGATCTCAAATAGAAAGTTAATCATTTTTACACAGACGTTTTGTTTCAACTTCACATTGTTTCATGTATAAATTGCACTTTTGGAAAAAGACATCTTTTTTTTATCTGTAAACAGCTAATCAGTGTATTGATTTAGAATTTTGTTTCTCTTTTGGGATTATTCCTTAAATATGATCATATTTAGTGCCGTTAGATATTGTTGTTTATTTGAAAATGATGCGATATCAAAAATCAGTAAATAAAACGTCTTCAATATGTAAATTATTATTAGAATTTAGTTTTCATAATTTCATAAAGTTAAAGAATTTTCATTGAAGTTCAAAGTAAAATTAGTGGTAAAAAGACCATTATTTAATTTAGCTATTTTTCTTTTTTTGTATAAATATAAATAATTTAATCTAATTGTAATTTATTGTAAATATTTTTTGTAAAAGATATAAAAACTCATCTATTCTTATTATAAAAATATATAGAATTTTTTGAAAATACAAGAGAAATTTCTTTAAAAGCTTAGGCTTTGCTTATTCTTGTCTTTAGATTCATTTGAGAGATTCATTTGTTTCTACTGATTATTGGAATAGAATTATTTGGGTGATTCAGATACGTCTAGTTCCAACGGCTAAGTGAGTCAGCCATGCCACAGACTGAGTGAGTCAGTCAACCCACCGACTGAGTGAGTATATCAAAAGCTCCATCTCCATCAATATTTCGTCCACATTCCACCAAGGCTTGTCAACTCTTGACATTGCGGTTGAATGCAATAACATAAGGGGTGGAACCATTGGGTTTGGAAGCCGCGGATCGAGCTGATTTGTTGACTAGGATTCAGATTGCTCAAGAGCAGGGTGAGAATCTGAACAAGATGTTACAGAATGACGAATATCAGACTTCAAAAAATGGGACAATTGTTGTGAACGGACGAGTGTATGTTCCTGATGTAAATGAGTTAAAGAATGAGATCCTTAAGGAGGAACATGAGTAAAGGTTTCTGTTCATCCAGGGATGACCACGATGTACCAGGATCTGAAACGGTACTATCATTGGGTCAGGATGAAGCAGATATGGCTAAGTGGGTGGCCGGTTGTGAGACATGTCAAATAATTAAGGTGGAACACCAGTTTCCGAGTGGTTCGTTGCAAACATTTGCAATGCCGGAATGGAAATGGGATATGATCACCATGGAATTTGTACTGTGATTAACGAAGTCTAAGAAGCAGCATGACAAAGTATGGGTCATTATGGATCGATTGACCAAGTCTGATCACTTCTTACCAATTAAAAAGCCTGATGAAGTACCAAAGTTGGTGGATTTGTACATTGATCAGATCGTGAGGTTGCATGTAGTGCCAGTGAGCATTATCTCGGATCGATATCCGAAGTTTACTTTGAGGTTTTGGAAAGAGTTCCAGGAAGCGTGTGGTACGAGACTGCATATAAGTACAACATATCACCCGCAAATGGATGGTCAATCTGAAAGGACCATCATGACGTTAGAGGACATGCTGAGAGCATGCGTGCTGGATTGGGGTGGTAGTTAGGAGGACTACTTACTGGCAGAATTCGCATACAACAATAGTTACCATAGGAGCATTGAGATGTCTCCGTATGAGGCGTTGTATGGTAGGCCGTGTAGAACACCCTTGTGTTGGACACAAGTGGGGAGCATAGCGTGATGCGGCCAGCAGTGGTCGAGGCTACTACAGAGAAGATCAGGTTCTTAAAGGTTAAACTGAAAGAGGCAATGGACAGGCAGAAAATTTATGCGGACAAGCGTCGCAAGAACTTACAGTTCAGTGTAGGTGACATGGTCTACCTGAAGGCACTGGCGTATAAGGGGAATGACAGAGCATCTAAGTATGCTAAGCTGAGTCCGAGGTACATGGTACGTACCAAATACTTGAAAGAGTTGGCGCAGTGGCCTACAAACTGGACTTGCCATTGGAAATGGGAGCGTTCCATAATGTATTCCATGTGACGCAGCTGAGGAAGCACATAATCGACCGTGAGACGGTTATAGAGGAAGCACTTGCAAACTTGCCAGAGGACCTTGCAGTGATGGCAAGGCCGGTACATGCTATAGGCATGAAGGAAAAGACTAAGCGGGGAAAGCTAGTCAGGATGGTTCATGTCGTATGGGATTGCGACGACATGAACATGTTTCATGGGAAGAGGAGGCTAGGATGAAAGCCGAGTTTCCCGAGTGGTTTGATAAGCTACAAACGGAAGAGCCGGATTCGAGGGCAAATCCAAACCGAGTGGGGGAGAGTTATAGCATCGGTATCCAAGAAAACTAAAATGATCGAGGTGGACAGGAAATTGTTTGAGGGATGATCGAGCCAAGGTTCGGATATTGGCTGGGAATGGGAGGTTTAGACTATAGTCGAGTGATGACTAGGAAATAGTCGATGGATGTCTGGGAATAGCCGAGACGGGTGGACCATATCCGAGAGAAAAATGGTTTCGTCCGAGTGAGAGTGGACTGTGTCCAGAGAAAAGGAAAAGTATCTGAGAGAAAATGGAAAATAGCCGATGGAAATAAGTTTAGTCGAAGAGAAACTGGGCTGTGTCGTGGGCCGTGTGACTAGGTAGGCTAAAACGTGGTTTATCGAGCTGATGGTAGAGTCGGTACGGGTTATAGCCGAGAGAAATCTAATCGGATCAGAATAAATCCTATTGGAAACAGGAAACGTCGGTTAAGTCCGAGTTACTTAGGGTTTGGCGAGTATATAAGGTGTTTTGAGACTTTTTTCGGGAGTGTTGCGTTATTTTAAAAGAAATAAGTAAGAAAGAGAGATTAGTCGAAAGAAAACCTTAGAAAAGTCAGTTTATCCCAAGAATAGACGAGAGAGATTGAGCTAACGCCATTACGGATCCGACCATCGCCGAGATAAATTGGTAAGCGATCGGATATATCCCTTAGTATCGAGTTTCCATCAGATAACCACAGACAAATCAGTGTGTTTTGTGGGTTTCTGAGGGAATACATAATTTGTACCGAAGAAAGGTGAACGGCTCATGAGATAGCCGAAGGGACGAGAGATCGGATCGTAGCGATAGCCAAGAGATCCCTAGGGTGTTCGGATATCTTCGTTTCTGTGCGAGTTTCACGGACGTTTCTTCTGACCAATCTGTTTCCAACCTTGTCTAAGGTGAGTGCGTGACTGTGGTTAGTATTTAGGATCATTGGATTGCTAGGGTTTGATGTTTTGCATGTTTGATTGTGTGATTTTCATGTTTGGTGCTTAGTGTGTGTTAAACGATTCTATACTATGAGATTGTGAGGTGTTAACCTTGGCAAAGATGATGTCTAGCTAACCTCAGGGTAATCCAAATCATGTACTAGACTAGGGGATGTGGGATTCTCGCTCAAGTAGACATGAGTCTTAAAAAGGGGTTGATCAAGGGTTAGGATAAATGATCATGGCCGTTTGATATGTTATGTGTCTATTGCGAATTGATTGTGTGGATGTTGAATCCGATAGTTATAACATGGTTTTTATGGTTTTTAGCCATGATAAAAGTCCTTTTTATTGAGTGTTTTTGGTCTTTTTTTAGTCCTAGTAGAGTCTTTGTAGGTTATAGCATGTCTGGAGCACAATTGGGAGTTTTGGAGCTTTTTGGAGCATTGCAAGAATAAACCCCGAAGTTAGCAACTCGATAGCGTTACATTGGCTTTGGTGACGATCGTCACCACCCAAGGGTGACGCCCGTTACCCGCATTTGAAGAGAAGTCGCGACTTGTATCAAAAGATGGAGAGAAAATTGCATCTTTGGCCCAGAAGTTCCACTATTTAAAAAAGTGTCCAGCTCGTGTTTTAGCTTGCATATATTAGGTTTTCAGACATTGTTGGCTTTTATCTTAGATTTTAAAATTCAGAGAGCTTTAGAGAGAGACTTATTTAGAGCTTTTGGGGAGATAGATCCTGTACTATTTTAGAGAAGATTTCGAACCCCTTTATCCTTTACTCTACTCCTTTAATGCAGTTTTATTCAGTTATGCTTTGGGTCTTCATTGATCCCATTCTTCATTCTCCTTTTGAGCTTTTTTGATAGTGCATCATCTTCTTTGATTCTTCTTGGTGGTTTGACCATTTCTTCTTTGCTTTTGCTCTTCTTTACTTTGCTGGTGTTCTCCTTGCTAGTTTTGGACACCTTCTTCATTTGCATAGAGATTTTAATGATTAGCCAAACTTCCCAAGGTTACTTATGTGAAATCCTTTTCCTTTGCTTTCTCTTTTCCTTCTTCAATTGATAACCCAAAATTTAAATCCAAAACCATCCCTTATTAACCAAAACATCCTAGCCTATCTAGCTCAAGAGGGTGAGCTAGTTCTACAATGGAAGGGTCCCTTTGTTGTTCTGACCCAACACTTTTTTCTAAGCTCATTCATTAAAAAAAAATGCCTCACAATCACTCAAAAATAATTTTTGGCTTGAAGGAAGGTTTGGTTAATGGCAGGAAAATCTACTTGGACTTGCAAGAGGAGACAAATAAGGGAAAAAGAAAGCCCAAGTATGTGTATGGTATCCATGAAAACACTTTCAATGCATAAGACATGATAATTCAATATGGTTCTAGTAAATAGAGACTGAATTCAGATCATGCAAGCTTCATCAAGACACGATTATCATGCAAAGAATTCCAAGTGTGATTCAAACTTCAATTCAAACTAGACCATAACATCAAAGAACTAACAACTTAGGCAATGAAGTGATTTAAAAAATTAATATCTCTCAAAGGCAAACATCATGCTCAAAATTTCGAATTGATAGAACCTCAATGCAAATGCAACTAGATGCAATCCTAAAATTCAAGATGCAACTAGATGATCACTCAAAACGTTTTTAAAAGTTTAGAAAAGTATTCAAAATTTTCACATTTTTGCAAGTATGAGAGATATGCAAGAGATAAATGCCAAAATTTGAAAGAGAACTGTAAGTATCACACCCTCCCCCCACACTTAAATTACACAGTCCCTGTGTAATCCACTGTGTAATGAAAGTGCAAAAAGAGCCAATATCCAAAAAACAATTCAAAAAATAAGAGAAGAAGAGAAGAAGAAAAATGCAAAGGTTTTGGAGTATACCTCTATGTCTTGTTATAGATGAGGAGTGGAAACGTTTTAAGGAATGGATTGGGATGGTGAATGGTGGAGAAGAAAGCCTTTGCTCCCTTGAAACCAGCAGTTTTTACCATATCGAGCAAGATCAAAGAGTCATATCGACCAAAACATCTGATATCCAGCTTGATGTAACTCTTGGGGTTCTCAGCGCCTTTGCTAAAATCGCAGTATTTCTTGATCCACTGTACCAAATGATACGAAACCAGCTGCATACGAAACCTAACTCAGTTGTCTATCACTCTCATGAAGACATCCGAGGCTGAATCGAGACGCAAACCCTTCGTCCAGTCGGTGAAGATCAACGGTCAAAACTCTAGATGGACATGTACTCACTTTATTCGCCATAACTCGTCAACCACTGATGGGAATGACTTGAAACCAATACCAAACGAAAGTGAACTCACGGGGCTACAATTTCGATGAAGAACGCCGAGCCCAAATCGGAAAGGAAACACCCCAGCTGGGCTGGTCTTCAGTCTGGATCTGTATCAGTCACCAGTGATCGATAGGCTTGATCGATGGAGCATTCGTTTGGTTTCCATCGGTCACTTCTTGATCGATAGGCTTGATCGATAGGCTCCTATCGGTCGGTCTTGAACGATACACTTGATCGATGGAGCATTCGCTTGATTTCTATCGGTCACTCCTTGACCGATCCAGATGACCGATGCTGGTTGAGTGGTTTCACGAAAACTTCTGTAACTTTCTAACCGCTAATGGGGAATGACCTGAAATCAACTCCAGAGGCAAGCTAACTCACGGGGCTACAGCATTGATGAAGACTATTGAAGCTGAATTGGATTGGCGATGCTTTGTCCGAGCCGGTTTTGTCAGGTGAAGTTTCTGGCCACTTCAACAAGGTGCACCTTCTTCTTGGTTCTTGATGTAATTGCCATTGAGTGATGATACAAGAGTTTTGACCCTCTTGCTCAATCACCCTTTGTACTAATCATTATAGTAAAGGTTTTATGAATTCAAAAGGGGAAGATTTACACAGTAGGAATGCAATATAGCTCTTAATTTAAGCAGATATAGATAGTTTATAATGTCTAGCAACCTAAAGGATCAAACAGAAATGAAACAAACACCAAACAAAGAGTGAACAGCATGCAAATCAACTAGAACAAAGGTAACACAGAGAAATTTCGAATTCAACTAAAAACAGAGAAAAAATGGGACTTGAGATGAGATAATTGGTGCTAGGGAACTCTTAACTCAACCTATGATGCTTACAAACTCACACAATGTTATTCCTTATGCATATGATTCATTTATAAGACTAATCCAATCTCTTGGCACTAATCTATTTGCTAATCATCAAGTCAAGAACTAATCCTCACTAGTGAAGTGACAAACAACAAGCATTAAGACAATTATATCAATCCTATATTGCCAAATCACTCCCTAGACAGTCAATCTCTTGAGCTAGGACAAGCAAGTCTCTTACAATGTAATTCAGGCATTTCATCAAACACTTGGTGGACATAAAATGAGCCCAAGATCCTAATCAACTTAGCTAAGGATAATCAGGCACTACACACAACATTTAAAAAAAGAAATGAAAAAATTAACACTAAGACATCATAGATTAAGCCTAAAGTTCCCTAAACCTAACCCATCTCAATTTCCTAAAAAGACTACTCACTAATCAACATCCTAACCATCAATCCAAAGAGAGAAAGATTACTAATCATGATTAGTGAGATTAAACAAGAAGATAAAAGCAAAATCTAATTAAAAACAAGAAAAGATTCAAATTACAAAATCAAAAGCTAAAAAACATAGGAGGAAAGAACTGCTGGATAAAGAGATGTTCCAAAAAATTAGGGATTTGAAGTATTTATAGGAGTCTAAGCAAAAATGGCAAAATTGTAACTCGTTCCCATCGATCGATGGTCTGATCGATAGGATTCTATCGGTCTTGAAGGTGATCGATAGGGTGTTCGATATACATCCGCTGCATTCCCATCGGTCACTCCTTGACCGATGGCCTGATCGATAGGCTCCTATCGATCATGAGTTGATCGATGGTCTTCTGCTTGATCGATAAGGGTTGAGCGGTTTCACGAAAACTTCTGTAACTTTCTAACCGATGATGGGAATGAACTGAAATAATCTCCAGACGCAAGCTAACTTATGGGGCTACAACATTTATGAAGACTGTGGAAACTGAATCGGGTTGGAGATGCTTTGTCCGAGCCGGTTTTGTCAGGTAAAGTTTCTGGCGGCTTCAACAAGGTGCACCTTCTTCTTGGCTCTTTTAATGTCTCGTGCTGCACCCACCATCATCTCCCATGCTCCTTGTAGTCTCAAAACTCTCCAAACATACCTTCCAAACTGCGCAAATGCACAAAACATGCAATGCGCACCCTAAATCTACACTAAGTCCTAATTGAATGCAAAAGGGACAAAAACAGGCAAAAATGAATGTTTAAAGACTATAAAACAATGCAAAATGTATGCTAATATGGTGTAAATAATGAGTATATCAAAAGAGTAGTTTGGTGCATAGACAGGCAATAAGACTGAGCAGAAATATCTGGTTTGTACTGAGTATGTTCCCTACCAATTTTTCTTGGCCATAATCAGTGCACAAGCTCAATGAATAAGCTGTTGTAGCTCCTTGGCATTGTCCACCTTGTGTTGAACCATTTGATCCATCTTAGAACCCTGAAACACTAAACAAAAGAGATTAAAAGCAAAAGGAGCATATATAGACAAGGGATAAACTTGGAACTACCTTCCAAGTGTGCTTGTTTATAGTGTTTAAGCTTGACTCTTAGCAAGTGAAACTCAAAGATAAGAGTGCAATGGAACTAATGTTCCTTCTACAATCATCAAAAACATAAAAACATAAAGAAAATAGCCTAGTCTAAGCAAGTAATCAAACTCAAATGCCTTAGACACAATGAACTGGCAACGGCACCAAATGATGTTGAGGTTTTTAAGCCTTAACTCAATCCTCAAACACACATGTCATTGTAGTACTTGAGGTGTCAATCCAATCCAAAGGCTAAGGAACAGATAAGATGCAGAAGACTTGCTAAGCTAGGCCTAACAAAAGAAGGGAAGTCTAATCTAACAACCTAAAACAAGAAATGCAAACTAGAAAACAGAGATTCAAGACTAATGAATAACAAGGTGAATCTAAAAACATGATCAAGGTGAAAGAAACAATCAATGCATTAATCTCTATGCAAGGACTACTGATATAGACTAGCCCAATCCCTCAGCACTAATCCCTTATCTATTACATATTTAAGATAAATTCCTTTACTCAAACACATGATCATCAAACATGAAGGTCAAAATCCATAAAGCCAAAAAGCATGCTAGACATCTAGTTTCCTATGCTAGGTTTACTAATCTCTTGTGCAATAGAACTAACATTAACTCACACTCTCATGCATAATCAATGCCAACAGAAAAATTTCCCACCAATGTGGTGTTAAGTACTTAAGCAGAAGCAATGCAAGACATGACATCAACCATAACTTCTTTCAAGCATTTCAGCAAACACCTTAAGTGCAATATTAGAAAGCATAGGATCAACTTATCCTACAAAGAGGTACTAAGCATGAAGAACAATCACACAAGAAGAGATAATCAAGGATCCAACATTCTAGCACCTTAAAAATCATTAGAAACACTTTTGTTCTTCAAAAACAAGAATCTCAAAAACTGAAGAACACAAATTCGAAAATAGTAAAGGCAATAACAAATAGAAAACACGACTAGAAGATGAAAGACTTAAAATTAAAAGATGAAAGACATAAATAAAAAGTATATACAATGAACCAATCTCTTACCCCAAAAGGATTTGTTCTTACATCAACAAAGAAACCATAGCACAAGCTTTGGGGGCAAAAAGAAAAGATAAGAAAAAATAGATATAGGTTTAGCTATTTATAGGGAACATCCCCAAAATAGCCTTAGGAAGCAAAAATAAAAAAGTCAAAGATGGTCAAAGATGGTTTTCGGACCAAAACACATCGATTAGAAGGAAGGAGGTGATGATCGATGTGGTGCTCGATGTGAACTCCTGGTTGCAAACAGTGATGCTGAAACCACCGTATCTTTTAAACCGCTGGCCGGATTGACTGGATTCGACCTCCGTTAGAAAGCTTATTCGATCCTGATATATCATTGTTTTTGCTGGTTTTTGACCATGATAAATGTCTTGTTTATAGAGTCTTTTTGGTATTTTTCGTGTCCTATAGAGTCTTTGCAGGTCTAGGTACAAATGGAGCATAATTGTGGATTTTGGAACCTTTTGGAGCTATACTGAAGTTGATGCTGAAAGGACCAAGTCGGAGGGCATTAAGGAGCAGGGTGTTGATCGACACCCACCACTTGGTGTCGATCGACACCGTTCGTGGTTGCGAAGAAGTGTAAAAACTCATTGGAAGAAATTGCAACTTGGCCTAGAAGTTTCCCATTATTTGCACTTTTGCCCCAGTTCGTGTTTAGACTTGTATTTAGGTTTTCTAAGCCATTGTTAGGCATCTATCTTGTTATCATTAAGACTAAGAGAGAGATTAGATTGAGAGCTTTTGGGGAGACAAATCCATACTCTGTAGAGAAGAATTTTCGAACCCCTTCATCTTTTATTTTATTTTCTTAATGCAATTTTATTCAGTCATGATTTGTGTTTCACTTGCTATGTCTGAGTAATCTGCTAGTTAGGTTTTGGGTGATTCAAAGGTTGATAATGAATTATTAGAACTATAAAACTAGAAGGATAAATCATTTGGTTCTTCATCTAGATTGCTTTAACACTGGTTTTAAGATTGATCACCTAGAAATCAGATCTTAGGTTTTTTAATAGATGTGGAAACATTGTTAATCACCAGAACTATCTTTGATGAGCAAAATAACTAGTTGCAAAAGAATTTGGATTAGTGATTTTGTGAACATATCGAACCTGATCTATAATGCATGTTTAGGTTGTTAGAATTTGCAAAGGAATATGGAATTCTAGAATCTGATCATAGTAAATCTCTGCGACGGAAGTCGGTTGGTTTTACACTAGTGTTTTGAGTTCTAGAACGGTTTTAATAAATATTTCTTTCAGTTCTGCGATTTATATCAACCTGTGAATTTCCCATTGCCTAGCGTCTTGTCTTTATTGATTTTAAGAACCTACAATCCGCCCCTGACATCATTACTTTCGTTGTTATTTTAATTTCATTTCATTATTGACTGCTTAGCTTTATTTGAATCTAAAATCTAAGGGTTAATTTGAGCATATAAGATCCTCTACAAGTTCTATGAAGGATGCGGAGGCTGAATCGCACCGGAAGATCTTCGTTCGGACCCATACACTTCATATCGATCTGCATGCCGGGCAGATTTCTCTCAGCTTTGGTCGATACAAGACTTTGGTGCAGCCTATAACCCGTCATCTTGGCTATTATACTTGGTTCTTCATGTCCTCATCATTCACTATTCTCCAAATGTCTTCCCTGCTCCATTTAGATCTGAAAAAGACTCCAAACAATGCAAAACATGCAAATGTCTAACCTAAAACATATTATGTCTAATATGAATGCAAATGTGACAAAATATGACGAATGAATGCAAGAAAGAGACAAAATATTAAACTAAATGCAAGCTAAAACATGCTAAATTATGAGGATATCACAAAGACTAGCTCAATCTTCTTCTTTTACTCCAAATAGGTGTCTCGATCATTTTCCCATGGAATGATGAAGTTTTCAGCTTAAGACCTCCCAAGTTGTTATCAGCCTGACCTATGCCGTCTCTATCACGTCTAGGTCTTCTTCTAGTCCCCTGAGAAGAATCACCATCAGGCTGTAGTAGTCATCATCTAGATTAACCCTTCCTGGTCTCCTTTGTTCTTCTTCTCTTTGAACAGGCACGTTTTGAGGATGCCCCTGTCTCGCTTCAACTCTAACTTCTTCAAGCCGATCATAGACTCCATTGATTTCAGTCCTCAGCATCCGCTGCATCTCTCCTAACAAGGCTTCCATCTGAAGAATAGGGACTGCTGGTACTCCTCCTTGGTTTTCTCCATCTTGAGACAAGATTTTTCCGACTAAGATTAACAAACAGATTACAAATAAAAGTCCTCACAAGTGTTTCTCTCAAGTGTTTTCCTCAAAAGGTGTTTCACTCAATCAAATGTCACTCAGGAATTCTCAAAGTTCCAATAGGACTAACAATCAAACTCAATATGTTTCTCTCAGGAATCAACCAGTTATTATGGATAGGATAGAAAGAAGAGAAAGTTTAGAAAATCATATAGAATAGAAAGAAAGAAAAGAAATAGAATATAAAGAAGAAAAAAACTGAAAGAAAATTAGAATATGAAACTTTAGATTTTGCAAAAACAAATTCCAAAACTTCTTAGATCCTTTTTTTGGGTCTTTTTTTTTTGTTACTAGATTCAAAAATAAATATTAAAAATAAGAAGCAAAAATGGATGAAAAGAAGATGAATAGATAGAAGATGGAAAGATAAGAAGGTGAAAAGATATTAGATGAAAAGATAAGAAGATGAAGAGATGAAATATGAAAAGATGAGAAGATGAACATGATGATAGAATACCGAACTTTTGAGTGGTTCTTTGATACAAGATGATGTGATCCTCCAAGATCGGGCACTCTAAAGTTGGCAGGGATAATCCTTTAATCCAATGGAAGCGGAAATTCCAAAGGAAAATGCGTTGGAATCTTAGAAAGGTGATGCAGGTCCGGCTACTTTTCTTTGTGTATGCCTAATCGCAGTACCAGAAGCAACAAAGAGAAGGAGCTTGTGACTTTAAGCATGACGAACTCGCTAAGTTGGAAAGGACCATCAGGAAAGCTATGAAAAAGTCTACAATGGTCGCTCCAATTATCTTGGTTGAAGATGCAGAAGGTCACTTGGTTGACAGAGATGGAAACATGAGGAATGAAGAAGGGCAGAGATCCCATCAGAATGGGAATGTTATAGCTGAACAGGTGGTTTAGCAAGTTGCTGATGAAGCTGTAAACGTTTCTGGGCATTTTGTTCAGAGGAAACTAGAAGATTTCAACAGACCTGACCAGTTTTATGCCAACAGAGCTGCAATCCGCACTCCTGCATTCCAGAGGAACGATTTTGAGCTCAAGCCTGCTTATTATCAGCTGGTGGGTCAGCATCCTTTCCATGGCTTACCACATGAGCATCCTATGGATCACATTGAGAGGTTGAAGGATTTGGCTTCAAGTGTCAAGGCAAATGGAGTTAGCAATAATGATATGATCCTCCAAGATTAGCCACTCTAAAGTTGGCAGGGATAATTCTTTAATCCAATGGAAGCAAAAATTCCAAAGGAAAAGACGATGGAACCTTAGAAAGGTGATGCAGTTGCTCCAATAGTGAGTATATTACACTCACCACCTGATACTAACTTATACCGCACAACTAACTTCAGTTGGTAGAATGGAGACACAAGTGTGATGAAGAACACTTGATAAACCGGATTGATCCCCTAGATACGACACACCAAGACAGATCGAAATGTTCACAAGGAACAAAGAGAATCACTTTCAAAAGGTTTTTATAAAAAGAAGGGTTGTTCTTCTCAAATGAGATTACATGACTTATATAGAAGGAAAAGGAGTAGGCAAAGAGCCAAACTCGTGGTTAAAGCCATAAGTGAAAAAATACTGAATAAATACTAAGTTTGAATGGCTTTTGAGCTTATATCGGCGGACTATATAGGTGAACTATATAGGCGAACTATATAGGGGAACTATATAGGTGATCGGGCATAGTAACTTTGTGATCCATTTCCCTCACTAAAATCTTTCTTGTAAAACCCATTGGGACAAAACCAAGGATAAAGAAAAAGAGTACAAAGGATCACAAACCTGTTAGAGCTCTTCTTGGACTTGGATCATCGTTAGAACTTCTTGAATTGAGTCTTCTCCATTCCAATCCGAGTTCTCTTTGGATGTGGGCATTTGGTTAAGTAAACCTCCAATTCCTTGCATGAATCTCTTAGTTTTAGCACGAGTCAAAGGTCCAGTTGCTGGTACAAGCATTGCATCCGTAGGTTCAAGCTCAGCTTCCACAAGTTCATTTTGATTGCCTTCCATGATCACATCAAATAACTTCCTGTTTTGCAAGCTGTTTCCTTACTATCTTGGAGGAGATGCTGCTTATTGGCTGAAGTAACTGGAGCCTGGTTCGCTGACCACTTGGGAATGCCGTCCTGAAAAACTTCTATGAAGATGCTAGATCAGAAGAGCTGAGAACAAAAATCGTTTCATTCTCCCAAGGTCCGACTGAAGCTTTTAAAGCTTCTTGGCTGAGATTCAAGTCTTATCAAAGAGACTGTCCTTATCATGGCTTCACTCAGGTGCAGCTGCTTGGAATTTTCTTCAGAGGAGTGGATTGGAAGTATCAGATGGCGTTTGATGCTGCTAGCAGTGGAAACTTCAACACAAACCGTCCTGAAGATGCAATCACTTTGATTGAGAACTTAGCCTGCAGCAACAACACCAAGAATGCTGATTTTCAAAGGATGAAACAGGCTGGTTTGAGTGAGGGGAATCAAATTGCTGAAGTTAAGGCTAAGCTGGACAGTATGCATAGCCTTCTGGTGGGAAAGAAATCAATCCATTTTGCTGCAGAGGTGGAGACTTTCGAAAATCCAGAGGAGATTGAGCAGGAAGATGTTAATTTCATAAATGCTGGAGGATTACAGGGTCAAAGGTTTGTGAATCAGCAGTGGAACAGAGGTTACATCAGCAACAATCATAATAGCATCTTCATAGGAAACCAGAACCCTTCTGGTTACACACCCAAGCTTCAATTCCAGAATACTGAGTTTCAGAAACCTTACCAGAACAACAACAACTTCAACAGGAATTATGGTTCGTCTTCCTACCAAACTGCACCTCCACAAGACAACAAGATGGAAGCTATGCTGGAGCAGATCTTAGAAGGACAGCAGAAGATGACAGTGGACTTCAATAGTAAGATAGATTCGCTGTATCAGGACCTGAATGGAAAAATTGAGAGTCTGAACTCTCACATGAAGAAGCTGGATGTTCAGGTTGCTCAAACTACAAGATCAGTTCAGAGGCAAAAACGATTCCTTCCTGGAAGGACTGATGCTAATCCCAAACACCATGTGAACGCCATCACCTTGAGAACTGGAAGGAATCTGCAACCAGTGTTGCAAAAAGATTTGAGTTCAGAGGAATTCGTTGGACTTGAGGAGTTCGAAGATGATGAAAGTCCTGCTAAAAAAGAGTGAGTGACGATCGTCACCCACTCTGCAAAGGCCCGACACGACTTCGTCCCCGATGAGTGACAAGCAACACCAGGAGGGTGACGCTCGTCACCAACCACGAATCACAGCTGCTTCGCCTGAGACTTCAAACAATGCTAAGAAAACGGTGTATAAGCCTAAATTACCCAATCCTAAACATGAGCTTGAAGATGCTAGATGCAAGGCTATCATGGACAAACTGGTCATTGAGATTCCCTTGATTGATGCTGTGAGGATTACTCCTGTTATAAGGAGATATGTGAAGATGATGGTGACCAAAAACTTGAGCCTGAAGCAAGGAGCAATGATGATCAACGAGCAGGTCAATGCAGTGATTCAGAACAGAGTACCAGAGAAGCTTTCAGATCCTGGAAGCTATGTGTTGGATTGCACCATAGTTTTGATATCTCTTGTATTTACACCATTTAGTCTTGCATTTAGTACATGTTTTGGTTCTCTTTTGCATGTTTTCCTTATCTTTTGTCCCATTTTCTTCTCTTTTTGGACTCAGGTTGCATTTAGGACATAGTTTGCATTTTCTATGCATTATGGATGTTTTTAGGTACCTGTAGAGCTTTAAGGAGCGTGGAGAAGCTTTGAGAATGATCCAGGAAGCTAGCTGGACCAAGAGGAGCAAAAGAGACCAAGGCAGATGATCTCTGCAGAGCCTATGGATCAAGGCACAAGGCCTATCGGTCAAAGAGTGACCGATAGGATCCCTATCGACCAGGCCTATCGGTCTGTGAAGTGACCGATAGCAGTGCACCGGTTATATTTCGGTCACCCTATCGGTCATCTTCCAGACCAATAGGATCCCTATCGATCATTTCTATCGGTCACAACTGACCGATAGGAACCCAGTCCGAGCCTTGCTTTTATTACACTTTTGCCATTACTTTAGGGCTTCCTTCTCTTTTGTATAAATACCCTTTTTCTGGGATTTTCGATAAGTCACCTCATAACACTGTTCTTGTGTTTATTTTCTGGGTTTGTAAGACAAATTTCTTGCGTTATTTAATATAAGTTTGTATTTTCCATTAATTTCTCTCTAATCTCTTTTCTAATCATGATTAACATCTTTTCCTCTTGTGATTTAGTGTTAAACATAAGTATTAGTGAGTAGTTTGCTTAGGGTTCTTAGATGTGGTAGATTAAAGGGATTTAGGGAGTGATTAAGGTTTGTTTAGTGTTTAATTTCATGGGTTCCTCTTTATTCATCTGTTTATAAGCTAGATTTGTCATGATCACACTTATCTAGAATTTAGGCTTTCTCTTATGCCCACCAAGTGTTTGATGAAATGCTGATCTTGTTTGATAGAGGATTTACAGGCCTTGGCTCAAGATATTGACTGTTTGAGGAGCATTTTGACATAAATAGAGTTGGTTGCTATTGCTTGCTAGATGTTTTAGCGCTAATGAGAGTTAGATCTTGCTAAGGTGTTTAGTAAAGGGCTATTTTACAAGAGATTGGACTTAGCTTGCTTGATTGTGAACTCTATATCTAGGAACCACCATTGCTAGCTTGTTTGCTTGATCAATGCTGTTTGAAACAACCTTAGTTAGTCTTTAGATTCCCCAAAATCAATAACCACATCTAGGAACTTGCTTTCTCTTTATTGAATTTCGAATTTGTTAAGTGCTCTGTTTATTTTGCTCTGTTTTCCTTCTTGATCATTGCTAAATTGTCTTCCTTTGAATTCTCTTTGGTGATTGATCATTCTAGATTGTTAGATAAGTTGTTTAGGCAACAAAAACTCTTCTTTGCTTTGCTTGACTTATAGTTCTCTACTCACAACTCTTCTGCTTTCAACAAACCCATTTGGATTGAGATAAAACTCTTGTTATACTACAATTGATTAACATAGAGGGGTGATTGACTCAAGTCATAAAAAGATCTGTGTCAATTTGGCGCCATTGCCATTTGGGTTTTGAGTTTGAAACATTAGAGTTTGTAGAATCTTTAAGATCAAGTTTTCAGTTTTATTTGGTTACTAATATCTTTTGACTCTCATTGCTGTCTTTCAGGTATATGAACTTGAGATCCAGAGGTTCAAGCAATCTTGTGGACTTCATAGACAACATCAATCTGTTAGACAGAGGTCAAAGAGCAAGAAGACAGCAAGAAAGGCAGCAACACTTGCAGAGACTTGGGATGAACAATCAGGAATCTGTTATAGATGATATCATATTTCAGGGTCCTCATGGAGCTGCTGGCGCTCAGGGTATACAAGGACAACAAGGTGTTCAGGGCTTACAAGGTGAGCAAGGACCAAGAGGTGCTGCACATGCTCTAAGAGCAGCTAGACCCATTGGCGCTGGTGATACACCAACTACCTACAACAACAGAACTGGCATCATTCCACCAGCAGTCCAAAACAACAACTTTGAAATCAAGTCTGGATTGATTTCAATAGTTCAGGGCAGTAAGTTCCATGGTTTGCCACTTGAAGATCCTCTAGATCATCTGGATAAATTTGATAGACTATGCTCCCTAACAAAGATCAATGGAGTGAGTGAAGATGGCTTCAAGCTAAGGTTGATTCCTTTTTCTCTTGGAGACAATGCACACCAATGGGAGAAGAACCTACCCCAAGGAAGCATAACTAGCAGGGATGAGTGCAAGAGAGCCTTCTTAGCAAAGTTCTTCTCAATTTCAAGAACTGCAAGAATCAGGAATGAGATTTCAGGGTTTGCATAGAGGAACAATGAAAGCTTTGGTGAAGCTTGGGAAATATTCAAGGGCTACACATTGCAATGCCCTTACCATGGCTTCTCACAGGCTTCTCTGCTCTCTACTCTCTACAGAGGAGCTTTGCCAAAGATAAGAATGCTTCTAGACACTGCATCAAATGGGAACTTCTTTTTAAAAGATGTAGATGAAGGACTGGAGCATGTTGAGAATCTAGCTTAGTCTGATGGAAACTATAATAAGGAATATGACAGAGCTTCAAGAAGTGCCAAAGATGAACTGGAGTCTAGCAGGAAAGAGATCAAGGCCTTACATGAGAAGCTGGATATGCTGCTAAGGGAGAAGAAAGAAGTTCACTTTGTTGGTGATATGGTTCAGCTTGATGATCAAGAGACATGCCAAGTGGAAGAGATGAACTACTTGGGTAATCAAGGTGGTTACAATGGATATGGGAACTGCAGACCCAATCCCAAATTTTTATATAGAAGCAACAATGTTGCCAATCCACAGGATCAAGTATACCCACCACAGCAACAACAACAAGCTGCTCCAAGACCTTATATTCCTTACAACAATCAAGGTTTTCAGCAGAGAAACAACAACTTCCAGCTAAGAGCGCCTTACCATCCACCAGAATTCAGTGCACAAGCTCCAGCTCAAGCTTCTTCCAGCTCTCAAGATCCTGAGCTCAAGACAATGGTTCAGCAGTTGCTTCACAATCAGACTACCAACAACTTGGAATTGAACAAGAGGTTTGCTGAGGTTCATAACAAAATAGACTCAGTACATGTTGAACTAACAACCAAGTTTTATAGGTTGGCAGCAAGAGTCAAAACACTAGAGAACAACAAAGGCATAGCTGGTCCAAAACCACAAGGACACTTTCCTGGAAAACCAGAAGCTAACCCAAAAGAGTTCTGCAATGCCATGGTAACTGAAGAAGATAGCTTCTCAGCTGAAGAGGAAGCTATCATTGAAGAGTTTCTCTCTATGTTCACTGAGGACTGTGAACTCCAGAGTGGGGGGGGGGGGGGGGGGGGGGGGGGGGGGGGGGGGGGGGGGGTGGAAGAGTTTTTGAATGTTGATGCTAACCATGGTGTTGCACAAAAAGAATCTCTAGAAGAAGAAGAGTGGTGGGCGCCACATGAGGTTGTTGATGCTACAGGGGAAGACTTTGTTGAAGCCTCTGATGCCAAGAAGGTAACTATAGCTGCTGATCTCCATATCTATCAGCCCACTATCCCTTTTCCAGGAAGATTCAACGAGCAGCTAGTGCAGAAGTATGAGACTCTCTATGCTTCTGAATGGTCAAGAGGAGCTTGAAAAACTAAGAGCTAAAGCTGGAGCATCTGAGGTTAAGGAGCTTAACATCAAGAAGCTTGGAGATCCAGGTTGTTTCACTCTACCATGTGAGGTTAAAGGGCAGACTTTCAAGAACTGTCTTTGTGATCTTGAAGCAAGTATCAACCTTCTCCTATCCTCTACTGCTAAGGCTCTTGGATACACTCAAATTCAAGAGAGCAATATGTCTCTCACCATAGCTGATGAGACTGTCAAGACACCACTAGGGACCCTCAAGGATGTGCTAATGATAATTGAAGGAGTCACCATCCCTACTGATGTTTTGGTGCTTGATGTGGAAGGACAGATAAGGAATGCTATCATTCTAGGGAGACCATTTCTAGCTTTAGCTGGCGCTGTATTTGATGCTAGAGAGTGCACAACAGAGCTGAGGCTTTCAAAGAATAAGGTCTTGAAGTCTGACAGCAAGGGTAACAAGCTACATCATGATCATGCTTTCTCTATGGACCTTAACAAGGTGAAAAAGATTGATATGAACTGGCCAGAGTTTGAGGGCTACCAAGGAGAGAGTTTTGATGGATGCTGCTTGACCAAGTTGTTTGCTGAAACCACTGAAGAGGAGGTCCTCAAAGTGGGTGTTTCTGATTGCATGAATGAGATTAGGTTGGGTAACAAAGAAGATGGGGTTGTCTTGAAGCCCTTTATGTCCAAGAATGGTGAAGTCCACTACAAGATGGAAAGGGGAGGCAAGCCAAAACCCTTTGCTGTGTTGAATATTGATGGAGTCACCACGAAGATCAAATTGGACACTGCAACACCAAAGAGTTCCAAGACTCCTTCTCCTCACCTTCACTAGAGATGTAAACAAAGTCAAGCTTAGTGACTTTAAAAAAGCACACTTGGGAGGTAGTTCCCTGGTATCCTTTGTATATATTAAGCTTTCTAGTTTATTTTATGTTCAGTTAATGTGTATAAAAGCAGGAGTTCGATTTGGGGGTTGAAAAAGTGCCTAAGGGACAAAGAATAGGTAGATTCTGGCTACTATCGATCACAGTATCAGTCAAGACAAGACCGATACAGACCCTATCGGTCATGCTATCGGTCATGATGTGATCGATAGTAGTAGAGCCAGGATGCTACCAGTCAACCTATCGATCACTTGTGATCGATAGGGAAAGGAGTCTGCCATGTGAATCCCTATCGGTCTAAGCTATCAATCATAGACTGATCAATGGAAATGTATCGGTTGTCTTTCGGTCACTCTATCGGTCTAGAGAGTGACCAATACAAAACAATCGGATATATTTCGGTCAGTGAATCCATCAAGCTAGAGACCGATAGGATTCACAGGGAGGTATCGGTCAGTTCTATCGATCACTTGTGATCGATAGGCACCCTATTGGTCATTCCTATCGGTCAACCATGACCGATAGCCCGTGAGATAAGTGTTCAAAATTTTTGAAATTTTTTCCCTCCTTTGGTTTGGAACCGAGGAGGTTTAAATTCAAATTTTGGCTCCTTCCTGACACTTTGCAGAACTCCTGAGCACCTTTCATTCTTGTCCCCCACCCACTTTTAATTCCATTGGTTCCCTACTCCTCTCTTTAAAAACTAACAATCTCTTCTCTTCTCTTCACACTTCATTTTACTACTTCTCTCACCAAAATCCGAAATCTTTAGCTCTCTCTCTCTTTTGTTTATCTTTTCTAAGTGCTCAGAAGCTTCATTAAGGTTTTCTTTCTCAACTATTCACTTCTTGTTCTTACACTTTGCATGTGCATAAAATTGTTAAAATTATGGTTTTAAGAGCAACTTTTGTTTAGTTTAAGATGTTGTGCTTTGGTTTTGCATGGTGGATATGTTTAAATTGAGCAAGTTTACTGTTAAAGCTTTGTTTACTGTTTTTTAATCTCAGTTCTTGCTAGTTTGATATCCCTTTGCATGATCATTTTCTCTTTTGCTTAGAGTCACCATGCTAGGTTCACATGCATGAATATCTTATCTTAATGAACTCTAGCATGTTTAAACTGTTAAGTTGTGAATTCTTCTTGCTTTGTAGGAGTTTAATCTTGTTTAGTGACTAGATAAACTTCTTTTAGCTTAAAGAAATTCATTCTAAGGCTTTCAGTTATTAGTTTCTCAAACATTTGTTCTTGTACTTATAGTATCTTCAAGCTTTGTTTTTGTAGGTACCATGGGTAAAACAAGAGCAACAGCTGCAAGCAAGGGAAAAGCAACACAAGAGAAAGCGCCCACTTCTTCAAGAGTCAGAAGAGAAAGGGCAAGGGTGCTGCTACTGAGAAATCATCAAAGGCTGCTGGAAAGAGACCAGTTGGAGATAAAGGCACCAATCCGAAAAAGAGGAGCAAAACTGTGGAGGAAGAAGTCCCATACCATGAGCCAAGTGCTAGGGAACTCATGGAGGCTTTCAACCAGTGCACCTTCAAGCCAACAAGGTACCCTCGTGCTACCACAATGAAGGTGCTTGGGATCTACATGGACTGCAAGGCCGTATTTGAGCACATGGGACTTGAAGACCTCATGGCAAAACCGCTCCCATCCTACCAACAACACACTTACCAGTTTCTCTCCACTGTCAAGGTGGTCTGGTATGAAGAGAGTGAGCTCTCTAATGGAGATGGGTGGATCTCTTTCAAGATTGGCAAGCAGAAGTTCTCCCCAACCTTCCTGACTATCGCTGAAGCTCTTGGTCTAAGGTCTTTTACCACAAGTGGAACAGGTTCGATATCTCCCTGAAGCAACACGCCATGCTATGGTGCGAGATTGGAGCTGGGCTATACATTGCTGGAACCACAAGGAATCAGCATCTGAGGCATCCTGCTGTGAGGTATGCTCATAAGGCACTTGCAAACACACTCTTTGCAAGGAAAGAAACAACATATCTCACAGGAAAGGAGAGAGACCTGATCTACCAAGGGGTATATGAATTTGTGAGTACCAGGGAAGATGGAAGACCTCTACAGCCGCCGAAAGGATACCCTTGTTATGTGTATATGCTGATGGAGCAGCTCTATTCCTACAAGAGCTGGGTTCTAAGTAAATTGAAAAAGTAGAAAAGCCCACAGATCCACATTGTAGGAGTACTGACTGCTATTCTTATAGCTACTGGAGTAGACCTTAAGGGACATGATGATGATGCTTTGGAGCCACTATGGATTGATAAAGACTATCTCTGGAAAAGCCACTTCCTTGAGAAGAGCATTAATGACAAGCACATCTACAACTTCATCAAGGACTTCAGAATACCAGCAAGAGTCCTTCTCCCTAATCCAAGGCTTACCTCCTTCACCACAAGGAGCAACATAAGTTTCAATCCAAGTGATGATCAGCTCTACCAAGGCGGCCCTGTCCCTGAAGAAAGAGAAGAAGCTAGTGAGGAAGAAGAACAAGAAGAGGTTGAAGAAGAAGTAAGAGAAGAGAGAAGAGAGAAGAGAAGAAGGTGAAGAAGAAGTCCATGAAGATGCCACTGCTGGCGCTGAAAGCCAAGGGGAAACACAAGAAGAAGAAGATGAGCTTGATGAAGAAGAAGTGATGAACTACAGCTCAAAGCAGTTCCACTTTAAACCTTATGGAGGCCCAAACCAAGAGAGCTCTATGAAGTCTGCTCATGAACACATCAACACCCTTCAAAAATGGTGTAAGTGGAAAGACAAAGCCATTAGGAGTTTGGTGAAAATGGTTAAAGGGAAGTTCAGGAAGAACAAAGCTACATCAGCAGGAGCTTCCAATCAGAGCCACACTCATGAGCACACTTCTCATCAAGAAGAGCCTATACCACAAGCTGACCCAACTAAAGAAGAGGAGGCTGTTTGGAACCCCCATGGAAGACATTCCTTTCATGCACAGCCAAGTGATCAAGAGGGGACATGGGCACGAGCAAGAGCTTCATCATATGAGCCAAGGTCCCATATTCCATCAGCATGGGAACCAACTCCCATCCCTTCTGAGGTTCAACAAACATGGCAATGGGGTGACCAAGGTACTTCTTTTCAAGCTGAGCAGTTATGGTCAAGTTGGGTTCCCCCACCACAAGAAGCAGCGCCATCTTCAAAGACTTATGAGAGGAGGAACAAGAGGAGAGCTAGCAAGTCTCCTCAGACATCTGGATCCTCCCACCACTCCACTTATTAAACAAGGTACCACATCATATCCATTGTCTATACCATTGCATTTTTTTTTAATTCTGTATTATATTTTGTTGCTTCTCTCTCATTGCTTTCATTACACAAGGGAATGTGTAATTTAAGTGTGGGGGCGAGATTTGGGGTTTGACTTTGTGTTTTGTTTTTTTAGTTTTTCATTTTCTTTCACTTTGAGTCACATGCATATCATGCATTCATCTAAGGAATAGAAAAACAGAAAAATTTGAAAAATTTTGCATTTTTGCAAACCAAAAAGAAAGCATATAGTCGCATTTCATTCTTATAGGATTGAGTCTAGTGTTGACATATAGGTAGCATTGCATTTGCATAGGGCATAATGATGAAATCTCCTTGTAAAGTGCTTAGAGTTTAGAGATGATTTCAGTGTTTAAGTGATTAGTTGTTTGATGCATCATAAGAAAGCTAGAAGTTAAGACTGAACCATGCTTGGAATGCTAATTTTGATCATCTCATCTCATACTGAAAGCACTTGTTCTCTGAAAATCAACTCTATCAACTTGAACTTTAATTTGGACTTTTAATTATCATGTCTTATGCATTGAAAAGTGAATTCACAGCTACCATATACATATTTGGATCATCTTTTTCCTTTCTACCACTCTTATTGATCCAAATAGCTGATCCTCATACTATGGGACAGTTGAGCCACTCCCTTAACCAAAACCTTCTTTTGAGTCTAAACACTAACTTGAGAGCTGTGAGGCTTTTGCATATCATTTTCGATTTTGTCTTGGCAAAAAGTGTTAGGAATTAGGCTGGCAATAATAAGCTCTCTTGTAGATATCAGCTTGCATCTTGAGCTTGATTCTAGGATAGAAGTTTTGGGTTAAAAGGGTAGTGTTAAGTGGTTTGAACTTCATGTATATATGTTTTGAAAGAAAAGGAAAATGTTTGAAATGGTAGAAAAGGGGAAACAGCCTAGAGTTGTGGTTAAGTAAAGGGATGTAAAAGCTCTAAGTGTAAAGAAGAAAGGCGCCAGCAACAAAGCTTAGAAAGGTCAAAAGAAGAAAAATCGGACCAAGAGCAATCCATCAAAGTGATGAAGGTGCCAATGCAAGAAAGAAGAGCAAGTCCCAACCAAAAGGAAGCAACCACACAAGCAAAAAGAGAAGCTTCCCCAGCCATGAAGAAGGGTAAATGGTAGAGTTTAGGAAAAAGGTAGACTTAGGGGTTCACTTTTGGGTTTAGAAGTGTTTAGGATTCATCTTTGGGTAGAAGGGAGCTTTGAATTGCATGCATAAGAGTGCTTTTACCTTTAGCAATTTGTCTAAGATGGAATCTTTTTCATTGAGTGATCCCTTGTGTTTTTAAACCCTTTTGCTAAAATGAGATCATTTTTATCTCATAACCGTACCCTTTGAACCAAATGTATTCACTTGATTTGCATAAGCATGATTCATGTTCTGAGCTTAATTGAATGTTAAAGAGTTGGTTGATTTAAGCATTTGCCTAAGTTGAGATTTGAGGTCATTTTAAAACATGATGTGCATGGCTAGGTTCTTTAAAGTATAGCTGATTATGTTTGCATCTTATAACTAGGCACTTAAGCATCCATACCATCTCTTTACCTTTGCACTTTTGGATTTGAATGCCCACCTTCAAACCTCACTCTCTCATTTGTCCTTATTTGCTTGAGGACAAGCAAAAGGCAAGTGTGGGGGTGTTGATATCACTTGTATTTACACCATTTAGGCTTCCATTTAGTACATGTTTTGGTTCTCTTTTGCATGTTTTCCTTATGTTTTGTCCCATTTTCTTCTCCTTTTAGACTTAGGTTGCATTTAGGACATAGTTTGCATTTTCTATGCATTATGGATGTTTTTAGGTACCTATGGAGCTATAAGGAGCATGGAGAAGATTTGAGGATGATCCAGGAAGCTAGCTGGACCAAGAGGAGCAAAAGGGACCAAGGCAGATGATCTCTGCAGAGCCTATCGATCAAGGCACAAGACCTATCGGTAAAGGAGTGACCGATAAGATCCCTATCAACCAGGCCTATCGGTCAGTGAAGTAACCGATAGCAGTGCACCGGTTATATTTCGGTCACCCTATCGGTCATCTTCCAGACCAATAGGATCCCTATCGATCATTCCTATCGGTCACAACTGACCGATAGGAACCCAGTCCGAGCCTTGCTTTTATTACACTTTTTCCATTACTTTAGGGCTTCCTTCTCCTTTGTATAAATACCCTTTTTCTGGGATTTTCGATAAGTCACCTCAGAACACTGTTCTTGTGTTTATTTTCTGGGTTTGTAAGACAAATTTCTTGCGTTATTTAATATAAGTTTGTATTTTCCATTAATTTCTCTCTAATATCTCTGCTAATCATGATTAACATCTTTCCCTCTTGTTATTTGGTGTTAAACATGAGTATTAGTGAGTAGTTTGGGGTTCTTAGATGTGGTAGATTAAGGGGATTTAGGGATTGATTAAGGTTTGTTTAGTGTTTAATTTCATTGGTTCCTCTCTATTAATATGTTTATAAGCTAGATTTGTCTTGATCACACTTATCTAGAATTTAGGCTTTCTCTTACGCCCACCAAGTGTTTGATGAAATTCTCATCTTATTTGATAGAGGATTTGCTGGCATTGGCTCAAGAGATTGGCTGTTTGAAGAGCATTTTGACATGAATAGAGTTGGTTGCTATTTCTTGCTAGATGTTTTAGCACTAATGAGAGTTAGATCTTGCTAAGGTGTTTAGTAAAGGGCTATTTTACAAGAGATTGGACTTAGCTTGCTTGATTGTGAACTCTATGTCTAGGAACCACCATTGCTAGCTTGTTTGCTTGATCAATGCTGTTTGAAATAACCTTAGTTAGTCTTTAGTCCCAAAATCAATAACCACATCTAGGAGCTTGCTTTCTCTTTATTGAATTTCGAATTTGTTAAGTGCTCTGTTTATTTTGCTCTGTTTTCCTTCTTGATCATTGCTAAACTGTCTTCTTTTGAATTCTCTTTGGTGATTGAACATTCTAGATTGTTAGATAAGTTTCTTAGGCAACAAAAACTCTTCTTCGTTTTGCTTGACTTATAGATCTATGCTCACAACTCTTCTACTTTCAACAAACCCATTTGGATTGACATAAAACCCTTGCTATACTACAATTGATTAAGATAGAGGGGTGATTGACTGAGACCTAAAAACCTCTGTGTCAAGTTTCAGACAGGTTTGAGAGATCATTGTGTGAACCTGATGCCTCATTCTGTTCGTAAGAGCTTAGGGATGACCGATTTAAAAGCTACCAGGATATCTCTTGTCTTAGCTGATAGATCAGTCAGAGTCCCTGAAGGTGTTATAGAGGATGTTCCTATCAAAGTAGGAGAATGCATGATTCCTACTGATTTTGTGGTTCTGGAGTATGGAGAAGAACCCAAAGATCCTCTGATTCTTTGCAGACCTTTCCTGGTGATATCTCATATATTTACATCATTTAGGCTTGCATTAGTTTATGTTTTGGTTTCCTTTTGCATGTTTTCTTTCTCTTTAGTCCCGTTTTCCTTTCCTTTCAGACTTAGGTTACATTTACGTTGTAGTTTGCATTCTCTATGAATTAAGGAGGTTTTTAGGTACTTAAGAAGCTATTGGGAGCAAGGAGGAAGTGTGGGAATGGTTCAAGGAGTTAGCCACGCTGAGAAGGAGAAAAGGAGCTAAGGAAGGCAATTTCTGGTGTTCCATCGGTCATAGCACAAAACCCATTGGTCTGTGTTGATCGATACAATGCAGCAGAGGAGTTGAAGATCCCATCGATCATCCGTATCGGCCAAGGAGTGACCGATGGGAATCAAGCGAATGGAGCATCGGTCATCCGTATCGGTCACTTGTGACTGATGGGAAGAGACAGGACATCTGCATTGATCATCCGTATCGGTCACAAGCGAATGCTCCATCAGTCATCTGTATCGGTCACTTGTGACCGATGAGAACCAGTCCGAACTTTTTTTTATTTACAACTTTGCCATTATTCTAGGGCTTTTGTCATTTAGTATAAATAGGCTTGATCTAATGTTTTTAGAATCAAGTCTTGTTCTTTCTTAGTTTTTAAGAGTTTTCTAGTCTTTGTAAGAACAAGTCTATCATTTTAATCAAACTTTTGTATTTGCCTTTTAATATCTTCTCTAATCTCCCTTTTAATCATGTTTAGCATCATTTACTCTTATGATTTGGTGTTTTCCATGATGATTAGTGAGTAGATTTATTATGGTTCTTAGATGTGGTAGATTAGGGGAATTTAGAGGCCTGATTATGATATGTTAATGCTTAATTAGGTTGATTTCTCACTATTAATATGTTTTTAACCTAGATTTGTTTAGATCTCATGAATTTAGAATTAGGATTCATTTTATGCCCACCAAGTATTTGGTGAAATGCTGATCTTGTTTAATAGAGGATTTACTGGCCCTAGCCCAAGAGATTGATTGTCTGAGGAGTATTTTGACTAGGATAGAGTTGGTTTTGCTTGCTTGTTGATTGTTCTAGCACTAATGAGAGTTAGTTCTTGTTAGGGTGATTAGCAAAGGGTTATTTGTCAAGAGATTAAACTTAACTTGCTTGACTGTAAACTCTATGTCTAGGAATCAGCATTGCTTGCTTGTTTGCATTGTCAATGATGTTTGAAACAGCCTTATCTAGCCTTTGAATTCCCTAAAGTCAATAACCACATCTAGGATCCTTCTTCACTTATTTGAATTTCGAATTTTGCTTTAAGTGCTCTGTTTTCTTGCTTTGTTTTGCTTCTGATCATTGCTAAGTTGTTCTCTTTTGAGTTCTGATTGGTGTTTGATCACTTAGGTTGATAGTTTTAGTTGCTAAGCAACATTCTCTCCTTGACTCCACTTGACTTAAAGCTTTATGCTCACAAATCTTTTGGCATCTGTTCATAACTCCTTTGGATTGACAAAAACGCTATGCTATACTACAGCTGATTAGTACAAGCAGGGTGATTGACCAAGAGTGTCAAAACTCTTGTATCACCTGCCTACTGCAGGAGCTATTATAGATGACAAGAAGTGAAGAATTGAGCTGAATGTTGGTGACTTGGTGATGCAATTCGAAATGGACAAGCTGATGAAGAGGCCAACCATAGATGGACAGACATTCCATGTGGATGTTCTTACCAACCTTGCTGAGAAGATCTTCCAAGAGATGAGTCCAGAAGATCCACTAGAGAGGGCAGCATTGACCACTTCTACAGCAGAGGTTGAGCATCTAGATTCAGCTGCTACGGGCTATGCATAGATGACGGATGCTATTGCACATGTCATGCAACTGGTTGCACAGGAAGAGCTAGTCAGCACATCTGCGAAAGCTGCTGCAATGGGCGATTGGAGTGCAACAAAAGCACCAAAAGTTGAGCTTAAACAGCTCCCTGCAGGGCTAAGGTATGCCTTCTTTAGAGAAAACTCCACTTATCCTGTTATTGTTAATGCTTCATTGAACAATGCAGAGCTCACCCTTTTGCTAAGCAAGCTGCGCAGATTTCGCAAAGCTCTTGGCTATTCTCTTGATGATATTTCAGGTACTTCTCCAGACTTGTGCATGCATAGGATACATCTGGAGGATGAATCGAAATCATTAGTGGATCATCAGAGTAGGCTGAATCCGAACCTGAAGGATGTTGTCAAGAAGGAGATCATGAAGCTGCTGCAAGCTGGGATCATCTATCCTATATAAGACAGCACCTGGGTCAGTCCTGTTCATGTGGTTCCTAAGAAAGGAGGAGTCATAGTGGTCAAGAACAATGACTGGACACAGGATGTGTATAGACTATAGGAAGCTGAACGCAGCCAGAAGGAAAGACCACTTCCCACTCCCATTCATCGATCAGATGCTGGAGAGGCTGGCAAATCACAAGTACTGCTGTTTTTTAGATGGGTATTCAGGCTTCTTTCAGATCTCCATCCATCCAGATGGTTAAGAGAAGACCACCTTTACCTGTCCTTATGGCACATTTACATAACGCAGAATGCCATTCGGATTGTGTAATGCTCCTGCGACACTCCAGAGGTGTATGATGTCGATTTTGACATACATGATTGAGAAGTTTATGGAGGTTTTCATGGATGACTTCTCAGTCTATTGTTTTTCCTTCAAGAGTTGTCTGGACAACTTGTGTGCAGTTCTCCAAAGATGTGAAGAGAAGCATTTGGTTCTGAATTGGGAGAAGTGTCATTTTATGGTACAAGATGGCATTGTTCTTGGTTACAGAGTCTCTGGAGATGCATAGAAGTGGATAGTGCGAAAATTGAAGTGATGACAAGTCTGCAGGCGCCTGATTCTGTCAAAGCAGTGAGAAGTTTTCTGGGTCATGTTGGGTTCTACAGAAGATTCATCAAGGACTTCAGCAAGATTGCAAGACCTCTAACTGCTCTTCTCTGCAAGGATGTGAAGATTGAATTCTCTGCAGAATGTCAATCAGCTTTTGAGTAGATCAAACAGGCCTTGGTGACAGCTCATATTGTATAACCTCTAGACTAGGATGGGCCGTTTTTAGGTGATGTGTGATGTCAGTGATTTCGCAGTTGGAGCAGTTCTGGGACAGAGGAAAGAGAAGATGCTACACGCCATTTACTATGCCAGCAGGACATTGGATGAAGCTTAGAAGAACTATGCTACTACTGAGAAGGAAATGTTGGCAGTGGTCTTTGCCTTTGAGAAGTTTTGCTAGTACCTTGTTGGCTCCAAGGTCGTGGTCCATAAGACCATTCAACACTGAAGTATTTGATGCAGAAGAAGGATGCAAAGCCAAGGCTGTTGAGATGGATTTTTCTTCTTCAAGAGTTTGATATTGAAGTTAAAGACAAGAAAGGAGTTGAGAATGGAGTTTCTGATCATCTCTCCAGAATCAGGATTGAAGATGATGTCCCAATCAATGATTTCTTGCCTGAGGAGAATGTATATTTGATAGAAACTAGGTTTTAGGAAGAAAGTATTGAAAACCTGCAACGTTCTCGCAACTACAGGGCAGTGACGAGCGACACCAGGAGGGTGACGCTCGTCAACAACTGAGCAGACTCGCGATCAAGTCAAAATACGAGTTCAGTGATGATCGCCATCCACTCTGGCGACGCTCGTCACCTGTCCCATCTATTAGCAATGATTTGTGCAAGCTTAGGGACTGCTTTTCAAGAGCAAGCTTATACTGTGAATGATCCCAAGAGGCCCTGGTATGCTGATATTGCCAACTACTTAGCTGCAGAAGATGAACCACATGATTTCAAGGGATATGCTAAGAAGAAGTTCTTGAGAGAACTTAGGAGATTTTACTGGGATGACCCATATCTTTACAGACATTGTGTAGATGGGATTTATAGGTGATGCATAGCAGAAACTGAAGTTCCAGACGTTCTGGTTCACTGTCATGGCTCTGAATATGCAGGACACTTTGCCACTTTCAAAACAGTCTCCAAAGTTCTTCAAGTAGGCTTCTGGTGGCCTACTATGTTTCAGGAAGCACATGCATTCATTACACGCTGCGATACATGTCAGAGGAGAGGAAAGATTAGCAGAATACATGAGATGCCACAGAACTTCATTCTTGAGGTTGAAGTCTTTGACTGCTGGGGCATTGACTTCATGGGTCCTTTTCCTTCATCCTATGGGAACATATACATTCTAGTTACTGTTGACTATGTATCTAATTGGGTAGAGGCGTTGGCTACTCTTACCAATGATGTTGTAGTGGTTCTGAAGTTGTTTAAGACCATTATTTTCTCCAGATTTGGTGTCCCTGATACAAGACTTTTTATGTCTTGGATGCAATCACACAATGCTTGTACTAGTCAGTTGCAGCATAGCATAAGTTTTTATGTCAATACAAGAGGTTAAGATGAATAACACTAGAGTTACAAGCAGAAGAATCTACGTCAGGTTGATTCAAAGAATATTGGGTTCTTACACAACTTAAACTAACAACCTAAGTGATCATATACCAAAGAGAACTTAAAGAAGAATATTTTCGAAATGATCAATAAACAAAACAGAGCAATAAAACAGAGCAATTGGCAAAATTCAAAATTCAATAAGAGCAAACAAGTTCCTAGATGTTGTTATTGAGTTTGGGGAATTCAAAGGCTAAGTAATGTTGTTTCAAACATCACTGATCAAGCAAACAAGCTATCAATGCTGATTCCTAGACATAGAGTACACAATCAAGCAAGTTAAGTTCAGTCTCTTGACAAATAACACTTCGCTAATCATCCTAACAAGAACTAACTCTCATTAGTGCTAGAACAATCAACAAGCATGAATAACCAACTCTATTCAAGTAAAAATACTCCTCAAACAGTGAATCTCTTGAGCTAAGGCTAGTAAATCCTCTATTAACCAAGATCAGCATTTTGTCAACCACTTGATGGGCATAAAATAAAGCCTAGTTCCAGATTCGTGTGATCAAGACAAATCTAGCTTAAGAGCAGATAAATAGAGAGGAATCAATCATATTAAAAACTAACAACCCCTAATCAAGCCTCTAAATTCTCCTAATCTACCACATCTAGAAACCCTAAGATAACTACTCACTATTCACCATGGTTAACACCAAATCACAAAGGGAAAATATGGTAATCATGATTAAGAAGAAGATTAGAGAAAAGATTAAAAGGTAAATGCAAACTTTGATTAAAAAGACAGATTTGTTCTAACAACTCAAAGAAAACCAGAAAACTTAAGCAAGAACAAAACTTGATAATGAAAAAATCTTAGAACAAGCTATTTATACTAAAAGACAAATTACCTAACATAATGGCAAAAGTGTAAATAAAAGCAAGTTCGGGCTGGTCAGTATCGATCTAGAGTGATCGAAGGGTTTGATCGATGGTGCATCCGTTGCATTCTCATCGATCACTCTCTGATCGATACACTTGATCGATGGCTTTTTCCTGTCTCTCATCGGTCTTGAGTGATCTGGCAGTGATCGATGGTGCATCTGTTGCATTCCCATCGATCACTCCATGATCAATAAGCTTCAAGTCTTGATCGATGGAGCCCTCGTTGGCTTCCCATCGTTCACTCCTTGATTGATGGAAGTGAAATTTTGATCGATGAAACACCAGAAATCGCCCTCCTTAGCTCCTTTTGCTCCTTCTCAGCTTTGCTAACTTCTAGAACCATTCCCACACTCCCTCCTTGCTCCATTCAGCTCTTTAAGTACCTAAAAACATCCTTGATGCATAGATAATACAAACTACAACCTAAATGCAATCTAAGTCTAAAGGGAGAAGAAAATGGGACTAAAGAGAAGGAAAACATGCAAAAGAGAACCAAAACATGAACTAAAAGCAAGCCTAAATGATGTAAATGTATGAGATATCAACACCCCCACACTTGCCTTTTGCTTATCCTCAAGGTTATGAGATTAAAATAAGGGTTCATAAACATAAGGGATCACTCAATGAAAATGATTCTATCTTAGGCAAAATGCTAAAGGTAAAAGCACACTTATGCATACAAATCAAAGCTCTCTTATACCTTTTTACCCAAAGATGAATCCTATAACATTCTAAACCCCAATGTGGACCCCTAAGTCTACCCTTTTCCTAAACTTTACCCTTTCTCCTTCTTCATGGTTGGGGAAACTTCTTCTTTTTGCTTGTGTGGTTGCTTCTTTTTGTTGGGACTTGCTCCTTTCTTGTTGATTAGGCGCCAATTTTCACCTTTGGTGGATTGTCTTGGGTCTGATTTCTTCTTTTGATTGACCTTTGAAAGCTTTGTTGTTGGCGCCTTCTTTCTTTGAACACTTAGAGCTTTTTCTTCCATTTACTTAACCACAATGCTAACTTGTTCCCCATACAACCATTTCAAACTTTTCCTTCTTCTTTTAAGGCATATAAACATGAAACTAAAGACCACTTAACTCTACCATTTTATCCGAAACTTCTAACCTAGAATCAAGTTCAAGATGCAAGCTGATATCTACAAGAGAGATTTTCATTGCCAGCCTTATTCCTAACATTTTTTGCCAAGACAAAATTCGTAAATGATATGCAAAGGCCTCACAACTCTCAAGATAGTGTTTAAGCTCAAAAGGAGGTTTGGTTAAAGGAGTGGATTAACTGTCCCATAAGTATGAGGATCAGCTATTTGGATCAACAAGAGTGGTAGAAGGGAAAAGATGATCCAAATATGTATATGGTAGCCATGAATTCATTTTTCAATGCACAAACATGATAATTAACAAATCAGATTAAGGTTCAAGTTAACAGAGTGGATTTTCAAAGAACAAATGCTTTCACTATAAGATAAGAGCATCAAATTTATCAATCCAAGCATGGTTCAGCCTTAACTTCTAGCTTTCTCATGATGCATCAAACAAATAACCACTTAAACATTGAAATAATCTCTAAACACTAAGCACTTTACAAGGAGAATTCATCATTATGCCCTATGCAAATGCAATGCATCCTATATGCAAACACTAGACTCAATCCTAAGTAAATGAAATGTAACTATATGCTTTCTTTTTGGTTTGCAAAAACATGCAAAGTTTTTCAAATTTTTCAAATTTTTGTGTTTTTCTATGCCTTAGATGAATGCATGATATGCATGTGACTCAAGATGAAAGAAAATGAAAAACTAAGAATAGAACAAACATGTCAAACCCCAAATCTCTCCCCCACACTTAAATTACAGACTCGCTTGTGTAATGAAAGGTGTGAGAGAGAGAGAAGCAACAGAATATATTACAAAACTTGAAAAAATGCAGTGGTATAAACAATGGAAGGAGGTGGTACCTTTAGCTTTGGTGGGAGGAGTGGTGGGATGTGTAAAAGAGTTTCTCAGTCTCTCCTGGATCTTGGAATGATCCTGATGTCACTGGTTGTGGAGGCTGACTCGCCCTCCTCTTGTTTCTCCTCGGCTGGCCTTGTGAAGAAGTTGTTGCTTCTTGTGGTGGAGGAATCCAACTTAGCCATTGAACTTGCATTTGAGTTGCACTGCCTTGAGCATCCCATTGTTGCCATGTTGTGTAACCCTCAGAAGAAGTGTGAGCTGGTGCTTCCCATGCTGATGGTGGCTGGGACCTTGGCTCATAAGATGAAGCTCTTGAATGTTCCCAAGGTGCCCATTGATCAGTTGGTTGCACGTGGAAAGAGTATCTCCCTTAGGGGTTCCAGATAGCTTCCTCTTCTTCATTAGGTTCTGCTTGTGGCATCTGCTCTTCATAGTGAGAGATGTACTCATGACCATGGCTTTGATAGGAAGCTCCTCTTGATGTAGACTTATCCTTCTTGAACTTCCCCTTGACCAGATTCACTAACTTTTTGATGGTCTTATCTTGCCATTTACACCACTTCTGAAGTTTGTTGATGTGGTCATGAGCAAACTTCAGAGAGCTTCCTTAGCTTGGGACCTCATAAGGCTTGAAGTGGAACTTCTTGGTGTAATAGTTCAGCAACTCATTCTCATCTAGCTCTTTCTTCTGGGAATCCTCCTGCCTTGCAGCGCTAACAGCATCTTCTTCTTGCATCTCTTCTTCTCTGTTCTCTTCACCTTCTTCTTGCACATATTCTTCATCTACCTCTTCATTCTCTTCAGTTACAGGGCCTTCATGGTAGAGCTGACTTTCATCTGAGCAAAAATCAATGTTACTCCTCATGATTATGGATGTGTGCTGCATATTTGGGAGGAGGAATCTTGCTGGTCCTCTGAATCCTCTGAGGAACTTGTAAACATGCCTCTCTTGGATGCTCTTCTCCAGGAAGTGACTCCTTCTGAGATACATCAGATCAATCCATTGTGGTTCCAAATCATTTTCAGAATGCTCCTCAAGGTTCACACCACTTGCCAACATGATGGCTGTCACAACTCCTCAAATGTGCAGCTCGGGATTCTTCTCCTTCTTTCCTTTGTTCAAGACACAGCTTCTATAGGTACAGAGCTGCTCCATCAGCATATTCACATAGCAACGGTACTTGGTTGGCGGCCCCAGAAGTACTCCATCCTTGTTGGAGCTCACAAGTGGCTGCATTGCATTGTACATGAAGTCCAGCTCCTTTGTTGTTAAATTGATTGGCTCCTTTCTTGCAAAGAAGGTATTTGCAAGAGCCTTGTGAGCATATCTCACAGCTGGATGCTTTAGGTGTTGGCTCCTTGTAACTCCTGCAGGGTAGTTGCCAATCCAATGAATTCCCATAACATTTTGTGCTGCCTCTTGCTGATTGTGAAGTGGTCTCTCTTATCAACATAAGGGTACATTCCAAGGGCTTGTGAGATCTGAAAGAATTTTGCTGTGAAAAACCTTTGGTTGCCAAGCTTTAAAGAGATCCAGCCATCTCCACTGGGAAGCTCACTCCGTGCATAGCTCACCACCTTGAAAGTGGAGAGAAACTGATAAGTGATATGCTTGTAGGCAGGAAGTGGTCTCTCCACGAAATCGCCAAACCCCATGTTTTGAAAGATCTTCTTGCAATCCACATATATCCCAAGTGACTTCATTGTGGAAGCACAAGGATATCTTGTAGGCTTGAAAGTACACTGATTGAAGTGCTCCATGAGTTCTCTTGCACTTGGTTCCTTGGATGAGGCTTCTTCCACAGCCCTTCCCTTTCCTTTAGACTTGGCAGCCTTGCTCTCAACAGGCCTCTTTCCAGCTGCATTTGATGATTGCCTATCAGCCCTTGTCTCTTCTGGTAAGTGGAGAAGAGGGTGCTTCCTTTTGTGGTGCTTTGCCTTTGTTTCCAGCAGCAGTTGTAGTTCTCCCCATGGTACCTACAAGAACAAAGCTTGAAGAACCAATAAGTAAATGAACTAAGGGTTAAAAGCAATGACTAAAAGCTCTTTTAATTTTCTTTTCTCAAATCTATAAGAGGTTAAACTAGCAATTAAACAAGATCAAACCTCTAAAGAACTAAGACAATTCAGAATCTAAAAGTCATAAACATGCTAGAGTTCTTAACATGTTCAAATCATTATGCATATTAACCTAGCATGGTGGCTTTAAACAAAGTAAAACATGATTATGCAAAGTGAATTCAAAGCAACCAAGTAATTAAGTATATGAACAGTAATCAATCCTAAACATTCTACTTGCTTAGTTAACAAATTCCACCGTGCAAAAATCAAAACAAGCACCTTAAACTAAACTAAACTAGCTCTTAATACATATGATTCAAAGATTCTAAGCAAATTCAAAGCATAAGAACAAGAGATGAACAGTTAAGAAAGCAAACCTTTTAGGACTTCTGAGCATTTAAGAGAGACAAATGAAAGAGAGAAAGACTAAGAAATTTTCGTGGCTTTATTTAGAGAAGAGAGAAAATGAAGTGTGAAGAGTGAAGAAGAGCTAAGAGGCTTTTATAGAGCATTATGGGGAACCAAAGGAATCAAATGAATGGGGGACAAAAACAAAAGATGCTCAGAAGTGGGTGAGGATGGCAGGGAGGAGCCAAAAATTTAAATTCAAACTTCCTTGGTTCCAAGCCAAGAGAGGAATTTGTTTTTGAAAATCAGAAGACGAACCTCGCACGGCCTATCGATCACTTTTGATCGATGGAAGTGATCGATAGGCTGGTATCGATCATTTTTGATCGATACATGTGATCGAGAGCCACCTGTCCATTCCCATTGGTCATTTTGTGTCGATGCATCTGATCGATGGTGCACTCGTTTGGTTTCCATCGATCACATTTGATCGATACACCTGATCGATACTACATCCGATGGTTTCCCATCTTTCCCATCTTTCCCATCGATCAAATTTGATCGATGGAGGTGATCGATGGAAACCCTGCTAGCACCTTTTTCCCTCCATCGATCACTTTTGATCGATGGAGTTGCCCGATGCACCTCTGGCTCCAACAGTATCGATCACATTTGACCAATGGGCATGACCGATAGGACTGTATCGATCCGGCTTGATTGATACAAGTGATCGATACTAGCCAGAATGCATCTGTTTTTATTTCCCCAAACATGTTCTCAAGCTCCAAACCAAATTCCTGCTTCTAATAACAGAGCATAAACATGAACTAAAAAGCATAATATATACAAAGGATACCATGGGACTACCTCCCAAGTATGCTTGTTTAAAGTCACTTAGCTCGACTTTGATTACCTCTTTAGTTGAGGTAAGGAAAAGGAGTTTTGGAACTACTTGGTTGTTTCTTGCTCCTCTTGATCTTGGTGGTGACCCCATCAGTCCTCATCTCAGCAAAGGGCTTAGATTTGCCTCCTTGCTCCAGCTTGTAGCAGAATTCACCATCCTTAGAACAAAAGGGCTTCAAGACCACGCCTCCTCCTTCAGTAACCAACTTGATTTGATTCAACTTCTTGTAACCAACTGATAACTATTTTCTTTGCCACGGGTGAGGATGCAATGAGGCTATCAAACTCAAATGCAACACTTAGGTTGTAGTACAGTATTCAAGTGAGAGTCAATCCATTTCTAGGAGCTAGGAAGATCAAAGAGAATGCAAGAGCAGTGTAAAGCTAAGCGAATGACAGGCGATATTAAGAAAATCCTAAAAACTATGTGCAACGACCGAATGGAATGCAAAACTATTTTAAAATTACCAAGAGTGATTGAACTACCACGAGGAATAAACAGAATAATTAAAATGCAAGGCTATGATTTAACAAAAATCGACTAGTGGATCGACCACAGGATCGACCACTAGATCGAGCAGTTTGGATCGATCTCGTCTAAAAATGCAAGTATGAAGAAACTAATGACCAGGATGCGGCGAATATCAAGCGAATGACTAACGAAGATGTAAGAATGCTAAGAAAGAAGGGTCTAGGGTTGAGATTCATTGTCCGGGGTTTCAATGGTCCAAGTCTGGGTTGAAAACTTTAAATCTACTAACTTTGTGAGATTCTCTAAGCCTTGAAAACAAAAACAAGATCCATCCATTGCTTTCGGTATGGATCACTCCTTCATCCTCTCCTCCAAACCCATGGCTTCTGGTGGAAAGAGAGGTTGAAGGGCAATGAACTTAGATTACAAACACACGGCCTAACTAGTCCCCTAAACTTCCATGGCTTTTGGGAGAGGGTAACTAGTCTCTAGGATTTGATTTTCGGAGATCTGTGGATCCTGTCAAGGTAAGAGACCTCTCTGATCATAAAGATCTTGGTGTGAGACTCTTTAAGCCATAGGGACTCAACATCCTAGAAGAGAAAGCCATTAAGAACGAGAAAACACCAAACTTGAAAACCCTTTAGACCCCGTGAATCCTCTCAACCCCGAGACCCAAATGAAACTACTCGCTACACATTAAGTAAATCAAGCAAAGCATAAGTAATGAAGCGATGAACCAAGCTCAAAGCTCAAAGTCTAACAATGGCGGATCGTCTCCAAACCAGAGAGAAAAAGCGTAAAAAGAGAAGAATGAAAACGTGTGTGGAAAAAGATCATCGCCGCCTTCCCAAAATGGGAAAATCAGCTCGATGGTCCCCCCCCTCGCTAGCGGCCAAAAAACGGTTGAAAGGACAGAGATCGACTTGGGGATCGAGCGGTTCTCTCGATCACTTTCGGACATCGTGTCTTCTACTCGATCTTCTTCGGTGGATCGAGTGTTGCATCCGATCTTGGTATTGATCTTTGGTCAGATCGAGTGGTGGACTCGATCCGGCTCTCGCTCTGCATGCCGTCATTTACGTCCCTACCACTTGATCGATTGCTCCACTCGATCTTTGTCTCGATCATTTCCCTTGGATCGCCTGAGCTACTCGATCTTCTGGTCGATCTCAACTAGATCGACCGGCCGTGCTCGATCTGCTCCCCGATCTCTGGTCCTTAGCAAACATCCATTGTTCCCACGAGCCTCCACACTAGCCTCGGCACGTCCACGAACTCCACGACTCCAAAGTACCCAGAAACAACCTAAATATGATGCAAAATCCAAGGCACATGCGTATGCTGGTGCAAGAATGCTCTAGGACACTAAGTGATGCAATCTAGCCTAAAGTGTGATGTAAATGCATGAAAAGCTAACTAATATGTATGCAAAACACATGCAATATGCATTAACATCAACTCCCCCAAACTTACTTCTTGCTTGCCCTCAAGCAACATAAAATAAGAAAGGAAGAGAGGTTTTAAAAAAAAAACGGACGGGGGTTGAAGCTTCTTGCAAAGGTGCCTTTCAAATGAATCAATCTCAACGTCCTAGTTAACAGTTCTAAAATGCTATGCACACACTCATACTCCAAAGAACTTAGCCATACTCATCACACAATGAAATTCAGATCATGACTCTCCTATCCCAAACAGTCAAAGAAACTCATCCTTTAACATTCATTATTATCCGAACCATGAATCAAACTTATGCACTTTAAAGCAGAACACATTTGGCTAAGGGCGCAGGCTATGAGCATAGAATGATCTCATTTGAAAAGGGTTTTCATTTAAAACAAGGGTTTTTCTCAAAAATGGCAAGAACTTTATGCATAATGCTAAAGGTGAAGGCAATTGATGCATACATGATCAGATTCGCATCTACCCATGTAAACTAACAATGATCCTAAACCCCTCTCATTTATTTAACTTTTATCCTCACTCACCACTTAGAATCTACCTTTTTTCTCAAAACAAAAGCTTAGCATTCCCCAATTCAAAACAGAAAGCATTTTTAACTCTTTTAGGCTAGTGAAAAGGTTGAAAACAATTTGCTCCTTACATATTTCTTATTGGTAGCTCTCTTGTTTATTATTATTATTATTTTTTTTTCTTTTATTTTTATTTGAGAGAGCTACCTCTTGAAATTATTAGAGCATATATAATTTTTAAACACAAATCTTTCACTTAAAACTTTTTTTCTTTCTTTCAAATACCAAACTCTTTTGAAACCGAGAACATATAAACATGAAAACAATCCCAATGATCCCCCAAACTTAGCCTAAGCCTATATCTAGCTTCAAAATGCAAAGCTAGCAATCACATGAGAACCCAATCGTGTCGCCTAAACCTAACACTTTATGCTAAGTTCAAAACCGAAAAAGAAGGCCTCACAATGATGTCACACAAGAAAAATTTGGCTTCAAAGAAGGGTAAGGGTCAAGGTGGGAGTTCTACTTAGGCTCACAAAGAGTTGTAAAAGGAAGAAGAGAGCCTAAATATTTTAAAATCCATGTGTTCATTTTCAAATGCATAAGGATGATAATTAAAATTTCAGATTAAAGGTTTCACTTATTAGGACAAGTTTCAAATCATGAGAGTTCAATTCGAGTCATGAAAATCATAGCAAGTGATCCAAGCATGGTAAGAACTTACTTTCAAAGTATGAGCAAAGAATTAGAGAACTACTAACTAGGGCATTGAAACAATTCATGAGTATAAAACACCTTTTTAAGAAAACTTTAACCCCTTATGCAAATGCAAGCAACCTAGATGCTTTAAAATTCTAGACTCAATCATACTGTTTAACAAGATGAATGCAACTACATGAATCTTTAAAATTTTTTTTAAAAAATCAATGAAGACTCAAGGATGCTAAAGGGAAAATAAGATCAGAAAACACATGTCAAACCACACACATACTCCCTCAAACTTGCTTGACACCATCCCGGTGGCAAACAAATTTAAAGGAGCATCAAAACACAAAGCAAAAAGAAGAAAACATGAGCAGTATGTACAATGGAAGAAGGTTGTTACCTCGGGTCTAGTCTCGGCTGGAACTTGAGGATGTTCCAGAGGAGCTAGAGACTATGGTTTTGCCCTTGCCGGTTGGTTCCTGGAGAGAGAGACGCGCTGGTTGAATGTTGCTGCCTTGTGTCTCACGGATGACAACTCCCCCGGTTGAAAGTCTCCTCTTCTCGGGCTGTTGAACCTCCTCACTTGCCGCTTTCTTAAGTGAGCCTCCTTGAAGTGATTTGACCTTCCTTGCAAGCTTCTTTAGCACCTTGCTCTGCCATTTGCTGATTTTCCTTTGCATCTCCACAACAGAAGCAAGGAACTTCTCCGTTTTAGTCCGCGGCTCAAAGTCAAGCTTGGGAAGGGCGAATGCTTCGGGCATCTCATCATCAGTGGCTGGAGACTCTGATCTTGGGCGGGCAGCTTGTTGAACGGCTGTCGTAGCTCCTAGAGGGGCAAAGCATTCCTCCCTGCTTGGGAGAAAATCGATGTTCCCTACACCAAACAGCTCGGTCTCGCTTTGGTTTGGCAGAATACACGTCCGCTTCTCATTCTCCTCGTCAATGTATAAGTACTCAAAGAAGGCCTCAGCTGGCGTACGTCCCAAGCTATCAGTGTTCCTTAGATATGTCTCGTCCATGAATGCTCTATCTGGAACAGGAGTGAAGTTCTCAAGCTGTACGCCGGCTTGCACGAACAAGGGCGTGAGGAAACCGCCAATGAGTGATGAGCTTGCCTTGCACCTCAAGGCATATGCCTTGTATTTGACCAATGAAGCAGCAAGGATGCATCCGTGGTTCACGTCGTCTCCGAGCTGGTCTTCCAACGGCTCCTTGTTCTCATCCGGATCATAAAGGAGGTGCTTATGGCCTTGGAACAGAAAGCAAAGCTCTGTCTTGGTCACCGTGGGAGCTACGGACCGACCACTAAAGGTGTTGGCAATCAGCTTCAAGGTGTAGCGTAGCACCGGGTTCCTCACCCTCTTGATCTTCGCGGTATTCGCCTTGTAGTCGTCATTGGCGATGAGGTCCCAAAAGTCATTCGCTTGAGTGAAGGAGGGGAATTCTACTTTCCTAGCAGCTGCATCGAGGCCATAAGCTTGGCCGAGCTCGGGGACAGAGAGACTGAAAGCTTGGTGTTGTATCTTGAAGGAGAGGCGGCCTTGAGAAGGAATTGGCAAGCTAGGATTCTCGTATCCGAACTCCAAGGTGGCAAGGAAGTCGATTGTCACTTCAAGGAAGGTTGGGCAATCCATCCGTGACAAACAACTCAGCCCTATCTTCTGGAGGAGTTGGTCAAAATCTCCCAGCAGCCCCATCTTAGACAGCAACTCCTTGTCCACGAACTTAGTAGGCTCGAACCGAAGCCTCTCCAGCCGTTTCTTGTCCCTCTTCTCATCCTTACTCCACCGGACCCTCTCTTGAACAGCCACTTCCTGACCTTCTCCTTCTTGTGCTGTCTCTTCTCTCGTTCTCTTGGGAGCCATTGTGCCTGAAACAAGTTTCTCAAGCAATTTGATAAGCAAAACGGCGATCGGATGAGAGAAGAGGAGCGGTAAAGAAGAAACTCTATAGCTAATACCCTAGAATTTTGGGGAATTTATAAAAATTATAGCAAAATAAAGGAGAATCAAATCTATAGATACTAGAAAGTCTAGGATTTTTCCTATTATTTAGCTAAATTTAAAAATTCAAAACTGCCCTAGCATCTAAAACAATCAATTGCGAAATAAAAGGGGATTTTCCTTAAGATTTTTATCAAGTATCCGAAAATACCTTTTGCAAAGATTGTTAAGAAGCTTGTTAGCCTTTAGAAAATAAATAATTCCCACTCTCTTTGCTTAAAATTTCAAGAAAACAAGAATGAGAGAGTGTGAAGTTTTTGAAAACTTTTAAAGGCCAACAAGAAACAAAACTATGGGTAAAAGGAGGTGGTTTCTGACACAAGTCTTGGTCAAGGGACATCTTTCATGGTCAAAGATGTTTGCCTTGACCAAGTTTTAAATTTAAAAACTGGAGGGAAAGGAGTAAAGGAGGGAAAGAAATTGTTACCTCGGCATGAGATCGAGTCCGTTTGGTCGATCTAGGACTCGATCTCATGCCCATAATGGCTTAGATCGAGAGGGTTACTCGATTTGAGACTCGATTCATAGTGAATCGAGGTTTGGATCGATTGGCTCCCTCGATCATTGAGATTTTGGCTCCACGGCTAAGTCTTCATGATCGAGCTACGTTCTCGATTTGGGGATGGATTTGGCTTAGATCGAGTGATGGATCGAGTCGAGTGATCGACTTATCTTTGAAGGATTTTCCCGAGAGAAATTAGATCGGTCGATCCATTTTTGGACCGATCGATCCAAACTCCAAGAATTTCCCGAGACATTTTAGATCGGTCGATCCAGATGAGATCGATCGATCCGTTTTCATCTAGATCGATCTTATCACTCGTTCTCGTCTAAATCGACTAACTCCTCTCGATTTACTAACTCGATCTAGCACTCGATCTCTAGCCTTTCCTTAACCCCTATCGCCTCTTTTGGACTTCAAGATCGAGGTTTAGACTCCTCATACCTGTTCCTACACACTTACAAAATAAAAACATAAAACTGAAAGAGAAATAAAGCAGAAATATGTACAGGATAGACATGGGAATGCCTCCCAAGTGCGCTTTCTTTAACGTGTTTAGCTAGACTTTACTTGGTTTAGGCAGATGGTGGGTCTTGGAGAAGCACCGAGGTACTCTCCTTGTCATAGTTATCCGCCAAGTAAGGCTTGACCCTGTGTCCGTTCACGGTGAATGCACTGCCACTCTTGCCCATCAACGTGACAGCTCCATAAGGCAGCACTTCTTGGATCATAAACGGCCCGCTCCACCTTGACTTCAACTTTCCCGGGAAGAGTTTGAGTCTTGAATTGTACAGCAACACCAAACCTCCTTCCTTAAGCTCCTTAGCAATCAACTTCCTGTCATGAGCTTCCTTAGTCCGCTCCTTGTATATCCGAGAGCTCTCATAAGCGTTCAGCCTTAGTTCGTCCAGTTCATGTAGCTGGATGAGGCGCCTCTCTTGAGCAGTCTTGAGGTCAAAGTTCAGCCTCTTTACCACCCACAATGCACGGTGTTCCAGCTCAACGGGGAGGTGACAACCCTTGCCATAGAGCAGAGTGAAGGGGGTCGTACCGATCGGTGTTTTAAAGGCGGTACGGTAGGCCCAAGGAGCGTCGTTCAGCTTCATTGCCCAGTCTTTCCTTGTTGCTCCGACCTTCTCAAGTATAGCCTTGATCTGCCGGTCGGAGACTTCCACTTGACCGCTCGTTTGAGGATGATACGGTGTAGCCACTTTATGCTTAACGTCGTACTTCCTCAAAAGGCTCTCAAAGATCTTGTTTATGAAGTGGCTTCCTCCATCGCTTATAACCACCTTTGGTACTCCAAACCTCGGGAAAATGATGCTTTTAAACAGCTTGATCACCACCTTAGAATCATTTGTCGGGGAAGCAACAGCCTCAACCCATTTAGAGACATAATCAACCGCTACTAAGATGTACTTGTTGCTGTATGAAGAAGGAAACGGCCCCTTGAAGTCTATGCCCCACGCGTCAAACACGTCAACCTCGAAGATAGGAACCTGAGGCATCTTGTTCCTCTTAGTGATATTCCCCGCTCGCTGACACGCCTCAGAGCTCGTCACAAACTCGTGTGCATCTTTGAAGATTGACGGCCACCAGAAACCAGCTTGCAACACTTTCGTCGCAGTCTTGAATGAAGCGAAGTGTCCTCCATAGGATGAGCCATGACAGTGAAACAGGATGTCTTTAGCTTCTTCCTTTGTAACACACCACCGGTATAAACTGTCCACCCCTCTCTTGTACAAGTAGGGCTCGTCCCAAAAGTAGTCACTCGCCTCTCTCATAAACCTCTTCTTGTGATAGCTGTTGAGATGTGTTGGCTCCTCAGCACATGCTAAGTAGTTCACAACATCAGCGTACCAGGGAAGGTCCTCCTCTTTGAAGCTCAACACCTCCTCAAACTACCATTCTAGCTTTCCACAAACAGCCGTAGTGATTGCCATAAGTTGTTCCTCGGCAAGAGAATCATCTAAGGGCAGAGACTCGTTGATCCTTAGCCGGGAGAGGTGGTCAGCAACTCTGTTTTCTATCCCCTTCTTGTCTTTAATTTCCATATCAAATTCTTGGAGCAAGAGGATCCATCTCAAAAGCCTAGGCTTAGTGTCTTTCTTTGAATAGATGTATCGCAAAGCCGCGTGATCTGTGTAGACAATGGCCTTGGAACCCACAAGATACGACCGGAACTTCTCAAAGGCGAACACTACTGAAAGCAACTCCTTCTATGTAGTAGTGTACCTCGTTTGCGTGTCATCCAAGGTTCTTGAAGCATAGTAGATCACGTGCAGCTTCTAATCATTTCTCTGACCAAGAACGGCTCCCACGGCATAGTCACTAGCATCACACATAATCTCGAAGGGTAGTGTCCAGTCTGGTGATTGAACTATAGGAGCTGATGTAAGGGCTTCCTTGATGGTCACGAAAGCTCGCAAACACTCCTCATCAAAGACAAATTCGGCTTTTTTGCACAACAGCCATGTAAGAGGGCGTGCAATCTTGGATAAAATGCCTATAGAAGCCGGCATGCCCCAAGAAACTTCTAACTCCCTTAACGTTAACCGACGCCTCAAGACCCATCATGACTTCCACCTTAGCCTGATCAACCTCAATTCCCTTCTCTGATATCTTATGACCAAGCACGATCCCTTCCTTAACCATAAAGTGGCACTTCTCCCAGTTTAGCACCAAGTTTGTCTCCTCACAACACTTTAAAACTCTGCAAAGATTCGACAAACACGCAGGAAAGGACGCACCATAGACCGAGAAGTCATCCATAAACACCTCTACCATCTCTTCTATTAGATCGGAGAAGATCGACATCTTACACCGCTGAAACATAGCCGGTGCGTTACACAACCCGAATGGCATCCTTCGATACGCGAAGGTACCATAAGGGCATGTAAAGGTCGTCTTCTCCTGATCGTTGGGATGCATTGGTATTTGGAAAAATCCACTATATCCATCAAGAAAGCAATAGTAGGGGTGATTAGCAAGTCTTTCAAGCATTTGAACAATAAAAGGCAAGGGAAAATGAACCTTTCTAGTAGCAAGATTAAGCTTTCTATAGTCAATGCACATACGGTGTCCAGTAATAGTCCTAGTAGGTATAAGCTCATCTTTGTCATTCTTAACGACCTTGATCCCTCCCTTCTTAGGCACCACGTGTACGGGAGAAACCCACGTGTTGTCACTTATGGGATAGATCACGCCAGCCTCTAAAAGCTTAAGAATCTCCTTCTTGACAACCTCTTTCAAATTTGGATTCAAACGCCTCTGATGTTCTATAGAAGAGGCGTTCTCATTATCCAAGTGAATCCTATGAGTGCAAAGCATTGGTGAAAGGCCCTTGATGTCACTTAGAGAGTACCCAATGGCCTTCCTATACTTTCTCAACTCAGTTAAGAGTGATTGCAACTCATCATCACTCAATTTTTCATTCAGAATCACAGGATAGGTTTCGTTAAGCCCTAAGAAAGCATACCTTAGCCCTTTTGGGAGCTCCTTAAGGTCCATGTTTGGGGCTAACAGCTCACTCCAATCATCCTCGTGGCTGTTGCTGTTGTTCTCCTTCTTAGAACCTTCCTTAGAACCTGAGATATGGCCCTTGAGGCTGCTTTCTCCAACCGCTATCCCTTCTGAAATCGAGTCGTCGGGTCGATCTTGCTCTCGATGTCGTCTAGATCGAGAAGTTTCGCTCGATTCACTCACTCGATTTAATGTGGATCGAGTGAGAGATCGAGACACTGAGTCGATCTCCGGATTGGACCTCAAATTGATCGGAAGGCCTTTCTCGATCTCGGACTCGATTGTTTTCCTGGATCGATCACCCTCCTTGATCTGACTGTCAATTTCTGCACCGGATCGAGTTGTGCTCTCGATTGCCTTGTCGATTTGACCCCTGGATCGAGTAATGTCATCGATCTGGGAGTCGATCTCTAGGCAAACGCCTACAGCTTCAAGCACAACTTTCCTCGAATCAAGAAAGTTGACGTACTCCTGAGTCCTCTGATCCACATAACCAAACTCTCCTGGCTCCTTAGTCAGTGCTAGCTTCAAATGATCTTCCTGAGCCAGCTCTTCCAGCAACTCATCCGCTAAGGCATCCAATGTATCAATGTAGAAAGCTTGCCCTTCTATCGTAGGCTTCTTCAGAACCTCATTGATATCGAAGTCCAGCCTTATATCCTTTCCCAAGTGCAAGGCAATCTTCCCGTTCTTGACGTCTATTATGGCGCCGGCGGTAGCTAAGATTGGTCTACCGAGAATGAGTGGATCCTTTGGCTCTTCATCCATTTCCAACACAACGAAGTCTGTAGGCACGTTCACTCCACCGATCTTCACTGGCAAGTCCTCAAGCAATCCTACGGGTAACCTCACACTCCTGTCAGCTAGTACCAACGAGATTCTACAGTCCTTGAAATGGGCAAAGCCGAGTTTCTTTGCCACGGAATGAGGCATCAGATTTATGCTAGCTCCGAGATCAGAAAGGCAACTCTTGAACTCCAGAGGACCTAAAGCGCAAGGTATAGTGAAGCTTCCAGGATCTCCCAACTTCTTAGGGACTATCTCCTTGTATATCACAGCACTACACTCCTCACTTAGAACAAGCACTTCCTTGCTTTCCTTATTCTTCTTCACGAGAGTGTCTTTGAAGAATTTGGCGCATTTAGGCATCATTGCAAAGCAGTCAACGAGAGGTAGCTTGATATCTACGTCCTTAAGATGCTTCTCAAAGAGGATTCTGTGCTTCTCTATGAGTTGCTTCTTGAAACGGCCAGGAAAAGGCAGCTTAGGTACATACGGTGGAGGTACATAAGCATCCTTCTCCTTAGTAGTTTGCTCCGCTCTCTTCTCAACAACTGCTTTGTCTCCTCTTCTTGGCCCTTGAATCCAGACATTGTCAAAGTTGATCTCATCATCAGCTGAAGGCTTACCCTCCTCCTCTTGAATTACAACGTCCTCGTTGTTCTTGGAGTAACCGTAGGTGCAAGCTCCTTTTCGCTTCTTAACGTGATGGCGTTGGCATATTCCTTAGGGTTCTGCTCACACTTGCCCGGTAGGCTATTCTGACCACTTGTACTCGCCTTTCCCTTCTCTAGCTGCTTGATCTTGTTGTTTAAGTTGGTGATCTGAGTAGAGAAGTCAGTGAGAGACGAGTCTAGACGAGATTTCATCTTGGCAAACTTCTGGTTTGTAGAGATTTGCCCTTGAATCAGTTGTTGGAACATAGCTTGGACTGGATCAACTTGTTGTTGCATCGGTTGTTGCTGCTGAGGTACAAAGCCCGGAGGGTAGTTTGGCGTATAACCCTTGTTACCTTGATGTTGCCCTTGGAAGTTGTTTTGCCCTTGACCTTGGAAGCCACCACTCGGCTGAAAACCATTGTTGTAAGGTATAAAAGGCTTTGCTTGCTGAGCAAGGTACACTTGGTCTTTAGGGTTGGCGACATTGGTGCTGCGGTATGAGAGATTGTTGTTCTGGTTGTAATCTTGTGAATAGCCTTGAGGTTTGTAGTTGTTTTGACCCGCCACCCAATTGGCTTCTTCTTGGCTCAACTCAAGCTCCTCTTGCCTCTCATCCGCTTCACCAACAAAGTGAACATGCTTCTGATTTGCCAAAACCAACTTGTCAATCTTCTCGTGTATTGATTTCAACTCTTTCTTGTGAGACTCTAGCTCAGAACCTCGTGGTGCACGGTCATAATCTTCAGCATAGTTGCTGTCACTTAGTGCTAAGTTCTCAATCAGCTCCATGCCTTCTTCTACCTCTTGACCAAGGAAGTTCCCCTTACTGGCCGTGTCAAGCAACAACCTTATCTTTGGTGAAGCTCCGCGGTAGATAGTGCTTAGAAGAGTCTCTTCGCTGAAGCCGTGGTGAGGACATTGGATAGTATAGTCCTTGAATCGTTCCATGGCTTCATTGAATGTCTCATTATTCCTTTGCGTGAAGCCGCTGATCTCGCTTCTTAGCCTTGCCGTTCTGGTGCTAGAGAAGAATTTTAACAGGAAAGCCTTCTTACACTCGGCCCATGAAGTGATGGTGCCTTGAGGAAGTGTTTTCTTTCAATGTCGAGCCTTGTCTCCAAGAGAGAATGGAAAGAGACGCAGATTGAAAGCATCATCGGATATGCCGTTTATCTTGATCATCCCACATACTTGCTCGAAATTGTCGAGGTGCTCCAAGGGATCTTCCATTGCTAAACCGTGGAACTTGTTGTTTTGCACCATGAAGATGAAACCTGGCTTAATCTCGAAGTTGTTGTTTTGTACAGGAGGAGGAGTGATCCCAAACCTATTGTGATGAGTATTGGGAGCATCTCCGCCTCCTATGATCGTTGGGGGTCTAGCCGCGTGGTGGGGGTTTCCATTGCCCCTTCCCACTGCCCCGTGAGCTGGAGGAGGTCACTCTGGATGCTCGTGTTCAGCCATAGCTTCAAAGTCAACCAAACTGTGCTGAACAATCTCCTAAAAAGCTCTAGCTTGTTCTCGTACTCTTCTTTGCCGTGAATGACCATGTTGATGGATGTTGTCCAAGGGTTGAAGTAGATGGTTGTCTCCCCTGGAACGAAGATGCATGTACCTGGAAAAAACACGTTTGAGAGTAGAGAGATTAGTAACTTAAACAAAGTAAAGCTTAGTCTTTACTAAGCTCCAAATCACTATGCTTTCTAACACTCCTAGAATGGCAACGGCGCCATTTGATAACAATTTTCTTTGCCACGGGTGAGGATGCAATGAGGCTATCAAACTCAAATGCAACACTTAGGTTGTAGTACAGTATGCAAGTGAGAGTCAAAGAGAATGCAAGAGCAGTGTAAAGCTAAGTGAATGACAGGCGATATTGAGAAAATCCTAAAAACTATGTGCAACGATCGAATGGAAAGCAAAACTATTTTAAAATTACCAAGAGTGATTGAACTACCACGAGGAACAAACAGAATAATTAAAATGCAAGGCTATGATTTAACAAAAATCGACTAGTGGATCGACCACAGGATCAACCACTAGATCGAGCAGTTTGGATCGATCTCGTCTAAAAATGCAAGTATGAAGAAACTAATGACCAGGATGCGGCGAATATAAAGTGAATGACTAACGAAGATGTAAGAATGCTAAGAAAGAAGGGTCTGGGGTTGAGATTCATGGTCCGGGGTTTCAAGGGTCCATGTTTGGGTTGAAAACTTTAAATCTACTCACTTTGTGAGATTCTCTAAGCCTTGAAAACGAAAACAAGATCCATCCGTGGCTTTCGGTATGGATCACTCCTTCATCCTCTCCTCCAATCCCATGGCTTCTGGTGGAAAGAGAGGTTGAAGGGCAATGAACTTAGATTTCAAACACACGGCCTAACTAGTTCCCTAAACTTCCATGGCTTTTGGGAAAGGGTAACTAGTCTCTAGGATGTGATTTTTGGAGATCTCTGGATCCTGTCAAGGTAAGAGACTTCTCTGATCATAAAAATCTTGGTGTGAGACTCTTTAAGCCATAGGGACTCAACATCATAGAAGAGAAAGCCATTAAGAACGAGAAAACACCAAACTTGAAAACCCTTTAGACCCCGTGAATCCTCTCAACCCCGAGACCCAATTGAAACTACTCGCTACACATTAAGTAAATCAAGCAAAGCATAAGTAATGAAGCGATGAACATGAAAAACGATTACTTAAAGCTTAAACGATTCGAAAATATGTAAGAACAAAGCTCAAAGTCTAACAATGGCGGATCGTCTCCAAACCAGAGAGAAAAAGCGTAAAAAGATAAGAATGAAAAAGTGTGTGGGAAAAGATCATCGCCGCCTTCCCAAAATGGGAAAATCAGCTCGATGGTCCCCCCCTCGCTAGCAGCCAAAAATGGTTGAAAGGACAGAGATCGACTTCGGGATCGAGCGGTTCTCTCGATCACTTTCGGACATCGGGTCTTCTACTCAATCTGGGTCTCGATCTTCTTCGGTGGATCGAGTGTTGCATCCGATCTTGGTATCGATCTTCAGTCGGATCGAGTGGTGGACTCGATCCGGCTCTCGCTCTGCATGGCGTCATTTACGTCCGTACCACTTGATCGATTGCTCCACTTGATCTTTGTCTCGATCATTTCCCTTGGATCGCCTGAGCTACTCGATCTTCTGGTCGATCTCATCTAGATCGACCGGCCGTAATCGATCTGCTCCCCGATCTCTGGTCCTTAGCAAACATCCGTTGTTCCCACGAGCCTCCACACTAGCCTCGGCACGTCCACGAACTCCACGACTCCAAAGTACCCAGAAATAACCTGAATATGATGCAAAATACAAGGAACATGCGTATGCTGGTGCAAGAATGCTCTAGGACCCTAAGTGATGCAATCTAGCTTAAAGTGTGATGTAAATGCATGAAAAGCTAACTAATATGTATGCAAATCACATGCAATATGCAGTAACATCACCAACCACTTCAAGGACCTCCTTTTCAATGGTGTCTTCAAACAGCCTTGACAAACAGCAACCATCAAAGCTCTCTCCTTGGTAACCTTCAAACTCTGGCCAGTTCTTGTCACCTCCTTTTACATTTTTCAGTTCCATAGAGAAAGCATGATCTTGCTCCAGCTTGTTGCCTTTGCTGTCAAACCTCAAGACTATATCCTTGGTAAGCCTCAGCTCAGTTGTGCATTCTCTAGCATTAAATATGGAGCCAGCTGAAGCTAAATAGGTCTTCCAAGGTTGATGGCATTCTTAATCTGCCCCTCAACATCTAGCACCAAGAAGTAAGTTGGTATAGTCACTCCTTCTATCTGCATAGGCACATCCTTGAGAGCTCCTAATGGCATCTTCACAGTCCCCATCAGCAATTGTAAGAGAGACATTACTTGGTTGAAACTTGGTGTAGCCTAACTCTTTGGCTGTATAGGCTGGTAGTAGATTGATGCTTTCTCCTAGATCACACAAACAGCTCTTGAAGATCTTGCCTTTAAGCTCACAAGGGAGTGTGAAGCAACCTGGATCTCCAAGCTTCTTGTTCTTTTGATCTTTTACTTCTGATGCTTTAGCCTTAGTTCTCAGTTTCCCAAGCTCCTCCTCAGCATTTAAACCTCTCATTTCCATTTGAGCAGCTTAAAGAGTTTCATACTTCTTGACTAGCAGCTCCTTGAATCTTCCTGGAAATAGAATGTCAGGTTGATAAGCTGGGAATACATCAGCTTGAGCCTCCTTCTTGCATCAGAAACTTGAACAAGTTCCTCCCCCTCACGTTGTTCATCAATGTCCTCATTGATCATGGACAGAAACTCATCTATTATAGCATCTTCCTTAGGGGCTAAAGCATCAAGAGATTCAACAACTTGGCAGTATTCCTTTGGGTTCATCTCACATTTTCCAGGGAGATTACCTTGAGGGCGTGGTTCTGTTGCAACTCCTTTGTTGTTCTCTAAGGTTTTCACCCTTGCAGCTAAGCCATCAAACTTGCTGGTCAACTCCACATGCACAGAATCAATCTTGTTATGAACCTCAGCAAACTTCTTGTTCATTTCCAAGGTTGTGTTGACCTGATTGTTGATCATTTTCTGCATCAGAACTTTGAGTTCAGGGTCTTTGGAGCTTGGGGAAGCTTGTGCTGGAGCTTGAGCATTGAATCCTGGAGGGTTATAGGGCGCTCTAGGCTGGAAGTTGTTGTTCCTCTGTTGAAAATCTTGATTATTGTTGTAGGGAACAAAAGGTCTTGGACCAGCTTCGTGTTGTTGTTGAGGTGGGTACACTTGGTCTTAAGGATTTGCAACATTATTGCTTCTGTAAGATAGGTTTGGGATAGGTCTGTAGTTCCCATACCCATTGTAGCCTCTTTGATTAACAAGATAGTTCATCTCCTCAACTTGGCAAGTCGCTTGATCATCAAGCTGAACTAAGTCACCAACAAAGTTAACTTCCTTCTTCTCCCTTAGCAACAGATCAAACTTCTCATGTAGAGCATTGATCTCCTTCCTGCTAGACTCTAGCTCATCCTTATCACTTCTTGGAGCTCTGTCAAACTCTTCATTATAATTTCCATCAAACTGAGCTATATTCTCAACAAGCTCCAATCCTTCATCCACATCAAGAAGTTCTTATTTGATGCAGTGTCCAAGAGCATTCTTATCTTAGGCAAGGCTCCTCTGTAGAGAGTTGAGAGCAGAGAGGCTTGTGAGAAGCCTTGGTGTGGGCATTGCAGTGTGTAGCCCTAGAATCTTTCCCAAGCTTCACCAAAGCTTTCATTGTTCCTCGGTGCAAACCCTGAGATTTCATTCCTGATCCTTGCAGTCCTTGAAGTAAAGAAGAACTTTGCTAAAAAAGGCTCTCTTGCACTCATCCCAACTAGTAATGCTTCCTTGAGGCAAGTTTTTCTCCCTCTGGTGAGCTTTATCCCCAAGAGAGAATAGGAACAACCTTAGTTTAAAGTCATCTTCACTTACCCCATTTATCTTGGTTAGAAAGCAGAGTCTATCAAAGTTATCCAAGTGATCCAAAGGGTCTTCAAGTGGTAACCCATGGAACTTGCTTCCCTGAACCATAGAGATTAATCCAGATTTGATCTCAAAGTTATTGTTTTGAACTGCTGGAGGAATGATCCCTGTTCTGTTATTGTAGGCACTTGGTGCATCACCTGCGCCTATGGGTCTGACTGCTCTTGGAGGCTGAGCTGCGCCTCTAGGGCCTTGCTCTCCTTGTAAGCCCTGAATTCCATGCTGTCCTTGTATACCATTAGCACCAGGTGCTCCTTGAGGAACTTGGAACCTTATATCATCCACAGCATGTGGCTCCTGATTGTTCATCCCTAGTCTCTCCAAGTATTGCTGTCTTTCCTGCTGTCTTCTTGCTCTCTGACCTCTGTCCAACAGATTGATGTTGTCTATGAAGCCCACTAAGTTGCTCGAATCTCTGGATCTTAAGTTCATACACCTGAAAATCAGCAAAGAGAGTCAACGATGATTAGTAACCAAATACAAGTAAAACCTGATCTTTAATATTCCACAAACTCTAATGATTCAAACTGTAACCCCAATGGCAACGGCGCTAAATTGATACAAGACTTTTTATGTCTTGGAGGCAATCACCCAATGCTTGTACTAGTCAGTTACAACATAGCATAGGTTTTTATGTCAATCCAAGGGGTTTATAAGCCATGGTTATACTCAATAAGACTTGAGACTCCGAGGCCATTATGCATACTGGCCCCAAAGTCGAGATGTCAGATCCACAAAACGGAGGAAAACATACGAATGAAGCACACTAAACACGAAGATATGTGAAGCAAATTGAAGAGCATTAAAAAAAGAAACAGGCCAAAAATGGCCACCGATCCAGGTTCGAACTGATGGTTTACAAGGGACAAAAGTCTCCAAAAGAAAAGAATTTGTAATTTAAAAACCTGGCGGGCGTGAAGTTCCCGCCGGTGAAGAGGGGCTCGCGCCTCCTGCCGCTCCTGAAGCATCCGCCCCCCGTGAACCGTTTCGTAAGCTCTCCTCTTCAAGCTCTCGCCTGAGCAAGCAGATCATTGAACAAAGACAAGAACTCCTCTATAGCAGCTTCTTCCTCAGCAGTATCCAAGTCTACTTTAGAGTCAAAAGCTTGGCAATACTATTTGTGATTTATCTCACACTTTCCTGGAAGGTGACCTTGGGGGCGTGGTCCTGCAGCTACACCTTTGTTGTTCTCCAAAGTCTTCACTCTTGCAGCTAGACCATCAAACTTGCTTGTGAGCTCCACATGAACAGAGTCTATCTTGTTGTGCACATCAGCAAATTTCTTGTTCATCTCCATGGTTCCATTGATCTGAGATTGAAGCACTTGTTGGATGAGACTCTTGATTTCACAATCCTGAGAGCTAGAAGAGGTTTGAGCAGGTGCTTGAGGATTGGATCATTGGGATGAAGCCTTGAGTGTTGTTGTTGTAGGGCACAAATGGTCTTGCTTGGACAGCTTATGTTGTTGTTGAGGTGGGTATACCTGATCTTGAGGATTGGCTACATTGTTACTCCTGTAGGATATATTAGGATTGTTCCTGTAGGAGTAGTTGTTGTAGCCTCCTTATTTTCCAGAATAGTTCATCTCCTCAACTTGGCATGCTTCCTGATCTTAATTCTGAACTAAGACTCCAACAAAGTTAACTTCCTTCATTTTCCTTAGCAACTGATCAATCTTTTCATGAAGAGCTTTGATCTCCTTCTTGTTGTACTCAAACGAATCCTTAGCACTTCTAGGAGTTCTATCAAACTCCTCTTTGTAGTTCCCATCAGATTGTGCTAGATTCTCAACCAATTCCATTCCCTCATCAACATCATTAGACTGAAAGTTACCATTAGATGTTATATCCAAAAGCATTCTGATCTTTGGGAGGGCGCCTCTGTAAAGAGTGGAGAGGAGGGAAGCTTGTGAAAATCCATGTTGTGGGCACTGAAGTGTGTACCCTTTGAACCTTTCCCATGCTTCACCAAAACTTTCATTGGCCCTTTTAGCAAAACCAGAGATTTCATTCCTTAGTCTAGCAGTTGTAGATATGCTAAAGAACTTGGCCAAGAATGCTCTCTTACACTCATCCCAGCTTATTATGCTTCTCTGAGGTAAGATTTTATCCCATTGATGAGCCTTGTCTCCTAGAGTGAATGGGAAGAGCCTCCACTTAAACCCATCTTCACTGACTCCTTTAATTTTGATGAGAGAACAGAGCCTGACAAAGTTGTCTAGATAGTCCAATGGGTCTTCCAAAGGTAAGCCATGAAACTTGCTTCCTTGTACCATGGAGATGAGACCAGACTTTGTCTTAAAATTGTTGTTCTGTAATGGTGGAGGGATGATACCTGTCCTATTGTTGTAAGTATTAGGGGCGTCACCTGCTCCAATGGGCCTAATAGGTCTTGGAGCTCGAGCTGCTCCTCTTGGACCTTGCTCTCCTTGCTGTCCTTGAACTCCTTGTTGGCCATGTTGGTCCAGTCGGCCCTAAATTCCAGCTTCACCTTGAGGTCCTTGAAACCTCATATCATCAGTACCATGTTGCTCCTGAACATTCATCCCTAACCTCTCAAAATGCTGCTGTCTCTCCCTTTGCCTTCTTGCCCTTTGACCTCTGTCCAACATGTTGATGTTATCTATGAAATCCACCAAGTTGTTAGAGCTACTTGATCTAAGGTTCATACACCTGAAGAGAACAATGAGAGTTAAAGATGATTAGTATGGAAATACAAATAAAAACTTGATCTTAGAGATTCTACAAATCCTAATAATCCAAGCTATAACCCCAATGGCAACGGCGCCAAATTGATACAAGAGTTTTGAGTCTCTTTCTCAATAATCCTTTGTACTAGTCATTGTAGTAAGGGTTTTATACCAATCCAAAGGGGTTAGTTAGATGCCACTAGGATTGTAGTAGAAAGATTTAAGTCAACCAAAATCAGAGAGAGAGTTGTTTAAAACTTATAAACTATCAACCTAATTGAATCATAAACCAAGCAAAACTTATAAAAGCAATACTAAGCAATAACCAATGCAAAACAGAGCAAACAAAACAGAACACTAAGCGAATTCAAAATTTAATATATTAAAAGCAAGGATCATAGATGTGGTTATTGACTTTGGGGAATTCAAAGGCAAGACTTAGCTGTTATCAAACTCATTGACAATGCAAACAAGCAAGCAATGCTAATTCCTAGGCATAGAGTTCACAATCAAGCATGTTAAATTCAATCTCTTCGCAAATAACACTTTGCTAATCATCCTAACAAGAACTAACTCTCATTTGTGCTAGAATCAATAACAAGTAAACTAAACCAACTCTATTCAAGCCAAAATACTCCTTAGACCGTTAATCTCTTCAGCTAAGATAAGTAAATCCTCTAAAAGGGCTAATCAGCATTTCATCAAACACTTGGTGGGCATACGAAAACGCCTAAATCTAGATTCATGGATCAAGACAAATCTAGCCTAATAACCATAAAATAGAGAGGAATCAATCATAATTAAACAGTAACAAGCCCTAATCAAGCCTTAAATTCCCCTAATCTACCACATCTAAAACCGTAAAAGTGACTACTCACTCATCATCATGAAAAACACCATATCACAAGATGAAAAGATGTTAAAAATAATTAAGAGGGAGATTAGAGAAGATTAATAAATGCAAATACAGAAACTTAGATTAAAAAGATGATATTGTTCTTACAAAGAGAGAAAAGCACTTAAGAGAAATTAGTAAGAACAAGAATTGGGTAAAAACCATTAGTCCAAGCCTATTTATACTAAAAGACAAATGCCCTAGAAGAATGGCAAACTTGGAATTAAAAGAGGTTCGGATGGTTCCAACATCGAGCTTAAGTGCTCGACGTGGGTGATCGATGTGAGCATTCAGGTGCACTGCATCGAGCAGATGGTGATTGATGTGCTTGATCGATGTGAAGACTTGAAGCTCCTGCCCATTTACATCGCCCGATGGTTGTGGCTTGACATCGAGTAGGCTTGCTCGATGTGAATGATCGATGTGGACTCTAGTGCTCTCGGCTGCTTTACATTGTACGATGCTGACTCTGCCTTGATCGATGTTGAACCAAATTTCCACTTCCTTAGCTCCTTTTACTTCTCCTTGGCTTAGGTGATAAACTCATAATTTAGCATAATTTAGCACTCATTTAGGATAGATTTTGCATTCATATTGCATTCATACTTAGATTATCTGTAACTTTTTCTCCATTTTAGGTTTTAGACATGTTTGCATTAGCATTTGCATATTTCTTGCATATATGCATTGTTTTTAGGTAATATGGAGTACATGGAGCTGTGTTGGACGCTGAGCATGGACAAGGAGTCAAAAGAAGAGCTTGGGAGTTGCTGGGAGTCAAGAAAGAGTTCGGCCAAAAAGAATTAGGCAGAGATCAACCACCAGATCCACCATCCCACTCGTTTCAGGCAGAGATCGACCACCAGATCGACCATCCCACTCGTTTCAGGCAGAGATCGACCACCAGATCGACCATCCCACTCGTTTCAGCCTCAGATCGACCACTAGATCGACCAGGCCACTCGTTTCAGCTCAGATCGACCACTAGATCGACCAGGCGGGTCGATCTTCGGCCCAGATTTCTGCTTCCTTCCTTTGACAGCTCAGACTTTGTCTTTTAGTGAGGGGACCAGTTGTGTGGTCCTATATGAACACTCTAAAAACCTAAAATTTTGGGGGATCCACGAATTTTACAGCCTTCATCCCCATTTTTGGGTTTTGTGGATCACCATTAAAACATCTTTTTCTATTTTCAAGCTTTATCTTTTGTAAAAACTTTGATTTTGAATTTAAGAACTTCTCTTTAAGCTTTAATCTTTCTTTCTTGTTATCTTAATCATGTTTAACTCCTCTTATCTTATGATTAAGAGGGGTTTGAAAATGATAATAGAGTAGTTCTTTAGGATTTAAGGATGAGGTGATTAGGAAGGTTTTAAAGATTAGATCTTGGTATTTTCTTGCTCTTAACTTTATCCTTTCTTGGTTTGGGGTATCAAATGCTTAAAGACCTTGAGAGAGGCTTTATGATCCAAGAGATTTCCTTTTCTCATAAGAACTTAGGAGATCTCTTATGTCCAAACCAAGAGACTAGTATGCCTTAAAGACCACGGAAGTGGCAAGTAAGGGCTAGTTAAGCCATGTTAAGATCCGTGCTTCAGCTCCATCAACCATCCTTTTCCACCACAAGCCATGGGTTTGGAGGAGATGAAAAATGAGAGGAATTTATCTTACCCACAAACCATGGGAAGATTGCTTCTTAGGCTTAAGGATAGCTCATTTTGAAATGTGTAGATTTACTTTTTGCAAACCAAGATCGAACCTTGAGCTTCCATAAGCATGAACCTCATCCTTGGATCTGTTATTTATCATTCAAGTAGTTTCAAAAGCTTTCTCCTTTAGATGTAAAGTTTGCTCATTTAAGTTGCTAGAAATAGCCTTAATTGCCTGTTTTCATTTTTTGAATTTTCATAATCAGTAGTCTTGCACTCTAAATTCCTAGTTTTCTTCTAGTAGTTGCTAACTCTTAAGAGGGGATTTTAAAATTGTTTTCTTGCTCATTTCGTATTGCATTTAGTTTTTGTTGAATTTCACCCTCATTTACCCGAATTTGACTTAGCTCTACTTTGCTCTTGTATTCCTAGTATCTTTCTCACCTAGGCTGGATTGACACCTAAAGTACTACAGCAACACTAAGAGGCTTTAGGATTGATAATTAGAACTGTGAAAAAAGCTCTCTATCAATTGGCGCCGTTGCCAACTTAGGTTTTGCTGAAATTACTAGGATTTGGAGCTTAGTCTAGACTAAGTTTTTATTTTTCATTTTGGTTACTAACTCTCTTTCAAGTGTTTGTTCTTTTTCCAAGGCACAATAACAAGGAAGACAGTATGGATTCGGATATAGCATCAATGTTTGAGGCCTTATTAGCGAATCAAGAGAGGATGCTGGCTTGGGACCCAACTAGCAACCATGGTTTTGAAAGGTCATCCACTTATCAAAGAGGGCATATGGATGAACATTCTGCTCCAGAGAATCACTATGGATATGCTGAGGAATACCAATCCTGGGACATGGAGGACGAGCAAGGAGCAGCCTATTCTTCCCACATCTCTAAGGAGGAAGAAACTCTCAACATGATGAAGTTGCTTTTGGAGCAGCAAGGAGCAACCTACTCTTCCCACATCTCTAAAGAGGAAGAAACTCTCAACGTGATGAAGTTGCTTTTGGAGCAGCAAGAACAGCTTAATGAGAGCATTAGCATGCTTGACTTCAAACTAGGCTCTCCTGCTCCATTTTCAAGAGTGGCTGCAACAACACATTTGGAGTCTATCAACACCGAAATCACACAAGGGAATGAGGAACAAGAGGATAAAGCTCTCACCAATGATGAATTCCAACAAGAAGCTGAAGAACTTGAAGCTCTTCTTAGGTACATTGTTGATGAAAATCTTGAGAAAAGCTTTAAAGATCCTTGTGAAGAAAGTTCGGTTGTTGAATGTTTAGAGGATGCTAGTGAGAGCTCATTTGTTGAGCAAGAGCCCTCCACCAAGAAAGAAACACATCTGCAACTCATTCCCAGGAAGGAGACAAAGGAGAATCCCATTGCATTAGCCTCCAAGGAGGGTGAAGAAGAAGAATCTCCAGTGCAACAACCTTCTGCCAAGCACCTCGGTTTCACCCTCACCAATGAAGAAAGCATTGAGGATCCACGGCAGTTACACTTTGAGGAGATAAGGATGCACACATTTGGGGGATGGTTCTATGATGAGTATGAGCCTGGTGATACAAGCCTCAACATGACCAAGGAGGAGAGCCTTGAGGATTTATGGAAGCTACCATTTGAGGAGATAAGGATGCACACATTTGGGGGATGGTTCTATGATGAATATGAGCCTGGTGATACAAGCCTCAACATGACCAAGGAAGAAGGAGATTCAAAGGCACGCTTTTGGAAGCTCTTAAATACAGGAAAACTGAAGCATGTCCAGTAGATCGATGGCTAGATCGAGTGACAAGGTCGATCTAAGAGAACGGATCGATCGGTCCAAAAATGGATCGACCGATCTGATTTCTCTCGGAAAATTCTCAGAGTTTGGACCGATCGGTCCTATCTAGATCGACCTCTTGATCGAGCATGATCCTCGATCTTCTGCCCAGAACGACCCTCAGATCGATCCTCTAGCTCGATCCACAACACAGCCCAAGGTACACCATTCCAACACCTTATATATATCATCAATTCTTGGCTTTTTGAATTTTATTTCTTGTTGCTGGTCTCTCTTGAACTTTTATTACACAAGGGACTGTGTAATTTAAGTTTGGGGGAGAGGTTGAGAGATTTAATTTTGTGTTTTGTTTTCTTATTTTCCCTTTAAGCATATTTGAGTCTTCATGCATATACATTTGCATAGAAAATCAGAAAAAATTTCAAAATTTTTGAAAAAAATTCATGTAGCTTGCACTTGCATTGGTAAATATTTTAGGATGGAGTCTAGATATTATCATTATGTTGCTTGCATTCACGTGCATATGGGGAAATTTTTCTTAAAAAAGTGTTTTATGCTCATGAATTAGTTCGAAGCCCTAGTTAGTAGTTCTTTGATGCTTGTGCAAACTTGAAGTTAAGTTCTAACCATATTTGGATCATTTGTTTTGATTTCCGTGGCTTAAGTTGAACAGACATGAATTGAATCCTTTCCTACTAAGTGAGAACCTTACTCTGAATTTGAATTATCACACTTGTGCATTTGAAATGAAATACATGGATCACATATACATATTCAGGCTTTCTTACCCCTTTCTACCACTATTTGTATGTCTGAATAGAATTCCACACTCTGAACCTTGCCTTCCTTTCAAGCCAAATATTTCTTGTGTGATGTGAGGCCTTATTTTTGGATTGAACTTGGCATAAAGTGTTAGGTTTAGGCGATATAATTAGGCTTTCATATTGATGCTAGCTTTGCATTTTGAAGGTAGTTTTAGGTTTGTTTCGGGGCAGGGATTCGCTGGTGTTAAAAGAATTTTTCTTATGTGTTTTCAGTTTAAAAAGAAATGGTGTTTGGGGTTTGAAAATAAAGGACTCATGGTTTTAAGTGGTGGTGTTGTTCTGTTTTTAAATAAAAGCTCAGTTTTAAAAGAGAAGGAGGTAGCTCTCAAAAATAAAAGAAAATCAGAAAGAAAAGAGCCAAAGGCCAAAGTTTAAAAAGAAGAAAAATTATAAGAGAAGAGAGCTACCAAGATTTAAAGAAAGAGCTTTAAGTTTGTGATTGACCACCACTAGCCTAAGAAGAGTAAAGATGTCTTCTGTTTTTGTGGGTTATGCTTGGCTTCTTGCCTTGTTGTTTGGGTAGTTTCTAGAGGGTGAGTGAGCTTGAAAAAGAAACAAAAATGAGAGGGGTTTAGGATCATTGTTAGTGTATATGGGTAGATGAGAGTCTAGTCATGTATGCATCAATTGTCTTTACCTTTAGCATTATGCATAAGTTCAATTCTTTTTGAGATAACCCATTGTTTGAATTATCCACTCAAATGAGATCATCTTTGTCTCATAACCTTGTCCTTAGCCAAATGTATTCTGTTCTAAGTGCATGAGTGTGATTCACGGTTTGATCATTAATTGAATGTTAAAGGTTAGGATTCTTGGATTGTTTGGAATATGAGAGTCAGGATCTGAAATTCAACATGTGATGAATATGGCTAAGTTCTTTGAAGTTGAGTTTGTATACTGTATCCTAGAATTAAGAACAAGGACCATTGAGATGATTCATTTGAAAAACACTTTTTCAAGAAATTTGAACCCCCATTTTCAAACCTCTCCCTTGGATTTGTCTTTGTTTGCTTGAGGACAAGCAAAAAGGCAAGTTTGGGAGAGTTGATAAACTCATAATTTAGCATAATTTAGCACTCATTTAGGATAGATTTTGCATTCATATTGCATTCATACTTAGATTATCTGTAACTTTTTCTCCATTTTAGGTTTTAGACATGTTTGCATTAGCATTTGCATATTTCTTGCATATATGCATTGTTTTTAGGTAATATGGAGTACATGGAGCTGTGTTGGACGCTGAGCATGGACAAGGAGTCAAAAGAAGAGCTTGGGAGTTGCTGGGAGTCAAGAAAGAGTTCGGCCAAAAAGAATTAGGCAGAGATCGACCACCAGATCGACCATCCCACTCGTTTCAGGTAGAGATCGACCACCAGAACGACCATCCCACTCGTTTCAGGCAGAGATCGACCACCAGATCGACCATCCCACTCGTTTCAGCCTCAGATCGACCACTAGATCGACCAGGCCACTCGTTTTAGCTGAGATCGACCACTAGATCGACCAGGCGGGTCGATCTTCGGCCCAGATTTCTGCTTCCTCCCTTGGACAGCTCAGACTTTGTCTTTTAGTGAGGGGACCAGTTGTGTGGTCCTATATGAACACTCTAAACCTAAAATTTTGGGGGATCCACGAATTTTACAGCCTCCATCCCCATTTTTGGGTTTTGTGGATCACCATTAAAACATCTTTTTCCATTTTCAAGCTTTATCTTTTGTAAAAACTTTGATTTTGAATTTAAAAACTTCTCTTTAAGCTTTAATCTTTTTTTCTTGTTATCTTAATCATGTTTAACTCCTCTTATCTTATGATTAAGAGGGGTTTGAAAATGATAATAGAGTAGTTCTTTAGGATATAAGGATGAGGTGATTAGGAAAGTTTTAAAGGTTAGATCTTGGTATTTTCTTGCTCTTAACTTTATCCTTTCTTGGTTTGGGGTATCAAATGCTTAAAGACCTTGAGAGAGACTTTATGATCCAATAGATTTCTTTTTCTCATAAGAACTTAGGAGATCTCTTATGTCCAAACCTAGAGACTAGTATGCCTTAAAGACCACGGAAGTGGCAAGTAAAGGCTAGTTAAGCCATGTTAAGATCCGTGCTTCAGCTCTATCAACCATCCTTTTCCACCACAAGCCATGGGTTTGGAGGGGATGAAAAATGAGAAGAATTTATCTTACCCACAAACCATGGGAAGATTGCTTCTTAGGCTTAAGGATTGCTCATTTTGAAATGTGTAGATTTACTTTTTGCAAACCAAGATCGAACCTTGAGCATCCCTAATCATGAACCTCATCCTTGGATCTGTTATTTATCATTCAAGTAGTTTCAAAAGCTTTCTCCTTTAGATTTAAAGTTTGCTCATTTAAGTTGCTAGAAATAGCCTTAATTGCCTGTTTTCAGTTTTCGAATTTTCATAATCAGTAATCTTGCACTTTAAATTCCTAGTTTTCTTCTAGTAGTTGCTAACCCTTAAGAGGGGATTTTAAAATTGTTTTCTTGCTCATTTCGTATTGTATTTAGTTTTTGTTGAATTTCTCCCTCATTTACCCGAATTTTTGACTTAGCTATACTTTGCTCTTGTATTCCTAGTATCTTTCTCACCTAGGCTGGATTGACACCTAAAGTACTACAGCAACACTAAGAGGCTTTAGGATTGGTAATTAGAACTGTGAAAAAGCTCTCTATCATTAGGCAACTCCTTGAATCATTCCCATGCTTCCTCCTTGCCTCCAATGACTCCTTAAGTACCTAAAAACATCCATTAGGTAAAGAGAATACAAACTACAACCTAAATACAACCTAAGTCTAAAAGCAAAGGAAAATGGGACTAAAGAGAAGGAAAACATGCAAAAGGAGACCAAAACATGAAGTAAATGCAAGCCTAATTGATGTAAATATAAGAGATATCAGCTCCCTCACGGACTTTCTTGTCCTCCGGGGCACCATTCCTACGAGAATTCAGGACTCCGGTCCAGCAGGCCCTTGTGGCTCATTATGCGCCAGCTGCCCCTGGGACAGGGTGCACCCTGAGCATGCTCTGCTGCGGACTTGCTCGCCCTGCGGGGCACCATCCCATCGGGATTCTAAGGCTCCGGCCTCTCAGACCTTCAGCTCTTCCTCGCCAGTCCCCTCCAGCGGGCCGTGCAACAAAACAGCATGCTCCTCCCGAGGTCATGCTTGCCACTCAGGTACCACATGATTTGAGGTCGCCGACTCACATACTTTCTTTTCCTGATCAATTCCCGACCTTTTTCCCTCTGGGGTATGTCACAAGCACGTTCTTAAAACCCAGAAAGTACGCCATAAACACAATGTGAAGACTGTCCAGGCAGTAAGGGAGTCGAGGTAACGCCTTACTCTGCACCAGGTGCATTCGAGTAGCGAGTCCCCCTTGCGTTAGCGCCCCACAACGCAGGGAACATCTATTTATCCATCTAACAGCACCACCTCTGGCCCTTGGGCCGGTGTCTTAGCCCTTGTTGTTGTCTTATGTCGATCTCCATGGTAACATAAGACTATAACCTCACTCATGACCCCAACGGGAGGGGGCAAAACGGCTTCTTGTGTAGAAACCCCATGAAACAAGAAGTAAAATGCATCCGGGGAGATGTCCACCATTGGCCAAGCTATCAAATCCTTTGGGAGTGCCTATCCCCCTATCTTGAGCAAGCGCCGTACTCCTGATATATCATTGTTTTTATGGTTTTTAACCATGGTATAAGTACTTTTTTATTGAGTTTTTTTTTTAGAGTCCTAGTAGAGTCATTGCAGGTTATACCATGTCTGGAGCATAATTGGAGATATTGAAGCCTTTTGGAGCATTGCAAGATGAAGCCACGAAGTATGCAACTCGGAAAAGAAAGTCACCCGTAGAGGAAGTGACGCTTGTCACCCGTAGAGGAAGGCTCGTGGCTGGTTTCATAAAAGAAGAAGCATTGTTTGCAGTTTTGGTCCAGAAGTTCCAATATTTGTAAAAAGGCCCCAAATCATGTTTTAGCTTGTATATATTAGGTTTTCAGCCATTGTTGGCTATTATCTTGTATCTTATTCTTTTTGAGAGCTTTAGAGAGAGGTTTGTAACAGAGGTTTTGGTGAGACAAATCAGACTCCTTCAGAGCAGATTTCGAACTCCTTTATTTCTATTTTTATTTCTTTTATGCAATCTAATCTTTTCATGATGTTTGTTTCATTCACCATGTTTGAGTAGTTTTTTAGTTAAGTCAGGGCTTTTCAGAGGTTGAAGAAAATTGTAGAATTCTTAAACTTATAGGATATCCATTGGTTCTTCATCTGTGCTTGCATTGATACCGACTTCTTAGACACATCATCTGGATTTAGAAACCCTAGGTTGTTTGATATATGTGAGGGCATTATTAATCACATGAACTAGTATTAGATGAGCAAAACACCCTAGTGGAAAGAGATTTGGCTTAGAAGTTTTGTGAACAATTGAATCTGATCATTACTGCATGTTTAGGCTGTTAGGATTTGCAAAGAGATTTGAAACTCTATGATTTAGGCATAGTTAACTTCTACAATGAGAATTGATTAGTTATATCTTTGCGATTCATGTTCAAGACGGTTTTAATTCATTCCTGATTGCATGCATTCTGCACTCTCGGATTCAACCTGCGAATTGTCCTGCCGTAGCGCCTTTAGCTTTCTGAACTTTAAGAACAATCTCAAAAACGCCCACATACATTTATTTTTCTGTTTCGCATTACATTCATTACTTATCGCTTATCTTAGTCCGAATCTATAATTGCGAGTGTAGTTTACTTACTCCCTTGGGATTCGATAACACCTTATACTACGACTGCTTTGCTGTCCACTTGCAGTAGTTTTTATTTGGGTAAAACCAGAGCCATATCAACTCCCCCGGATGCACGCCCTAGTCAGGGTAGGACTCCATCGTGATACGTGGCAAGGTTGGGGTCGATGCCCTTTTCCTACTTCCCCGGAAGTCTGGACCTCCTAGTTAGTACCCTATTTCGTCGGGATACGTGGCACGACTTGGATGAGTCCCCGTTCTTACTGCCTTTAAGAGCTTAGCTTCGCATAAACTAGTACTGTATCCTCTGGATACGCGGCAAGGTCATCACGTTAGTGTGGCCTTTCATGGCAGAATGCCCCGGGAACCGGATAACTTATGTCTATTGCGCAGGAAACCCAAGAGAGATCGACTCCCCGACTCATTTCACAATCAGTCGAGAAGTCATCGGCAACACATGGACGCTAACCTGCCTTAGACACTGACACACGCCTTCCTAACTCGGCCGAACCATTCCCGCATACTGTTCCTGGGCAGTTAGCGCGCTTCCCTAAACACGCATGAATCATTGGCCCACCTGCTCCTCTGGCGCACCGAATTGAGAGGACAGGGCAGGGAGAAAGCTAGTATAAAAGGAGTGAGATCACCACACCAGAAGGAGATCGGCTCGGCGGATCCGAAACCCATCTCAAGGAGGAGATGTCCGACTGAACTGGACGCACTTGCACTGCCGAACAGCATGATTGAGAGAGAACCCCCTGTTCCATCGAGAGAATGCCTACCAGGATAAGTCCTTTTTGACCCGGAACTACGCCTTTATACTTGCTGAACCTCCCTCTTTCTGTATGGAACCCCCTCAAAACACACAAAAATAGATAGACGTCTCGATCTCCGGACGAGACTTCTCACTCGAACCCGTAGAAACACCCTCTCAAGTATTTATTCCCGATAGGGCGTTCATTGACTTGTGCGTCGGAGAACCTTCGGGAGGGAAACTCCCTTTCGTTCTTCCCGGAGGCCCGATTGACCTCTTGTATAGTGTTTGCAGGGCCAGATATATCGACAACCCCGCCCCGGAATGTCATCCTGTGCAATCAGTTCCATCACATGTGCAGTAGCATCTATCATCTTTGTGTAGCCTGTTGCAGCAGCATCCAGATGCTCATACTCTGCTGTAGACATCAACGCCCTCTCCAAGGGGTCATCTGATCTCATCTCATGGAAGATCTGATCGGCAATGTTGGTGAGAACATCCACATAAAAAGTCTGTCCATCTATGGTTGGCCTCTTCATCAGCTTGTCCATTTTGAATTGCATCACCAAGTCCCCAACATTCAGCTCTATTTTACCCTTCCGGACGTCAATGATAGCTCCTACAGTAGCCAGGAAGGGTCTGCCAAGAATCAAAGGGTCTTTGGGTTCTTCTCCATATTCTAGAACCACAAAATCAGTAGGAATCATGCAATCTCCTACTTTGATAGGAACATCCTCTATCACACCTTCAGGAACTCTGACTGATCTATCAGCTAGGACAAGAGATATCCTTGTAGCCTTAAAATCGGTCATCCCTAAGCTCTTGGTAACAGAATGAGGCATAAGGTTCACACTAGAACCAAGATCACACAATGATCTCTCAAACCTGTCAGAAAAGATTGTGCAGTCTAAAACAAAGCTCCCAGGGTCTGACAGCTTCTCTGGCACTCTGTTCTGAATCACTGCACTGACCTGCTCGTTGATCATCATAGCTCCAGCCTCTAAACTCAAGTTATTTTTCATCATTCTCTTCACATACCTCCTTATAACAATAGTAATACTCACAGCATCAATCAATGGGATCTCAATAACCAACTTGTCCATGATAGCTTTGCATTTAGCATCTTCAAGCTTTTGTTTAGACTTCTTAGGATGCTTAGGATAAGGTATCTTGGGCTTATACACTGTCTCCTTAGCATTGTTTGAAGTCTCAGTCGAAACTGTAGTATGTTGCGACGGGTGACGAGCGTCACTCGTTTTGGACAAGTCGTGATGATTTGCTCGATTTGGGTGACGAGCGTCACCCTCCTGGTGACGGTCGTCACCAATCGGTGAAGAAAAATCGTCGGGGTTGTGCTCAGTGGGTGACGAGCGACAACCATCCTTGGTGACGAGCGTCACCCGTGGGTCTTCAGTAGAAATTTCTTCATCTTCATACTTTTCAAGTGTCACAAAATTTCTTGAGCTCAAATCCTTCTGCAACACTGGTTGCAGGTTCATTCCACTCCTCAATGTGATGGCATTCACATGGTGTTTGGGATTAGCATCAGTTCTTCTTGGAAGAAATCCTTCTTGCCTTTGAACAGCTCCTGCAGTTTGGGCAACCTGCACATCAATCTTCTTCCTATGAGAGTTCAGACTCTCAATTTTCCCATTCAGGTCCTGATAAAGTGAATCTATCTTGCCATTTACGTCCACTGTCAGCTTCTGTTGTCCTTCTAGGATCTGTTCCAGCATAGTTTCCATTTTATTCTCTTGTGGAGGTGCAGATTAGTAGGAAGAAGAACCATAGTTCCTGTCGAAATTGCTGCTGTTCCGGAATGGTTTCTGGTACTCTGTGTCCTGGAATGGAGGCTTAGGTGTGTAACCAGGGGTGATCTGATTTCCTGTGAAGGCACTCTTCTGATTGTTGTTGTTTTAGCCTCTGTTCCACTGCTGATTTCCATACCTTTGACCCTGAAATCCTCCAGCATTGATGAAATCTACATCTTCCTGCTCAATCTCTTCTGGACTTTCGAAAGTCTCCACCTCTGCAGCAAAATGAACTGACTTCTTTCCCACCAAGAGGCTGTGCATACTGTCCAGCTTAGCCTTAACTTCAGCAATCTGATTCCCATTATCCAAACCAGCTTGTTTCATCCTCTGAAAATCTGCATTCTTGGTGCTGTTACTGCAGGCCAAGTTTTCAATCAACTTGATTGCTTCTTCTGGTCTGTTGGTGTTGAAGTTTACTGCACTAGCTTCATCCAGCACCATCTGATATTTCCAGTCAATTCGTCTAAAGAAAATCCCAAGTAGTTGCACTTGACTGAAACCATGATGAGGAAAGTCCTTTTGATAAGACTTGAACCTCAGCCAAGAAGCCTTAAAAGCTTTTGTAGGACCTTGAGAGAATGATGCAATTTCCGTCCTTAGGTCCTCTGATCTAGCATCATCATAAAAATTATTCAGAAAGGCATTCTTGGTGTTCTCCCAAGTAGTCAGAGAAGCAGGCTCTAATTGCTTCAGCCAGAATGCAGCATCTCCTCCAAGTGAGTAAGGAAAAAGCTTGGAGAACAAAAAGTCATTGCTAACGCCATTAGCTCTGACACTTGAAGCTAAATCCTCAAACCTCTCAATGTGGTCCATAGGATGCTCATGAGGTAAGCCATGGAAAGGATGCTGTCCCAACAGCTGATAATAAAGTGGTTTAAGCTCAAAATCGTTCCTCTGGAAAGCAGGAGGGCGGATTGCAGCTCTGTTGGCATAGAACTGATCAGGTCTGTTGTAGTCTCCTAAAGTCCTCTGAACAAAACGCCCAGCAGCGTTATTGGTAGCAACATGTACTCCAGTGTCTTCTTCTACTTGTTGAACCTGCTGTTCAACAATGACATTCCCATCTTGATCAATTCTCTGACCATCTTCGTTCCTCCTGTTTCCCTCTCTGTCAACCAAGTGACCTTCTGCATCTTCAACCAAGATTAGTGGAGCAACCATTGTAGACTATTTCTTAGTTTTCCTGAGGGTCCTCTCCAACTTAGCAAGTTCGTCGATGCTCAAAGTCACAAGCTCTTTCTCTTTGTTGCTTCTGGTACTGCGATTAGGCATACACCTGAAACCAGCACAGAGAAAAGAAACTTAAAGTTAGTAAGCAAATTAATACTTAGACAAAATCCTAATACTAAATATCGATAGGCAGCTATTACTCCCCGGCAACGGCGCCAAAAACTAGATAGGGCTCAGGTTTTACCCAAATAAAACTATTGCAAGTGCACAGCAAAGCAGTTGTAGTACAAGGGGTATCGAATCCCAAAGGAGTATTTAAACTACACTATCGAATGTAGGTTCGGATTAAGCTAAGAAGTAAGCGATGTAAGTAATGCGAATGACAAAATAAAAGTACGCAAACGAATTTTAGTTGTTGATCTAAGTTTCAGAAGATTAAAAGTGCTAAGTCAGGACAGTTCGCAGGTTGAATCTGAGAATGTAGAATGCATGAAATCAGGAATGATTAATAACCGTCTTGAACATGAATCGCAAATATATAACTAATCAATTCTCATTGCAGAAGTTATCTATGTCTAAATCACAGAGTTTCAAATCTCTTTGTAAACCCTAACAATCTAAACATGCTATAATGATCAGGTTCAATTGTTCACAAAACTCCTAAGCCAAATCTCTTTGCATTAAGTTATTTTGCTCATGAAACACTAGTTCAGGTTATCAATAATGCCCTCACATATATTTAACAACCTATGATTTTTGGATTTCTAGATGATGTGTCTAAGAAATCGATTTTCAAGCAAGCAGAGATGAAGAATAAGAAGATAATCCTAACAGGTAGCAATTCTACAATCTCTTCATCAACCTTTGAAAAGCCCTAACTTAACTAACAAATTACTCAGACATGATCATGGAATCACAAAACATAACTGAATAAAATTGCTTTAAGAAAACAGAATAAAAACAAAGGGGTTCGAAATCTTCTCCAAAAAGAGTACATGATCTGTCTCCCCAAAAGCTCTCAATAAAATCCTCTCTAAGCTCTATGAATTCTCAAAAACTAAGATAACAGCCAACAATGGCTGAAAACCTAATATATAGAAGCTAAAACACGATCTGGGGCCTTCTTGCAAATACTGGAACTTTTGGACCAATTCTGCAAATAATCTTGATACTTTTAATACACCAGCCACGCTCCTTCCTTTGTGGGTGACGAGCGTCACCATAGGTGGTGATGAGCGTCACCCAAATGCATACTTTTCTTCTCGAGCTGGACACTTCGTGGCTTCAACTTGCAATGCTCCAAAAAGCTTCAATATCTCCATTTATGCTCCAGACATGCTACAACGTGCAAAGACTCTACAAGGACTCTAAAAAGACCAAAAAGACTCAATAAAAAGGACTTATATCATGGTTAAAAACCAGAAAAACCATGATATATCAAACATTTCCAGCTCTAAGTCTTGATGCTCCCCCACTTTGGTCCATCATAGGAGTGTGCGATACAATCTAGCATACAAAGCCTCATATGGTGACATTTCAATGGTAGAATGATAATTTTTCTTATAGGCGAACTCATATAATGGTAAATATTTTCTCCACTTCCCTTTCGAGTCTATTACACAAGCTCCCAGCATAGCTTCCAATGTATGGATTATTCTTTTCAATTGTCCATCCGATAATGGATGATAGATTACTGCGGTGAAGTCCATTGTCACCATATCCCATTTCCACTCAGGTAGCGGCAAATTATATAGCAATCCACTAGGAACTCGGTGTTCTGCTTTAACCAACTGACTTGTCTGGAACTGTGATAACAATGTAGCGACATCCTGCTTCATTCTGCCCCAATGGTAGTATTATTTCAAGTCTCGATACATCTTGGTGTTCCTGAGATGCATTGAGAAACGTGATTGGTGCGATTGGCGTAAGATATGCTTTCTTAGTTCCTCGTTCTCGGGAACACATACCCGATTCCGATACAGGTACATCCCATTAAAAGCAGTTTTATATCCCATCACTCCCTTATTTATCAATTTTCGTAGAGAAGAATCCTCCTTATGTGCCTCTTTAATCTTCCATAGTATATCCGCCTGGTTTACTGCTTCTCGTCCTGTAGAAATTTTCTTTACTTCTGTAGCGCATAAGCTCAGGCTAGCTAATGTTGCAACTAGCTCTTAAAAATCCTTAGGTTTTATCGAACCACCCCTCCGTCTGCTCAAAGCATCAGCCACATAGTTGAATTTTTCTGGATGGCAGGTGATCTCCTCATTCTAATCCGCTAACAACTCTACCCATCTATGTTGCTTTAAATTCAGACCCTCTTGGATGAAAATGCACTTTAAGCTCTTGAGATACGTCATTATCTGCATTTTTTCTCCGTACAAGTTGGCGCGCCAAATCTTGAGTGTAAAAACAAAAACAACTGCTACTAACTCCAAATCATTAGTTGGGTAATTCGTCTTGTTCTTCCGTAGTTGTCTAGATGCGTATGCTATAACTTGGACTTCCTACATCAGCACACATCCTATGCCTGATCCTGGTACTTCTTTGTAGACCACATATAACACTCCTATCTTTGGTAATACTAATTGGGGCGTCTGTGACAAATGCTCCTTAAGCTTTTCAAAACTCTTTGATCATAACTCTGACACACAAACTCGACGTCTTTTCCAGTAAGATGCGTCATTGGTTTTACTAGTGGTGCAGCAAACGGATTGGTTAATCAGCTCAATCTTAGGATTTAGTGAATCTCTAGAAAACTGCTCCGCTAAATCAAGGTATTTGGAGAATCGCTTGAGACTGGTTTCCTGTTTTGATGAATTTAATCGAATAAAGAACAAGGTATACAAGAAAAATCGATATATTTATTAATTATCAAAAGATGCCTTATACCATAAGACTCATGGGTACATATATAGTTAATAAGAAACCAAAACCCTATCGTAAAAATAAGTTACAAAGCCCAAATGTAAATAATACGCCCACAAAGTATTAAAAAGCCATTAACTAAAAATAAAAATAACTTAAGCACGTTGACAATAAAAACATGCCATCAATGGAAGATGCGCTGCATCAGGTCCCTCCGGATAAGAAAAGATTTTTCTCTGAATTTGAATCGTTGTTGATGCAAACATCTTGCAAGTGAGAAACTCCACTATCAATATCAGGCCAGCTAAGACCTGCCACAAATCTTAAAGAGAATTGAAATTGGATGAAATTCCCAACTTTCCTTCTCACCTTAGAAGCTCCAATCGATAACATATCTTGCAATACGATGAAAGGACAAAACATCAGATGTACTGCTGTGAACACGTGAGGAGAAACACCATGTTTAAAGATTTTGTTAGTCCTTGGTGGCCGTACAAACGTTGACAACCCTCTACTGGCAATATTAAAGTCTTCTACCATAGCCCACACAAAATAGTTAACTGATTATGTGATGATGGCCGAAATATAAATTTTCATGACGAAGGTAGAAAAAAAACCGTAGCATAATGATACATGAGTTTTAAGTCTCTTTCTCAATAACCCAAGCTTGTACTAATCAGTTGTATTATAACATAGGGTTTTTATCAATCCAAAAGGGAAAGATTGAAGCAGTAAAAATGCAATAGAGTTCCTAATTCAAGCATGAACAGAGAGTTTAGTTATCTAACAACCTAAAGAATCAAAGCAACTTGAAGCAAACACTTAACAAAAGCAAGCAACAAGCAAAAGATAAAAACTAAGTAAAAATAGAGCAATATTAAGGCAAATTCGAGTTCAACCAAAAACAGAGGAAGGACAAGACTTGAGACGGGATAATTAGTGCTAGGGAACTCTCAACTCAACATATGATGCTTACAAACTCAAACAATGCTATTCCTTATGCATAGAATTCATTTATATGACTAATCCAATCTCTTGGTACTAATCTCTTTACTAATCATCAAATTAAGAACTAATTCTCATTAGTGAATGACAAACAGTAAGCATTAAGACAATTCTATCAATCCTATATTGCCAAATCACTGTCTAGACAGTCAATCACTTGAGCTAGGACAAGCGATTCTCTTGCAAAGCAGTTCATGCATTTCCTCAGACACTTGGTGGACATAAAATGAGCCTAAGGCCCTACTTAGTTAAGGCTAATCAGGCATTAAACACAGCAATCAAGAAAAGAAATGGAAGAATTAATACTAAGCAATCATAGATCAAGTCTCAAATTCCCTAAACCTAACCCATCTTAAATCCCTAAGTCACTACTCACTAATCACCATCAAAACCATCAATTCAAAGAGAAAAAGATAGCTAATCATCATTAGGGAGATTAAACAAGAAGATAAATTCAAACTTATATTGAAATGGAACAATGATTCAAACTACAAGATCAAATCAGAAACAAGAGAAGAAAGAACTGTTGGGTAAAACCTTGATCCCAAAAATTAGGGATTTTCTGTATTTATAGGAGTTTAAGCGGAGGGCAAAAACTGTAAATATAGGGAAGTTTGGACTGGTTTCTAAATGTCAAAAGTGACCGATACAGATGACCGATGGAGCATTCACTTGATTCCCATCGGTCACTCCTTGACCGATGTAGCTGATCGATGCAGGTTGAGCGGTTTCATGAAAATTGCGATATCATTTGAACGGCATATCGGAATGACCTGAAACCAAGTCCTCCTGAAAGCTAAGTCACGTGGATACAACTTTCATGCAGAGTGCGGAAGCTGAATCAAGACAGAGACTATTCGTCCGAGCTGATCTTCAAGTTGGTCAAGATCAACAGTCAAAACTCCAAATGGACATGTGCTCACTTTATTTGCCGTAATTCTTTAACAACTGATGGGAATGACTCGAAACCAATACCAAACGAAAGTTAACTCACGGGGCTACAATGAAACTATATGATCTTTTTGGTTCCAAAAAATTTGAAAATTTGATGAATTTTCAGTGCATATGGATGAATGCATGAATGCATGAGACTCAAGTATGTAAAAGAGAAGATAAGAAAACAAAACACAAAGTCAAATGCAATACCCTCCCCCACACTTAAATTACACAGTTCCTTGTGTAACAGAAGCTTGAAGGGGTGAATAAAACAACCTAAAAATGATTGCAAAAGGACGCATAAAGAAAGAAGAGGAGTTAGGTACCTTAGAGGAGGTTTTGACTGAAAGTAGGTTTTGGCACTAATTCAACTATCCACTTGATTTGAACTCCACCTGCTCCTAGGATCAAAAGAGAAACACAAACACAAACTTAAAAGGAAAAAATATGTACAGGGATAACATGGGAATACCTCCCAAGTGTGCTTGTTTAAAGTCACTGAGCTTGACTTTTCTTGCTCCTTAGTTGGGTTGAGAGGGAGTTAGAGAACATCTTGGTGGATCCTTTCCTGAGTGGCCTGTGAATATGGTTGATGGTGACTTGGAGAGAAGCCAATACTCAGCTTTAAAACTCCATTCCCCAGTCTTCATGAAGTAAGCTTGTCCCTTATCTCCCTTCTTGGTCCTATTGATGTCAAACCTCAACACCTTGTCTTCCTTCAACCTCAACTCAATGATGCCCTTCTTAACATCAAAACAGCACCAGCAGATGCCAGAAATGGTCTTCCCAAGATGATTAGGTTCTCATCACTCTTTATATCTAGCACCAGAAAATTAGTTGGTACCTTTACCTTGTCAATCATCAATGGAACATCCTCAAGAGACACAAATGGGTTCTTTCTTGACCAATCAGCTAGAGTGAGAGAGACATCAGTTTTCTTAAAGCTAGTGTGGCCCAAGGTTTTAGCAGTAGAGAGTGGCATAAGGTTGATGCTGGACCCAAGATCACACAAGCAACTCTTGAAAGAGAGTGTTCCCAATTCACATGGTAGTGTAAAACAACCAGGATCTTGAAGCTTGGTAACTTGGGTCTCTTCATCTTTAGTGGGAACCTCTTCTTTAACAGCTCTACCTTCCCCAACCTCCTTTGCTTTCAGCATTGCAAGATACTTCTGCTTTAGAGGTCGAGACAGCTTCTTTGTTGCTTCATCTAATCTAAGGATCTCTTCAATTTTTGCCATTTGCTCATCAAAGAGACTCTTATACTTGGAAACTAGCTTCTTCTTGAACCTTCTAGGAAATGGTATTGTAGGATGATAAGGAGGAGGAATGTATCTTGGTTCGTTGGTTGTCTCCTTGGGTACCTCTTTAGGCTTCTCTTGAATCACTTCCTTGGCCTTGCTATTCCTTGAGCATTCACCAACCTCAACCACTTCATCATCTTCTACTACTGTCTCTTTCTTGGAGAAAACCTTTTCTTCCCTTGAGGCAGCCACATAGACAGCTTCCTTATCCTTCTCTCCTATGGTCTTTACTGCTTTTTCAAGTGCCTCCCCCACACTTAGAGCTTCAATGTCCTCATTGATGATAGAGGGTGTCGCCTTTGGAGTTATAGGGACAAACTCATGGCCATATAAAAGGCTTTCAATCTCAGCAATAGAGTATTCATTCTCCTCTTGAGTAGTTAGGGAAGTAGAGGAGACACCATAACAATACTCTAAAGGCTTCTTGAAGGTGATTGGCTGAGCATTGTTCTCTTGCCTACTCAGCTTCATAGTCAGGAGTCTATTTGGGACTGAATGTTGTTGATGGTGGAGGCAATACTTCTTTGAATTTCAGCAGTCATGCTTCTCTGGATTTCAGCCATAATTCTTTGAATTTCAGCAGCCATGCTTCCTTGAATTTCTGCAGTTTGGACTTGTTGCATTTAAAGTAGAATCTCCTTGATGTCCAACTCTTGAGCTGGCTTAGTGCTTGGTTGTTTTTGAGGCGCCAAGGCATTCTGCATAGGAGTAGTGGGGAGTATCATGTTCCCTTGCTGTTGGTGATAGGCGCCTAGGGTTGAGAAGGAGACCTTTGATGGTGTTGAATGTGAGGGCCTCCATTGAGCAACATATCCACATTTTCTTGCATATCTTTTATCACATGTCTTGCTGTTTCCAACTACTCTTCAGCTGTCTTCGCATACAGCTCAAACTCATCCACATAATCCCAATTGCTTAGTGCCATGTTCTCTACCAATGTCCAACCTTCATCAACATCTTTGCCAAAGAAATATTCATTGCTTTCTGTATCTAGAAGTATTCTTATGTTTGGGAGAACACCTCAATAGAGTGTGTATAGAAGCATTTCTTTGGTGAAGCCATGATGAGGGCATTGAAGCCTCTAAACCTTACCCAAGTGTCTCCAAATCTCTCATTAGACCACTGTTTGAAGTGTGTGATCTCATTCCTGAATTGTGCAGTTCTTGAGGGAGAGAAGAACTTGGTTAAGAAAGCACCTTTGCATTGCTCCCAAGTGGGCCAAGTGCTCTATCACCAAGAGAGAATGAGAATAATCTGAGCTTCAAACTATTATCTGAAACTCCACTAAGCTTTGTCAAAGCACATATCCTCTCAAAGTGATCCAAGTGCTCTAGAGGATCTTGGTTTGGCAAAACAAAGAACTTCCTTTCTTGAACCATATTAATCATGCTGCTCTTGATCTCATAGTGATGAGTCTCCACAGCTGTAGGAATACCTTGTCTTGAAGCATAACTTAATGATATATCGGCAGCACCAATATGTCTCAATGGTCTTTGAACCCAAGCTCCTTGTAAGCCATATGGACCTTGCTGTCCTTGTAAGCATTGGATCCCTTGAAGACCTTGTGAACCTTGCTTACCAAAACCAGCAGCATACTGATGTTCTTCCATGCTTCAACAGCTGATATCTGATTCTGCAAACCCCAAAATCTTCGACCTTGAACTTCTGTTGTAGTTGTAGACACCTAAGAGAAATTGCTTTGGGTACCTACAAATGAAATTCTAGACCAAAAGAGTAATCAGTAACCAAAAACGAAAATAACAAAGATTGATCTCAAGATCTCTACAAATCCTACTGAACAAACCATTCCCCTAATGGCAACAGCGCCAAATTGATACATGAATTTTGAGTCTCTTTCTCAATCACCCAAGCTTGTACTAATCAGTTGTAGTATATCATAGGGTTTTTATCAATCCAAAAGGGGAAGGTTGAAGCAGTAGGAATGCAATAGAGTTCTCAATTAAAGCAGGACCAGAGAGTTTAGTTATCTAACAACCTAAAGAATCAAAGCAACTTGAAGCAGACACTAAAAAAGAGCAAGCAACAAGCAAAAGATCAAAACTAAGTAAAAATAGAGCAATATGAAGGCAAATTCGAGTTCAACCAAAAACAGAAGAAGGACAAGACTTGAGATGGGATCATTGGTGCTAGGAAACTCTCAACTCAACCTATGATGCTTACAAACTCAAACAATGCTATTCTGTATGCATAAATATCATTTATATGACTAATCCTATCTCTTGGCACTAATCTCTTTACTAATCATCAAATCAAGAACTAATTCTCATTAGTGAAATGACAAACAGCAAGCATTAAGAAAAATTTATCAATCCTATATTGGTAAATCACTCCCTAGACAGTCAATTTCATGAGCTAGGACAAGCAATTCTCTTCCAAAGCAGTTCAAGCATTTCATCAAACACTTGGTGGGCATAAATGAGCCTAACGTCATAATCAACTTAGCTAAGGCTAATCAGGCAATAAACACAGCAATCAAAAAACGAAATAGAAGAATTAACACTAAGCAATCATATATCAAGTCTCAAATTCCCTAAACCTAACCCATCTTAAATCCCTAAGTCACTACTCACTAATCACCTTCAAAACCATCAATTCAAAGAGAAAAAGATAGCTAATCATGATTAGGAAGATTAAACAAGAAGATAAATGCACACTTATACTGAAATGGAACAAAGATTCAAACTACAAGATCAAAGCAAAAACAAAAGAAGAAAGAGCTGTTGGGTAAAAGCTTGATCCAAAAATTAGGGATTTTTAGTATTTATAGGAGTTTAAGCGGAGGGAGAAAATTGTAAATAAAGGGAAGTTTGGACTGGTTCCTATCGGTCAAAATACAGATGACCGAACTGTTTCGACAACTTGTGTGCAGTTCGGCAGAGATGTGAAGAAAAGCACTTGGTTCTGAACTGGGATAAGTGCCACTTTACAGTACAAGATAGCATTGTTCTTGGTCACAGAGTCTAAGGAGATGGTATAAAGGTGGATATGGCGAAAATTGAAGTGATGACAAGTCTGCAAGCACCTGATTCAGTCAAGGCAGCGAGGAGTTTTCTGGGTCACGCTGGGTTCTGCAAAAGATTCATCAAGGACTTCAGCAAGATTGCAAGACCTCTTACTTCTCTCCTCTGTAAAGATGTGAAGTTTGAGTTTACAGAAGAATGCAAGTCTGCTTTTGAACAGATCAAACTGGCTTTGGTTACAGCTCCTGTTGTACAGCCTCCAGACTAGGACTTGCCTTTTGAAGTGATGTGTGATGCCAGGGATTTTGCAGTTGGCGCAGTGCTGGGACAAAGGAAAGACAAGAAGCTCCACGCCATCTACTATGCCAGTAGGACATTGGATGAAGCTCAGAAGAACTATTCACAACTGAGAATAAACTGTTGGCTATTGTCTTTGCATTTGAGAAACCAAGGCAGTATCTTGTTGGCTCCAAGGTAGTGGCCCATACTGACCATTCAGCACTGAAGTATCTGATGCACAAGAAGGATGCAAATCCAAGGTTGTTGAGATGGATTCTGCTTCTTCATAAATTTGACATTGAAGTGAAAGACAAGAAAGGAGTTGAGAATGGAGTTGCTGATCATCTATCCAGGATTCAGGTTGAAGATAATGTCCCAATAAATGATTTCTTGCCTGAAGATATCGTCTACTTGGTAGAAACCAGACTGCAGAAAGAAAGTGTTGATAACCTGCAGTTTTCACGAAACTGTAGGGCAGTGATGAGGGACACCAGGGGGGTGACGCTCATCACCAACAAAGCAGAGTCACGACCAACTTTCTGTACGAAGACAGTCACGCTCGTCACCAATACTGGTGACGCTCGTCACCAATCTCAGACTCTGGCTATGATTTGTGCAAGCTTGGGAACAGCCTTTTAAGAGCAAGTCTATGCTTTGAATGATCGAAAGAGGCCATGGTATGCTGATATTGCCAATTATCTTGCTGCCGAGGATGAACCACATGATTTCAAAGGCTATGCTAAGAAGAATTTCTTTAGAGAACTTAGGAGATTCTATTGGGATGAGCCATATCTTTACAGACATTGTGCTGATGAGATTTACAGGAGATGTATAGCAGAAAAAGAGGTCCAAGACGTCCTGTTTCACTGTCTTGGCTCAGAGTATACTGGACACTTTGCCACATTCAAAACAGTCTCCAAGGTTCTTCAAGCTGGTTTTTGGTGGCCTACTATGTTCAGGGACGCCCAGGCATTCATTACAAGCTGTGATACTTGTCAGAGAAGTACAAATATCAGCAGAAGTCATGAGGTGCCACAGAACTTCATCCTTGAAGTTGAAGTCTTTGATTGTTGAGGCATTGACTTTATGGGCCCTTTTCCCTCCTCTTATAGGAATAAATACATTCTGGTTGCTTTTGACTATGTATCTAAGTGGGTAGAGGCGTTGGCTACTCCTACTAATGATGATGCAGTGGTTTTGAAGCTGTTTAGGATCATTATTTTTCTCAGATTTGGTGTCCCGCGAATTGTTTTAAGTGATGGTGGTTCTCACTTTGTTAACAAGGTCTTTGACAAGCTGCTGAGGAAGTATGGTGTACAGCACATAGTGGCCACGCCTTATCATCCCTAGACCAGTGGACAAGTTGAGGTTTCCAACAGATAGATCAAACAGATTATGGAGAAGACAGTTGAGAAGATAAGAAAGGATTGGTCAGCAAAACTGGATGATGCATTATGGGCTTACAGGACAGCATACAAAATGCCTCTTGGGACTATACCATTCCATCTTCTCTATGGCAAGGCGTGCCATCTACTAGTGGAGCTAGAGTTCAAAGCAGAAAGGACTATCAAGAAGCAGAACTTTGATCTGAAGCCTGCTGCAGAGAGGCGCTTGATTCAGCTCAATGAACTGGATGAAATCAGATATCTGGCCTATAAAAACTCCAAGTTATACAAGGAGAGGACAAAGGCATATCATGATAAGAAGATCATCTCCAGACATTTTGAGCCCAGTGACCAGGTACTCTTTTACAACTCTCGTTTAAAGCTTTTTCCTAGTAAACTGCGTTCTCGATGGTCAGGTCCCTTCACTGTCAAAGAGGCTAGACCACATGGTGCCATTGTCCCAATTTACCCCAGAGGAGAGGAGTTCACTGTCAATGGACAGAGGGTGAAGCATTATTGGGCGCAAGCCGAGATTCCAGCAGGACACATTGTGCTCACTTTATTGGCTGTAACTCTTCAACCACTGATGGGAATGACTCGAAACCAATACCAAACGAAAGTTAACTCACGGGACTACAATATTTATAGAGAACGCCGACGCTAAATCGGAATGGAAACACCTCATCTGAGCTTATCTTCAGTGGATATGGTCACTCGCTTGCTTTACATCGGTCACAGGTGACTAATACAGATGATCGATGGAGTATTCGCATGATTCCCATCAGTCACTCCTTGACCAATACGGATGACTGATAGAGAATTCGCTTGATTTCCATCGGTCACAGGTGACCGATGCAGATGACCAATGGGATTCAACAGTTTCTCTGTTGCTTTGTATCGGTCACCATTGACCGATTTGATTCGAAAAGTGATCGATGTGGGTTGAGCGGTTTCACAAAAACTTCTGTAACTTTCTAACCGCTGATGGGAATGACCTAAAACCAACTCCAGACGCAGGGTAACTCACAGGGCTACAACATTGATGAATACTGTTGAAGCTGAATCGGGTTGGAGCCGGTCTCCTCTGGTGAAGTTTCTTGCCGTTTCAACAAGGTGTACCTTCTTCTTGGCTCTTTTGATGTCTTGTGCTGCACCCACCATCATCTCCCATGCTCCTTGTAGCATCAAAACTCTCCAAACATACCTGCCAAACTTCCCAAATGCACAAAATATGCAATGCACACCCTAAATCTACACTAAGTCCTAATTGAATGCAAATGGGCCAAAAGCAAGCAAAAATAAATGTTTAAAGACTATAAAGCAATGAAAAATGTATGCAAATTGATATCTCTTATATTTACATCATTTAGGCTTGCATTTAGTTCATGTTTTTGTCTCTTTTTGCATGTTTTCTCTCTCATTACTCCCATTTTCCTTTCCTTTTAGACTTAGGTTGTATTTAAGTTGTTGTTTGCATTATCTATGCATTAATGAGGATTTTAGGTACTTAAGAAGCTATTGGGAGCAAGGAAGAACTGTGGGAATGGTTCAAGGAGTTAGCCAAGCTGAGGAGGAGCAAAAGGAGCTAAAGAAGGCGATTTCTGGCTTTCCATCGGTCACATCATGAAGCCCATTGGTCTGTTCTGATCGATACAAGGCAGCAGAGGAATTAAAGATCCTATCGATCACCCTTATTGGTCAAACAGTGACCGATGGGAATTAAGCGGATGCTCCATCGGTCAGATGTATCGGTCAAGACTGACAGATGGGATCCAACAGAAGTCTATCGATCAAGCCTATCGGTCAAGGAGTGACCGATGAGAACCCAGCGAATGCTCCATCGATCACTCCTATTGATCACTGGTGACCGATACAGATCTAGACTGAAGACTACTTATTTACAATTTTGCCATTTTCTCTTAGACTTCTATAAATATTGAAAATCCCTAATTTTTGGGAACAGGCTTTTACCAACAGTTCATTCTTTTTATGTTTTTGTTTTGATCTTGTAGTTTAAATCTTTGCTTGATTTTAATAAGAGTTTGCATTTATCTTCTTGTTTAATCTTTCGAATCATGATTCGCTATCTCTCTCTCTTTGGATTGATGGTTTTGATGGTGATTAGTGAGTAATAAATTAGGGATTTGAGATGGGTTAGGTTTGGGGAATTTGAGGCTTGATCTATGATTTCTTAGTGTTAATTATTCCATTTCCTTTCTTGATTGCTGTGTTTAATGCCTGATTAGCCTTAGCTAAGTTGATTAGGACCTTATGCTCATTTTATGCCCACAAAGTGTTTGATGAAATGCCTGAACTGCTTTGCAAGAGAATTGCTTGTCCTAGCTCAAGAGATTGACTGTCTAGGGAGTGATTTGGCAATATAGGATTGATAGAATTGTCTTAATGCTTGCTGTTTGTCGTTTCAGTAATGAGAATTAGTTCTTGATTTGATGATTAGCAATGAGATTGGTGCCAAGAGATTGGATTAGTCATATAAATGAATCTTATGCATAAGAAATATCATTGTGTGAGTTTGTAAGCATCATATATTGAGTTAAGAGTTCCCTAGCATCAATTACCCCATCTCAAGTCTTGTCTTTCCTCTGTTTTTAGTTCATTTCGAATTTGCTCTGTTTTTGCTTATGTTTTAGTTGTCTTGCTTGCTGTTCACTCTTTGTTTGATGTTTGCTTCAATTCTGTTTGATCACTTAGGTTGTTAGACTTCTAAACTCTCTCTATATCTGCTTGAATTATGAAATATACTGCATTCCTGCTGTTTCAATCTTCCCCTTTTGGATTGACATAAAACTATTACTACAATGACTAGTACAAAGGGTGATTGACCAAGAGAGTCAAAACTCTTGTATCAATTTGGCGCCGTTGCCATTAGGAGAATGCTTTGTTTAGTAGGATTTGTAGAGGTCTTGAGATCAAGCTTTGTTATTTTCGCTTTTGGTTACTGATTTCTCTTTTGGTCTAGAATTTCTTTTGTAGGTACCACAACATTTGCTTTTAAGTGTCTACAACTCAGGTTCAAGGTCAAAGATTTTGGGGTATGCAGAATAAGATATCAGCTGTTGAAGCATGAAAGAACATCAGTTTGCTGCTGGTTTTGGTTTGCCAAGTCCACAAGGTCTTCAAGGGATCCAAGGCTTACAAGGAGCTTGGGTTCAAAGACAATTAAGACATATTGGCGCTGCTGATATACCTTCAAGTTATGCTTCAAGACAAGCTATTCTTCCACCTATGGAGACTTATCACTATGAGATCAAGAGCAGCATGATTACTATGGTTCAAGAGAGGAAGTTCTTTGGATTGCCAAACCAAGATCTTTTAAAGCACTTGGATCACTTTGAAAGGATATGTGCTATGACAAAGCTTAGTGGAGTTTCAGATGATGGTTTGAAGCTCAGATTATTGATATCCCTTGTATTTACACCATTTAGGGCTGCATTTAGTACATGTTTTGGTCCTCTTTTGCATATTTTCCCTTAGCTTTTGTCCCATTTTCTTCTCCTTTTAGACTTAGGTTGCATTAGGAGTATAGATTGCATTTTCCTTGCATATTGGATGTTTGTAGGTGCTTTTGGAGCTTAAAGGAGCTTGGAGGAGCTTTGGGAATAATCCAGGAGGCTAGTTGGACAAAAGGGAGCAAGAAGGATTAAAGCAGAAGATCTCTGCAGAAGTTTTCGGTCAGAGCCTGATGGTTTTCGGTCTCTGGTGACCGAAATGGAGCAGTATCGATCACCAGTATCGGTCTGATGTGGTCGACACAAACACACCGTTCTAATTTCGGTCGTGTGTGTCGATCACTGATGACCGATACAGATAAATTTCGGTCACTGGAGGTCGACACAACTGACTGATACTGACCCGACCCGAACCTGTTTTTGATTACACTTTTGCCACCTTTCTAGGGTTTTCTCCCTTAGGCTATAAATAGCCCATTTTTCTATATTTTCGAGAGGTCTTGTCAAAAATACTGTTCTTAAGCTATTTCTTTAAGTTTGTAAGAAAATTTCTTTGCTTTGTTTAATACAATCAAGTATTTGCTTTAATCTTTCTTTTAATCATGATTAGCATCTTCTCCCTTTGTGATTTGGTGTTAAACATGATTATGAGTGAGTAGTTACCTTAGGGTTTCTAGATGTGGTAGATTAGGGTATCTATGGCTTGATTAAGGCTTGTTATGTGCTTCTGTTTATGGGTTCGTCTCTATTATTCTGTTATTTATGCTAGATTAGTGTTGATTAAACTGGTCTAGGTTGTTAGCTTTCTCTTATGCCCACCAAGTGTTTGATGAAATGCTGAACCTGTTTAATAGAGGATTTGCTGCACTTGGCTCAAGAGATTGACTGTTTGAGGAGCATTTTGACTTGAATAGAGTTGATTAGTCTTGCTTGCTTGATGTTTTAGCACTAATGAGAGTTAGTTCTTGTTAAGATGTTTAGCAAAGGGTTATTTGCCAAGAGATTGGATCTAACTAGCTTAGTTGTGAACTCTATGTCTAGGAGCCACCATTGCTTGCTTACTTGCTTGATCAATGTAGTTTAAAACAGCCTTAATCAATGTCTGAAATTCCCCAAAGTCAATAACCACATCGAGGAACTTGTCTTTCCTTAATTTGAATTTCGAATTTGCTCTGTTTTGCTCTGTTTCACTCTGTTTTCTTACTTAGAATTGCTTAGTTTGCTTTTGCTTTCACCTTGTTGCTGCTTGTTTCACTTAGGTTGTTAGAACTGTTGCTTATGCAACAAAACCCCTTTCCTGGCTTGCTTGACTTAGAGATTACACTCTCAACTCTTCTGTCTTTCAACTCTTCCCATTTGGATTGATTAAACCCTATGCTATACTGCAACTGACTAGTACAAGATAGGGCAATTGCCCTACAAGGGGCAAAACCCTTGTATCAATTTGGCGCCGTTGCCATTTGGGAAACAGTTTGAATCATTAGAGTTTGTAGAATCCTTAAGATCAAGCTTTTACTTTTCTTTGGTTACTAACTCTCTTTGACTTTCATTTCTGTCTTTTAGGTATATGAACTTGAGGTCCAGAGGTTCAAGCAACCTTGTGGAGTTCATAGACAACATCAACCTGCTGGATAGAGGACAGAGAGCAAGGAGACAGCAAGAAAGACAGCAACACTTGCAAAGGCTTGGTATGAACATTCAAGATCAAGCCATGGATGACAACAGATTTCAGGGTCCTGATGGAGCTGCATGAGCTCAGGGCATACAGGGACACCAAGGTGTTCAAGGCTTACAAGGTGAGCAAGGACCAAGAGGCGCTGCACAAGCTCCAAGAGCAGCTAGACCTATTGGCGCAGGTGATGCACCAAATGCCTACAACAACAGGACAGGTATCATCCCACCAGCTGTCCAAAACAACAACTTTGAGATTAGCTACTGCAAGAGCAATCTTCTTAGGCTCAGTGTAGGCATAGTAGTCAAATAAGTGCTCCATCCTTCTTTCCTATTCTAGATAGGCGGCAGGATCAAGCTTTCCAGCAAAAGTTGGTGCAAGCAGCCTCACTTCTGGTGGTAAGTGTCTATCCTCATTATAGGGCCTGTTCCTCTCATTGTTTCTTCTAAGAATTTCTTGAAGATTTGGTGCTGGTGGTGGCACATCAGGAGGGTCTCCTACTCTGTTTGCATCAAGAGGAACGCCATTGACATTTCTTCTTGGCAAGAGAGGTGGTGGTCTTTCTCCTTTTAGGCGGTTTAGGCGCTCATTGCTTTCATTCCTGAAAGTGTTGAGATTCTCATTTAGATTGGCAATGGCAGCCAAGATTGCTTGCATAGGATCAGCTGCAGGTGTGTTATCTCCCATGGTACCTTGTAAAAATCAAGTGAAACAAATCAGAGATGTGTTTTAAATGACAACAAAATACAAGAACAAGCAATTAGTCAGATTTCGACCAGTTGAGGGAGAATGATTGTAAAAATTATGATGGATCGAAAATTCAAAGGAATAATGTTTTGTGGTTTTTAAGAGTTTAATTTAAAAGAAACAAAAAGAAATTAATATGTTTGAGTTTTTCTGGATTTTATAAAAATAGAACAAAATGAAGAACACAGAATTAAGCGGTTTTGACCAATTGAATTGAAAAATCAAAACAAATTATCAAACGATCCGAATAATTTTGGAAAATAATTTTTGTATGTTTTTAAGATATTAAATAAACCGAAATAAAAAGCAAAAACAATTTGTATGGATTTTTGGATTTTATAAAAGTCTCAGAAGACAGATGAAAATTAAAACAGTTTTTTTTGTTTTTGTTTTTTATAAGACGGAAAACTTTAAAATGAATAAAAATCAAAAACTTGAGAAGGGAACTGAAAACACCTGGATAAGGAGCTTTTAGCTCTGATACCAATGATACAATACTTGAAATGTGGTTCAAGTAAAGCTTCTTTGAATCTTTGCTTCTAGCTTAAGGGGATGGAAGGATGACTTGAATGGTTGAAAGTCAGGTTGAGCTTGATGACCACAAACTCCAAAGGTTAGATTCTTCTCAGCTCAAGGGTTAATCCTCAAAAGAGCTTAGGAGATTCTACACTTCTCACAAGTTCTTTGAATCCCTCAAAAAGAACTTAATAAAAAGCATGAACAATTTGTATGCAAAGAGGTACTTTTGTTTGAAACAAAAATAACTTTCTTTGATTGATAATTTCGTGCTTTCAAAATACAATGTAAATGAGCTTATTTAATACTCAAAAGAGGGGAAATAAACGGTAACTAAGTAAAAGAAAAGCATGAAAGAGGGGATTTGTTCTTGGCTCCATTTTCCTAGCCATTAGGCTTTAATGTGCATATCCTTGACTTTGGCAATGAATGGGGAGGTTGTGATGATTCCTTGGCGTGAAATGAATGTGTTGGATCCTCCAGAGGTGATGTAGGGACGAGATTAACTGAGTTATATGGTCGTTGGTCCTTCTTTACTTCAGAGGCAAAGTAATTATCTTCAAGTAAGGAAAGTTCTTCTTTGGCATGATCTTCTTTGACTTTTGATAAAAGGGGGCGATTGTTGACTTCTTCTGGTGTGGTAAGGCTCTTGCAAGCTTCTGTGGAAGTGGTGTGGGGCGAATATAATGTCTCTGAATGATATATATGATATATCATGGTTTTTATGGTTTTTAACCATGATATCCTTTTTATTGAGTCTTTTTGGTTTTTTTAGAGTTCTAGAAGAGTCTTTGCAGGTTATAGCATGTCTGGAGCATAATTGGAGATTTTGGAACCTTTTGGAGCATTCTGAGTTGAAGCCACGAAGTACTTAGCTCGAAGAAGAAAGTATGCATATGGGTGACGCTCGTCACCAATCTGGTGACGCTCGTCACCCACCAAGGAAGGAGGTCGTGGCCTGTTTTAAAAAGATTGGGAAGAAATTGCAGTTTTGGCCCAGAAGTTCCAGTATTTGCAAAAAGGCCCCAGATCGTGTTTTAGCTTGTATATTAGGTTTTTCAGCCATTCTTTTGGCAGATATCTTGTATCTTATTATTTTGGAGAGCTTCAGAGAGAGATTTGTAGAAGAGCTTTTGGAGAGACAAATCAGACTCCTTCAGAGCAGATTTCGAACTCCTTTATTTCTACTTCTTATTTCTTTTATCCAATCTATTCTTTTCATGATGTTTTCTCAAATCACCATGTCTGAGTAGTTTGTTAGTTAAGTTAGGGCTTTTCAAAGGTTGAAGAAGAGTTTGTAGAATTGCTAAAAACTTTTAGGAAATTCATTGGTTCTTCATCTGTGCTTGCATTCATATCGATTTCTTAGACACATCATCTGGATTTCGAAACCCTAGGTTTTTGATAGATGTGAGAGCATTATTAATCACCTGAACTAGTATTAGATGAGCAAAACGCCCTAGTACAAAGAGATTTGGCTTAGGAGTTTTGTGAACAATTGAACCTGATCATTACTGCATGTTTAGGTTGTTAGGGATTGCAAAGAGATTTGAAACTCTGTGATTTAGACATAGATAACTTCTGCAATGAGAATTGATTAGTTATATCTTTGCGATTCATGTTCAAGACGGTTTTAATTCATTCCTGATTGCATGCATTCTACACTCTCGGATTCAACCTGTGAACTGTCCTGACTTAGCGCCTTTAGCCTTCTGAACTTTAAGAACAAGCATAAAAACGCCCTCTTGCATTTATTTTACTGTTTTGCATTACATTCATTATTTATCGCTTAGCTTAATCTGAATCTATAATCGCTAGTGTGGTTTACATACTCCCTTGGGATTCGATAACCCCTTGTACTACAACTGCTTTTGCTGTGCACTTGCAGTAGTTTTATTTGGGTAAAACCTGACCCTATCAAGTTTTTGGCGCCGTTGCCGGGGAGTAATAGCTGCCTATCGATTTTTAGTATTAGGATTTTGTCTAAGTTTTTATTTCTTTACTGATTTTCAGCTACTTTTCTTTGTTCCTGTTTCAGGTGTATGCCTAATCGCAGAACCAGAAGCAACAAAGAGAAGGAGCTTGTGACTTTGAGCATCGAGGAGCTTGCTAGGTTGGAGAGAACTAACAGGAAAGCTAAGAAGCAATCTACAATGGTCGCTCCACTGATCTTGGTTGAAGATGCAGAAGGTCACTTGGTTGACAGGGAAGGAAACAGGAGGAACGAAGAGTGGCAGAGAATTGATCAAGAGGGGAATGTCATTGTTGAACAGCAGGTTCAGCAAGTGGCTGAGAACGTGGGAGTCCCTGCTGCTGTCAATAACGCTGCTGGGCGTTTTGTTCAGAGGACTCTAGGTGATTACAACAGACCTGATCAGTTCTATGCCAACAGAGCTGCAATCCGACCTCCTGCCTTCCAGAGGAACGATTTTGAGGTTAAACCTGTCTACTATCAACTTGTTGGACAGCATCCCTTCCATGGTTTACCTCATGAGCATCCTATGGATCACATAGAGAGATTTGAGGACTTGGCTTCCAGTGTCAAAGCTAATGGGGTTAGCAATGATTTTCTGTTCTGCAAGCTTTTTCCTTACTCTCTTGGAGGAGAAGCTGCATATTGGCTGAAGCAACTGGAACCTGCTTCATTGACCACTTGGGAAGACACCAAGAATGCCTTTCTGAATAACTTCTATGATGATGCAAGATCAGAGGACATGAGGACGAAAATTGCATCATTTTCACAAGGCCCTACTGAAGCTTTTAAGGCTTCTTGGATCAGATTCAAGTCTTATCAAAGGGACTGTCCTCATCATGGTTTCAATCAGGTGCAATTACTTGGGATCTTCTTCAGAGGCATTGACTGGAAGTACCAGATGGCGCTGGATGCAGCAAGTGCAGGAAACTTCAACACCAACAGACCAGACGAAGCTGTAAGATTGATTGAAAACTTGGCCTGCAGTAACAGCACTAAGAATACAGATTTTCAGAGAAAGCAGCAGTCTGGTTTGAATGATGCAAACCAAATAGCTGAAGTTAAGGCTAAGTTAGACAGCATGCACAGCCTTTTGGTGGGAAAGAAGTCAGTCCAATTCGCTGCAGAAGTGGAGAGTTTCGAAAATCCTGAAGAATTTGAACAGAAAGATGTTAATTTCATCAATGGAGGGGGTTTTCAGAGCCAAAAGTTTGGAAATCAGCAATGGAACAGAGGCTACAACAGCAATAATCAGCAGAGTACCTTTACAGGAGGACAGAGCACGCCTGGTTACACTCCTAAGCCCCCATTCCAGAAGACTGAAGTTGAGAAACCTTACCAAAACAGCAGGAATTATGGTTCTTCTTCCTACCAAACTGCACCTCCACAAGACAATAAAATGGAAGCTATGCTGGAGCAAGTACTTGAAGGACAGCAGAAGATGACAGTGAACTTCAATGGCAAGCTAGATTCGCTGTATCAAGACCTGAATGGAAAAATTGAGAGTCTGAACTCTCACCTGAAGAAGCTTGATGTGCAGGTTGCTCAAACTGCAGGAGCTGTTCAAAGGCAAGAGGGATTCCTTCCTGGAAGGACTGATATCAATCCCAAGCATCAGGTTAATGCCATCACAATCAGGAATGAGAAGGAGCTTAAAACAGTGCAGAAAAAGAGGATGAGTGCAGAGCAGATCGTGCAACTGATGGAGTCTGAAGATGAAAATTTTTCTGTCTCAGAGGTGAGTGACGAGCGTCACCAAGGAGGAGTGACGCTCGTCACCAACTTACAAGGATATCGGGGGTTGTCACAGGTGAGTGACGAGCATCACCCCCCTGGTGACGGTCGTCACCCACCCCAGAACGAAGCTGCTTTGCCTGTAACTGCAAATTATGACCAGGAACGTGTCTATAAACCCAAAACACCATTCCCCAAGCATCCTAGGAAGTCTAAACAGGAGATAGAAGAAGCCAGATGTAAAGCTATGTTAGACAAGCTGATGCTTGAGATCCCACTTGTTGATGCAGTCAAGCTTTCACCAGCTCTAAGAAGGTATGTAAAGAGAATGGTTGTGAATGGTGTAAGTCCTGAGGAAGGAGCATTGCTTACCAGAGACATCAGTGCAATTCTCTTAGGCACAGTTCCAAAGAAGAAGAAGAAGGTGACTGTTTCTGAACAAGTCAATACCATCACTCAAAGCAGAGTTCCAGAGAAGCTATCTGATCCAGGGACCTTTGTGCTTGATTGCTCAATATCTGCAGGACGTTTTCCACACTCTCTATGTGATCTAGGGTCAAGTATTAACTTGATGCCTTTCTCTGTTTCTGCTAGACTTGGAATGACTGATTTCAAGCCAGCTGGGATCTCTCTCATCCTAGCAGATCGATCCATAAGGACCCCAGAAGGCATGTTAGAGAATGTTCATGTTAACATTGAAGGCTGCATAATTTCTACAGATTTTGTGGTTCTGAAATATGCTGAAGAACCTAAAGATCCTCTTATTCTGGGAAGACCATTCTTGGCTACTGCTGGAGCCATCATTGATGTTAGAAAGGGGAACATTGACCTTGATCTTGGTGATGTTGTCATGAACTTTGACATGGATAAGTTAAGAAAGAGTTCTACCATTGATGGTCAGACCTATTCTGTAAGAACTTCCAGAGATGAAGAGACTGTCATAGAGCATTCAGAAGACACTATTGCTGAGTGTGTCAATGAATCAGATATAAGTGGGCAAGTGAGCAAGATGGTTATTGAAGAGCCAATATCTGAAACTTCTGCAGAAGCTGTTGGGTTTGAGGATTGCAGTGAGGATCATATCTTCATGACTAGGCTTGAAAAAGAGGTTCCAATGAATGCCAAATTGCTGGAGGAAGACGTGTATGTGATGGAAGCAACACTTGCAGAGCTGAATTGCAGGAAAACTGCAGAAACTCGAACTGCAGAGTCAGTGACGAGCGTCACTGACCTGGTGACGCTCGTCACCAATCTGGACACAAAGGAGAGACGTGATATTTGCTCTACAAGTCCATCATATGTTGCCAATCCGAAAATTCAACAGTCCACAACCCAGAAACCTGCAACTAAGCAAAGGTATGCACTTCCTGGAACCAAATCCAAACCTCCTAATCTCATCAATAAGAATTTAAAAGGTGAAAAAGCTGCTTCACACTTATGCAAGCAACGAGATTTTCGTAGAATGCTTGGTGTTTCTTTTGATGATTCTGCAGGAATAAGAAGTATCCCACCCACAGTCACGACCCACTCTGCTGATGTTCCTCACTTCCTTGGAAGTATTCATACATCTACTGCTTACAAACCACCATAGATGAGGAGACATTCTTCTCCAAGGCATTCACTGCCACCTTCTGCTCCACCAGCTGTCTGAGCAGCATTCAAAGTCGAGCTAATGACTTTAAACAAGCGCTTAGTGGGAGGCAACCCACTAGTAAGTTTTCTTTTTCATATATTAGTTTAGTTTTCTATTACATAGCTAAAAAAAACCCAAAAACATGAAAAAAATAAAAAAAAAACAGAAAACAAAAGGAGAGTCAGTTTGTCAGTTTGCTTGGATGATATCTTGTGAACTTGTTAGACCATGGATTATGCTTTGTTTGGATGTTTGGATGTGTGTTTTCAGTGCTCTTACAGTTTGACTTTGGAGTACACATGATGGCATAGCATTTAAACATCCAACATGTCGATTTCTGAAGTTTCAGAGTGGTGACGCTCGTCACCAATCTGGTGACGCTCGTCACCAGGTCCTTTGCGAGGTACCACTTTTCCACCTTGGTTTTACACGTTCTCATGCTTCATTTTGACCAACTCTTGGCTTAATAACACTGGGGACAGTGTTGTTTAAGTCTGGGGGAGGTGGTTACTGACGTTGTGTGCTTTGTGTCATGTTTATAGAGTCTTAAAGTTGAGTCAAAAACCTGTTTTTCTAGAGTCAAATTTTTTTTTTAAACTGTTAGTTTTTCTTGGAACTAGCCATAGGACGTTTTTGCTGATAAGAACCAAAGCCACAGTAGTTGATTACAAGTCTTACTAAGTTGAAAGTCATAGGTAGATCAGTCTAGCAATGAAGGTTTAGGTTCTTAGAGAATCTGGAAAATTTGCTGTTAGCTCCACCTTAATGAACTTTAAATTTCTTGTCTTGGTGATTGATTCTTATTGATCTTGATTCTCTCTTTAAGCACTGACAATAAGGTTAAAATACAATCTCTCTTTGATCTTCCCTGATGTAGTTTTTAAAAGAAATTAAGTCCAAAGAATGGTGCATTCATGACCCTGTCTCCTCACAAGGAACAACAGTAGTGAGCACATTCAAGAACATGTCTCCTCACAAGGAACACAAGTATTGAGTAGCACCATATCTTAGACTGTTAAAGTTGAGAAAAAGAAGTGAAAAATCGAAAATATCCTAAGGAAAAAGATTAAGGGAAGAGAAAATAGGAGAGCTGTGTTGAGATTGATTTGTTCAGTTGTTAGGAGGAGAAAAGAATCTGTAAAGTGATTGAGATGATAGAGCTTTGATGAGATTTCACACTTAGATAAAAATAAGGAGTTAACAGTAGAAATTTCGGATTTCTTGAAGGGATTTAGACTGGACTTGAGAGATTTGCTAAGCTTGTGATGATTAGGCTGAAATTTGATCTTGTGTTGACTATGTGGTATGTGGATTCGAAAGCTCTAACTAGTGTGGTGTTCCCGATGACTGACTGACTGTTTCTTGTTTTCAAACCTCGACCTTATTCTCTGTCTAATGTTTGCTTGAGGGCAAGCAAAAGCTAAGTCTGGGGGAGTTGATATATCATGGTTTTTATGGTTTTTAACCATGATATAAGTCCTTTTTATTGAGTCTTTTTGGTCTTTTTAGAGTCCTAGAAGTGTCTTTGCAGGTTATAGCATGTCTGGAGCATAATTGGAGATTTTGGAACCTTTTGGAGCATTCTGAGTTGAAGCCACGAAGTACTTAGCTCGAAGAAGAAAGTATGCATATGGGTGACGCTCGTCACCAATCTGGTGACGCTCGTCACCCACCAAGGAAGGAGGTCGTGGCCTGTTTTAAAAAGATTGGGAAGAAATTGCAGTTTTGGCCCAGAAGTTCTAGTATTTGCAAAAAGGCCCCAGATCGTGTTTTAGCTTGTATATTAGGTTTTTCAGCCATTCTTTTGGCAGATATCTTGTATCTTATTATTTTGGAGAGCTTCAGAGAGAGATTTGTAGAAGAGCTTTTGGAGAGACAAATCAGACTCCTTCAGAGCAGATTTCGAACTCCTTTATTTCTACTTCTTATTTCTTTTATGCAATCTATTCTTTTCATGATGTTTTCTCAAATCACCATGTCTGAGTAGTTTGTTAGTTAAGTTAGGGCTTTTCAAAGGTTGAAGAAGAGTTTGTAGAATTGCTAAAAACTTTTAGGAAATTCATTGGTTCTTCATCTGTGCTTGCATTCATATCGATTTCTTAGACACATCATCTGGATTTCGAAACCCTAGGTTTTTGATAGATGTGAGAGCATTATTAATCACCTGAACTAGTATTAGATGAGCAAAACGCCCTAGTACAAAGAGATTTGGCTTAGGAGTTTTGTGAACAATTGAACCTGATCATTACTGCATGTTTAGGTTGTTAGGGTTTGCAAAGAGATTTGAAACTCTGTGATTTAGACATAGATAAGTTCTGCAATGAGAATTGATTAGTTATATCTTTGCGATTCATGTTCAAGACGGTTTTAATTCATTCCTGATTGCATGCATTCTACACTCTCGGATTCAACCTGCGAACTGTCCTGACTTAGCGCCTTTAGCCTTCTGAACTTTAAGAACAAGCATAAAAACGCCCTCTTGCATTTATTTTACTGTTTTGCATTACATTCATTATTTATCGCTTAGTTTAATCTGAATCTATAATCGCTAGTGTGGTTTACATACTCCCTTGGGATTCGATAACCCCTTGTACTACAACTGCTTTTGCTGTGCACTTGCAGTAGTTTCATGTTGGTAAAACCTGACCCTATCAATATATCCGAGTTTTCCTTGTATCAGTGAAATAATGCTCCAATGGGTCCATGTAAGGAAAGGGGCGGTTCTTCTTTGGTTTGGCATGATTGAGCGTGGTTATTGACTCCTCCTGGTGGTTTAGGGCGTGGATTAACTTCAGAAAATGATGATGGTCGGTCGCATAACATATTGGGGACATGTATATGCAAGGTTTCCAGAAACGGCTCCTTGGTTAGCTTCAGCGGTTTAGGTGAGATAACTTCTGATTTGATTCAAACCAGTGGGTATTTAGCTCGACCAAAACGTCCCTCTTGATGTATAGAGTGATTTCGTTTGATGGCTAAGTTCTTAGCTGCTCCATCCTCAGCTACAAAGCCTCCTTTCTCCACAGTTACAAGCTGCTCCATCCTCAGCTACAAAGCCTCCTTTCTCCACAGCTACAAGCAATTCTGCACCATCATTAGCTCCAAGGTTCCATTGTTTGGCTGGTTTAGTTGAACTAGGCTTGAGTCTTACATCATCCTCTCCCTCTTGTAGAGGTTTTCTCATCAATACTGTAGAACCTGCATCAAACAACCCTAAGTTAGTTTTTGAAAGTTGTTTAGAGTTTGAGATCATACCTTGGTAATTAGCTTGTAGATGATCAATGAGTTGGTTAAGTGGGATGTTTCTAGCTTCAGTCAGCTTCAGAGTTGGAATAAAATCTTCTAATGGTGGTTTCTCCTTAATGAACATCATGTTTTCACCATGGTTACTCACGCCATTCTCCTGAATTTTCTCAGCTTTGAACTCTTGCTCTTTAAATCCTGCAAAAGAATTCCTTGACAAAGACAAGTGCATCATATCTGTGGGATTTGAATCTAAAAATTCTTGAATAGCAAAGTAACTACTCTTCCTTTTAGCTATGTTTTGTAAAACTCTAACTTCTTTTTGTGGTAAAGGACCAAGAATAAACTTACAATGGTTGAAAGAGAATGAGTATTCATTGGTCCTCCCATTATGTGCAACATCTCTATCATATTGCCAAGGTCTTCCAAGCAGTACATGCCCAGCTTGAATTGGCGCCACATCACATAAAATCTGGTCTTTATACTGGCCAATGGATAGAGGAACTTCTACATGTTTGTTCACCTTCAACTCTTCTTTGTCATTAAGCCATTTAAGCTTGTATGGCCTTGGATGAGGTTTAGCTTTAAGACCTAGCTTCTCTACTAAACAAACGCTAGCAATATTAGCACAAGAACCACTGTCAATTATTAAATGACAAACCTTGTTCTGAATACTGCATCTGGAGTGAAATAGATTGTCTCTTTGTTCTAGATCCTCCAAAACTGGTTGAGAGTTTAAAGCTCTTTGAATGACCAGTAAGTCTCCTTCATCAGCATATACAGTGATTTCTTCTTCTGATTCTTCAGCCATAGCCTCATCTTGTGAATCATATCCACCATCTGGCCTAATAATCATAGTCCTCTTTGTTTGGACATTCTCTTGAAACATGCCCCCTGCCTTGACATTTAAAACAAACAATGTCATGATGTCTAGTTGAATTACTAGACTTACCTTGCTCTTGGCTGTTTGATTTAAATCGTGATTCAATGGCAATGCCTTTGCCCTTGTCTACAAATGGCGTAGGTGTTGGCTGTTGCTGCTGCTGATTTGGTTGAGCATTTTGTTGATTCCAAGTAGCATTGCTGTTTGAGCGGTTTCTAGTAGTTGTTTTCTTCTTTATTTGCTTCTCTCTTTGAACAGCTAAGTGTAGAAGCTCAGGCAAAGAATGGTAAGGCTGCATCTCCACCTTCCTCTGAATTCTTTCTTGGAGGCCATCCATGAATTGAGACATCAAGGACTCCTCTGTTTCTTCTAGAGCTAATTGACTTTTTAGGAGGTCAAACTCTTCATAGTACTCCTCCACACTCTTAGAACCCTGAAAAAGAGACCTAAACCTTTTTAGTAAATCTCTATGGTAATGAGGAGGTACATACCTTCTATTTAGCTCAAATTTCATGTCTGCCCATCTTGTGATTTGAGGACATCTCAGCCTCCTTTTCTCAGCTACTTCTCTGTCCCACCAAGCTAGAGCATGGTCAGTGAGACTAGCTACTGCAAGAGCAATCTTCTTAGGCTCAGTGTAGGTATAGTAGTCAAATAAGTGCTCCATCCTTCTTTCCCATTCTAGATAGGCGGCAGGATCAAGCTTTCCAGCAAAAGTTGGTGCAAGCAGCTTCACTTCTGGTGGTAAGTGTCTATCCTCATTATAGGGCCTGTTCCTCTCATTGTTTCTTCTAAGAATTTCTTGAGCTTTTTGTGCTAGATTTGGCGCTGGTGGTGGCACATCAGGAGGGTCTCCTACTCTGTTTGCATCAAGAGGAACGCCATTGACATTTCTTCTTGGCAAGAGAGGTGGTGGTCTTTCTCCTTCTAGGCGGTTTAGGCGCTCATTGCTCTCATGCCTGAAAGTGTTGAGATTCTCATTTAGATTGGCAATGGCAGCCAAGATTGCTTGCATAGGATCAGCTGCTGGTGTGTTATCTCCCATGGTACCTTGTAAAAATCAAGTGAAACAAATCAGAGATGTGTTTTAAATGACAACAAAATACAAGAACAAGCAATTAATCAGATTTCGACTAGTTGAGGGAGAATGATTGTAACAATTATCTAAAGGATCGAAAATTCAAAGGAATAATTTTTTGTGGTTTTTAAGAGTTTAATTTAAAAGAAACAAAAAGAAATTAATTTTTTTTGAGTTTTTCTGGATTTTATAAAAATAGAACAAAATGAAGAACACAGAATTAAGCGGTTTTGACCAATTGAATTGAAAAATCAAAACAAATTATCAAACGATCCGAATAATTTTGGAAGATACTTTTTGTATGTTTTTAAGAGATTAAATAAACCGAAACAAAAAGAAAAAACAATGTTTATGGATTTTTCGATTTTATAAAAGTCTCAGAAGACTGATGAAAATTAAAACTGTTTTTTGTTTTTTTTTTTTTATAAGAAGAAAAACTTTAAAATGAATAAAAATCAAAAACTTGAGAAGGGAACTGAAAACACCTGGATAAGGAGCTTTTAGCTCTGATACCAATGATACAATACTTGAAATGTGGTTCAAGTAAAGCTTCTTTGAATCTTTGCTTATAGCTTATGGGGATAGAAGGATGACTTGAATGGTTGAAAGTCAGGTTGAGCTTGATGACCACAAACTCCAAAGGTTAGATTCTTCTCAGCTCAAGGGCTAATCTTCACAAGAGCTTAGGAGATTTTACACTTCTCACAAGTTCTTTGAATCTCTCAAAAAGAACTTAATAAAAAGCAGGAACAATTTGTATGCAAAGAGGTACTTTTCTTTGAAACAAAAATAACTTTCTTTGATTGATAATTTCGTGCTTTCAAAATACAATGTAAATGAGCTTATATAATACTAAAAAGAGGGGAAATAAATGGTAACTAAGTAAAAGAAAAGCATGAAAGAGGGGATTTGTTCTTGGCTCCATTTTCCTAGCCATTAGGCTTTAATGTGCATATCCTTGACTTTGGCAATGAATGGGGAGGTTGTGATGATTCCTTGGCGTGAAAAGGATGTCTTGGATCCACCAGAGGTGATGTAGGGACGAGATTAACTGAGTTATATGGTCGTTGGTCCTTCTTTACTTCAGAGGCAAAGTAATTATCTTCAAGTAAGGAAAGTTCTTCTTTGGCATGATCTTCTTTGACTTCTGATAAAAGAGGGCGATTTTTGACTTCTTCTGGTGTGGTAAGGCTCTTGTAAGCTTCTGTGGAAGTGGTTTGGGGCGAATATAATGTCTCTGAATGATATATATCCGAGTTTTCCTGGGATGAATGAAATAATGCTCCAGTGGGTCCATGTAAGGAAAGGGGTGGTTCTTCTTTGGTTTGGCATGATTGAGCGTGGTTATTGACTCCTCCTGGCTGTTTAGGGCGTGGATTAACTTCAGAAAATGATGATGGTCGGTCGCATAACATATTGGGGACATGTATATGCAAGGTTTCCATAAACGGCTCCTTGGTTAGCTTCAGGGGTTTAGGTGAGATAACTTCTGATTTGATTCGAACCAGTGGGTATTTAGCTCGACCAAAACGTCCCTCTTGATGTATATAGTGATTTCGTTTGATGGCTAAGTCCTTAGCTTCTCCATCCTCAGCTACAAAGCCTCCTTTCTCCACAGCTACAAGCTGTTCTGCACCATCATTAGCTCCAAGGTTCCATTGTTTGGCTGGTTTAGTTGAACTAGGCTTGAGTCTTACATCAAGTTTCTAGAAGTTGAAGCTGAACAAAGAGCTGTAGAAAAAGAACCCTTTGGAGTTGAGGAAAACTCAGATGATGAAGAGTGGTGGGAGCCACATGAGATTGTTGACAACACGAAGGATTACTTGATGGATGCTGCTGATGACCAGAAGGAACCTCAACTAGCTACTTCCTATCTATCAACCAACCATCCCTTTTCCAGGGAGGTTCAAAGAACAGATACTTCAGAAGTATGAAACTCTTTATGCTGCTCAGATGGAGTTGAGAGGGTTGAATGGCCAAGAAAAAGTTGAAAAGCTAAAGGTGAAGACTGGACCACCAGAAGTTAAAGAGCTTAATGTCAAGAAACTTGGAGATCCAGCCTGCTTCACTCTCCCATGTGAGCTAAAAGGGAGGACTTTCAAGAATTGCCTCTGTGATTTAGGGGCAAGTATCAACCTTCTCCCATCCTCTACTGCTAAAGCTCTTGGCTACACTCAACTGCAAGAGAGTAATGTATCCCTTACTATAGCTGATGGGACAGTGAAGAGACCACTAGGGAGTCTCAAGGATGTGCCAATGATGATAGAAGGAGTAACCATTCCCACTGATTTCCTAGTGCTTGATGTGGAAGGGCACAGAAAGAATGCTATCATTCTAGGAAGACCTTTCCTAGCCTCAGTTGGAGTAGTGTTTGATGCTAAGGAATGCACTATTGAGCTGAAGCTGACCAAGAAGAAGGTTCTAAGGTTTAACTCAAAGGGGAATAAGCTGGAGAATGAGCAAGCCTTCTCAATGGAGATCAAGAAGCTGAAGCAGCCTAGAAAGAATTGGCCAGATTTTGAAGGCTATCAAGGAGAAAGTTTTGATGGCTGCTGCTTGGTCAAGTTGTTTGAAGACACCACTGAAAAGGAGGTCCTTGAAGTGGTTAGTTACAAGAATCTGAATGATGTTAAGCTGGTTACTAGCAAAGGAGAAGTGGTTTTGCAACCAAGTTTCTCAAAGAAGGGAGAGTTTTGCTTCAAGCTTCAGCTACAAGGAAAAGCTACACCTTTTGCCAAGATCAAGGTGAATGGAGTCACCACCAAGGTCAAGAGAAGCAAGATGACACCAAGGAGTTCCAAGACTCCTCCTCCTCACCTCAACTAAAGAGGTAACCAAAGTCAACCTTAGTGACTTTAAACAAGCACACTTGGGAGGTAATCCCATGTTATCCTTTTGTATATATTATGCTTTCTAAATTATCTTTTATGCTTTGTTTTAGTGTATAGAAACAGGATTCTGAACTGGGGTTTGAGAAAGTCTGAAGGGGACAAATAACAGGTGTATTCTGGCTGGTATCGGTCATTTGTATCGGTCATGACAGACCGATACACATATTTTCGGTCAGTAATATCGATCATGACTGACCGATATCAGTAGAGCCAGTCTACACCAGTCAACATATCGGTCACTTGTGATCGATATGGAAAGAAGTTTGAAGGTGGGAAAGTTTTTCGGTCATTCATATCGATCACACTTGGTCGACGTAAACATACCGTATGATCTTCGGTATATCGTGTCGACCACTGTTGATCGATACGATTCTTGAAATCATATCGTTCACCAGTATCGATGACTCAAGATCGACACAATCATGCCGGATGTATTTCGGTCAAGTATGTCGACCACTGATGACCGATACAAATCCCAGGAAGCACGTCAGTCTCCAGTATCGATCACTCATGACCGAAAATGCAATTTCGGTCAGTAATATCGGCCATGAGTGACCGAAACTCCATCCGAGGTAAGTGTATCAAGGGAGTTTAAATTTTTAATTGGAATTCCTTCTGACCTCTTTCTTGGCTTCTGAACACCTTTTTTTTTTGTCCCCCACACTTTTGATTCCTTATGTTCCCTCACCAACCTGTGATTCCTTTGGTTTCTCCTCCTTTCTCTCTATTTAAGCAACAATCTTCTTTCACTTCTCTTCACACTTAAACTCACTCTTCTTCTCACCTAAAGCTCGAAATCACTATTTCTTCTTCTCTTTTATTGCTTGCTTTAAGTGTTCAGAAGTCCATAAAAGGTTTGCCTCCTAAACTATCTCTCTTTGCTCTTAGTCTTTGCTTATGTTAAAAATCGCTTAGTAAGAGGTTTTTAAGAGCAAGTAGTATTTAGTTTTAAATGTTGTGCTATGATTTTGCATTTTGGATTTTTGTTGAAATATCAAGCTAGACTGTTAAAGTTATGCTTAATTGTCTATTCATCTCATAGCTTGTTTAATTTCATCCATTTTGCAAGATCATCATCTCTTTGCCTAGGAACCGCTTTGCTAGGATGTCATGCATAACTGCTTATCTTCTGTTCATCCTAGCTTATTTAGTTGTTGACTTTTAATCTCTTTTTGCTTTGAAGAAGTTTAAGCTTGTTGATTAGGACTTGTTAGACTTCTCTTAGCTTAAGGAGCTTTTTATTTAAAAGCTTTCAGCTATTTGGTTCTTCAACTTTTGTTCTTTCACTTACATTGTTTCCAAGCTTTGCTTTCGAAGGTACAATGGGAAGAACAAAAGTAGCTGCTGGGAAAAAGGGAAAAGCACCTCAAGAAGCAACCACATCACCACCAGCAAGGCAAGAAAAAGGAAAGGGAAAAGCTGATGAGCAATCCTCCAAAGCCGCTGGGAAGAGACCGGTTAGGAATGAGGGAGAAGATCAACAAAACAAGGGCAGTGCTGCTAAAGAACTCATGAAGGCTTTTAACCAGTGGACTTTCAAGCCAACAAGATATCCATACACTTCCACAAAGAAGGCGCTTGGACTCTATACTGACTGCAAAGCCACGTTTGAGCGCATGGGTCTTTGAGCTTTCATGGAGATGCCACTCCCATCTTACCAACAGCTCACTTACCAATTCCTCTCCACACTCAAAGTGGTTTGGTATGAAGACAGTGAGCTCCCTAATGGCGATGGATGGATCTCTTTTAGGATTGGCAAGGAAGAGTCCTCCTCAACATTCACAGAGATCACCAAGGATCTAGAGCTGAAGTCCCACCATACCAAGCTGAGCAGGTTCGAAATCCCAAGTAGGCAGCACACCAGGCTGTGGGGTCTCATTGGGGTTGGGCAATACACTCCTGGAAGATCAAGGAACCAGCACCTAAGGCATCCAGCCGTGAGATATGTCCACAAAGCACTTGCGAATACACTCTTTGCAAGGAAGGAAACGACATATCTCACAGGAAGGGAGACGGATCTGATATACCAAACACATATCTCACATTGAGTCTAGTGTTGACATATAGGTTGCATTGCATTTGCATAAGGCATTATGATGAATTTTCCTTGTAAAGTGCTTAGTGTTTAGAGATGATTTCGGTTTTCAAGTGCTGAGTTGTTTGATGCATCATATGATTGCTAGAAGTTAAGGCAGAACCATGCTTAGATTGCTAGATTTGGTCTTCTCATCTCATTCTGAAAGCATTTGTTCTCTGAAAATCAACTCTATCAACTTGAACTTTAATTTGGACTTTCAATTATCATGTCTTATGCATTGAAAAGTGAATTCATGGCTACCATATACATATTTGGATCATCTTTCTCCTTTCTACTACTCTTGTTGATCCAAATAGCTGATCCTCATACTTATGGGACAGTTACATCCTCACCCTTAGCCAAAACCTCCTTTTGAGCCTGAACACTATTTTGAGAGCTGTGAGGCCTTTGCATTGCATTTTCGATTTTGTCTTGGCAAAAAATGTTAGGAATAAGGATGGCAATGATTAGCTCTCTTGTAGATATCAGCTTGCATCTTGAGCTTGATTCTAGGATAGAAGTTTTTGGGGTTTGAAAGGGTAGAGTTAGGTGGTTTGAGCTTAATGTTTTTTATCTTTTGAAAAGGAAAGGGAAAGATTTGAAATGGTAGATAAAGGGGAAACAGTTTAGTATTGTGGATAAGCAAAGGGAAGAAAGGCTCTAAGTTCAAAAGGAAGAATTGGCGCCAACAACAAAGCTCAGAGAGGGTCCAAAGAAGAAAAATCAGACCAGGAGCAATCCACCAAAGGTGATGAAGGTGCCATTACAATAAAGAAGAGCAAGTCCCAACCAAGAAGAAGCAACCACACAAGCAGAATGAAGAAGGTTTCCCCAACCGTGAATAAGAAGAAAGAAAAGGGTAGAGTTTAGGAAAGGGTAGACTTAGAGGGTTCACTTTTGGGTTTAGAAATGCTTAGGACTCATCTTTGGGAACTAAGGGTAGAAGAGGGCTTTGAATTGCATGCATAGGTGTGCTTTTACCTTTAGCATTTTGCCTAAGATGAAGTCATTTCATTGAGTGATCCTTTATGTTTTTAAACCTGTGCTTAAATGAGATCATTATTGTCTCATAACCTTACCCTTTTTCAACCAAATGTCTTCACTTGATTTGCATAAGCATGATTCATGTTCTGAACTTAATTGAATGTTAAAGAGTTGATTGATTTGAGCATTTGCCTAAGTTGAGATTTGAGATCATTTTGAAACATGATGAGCATGGCTAGGTTCTTTTAAGTATAGCTGATTGTGTTTGCATCCTACAACTAGGCACTTGAGCATTAAAACCATCTCTTTATCTTTGCACTTTTGGAATCTGAATGCCCACTTTCAAACCTCACTCTCCCATTTGTTCTTACTTGCTTGAGGACAAGAAAAAGGCAAGTGTGGGGGTGTTGATATCCCTTGTATTTACACCATATAGGGCTGCAATTAGTACATGTTTTGGTCCACTTTTGCATATTTACCCTTAGCTTTTGTCCCATTTTCTTCTCCTTTTAGACTTAGGTTGCATTAGGAGTATAGATTGCATTTTTAGGTTGCATTAGGAGTATAGATTGCATTTTCCTTGCATATTGGATGTTTTTAGGTGCTTTTGGAGCTTAAAGGAGCTTGGAGGAGCTTTGGGAATGATCCAGGAGGCTAGCTGGACAAAAGGGAGCAAGAAGGATCAAAGCAGAAGATCTCTGCAGAAGTTTTCGGTCAGAGCCTGGTGGTTTTCGGTCTCTGGTGACAGAAATGGAGCGGTATCGATCACCAGTATCGGTCCGATGTGGTCGACACAAACACACCGTTCCAATTTTGGTCGTGTGTGTCAATCACTGATGACCGATACAGATAAATTTCGGTCACTGGAGGTCGACACAACTGACTGATACTGACCCAGCCCGAACCCGTTTTTAATTACACTTTTGCCACCTTTCTAGAGTTTTCTCTCTTAGGCTATAAATAGCCCCTTTTTCTATATTTTCGAGAGGTCTTGTCAAAAGTACTGTTCTTAAGCTATTTCTTTAAGTTTGTAAGACAATTTCTTTGCTTTGTTTAATACAGTCAAGTATTTGCTTTAATTTTTCTTTAATCTTTCTTTTAATCATGATTAGCATCTTCTCCCTTTGTGATTTAGTGTTAAACATGATTATGAGTGAGTAGTTACCTTAGGGTTTCTAGATGTGGTAGATTATGGGAATCTATGTCTTGATTAAGGCTTGTTATAAGCTTCTGTTTATGAGTTCCTCTCTATTATTCTGTTATTTATGCTAGATTAGTCTTGATCAAACTGGTCTAGGTTGTTAGCTTTCTCTTATGCCCACCAAGTGTTTGATGAAATGCTGAACCTGTTTAATAAAGGATTTGCTGGCCTTGGCTCAAGAGATTGACTGTTTGATGAGCATTTTGACTTGAATAGAGTTGATTAGTCTTGTTTGCTTGATGTTTTAGCACTAATGAGAGTTAGTTCTTGTTAAGATGTTTAGCAAAAAGTTATTTGCCAAGAGATTGGATCTAACTAGCTTAGTTGTGAACTCTATGTCTAGGAACCACCATTGCTTGCTTACTTGCTTGATCAGTGTAGTTTGGAACAGCCTTAATCAATATCTGAAATTCCCCAAAGTCAATAACCACATCTAGGAACTTGTCTTTCCTTAATTTAAATTTCGAATTTGCTCTGTTTTTCTCTGTTTCACTCTGTTTTTCTTTCTTAGAATTGCTTAGTTTGCTTTTGCTTTCACCTTGTTGCTGCTTGTTTCACTTAGGTTGTTAGAACTGTTGCTTTGGCAACAAAACCCCTTTCCTGGCTTTCTTCACTTAGAGATTCTACTCTCAACTCTTCTGTCTTTCAACTCTTCCCATTTGGATTGAAACAACCCTATGCTATACTGCAACTGACTAGTTCAAGCTAGGGAAATTGTCCTACAAGGGGTAAAACCCTTGTATCAATTATTCCCATTCTCTCTTAGTGATAGAGCTCAAATGTTGGAAAAGTCTCTAGCATAAGGCAGCATCACCACTTGGGAGCAATGCAATGGTGCTTTCTTAACAAAGTTATTCTCTCCCTCAAGAACTGCACAATTCAGAAATGAGATCACAAACTTCAAACAGTGGTCTAATGAGAGCTTTGGAGACACTTTGGAAAGGTTTAGAGGCCTTCTTCACCATTGCCCTCACCATGGCTTCACCAAAGAAATGCTGTTATCCACACTCTATATAGAGGTGTTCTCACAACCATAAGAATCCTTCTAGATACAGAAAGCAATGGCTATTTTCTTGGCATAGATGTTGATGAAGAATGGCTACTAGTGGAGAATATGGCGCTCAGTAATTGGGACTATGTGGATGATAAAGAGCAACATGCCAAGGCAGGTGAAGAGATGCTAGAAACTGCACTGCATGTGATGAAGAACCTGCAAGAAAAGGTGGATATGTTGTTCAATGGAGCCATCAAACCTCTTCAGAACCACTACCAAGAGCATCAAGTCAAATCTGTTCAGATACAAGAGAAGCCAGCACTGAGACAAGGCGATGATGTATGTCAACAATAGTCCAATGAAGACCCTTACATTCAACAACATCATGATTATTCTTCTCAAGCATTTGGCGCCACCATCTCTCAGTCCTCTGAAACTCTAGACCTTAAGGAGATGTTCCTTTAAATGCAACAACTTTAAACTGCAGAGCTTCTGAAAAGCATGGCTGTTGAGATTTAAATGAGTTGACTGACATTCAGAGAAGTATGGCTGTTGAAAAACAAAAAGGCATTGACTCCTGCCTGCAATCCCAACTAGGCTCTTTGAATATGCAGATCAGCAAACTAGAGAGCATTACTCAACCATCTACATCTTCACTTGCACAAGAGTGTGTCAAATTTGTCACCTTAAGAAGTGGGAAGCAACTCCCACCAATAGTAGCGCCTTCTACACCCAATGTGGACATTGAGGAACAAGAAGAGGGGGTGGTTGTCAAAGACACTGAAGAAGCTAAAGAGGATGAATTGGTTGAAGCTGAAAAGGGTTCAAGCAACACCAAAGCCAAAGAGGTGGTTAAGGAGAAACCAAGAGAAGCACCTAAGGAGTTAGTCAATGTTCCAAGATACATTCCTCCACCATATAAGCCTATAATACCATTTCCTGGAAGGTTCATGAATCAGCTCATTGCCAAGTATAAAGGCCTCTTTGATGAGAAAATGAAGAAGATTCAGCTCACTATGCCATTGGTAGATGCTTTTGTCTTGGTTCCACCTTACCAGAAGTTTTTGAAAGATGTTGTGGTTGAGAGAACAAAGGATCTACAAGGGATGGTGGTACTAACACATGAGTGCAGCACCATCATTCAACAACAGAAGGTAACTCCCAACAAGCTCAGTGCTCTAGGTAGCTTCACCTTACCCTGTTCTACCGGTAATCTCACGCTTCTATCAGCCAGCACCAATGAGATCCGACATTCCTTAAACCGAGTGAAACCAAGCTTCTTAGCCACGGAGTGGGGCATCAAGTTTATGCTAGCTCCGAGATCACACAAGCAACTCTTGAACTCTAGAGGACCTAAAGCACAAGGTATGGTGAAGCTTCCCGGATCTCCCAGCTTCTTAGGCACTATCTCCTTATGAATAACCGCGCTACACTCTTCGCTTAGTACAAGCACCTCTTTGCTTTCTTTGTTCTTCTTCACAAGGGTGTCCTTGAAAAACTTGGCGCACTTGGGCATCATAGCGAGACAGTCTACAAGAGGCAACTTTATCTCCACGTCTCTCAAGTGCTTCTCAAACAGGATCCGGTGTTTCTCTATTAACTGCTTTTTTAAACGACCCGGGAATGGCAACTTTGGTACGTAAGGTGGGGGCACGTAGTCATCCTTTTCCTTGGTGGTTTTCTCAGCCTTTTTCTCAATGAATACCTTGTCACCTCTTCTCGGTCCTTGGATCCATACGTTGTCAAAGTTTATCTCCTCATTATCAGCTGAAAGTTTACCCTCTCCCTCTTGAATTACAACGTCCTCGTTGTTCTTGGTAGAGACCGGAGGCTCAAGCTCTTTGCCACTTCGTAACGTAATGGCATTGGCATACTCCTTGGGGTTTTGCTCACACTTTCCCGGGAGGCTGTTCTGTCCACTCGTGCTTGCCTTGCCTTTCTTCAGCTGCTTTATTTTGTTGTTGAGGTTTGTGATTTGAGTGGAGAAGTCGGTTAATGATGAATCTAGCCGAGTGTTCATTTCAGCGAACTTCTGATTTGTAGAAGCTTGCCCTTGTATTAGCTGTTGGAACATTGCTTGAACCGGATCAACTTGTTGTTGCATCGGTTGTTGTGGCTGTTGAGGTGCAAAGCCCGGAGGGTAGTTGGTAGTATAACCCTTGCTTTGTTGTTGTTGCCCTTGACCTTGGAAAGTGCCTTGCCCTTGACCTTGGAAACCACTGCTCGGTTGAAAACCTTTGTTGTAAGGGATGAAAGGCTTAGCTTGTTGAGCAGGGTACACTTGATCTTTAGGGTTGGCTACATTGGTGTTTCGGTAAGAGAGGTTGTTGTTCTGGTAGCCGTGGTTGTAGCCTTGAGATTTGTAGTTGTTTTGTCCAGCCACCCAATTTGCTACTTCTTGGCTTAGCTCTAACTCCTCTTGGTTTTCATCAGCTTCACCAACGAAGTGAACATGCTTCTGGTTAGCTAAAACCAACTTGTCAATCTTCTCATGCAACGATTTGAGCTCCTTCTTGTGAGACTCTAATTCTGATCCCCTCGGTGCTCGGTCATAATCCTCAGCATAGTTTCCATCACTCAACGCCAGGTTCTCTATCAGCTCCATACCCTCTTCTACTTCTTCACCGAGGAAGTTCCCTTTGCTAGCTGTATCAAGCAACAACCGGATCTTTGGTGAAGCCCCACGTTATATGGTACTGAGTAGAGTCTCCTCACTGAACCCGTGATGAGGGCATTGGATCGTGTAATCTTTGAAACGCTCCATAGCCTCATTGAATGTCTCATTGTTCCTTTGAGTGAAACCGCTGATTTTGCTTCTCAACCGAGCAGTCCTGGTGCTTGAGAGGAAAGCCTTCTTACATTCAGCCCATGATGTGATGGTGCCTTGTGGGAGGGTCTTCTCCCAATGTCTAGCTTTGTCTCCGAGTGAAAAGGGGAAGAGACGCAGCTTGAAGGCATCTTCTGATATACCGTTGATCTTAATCATTCCACACACTTGCTCGAAATTGTCCAAGTGCTCCAAGGGGTCTTCCATTGCTAAGCTGTGGAACTTGTTGTTTTGCACCATAGATATGAACCCCGGCTTGATCTCAAAGTTATTGTTTTGTACCGGAGGAGGAGTGATCCCAAACCTATTGTGGTGGGTATTGGGAGCATCTCCGGCTCCTATGATCCTCGGAGGTCTAGCCGCGTGTTGGGGGTTTCCATTGCCCCGTCCTGCTGGAGGTGGTCCTTCTGGATGCTCGTGTGCAGCCATGTCTTCAAAGTTAACCAGACCTTGCTGAACAATCTCCTCAAAGGCTCTTGTTTGATCTCTGACTCTTCTTTGCCGTGAGTGACCAAGCTGATGAATGTTGTCTAAGGGTTGTAGAAGATTGTTGTCTCCCCTTGAACGAAGATTCATGTACCTGAAAACACACGGTTTAGAGTAGTAGGATTAGTAACTTGAAAAAGGTAAAGACTTAGTCTTTGCTAAGACCCAAATCTCTATGTTCTCTAAGCAACCTAGAATGGCAACGCCGCCATTTGATAAGCTATTTTCTTTATGCTCTAATGCAGCAGAGAGGTTATCAAAACTCTAATGCAAGCAATGTTGTAGTAAGGCAAGCAGGAGAGTGTCAATCCACTTCTAGATGATAGAGAATCCACAGAGAATGCAAGGTCTAAGACAAATCTAAGCGAATGAGACAGTTTATGAGAAATAATCTAAAAACTAAATGCAGCAACCTAAATGGAGTGAAACCTATTTTAAAAATACTAGAAAGGAAGCAGTTACCACGAGGAACAAACAGATAAATTAAAGAGAAGAGCTTCGAATTGTTAAATTTCGACTAGTGGATCGACCACAAGATCGACCACTAGATCGAGCAGAAACGATCGATCTCGTCTAAAACCGTAAGAACAATGAATCTAAATACCAGGATGCTATCAGGTAATAAGCTAAAGATGATATGAGACGTAAATATGCTAGAGGAGAGGGCTTGAGGGTTGAGATTCATATAAGGGGTTTCAAGGAACGATCTTGGGTTTGAAACTTTGGATCGACTCACTTTGGTGAGGATCTCTAAGCCTCGAAAACAAAACAAGATCTATCCGTGGCTTTCGGTATAGATCACTCTTTCATCCTCTCCTCCAAACCCATGGCTTTTGGTGGAAAAAGAGGTCGAAAGGCAAGGAAAACAGATTTCGAACAATGGCTTAACTAGTCCCCCAAACTTCCATGGCTTTTGGGAAGGGGTAACTAGTCTCTAAGGTGAGATTTTCCGAGGCCCCTGGATCGTGTCAAGGTAAGGGACCTCTCGGATCATGAAGCTCTTGGCGTGAGAGTCTTCAAGCATTAAGCTTTCAACACCTTAGAAGAGATAGCCTTAAAACGTTTAGAAAACAAACCAAGATCGAACCTTTTCTACCCCCTTAATCCTCTCAACCCCTAACCCAAAGTGAACTACTCACTACACATAAAGTAAATCAAGCAAGGTGGAAGAGATGAAACGATAAACATGAAACAACGACTAGATTAAACGATAAGGTTCGAGAATACAAAAGCTTGAAAAGAAAACTGGTTCAACAATGGTGTTCTTCCGAAAACGAGAGAGAAAACTTGAAGGAAAAAGTTAGAAAAACTAAAGTTCTCGAAAAAAGCATTCGCCGCCTTGCCTAAAATGTCAAAACAGTCCAATGGTCCCCCCTTCGCTAACAGCCAAAAACGGTTGAAAGGACAGAGATCGACCATTGGATCGAGTTGTTCTATCGATCATATCCGGCCATCGTGTCTTCATCTCGATCCGGGTCTCGATCTTCTTCGGTGAATCGAGTGTTGCATCCGATCTCGGTATCGATCTTCGGGAGGATCGAGTGGTGTACTCGATCCGGCTCTCGCTCTGCATGGCGTCATTTACGTCCGTACCGATACATCGATTGCTTCACTCGATCTCCATCTCGATCATTATCCTCGGATCGCCTAGTTGGCTCGATCTTCTGGTCGATCAACTCCTAGATAGACCGGCCATGCTCGATCTGCTCCTCGATCACTGGTCCTTAGCACACTCCCGAGCTTCCATGAACTGCTACATCGGCCTCCACACCTCCACGAACCTCCGTGTCTCCAAAGCAACCAGAAACAACCTGGAATGAATGCAAAATGCAGAGAAAATGCGCATGCTGATGCAAGAATGCTCTAGGACCCTAAATGATGCAATCTAGCCTAAAACATGATACAAATGCATGAAAAACTACCTAATGAGTATGCAGAATGTATGCAATATGCAATGATATCATGTCTCTCACTACTTTTGGGATGAGCCTTATCTCTACAAGAGAGGGAATGATGGATTGTTCAGAAGGTGCATAGCTGAGGAAGATGTTCAAGGGATTCTACATCATTGCCATGGTTCAGCCTATGGGGGTCAGTTTACAACCTTCAAGAAAGCTTCAAAGGCATTTCAAGCTGGTTTTTTGGTGGCCTAGTTTGTTCAAGGACGCCCAAGCTCACATCTCCTCATGTGATTGATATCTCTTGTATTTACACCATTTAGGCTTGCATTTAGTACATATTTTGGTTCTCTTTTGCATGTTTTCCTTATCTTTTGTTTCATTTTCTTCTCCTTTTAGACTTAGGTTGCATTTAGGACATAATTTGCATTTTCTATGCATTATGGATGTTTTTAGATACCTATGGAGCCATAAGGAGCATGGAGAACCTTTGAGGATTATCCAGAAAGCTAGCTGGACCAAGAGGAGCAAAAGGGACCAAGGCAGACGATCTCTGTAGGGCCTATCGATCAAGGCGCATGACCTATCGGTCAAGGAGTGACCGATAGGATCCTTATCGACCAAGCCTATCGGTCAGTGAAGTAACCGATAGCAGTGCACTGGTTATATTTCGGTCAGCCTATCGGTCATCTTCCAGACCGATAGGATCCTTATCGATCATTCCTATCGGTCACAACTGACCGATAGGAACCCAGTCCGAGCCTATTTTTATTTACATCTTTGCCATTACTTTAGGGCTTTCTTATCTTTTGTATAAATACCCTTTTTCTGGGATTTTCGACAAGTCACCTCATAACATTGTTCGTAAGTTTATTTTCTGGGTTTGTAAGACAATTTCTTGCTTTATTTAATGTAAGTTTGTATTTGCCATTAAGTTCTCTCTAATCTCTCTTATAATCATGATTAACATCTTTTCCTCTTGTGATTTGGTGTTAAACATGAGTATTAGTGAGTAGTTTGCTTAGGGTTCTTAGATGTGGTAGATTAAGGGGATTTAAGATTGATTAAGGTTTGTTTAGTGTTTAATTTCATGGGTTCCTCTCTATTAATCTGTTTATAAGTTAGATTTGTCTTGATCACACTTATCTAGAATTTAGGTTTTCTCTTATGCCCACCAAGTGTTTGATGAAATGGTGATCTTGTTTAATAGAGGATTTGCTGGCCTTGGCTCAAGTGATTGACTGTTTGAGGAGCATTTTAACATGAATAGAGTTGGTTGCTATTGCTTGCTAGATGTTTTAGCACTAATGAGAGTTAGATCTTGCTAAGGTGTTTAGTAAAGGGCTATTGTACAAGAGATTGGACTTAGCTTGCTTGACTGTGAACTCTATGTCTAGGAACCACCATTGCTAGCTTGTTTGCTTGATCAATGCTGTTTGAAACAACCTTAGTTAGTCTATAGATTCCCCAAAATCAATAACCACATCTAGGAACTTGCTTTCTCTTTATTGAATTTCGAATTTGTTAAGTGCTCTGTCTATTTTGCTCTGTTTTCCTTCTTGATCATTGCTAAACTGTCTTCTGTTGAATCCTCTTTGGTGATTGATCATTCTAGGTTGTCAGATAAGTTGCTTAGGCAACAAAAACTCTTCTTTGCTCTGCTTGACTTATAGATCTCTGCTCACAACTCTTCTGCTTTCAACAAACCCATTTGGATTGACATAAAACCCTTGCTATACTACAATTGATTAACATAGAGGGGTGATTGACTGAGAGTAAAAACCTCTGTGTCAGTGATGCATGCCAACGGAAGGGAAACATCTCCAAAATAGATGAGATGCCTCTGAACTCTATTCTTGATGTGGATGTGTTTGATGTGTAGGGGATTGACTTTATGGGACCTTTCCCTTCCTCCTATGGGAATAAGTACATCCTTGTTTCTGTGGATTATGTCTCCAAGTGGGTTGAAGCCATTGCCAGTCCCACAAATGATGCTAAAGTTGTGCTGAAGCTCTTCAAGACAATAATTTTCCCAAGGTTTGGTGTTCCAGGATGTGTGATAAGTGATGGTGAAAGTCATTTCATCAACAAGGTCTTTGAGAGTTTGCCAAAGAAGAATGGTGTTAAGCACAACGTTGCCACTCCTTACCATCCTCAAACAAGTGGTCAAGTGGAGGTGTCTAACAGGGAGATCAAAACCATCTTGGAGAAGACAGTTGGTGTTACAAGAAAGGATTGGTCAAATAAGCTTGATGATGCTTTCTGGTGTTACAAGACAGCCTTCAAGACACCCATTGGTAGAACTCCTTTATGGGGAGGCTTGTCATCTACCTGTTGAGCTGGAATATAAAGCCTGTGGGCAACAAACCTATTGAATTTTGACATCAAAGACAGCTGAGGAAAAGATTCTCATCAACTTGCATGAGTTAGAAGAAAACGGCCTTGAAGCTTTTGAGAGTTCCAGGATCTATAAGGAGAGGACGAAAGCCTTTCATGACAAGAGGATCAAACCCAAGGAATTCAAGGCAGGAGATCAAGTGATGTTGTTCAACTGTAGGATGGAGTTGTTTCCAGGAAAGCTGAAGTCAAGGTGGTCAGGTCCATTCAAGGTCAAAGAGGTGTTACCATATGGAGCTGTGACTTTTTTGGTAAGGATGGAGAAGGCTTCACAGTAAATGGGCACAGACTGAAGCCATACATGGCAAGTGAGACCCTTGGAGATGATGTAGACATCAACCTTGAGGATCCTCCACAAGAGTGATCAACCAAGGAAAGTCAAGCTAAGGACGTTAAACAAGTGATATATAATGGCTTTTATAGTTTTTAACCATGGTATAAGTCCTCTTTATTGAGTTATTTTGGTCTTTTTAAAGTCCTAGTAGAGTCTTTGCAGGTTATAGCATGTTTGGAGCATAACTGGAGATATTGAAGCGTTTTGGAGCATTGGAAGATGAAGCCACGAAGTGTGCAACTCGGAAGGAAAATGTGGACTTGGGTGACGCTCGTCACCCATAGAGGAATGAGTCATGGCCTTGTTTTTAGGTTATATATATTAGGTTTTCAGCTATTGTTGGTTTTTATCTTAGATTTTGAGAATTCAGAGAGCTTTAGAGAGGATTTTATTCAGAGCTTTTGGGGAGACAAATCTTGTACTCTTTTTGTAGAAGATTTTGAACCCCTTTGTCTTTTATTCTATTCTTTCAATGCAATTTTATTCAGCTATGCTTTATGATTCCATGATCATGTCTGTGTAATTTGCTAGTTAAGTTAGGGCTTTTCAAAGTTTGATGATGAGTTTGTAGAATTGCAATCTGTTAGGAATATCTTTTGGTTCTTCATCTTTGCTTGCTTAAAAAGTTGATTTCTTAGACACATCGTCTAGAAATCCTAAAATCATTGGTTGTTTAATAGATGTGGGAGCATTATTGATAACCTGCCCTAGCATTAGATGAGCAAAACGTTTTAGTGCAAAGAGATTTGGCTTAGGAGTTTTGTGAACAATTGAACCTGATCATTACTGCATACTTAGATTGTTAGGGTTTGCAAAGAGATTTGAAACTCTGTGATTTAGACATAGTTAACTTCTGCAATGAGAATTGATTATTATATATTCGTGATTCATGTTCAAGACGGTTCTTATTCATTCCTGATTTCATGCATTATACATTCTCGGATTCAACCTGCGAATTGCTCTGGCTTAGCGCTTTTAGTTTTCTGAGTCTTAGATCAAACAAATTTCTCCTGCTTACTTTTATTTTGTTATTTCGCATTACAAATGCTACTTACTGCTTAGCTTAATCTGAACCTATAATCGATAGTGTAGTTTACATACTCTTTTGGGATTCGATACCCCTTATACTACGATTGCATTGTTGTGCACTTGCAGTAGTTTTATTTGAGTAAAACCTGAGCCCTATCAAGTTTTTGGCGCTGTTGCCGAGGAGTAATAGCTGCCTATCAATTTTTAGTATTAGGATTTTTTCTAAGTTTTAATTTGTTTACTAACTTTCTGCTACTTTTCTTTGTGCTGGTTTCAGTGTATGCCTAATCGCAGTACCAGAAGCAACAAAGAGAAGGAGCTTTTGACCTTAGGCATTGACGAGCTAGCTAAGTTGGAGAGGACCATCAGGAAAGCTAAGAAGCAATCTACAATAGTTAATCCAATAATCTTGGTTGAAGATGCAGAAGGTTACTTGGTTGACAGAGAGGGAAACAGGAAGAATGAAGAAGGGCAGTGACTGGATCAAGATGGGAATGTCATCGTTGAACAGGAGGTTCAACAAGTGGCACAAGACACTGGAGTCCCTGTAGCTGCAAACAACGCTGCTGGGCGTTTTGTTCAGAGGACCCTAGGAGATTACAACAGACCTGATCAGTTCTATGCCAACAGAGCTGCAATCCGCCCTCCTACTTTCTAGAGGAATGATTTTGAGCTCAAGCCTGCTTATTATCAGCTGGCGGGACAGCATCCTTTCCATGGCTTACCTCATGAGCATCCCATGGATCACATTGAGAGATTTGTGGATTTGGCTTCAAGTGTCAAAGCTAATGGAGTTAGATATGACTTTCTGTTCTGCAAGCTTTTCCTTTACTCACTTGGAGGAGATGCTACATATTGGCTGAAGCAAATGGAGCCTGGTTCACTGACCACTTGGGAGTACACCAAGAATGTCTTTCTGAACAATTTCTATGATGATGCTAGATCAGAGGACCTCAGGACGAAAATTGCATCATTCTCCCAAGGTCCTACTGAAGCTTTTAAGGCTTCTTGGCTGAGATTCACGTCTTATCAAAGGGACTGTCCTCATCATTGTTTCAGTCAAATGCGGCTGCTTTGGATTTTCTTCAGAGGCATTGACTGGAAGTATCAGATGGCGCTGGATGCAGCTAGCGCTGGAAACTTCAACACAACGGACCAGAAGAAGTAATCAAATTGATTGAAAACTTGGCCGGCAGCAACAGCACCAAGAATGCAGATTTTCAGAGGATGAAACAAGCTGGTTTGAATGATGGGAATCAGATTTCTGAAGTAAAGGCTAAGATGGACAGTATGCACAGCCTCTTGGTGGGGAAGAAGTTAGTTCACTTTGCTGCAGAAGTAGAGTCTTTCGAAAATCCAGAAGAGATTGAGCAGGAAGATGTGAATTTCATCAATGCTGGAGGATTTCAAGGTCAAAGATATGGAAATCAGCAATGGAACATAAGCTACAACAACAATAATCAGAAGAGTACCTTCATATGGAATCAGAGCTCGCCTGGTTACACATCTAAAGATCAGTTCCAGAAGACAGAGTTCCAGAAACCTTACCAGAACAGCAGCAACTTCAACAGGAACTATGGTTCTTTTCCTACCAATCTGCACCTCCACAAGAGAACAAAATGGAAGCTATGCTGGAACAGATCTTAGAAGGACAACAGAAGCTGACAGTGGGCTTCAATGCCAAGATGGATTCGCTCTATCAGGACTTGAATGGGAAAATTGAGAGTCTGAAGTCTCATATGAAGAAGCTTGATGTTCAAGTTGCCCAAACTGCAGGAGCTGTTCAGAGGCAAGAGGGAGTCCTTCCAGGAAGGACTGATGCTAATCCTAAACACCATGTGAATGCCATCACATTGAGGAGTGGAAAGAACCTGCAACCAGTGTTGCAGAAGGATTTGAGCTAAAGAGATTTCGTTGGATTTGAAGAGTATGAAGATGATGATATCTGTGCTGAAAAATCATGGGTGACGATCGTCACCCACTGAGCAAGACCCCGACAAATTTTCTTCACAAATTGGTGACGACCGTCACCAGGGGGGTGATGCTCGTCACCCAGCTAGAGCAGACTTTCACGACTTGTCAAAAACGAGTGACGCTCGTCACCTGTTGCAACCAACTGCAATTTCGACTCAGACTTCAAACAATGCTAAGAAAACGGTGTATACACCCAAGATACCCTATCCTAAGCATCCTAAGATGTCTAATCAAGAGCTTGAAGATGCTAAATGCAAAGCTATCATGGACAAGTTGGTCATTGAGATCCCATTGATTGATGCTGTGAGGATTACTCCTGTTATTGGAGGTATGTGAAGAGGATGGTCACCAACAACTTGAGCTTAGAGGCTGGAGTAATGATGATCAACGAGCAGGCCAGTGCATTGATCCAGAACAGAGTGCCAGAGAAGCTTTCAGACCCTGGGAGCTTTGTTTTAGACTGCACAATATTTTCTAACAGGTTTGAGAGATCATTGTATGATCTTGGTTATAGTGTGAACCTTAAGCCTCATACTGTTTCCAAGAGTTTAGGGATGACAGATATTAAGGCCAAAAGGATATCTCTTGTCCTAGCTGATAGATCAGTTAGAGTTTCTGAAGGTGTGATAGAAGATGTTCCTATCAAAGTAGGAGATTGCACGATTCCGACAGATTTTGTGGTTCTAGAGTATGAAGAAGAACCCAAAGACCCTTTGATTCTTGGCAGACCTTTCCTGGCTACTGCAGAGCCATTATTGACGTCAGGAAGTGTAGAATAGAGCTGGATGATGTTGACTTGGTGATGCAATTCGAAATGGAGAAGCTGGTGAAGAGGCCAACCATAGATGGACAGACTTTCTATGTGGATGTTCTTACTAGCATTGCTGACCAGATCTTTCAAGAGATGAGGTCAGAAAACCCCTTGGAGAGGGCATTGACCACTTCTATAGCAGAGTACGAGCACCTGGATGCAGCTGCTACAGGCTGCACAAAGATGATGGATGCTACTGCACATGTGATGCAACTGGTTGCACAAGATAAGCTTCTCACCACATCTGCGAAAGCTGCTGCAATGGGTGACTGGAGTGCAGCAAAAGCACCAAAAGTTGAGCTTAAACAGCTCCCTGCAGGGCTAATGTATGCATTCCTTGGAGAAAACTCCACTTATCCTGTTATTGTTAATGCTTCATTGAACAATGCAGAGCTCACTTCTGCTAAGTAAGCTGCGCAGATTTCGCAAAGCTCTTGGCTATTCTCTTGATAATATTTCAGGGATTTCTCCAGACTTGTGTATGCATAGGATACATTTGGAGAATGAATCAAAATCATCAGTAGAGCACCAGAGAAGACTGAATCCGAATATGCAGGATGTGGTCAAGAAGGAGATCATGAAGCTGCTGCAAGCTGGAATCATCTATCCAAGAGCACGTGGTCCCTAAGAAGGGAGGAGTTACAGTGGTGAAGAATGATAAGGATGAGCTGATTCCAACCAGAACTGTGGCAGGACACAGGATGTGCATCGATTACAGGAAGCTGTATGCAGTCACAAGGAAAGACCACTTCCCTCTGCCTTTCATCGATCAGATGCTGGAGAGGCTGGCGAATCACAAGTATTACTGCTTCCTTGATGGCTACTCAGGCTTCTTTCAGATACCCATCCATCTAGATGATCAGGAGATGACCACTTTTACATATCGCAGAATGCCTTTTGGACTGTGTAATGCTCCTGCAACATTCCAGAGCTGCATGATGTCGATCTTCACTGACATGATTGAGTGGTTTATGGAGGTTTTCATGGATGACTTCTCAGTTTATGGGTCTTCCTTCAAGAGCTGTTTGGACAATTTGTGTGCAGTTCTGCAGAGATGCGAAGAGAAGCACTTGGTTCTGAACTAGGAGAAGTGCCACTTTATGGTACAAGATGGCATTGTTCTTGGTCACTGAGTCTTAGGAGATGGTATAGAGGTGGATAGGGCAAAATTTGAAGTGATGACAAGTCCGCAATCACCTGATTCAGTCAAGGCAGCGAGGAGTTTTCTGGGTCACGCTAAGTTCTACAGAAGATTCATCAAGGATTTCAACAAGATTGCAAGACCTCTTACTGCTCTCCTCTGTAAAGATGTGAAGTTTGATTTCACAGAAGAATGCAAGTCTGCTTTTGAACAGATCAAACAGGCTTTGGTTACAGCTCCTGTTGTGCAGCCTCCAGACTGGGACTTGCCCTTTGAAGTGATGTGTGAAGCAAGCGATTTTGCAGTTGGAGCAGTCCTGGGACAAAGGAAAGACAAGAAGCTCCACGCCATCTACTATGCCAGTAGGACATTGGATGAAGCTAAGAAGAACTATGCAACAAGTGAGAAAGAACTGTTGGCTATTGTTTTTGCATTTGAGACATTCAGGCAGTATCTTGTTGGCTCTAAGGTCGTGGTCCATACTGACCATTCAGCACTGAAATATCTGATGCAGAAGAAGGATGCAAAGCCAAGGTTGTTGAGATGGATTCTGCTTTTCTAGAATTTGACATTGAAGTAAAAGACAAGAAAGGAGTTGAGAATGGAGTTGCTGATCATCTATCCAGGATTCAGGTTGAAAATAATGTCCCAATAAATGATTTCTTGCCTGAAGAGAACGTCTACTTGGTAGAAACCAGACTGCAAGAAGAAAGTGTTGAAAACCTGCAGTTTTCACGAAACTGTAGGGCAGTGACGAGCGACACTAGGGGGTGACGCTCGTCCCCAACAAAGCAAAGTCACGACCAACTTTCTGTACAAAGACGGTGACGCTCGTCACCAATACTGGTGACGCTCATCACCAATCTCAGACTCTGGCTACGATTTATGCAAGCTTGGGAACAGCCTTTCAAGAGCAAGTCTATGCTTTGAATGATCCAAAGAGGCCCTGGTATGCTGCTATTGCTAAATATCTTGCTGCATAGGATGAACCACATGATTTCAATGGCTATGCTAAGAAGAAATGCTTGAGAGAGCTTAGGAGATTCTATTGGGATGAGCTATATCTTTACAGACATTGTGCTGATGGGATTTAGAGGAGACGCATAGCAGAAGATGAGGTCCAAGACTTCCTGTTTCACTGTCATGGCTCAGAGTATGCTGGACACTTTGCCACATTCAAAATAGTCTCCAAGGTTCTTCAAGCTGGTTTTTGGTGGCCTACTATGTTCAGGGAAGCCCAGGCATTCATTACAAGCTGTGATACTTGTCAGAGAAGAGCAAAGATCAGGAGAAGACATGAGGTGGCACAAAACTTCATCATTGAAGTTGAAGTCTTTGATTGTTGGGGCATTGACTTTATGGGCCATTTTCACTCATCTTATAGGAATAAAAACATTCTGGTTGCTGTTGACAATGTATCTAAGTGGGTAGAGGCATTGGCTTCTCCTACTAATGATGCTGCAGTTGTTTTGAAGCTATTTAGGACCATTATTTTTCCCAGATTTGGTTGCCCCCAAAAATTGTTATAAGTGATGGTGGTTCTCACTTTGTTAACAAGGTCTTTGACAAGCTGCTGTAGAAGTATGGTGTACAACACAGAGTGGCCACGCCTTATCATCCCCAGACCAGTGGACAAGTTGAGGTTTCCAACAGACAGATCAAACATATTCTGGAGAAGACAGTTGGGAAGACAAGAAAGGATTGGTCAGCAAAACTGGATGATGCATTATGGGCTTACAGGACAGCATGCAAAATGCCTCTTGGGACTACACCATTCCATCTGCTCTATGGCAAGGCATGCCATTTACCAGTGGAGCTAGAGTTCAAAGCAGAATGGGCTATCAAGAAGCGGAACTTCGATATCAAGCCTGCTGCAGAGAGGCGCTTGGTTCAGCTCAATGAACTGGATGAAATCAGATATCTGGCCTATGAAAACTCCAAGTTATACAAGGAGAGGACAAAGGCAAATCATGATAAGAAGATCATCTATAGACATTTCGAGCCCAATGACCAGGTACTCCTTTACAACTCTCGTTTACAGCTTTTTCCTAGTAAACTGCGTTCTCGATGGTCAGGTCCCTTCACTATCAAAGAGGCTAGACCACATAGTGCCATTGTCCTAATTAATTCCAAAGGAGAGGAGTTCACTGTCAATGGACAAAGGGTGAAGCATTATTAGGCGCAAGCCGAGATTCCAGCAGGACACATTGTGCTCATTTTATTGGCTGTAACTCTTCAACCACTGATGGGAATGACTCGAAACCAATACCAAACAAAAGTTAACTCACGGGACTACAATGTTTATGGAGAACTCCGAGGCTAAATCGGAATGGAAACACCTCATCTGAGCTGATCTTCAGAAGATATGGTCACTCGCTTGCTTTACATCGATCACAGGTAACCGATACAGATGACCGATGGAGTATTCGCTTGATTCCCATCGGTCACTCCTTGACCAATACAGATGACCAATAGAGAATTCGCTTGATTTCCATTGGTCACAGGTTACCGATGCAGATGACCAATGGGATTTACCAGTTTCACTGTTGCTTTGTATCGGTCACCATTGACCGATGTGATTCGAGAAATAATTGATGTGGGTTGAACGGTTTCACAAAAACTTCTGTAACATTCTAACCACTAATGGGAATGACCTGAAACCAACTCCAGACGCAGGGTAACTCACGGGGCTACAATATTGATGAATACTGTTGAAGCTGAATCGGGTTGGAGATGCTTTGTCCAGGCTGGTCTCGTTAGGTGAAGTTTCTGGCCTCTTCAACAAGGTGCACCTTCTACTTGGCTCTTTTGATGTCTTGTGATGCACCCACCATCATCTCCCATGCTCCTTGTAGCATCAAAACTCTCCAAACATACCTGCCAAAATCCCCAAATGCACAAAACATGTAATGCACACCCTAAATCTACACTAAGTCCTAATTGAATGCAAATGTGACAAAAGCAAGCAAAAATAAATGTTTAAAGACTATAAAACAATGCAAAATGTATGCTAATTGATATCTCTTATATTTATATCATTTAGGCTTGCATTTAGTTCATGTTTTGGTCTCTTTTTGCATGTTTTCTCTCTCATTAGTCCCATTTTCCTTTCCTTTTAGACTTAGGTTGCATTTAAGTTGTAGTTTGTATTCTCTATGCATTAAGGAGGTTTTTAGGTACTTAAGAAGCTACTGGGAGCAAGGAGAAAGTGTGGGAATGGTTCAAGGAGTTAGCCAAGCTGAGAAGGAGCAAAAGGAGCTAAGGAAGGCGATTTCAGGCTTTCCATTGGTCACAGCATGAAGCCCATTGGTCTGTTCTGATCGATACAAGGCAGTAGAGGAATTAAAGATCCTATCGATCACCCCTATCGGTTAAGCAGTGACTGATGGGAATTAAGCAGATACTCCATCGGTCAGATGTATCGGTCAAGACTGACCGATGGGATCCAACAGAAGTCTATCGATCAAGCCTATCGGTCAAGGAGTGACCGATGAGAACCCAGTGAATGCTCCATCGATCACTCCTATTGATCACTAGCGACCGATACAGATCCAGACTGAAGACCACTTATTTACAATTTTGCCATTTTGCTTAGACTCCTACAAATATTGAAAATCTCTAATTTTTGGGAACAAGCTTTTATCCAACATTTCATTCCTTTTATGTTTTTGTTTTGATCTTGTAGTTTGAATGTTTGCTTTATTTTAATAAGAGTTTGCATTTATCTTCTTGTTTAATCTTTCGAATCTGGATTAGCTATCTTTTTCACTTTGGATTGATGGTGATTAGTGAGTAGTAAATTAGGGATTTGAGATGGGTTAGGTTTAGGGAATTTGAGGCTTGATCTATGTTTGCTTAGTGTTAATTCTTCCATTTCCTTTCTTGATTGCTGTGTTTAATGCCTGATTAGCCTTAGCTAAGTTGATTAGGACCTTAGGCTCATTTTATGCCCACCAAGTATTTGATGTAATGCCTGAACTGCTTTGCAAGAGAATTGCTTGTCCTAGCTCAAGAGATTGACTGTCTAGGGAGTGATTTTGGCAATATAGGATTGATAGAATTGTCTTAATGCTTGCTGTTTGTCATTTCAGTAATGAGAATTAGTTCTTGACTTGATGATTAGCAATGAGATTAGTGCCAAGAGATTGGATTAGTCATATAAATGAATCCTATGCATAAGGAATAGCATTGTGTGAGTTTGTAAGCATCATATGTTGAGTTAAGAGTTCCCTAGCACCAATTACCCCATCTCAAGTCTTGTCTTTCCTCTGTTTTTAGTTCATTTCCAATTTTCTCTGTTTTTGCTAATGCTTTAGTTGTCTTGCTTTCTGTTCACTCTTTGTTTGATGTTTGCTTCAATTCCGTTTGATCACTTAGGTTGTTAGACTTCTAAACTCTCTCTATATCTGCTTGAATTATGAAATCTACTGCATTCCTGCTGTTTCAGTCCTTCCCTTTTGGATTGACATAAAACTTTTACTACAATGACTAGTACAAAGGATGATTGACCAAGAGAGTCAAAACTCTTGTATCAATATGGCGCCGTTGCCATTAGGAGAATGCTTTGTTTAGTAGGATTTGTTGAGATCTTGAGATCAAGCTTTGTTATTTTCGCTTTTGGTTACTGATTTCTCTTTTGGTCTAGAATTTCTTTTGTAGGTACTGATAAGCAATTTCTTTGCAAGGGTGAGCACGCAATGAGGTTATCAAACTCAAATGCAAGACAGGTTGTAGCACAATATGCAAGAGAGAGTCAATTCACACCTAGGATGATAGAAAATGCAAAGAGAATGCAAGTGCTATGCAAATCTAAGCGAAACAAGAAAGGTTTTGAGAAAATCACTAAAAACTAGATGCAGCAACTAAATGGAATGCAAACTATTTTAATATTATCAGGAATGATCAAACTACCATGAGGAACAAACAGAATAATTAAAGGACAAAGCTATGAATTACTAAAATTCAACTAGTGGATCGACCATGGGATCGACCACTAGATCGAGCAACAACGATCGATCTCGTCTAAAAATGCAAGAACAGTAAAACTAACGACCAGGATGCTATCAAAGATCAAGCGAATGACGAGAGAAGATGTAATGATGCTAAAAAATAGGGTATAGGGTTGAGATTCATGGTCAGGGGTTTCAAAGGTCCGAACTTGGGTTGAAAACTTTAAATCGACTCACTTTGTGAGAATCTCTAAGCCTTGAAAACCAAATAAGATCTATCCGTGGTTTTCGGTATAGATCACTCCTTCATCCTCTCCTCCAAACCCATGGCTTTTTGTGGAAAGAGAGGTCGAAGGGCAGGAAAAACAGATTTCAAACGAATGGCTTAACTAGTCCCCCAAACTTCCATGGCTTTTGGGAAGGGGTAACTTGTCTCTAGGGTGTGATCTTCAGAGGTCCCTGAATCCTGTCAAGGTGAAGAACCTCTCGGATCATAAAGCTCTTGGCGTGAGAGTCTTTAGGCTTTGAGAACTCGACACCCTAGAAGAGATAGCCATTAAAACACTAGAAAACCCCAAGATCGAAACCCTTTTGACCCCTTAGATCCTCTCAACCCCGAACCCAAATGAACTACTCACTACACATAAGATAAATCAAGCAAAGCATGAAGAAAGAAACGATGAACATGAAAAGAAAACTAGATTAAACTCAAACGATTCGATTACAAAAGCAAGAAGAACTCAAGTTTTGACAATGGTGGATAATCTCCAAAACCAGAGAGAAAAGCATAAAAAGATAAGAATGAAAAGTTGTGTGGGAAAAGGACGTCGCCGCCTTCCCAAAATGGCGAAAACAACTCGATGGTCCCCCCCTCGCTAGCGGCCAAATGCGGTTGAAAGGACAGAGATCGACCTCGGGATCCAGCGGCTCTCTCGATCATCTTCGGACATCGTGTCTTCAACTCGATCTGGGTCTCGATCATCTTCGGCGGATCGAGTGTTGCATCCGATCTTGGTATCGATCTTCGGTTGGATTGAGTGGTGGACTCGATCCGGCTCTCGCTCTGCATGGCGTCATTTACGTCCGTACCATTTGATTGATTGCTTCACTCGATCTTCGTCTCGATCATTTTCCTTGGATCGCCTGGTTTTCTCGATCTTCTGGTCGATCTCATCCTAGATCGACCTGCCATGCTCGATCTGTTCCATGATCTCTGGTCCTTAGCAAACATACGAGCTTCCACGAACCGCCACAACAGCTTCAGCACGTCCACGAACCTCTACGACTCCAAAGTAGCCAGAAACAACCTGAATGTGATGCAAAATGCAAGGAACATGCGTATGCTGGTGCAAGAATGCTCTAGGACTCTAAGTGATGCAATTCTAGTCTAAACTGTGATGTAAATGCATGAAAAGCTAACTAATGTGTATGCAAAATGTATGTAATATGCAGTAACATCAGGTACCACAACATTTGCTTTTAAGTGTCTACAACTATAACTCAGGTTGAAGGTCAAAGATTTTGGGGTTTGCAGAATCAGATGTCAGCTGTTGAAGCATGGAAGAACATCAGTATGCTGCTGGTTTTGGTTTGCAAGGTCCACAAGGTCTTCAAGGGATCCAAGGCTTACAAGGATAGCAAGGTCCACATTACTTACAAGGAGCTTGGGTTCAAAGACAATTAAGACCTATTGGTGCTGCTGATATACCTTCAAGTTATGCTTCACGACAAGGTATTCTTCCACCTATGGAGACTTATCACTATGAGATCAAGAGCAGCATGATTACTATGGTTCAAGAGAGGAAGTTCTTTGGATTGCCAAACCAAGATCCTCTAAAGCACTTGGATCACTTTGAGAGGATATGTGCTTTGACAAAGCTTAGTGGAGTTTCAGATGATGGTTTGAAGCTCAGATTATTCCCATTCTCTCTTAGTGATAGAGCTCAAATGTTGGAATAGTCTCTAGCACAAAGCAGCATCACCACTTGGGAGCAATGCAAAGGTGCTTTCTTAACCAAGTTATTCTCTCCCTCAAGAACTGCACAATTCAGAAATGAGATCACAAACTTCAAACAGTGGTCTAATGAGAGCTTTGGAGACACTTGAGAAAGGTTTAGAGGTTTCCTTCACCAATGCCCTCACCATGGCTTCACCAAAGAAATGCTGCTATCCACACTCTATAGAGGTGTTCTCATAACCATAATAATCCTTCTAGATGAAGCAAGAAATGGCTATTTTCTTGCCAACGATGTTGATGAAGAATGGATATTAGTGGAGAATATGGCGCTCAGTAATTGGGACTATGTGGATGATAATGAGCAACATTCCATGGCAGCTGAAGAGATGCTAGAAACTGCACTGCATATGATGAAGGACCTGCATGAAAAGGTGGATATGTTGTTCAATGGAGCCATCAAACCTCTTCAGAACCACTACCAAGAGCATCAAGTCAAATTTGTTCAGATAAAAGAGAAGCCAGCATTGAGACAAGGCGATGATGTATGTCAACAACAGTTCAATGAAGACCCTTACATTCAACAACATCATGATTATTCTTCTCAAGAAGTTGACACCACCATCTCTCAGTCCTCTGAAACTCTAGACCTTAAGGAGATGTTCTTTTAAATGCAACAACTTCAAACTGCAGAGCTTCTGAAAAGCATGGCTGTTGAGATTCAAAAGAGTATGACTGACATTCAGAGAAGTATGGCTGTTGAAATACAAAAAGGCATTGACTCCTGCCTGCATTTCCAACTAGGCTCTTTGAATATGCAGATCAACAAACTAGAGAGCATTACTCAACCATCTACCTCTTCACTTTCACAACAGTGTGTCAAAGCTGTCACCTTAAGAAGTGGGAAGCAACTCCCACCATTAGTGGCGCCTTCTACACCCAATGTGGACATTGAGGAACAAGAAGAGGGGGTAGTTGTCAAAGACACTGAAGAAGCTAAAGAGGATGAAATGGTTGAAGCTGAAAAGGGTTCAAGGAACACCAAAGCCAAAGAGGTGGTTAAGGAGAAACCAAGAGAAGCACCTAAGGAGTTAGTCAAAGAACCAAGATACATTCCTTCACTATATCAGCCTATAATACCATTTCCTGGAAGGTTCAAGAAGCAGCTCATTGCCAAGTATAAAGGCCTCTTGGATGAGCAAATGAAGAAGATTCAGCTCACTATGCCATTGCTAGATGCTTTTGTCTTGGTTCCACCTTACCAGAAGTTTTTCAAAGATGCTGTGGTTGAGAGAACAAAGGATCTACAAGGGATGGTGGTATACTAACACATGAGTGCAGCACCATCATTCAACAACAGAAGGTAACTCCCAACAAGCTCAGTGCTCTAGGAAGCTATACCTTACCCTGTTCTATAGACCCTCTCCTATTTGAGAAATGCTTGTGTGATCTAGGAGCTAGTGTCAGCTTGATGTCCTATTCTGTAGCACAGCACCTAGGCTTCACTATCTTCAAGGACTGTAGAACCTTTTGGTTTTGGTTGATAGATTAGTGAGCCTTCCCAAGGGCCTGCTTGAAGATGTACCACTTAGGATTGGGAATGTACAGATACCTACTGATTTTCTGGTTTTAGATATGGATGAGGAACCTAGGGACCCTCTCATCCTTGGGAGACCTTTCCTAGCCACAACAGGAGCTGTCATTGATGTTAAGAAAGGGAATATTGTGCTACAATTGGGTAAGGACATGTCTCTGAAATTTGACATCAAGCGGATTATACAGCAGCTTACTTAGTGATAATGAGATCCTTGCTCTTGTCAAAGTGTTAAAGAGGTTTAGGAGAGCCATTGGATATTCACTAGATGATATCCAAGGCATTTCTCCTAACCTCTGCACTCATGGGATCCATCTAGAGGATGAGACAAGAACTTCTGTTGAACCTCAAAGGAGATTGAATCCTAATATAAAAGAAGTTATAAAAAAGAAAATCTTAAAGTTGCTTGAAGCAGGAGTGATCTATCCTATCTCAGACAGCACATGGATCTCACCAGTCCATGTGGTGCCTAAGAAAGGAGGGATCACTGTTGTAAAAACCAAAAATGATGAGCTAATACCAACTAGAACAATCACTGGTCGTAGGATGTGCATAGATTACATAAAACTTAATCCTGCTTCTAGGAAAGATCACTTCCCTTTGCCATTCATAGACCAAATGCTAGAAAGATTAGCAAATCATAAGTATTATTGTTTCTTAGATGGTTATAGTGGATTCTTTCAAATCCCTATCCATCCTAAAGATCAAGAAAAAACAACTTTTACTTGCCCATATGGAACATTTGCTTATAGGAGAATGCCTTTTGGTTTATGCAAAGCTCCTCAACTTTTCAGAGGTGTATGACCTCAATATTTTTTCTGACTTGCTTGAAGAGATGGTGGAGATATTCATGGAAGACTTTAGTGTCTATGGATCCTCCTTTGGTGTCTGCTTTTCCAATCTTTATCAGGTTTTACAGAGATGTGAAGACACTAAGCTGGTTCTGAATAAGGAGAAATGCCAATTCATGGTTCAAGAAGGCATTGTGTTGGGTCACAAGATTTCAGAGAAGGGGATAGAAGTGGACAAGGCAAAGATAGATGTGATAGTGCACCTAGAACCTCCAAACACATTCAAAGGAATCAGAAGTTTCTTGGGGCATGCTGGCTTCTACAAGAGGTTCATAAAAGACTTCTCTATGATAGCAAGAACCTTGACAAGGCTGCTGTGTAAGGAGACAAAGTTTCTGTTTGATGAAGAATGCTTGCAAGCCTTCCTCACCCTCAAGCAATCTTTAGTGTCAGCGCCAATATTTCAAGCTCCAAACTGGGATTTTCCATTCGAAATCATGTGTGATGCTAGTGACTATGCTGTTGGAGCAGTCTTGGGGCAAAAAGTAGACAAGAAGCTTGCAGAACAATGGATGAAGCTCAAACAAGATATGCTAAACCTGAAAAGTAGATCGTAGCAGTTGTCTTTGCATTTGAGAAGTTCAGAAGCTACTTAGTGGGGTATAAGGTTATAGTCTACACTGATCATGATGCACTAAGGCACATATATACCAAGAAAGACACCAACCCAAGACTTCTTAGATGGATCCTCCTCTTGCAAGAGTTTGACATGGAGATTGTGGATAAGAGAGGTATTGAAGATGATGTAGCTGATCACCTTTCAAGAATAAGGATAGATGATTTTGTCCCAATCAATGATACTCTACCACAAGAGCAGCTGCATGCTTTAGGAGTGAAGCTTGGAAGAGAACAAACTGCCTTGGTATGCTGAACTTGGTTATTGGCCAGATACCATTGAACCTCAACTCACACCAAAAGAAGAAGTTCTTAAGAGATGTCTCTCATTACTTTTGGGATGAGCCATATCTCTACAAGAGAGGGAATGATGGATTGTTCAGAAGGTGAATAGCTGAGGAAGAAGTTTAAGGGATTCTACATCATTGACATGGTTCAGCCTATGGGGGTCACTTTGCAACCATCAAGAAAGCTTCAAAGGCACTTCAAGTTGGTTTTTCGTGGTCTAGTTTGTTCGAGGACGCCCAAGCTCACATTTCCTCATGTGATGCATGCCAAGGAAGGAAAACATTTCCAAAAGAGATGAGATGCCTCTGAACTCTATTCTTGAAGTGGATCTGTTTGATGTGTAGGGGATTGACTTTATGGGACCTTTCCCATCCTCTTATGGGAATAAGTACATCCTTTTTTCTGTGGATTATGTGTCCAAGTGGGTTGAAGCCATTGCTAGTCCCACAAATGATGCTAAAGTTATGCTAAAGCTCTTCAAGACAATCATCTTCTCAATGTTTGGTGTTCCAGGATGTGTGATAAGTGATGGTGGAAGTCATTTCATCAACAAGGTCTTTGAGAGTTTGCTAAAGAAGAATGGTGTTAAGCACAAAGTTGCCACTCCTTACCATCCTGAAACAAGTGGTCAAGTGGAGGTGTCTAACAGGGAGATCAAAACTATCTTAGAAAAGACAGTTGGTGTTACAAGAAAGGATTGGTCTAATAAGCTTGATGATGCTTTGTGGTTTTACAGGACAGCCTTCAAGACACCCATTGGTAGAACTCCTTTCTTACTCTTTTATGGGAAGTGTAGCATTCGTATCCCAGAGAATTCGGAATGATCAAGCTGGACAGGGCATTCTGCGAGGAATGATCGAGCCAAGGGTCGGATATTGGCTGGGAAATGGAGGTTCGGACTATGGTCGGGTGATGACCGGGAAATAGTCGGACGAATGGCTGGGTCATATCCGAGAGAAAATGGTCCAGTGCGTGAGAAAACGGGATTTATCCGAGTAAAGTGGGGTTAGTCTGAGTGACAGTGGACTGTGTCCAAGGAAAAAATGGAAAGTTAGCCGAGGAAGTGAAATTATCCCGGTGAAGAATCGAAAGTGGTCGGACAGAAGGGAAATAACTCGGATAAGGGCAGATATCTGAGAGAGAAAAGGAAATTGTCCGAGAGAAAGTGGACTGGGCCGTGGGCCAAGCGTGTTAGGTCGTCTTATACGCGGTTATCACGCAGATGGTAGAGTTTGGTACGGGTGATAGCCGAGAGAATCTAGTCGGTTCGGGATAAATCCTACTAAAACCAGGAAAATTTCGGTTTAGACCGAGTTACTTAGGGTTTTGCGAGTATATTAGGTGTTTTTGAGACTTAGCTCGGGGGTGTTGCATTTATTTCAGTTAAATAAAGCAAAGGAATAGCTTAGTCGAGAAAAAACCCTAGAAAAGAGAGTTTATCAAGAGGATAGCCGAGAGAGATTGACAGATCGCTGTACGGATCTGACCATCGCCGAGATAAACTGGTACGCGATCGGATATTTCCCTTTGTGTCGAGTTTCCATCGGATAACCTCAAGCTAATAGTCGTGTTTTGTGGGGTTTCCAAAGGTAAACAGAATTTGGCTTGGAGAAAGGTGAACGGATCGAGAGATAGCGGAAGGGAAATGAATCGGATCGTACGAACAGTCGAGAGATTCCTAGGGTGATTGGATATCTTCGATTTGGTGCGGATTTCATCGGGATTTCTTCTAACCAATCTGTTTCCAACCTTATTTAAGGTGAGTGCGTGACTATGGTTGGTGTCTAGGATCGTTGGATTGCTAGGTTTGAATGTTTTGCATGTTTGATTGTGTGATTGTCATGTTGTGTGTTTAGAACTGTTAAGCGATTATATGTTATGGTATTGTGAGGTGTTTACCGTGGCATAGATGATGTCTAGCTAACCTCAGGGTAATCCAGATCATGTACTAGCTTAGGGGATGTGGGATTCTCACTGAAGTAGACATGGGTCTTAAAAAGCGATTGATCTTGGTTGGTTAGGTTAGATGATCATGGCCGTTTGATAAGTGTTATGTCTATTTCGAATTTATTGTGTGGGATGTTGAATCCGAAAGTATGAATGTGTGATTAGTACTGACCAGGTGTTACGGGATGACCGTACTCACTAAGTATTTATGAAATACTTATGCCTCTCTTCTTAAGTGTGCAGGTACTAAGCAGTAAAGGGAGCGAGACAAGGCGGCAGTGATGGATATGGATGCATCGGGGATTGGGTTTTAATTATGTTTAAGATGTTGTGCTTTGTCTATGGCTTTGGTGATTGACCGTTTAGGTTGCTAGATGATCGTTTGTAATCGTTAACGAACCATGGTGTTTTGTTTATGATAACCCCGAATCTTGTTAAGTGATTTTTATGCAAGTTAATGAAATGAAATGAGTTGTTTTAAATCCGCTGTGTATTGTTAAGTTTAAAGAAAAAGTTAAAAATATGGCTACGTATAGAAAACGGACTTAGAGGATATAGTGGGACACAGCCGCGGTATAGTTTGGCGGGTTGGCTCTGATACCAACTTGTGGTAACCCAACCCGGCAAACTATACCACGGCCGTGTCCCACTACATCCTCTAAGTCTGTTTTCTATACTTAACCATATTCGTGTACACCCTCGGCATAATGGCCTGACTCTTAGCCTGTGATGCAAGCGCCTCCCCTGCTCTCTTCCCTTGAGCCACGGCTTGCTCCACCACTCCTGCCTTAGGGCACTCACGCTTGAAATGCCCTGGTTCCCCACAACCATAGCACACCCGAACCGCACGAAACCACGCACAGATCCTCCTCTGGACAGTCTCGTACCCGATGCTCTAAAGTCCCGCACATGTGGCATCCACTACCACCGCGCCTAAACTCGCCAACGTGAGCCTTGCCACACTTGCTGCATACGCTGCGTCCCCCAGATCCTTTGTTCGGTACTCCTTTCCCAAACTTCCGGTTCTGTCCACTAGACTGACCCGCCTTGTTCACGGCTGTACTAGCCCCAGCTGTCATCAAAGCAGCTTCTGCCTGTCCTGACTCCAACAATGCCGCCTTCTCAACTAGCTCAGCCACTGTCCTGAAGTCACGGACCACACATCCGTTCCTTAGCTCAACACGCAGTCCGCTCATGAACCTACGAATCTGCTTCTCCTCCATGTCAAACTAATGAGACACATACTGCCTCACTGTAAGCGTCCCCTGACTAAGGTACATAAACGCCTTCTCCAACTCGTTCTAAGCTTCATGTGGGAAGTACTTACTACTGAACATCACTGAAAATGTCTCATACGAACAATTCGCATTCACCAGCCTTCCAACGATTTCTTTCCACCACGTGTGTGCAACACCCTCCAAGTAGTGCACGGCTATGTCCCTCTTATAACCCACTGGACATCGGATAGACTCAAAATTAATTTCCAGTCTCATCCTCCACTCATCAGCCTCAATCGGTGTAGAACCTCCAGCAAAGAACTTGGTTCCCAACCGCACCATGTGATCCAAAACCTTGAGGTAACTCGGAACCCTCTCCACTTGGTTAGCTTCCTCCCCAATCACATCCGCATTAACCCCCACCGGTGGTACTACATGTGGTGCCGCTGCAACCGCCGGAGCAGGAGCCACCGCAGGTAGCCTAGCTAGTACTTGTGCCACATTTGCAGCATTCACAGCCGCATTCCCAGCTATCCAAGCTGCCAAACCCGCTGCACCCGGAGCATTCCCCGCTGCCACATTCGCAGCATCCGCAGCATTTTGTGCTGCAACCTCGGCTGCCACTCTAGCCGCCTCGTTTGCAACCGCAGCTGCCTGTCTCTCGGCTTCCCTTACCCTCTCTGCAACATCACCGTTTACTGAGTTCACAGACCCAGCAACCTGGTGATACATGATTTATTGAGATCTTTTATTCAATCACCCAAGCTTGTAGTAGTCAGTTGTAGTATAGCATCAGGTTTTTATCAATCCAAATGGGTTATATTTGAAAACAGAAGAGTTGAGAGTAAAAATCTCTAAGTCAAGCAAGCAGAAAAGTGATTTTGTTGCCTAAGCAACCAACCTAATATCCTAGTAAGATCAAGCAGCAAAGAGATTAAAGACAAAGGCAAACTAAATAAAACTAAGCAAGCAAAACAGAGCAAAACAAGGGAAATCCGAGATTCAAATCAGAGAGAAGCAAGTTCCTAGATGTGGTTATTGACTTTGCAGAATTCATCGACTGACTAAGGCTGTTTCAAACTACATTGATCAAGCAAACAAGCAAGCAATGGTGATTCCTAGACATAAAGTTCACAATCAAGCAAGCTAGATCCAATCTCTTGTAAAATAGCCCTTTGCAAAACATCTTAACAAGAACTAACTCTCATCAGTGCTAAAATATTAAGCAAGCATTGATAAACAACTCTATTTCAGTCAAGATGCTCCTCAAACAGTCAATCTCTTGAGCCAAGGCCAGCAAATCCTTTATTAAACAAGATCAGCATTTCATCAAACACTTGGTGGGCATAAGAGAAAGCTAACAACCTAGATAAGTGTGATCACGACAAATATAACATTAATAACAAATTAATAGAGAGGAACCCATAAACTGAAGCACTAAACAAGCCTTAATCAAGTCCTAAATCCCCGTAATCTACCACATCTAGAAACTCTAAGCAAACTACTCACTAATACTCATGTTTAACACCAAATCAGAAAGGAAAAGGATGTTAATCATGATTAGAAGAGAGGATAAAGAAAGATTAAAGGCAAATACTCAAATATATTAAATAAAGCAAAGGATTTGTCTTACAAACTTAAAGAAAATGCTTAAGAACAGTAATTTGACAAGACTTGTCGAAAATGTAGAAAAAGAGGCTATTTATAGCCTAGAGAAGGAAGCCCTAGAGTAATGGCAAAAGTGTAAATAAAAACAGGTTCGGACTGGGTTTACATCGGTTATAAGTGATGTGACAAGACTTGTCGAAAATCTAGAAAAAGAGCCTATTTATAGCCTACAGAAGGAAGCCCTAGAGTAATGGCAAAAGTGTAAATAAAAACAGGTTCAGACTGGGTTTACATCGGTTATAAGTGATCGATGCTAGTGATCGATGTAAATCCCATCGGTCTAGGAAGTGATCGATGTGTTGACCGAAAATCATTCGGGGCCTTTGTGTCGATCACAAGTGATCGATGCTATTGTTCGATGTGCTTGTATTGGTCACCTGATGATCGATGCTTCTGACCAATAATCTGGTATCGGTCACCCCCATGATCGATGTTCTCCGTGCTCTGACCAAAAACCTTTGCAGAGATTGTCTGCTTTGATCCCTTTTGCTCTCTTTGATCCAGCTAGCATCATGAATCATCCCTAAAGCTCCTTCAAGCTCCTTTTAGCTCCAAAAGCACCTAAAACATCCAAAATGCAAGAAAATTGCAAGTTATATCCTAAATGCAACCTAAGTCTAAAAGGAGAAGAAAATGAGACAAAAACTAAGAGAAAACATGCAAAAGAGAACCAAAACATGTACTAAATGCAGTCCTAAATGGTGTAAATACAAGAGATATCAACACCCCCACACTTGCCTTTTGCTTGTCCTCAAGCAAATAAAATCAAATGAGAGAGTGAGGTTTGAAGGTGGGCATTCAGATTCCAAAAATGCAAAGGTAAAGAGATGGTGTCAATGCTTAAGTGCCTAGTTGTAGGATGCAAACATAATCAAATATACTTTAAAGAACCTAGCCATGCTCATCATGTTTCAAAATGATCTCAAATCTCAACTTAGGCAAATGCTCAAATCAACCAACTCTTTAACATTCAATTAAGATCAGAACCACGAATCATGCTTATGCAAATCAAGTGAAGACATTTGGTTGAAAAGGGTAAGGTCATGAGATAAGAATGATCTCATTTTAGCAAAGGGTTAGCAAACAAAATGGATCACTCAGTGAAAAGGATTTCATCTTAGGCAAAATGCTAAAGGTAAAAGCACACTTATGCATGCAAATCAAAGCTTCCTTCTACCCAAAGATGATTCCTAAGTACTTCTAAACCCAAAAGTGAACCCCTAAGTCTATCCTTTCCTAAACTCTACCCTTTACCCTTCTTCATGGCTGGGGAAACTTCTTCTTTTTGCTTGTGTGGTTGCTTCTTTTTGGTTGGGACTTGCTCTTCTTTTTTGCATTGGCACCTTCATCACATTTGGTGTATTGCTCCTGGTCTGATTTTTCTTCTTTGGACCTTTCTGAGCTTTGTTGCTGGTGCCTTTCTTCTTTGTACTTAGAGCTTTTTCTTCCCTTTACTTAACCACAACTCTAGCATGTTTCCCCTTTTCTACCATTTCAGATCTTTTCCTTTTCTTTCAAAACATATATACATGGAGTTCAAACCACTTACACTACCCTTTTAAACCCCAAAACTCCTATCCTAGAATCAAGCTCAACATGCAAGCTGATATCTACAAGCGAGCTAATCATTGCCAGCCTTATTCCTAACACTTTTTTGCCAAGACAAAATCGAAAATGCAATGCAAAGGCCTCACAGCTCTCACGATAGTGTTTAGGCTTAAAAGGAGGTTTTGGTTAAGGGTGAGGATGTAACTGTCCCATAAGTATGAGGATCAGCTATTTGTATCAACAAGAGTGGTAGAAAGGAAAAAGATGATCCAAATATGTATATGGTAGCCATGAATTCCCTTTTCAATGCATATAACATGATAATTAAAAGTCCAAATTAAAGTTCAAGTTGATAGAGTTGATTTTCAGAGAATAAGTGCTTTCAGGATGAGATGAGAAGACCAAATCTAGCAAGCTAAGCATGGTTCAGCCTTAACTTCCAGCAATTATATGATGCATCAAACAACTAGCCACTTAAACACTGAAATCATCTCTAAACACTAAGCACTTTACAAGAAAAACTCATTATAATGCCCTATGCAAATGCAATGCAACGTATATGTCAACACTAGACTCAATCCTAGAAGAATGAAATACAACTACATGCTTTCTTTTTGGTTTGCAAAAATGCAAATTTTTTCAAATTTTTTAGATTTTTTGTGTTTTTCTATGCCGTACATGAATGCATGATATGCATGAGACTCAAAGTGAAATAGAAAGAAAAACTAAGAAAACAAAACACAAAGTCAAACCCCAAATCTCTCCCCCACACTTAAAGTACACAGTCTCTTGTGTAATGAAAGCAATGAGAGAGAGAAGCACAACATATAATACAAAACTGAAAAAGATGCAATGGTATAAACAGTGGAGAGGATGTGGTACTTGGTTGAGTGGTAGGAGTGGCTGGATGATCCAGAGGTCTGAGGAGACTTGCTAGCTCTCCTCTTGTTTCTCCTCTCATAAACCTTGGTAGAATGCTCTGCTTCTTAAGGTGGTTGAACCCAACTTGACCATAACTGCTCAGCTTGAGAAGAGTTCCCTTGTTGACCCCATTTCCATGTCTCCTGAACTTCAGAGGAAGTGGGAGTTGGTTCCCAAGCTGATGGTACATGAGTACTTGGCTCATTAGATAAGGCTCTCGGTTTTGCACATGTCCCCCATTGATCACTTGGCTGTGCATGGAAAGAGTGTCTTCCATGGGGGTTCCAAACAGCCTCCTCCTCTTCAGTTGGCTCATTTTGTTGTAGATGCTCTTCTTGCTCAGGAGTGTACTCATGAGTATGGCTTTGGTGGGAAGCTCTTGCTGATGTATCCTTGTCTTTCTTGAAATTCCTCTTAACCATTTTCACCATTCCCTTAATGGCTTTGTCTTGCCATTTACACCATTTCTGGAGGGCATTGATGTGCTCATGAGCAACCTTCAAAGAGTTTCCTTGGCTGGGTGCTTCATAGGGTTTGAAGTGGAACTGCCTTGAACTGTGATACATGATTGATTGGTGTCTCATACTCAATCACCCTTGTACTAGACAGTTGTAGTAAGGGTTTTATGTCAATCCAATGAGAAGAGTTGAAAACAGAAGAGTTGAGAGTAAAATCTCTAAGTCAAGCAAGCAGAGAATTGGTTTTGTTGCCTAAGCAACAGTTCTAGCAACCTAAGTGAAGCAAGCAGCAACCAAAGTAAAAGCAGAAGCAAACTAAGCAATTCTAAGCAAGGAAAACAGAGTAAAACAGAGCAAAACAGGGCAAACCCGAAATTCAAATAAGAGAAAGGCAAGTCTCTAGATGTGGTTATTGACTTTGGGAAATTTCAGGCATCAACTAAGGCTGTTTCAAACTACATTAATCAAGCAAGCAAGCAAGCAATGATGATTCCTAGACATAGAGTTCACACTTAAGCTAGTTAAATCCAATCTCTTGGCAAATAACCCTTTGCTAAACATTCTAACAAGAACTAACTCTCATTACTGCTAAAACATTAAGCAAGCATTATTAAACAACTCTATTCAAGTCAAAATGCTCCTCAAACAGTCAATCTCTTGAGCCAAGGCCAGCAAATCCTCTATTAATGATGATCAGCATTTCATCAAACACTTGGCGGGCATAAGAGAAAGCTAACAACTTAGACAAGTTTGATCAAGACTAATCTAGCATGAATAACAGATAAATAGAGAGGAACCCATAAAATGAAGAACATAACAAACCTTAATCAAGCCTTAGATTCCCCTAATCTACCACATCTAGAAACCCTAAGATAACTACTCACTCATAATCATGTTTAACACCAAATCACAAAGGGAAAAGATGATAATCATGCTTAAAAAAAAGATTAAAGCAAGATTAAAGCAAATACTTGATTATATTAAACAAAGCAAAGAAATTGTCTTACAAACTTAAAAGAAATGCTCAAGAACAGTATTTTGACATGACTTGTCGAAAATCTGGAAAAAGAGACTATTTATAGCCTAGAAAGGAAAACTCTAGAGTAATGGCATAGTTGTAATTAAAAATAGGTTCGGGCTGGGTCAGTATCAGTCAGTCGCGTCGATCTCCAGTGACCGAAATGGATCCCTATCTGTCTTCAGTGATCGACACACATGACCGAAACTAATCCGATGTGATTGTGTCGATCACACTTGACCGATACTGGTGACCAATATGCTCCGTATCGGTCACTCTGGACCGAAACACTCCGTGCTCTGACCGAAAACTTCTGCATAGATCTTCTGCTGTGATCCTTCTTGCTCCCTTTTGCCCAGCTAGCATCTTGTATCATTCCCAAAACTCCTCCAAGCTCCTTTAAGCTCCAAAAGCACCTAAAAACATCTAAAATGCAAAGAAAATGCAAACTATACTTTAAATGCAACCTAAGTCTAAAAGGAGAAGAAAATAGGACAAAAGCAAAGGGAAAACATGCAAAAGAGGATCAAAATATGTACTAAATGCAGCCCTAAATGGTGTAAATACAAGGGATATCAACACCCCCACACTTGCCTTTTGCTTGTCCTCAAGCAATCAAGAACAAATGGGAGAGTGAGGTTTGAAAGTGGGCATTCAGATTCCAAAAGTGCAAAGGTAAAGAGATGGTTTCAATGCTCAAGTGCCTAGTTGTAGGATGCAAACATAATCAGTTATACTTTAAAATGATCTCAAATCACAACTCAGGCAGATGCTCAAATTAATCAACTCTTTAACATTCAATTAAGTTCAGAACATGAATCATGCTTATGCAAATCAAGTGAAGACATTTGGTTGAAAAGGGTAAGGTTATGAGATAAGAATGATCTCATTTAAGCATAAGGGTTCAAAAACATAAAGGATCACTCAATGAAATGACTTCATCTTAGGCAAAATGCTAAAGGTAAAAGCACACTTATGCATGCAATTCAAAGCTCTCTTCTACCCTTACTTCCCAAAGATGAGTCCTAAGCATTTATAAACCCTTTCCTAAATTCTACCCTTTCCTAAATTCTACCCTTTACCCATCTTCATGGTTGGGGAAACTTCTTCTTTTGCTTGTGTGGCTGCTTCTTTTGGTTGGGACTTGCTCTTCTTGGTTGTGTTGACACCTTCATCACCTTTGGTGGATTGCTTATTGGTCAGATTTTTCTTCTTTTGGACCCTTCTAAGCATTGTTGTTGGCACAAAACCTTTTTTTTTAAACTTAGAGCTTTTATTCCCTTTACTTAACCACAATACTAAACTGTTTCCCCTTTTCTACCATTTCAGATCTTTTCCCTTTCTTTCAAAGCATAAAAACATGAAGTTCAAACCATTTACTCTACCCTTTTTAAACCCCAAAACTCCTATCCTAGAGTCAATCTCAAGGTGCAAGCTGATATCTACAAGAGAGCTAATCATTGCCAGCCTTATTCCTAACACGTTTTGCCAAGACAAAATTGAAAATGCAATGCAAAGGCCTCACAGCTCTCACAATAGTGTTTAGGTTCAAAAGGAGGTTTTGGTTAAGGGTGAGGATGTAACTGTCCCATAATTAGGAGGATCAGCTATTTGGATCAACAAGAGTGGTAGAAAGGAGAAAGATGATCCAAATATGTATATGGTAGCCATGCAATCACTTTTCAATGCATAATACATGATAATTAAAAGTCCAAGTTAAAGTTCAAGTTGATAGAGTTGATTTTCAGAGAACAAATGCTTTCAGAATGAGATGAGAAGACCAAATCTAGCAATCTAAGCATGGTTCAGCCTTAACTTCTAGCAATCATATGATGCATCAAACAACTAAGCACTTAAAAACTGAAATCATCTATAAACACTAAGCACTTTACAAGGAAAACTCATCATAATGCCCTATGCAAATGCAATGCAACCTACATGTCAACACTAGACTCAATCCTAGAAGAATGAAATGCAACTACATACTTTCTTTTTGGTTTGCAAAAATGAAAAAAAAATGAAAAAATTGGTTTTTTGACTTTTTGTGTTTTTCTATGCCTTACATGTATGCATGATATGCATGAGACTCAAAGTGAAAAGAAAAAGAAAAACTAAGAAAACAGAAAACAAAGTCAAGCCCCAAATCTCTCCCCCACACTCAAATTACACAGTCCCTTGTGTAATGAAAGCAATAGAAGAGAGAAGCAACAAAATATATTACAAAAATAGAAAGATGCAATGGTATAGAACAATGGAAGGGATGTGGTACTTGATTCTATGGTAGGAGATATGGGATGATCCTGAGGTTTGTGGAGACTTGTTAGCTCTCCTCTTCCTTCTCTCATAGACTTTAGTGGAATGCTCTGCTTCTGGAGTTGGTTGAACCCAGCTTGACCATAGCTGTTCAGCTTGTGAAGAAGTCCCTTGTGTGCCCCATTGCCATGTATCCTGAACTTCAGAGGGGTTGGGGATTGGCGCCTCCCAAGCTGATGGAACCTGGGCTCATGGCTCATAAGATGAATCCCTTGGTTGTGCCCATGTACCCCATTCGTCACTTGGTTGAGCAATGGAATGAGTGTCTTCCATGGGGGTTCCATACAGCTTCCTTCTCTTCAGTTGGCTCAGATGGGTTAAGTTGCTCTTCTTGTTGAGAGTAGAGATCTTGGGTGTGGCTGTGGTGGGAAGTTTTTGCTGATGTAGCCTTGTTCTTTCTGAACTTGCCCTTCACCATCTTCATAAGCCCTTTGATGGCTTTGTCCTGCCACTTGCACCACTTCTGTAATGTGTTAATATGCTCATGAGCTGCTCTCAAAGAGCTTCCTTGGTTGAGAGCTTCATAGGGCTGGAAATGGAACTGCCTTGAGCTGTAGTTCAACACTTCTTCTTCTTCAAGCTCATCTTTTTCATGGGTTCTTCCTTGGCCTTCAGCGCCAGCAGTAGCATTCCATCGTTCTTCTTCTTCTTCTTCTCTAATCTCTTCAGTGTGCTCCTCTTCTTCTTCACTGTCTTCTTCTTCTTCTACTGTAGGAATAGGGCCGCCTGTGTAGAGCTCCTCCTTACTCAAGTTGAAATTGATGTTTGATGTTGTGGTGAAGGAGGTCAGCCTTGGGTTTGGGAGAAGGACTCTCACATGCTCCTAGTGGTTGTTGAGGAATTGATAAACATACTTGCCTTGGATGCTCTTCTCAAGAAAATGACTCCTCTTCAGGTAGTCCATATCTATCCAGACAGGAGCTAGAGAATCTTCAGCATGCTCCTCAAGGTTCACATCACAGGCTAGTAGAATTGCTGTCACAACTCCTCCAATGTGCAGTTGTGGATTCTTCTCCCTTCTTCCCGTGTTGAAAATCCAGCTCTGGTATGTTTGCATGGGAGCTTGCTAGGTGGAGGAACTTTCACTGCACATCTGCTGGTGCCTGGACCAGTGTACAATCCATTGTAGAGGAAGTCTCTCTCCCTGCCAATTAGGTGTGAGGTTTCTTTCCTTGCAAAAAATGTATTTGCAAGCACCTTGTGTGTATATCTAACTGCAGGATTCATCAAGTTTTGGTTCCTTGTAGTCCCAGCTTTGAATTCCCCTACTCTAACTGCCTCCCAAAACCTTGTGTACTGTGATTCATGGATTAAGAACTTCTTCCCTCTTTGAAAGTGGGTGCTCAGCCCCAGCGCCCTAGAGAGTTCTTGGAATATGATTTTGAACTTCTGTTTTCCAAGCTTGAAAGAGATCCATCCATCATGGTCAGGGAGCTCACTTTTCTCATAATAAACCACCTTGAGGGTGGAGAGGAATTGATAAGTGATGCGCTCATAGGATGGGAGAGGCTGTAGTAGCTCTGTAAGCCCCATATGTTCAAAGGTGCAGATGCAGTCTTCATAGATTCCCAACTCCTTCATTGTGGAGGGGCAAGGATATCTTGTTGGCTTGAAGGTACATCTACTGAATCCCTCCATGTGTTCCCTAGCACTGTACTTCATGGGTGGAGTCTCTTCCTCAACAGCTTTTCCCTTGCCTCTCTGCTTGGCGCTTTTATCCTTAGTTGGCCTATTCCCAGCGGCCTTGGATGATTGCTCATCAGCCTTGCCCTTTCCATTATCTTTCTGTGTTCTTGGTTGGATTTGTGCTTCCTGAGGTGCTTCTCCCTTTTTCCCAGCAGCTATTTTTGTTCTTCCCATGGTACCTTCAAAAGCAAAGCTTGAAAACAAGGTAAGTGAAAGAATAAAAGCTGAAGAACCAAATAGCTGAAAGCTTTTAATGGAGAAACTTTTTAATGCTAAGAAAAGTCAAACAAGTCCTATCAACAAGCTGAAACTTATTCAAAGCAAGAAGAGATTAAAAGCTAGCAACTAAATAAACTAGAATGCACAAAAGATAAACAGTTATGCATAACATTCTAGCAAAATGGTTCCTAGGCAAAAGAGATGATGATTTTGCAAAAGGATGAAGATGAGCAAGCAATGAGATAAAAAGGTATTAATCAGAACTTCAACATCTAGCTTGATATCCATAAACAAATCCATATTGCAAAATCATAGCACAACAATCAAAACTAAACACTGCTTTCTCTTAAAAACTTCATAAAAGCAGTTTCTATCATTAGTTAAGAGTAAGAGCAAAGAGAGATAGTTTAGGAAGCAAACCTTTAGTGAACTTCTGAACACTTAGAGAAAGCAATAAAAGAGAAAAAGAACTAGTTATTTCGAGCTTTAGGTGAGAAGAAGAGTGAGTTTAAGTGTGAAGAGAAGTGAAGAGAGTTGTTGCTTAAATAGAGGGAAAGGAGAGGAAACCAAAGGAATCAAAGGTTGGTGAGGGAACATAAGGAATCAAAAGTGTGGGGGACAAAAACAAAAGTGTTCAGAAGCTAGGAAAGAGGTCAGAAGGAATCCCATTTAAAAATTCAAACTCCTTTGGCTCCAAACCAAAGGAGGTAAAAAAATTTTGAAAGTTGAGACACTTACCTCAGATGGAGTTTCGGTCACTCATGACCGATATTACTGACCGAAATTGCATTTTCGGTCATGAGTGATCGACACTAGAGACTGACGTGCTTCCTGGGATTCGTATCGGTCATCAGTGATCGACACACTTGACTGAAAATAATACGATGTGTTTATGTCGGTCATGAGTGATCGATATTGGTGACCGAAATGTTTCCAAGAACCTTATCGATCACCAATGATCGACATACTGGACCGAAATTAGAGCGGTGTGTTTATGTCAATCATGCATGACCGATACTGATGACCAAAAATCTATCCCTCTTTCAATCTTCTTTCCATATCGGTCACAAGTGACCGATATATTGACTGGTATAAACTGGCTCCACTGATATCGGTCAATCATGATCGCTACTAATGACCGAAAATCTGTGTATCGGTCTGTCATGACCGATACAAATGACCGATATCAGCCAGAGTACACCTGTTCTTTTTCCCCATCATACTTTCTCAAGCCCCAGTTCAAAATCCTGTTTCTATACACTAAAACAAAGCATAAAAGAAATACTAGAAAGCATAATATATACAAAAGGATACCATGAGACTACCTCCCAAGTGTGCTTGTTTAAAGTCACTAAGATTGACTTTGATAACATCTTTAGTTGAGGTGAGGAGAAGGAGTCATGGAACTCCTTGGTGGTTGCTTGCGCCTTTGGACTCTAGCAGAAACTCCATTCATCTTTATCTTGGCAAAAGGCATAGTCTTCCCCTCTTGCTGAAGCTTGAAGATGAACTCTCCTTTCTTAGAGACCCTTGGTTGCAAAACCAGCTCCCCTTTGTTAGTATCCAACTTGATCTCATTCAGATTCTTGTAACCAACCACTTCAAGGACCTCCTCTTCAGTGGTGTCTTCAAACAACTTGGCCAAGCAGCAGCCATCAAAACTCTCTCCTTGGTAGCCTTCAAACTCTGGCCAGTTCCTTCCAAGTTGCTTCAGCTTTTTGATCTCCATTGAGAAGGCTTGCTCATTCTCCAGCTTATTCCCTTTGGAGTCAAACCTTAGAACCTTCTTATTGGTCAGCTTCAGCTCAATAGTGCATTCCTTAGCATCAAACACTGCTCCAGCTGAGGCCAAGAAAGTTCTTCCTAGTATGATAGCATTCTTTATATGCCCTTCCACATCAAGCACCAAGAAATCAGTGGGAATGGTTACTCCTTCTATCATCATTGGCACATCCTTAAGACTCCCAAGTGGTTTCTTCACTGTTCCATCAGCTATAGTAAGGGATACATTACTCTCTTGAAGTTGAGTGTAGCCAAGAGCCTTAGCAGTAGAGGATGGGAGAAGATTGATACTTGCTCCAAGGTCACAAAGACAGCTCTTGAAAGTCTGCCCCTTAAGTTCACATGGGAGAGTGAAACAGCCCGGATCCCCAAGTTTTTTTATAGTGAGCTCCTTAACCTCAGGTGTTCCAGTCTTCTCACTTAGCTTCTCAAGTTCTTCTTGGCCATTCAAACCCCTCAACTCAATCTGAGCAGCATAGAAAGTTTCATACTTCTGAACTAGCTGTTCCTTGAACCTTCCTGGGAAAGGGATGGTTGATTGATAGACAGGGAGAGTATCTGTTTGAGGTTTCTCCTTATCATCAGCAGCTTCCATCAAGTAATCCTTTGTGTTGTCAACAACCTCATGTGGCGCCCACCACTCTTCATCATCTGAGTTTTCTCCATCTTCAAAGGGTTCTTCTTCTACAGCTCCTTGGTCATTTTTAATTTTTAAGAACTCTTCAATGATAGCCTCCTCTTCAGTTGAGAAGCTTTCTTCTTCTAGCACAATAGCATTGCAGAACTCCTTTGGGTTTGCTTCTGGTTTCCTAGGAAACTGACCTTGTGGCTTGGGACCAGCTATTCCTTTGTTGTTCTCTAGAGTTTTGACTCTTGCAGCCAACCCATCAAACTTTTTGGTAAGCTCTACATGCACTAAATCAATTTTGTTATGGACCTCTGCAAAATTCTTGTTCATTTCCAAGGTTGTAGTGACTTGAGTGTTGATCATTTGCTGCATGAGGGCCTTGAGATCAGTGTCTTGAGAGCTAGAGGAAGTTTGTCCTAGTACTTGGGCATTGAATCCTGGAGGGTTGTAGGGCGCTCTTGGCTGATAGTTGTTGGTCCTCTGTTGGAAACCTTGATTGTTGTAGGGAACAAAAGGTCTTGGGGGAGCCTGCTGTTGCTGTTGAGGGTAAACCTGATCTTGTGGGTTGGCAACATTGTTGCTCCTGTAGGACAAGTTGAGATTGGGTCTGTAGTTCCCATAGTTGTTGTAGCCACCTTGATTTCCCAAATAGTTCATCTCCTTAACTTGGCACTGTTCCTGATCATCAAGCTGAACCATGTCTCCCACAAAGTGAACCTCTTTCTTCTCTCTTAGCAACAAGTCCAGCTTCTCATGGAGAGACTTGATTTCTTTCTTGCTAGACTCTAACTCTTCCTTTGCACTCCTTGGTGCTCTCTCAAACTCTTCATTGTAGTTTCCATCAGACTGAGCCAAGTTCTCTAGTAACTCCAAACCTTCATCTACATCTTTTGACAGGAAGTTCCCATTGGAGGCTGTGTCCAGGAGCATTCTGATCTTAGGCAAGGCTCCTCTGTAGAGAGTGGAGAGCAAAGAGGCTTGTGAGAAGCCATGATGAGGGCAATGCAATGTGTAACCCTTGAATCTCCCCCAAGCTTCTCCAAAGCTTTCATTGTTCCTCTGTGCAAATTCCGAGATCTCATTCCTTATCCTAGCAGTTCTGGAAGTGGAGAAAAATTTTGCTAGAAATGCTTTTTTGCATTCATCCCAGCTGGTGATACTACCTTGGGGAAGGATTTTCTCCCACTGATGTGCCTTGTCTCCTAGGGAAAAGGGAAACAATCTGAGCTTGAAGCCATCTTCACTTACTCCATTTATCTTGGTGAGGGAGCACAGCCTGTCAAAATTGTCCAAATAATCTAGAGGGTCTTCAAGTGGTAACCCATGGAATTTGCTGCCTTGAACCATTGAAATCAAACCAGACTTGATTTCAAAGTTGTTGTTTTGGACTGCTGGTGTAATAATGCATGTCCTGTTGTTTTAGGCATTTGGTGCATCACCAACGCCAACAGGTCTAGCTGCTCTTGGAGCTTGTGCAGCACCTCTTGGTCCTTGCTCACCCTGCAAGCCTTGAACACCTTAATGTCCTTCTATACCCTGAGCGCCTGCGGCTCCTTGAGGACCCTGAAATCTGATGTCATCCATGACTTGATCCTGATTGTTCATACCAAGTCTTTGCAAGTGTTGGTGCCTTTCTTGCTGTCTCCTTGCTCTCTGTCCTCTATCCAGCAGATTGATGTTGTCTATGAAATCCACAAGATTGCCTGAACCTCTAGATCTCAAGTGTATATACCTGAAAGACAGAAGTGAGAGTCAAAGAGAATTAGTAACCAAAGAAAAGTAAAAGCTTCATCTTAAAGATTCTACAAACTCTAATGATTCAAACTGACTCCCAAATAGCCACAGCGCCAAATTGATACATGATTGATTGGTGTCTCATGCTCAATCACCCTTGTACTAGTTAGATGTTGTAAGGGTTTTATGTCAATCCATTGGGAAGAGTTGAAAACAGAAGAGTTGAGAGTAAAATCTCTAAGTCAAGCAAGCAGAGAATTGGTTTTGTTGCTTAAGCAACAGTTCTAGCAACCTAAGTGAAGCAAGCAGCAACCAAAGTAAAAGCAGAAGCAAACTAAGCAATTCTAAGCAAGGAAAACAGAGTAAAACAGAGCAAAACAGGGCAAATCCGAAATTCAAATAAGAGAAAGGCAAGTCTCTAGATGTGGTTATTGACTTTGGGGAATTTCAGGACTCAACTAAGGCTGTTTCAAACTACATTGATCAAGCAAGCAAGCAAGAAAGCAAGCAATGGTGATTCCTAGATATAGAGTTCACACTTAAGCTAGTTAGATCCAATCTCTTGGCAAATAACCCTTTGCTAAACATTATAACAAGAACTAACTCTCATTAGTGCTAAAACATCAAGCAATCATGATTAAACAACTCTATTCAAGTCAAAATGCTCCTCAAACAGTCAATCTCTTGAGCCAAGGCCAGCAAATCCTCTATTAAACATTATCAGCATTTCATCAAACACTTGGTGGGCATAAGAGAAAGCTAACAACTTAGACAAGTTTGATCAAGACTAATCTACCATGAATAACAGATTAATAGAGAGGAACCCATAAAATGAAGAACATAACAATCCTTAATCAAGCCTTAAATTCCCCTAATCAACCACATCTAGAAACCCTAAGATAACTACTCACTCATAATCATGTTTAACACCAAATCACAAAGGAAAAAGATGCTAATCATGATTAAAAGAAATATTAAAGTAAGATTAAAGCAAATACTTGATTATATTAAACAATGCAAAGAAATTGTCGTACAAACTTAAAAGAAATGCTCAAGAACAGTATTTTGACATGACTTGTCGAAAATCTGGAAAAGAGGCTATTTATAGCCTAGAAAAGAAAACCCTAGAGTAATGGCATAGTTGTAATTAAAAACAGGTTCGGGCTGGGTCAGTATCAGTCAGTCGTGTCGATCTCCAGTGACCGAAATGGGTCCCTATCGGTCTTCAGTGATCGACACACATGACCGAAATTAATCCGATGTGTTTGTGTCGATCACACTTGACTGATACTGGTGACCGATATGCTCCGTATCGGTCACTCTTGACCGAAACTCTCCGTGCTCTGACCGAAAACTTCTGCAGAGATCTTCTGCTGTGATCCTTCTTGCTCCCTTTTGCCCAGCTAGCATCTTGTATCATTCCCAAAACTCCTCCAAGCTTTTTTAAGCTCCAAAAGCACCTAAAAACATCCAAAATGCAAAGAAAATGCAAACTATATTCTAAATGCAACCTAAGTCTAAAAGGAGAAGAAAATGGGACAAAAGCAACGGGAAAACATGCAAAAAAGATTAAAATATGTACTAAATGCAGCAATAAATGGTGTAAATACAAGGGATATCAAACTGTAGCTCAACACTTCTTCTTCTTCAAGCTCATCTTCTTCATAGTTTCTTCCTTGGCCTTCAGCGCCAGCAGTAGCATTCCATTGGTGATCTTCTTCATCTCCTTCTTCAATCTCTTTAGTTTCTGCTTCGTCACTGGCTTGTTCTCTCCCTCCAGGGATAGGGCCGCCTTTGTAGAGCTCCTCCTCACTCAAATTGATATTGATGTTGGTTCTTGTGGTGAAGGTGGTGAGCCCTGGGTTCGGGAGAAGGACTCTTACTGGCTCTTGGTGATCATTGAGGAAAAGGTATACATGCCTGTCTTGAACACTCTTCTCAAGGTAATGGCTTCTCTTCAGATAGTCCATGTCTATCCAGGAAGGGCTTAGAGCATCTTCAGCATGCTCCTCAAGATTCATATCATAGGCCATGAGTATGGCTGTCACAACTCCTCTAATGTGAAGCTGTGGATTCCTCTCCCTTTTTCTTTGTTAATAACCCAGCTCTGATAGGTTAGCAGCTGCTCCATCAACAGTCTTACAAAGCAAGGGAATTTGCTTGGTGGACCAATAGGTGTTGCATTTTCGTCGGTGTCCACACGGTGTCCAATCCGGTGTAGAGGAAGTCTCTTTCCTTGCCAGTTAGGTGTGATGTTTCCTTCCTTGCAAAGAAAGTGTTTGCAATCGCCTTGTGTGCATATCTAACTGCAGGATGCTTCAAGTGTTGGTTCCTTGTGATTCCAGCTCTGAATTCCCCAACTCCAATCATTTCCCAAAACTTTGTGTACTGTGATTCATGGATTGAGAACTTCTTTCTTCTTTGAAAATAAGTGCTTAGCCCCAGCGCCGTAGAGAGTTCTTGGAAAGTGATTGTAAACCGCTGTTTCCCAAGCTTGAAACAGATCCATCCATCATGGTCAGAGAGCTCACTCATCTCATAGTTGACCACCTTGAGAGTGGAGAGGAACTGATGAGTGAAGCGCTCATAGGAGGGAAGAGGCTGTAGCAGCTGTGTAAGCCTCATGTGCTAAAAAAGGCAAATGCAGTCTTCATATATCCCTAGCTCCTTCATTGTGGTGGGGCATGGGTATCTTGTTGGCTTGAAGGTGCATTGACTGAATCCCTCCATGAGTTCCCTAGTACTGTATCTCCTGGATGGCGTGTCCTCCTCAGCAGCTTTTCCCTTGCCTCTCTGCTTGGCGCCTTTATCTCCAATTGGCCTCTTTCCAGCGGCCTTGGATGAAGTCTCAGCAGCAGCGCCTTTTCCCTTATCTTTCTTAGCTCTTGTTGAAGTGGTTGCTCCTTCATGTGGTGTCTTTCTCTTTTTTCCAGCAGCTATGTTTGTTCTCCCCATTGTACCTTCAAAAGCAAAGCTTGAAAACAGGGTAAGTGAAAGAACAAAAGCTGAAGAACCATATAACTGAAAGCTTTAAAAAGAAAACTCTCGAGGTTAAAGAAGAGCTTAACAAGTCTTAGCAACAAGATTAAACTTCTATAAAGCTAGAGGAAATCAAAAGCTAACAGTTTAGGTAAGCTAGAATGCACAAAGAATGGGCAGTTATGCATGTGAATCTTGCAAAATGGTTCCTAGGCAAAAGAGATGATGATCATCAAAGGGGTGATAATTAAGCAAGTAATGAGATAGATGAACAGTAAACAAAGCTTAAACATCTTACTTGCTTATCATAAACAAACCCACATTGCAAAACCAAAACATAACACTTAAAACTAATCAAAACTTGCTCTTAAAGATATATACTAAGCGATTTTGAACACATGCATAGATTAAGAGCAAATAAAGTATAGTTTAGGAAGCAAACCTTTGTGGAGCTTCTAAGCACTTAGAGAAAGCAAATAAAAGAGAGAGAACTAAGAATTTCGAGCTTTAGGTGAGAGAAGTAGTGAATTGAAGTGTGAAGAGAAGTAAAGGAGATTGTTGGTGTAAATAGAGAGAAAAATGGGGAACCAAAGGAATCAATGGTTGGTGAGGCAACCAAAGGAATCAAAAGAGTGGAGGACAAAAACAAAAGTGCTCAGAAGCTATGAAAGAGGTCAGGAAGAATCTAATGTGTAAATTTAAACCTCTTTGGCTCCAAACAAAAGGAGGGAAATTTTTTTGAAAGATGAAGTACTTACCTCGAGTGGAACATCGATCACAAATGACTGTTGTAATTGACCGAAATGTCAGTATCGGTCATAAGTGATCGATGCTAGTGACCGATGTTCTTCCTAGGGATCATATCGGTCATCACATGATCGATGTTGTTGACCAAAAATCATCCGCTGGGTTTATATCCATCAGTGTATGATCAATGTTGGTGATCGCTATGTTTCTGAGATTCACATCGATCACCATCTGATCGATACACTTGACCGAAAATAGTCCGGTGGGTTTATATCGATCAAGCTTGATCGATGTGAATGACCGAAATGTATCTCCCTTTCAAACTTCTTTCCATATCGATCACATGTCATCGATATGTTGACAGGTGTAGACTGGCTCCACTGACATCGATCAAACATGATCGATATTTATGACAGAAATGTGTGTATCGGTCTTGCCATCACCGATACACTTGATCGATGTCAGCCAGAAAACACTTGTTCTTTGTCCCTTTCAGACTTTCTCAACCCCAAATTCGAAATCCTGCTTCTACACACTTTAACAAAGCATAAAAGAGAAACTAGAAAGCATAATATATACAAAAGGATACCATGGGACTACCTCCCAGGTGTGCTTGTTTAAAGTCACTAAGCTTGACTTTGATTACCACTTTTAGTTGAGGTGAGGAGAAGGAGTCTTGGAACTCCTTGGCGGTGGCTTGCTCTTTTTGACTCTGGCAGAGGTTCCATTCATCCTGACATTGGCAAAAGGCATAGTCTTCCCCTCTTGCTGAAGCTTGAAGCTAAACTCTCCCCTCTTAGAGATACTTGGTTGCAAAACCATCCCTCCTTTGTTAGTAACCAGCTTAATATCATTCAGATTCTTGTAACTACCCACTTCAAGGACCTCCTTTTCAGTGGTGTCTTCAAACAACTTTGGCAAACAGCAGCCATTAAAAACTCTCCCCTTGGTAGCCTTCAAACTCTGGCCAATGTTTCCCAAGCTGCTTCAGCTTCTTGATGTCCATTGAGAAGGCTTGCTCATTCTCCAGCATATTCCCCTTGGAGTCAAACCTTAGAACCTTCTTCCTGGTCAATCTCAGCTCAATTGTGCATTCCTTGGCATCAAACACTGCTCCAGCTGAGGCTAAGAAAGGTCTTCCTAGGATGATAGCATTCTTTATATGGCCTTCCACATCAAGCACCAAGAAATCAGTAGGGATGGTTACTCCTTCAATCATCATTGGTTCATCCTTGAGGCTCCCAAGTGGTGTCTTCACTGTCCCATCAGCTATAGTACAGGACACATTACTCTCTTGAAGTTGAGTGTAGCCAAGAGATTTAGCAGTAGAGGATGGGAGAATGTTGATACTTGCCCCAAGATCACAAAGACAGCTTTTGAGCAATGAATCCTGGAGGGTTGTAGGGCGCTCTAGGTTGGTAGTTGTTGTTCCTTTGCTTAAAGCTTTGATTGTTGTAGGGAACAAAAGGTCTTGGGGCGGCTTGCCGCTGCTGTTGAGGGTAAACTTGATCTTGTGGGTTGGCAACATTGTTGCTCCTATAAGACAAGTTGGGATTGGGTCTGTAGTTCCCATAGTTGTTGTAACCACCCTCATTGCCCAAGTAGTTCATCTCCTCAACTTGGCATTGTTCCTGATCATCAAGCTGAACCATGTCTCCCACAAAGTGAACCCCTTTCTTTTCCCTTAGCAACAAGTCCAGCTTCTCATGTAGAGACTTGATTTCTTTCCTGCTGGACTTTAACTCATCCATTGCACTTCTTGGAGCTCTGTCAAATTCCTCATTGTAGTTTCCATCAGACTGAGCCAAATTCTCTACCAGCTCCAAGGGTTCATCCACATCTTTTCACAGGAAGTTCCCATTTGATGCAGTGTCTAAAAGCATTCTTATCTTAGGCAAGGCTCCTCTGTAGAGAGTGGAGAGCAAAGAAGCTTGTGAGAAGCCGTGATGAGGGCATTGCAGTGTGTAACCCTTGAATCTCTCCCAAGCTTCACTAAAGCTTTCATTGTTCCTCTGTGCAAACCCTGAAATCTCATTCCTTATTCTTGCAGTTCTTGAAGTGGAGAAGAACTTTGCTAGAAAAGCTTTCTTGCACTCATCCCAGCTGGTGATACTCCCTTGGGGCAGGTTCTTCTCCCATTGGTGTGCTTTATCTCCAAGAGAAAAAGGGAATAACCTGAGTTTGAGGCCATCTTCACTCACTCCATTGATCTTTTTGAGGGAGCATATTCTATCAAAATTATCCAGATGATCTAGAGGATCTTCAAGTGGCAGCCCATGAAACTTACTGCTCTGAACCATTGAAATCAATCCAGACTTGATTTCAAAGTTGTTGTTTTGGACAGCTGGTGGAATGATACATGTCCTGTTGTTGTAGGCATTTGGTGCATCACCAGCGCCAATAGGTCAAGCTGCTTTTGGAGCTTGTGCAGTGCCTCTTGGTCCTTGCTCACCCTGTAAGCCTTGAACACCTTGATGTCCTTGTATGCCCTGAGCTCTAATAGCTCCTGGAGGACCCTGAAATCTGATGTCATCCATGACTTGTTCCTGATTGTTCATCCCATGTCTTTGCAGATGTTGCTGCCTTTCTTGCTGTCTCCTTGCTCTCTGTCCTCTATCCAGCAGATTCATGTTGTCTATGAAGTCCACAAGATTGCTTGAACCTCTGGATCTCAAGTTCATATACCTGAAAGACAGAAATGAGAGTCAAAAGAGATTAGTAACCAAAGAAAACTAAAAACTTGATCTTTAAAGATTCTACAAACTCTAATGATTCAAACACAAAACCCAAATGGCAACGGCGCCAAATTGATACAAGATTTTTTGAGATCTTGATTCAATCACCCAAGCTTGTACTAGACAGTTGTAGTATAGCATAGGGTTTTTATTAATCCAAATGGGTTATAGTTGAAAACAGAAGAGTTGAGAGTAAAAATCTCTAAGTCAAGCAAGCAGAAAAGTGTTTTTGTTGCCTAAGCAACCAACCTAATATCCTAATAAGATCAAGAAGCAAAGAGATTAAAGACAAAGGCAAACTAAATAAAACTAAGCAAGCAAAACAGAGCAAAACATGGGAAATCCGAGATTCAAATAAGAGAGAAGCAAGTTCCTAGATGTGGTTATTGACTTTGGGGAATTAAAAGACTGACTAAGGCTGTTTCAAACTACATTGATCAAGCAAACAAGCAAGCAATGGTGATTCCTAGACATAGAGTTCACAATCAAGCAAGCTATATCTAATCTCTTGTAAAATAGCCCTTTGCAAAACATCTTAACAAGAACTAACTCTCATTAGTGCTAAAACATTAAGCAAGCATTAATAAACAACTCTATTTCAGTCAAGATGCTCCTCAAACAGTCAATCTCTTGAGCCAAGGCCAGCAAATCATCTATTAAACAAGATCAACATTTCATCAAACACTTGGTGGGCAAAAGATAAAGCTAACAACCTAGATAAGTGTGATCAAGACAAATCTAGCATTAATAACAGATTAATAGAGAGGAACCCATAAACTGAAGCATAAACAAGCCTTAATCAAGTCTTAAATCGCCCTAATCTATCACATCTAGAAACTCTAAGCAAACTACTCACTAATACTAATGTTTAACACCAAATCACAAAGGAAAAGGATCTTAATCATGATTAGAAGAGAGGATAAAGAAAGAAAATGCTTAAGAACAGTAATTTGACAAGACTTGTCAAAAATATAGAAAAGAGGCTATTTAGAGCCTAGATAAGGAAGCCCTAGAGTAATGGCAAAAGTGTAAATAAAAACAGGTTCGGACTGGGTTTACATCGGTCATAAGTGATCGATACTAGTGATCGATGTAAATCCCATCGGTCTGGGAAGTGATCGATGTGGTGACCGAAAATCATCTGTGGCCTTTGTGTCGATTACAAGTGATCGATGCTGTTGATCGATGTGCTCGTATCGGTCACCTGATGATCGATGCTTTTGACCGAAAATCTGGTATCGGTCACCCCCATGATCGATGTTCTTCGCGCTCTGACCGAAAACCATTGCAAAGATTGTCTGCTTTGATCCCTTTTGCTCCCTTGGATCCAGCTAGCATCCTGAATCATCCCCAAAGCTCCTCCAAGCTTCTTTTAGCCCCAAAAGCACCTAAAAACATCCAAAATGCAAGAAAAATGCAAACTATATCCTAAATGCAACCTAAGTCTTAAAGGAGAAGAAAATGAGATAAAAACTAAGGGAAAACATGCAAAAGAGAACCAAAACATGTACTAAATGCAGTCCTAAATGATGTAAATACAAGAGATATCACCTGGCTGTCCCGATTGTGTCTCACAGTTCTTCTGGTGTCAACCATCTTAAATAAGGTTGGAAACAGATTGGTCAGAAGAAATCCCGATGAAATCTGCACCAAATCGAAGATATCCGATCACCCTAGGAATCTCTCGGCTATCCGTACGATCCGAACCCTTTCCCTTCGGCTATCTCTCGATCCGTTCACCTTTCTCCTAGCCAAACTCAGTTTATCTCGGCGATGGTCAGATCCGTACGACGATCCATCAATCTCTCTCGGCTATCCTCTGGATAAACTCTCTTTTCTAGGTTTTTCTATCGACTAAGCTCTTTCTTTGCTTTATTTAACTCAAATAAACGCAACACCCCCGAGCTAAGTCTAAAAAACACCTTAAATACTCGCAAAACTCTAAGTAACTCAGTCTAAACCGACGTTTTCATGGTTCCAGTAGGATTTATCCCGAACCGACTAGATTCTCTCGGTTATCAGCCGTACCAAACTCTACCATCCGCGTGATAACCGCGTATAAGCCGACCTAACACGCTTGGCCCACGGCCCACGGCCCAGTCCACTTTCTCTCGGAAATTTTCCTTTTCTCTCTCGGATATCTGTCCTTATCCGAGTTATTTCCCTTATGTCCGACCACTTTCCATTCTTCACCCTGATAATCTCACTTCCTCGGCTAACTTTCCATTTTTTCCTCGGACACAGTCCAATGTCACTCGGACTAACCCCACTTTACTCGGATAAATCCCGTTTTCTCACGGACTGGACCATTATCTCTCGGATATGGCCCATCCGGCTCAGCTATCCCAGCCATTCGTCCGATTATTTCCCGGTCATCACCCGACTATAGTCCGAACCTCCATTTCCCAGCCAATTTCCGACCCTTGGCTCGATCATTCCTCGGACAATGCCCTGTCCAGCTTGATCATTCCGAATACTCTCGGATACGGATGCTACAACTCTCCCCCACCCGTTTTGGATTCGTCCTCGAATCCGACTCGTCCGTTTGCAACTTGTCAAACCATTTGGGATACTCAGCTTTCAACCTAGTCTCCTATTCCCAAGTAACCTGTTCATGCCCGTCGCAGTCTCATACGACCTGAACCATTCTTACCAGCTTCCCACGCTCAGTCTTTTCTTTCATGTCCATCACCCAGACCGGCCTAGCAACCACTGCAAGGTCCTCTTGCAAGTCCACAGGTTCTTCCTCTATAACTGTTTCCCATTCAGTCATGTGCTTCCTTAGCTGCGACACATGGAATACATTATGGAATGCTCCCATTTCCGATGGCAAGTCCAACTTGTAAGCCACTGAGCCAACTCTTTCCAGTATCCGGTATGGTCCCATGTACCTCGGACTCAACTTGGCGTACTTAGCTGCCCTGTCCGCTCCTTATAAGTCAGTGCCTTTAGATAAACCATATCACCCACACTGAACTCCAAATCCCTGCGACGCTTGTCCGCGTAACTTTTCTGCCTTTCCATAGCCTCTTTCAGCTTGACCTTTAACAATCTGATCTTTTCTGTAGTAGCCTCGAATACTGCTGGCCCCATTACGCTACGCTCCCCCACTTTTGTCCAACACAATGGTGTCCTACACGGCCTTCCATACAACGCCTCATACGGTGACATCTCTATTCTCCTATGGTAACTATTGTTGTACGCAAATTCAGCCAACGGTAAGTAATCTTTCCAACTACCACCCCAATCCAGTACACACCCTCTCAACATATCCTACAATGTTTTGATCGTCCGTTCTGACTGCCCATCAGTCTGAGGATGATACGCTGTACTCATATGCAACCGCGTCCCACAAGCTTCTTGGAACTATTTCCAGAATCTCGAAGTAAACTTCGGATCACGATCTGAGATGATACTCACTAGCACTCCAAGCAACCTCACGATCTGATCAATGTACATATCCACCAACTTTGGTACTCTATCCGTCTTTTTCATAAGTAAGAAGTGAGCAGACTTGGTCAAACGATCCACAATGACCCATACTCCGTCATGCAACTTCTTAGTCTTTGGTAAACCCAACACAAAATCCATGGTGATCATGTCCCATTTCCATTCCGGCATTGGTAACGTTTGCAACAAACGACTCGGAAACTGATGTTCTGCCTTAACCAATTGGAAATGGGACAAGATCACCACGGATTTTGTGTTGGGTTTACCAACGACTAAGAAGTTGCATGACGGAGTATGGGTCATTGTGGATCGTTTGACCTAGTCTGCTCACGTCTCACATCCGGCTACCCACTTAGCCACATCACGTTTCATCCCAACCTAATGATAGTACCGTTTCAAATCCTGATACATCTTGGTCATCCCAAGATGAACCAAAAATCTTGACTGATCGCTTACCAGTTTATCTCGGCGATGGTCAGATCCGTACGGCGATCCGTCAATCTCTCTCGGCTATCCTCGGGATAAACTCTCTTTTCTAGGGTTTTCTCTCGACTAAGCTCTTTCTTTGTTTTATTTAACTCAAATAAACGGAACACCCCTGAGCTAAGTCTCAAAAACACCTTATATACTCGCAAAACCCTAAGTAACTCGGTCTAAACCGATGTTTTCCTGGTTGCAGTAGGATTTATCCCGAACCGACTACATTCTCTCGGCTATCACCCTTACCAAACTCTACCATCCGCGTGATAACCGCGTATAAGCCGACCTAACATCCCACACAATCAAACCGCGTATAGGTCGGCTTATAGTAGGATTTATCTCGAACCGACTAGATTCTCTCGGCTATCACCCATACCAAACTCTACCATCCGCGTGATAACCGCGTATAAGCCGACCTAACATCCCACACAATCAAACCGTGTATAGGTCGGCTTAATCACGGTTATCACTTGGATGGTAGAGTTTGGTACGGGTGATAGCCGAGAGAATCTAGTCTGTTCAGGATAAATCCTACTAAAACCAGGAAAATTTCGGTTTAGACCGAGTTACTTAGGATTTTGCGAGTATATTAGGTGTTTTTGAGACTTAGCTCGGGGGTGTTGCGTTTATTTGAGTTAAATAAAGCAAAGAAAGAGCTTAGTCGAGAGAAAACCATAGAAAAGAGAGTTTATCCCGAGTATAACCGAGAGAGATTGACGGATCGACGTATGGATCTGACCATCGCCGAGATAAACTGGTAAGCTATCGGATATTTCCCTTTGTGTCGAGTTTCCATCGGATAACCTCGAGCTAATAGTCGTGTTTTGTGGGATTTCCGAGGGTAAACAGAGTTTGGCTCGGAGAAAAGTACGGATCAAGAGATTGCCGAAGGGAAAGGGATCGGATCGTACGGACAACCGAGAGATTCCTAGGGTGATCGGATATCTTCGATTTGGTGCGGATTTCATTAGGATTTCTTCCGACCAATCTGTTTCCAACCTTATTTAAGGTGAGTGCGTGACTGTGGTTGATGTCTAGGATCGTTGGATTGCTAGGGTTGAATGTTTTGCATGTTTGATTGTGTGATTATCATGTGGTGTGTTTAGAACAGTTAAGCGATTATATGTTATGGTCTTGTGAGGTGTTTCCCGTGGCATAGATGATGTCTAGCTAACCTCAGGGTAATCCGTATCATGTACTAGCTTAGGGGATTTGAGATTCTCGCTGAAGTAGACATGGGTCTTAAAAAAGGATTGATCTTGGTTGGTTAGGTTAGATGATCATGGCCGTTTGATAAGTGTTATGTCTATTGTGAATTGATTGTGTGGTGTTGAATCCGAAAGTATGAATGCATGATTAGTACTGACCAGGTGTTACGGGATGACCGTACTCACTAAGTATTTATGAAATACTTATGCCTCTCTTCTTGAGTGTGCAGGTTCTAAGCAGTAAAGGGAGCGAGACCAGGCGGCAGTGATGGATATGGATGGATCAGGGATTGAGTTTAATTATGTTTAAGACGTTGTGGTTTGTCTTATGGCTTTGGTGATTGACCGTTTAAGTTGCTAGATGATCGTTTGTAATCGTTAGCAAACCATGGTGTTTTGTTTATGATAACCCCGAATCTTGTTAAGTGATTTGTATGCAAGTTAATGAAATGAAATGAGTTGTTTTAAATCCGCTGTGTATTGTTAAGTTTAAAGAAAAAGTTAAAAATATGGCTAAGTATAGAAAACGGACTTAGAGTATGTAGTGGGACACGGCCGCAGTATAGTTTGCCGGGGATGACCAAGATGGTCAAGGCAGGAGATCAGGTGCTGTTGTTCAACTCAAGGCTGGAGTTGTTTCCTAGTTAGCTGAAGTCAAGGTGGTCAGGTCCATTCAAGATCAAAGAGGTGTTACCATATGGAGCTGTGACTTTGTTTGGTAAGGATGGAGAAGGCTTTACAGTAAATGGGCACAGACTGAAGCCATACATGGCAAGTGAGACCCTTGGAGGTGATGTAGACATCAACCTTGAGGATCCTCCACAAGAATGATCAACTAAGGAAATTCAAGCTAAGGACGTTAAACAAGTGATATATCATGGTTTTTATTGTTTTTAATCATGGTATAAGTCTTTTTTATTGAGTTATTTTTGTCTTTTTAGAGTCCTAGTATAGTCTTTGCAGGTCATAGCATGTTTGGAGCATAATTGGAGATATTGAAGCATTTTGGAGCATTGTAAGATGAAGCCAAGAAGTGTGCAACTCGGAAGGAAAATGTGAACTTGGGTGATGCTCGTCACCAATACTGGACAACCATAGATGGATAGACTTTCTATGTGGATGTTCTTACTAACAGTGCTGACCAGATCTTTCAAGAGATGAGGTCAGAAGACCCCTTGGAGAGGGCATTGACCACTTCTACAGTAGAGTATGAGCACCTGGATGCAGCTGCTACAGGTTACACAAATACGATGGATGCTACTGCACATGTGATGCAACTGGTTGCACATGATGAGCTTGTCACCACATCTGCGAAAGCTACTGCAATGGGTGACTGGAGTGTGATATCTCTTGTATTTACACCATTTAGGGTTGCATTTAGTATATGTTTTGGTTCTCTTTTGCATGTTTTCCTTATCTTTTGTCCCATTTTCTTCTCCTTTTAGACTTAAGTTGCATTTAGGACATAGTTTGCAATTTCTATACATTATGGATGTTTTTAGGTACCTATGGAGCCATAAGGAGCATGGAGAAGCTTTGAGGATGATCCAGGAAGCTAGCTGGACCAAGAGGAACAAAAGGGACCAAGGCAGACGATCTCTGCATAGCCCATTAATCAAGGCACAAGACCTATCCGCCAAGGAGTGACCGATAAGATCCCTATCACCGGTTATATTTCGGTCAGCCTATCGGTCATCTTCCAGACCGATTGGATCCCTATCGATCATTCTTATCGGTCACAACTGACCGATAAAAACCCAGTTCAAGCCTCTTTTTATTACACTTTTGCCATTACTTTAGGGCTTCCTTCTCTTTCGTATAAATACACTTTTTTCTGGGATTTTCGACAAGTGACCTCATAACACTGTTCTTGAGTTTATTTTCTGGGTTTGTAAGACAATTTCTTGCTTTATTTAATATAAGTTTGTATTTGCCATTAATTTCTCTCTAATCTCTCTTCTAATCATGACTAACATCTTTTACTCTTGAGATTTGGTGTTAAACATGAGTATTAGTGAGTAGTTTGCTTAGAGTTCTTAGATGTGGTAGATTAAGGGGATTTATGGATTGATTAAGGTTTGTTTAGTGTTTAATTTCATGGGTTCCTCTCTATTAGTATGTTTATAAGCTAGTTTTGTCTTGATCACACTTATCTAGAATTTAGGCTTTCTCATATGCCCACCAAGTGTTTGATGAAATACTGATCTTGTTTGATAGAGGATTTGCTTGCCTTGGCTCAAGATATTGACTGTTTGAGGAGCATTTTGACATGAATAGAGTTGGTTGCTATTGCTTGCTAGATTTTTTAGCACTAATGAGAGTTAGATCTTGCTAAAGTGTTTAGTAAAGGGCTATTTTACAAGAGATTGGACTTAACTTGCTTGATTGTGAGTTCTATGTCTAGGAACCACCATTGTTAGCTTGTTTGCTTGATCAATGATGTTTGAAAAAACCTCAATTAGTCTCTAGATTCCCCAAAATCAATAACCACATCTAGGAACTTGCTTTCTCTTTATTGAACTTCGAATTTATTAACTGCTCTGTTTATTTTGCTCTGTTTTCCTTCTTGATCATTGCTAAGCTGTCTTCTTTTAAATTCTCTTTGGTGATTGATCATTCTAGATTGTTAGATAAGTTGCTTAGGCAACAAAAACTCTTCTTTGCTTTGCTTGACTTATAGATCTCTGCTCATAACTCTTCTGCTTTCAACAAACCCATTTGGACTGATATAAAACCCTTGCTATACTACAATTGATTAACATAGAGGGGTGATTGACTGAGACTAAAAACCTCTGTGTCAATTTGGCGCCATTGCCATTTGGGTTTTGAGTTTGAACCATTAGAGTTTGTAGAATCTTGAAGATCAAGTCTTTAGTTTTATTTTATTACTTACTCCTTTTCAAGTATTTTCATTTCAGGTACATCTCTACAAGTAGAGAAGATGTCCTGCTTTGAAACACCAAGGTGCAACAACTTCCCACCAAGAGCTTCTGCTTATGAACTACCTTACAGACAGCTACACCACCCACCCACAGTTTGCACCCACTCCAGCTCACCCTCAAGGTTAATACAATAACTCTATCTATGGTACAGATGATACCAAGAGCATGCTCACTCAATTCCTCAACTTACAACTCCTAGAAACATTGGAGATGAACCAAGGATTTGCTGAGTTGCATAACAAACTGGACTCTGTTCATGATGAACTTACCAAGCTTGATGATTGGGATTCAAGGACACAGATCTCAAAAGACAACAGAGGAGTTGACATAACACCATTCTCCCAAGATATTCTCCCTGAAGCATGTAAGCAAAATCCTCAGGAATTCTGCCACTTACTTACTGAAGAGGATGAAGAATTTAATAATGAAGATGTTTCATTGGAAGAGCTTGGCATTCTGCTTCAAGATTTGTGTTACATGTGGACATGTTAAGGGCTGAGTATGGGGGGGAGGTCACCCATTCCAACATTGATGATCAAGAAGCTACAGATACAGTAGACAAGTTCCACAAAGGACTAGATGACAGCTTTAACAGAGAAGAGGAGCAAGAAAGAGCAGCACAAGAAGCTGCTGAGATGGAAGAGGCTGAGAAAGCCTTAGCTGCTCCAAAAGAGGAGGCCAACCCAGAGCTCAGTGGAGCTGACAAAGAACTTGTAGAATACCATGCTTTGATGGTCTTGGATAGTGAAAATCCTGAAGACTGCAGGGAGCTATATGGTCGCTATGTGGGCAGATCCTCAAGCAGAAATGAGAAGGGTAAAGCACCTGAAGTTCATGCTTACAAACCAAAAGTCACTTACCCCACAATGCACTTTACAAAAGCTAGGATGGAAGCCTACACAAAGTTCAGGAAAGACATACAAGATGTTGGAATAAAGTTTCCCCATGGAACCACTTTGCTTGAAATGAAGGATCAGATCAGGTTCCTCAAGGAAGTCTTTGACAAGCTGGAAGTAGTGGAGCCAATTCTGGAAAATGTGGGGGCTGATCTGAATAGAAGGAAAGAGCTGAAGACATTGACAAAGCTTCCCAATCCAGGAAAGTTCCTCATTACTTGTGAACTAGAGATGCTAGACAATGTTGGGGCCTTGTGTGATTCAGGATCAACAGTGAATGTCATGTCTCTCCACTTGAGCAAGACTTTAGGAATCAAGAAACTGAAGCCATGCAGAGCCTCTATCACATTTTTGGATAACACCTCAACAAGACCTTTGGGCATGGTGAAGGATTTCCCTCTGAAGATTGGGAATTGCTTAGTGCCAACAGATTTTGTGGTCATGGAGAAGACTTATTCAAGAGAGGTGCCGCTTCTTCTAGGAACACCATTCTTTGCAACAGCAGGAGCTCAGCTGGACTTCAAGAGAGGCTCTGTTATTCTAAAAAATGTTGATGAGTTCAAGGTCTACAAAATTGTCTGTCCCTCCAAAGTCTTTTGTGGGATGATCATTGAAGAGGAAAGTGAACAACAACAACTTTCAGCGCATGCGCAGCATACTATGGGCTTCACAAGGAGGATCTTGATGAGTGATAGACACTTTATTTGCAAGGGTGAGAATGCAATGAGGTTATCAAACTCAAATGCAAGACAGGTTGTAGTACAGCATGCAAGAGAGAGTTAATCCATATCTAGGATGATAGAAAACGCAAAGAGAATACAAGGACTAATGCAAATCTAAGCGAAACAAGATAGGTTATGAGAAAATCTCTAAAAACTAGATGCAGCAACTAAATGGAATGCAACCTATTTTAAAATTACCAGGAATGACCAAATTACCACGAGGATTAAACAGAATAATTAAAGGACGAAGCTTCGAATTACTAAAATTCGACTAGTGGATCGACCATGAGATCGAGCAATAACAATCGATCTCGTCTAAAAATGCAAGAACAGTAAAACTAACGACCAGGATGCTATCAAAGATCAAGCAAAAGACGAGAGAAGATGTAAAGATGCTAAAAGAGAGGGCATAGGGTTGAGATTCATGGTCAGGGGTTTCAAAGGTTCGACCTTGAGTTGAAAACTTTAAATCGAGTCACTTTGTGAGGATCTCTAAGCCTTGAAAACTAAGCAAGAACTATCCGTGGCTTTCGGTATAGATCACTCCTTCATCCTCTCCTCCAAACCCATGGCTTTTGGTGGAAAGAGAGGTCGAACGGCATGGAAAACAGATTTCAAATAAGTGGTAACTAGTCTCTAGGGTGTGATCTTCCGAGGTCACTGAATCCTGTCAAGGTAAGGAACCTCTCGGATCATGAAGCTCTTGGCGTGAGAGTCTTCAAGCATTGAGAGCTCAACACCCTAGAAGAGATAGCCATTAAAACACTTAGAAAACCTCAAAATCGATACCCTTCTAGACCCCTTAATCTTCTCAACCCCGAACCCAAGTAATCTACTCACTACATATAAGGTAAATCAAGCAAAGCATGGAATAGGAGACGATGAACATGAAAAGAAAACTAGATTAAGATGATGAAAACGATTTGATTACAAGCTTAAGAAAACTCAAAGTTCGACAATCGTCTCCTTCGTCCAAACCAGAGAGAAAAACATAAAAAAGATAAGGATGGAAAAGTTGTGTTAGAAAAGGACGTCGCTGCCTTCCCAAAATGGCCAAAACAAGCTGATGGTCCCCCCCTCGCTAGCGGCCAAAAGTGGTTGAAAGGACAGAGATCGACTCCAGGATCGAGCGGTTCTCTCGATCATCTCCGAACATCGTGTCTTTAGCTCGATCTGGGTCTCGATCATCTTCGGTGGATCGAGCGTTGCATCCGATCATGGTATCGATCTTTGGTTGGATCGAGTGGTTTACTCGATCTGGCTCTCGCTCTGCATGGCATCATTTACGTCTGTACCATTTGATCGACTGCTTCACTCGATCCTCGTCTCGATCATTCTCCTTGGATCGCCTGGTCTTCTCGATCTTCTGGTCGATCACATCCTAGATCGACCGGCCATGCTCGATCTGCTCCTCGATCTCTGATCCTTAGTAAATATCCGAGCTTCGACGAACTGCTACAACAGCTTCAGCACGTCCACAAACCTCCACGACTCCAAAGCAGCCAGAAACAACCTAAATGTGATGCAAAATGCAAGGAACATGCGTATGCTGGTGCAAGAATGCTCTAGGACTCTAAGTGATGCAATTTAACCTAAAACGTGATGCAAATACATGAAAAGCTAACTAATGAGTATGCAAAATGTATGTAATATGCAGTAACATCAACTCCCCCAAACTTACTTCTTGCTTGCCCTCAAGCAACAGAAAATAAGTAAGGAAGAGAGGTTCTAAGAAAAACGAATGGGGGTTTGAACTTCTTGCAAAGGTGCCTTTCAAATGAATCAATCTCAATGTCCTAGTCAACAGTTCTAAAATGCTATGCTTACACTCATACTCCAAAGAACTTAGCCATACTCATGACACAAAGAAATTCAAATCATGACTCTCCTATTCCTAACAATCAAAGAAACTCATCCTTTAACATTCATTATCATTCGAACCATGAATCAAACTTATGCACTTTAAAGCAAAACACATTTGGCTAAGGGTGAAGGTTATGAGCATTGAATGATCTCATTTGAAAAGGGTTTACAATTAGAACAAGGGTTTCTCTCAAAAATGGTTGAACTTATGCATAATGCTAAAAGTAAAGACAATTGATGCATACATGATTAGATTCTCATCTACCCATGTAAACTAACAAATGATCCTAAACCCCTCTCATTTAGCAACTTTTATCCTCACTCACCACTTAGAGTCTACCCTTTTTCTTCTCAAAACTTAGCAATCCCCAATTTGAAACAAAAACATTTTTAAACTCTTTAGGCTAGTGAAAAGGTTTTGAAAATAACTTTGCTCTTTAAATATTTCTTATTGGTAGCTCTCTTGTTATTTTTTTTTCTTTTCTCTTTTTTTTTTCTTTTTATTTTTATTTGGCACTTAGGCTCTTTTATTTCTTTTTCTTTTATTTTATTTTATTTGGGAGAGCTACCTCCTGAAATTTATTAGAGCATATACTTAGTTTTTAAACACAACCTTTCACTTAAAACCCATTTCTTTCTTTAAAACACCAAACTCCTTAAAACCGAGAACAAATAGAAATGAAAACACCCCCAATGATCCCCCAAACTTATCCTAAGTCTATACCTAGCTTCAAAATGCAAAGCTAGCAATCATATGAGAACCAAATCATGTCGCCTAAACCTAACACTTTATGCCAAGTTCAAACCGAAAGGAAGGCTTCACAATGATGTCACACAAGAAATATTTGGCTTCAATGAAGGGTAAGGGTCAAGGTGGGAGTTCTACTTAGGCTCACAAAGAGTGGTAAAAAGGAAGAAGAGAGCCTAAATATTTTAAAACCATGTGTTCATTTTCAAATGCATAAGGATGATAATTAAAATTTGAAATGAAGGTTCTCACTTATTAGGACAAGTTTCAAATCATGAAAGTTCAATTCAAGTCACGAAAATCCTAGCAAGTGATCCAAACATGGTAAGAACTTACTTTCAAAGCATAGACAAAGCATAAGAGAACTACTAACTATGGCACTGAAACAATTCATAAGTAAAAACACCTTTTCAAGAAACTCTAACCCCTTATGCAAATGCAAACAACCTAAATGCTATGAGAAACTCTAGACTCAATCCTAACATGTTTTGACAAGATGAATGCAACTACATGAATCTTTGAAATTTTTTTAAGAATTTACCAATTTTTCATGAACTAAAGACTCAAGGAAGCTAAAGGAAAATAAGATCACAAAACACAAGTCAAATCACACATGTACTCCACCAAACTTGCTTGACACCGTCCCGGTGGCAAACTCATTCGAAGGAGTATCAAAACACAAAGCAAAAGGAAGCAAATATGAGCGGTTATGTACAATGGAAGAAGGTTGTTACCTCTGGTCTAGTCTTGGCTGGAACTTTAGGATGTTCCAGAGGAGCTAAAGATTGTTGCTTTGCTCTTGTCGGCTGGTTCTTTGGAGAGAATGTTGAGCCTCTTTACTTGCATCCTTCTTAGGCGAGCCTCCTTGAAGTGCCTTGACTTTCTTTCCAAGTATCTTGAGCATTTTGCCTTGCCACTTATTGATCTTCCTTTGCATCTCCACAACAGATGCTAGGAACTTCTCGGGTTGTTGAGCCTCTTTACTTGCATCCTTCTTAGGCGAGCCTCCTTGAAGTGCCTTGACTTTCTTTCCAAGTATCTTGAGCATTTTGCCTTGCCACTTATTGATCTTCCTTTGCATCTCCACAACAGATGCTAGGAACTTCTCGGTTTTTGTTCTAGGCTCAAAGTCTAACTTGGGAAGTGCGTAGGCCTCGGGCATCTCATCTTCCGTGGCTGGAGACTCGGACCTTTGACGAGGAGCAATCGCCGAAGCAGGTGGTCCCCCTAGAGGAGCGAAGCACACCTCTTCCGTGGGGAAGAACTCGATGTTCCAAACACCAAGCAGCTCGGTTTCATCTTTGTTTGGCAGGATGCACACTCTCTTCTTGTCTTTGTCGTCTATGAAGAGGTATGCGTAGAACCCTTCTGCTGGCGTGCGTCCCAAGCTGTCGGTATTCCTCATGTACGCCTCATCCATGTAAGCTCTGGCTGGGACATGGGCGAAGTCGTGTATAGGCACACCAACTTGCAAGAATAGAGGAGTGAGGAAGCCGCCGATGTAAGAAGAAGTTGCCTTGCACCGCAAGGCATAAGCCTTGTATTTCACCAAGGAAGCAGCAAGCACACATCCGTAGTTCACCTCGTCGCCGAGCTCATCCTCCATAGGCTCTTCATTTGCATCCGGATCACACACCAAGTGCTTCACGCCTTGGAACAGGAAGCAAAGCTCGGTCTTTGTGACCGTGGGAGCAACTGATCTTCCGCTAAACGTGTTGGCAATCAGCTTCAGAGTGTACCTCGTCACCGGGCTTCTCACTCTCTTGATCTTGGCGGTGTTGGCTTTGTAGTCCTCGTTGCTAATCAGATCCTAAAAGTTGTCTGCTCGTTTGAAGGCTGGAAACTCGACCTTGTTGGCATCCGCGTTGAGACCATAAGCTTGACATAGCTCAGGGATGGAGAGGGTGTAGGCTTGACGCCCAACCTTGAAGTAGAGGTGACCTTGTGAAGGAACGGGTGTGCTAGGATTCTCGTAATGGAACTCCAACGTGGCAAGGAAGTCTATTGTCACTTCTGGAATGGTTGGGCAATCCATCCGTGACAGACATCTTAGGCCAATGTTCTTGAGGAGTTGGTCGAAATCCCCAAGAATCCCTAGCTTGAACAGCAGCTCTCGATCAGCAAACTTGGTAGGCTCAAACCGAAGCCTTTCCAGCCGTTTCTTGTCCCTCTTTTCATCTTTATTCCATCTGACCCTCTCTTGAACTGCCACCTCTTGTCCTTCTCCCTCTTGTGCTGTCTCTTCTCTGGTTCTTTTGGGGGCCATTGTAGCTGAAACAAGTTTCTCAAGAAGCTTGATAAGCAAGTATCTCATGCCCATAATGGCTTAGATCGCGAGGGTTACTCGATTTGAGACTCGATTCATGATGAATCGAGTCCTGGATCGATTGGCTCCCTCGATCATTGAGATGTTGGCTCCACGGCTAAGTCCTCATGATCGAGCTTTGTCCTCGATTTAGAGGTCGATTTGGCATAGATCGAGTGATGGATCGAGTCGAGTGATCGATCTGTTTTCAAAAGCTTTTCCCGAGAGAAATTAGATCGGTCGATCCACTTTGGATCGATCGATCCTTTTTCGTCAAGGTCGATCTTATCACTCGTTCTTGTCTAGATCGACTGGCTCTTCTCGATTCACTGACTCGATCTAGTAAAGATCGAGTCAGGATCAGTCGATCTAGCACTCGATCTCTAGCCTTTTCTTAACCCCTATCGCCTCTTTTGGACTTCAATAACAAGGTTTAGACTCCTCATACCTGTTCCTACACTCTTGCAGAATAAAAACATAAAACTGAAAGAGAAATAAAGCAGAAATATGTACAAGATAAACATGGGAATGCCTCCCAAGTGCGCTTTCTTTAACGTCTTTGGCTAGACTTTACTTGGTTTAGGCTGATGGTGGGTCTTGGAGAAGCACCGAGGTACTCTCCTTGTCATAGCTGTCTGCCAAGTAAGGCTTGACTCTGTGTCCATTGACTGTGAATGCACTGCCACTCTTTCCCATCAGTGTAACAGCTCCATAAGGCAACACTTCTTGGATCACAAATGGCCCGCTCCCGGGAAGAGTTTGAGCCTTGAGTTGTACAGCAACACTAAACCTCCCTCCTTAAGCTCCTTGGTCACCAACTTCCTGTCATGAGTCTCCTAAGTCCGCTCCTTGTATGTCCGAGAGCTCTCATAAGCGTTCAGTCTTAACTCATCCAGTTCGTGTAGCTGAATAAGGCGCCTCTCCTGAGCAGTCTTGAGGTGAAAGTTCAGCCTCTTCACAGCCCACAACGCACGGTGTTCCAGGTCAACCGGGAGATGACAGCCCTTGCCATAGAGTAGAGTAAAAGGGCTTGTACCAATCGGTGTTTTGAAGGTGGTATGGTAGGCCCAAAGAGCGTCGTCCAGCTTTACTGCCTAGTCTTTCCTTGATGCTCTGACGGTCTTCTCTAGTATAGCCTTGATTTGCCGGTTGGAGACTTCCACTTGACCGCTTGTTTGACGATGATACGGTGTAGCCACCTTATGCTTAACTCCATACTTTCTCAAGAGGTTCTCAAAAACCTTGTTTATGAAATGGCTTCCTCCATCGCTTATAACCACCTTAGGTACCCCAAATCTCGGGAAGATGATACTCTTGAACAGCTTGATTACCACCTTAGAGTCGTTTATAGGGGAAGCAATAGCCTCAACCCATTTAGAGACATAATCCACTGCTACCAAGATGTATTTGTTGCCATACGAAGAAGGAAATGGCCCCATGAAGTCTATGCCCCACGCGTCGAACACGTCGACCTCAAAGATGGGAACCTGAGGCATTTCGTTCCTCTTAGTGATATTCCCTGCTCGTTGACATGCCTCACAGCTCTTCACAAATTCGTCTGCATCTTTAAAGATGACGGCCACCAGAAACCGGCTTGCAACACTTTCGTGGCAGTCTTGAATGAAGCGAAGTGTCCTCCGTAGGAAGAGCCATGGCAATGATAGAGGATGTCTCTAGCTTCTTCCTTTGTAACACATCCCCGGTACAAACTATCTACTCCTCTCTTGTAAAGTAGGGCTCGTCCCAAAAGTAATCACTAGCCTCTCTCATAAACTGCTTCTTGTGATAGCTGTTGAGATGTGTTGGCTCCTCACCACACGCTAAATAGTTCACTACATCAGCATACAACGGTAGATCCTCCTCTTTGAAACTCAACACCTCTTCAAACCGCCCTTCTAGCTTTCCACAACCAGCTGTGGTAATCGCCATGAGTTGCTCTTCTGGAAGAGAGTCATCTAAGGGAAGATACTCGTTGATCCTTAGCCGTGAGAGATGGTCAGCGACTCCGTTTTCTATTCCCTTCTTGTCTTTAATCTCCATGTCAAACACCTGGAGCAAGAGAATCCACCTCAAGAGCCGAGGCATAGTGTCTTTCTTCGAATAGATGTATCGCAAAGCAGCGTGATCCGTGTATACAATAGCCTTGGAACCAACAAGATATGATCTGTACTTCTCAAAGGCGAACACTACTGCAAGCAACTCCTTTTCTGTAGTGGTATACCTTGTTTGCGTGTCATCCAAGGTTCTTGAAGCATAGTAGATCACGTGTAGCTTCTTGTCTTTCTTCTGACCAAGAACGGCTCCTACAGCGTAGTCACTAGCATCACACATGATCTCAAAGGGAAGAGACCAGTCTGGTGCTTGGACTATAGGAGCTGATGTAAGGGCTTCCTTGATGGTCACGAAGGCTCTCAAACATTCCTCATCAAACACAAACTCAGCTTCTTTGCACAACAACCGTGTAAGAGGGCGTGCAATCTTGGAGAAATCTTTGATGAAGCGCCTATAGAACCCGGCGTGTCCCAAGAAACTTCTGACTCCCTTAACTTTAACCGGCGGCTCAAGACCCATCATGACTTCCACTTTAGCCTGATCAACCTCAATGCCCTTCTCTGATACCTTATGACCAAGCACGATCCCTTCCTTAACCATAAACTGGCATTTCTCCCAGTTCATCACCAAGTTTGTCTCTTCACAACGCTTTAGTACCCTGGAAAGATTCAACAAACACGCAGAAAAGGACGCACCATAGACAGAGAAGTCATCCATGAACACCTCTACCATCTCCTCTATTAGATCGGAGAAGATCGACATCATACACCGCTGAAACGTAGCCGGTGCATTACACAATCCAAACGGCATCCTTCGATATGCGAAGGTACCGTAGGGACATGTGAAGGTCGTCTTCTCCTGATCATTTGGGTGAATTGGTATCTGAAAGAAACCGCTATACCCATCGAGGAAACAGTAGTAAGGGTGATTAGCAAGTCTCTCAAGCATTTGATCAATAAAAGGCAAAGGGAAATGGTCTTTCCTAGTCGCAAGGTTAAGTTTCCTATAATCATTACACATCCTATGACCAGTGATGGTTCTAGTAGGAATAAGCTCATCCTTTTCATTCCTTAAGACCGTGATCCCTCCCTTCTTAGGCACCACGTGTACAGGAGAAACCCACGTGCTGTCACCTATGGGATAGATCACGTCAGCTTCTAAGGTTTTCATTCACAATCACGGGATAGGTGTTATTAGGCCCTAAGAAAGCATACCTTAGCCCTTTTGGGAGCTCCTTAAGGTCCACCTTTGGGGCTAACAGATCACTCCAGTCATCCTCGTGGCTGTTGTTGTTGCTTTCCTCCTTGGAACCCTCCTTAGAACCCGAGGCATGGCCCTTAAGACTGCTTTCCTTAACCGCTATCCCTTCTGAAATCGAGTCCTCCAGTCGATCTTCCTCTCGATGTCGTCTAGATCGAGCCATTTCGCTCGATTCACTCACTCGATTTGATGTGGATCGAGTAAGGGATCGAGACGCTGGGTCGATCTCCTGATTGGACCCCAAAATAATAGGAAGGTTTCTCTCGATTGTCGACTCGATTGTTTTTCCTGATCGATCATTTCTCTCGATCTGTCTGTTGATTGCTGCACCAGATCGAGTAGTGTTCTCGATTGCCTTGTCGATCTGACTCCTGGATCGAGTGATAGCGTCGATCTCGGGGTCGATCTCTAGGCAGCAGCCTTCATCCTTCTTAACAATCTTCATAGAATCCAGCATGTTGACGTACTCCTGGGTCCTCTGATCCACATAGCCAAACTCTCCTGGATCCTTAGTCAGTGCTAGCTTCAGATGGTCTTCTAGAGCCAGCTCTTACAGCAACTCATCCGCTAAGGCATCCATCGTTTTAATGTAGAAGGCTTGCCCTTCTATGGTCGGCTTCTTCAGAACCTCATTGATATCGAACTCTAACCTTATCTCCTTTCCCAAGTGCAAGGCAATCTTCCCGTTCTTGACGTCGATGATAGCCCCGACGGTTGCAAGGAATGGTCTTCCTAGGATAAGTGGGTCCTTAGGTTCTTCATCCTTCTCCAACACTACGAAGTCCGTAGGTACGTTCACACCACTGATTCGCACCAGTAGATCTTCAAGCAGCCCCACTGGTAGCCTCACACTCCTATCAGCCAGTACCAACGAGATCCTACAGTCTTTTAAACGGGTAAAGCCAAGCTTCTTAGCCACGGAGTGAGGCATCAGGTTTATGCTAGCTCCGAGATCACATAGGCAACTCTTGAACTCTAGAGGACCTAAAGCGCAGGGTATAGTGAAGCTTCTAGGGTCTCCCAACTTCTTAGGGACTATCTCCTTATGTATCACAGCACTACACTCTTCACTTAGAACAAGCACCTCTTTGTGATAGGGCTCAGGTTTTACCCAAATAAAACTACTGCAAGTGCACAGCAAAAGCAGTTGTAGTACAAGGGGTATCGAAATCGCAAGAGAGTAATGCAGACTACACTATCGAATGTAGATTCGGATTCAGCTAAGCAAGATATGATGTATGTAATGCGAATGAATAAATGAAAGTAAGAAACGATTTTGTAAGATGATCTAAGTTCTAGAAAACTAAAAGCGCTAAGTCAGGACAGTTCGCAGGTTGAATCCAAGAATGTATGACGCAGGAAATCAGGAATGATTAAGAACCGTTTTAAACATGAATCACTGATGTATAACTAATCAATTCTCATTGCAAAAGTTATCTATGCCTAAATCACAGAGTTTCAAATCTCTTTGTAAACTCGAACAACCTAAACATGCAGGAATGATCAGATTCAATTGTTTACAAAACTTCTAAGCCAAATCTATTGGCACTAAGTTGCTTTGCTCATCAAATACTAGTTCAGGTTATGAATAATGCTCTCACATATATTTAACGACCTAAGATTTTCGGATTCCTAGATGATGCTCTCACACTAGTTCAAGTTTTTCTTGGAAAGTTTTTGGCGCCGTTGCCGGGGAGTAATAGCTGCCTATCGATTTTTAGTATTAGGATTTTGTCTAAGTTTTTAATTGTTTACTGACTTTTAGTTTCTTTTCTCTGTGCCTGTTTCAGGTGTATGCCTAATCGCAGAACCAGAAGCAACAAAGAGAAGGAGCTTGTGACTTTGAGCATCGACGAGCTTGCTAGGTTGGAGAGAACTAACAGGAAAGCTAAGAAGCAATCTACAATGGTCGCTCCACTTATCTTGGTTGAAGATGCAGAAGGTCACTTAGTTGACAGGAAAGGAAATAGGAGGAACGAAGAGGGGCAGAGAATTGATCAAGAGGGGAATGTCATTGTTGAACAGCAGGTTCAGCAAGTGGCTGAGAACGTGGGAGTCCCTGCTGCTGTCAATAACGCTGCTGGGCGTTTTGTTCAGAGGACTCTAGGTGACTACAACAGACCTGATCAGTTCTATGCCAACGGAGCTGCAATCCGACCTCCTGCCTTCCAAAGGAACAATTTTGAGGTTAAACTTGTCTACTATCAGCTGGTTGGCCAGCATCCATTCCATGGTTTACCTCTTGAGCATCCTATGGATCACATAGAGAGATTTGAGGACTTGGCTTCCAGTGTCAAAGCTAATGGGGTTAGCAATGACTTTCTGTTCTGCAAGCTTTTTCCTTACTCTCTTGAAGGAGAAGCTGCATATTGGCTGAAGCAACTGGAACCTGCTTCATTGACTACTTGGGAAGACACCAAGAACGCCTTTTTGAACAACTTCTATGATGATGCAAGATCAGAGGACATGAGGACAAAAATTGCATCATTTACACAAGGCCCTACTGAAGCTTTCAAGGCTTCTTGGATCAGGTTCAAGTCTTATCAAAGGGACTGTCCTCATCATGGTTTCAGTCAGGTGCAATTACTTGGGATTTTCTTCAGAGGCATTGACTGGAAATATCAGATGGCGCTGGATGCAGCAAGTGCAGGAAACTTCAACACCAACAGACCATAAGAGGCGATCAGACTGATTGAGAACTTGGTCTGCAGCAACAGCACTAAAAATGCAGACTTTCAGAGGATGAAACAAGCTGGTGTAGCTGATGGAAATCAGATTGCTGAAGTTAAGGCTAAGTTGGATGATATGCACAGCCTTTTGGTGGGGAAGAAGTCGGTTCACTTTGCTGCAGAAGTGGAAACTTTCGAAGCTCCATAGGAAGTTGAGCAGGAGGATGTAAATTTCATCAATTCTGGTGGTTTTCAGGGACAAAGGTATGGGAATCATCAGTGGAACAGAGGATACAGCAACAATAATCAGAAGAACGCCCTTACAGGAGGACAGAGCACGCCTGGTTTCACTCCTAGACCCCCATTCCAGAAGACAGAGTATCAGAAGCCATTCCAGAACAGTAGAAATTACAGAAACTATGGTTCTTCTTCCTATCAACCAGCACCTCCACAAGGGAATAAAAAGGAAGCAATGTTAGAACAGATATTGGAAGGACGACAGAAGCTTACAGTGGACTTTAATGGCAAGATAGATTCGCTCTATCAGGATTTGAATGGGAAAATTGAGAGTCTGAACTCTCATATGAAGAAGCTTGATGTTCAAGTTGCCCAAACTGCAGGAGCTGTTCAGAGGCAAGAAGGATTTCTTCCAGGAAGAACTAATGCTAATCCCAAACACCATGTGAATGCCATCACATTGAGGAGTGGAAAGAACCTGCAACCAGTGTTGCAGAAGGATTTAACCTCAAGGAATTTCGTGGGTATGGAAGAGTATGAAGATGAAGAAATATTTGCTGAAGAACCACGAGTGACGCTCGTCACCAATAATGGGTGTCGCTCGTCACCCATCGAGCACAACCCCGACCCCGACTCTTCACAAATTGGTGACGACCGTCACCAGGTGGGTGACGCTCGTCACCCATATCCAGTGATCAATCCCGACTCTTCCAAAGTGAGTGACGCTCGCCACCATTCCAGTGACGCTCATCACCAGACACCACATGCTGCAGTTTCGCCTAAGACTTCAGATAATGCTAAGGAGACCGTGTATAAACCCAAGATACCCAATCCTAAACATCCTAAGAAGTCTAAGCAAGAGCTTGAAGATGCAAGATGCAAGGCTATCATGGACAAGTTGGTAATAGAGATCCCATTGATAGATGCTGTAAGGATCACTCCTGTTATAAGGAGGTATATGAAGAGGATGGTGACCAATAACTTGAGTCTTTAGGTTGGAGCTATGATGATCAACGAGCAGGTCAGTGCAGTGATTCAGAACAGAGTTCTAGAGAAGCTTTCAGACCCAGGAAGCTTTGTTTTAGACTGCACTATCTTCAATGACAAGTTTGAGAGGTTATTGTGTGATCTTGGTTCTAGTGTGAACCTCATGCCTCATTCTGTTGCCAAGAGTTTGGGGATGACCGATTTTAAGGCTACAAGGATATCTCTTGTCCTAGCTGATAGATCAGTCAGAGTTCCTGAAGGAGTGATAGAGGATGTTCCTATAAAATTAGGAGATTGTATGATCCCTACTGATTTTGTGGTTCTAGAGTATGGAGAAGAGCCCATAGACCCCTTGATTCTTGGCAGACCCTTCTTAGCTACTGCAGGAGCTATTATTGACGTCAGGAAGGGTAGAATAGAGCTGAATGTTGGCGATTTAGTGATGAAATTAGAAATGGACAAGCTGATGAAGAGGCCAACCATAGATCGACAGACTTTTTATGCGGATGTTCTCACAAACATTGCTGATCAGATCTTCCATTAGATGAGTTCAGAGGATCCCTTAGAAAGGGCATTGACCACTTCTACAGCTGAGTATGAGCATTTAGATGCTGCTGCAACAGGCTACACAAAGATGATGGATGCTACTGCACAAGTGATGCAACTGGTTACACATGATGAGCTTGTCTCCACATCTGCAAAAGCTGCCACAATGGGTGATTGGTCTGCAGCAAAGGCACCAAAAGTTGAGCTTAAACAGCTCCCTGCAGGGCTAAGGTACGTATTTCTGGGAGAAAACTCCACCTATCCTGTTATTGTTAATGCTTTATTGAACAATGCAGAGCTCACCCTTTTGCTAAGTAAGCTGCGAAAATTTCGCAAAGCTCTTGGCTATTCTCTTGATGACATTTCAGGTATCTCCCCAGACTTGTGCATGCATAGGATACACTTGGAGGATGAGTCGAAATCATCAGTTGAGCACCAGAGGAGGCTGAATCCGAATTTGCAGGATGTGGTCAAGAAAGAGATCATGAAGTTGTTGCAGGCTGGTATCATCTATCCTATATCAGACAGTGCTTGGGTGAGTCCAGTGCACGTGGTGCCTAAGAAAGGAGGTGTCACAGTGGTAAAGAATGACAAGGATGAGCTGATTCCGACCAGGACTGTGACAGGACACAAGATGTGCATAGACTACAGGAAACTGAATGCAGCAACAAGGAAGGATCATTTTCCTCTGCCTTTCATCGATCAGATGCTAGAGAGGCTGGCGAATCACAAGTATTACTGCTTCCTTGATGGGTATTCAGGCTTCTTTCAGATCTCCATCCATCCAGATGATCAGGAGAAGACCATTTTTACTTGTCCCTATGGCACTTTTGCATATCGCAGAATGCTTTTTGGGCTGTGTAATGCTCCTGCAACCTTCCAAAGATGCATGATGTCGATTTTCACAGACATGATAGAGAGATTCATGGAGGTGTTCATGGATGACTTCTCTGTTTATGGGTCCTCTTTCAAGAACTGCTTGGATAATCTGTGTGCAGTTCTGCAGAGATGTGAAGAGAAGCACTTGGTTTTAAACTGGGAGAAGTGTCATTTTATGGTGCAGGATGGTATTGTACTTGGCCACAGAGTCTCAGGAGACAGTATAGAGGTGGATAGGGCGAAAATTGAGGTGATGACAAGTCTGCAAGCACTTGATTCAGTCAAAGCAGTGAGGAGTTTTCTGGGTCATGCAGGCTTCTACAGAAGATTCATCAAGGATTTTAGCAAGATAGCACGCCCACTTACTGCTCTCCTCTGCAAGGATGTGAAGTTTGAGTTCACAGAAGAGAGCAAATCCACCTTTGAACAGATCAAACAGGCTTTGGTTACAGCCCCTGTTGTGCAGCCTCCAGATTGGGACTTACCTTTCGAGGTAATGTGTGATGCCAGCGATTTTGCAGTTGGAGCAGTGCTGGGACAGAGGAAAGACAAGAAACTCCATGCCATCTACTATGCAAGTAGGACTTTGGATGATGCTCAGAAGAATTATGCAACAACTGAGAAAGAATTGTTAGCTGTTGTGTTTGCTTTTGAGAAATTCAGGCAGTATCTTGTTGGCTCCGAGGTCGTGGTCCATACTGACCATTCAGCACTGAAGTACCAAGGCTGTTAAGATGGATCCTGCTTCTTCAGGAATTTGATATTGAAGTGAAGGACAAGAAAGGGGTTGAGAATGGAGTTTCTGACCATTTATCCCGGATTCAGGTCGAAGACAGTGTTCCAATCAATGATTTCTTGCCTGAAGAGAATGTGTACTTGGTAGAAACCAGAGAACAGGAGGAAAGTATTGAAAACCTGCAGTTTTCACGAAATTGCAGGGGAGTGACGAGCGACACCAGGAGGGTGACGCTCGTCACCAACCCAGTTCAGTCGCGACCAAAGTATACAAGAAAGGTGACGCTCGTCACCAATATTGGTGACGCTCGTCACCAATCTCAACACTTATCTGCGATTTGTGCAAGCTTGGGGATGGCTTTTGAAGAACCTGTTTATGCTTTACATGATCCAAAGAGGCCCTGGTATGCTGATATTGCAAATTATCTTGCTGCAGAGGATGAACCACATGATTTCAAAGGCTATGCTAAGAAGAAGTTCTTGAGAGAACTTAGGAGATTCTATTGGGATGAGCCATACCTCTACAAGCATTGTGCTGATGGTATCTACAGAAGATGCTTAGCAGAAGAAGAAGTCCAGGACGTCCTTTTTCACTGTCATGGATCAGAATATGCTGGACACTTTGCTACATTCAAGACTGTCTCTAAGGTATTGCAAGCTGGATTTAGGTGGCCTACTATATTCAGAGACGCCCAAGCCTTCATCACAAGCTGTGATACTTGTCAGAGAAGAGGAAAAATCAGCAGGAGACATGAGATGCCACAGAACTTCATTCTGGAAGTTGAAGTTTTAGATTGTTGGGGTATTGAATTCATGGGACCTTTTCCCTCATCATATGGGAATAGATACATTCTGGTTGCTGTTGATTATGTATCTAAGTGGATAGAGGCGTTGGCTACTCCTACTAATGATGCTGCAGTGGTTTTGAAGCTGTTTAAGACCATTATCTTTCCCAGATTTGGTGTCCCGCGGATTGTCATAAGTGATGGTGGTTCTCACTTTGTCAACAAGGTCTTTGACAAGCTTTTGAAGAAGTATGGTGTACAGCACAGAGTGGCCACGCCCTATCATCCCCAAACAAGTGGACTGGTTGAGGTTTCCAGCAGGCATATCAAGCAGATTCTGGAAAAGACAGTTGGGAAGACAAGGAAAGATTGGTCTGCAAAGCTGGATGATGCATTATGGGCTTACAGGACTGCATACAAAACGCCACTTGAGACTACTCCATTCCATCTTCTCTATGGCAAGGCGTGCCATCTACCAGTAGAGTTGGAGTTCAAAGCAGAATGGGCCATCAAGAAGCTGAACTTCGATCTGAAGCCTGCTGCAGAATGGCGTTTGATTCAGCTCAATGAACTGGATGAGATCAGATATATGGCCTATGAAAACTCCAAGTTATACAAGGAGAGGACAAAGTCATATCATAATAAAAAGATCATCTCCAGGTATTTCGAGCCCAATGACAAGGTATTACTCTACAACTCTCGTTTACAGCTTTTTTCTGGTAAATTACGTTCTCGATGGTCAGGTCCTTTCACTGTCAAAGAAGCTCGCCCACATGGTGCAATTGTCCTGATTAACTCCAAAGGAGAGGAGTTCGCTGTCAATGGACAAAGGGTGAAGCACTACTGGGCACAAGCAGAGATTCCAGCAGGACACATTGTGTCTCTGGATCAAGCACCAGCTGTCTAAACAGCCAACCAAAGTCAAGCTAATGACTTTAAACAAGCGCTTAGTGGGAGGCAACCCACTGGTAAGTTGTAGATATAACACTTAATTATTATTTTTGTGCTTAGGATTAGTAATTAGATTAATATCATTAAAAAAAAAAAAAAAAAAAAAAAAAAAAGGTGGTGACGATCGTCACCCCTATGGTGACGCTCGTCACCCGTCGAAGTCGAGCACGGGTATTAAGTTTTCTCTCTTCTTCTTCCTCGGGCATAACTGTTTTCTCTCTAATCCGTGCGGATTTTGCTCCTCTTTCTGAATATCCACTCGGTTTTTAAGATCTGCAAGGTATGTGTTCGGAATCCCTAATTTTCAGTCCGCCATAGGTTCGGTAAAATCCGATTTTTGACTTGATTGGCTTGATTTAACTGTTGAATCATGGTTAGTTAGGTTGTATTGGAGGAATGAAACCATTTATGTGAGCTTTTATCGGTTGATTTGCATGTTTTGAATTTTCGAGTTCATGATGAAAATTGCAAAAATCTAGAAATTTTGGGTGATTTGGGTTGAACTGATGATTGAGTTGTGTTCCTGGTAGTGCTGTAGTTGATCGCCATCAGTTAATTCACCTTGATTGGTTGATTTTTCGAACTTTGAAAAATTTGCTAATTTTTGTGATGTTTTTGGTCGATTTTGATCTTCAATTTTCAGATGCCTCGTCAAGAGAAACGACCAAGGCAAAGGTCATCTTCAAGCACTGCAACAGGGTCTACGGATTCCTTCAGTCAGCACCCGGTTTGCAGGCCCCCATGGCCCAAACGAGAAGATCAGAAAATAGTCTCAGGAGTGGCTTGGGCAGGGACTCCGAAGCAGGAAGTGTCCTGAGACACTTGTGTATTCCGTGATATTCAGGAAGAGTGGGATGAATATGACACGCTGTTCTACAATGCGTGGTTGGGAGTTAAGATTATCCCCACTCGGTTCGCGGATTCTGCTGTTCTGCAGAAGATGGGGATCTTCGAGGAGGTTGTTCAGATTCTGGAGCGCATTTGGATGGGGACTATGCCGTTCCAGCAGTATGATCTGTACCCAGATTTGGTACGCTAGTTTCTCTCTACAGTTCGCGTCTACTACGCGAATGAGCTGGCAAAGCGTGCGCAGGAAGGCACGATGACGTTTCTGATCCGAGGAGTTCGATACCGGATCAGTCTGATGGAGCTTTGTGGGATATATGGCTGCTCTGACCATCCCACAGGCGTTCTCCTTCCCTCTCAGTGGACCTATATGCGGACATTCTGGTCCAAGTTCGGGAATGGAGTCTATGACAGCAAGACTAGCACGCAGATAGAGGTTCGACATCCGGTTTTGAGGTACATTCTGCGCCTCTTTGGTCACACTATTTTGTGCAAGTCTGCGCCCAACAAGACTCGAGTCAGTGAGCTGATTCTCCTCTACTATCGACTTTATGAGATGCTGGATGATTCGATAGTTGTTGATAGTATGGTTCGCACCAACTTAGGCGCTGTTTTCGCTGAGCATCTGGTCTCCTTGAAGACCAAGCCATTCACCAGTCCAGGGGAGAAGACTGAGAGTGTTGGCAGCCTGCTGACCCCGATCTTCCATTGTTTTCAGATCGATGTCACACCTTGCAGTCTGTGCACTGACAGATCACTTATGGATGACCAGTATCTGCGCCATGTCACTTGGATGAAGATTGGAGTTGTCTGGACTTTCACTACCACTTCTGGAGAGTATGTTGGCATTAAATTGCTACAGAGAGCCTTCACTACTATTCAGGGAGATCCACGCCAGCTATTCTTCATGCCAGCACGGACTCTTCTGCGCCCCTTGACTCTGCGCCCTGCTAGAGCTGCTACAGCTGGCGCCTCTGCTTCTACTGCCGTTGCTACTGATGCTGGACCTTCTACACGCCAGAGTGGTTCTTCTACTGCTTTCAGGCGTCCTCCACGACCACAGACACCCATGGATATGGCTGCTTTTCAGGAGTATGTCATTGACAGCTTTGAGGGACTATGGGATGCTGTTGCTACACTTAGCAACTGTGGTTGTGTCCGCCCCGATTACACCACTGAGCCTTGCGAGGATGAGGATTGAGGCTTCACTATCTGGTTACTTGTTCCTTTTACCCTTTTATTTTTCTTTTTCTTGAGTCATTTTTATGTTTTCTTTGAGTCAGTTGTCAGTTTCTTAGATGATGTTTTGTGAGATTGTTGAACCAGGTTATTTTTGCTATGTTTGGATGTTGTTAATTATGTGTTTGAATGCTCAAAAAGTCTAACTTTCGAGTACATAGGCAAACACTTCGTTAATTAACATCTGACATAAGAATTGGGCAATACAGGTCGTGGTGACGCTCGTCACCAGACTGGTGACGCTCGTCACTCGATCCCACGCGAGGTAACACTTTTCTGACTTGGTTTTTCGACTTCTCATTCATTTTTCTGACCAACTCTTGGCTTAATAACACTGGGGACAGTGTTGTTTAAGTCTGGGGGAGGTGGTTACTGACGTTGTGTGCTTTGTGTCATGTCTATAGAGTCTTAAAGTTGAGTCAAAAACCTATTTTTCTAGAGTCAAAATTTTTGAAATTGTCAGTTTTTCTTGGAACTAACCATAGGACGTTTTTGCTGATAAGAACCATTGCAACAGTAGTTGATTACAAGTCTCACTAAGTTGAAAGTCATAGGTAGATCACTCTAGCAATGAAGGTTGTAGTATAGTGGTAAGTATTCCCGCCTGTCACGCGGGTGACCCGGGTTCGATCCCCGGCAACGGCGCCAAAAACTTGATAGGGCTCAGGTTTTACCCAAATAAAACTACTGTAAGTGCACATCAAAAGCAGTTGTAGTACAAGGGATATCGAAATCCCAAGAGAGTAATGCAGACTACACTATCGAATGTAGATTCGGATTCAGCTAAGCAAGATATGATGTATGTAATGCGAATGAATAAATAAAAGTAAGCAAACGATTTTGTAAGATGATCTAAGTTCCAGAAAACTAAAAGCGCTAAGTCAGGGCAGTTCGCAGGTTGAATCCAAGAATGTATGACGCAGGAAATCAGGAATGATTAAGAACCGTTTTAAACATGAATCACTGATGTATAACTAATCAATTCTCATTGCAAATGTTATCTTTGCCTAAATCACAGAGTTTTAAATCTCTTTGTAAACTCTAACAACCTAAGCATGCACGAATGATTAGATTCAATTGTTTACAAAACTCCTAAGCCAAATCTCTTTTCACTAAGTTGCTTTTCTCATCAAATACAAGTTCAGGTTATGAATAATGCTCTCACATATATTTAACAACCTAAGATTTTCGGATTCCTAGATGATGTGTCTCATAAATTCGATTTTAAAGCAAGTAGAGATGAAAAACCATAAGATATTCCTAATAGATAGCGATTCTACAATCTTTTCATCAACCTTTGAGAAACCCTAACTTAACTAGCAGATTACTCAGACATGATTATGAGATCACAAAACATAACTGAATAAAATTGCATTAAGAGAAAGAGTAAGAAATAAAGGGGGTTTGAAATCTTCTCAAAAGAGTACAGGATTTGTCTCCCCAAAAAGCTCTGAATAAATCTCTCGCTAAGCTCTCTGAATTCTCAAAAACTAAGATAATAGCCAACAATGGCCGAAAAACCTAATAATTAGAGGCTAAACACGATCTGAGGTCTTCATGTAAATAAAGGAACTTCTGGGCCAATTCTGCAAATCTTCTTCATACTTTTAATAAAACAGCCACGCTCCTTCCTTGATGGGTGACGAGCATCACCAAAGGTGGTGACTAGCGTCACCATAGGTGATACTTTCTGCTTCGAGCTTGGTACTTCGTGGCTTCCACCCAGAATGCTCCATAAGGTTCCAAAGTCTCCAATTATGCTCCAGACATGCTATAACCTGCAAAGACTCTTCTAGGACTCTAAAAAGACCAAAAAGACTCAATAAAAAGGACTTATATCATGGTTAAAAACCATAAAAATCATGATATATCACTTTGCTTTCCTTATTCTTCTTCACTAGAGTGTCCTTGAAGAATTTGGCGCATTTAGGCATCATTGCGAGGTAGTCAACAAGAGGAAGCTTGATCTCCACGTCCTTAAGATGCTTCTCAAAGAGGATTCTATGCTTCTCTATGAGTTGCTTCTTGAAACGGCCAGGAAAAGGCAGCTTACGTACATACGGTGGAGGCACATAAGCATTCTTCTCCTTAGTAAATTGCTCAGCTTTCTTCTCAACAACTGCTTTTTCTCCTCTTCTTGGCCCTTGGATCCAAACGTTGTTAAAGTTAATCTCATCATCAGCTGAAGGCTTACCCTCCCCCTCTTGAATTACAACGTCCTCGTTGTTCTTAGTAGAGATCGGAGGTTCTAGCTCTTTGCCGCTTCTCAATGTTATGGCATTAGCATACTCCTTAGGATTCTGCTCACACTTGCCCAGAAGACTATTCTGACCACTTGTACTCGCTTTCCCCTTCTCAAGTTGCTTGATCTTGTTGTTTAAGTTGGTGATCTGAGTGGAGAAGTCAGTGAGAGACGAGTTTAGACGAGTGTTCATCTCGGCGAACTTCTGATTTGTAGAGGCTTGCCCTTGTATCAGCTGTTGAAACATTGCTTGAACCGGATCAACTTGTTGTTGCATCGGCTGTTGCTGCTGAGGTGCAAAGCCCGGAGGGTAGTTAGGCGTATAACCCTTGTTACTTTGATGTTGCCCTTGGAAGTTGTTCTGCCCTTGACCTTGGAAACCACCACTTGGCTGAAAACCCTTGTTGTAAGGGATGAAAGGTTTTGCTTGTTGAGCAGGGTACACTTGATCCTTAGGGTTGGCAACGTTGGTGCTTCGGTAGGAGAGGTTGTTGTTCTGGTTGTAGCCTTGGTTGTAGCCTTGAGGTTTGTAGTTGTTCTGTCCCGCCACCCAATTGGCTTCTTCCTGGCTCAACTCAAGCTCCTTTTGATTCTCATCAGCTTCACCAACAAAGTGAACATGCTTCTGATTGGCTAACACCAGCTTGTCTATCTTCTCATGCAAAGATTTCAGCTCCTTTTTGTGAGACTCTAGCTCTGATCCTCTCGGTGCACGGTCATAGTCCTCAGCGTAGTTGCCATCACTCAATGTGAAATTTTCTATCAGCTCCATACCCTCTTCTACCTCCTGACCAAGGAAGTTCCCTTTGCTAGCTGTGTCAAGCAACAACCGGATCTTTGGTGAAGCTCCACGGTATATGGTGCTGAGTTGGGTCTCCTTGCTGAAACCGTGATGAGGACATTGGAACGTGTAGTATTTGAAACGCTCCATTGCCTCGTTGAATGTCTCATTGTTTCATTGAGTGAAGCCGCTGATTTCGCTTCTCAACCGTGTTGTCCTGGTGCTAGAGAAGAACTTTGAGAGAAAGGCCTTCTTGCACTCGGCCATGATGTGATGGTGCCTTGTGGGAGGGTCTTCTCCCAATGCCTAGCTTTGTCTCCGAGTGAAAAGGGAAAGAGACGCAGCTTGAAAGCATCTTCGGATATGCCATTGATCTTGATCATCCCACATACTTGCTCGAAGTTGTCAAGGTGCTCCAAGGGATCTTCCATTGCTAAGCCGTGGAACTTGTTGTTTTGCACAATGGAGATGAAATCTGGCTTGATCTCGAAGTTGTTGTTTTGTACAGGAGGAGGAGTGATCCCAAACCTATTGTGATGAGTATTGGGAGCATCTCCGGCTCCTATGATCCTTGGGGGTCTAGCCGCGTGTTGGGGGTATCCATTGCCCCTTCCTACTGCCCCGTGAGCTGGAGGAGGTCCTTCTGGATGCTCGTGTTCAGCCATAGCTTCAAAGTCAACCAAACCGTGCTGAACAATCTCCTCAAAGGCTCTGGCTTGTTCTCGGACTCTTCTTTGCCGTGAGTGACCAAGCTGATGAATATTTTCCAAATGTGGAAGTAGATTGTTATCTCCCCGTGAACGAAGATTCATATACCTGAAAACACACGTTGGAGAGTAGAATGATTAGTAACTTAAACAAGGTAAAAAGAGTAGACTAAGTCTTAGCAAAGACTTAGTCTTTGCTAAGACCCAAATCTCTATGTTCTCTAAACAATCCTAGGATGGCAACGGCGCCATTTGATAGACACTTTATTTGCAAGGGTGAGAATGCAATGAGGTTATCAAACTCAAATGTAAGACAGGTTGTAGTACAGCATGCAAGAGAGAGTCAATCCATACCTAGGATGATAGAAAATGCAAAGAGAATATAAGGACTAATGCAAATCTAAGCGAAACAAGATAGGTTATGAGAAAATCTCTAAAATCTAGATGCAGCAACTAAATGGAATGCAACCTATTTTTAAATTACCAGGAATGATCAAACTACCACGAGGATTAAACAGAATAATTAAAGGACGAAGCCTCGAATTACTAAAATTCAACTAGTGGATCGACCATGAGATCGACCACTAGATCGAGCAATAACAATCGATCTCGTCTAAAAATGCAAGAACAGTAAAACTAATGACCATGATGCTATCAAAGATCAAGCGAAAGACGAGAGAAGATGTAAAGATACTAAAAGAGAGGGCTTAGGGTTGAGATTCATGGTCAGGGGTTTCAAAGGTTTGACCTTGAGTTGAAAACTTTAAATCGACTCACTTTGTGAGGATCTCTAAGCCTTGAAAACTAAGCAAAGATCTATCTGTGGCTTTCGGTATAGATCACTCCTTCATCCTCTCCTCCAAACCCATGGCTTTTGGTGGAAAGAGAGGTCGAAGGGCATGGAAAACAGATTTCAAATAAGTGGTTTAACTAGTCCCCCAAACTTCCATGGCTTTTTGGAAGGGGTAACTAGTCTCTAGGGTGTGATCTTCCGAGGTCCCTGAATCCTGTCAAGGTATGGAACCTCTCGGATCATGAAGCTCTTGGCGTGAGAGTCTTCAAGCATTGAGAGCTCAACACCCTAGAAGAGATAGCCATTAAAACACTTAGAAAACCTCAAGATCGAAACCCTTTTAGACCCCTTAATCCTCTCAACCCCGAACCCAAGTAAACTACTCACTACACATAAGGTAAATCAAGCAAAGCATGGAGTAGGAGACGATGAACATGAAAAGAAAACTAGATTCAGATGAAAACGATTCGATTACAAGCTTAAGAAAACTCAAAGTTCGACAATCGTCTCCTTCGTCCAAACCAGAGAGAAAAACATAAAAAGATAAGGATGGAAAAGTTGTGTGGGAAAAGGACGTCGCCGCCTTCCCAAAACGGCCAAAACAAGCTGATGGTCCCCCCCCCCCCGCTAGCGGCCAAAAGTGGTTGAAAGGATAGAGATCGACTCCGGGATCGAGCGGTTCTCTCGATCATCTCCGAACATTGTGTCTTCAGCTCGATCTGGGTCTCGATCATCTTTGGCGGATCGAGCGTTGCATCCGATCTTGGTATCGATATTTGGTTGGATCGAGTGGTGTACTCGATCTGGCTCTCGCTCTGCATGGCGTCATTTACGTCCGTACCGTTTGATCGACTGCTTAACTCGATCCACGTCTCGATCATTCTCTTTGGATCGCCTGGTCTTCTCGATCTTCTGGTCGATCACATCCTAGATCGACCGGCCATGCTCGATCTGCTCCTCGATCTCTGATCCTTAGTAAATATCCGAGCTTCCACGAACTGCTACAACAGCTTCAGCACGTCCACGAACCTCCACGACTCCAAAGCAGCCAGAAACAACCTAAACGTGATGCAAATGCATGAAACGCTAACTAATGAGTATTCAAAATGCATGTAATATGCAGTAACATCAATGAGTCACACTCTCCCTGAGGAGCCAGATCAGAAGCTGGACAATGGGTTGGAACTTGAAGATGGTTTGAATGAGGCTGAGAGTTTAATCACCAAGGAAGTGAAACCTCCAACCACACCAAGTGTCAAAAAGAAGAGGAACAGGAAGTCAGCTAGTTAAGAAAAAGAAGCTGATGTCAGTAAGCACATGGGGTCTACCAAAAGAAGGAGGCAGGAGCACCAGCTCCATCAACCTCTTCTCACTAGTAAGGTAAACAAAGTCAAGCTTAGTGACTTTAAACAAGCACACTTGGGAGGTAGTCCCCTGGTATCCTTTGTATATATTAAGCTTTCTAGTTTATTTTTATGTTCAGTTAATGTGTATAGAACCAGGAGTTCGGTTTAGGGATTGAAAAAGTGCATAAGGGACAAAGAATAGGTAGATTCTAGCTACTATCAATCACAATATCGGTCAAGACAAGACCGATACAGACCTTATCGGTCATGCTATCGGTCATGATGTGATCGATAGTAGTAGAGCCAGGATGCTACCAGTCAACCTATCGATCACTTGTGATCGATAGGGAAAGGAGTCTGCCAAGTGAATCCCTATCGGTCTTCGATCATAGACTGATCGATGGAAATGTATCGGTTTTTTTTCGGTCACTCTATCGGTCTAGAGAGTGACCAATACAAAATAATATATAGATGATATATTCCTACCCAAGTTTAGATCCAAACAGACTTGGCAACTTATGAGAGTGGCATCCCCAACAAGGGATTGGTACACGAGTGTGTGGTTCACACATGCCACTCCGAAATATTATTTCATGGTATGGCTAGCAGTGCTCAACAGGCTCTCGACCGGGGATCAAATGCTAAAATGGAACACAACCGCCAGCTCTTCCTGTGTGTTCTGCTCTGATCCCATTGTATCTCGCAATCACCTCTTCTTTGAATGCAGATGGACAACACAGATCTGGCGAGCCCTTACATGCAAGATGCTAGGGCAGAAATACACAGCTCACTGGGAACTCATTCTTTAGCTGCTACTAGATGAATCACAAGGTCTGATCCAAACATTCCTTCTTCGATATGTTTTTCAAGCGACCGTCCACTTGATATGGCGTGAGAGAAATAGCAGGAAACATGGTGAAGCAACTCTCTCCTCAGAACAGCTGGTACAACTTATCGACAAGGAACTGCGGAACCAACTTTCCATTATTCGGCAGCTCAAGGATGTGAGATACGAGAAGGGTCTCGAAACTTGGCTTTTGTATAGTGGATGAAGTAATTTAGATAAACGCCTCTTCTCTTTGCTAAAATATTTAAACATTTGGCCACAAATTTGTAACAATGTTTTTTTGGGTTGAATAAATTTTACATTCATTCAAAAAAAAAAATCAGATATATTTCAGTCAGTGTATCGATCAAGCTAGAGACCTATAAGATTCACAGGAGGGTATCAGTCAGTGCTCTCGATCACTTGTGATCGATAGGCACCCTATCGGTCATTCCTATCGGCCAACCATGACCGATAGCCCGCGAGGTATGTGTTCAAAATTTTTGAAAATTTTTCCCTCTTTTGGTGTGGAGCCAAGGAGGCTTAAATTCAAATTTTGGCTCCTTCCTGACAATTTGCAGAGCTCCTGAGCACCTTTCATTCTAGTCCCCCACCCACTTTTGATTCCTTTGGTTCCCCACTCCTCTCTTAAAATCTAACAATCTCTTCTCTTCACACTTCATTTTACTACTTTTCTCATCAAAATCTGAATTCTTTAGCTATCTCTCTCTCTCTTGTTTATCTTTTCTAAGTGTTCAGAAGCTTCATTAAGGTTTGCTTTCTCCATTATTCATTTCTTGTTCTTACACTTTGCATGTGCTTAAAATTGTTAAAATTACGGTTTTAAGAGCAAATTTTGTTTAGTTTAAGATGTTGTGCTTTGGTTTTCCATGGTGGATATGTTTAAATTGAGCAAGTTTACTGTTAAAACTTTGTTTACGGTTCTTTAATCCTAGTTCTTGCTAGTTTGATATCCCTTTACATGATCATTTTCTCTTTTGCTTAGAGCCACCATGCTAGGTTCACATGCATGAATGTGTTATCTTCATGAACTCTAGCATGTTTAAACTGTTAGCTTGTGATTTCTTCTTGCTTTGTGGGAGTTTAATCTCGTTTAGTGCCTAGATAAACTTCTTTTAGCTTAGAGAAATTCATTTTAAAGCTTTCAGTTATTGTGATAGAAAATATTATTTCTAGGTTGTAAATCAAAGCCCAAACCTCTGTTATGATGCAGTATAGAGGTAAGGGGTATCAATCCAGCCTGGGTTGTAGAAAGAACACAAGGAATGCAAAAGCAAAGCAAATCTAAGCAGAATCAGGTAAATGGATGGTAAAATCGATAAAAACTAAATGCAATGACCAAACTACTACGAAAACTATTTTAAAATCCCTGGAAGAGGGTTAAAAACTACTAGAAAAAGACAGAGAATTAAAAATGCAAAACTACTAATTACTAAAATTCGTGTATCAAAACGGATAAAACAGAGAATTTCTAACAACTTAGAGCAATGACTTTTAATGATTAAAGATGCAAGCTTGATGACTAGAGAATGATAAACTAGAGTTTTAAAATGTTAAAAAGAGGGTTCAAGGTCGAGGGTCATGTTCAAGAGAGTTCAAAGGTTCAAGCTTTGGTTTGAAAACACATAGATCTACTCATTTGATGAGCTTTCTCTAAGCCTTGAGAAACTTAAACTAGGATCATCCATGGCGTGTGGTAAGACCCCTTTCTTCGACGCTTCCTCCAATCTTATGGCATGTAGTGGAAAGATGGGTCAAAGAGCATTAAGCAAAGATCCCAAATAATGGCTTAACTAACCCCCTCTTCAACCATGGCGTTTGGGAGAGGATAGATTAGTCTCTAGGATATGGCTTTCAATAATCTCTGAATCCGGTCAAGGTAAGAGAAACCCTGGAATCATAGAGATCTTTCCAGACTCTCTAAGCTTTAAGACCCCAAATCCTAGAAGAGAACGAGTTAAGGACAAGAAAAATCCCAAAAGCTTAAACCCTTAAACCCTTTGAATCGCTCCAATCTTTAATCCAAAGAAAACTACTCACTACACATAGTTAAAACCGATTCAAATGCAAGGAATGAAACGCTAACCCTGATTAAAGAAAGTGATTAAGGAAAAACACTTAATGATTAACAAGATTCAAGGTTTAAAAACAAGAAAAGCTTAAAGAACAGAACAATGGCTGAAATCGCCTAAGAGAAACTTTAAAAAGATAAGGCAAAGCGTGGGTTCTGAAAGTGATGTCCGCCTTTTTCCCAAAATAGCCAAACAGCCCTAATGATCCCCTCACTACGTTCCAAAAATGAGCTGGCCAGATAAGGTCCCAGAGATTGACTCGGGTGATCGATCTCTGGCTCGATCTTCTTCATGGATCGTATGCTTTTGCTCGATCTTTGAGTCGATATTTGGATGATCGGGTCGTGGTCTCGATCTGGCTCTCGTTCTGCATGGCGTAAACCACGTCCGTACTCACCATCGATCTCCTCACTCGATCTCATCCTTGACCCCTTCTTTGAAACGATCCAGGTCTAGTCGATCTTCTGGTCGATCTCATCTAGATCGACCTGCCTTGCTTGATCCGCTGCTCGATCTCGGGTCCTTTGCATGCATGGTTGAGTTCTCCAAGTGTCCACAAGCTTCCTTTGAATCCTATGCACGTCCACGCAGCCTCCACAACTCCAGAGTGTCTCAAACAACCTGATAATGATGCAAAAATGCAGAAAATATGCAAATGCTAATGCAATGTGCACTTAGGACCTAGGATGAGACATATGGTGCAAACTAGCCTAAAATGAGAGATGAATGCATGAAAACTAACCTTTAATGCATGCTAAATATTCTAAATATATCAGTATATCAACTCCACCAAACTTGCCTTTTGCTTGCCCTCAAGCAAACAAAATTCAAGAAAGGGAGAGAGGTTTAAAAACGGGGGCTCAAATTCCTTGCAAAAGTGTTTTTTCAAATGAATCAATTCAATGGTCCTAGTTCTTAATCCTAAGATGCAATGCACAAACTCATACTCCAAAGAACTTAGCCATATTCATCACATGTTGAATCTCAAATCATGACTCTCATATCCCAAACAATCCAAGAATCCTAACCTTTAACATTCATTAAGATCAAAACCGTGAATCACACTTATACACTTTAAGACCGAATACATTTGGCTTAGGGACAAGGTTATGAGAAAAAAATGATGTCATTTAAATGGGTAATTCAAGAAATGGGTTCTCTCAAAGAAGGTTGAACTTATGCATAATGCTAAAGGTAAAGACAATTGATGCATACATGACTAGACTCTCATCTACCCATATACACTAACAATGACCCCAAACCCCTCTCATTTTTCTTTTCTTTTTCAAGCTCACTCACCCTCCTAATGACTACCCATATCAACAAGGCAATTCGCCAAGCAAAACCCAAATAAAAACACATCATTCTCAACCTTTTTATAGCTAGTGGGATGGTCTTATACATAAACTTAGGTCTTTTATTTTATTTTTGATAGCCTTCTTCTCAAAAATTTTCTATCTTTTCTTTAAACATTTGGCATTTTGGCTCTTTTCTTATTATTTTTCTTTTTTCTTTTTGAGGGCTAACTCTTTTTCTTTTAAACTTAGAGCTTTTAAAACAATACAACCAAGGACCACCCACTTAAAACTATTAAACCATTTTAAACACCAAACTCCTTTTAAGCCGAAAACAAGTAAGCAAGACATCAACTCCCGTGAACCCCCTAGCTTCAATATGCAAAGCTAGCAATCATATGACAGGCTAATCATGTTGCCTAAACCTAACACTTTATGCCAAGTTCAAACCGAAAATAAGGCCTCACAATGATGTCACACAAGAATTTTGGCTTGAAAGGAAGGTAAGGGTCAAGGTAGGAAGTATTATTCAGGCTTACAAGAGAGTGGTGAAAGGGAAAAGAAAGCCTAAATATGTATATGTGATCCATGTATCCTTTTTCAAATGCATAAGTATGATAATTAAGAAGATTCAAATTATGGTTCTCACTTGATAGGAAAGGATTCGATTCATGAATGTTCAACTTAAGCCACGAAAATCAAAACAAATGATCCAAATATGGTTAGAGCTTACTTTCAAAGTGTGAACAATGCATCAAAGAACTACTAACTAGGGCCTTGAAACAATTCATGAGCTTAAAACACTTTTTAAGAAAAACTTTTGCCCCTTATGCAAATGCAAACAACCTAAATGCTTTAAAATTCTAGACTCAATCCTAAAATGTTTAACAGATCAAATGCAAGCTACATGAATTTTTTTGAAAATTTTAAAAACTTTTATGATTTTTATGTTCTTTTCTATGCCTTACATGATGCATGATGACTCAAGGGATGATAACACAAAATAAGATCAAAGAAAACATGTCAAATAACACACACTCTCCCCCAAACATGAATGACACCGTCTCGGTGGCAAACAAATTCAAGAGGAGACAAAACACAAAGCAAAAACTTAAAAAGATGCATGATATTTACAAGGTCGTGAGTTGGTACCTCGGATCTAGTCACGGCTGGAGCTTGAGGATGCTCCAGACTTCCTGCTCTTTCTAGGAGTCTCGTGGGTGACCGCCTTGCCTTTCTCCTTGCTTGTTCCTTCGTGTAGAGAGCGGCGTGCAGCTTGGTTGTCGCCTTGGGGCTCACGGATCACTATCCCACCAGTTGATCTCCTTCTCTTCTCGGGTTGCTCAACTTCTTTGCTTGAAGACGCCTTGGATGAGCTCTTTTGCAAGTCCTTGATCTTCTTAGCAAGCTTTTTAATCATCTTGCTCTGCCACTTATTCACCTTCCGCTGAATCTCTACCACGGAAGCAAGGAACTTCTCGGTTTTGGTCCTTGTCTCAAAGTCAAGCTTAGGGAGGTCGAAGCAGTCTGGCATCACGGCATCTGAGGGAGGTGACTCTGAAGGTGCACGAGCAACTTGAGGCGGCGCAGCTGCGGGACCAAGTGGTGCAAAACACTCCTCATCACTCGGCAAGAACTCGGCGGCTTCCATGCAGTCTAGGCTCGTCTCTTCTTGGTTGGGTAAGATGCACACCTTCTTCTCACGCCCACAGTTGGTGAACAAGTAGGCGTAGAACCCTGGAGCTGACGTAGGACCTAAGGAGTCAGTGTTGCGGATGTATTGCTCGTCCATGTAGGCTCTCTTTGCGCAAGGCTTAAACTCTTGAAGTGGGACTCCAGCTTGTGTGAACAGCGGCGTGAGGAAGCCTCCAATCAGTGCTGAGCTCGCCTTGCATCTCAAGGCCCACGCCTTGTAAAAGAAGAGGCCAAGATACACACATAGTGGATGTCATCGCCAAGCTCATCCTCCATCGGCTCATCATTCAGCCCTCGGTCGCATACTATCTTTTTAATGCCTTGAAAGAGGAAGCACAGCTCATTCTTGGTGACTGTTGGAGCCACGGATCGCCCACTGAAGGTGTTGGCAAGGAGCTTGCGGGCATATATCAGCACGGGGCTGCGAACTTTCTTGATCTTCGCGGTGTTGGCTTGTAGTCATCATCGCAGATCACATCCCAATGATCGTTGGCGGCCTTGAGCTGAGGGAACTCCACTTGCTTGGCTGCTGCGTTGAAGCCGTAGGCTTGGCAGAGCTCGGCTATGGTCAGGTGATAAGCTTGCCTCCTGATCTTGAAGGTGAGGTAACCTTGTGATGGAGTAGGGAGGCTCGGGTTCTCATAAGAAAACTCCAAGGTCAAGAGGAAGTCCAGCGTTGCTTCGGGGTAAGTGGGGCAGTCCATCCTTGACAAGCACGCTAGCCCCATGTCCTTGAGCAACATGTTGAAGTCCTTCAGCAAACCCAGCTTCTCCAGGAGGTCTCGGCTTGCAAACTTTGCGAGTTCGAACCTCAACCTTTCCAGCCTCTTCTTAGCCATTTTCTCCTCCTTACTCCATTTAACCCTCTCTTGCACTACTTGTTGAGCTTCTTCTCCTTGTCCCTCCACATCTCTGCTTCGCTTAGGTGCCATGGTGCCTGAAATTCAGATTCTCAAAGAGGAATATGAGTATAGGCGGCGATAAAGAGAGAAAGACAAGGTAGGAGAGAAAAACTTATAACAATAATTCTGGATTTTTGGGCATTTTATAAAAATTATAGCTAAATAGAGGGAGAAAATATCTAGAGACAGGATCAAATCTAGCAATTTTCTCTAATATTTAGCTACTTCTAGAAATTATCCTAATCCCCTAACAACTAACATTCATCCTAATCCAAATAAAGGAAATTTTCTAAAAAAAAGAAACAAGAAATTTATTAAACCCGAAAATACCTTTAAAAGGATGAATGCAGATGCTCTTAACTTTAAAACAAAGTTCACACTCTCTCTTTACTTATAGAAAACAGCCCGAAACACAAATGGGAGAGAGTGTGAATGCATGTGAATTTAAAGACTAAGAAAACTATGGATTATGCATGTGGTTTTCTGACAAAGTTGGTCAAGGCACATCTTTCATGGTCAAAGATGTTTGCCTTGACCAAGATTTGAATTTAAAATAGGAGGGAAAAAGAAAAGAGAGGGAAAACTTAAACTTACCTCGGCATGAGATCGAGTCAATTTGGTCGATTTTGAGCTCGATCTCATGCCCATGTTGCATCGAGTCGTAGATCGAGTGTGCCCCCTCGTTCCATGATTCTACGTCATTATGGCTAAGCTCCTTGGATCGAGCCACGTGATCGATTTAGGGGTCGTTTTGGCAAGGATCGAGTGGCTGATCGAGTGAAATGATCGATTCAATTCGAGGATCGAGTGAGATCAGTCGATCCACACCTCGTTCTAGACGCATTGGTGGGTCATCCTCTCATGATCGACTGATTCACGCGATTGTCTACTCGATCTCATCTGGATCGAGTGACTTCACTCGATTCACTAACTCGATCTAGTAAAGATCGAGCCAGGATAAGTCGATCTAGCACTCGATCTCTTGCCTCCAACTCTCCTTTCCTTGCCCCTTTTGACTCCAAGATCATGATCTCCAATCCCTTACCCTTTCACCTACACACTTAAACATAAAAAGCATAAAACTGAAATAGAAAGAAAGCAAAAATATGTACAAGATAGACATGGGACCCAAGTGCGCTTTGTTTAACGTCTTTAGCTAGAGTTTACTTGGTTCAGGCTAGGGGTGGGTCTTGGAGAAGCATTGTGGTGCTCTCCTTGCTGCAGTCACTCGCCAAGTAGGGCTTCACTCTGTTCCCATTAATCGTGAAAGCCTTTCCACTCTTGCCAACCAAAATAACCGCTCCATAGGGTAGAACTTCCCTAATTTCAAAAGGTCCACACCACCTTTACTTTAGCTTCCCTGGGAATAGCTTCAAGCGTGAGTTGTAAAGCAAGACCAGATCTCCCTCCTTAAGCTCCTTGAGTACCAGCTTCTTGACATGAACCGCCTTGGTCCTTTCCTTGTAGATTTTGGCCTTCTCATAAGCTTCTAGCCTTAACTCATCAATCCTGTGCCGGCTTGAGACTGAAGTTTATCTGCTTCACTGCCCAGAGTGCTCTATGTTCCAGCTCCACAGGGAGGTGACATGCCTTGCCGTAGAGGAGAGTGAATGGAGTGGTACCTATAGGAGTCTGGAAGGTGGTTCTATACGCCCAAAGGGCATCGTCTAGCTTACTTGCCCAATCATTCCGAGTTGCTCCTACGGTCCTCTCTAAGATAGCCTTGATCTGTCTATTCGAGACCTCTACTTGCCCACTAGTTTGTGGGTGATAAGGTGTAGCTACCTTTTGCTTCACTCCATACTTCTTCAAGAGACCCTCAAACACTTTGTTGATGAAGTGGCCGCCCCCGTCGCTGATCACTACCTTTGGAACTCCAAACCGTGGACAAGTAGAGGTCTCGAATAGCCTCAACCCACCACCTTTGAGTCATTAGTTGGGGAAGCTATAGCCTCAACCCACTTAGACACGTAATCAACTTCCACCAAGATGTATTTGTTGCCGTATGATGATGGAAACGGCCCCATGAAGTGTATTTCCCAAGCATCAAAAACATCAACCTCAAAGATTGGTACCTGAGGCATCTCGTTTCTCTTGGTGATGTTTCCAGCTCTTTGGCAAGCCTCACACGCTTTAACAAACTCATGAGCATCTTTGAATAATGATGGCCACCAAAACCCGGCTTGTAAGACCTTTGTAGCCGTTTTGAAAGAAGCAAAATGCCCACCATAAGACGAACCGTGACAATAAAGGAGAATGTCTTTGGCTTCCTCTCTTGAAACACATCTTCTGTATAAGCTATCTACTCCCCTCTTGTACAGATAAGGCTCGTCCCAAAAGTAATGAGAGATGTCTCTCATGAACATCTTCTTATGATAATGATCAAGGTGAGTAGGCTCTTTTCCACAAGCTAAGAAGTTGACTATATCCGCATACCAAGGTAGGTCTTCTTCCTTGAAGCTAAAAACTTCTTCAAACTGATCCTCTAGCCGTGCACATACAACAGTGTTGACCATCATGAGCTGCTCCTCAAGAAGTGAATCATCCAAAGGTAAGACATCATTCACCCTCATCCTTGAGACGTGATCAGCAACACCATTATCTATGCCCTTCTTGTCCTTGATCTCCATATCAAATTCTTGTAGAAGAAGGATCCACCTTAAGAGTCTCGGTTTGGTGTCTTTCTTGGAGTAGATGTACCTCAAAGCAGCGTGATCTGTGTAAACAATGACCTTAGAACCCACCAAGTATGATATGAACTTCTCAAAAGAAAAGACAACGACTAGTAACTCCTTCTCGGTGGTAGCATATCTCACTTGCGTGTCATCCAAGGTATGGCTGGCATAGTAGATTACATGCAGCCTCTTGTCTTTCCTCTGACGTAGAACAGCTCCTACGGCGTAGTCACTCGCGTCGCACATGATCTCGAAGGGTAAGCTCCAGTCTGGTGCTTGCACTATAAGTGCGGTGACAAGAGCTTCCTTAATGGTCTTGAAAGCGTGAAGACACTCCTCATCAAAGACAAAGTCAGCTTCCTTGCATAACAGCCGTGTAAGAGGGTGAGCTATCTTGGAGAAGTCCTTTATGAATCTCCTGTAGAAGCTGGCGTGTCCCAAAAATCTCCTTATACCCTTCACATTAGCCGGAGGCTCCAAGCTCATCATGACCTTAATCTTTGCTTAATCAGCCTCTATCCCTTGCTCATAAATGTTGTGACCGAGTACAATCCCTTCCTTCACCATGAAGTGACACTTCTCCCAGTTCAGCACCAAGTTTGTCTCCTCACATCGCTTGAGTACCTTGCAAAGATTTGACAAACAAGCAGAAAAGGATGCACCATACACAGAAAAATCATCCATAAAAACTTCCACCATTTCCTCTATAAGATCAGAGAAGATAGACATCATGCACCTTTGAAAGGTTGCTGGTGCATTACATAACTCAAAAGGCATCCTTCGATAAGCGAAGGTACCATAAAGGGCATGTGAAAGTTGTCTTCTCTTGATCGTTAGGATGAATTGGTATTTGAAAGAAACCACTATAACCATCAAGAAAGCAGTAGTATGGGTGATTAGCTAATCTTTCAAGCATCTGATCAATAAAGGGAAGAGGAAAATGATCTTTTCTAGTAGCTGAGTTAAGCTTCCTATAATCTATACACATTCGATGTCCAGTTATGGTTCTTGTAGGAATCAACTCATCTTTTTCATTTTTAATGACCGTGATACCCCCTTTCTTTGGTACCACATGGACCGGAGAGACCCATGTGATATCACTGATAGGGTATATCACGTCAGCATCTAACAGTTTCAAGATCTCTTTCTTAACTATTTCTTTTAAGTTTGGGTTCAAACGCCTTTGATGTTCAATAGAAGAAGTGTTTTCATTCTCTAAGTGAATCCTGTGAGTACAAAGCATTGGTGAAAGGCCCTTGATGTCACTTAGAGAGTACCCAATGGCCCTTCTATACCTTCTCAACTCCTTAAGGAGTGAGTTCAACTCATCATCACTCAGATTTTCATTCACAATGTCAGGATAAATGTCATTGGATCCCAAGAAAGCGTACTTTAGCCCATTCGGGAGCTTCTTTAGGTCCACCTTTGGGGCTAGCAGCTCGCTCCAGTCCTCCTCGTGGCTTGTGGTGACGTTGCCATCCTCATAAGCCTCCATAGAACCCGAGTCATGAGCTTTCAGGCTGCTCTCTTGAACTGTTGTTTCCTCAGAGATCGAGTCATCCAGTCGATCTTCCCCTCGTTCTGGTCCGGATCGATTGCATTCTCTCGATTCACTTACTCGATTTGATATGGAACGAGCAGGAGATCGAGTTGCTGAGTCGTTCTCTGAACTGATCGAGTTGGCTCTCTCGATCTTCTCATCGATTTCTTTTCTGGATCGACCAATCTTCTCGATCTTCTTATCGATCGTTGTCCTGGATCGAGTGATCCCGTCGATTTCCTGATCGATCTCTAGGCATCCGCCTTCATCTTCTTTCACAACAATGCGAGAATCAAAGACGTGAACGCACTCTTGGGTCTGCTCATTCAGGAAGCCATACTCTCCACACTCTTTAGTTAAAGCTAGCTGAAGGTGATCCTCTTATGCTAACTCCTCAAGCAACTCATCGGCTAACTCATCCAAAGTTTCAATGTAGAAGGCTTGCCATTCAATGGTTGGCTTCTTCAAGACTTCATTGATGTCAAAATCTAGCTAGATGTCTTTACCCAAGTGTAGAGAGATCTTGGCATTCTTCACGTCAATGATGGCTCCAGCAGTTGCTAGAAACGTCCTACCAAGGATTAGAGGATCCTTTGGCTCTTCATCCATTTCAAGAACAACAAAATCATTCGGCACGTTCACACCACTGATCCTCACGGGCAAGTCTTCAAGCATACCCACACGGAGCCTTATGCTTCTATCAGCCAGCAAGAGAGATATCCTACACTCCTTAAGCCTTGTAAAGCCTAGCTTCTTTGCAATGGAGTGAGGCATAAGATTGATACTTGGTCCTAAATCACATAAGCAACTATCAAACTTCAAAGGTCCAAGAGCACAAGAGATGGTGAATGATCCTGGATCTCCTAGCTTCTTAGGAACAATCTCCTTGTGAATAATAGCACTGCACTCTTCACTAAGCACCAAAATTTCTTCACTCTCCTTGCTCTTCTTAGTAAGAGTATCCTTGAAGAACTTGGCACATTTAGGCATCATGGCCAAACAATCAACTTACGGCAGCTTGATCTCAACATCTTTCAAATGCTTCTCAAAGACTGCACTATGCTTCTCAAGCAGCTGCTTCTTGAACCGTCCAGGGAAAGGAAGCTTTGATTTGTAGGGTGGAGGTACAAATGCATCTTTCTCTTTTCTCACCTCCTCTACTTTCTTCTCTAAAACGGCTTCTTTGCCTTTCCTTGGTCTTTCAATCCACACATCGTTAAAGGTGATCCCATGATCATTCGAAAGCTTACCCTCCCATTCTTGAACAACAATGTCCTCATTTTCTTCAGGTGCAGTCCTCGGTGGTAGCTCTTTCCCACTTCTCAAGGTAATAGCGTTTGCATACTCTTTGGGGTTTTGCTCACACTTCCCGGGTAAGCTTCCTTGACCGCTTGAACTGGCTTTGCCTTTCTCTAACTGTTTGATCTTGTTGTTCAGGTTGGTGATCTGAGTAGACACGTCAGTTAGGGAAGAGTCTAGCCTGTTGTTCATGTCAACAAACTTCTGATTTGTGCTTGCTTGTCCCTGAAGCAACTGTTGAAACATTGCTTGAACCGGATCTTGAGGAGGTGGTAGAGCTTGTTGCTGTTGAGGCATGAAACTAGGAGGAAACACAGGAGAGTAAGTCTTGTTTCCTTGCTGTTAAGGACCTTGAAAGTTGCCCTGTCGCTGCCCTTGATATCCACTATTGCTTGGAAAGCCGCCTTTGTTATAAGGGACAAAGGATTTGCCATGTTGTGCAGGATATACCTGATCTTTAGGATTCTCCACGTTAGTGCTTCTGTAGGAGAGGTTGTTGTTTCCCTGATAACCTTGAGCATATCCTTGTGGCTTGTTGTAGTTGTTGCCTCCAACCCAATTAACCTCTTATTGGCATTGCTCTAGCTCATCGAATACATCCGCAGCTTCTCCTACAAAGTGCACTTGTTTTTGATTCGCAAGCACTAGCTTATCAATCTTCTCATGTAGCGACTTCATCTCTTTCTTGTGAGCTTCTATATCAGCTCCTCTTGGTGCTCGGTCATAATCCTCAGAATAGTTCCCATCGCTTAAAGCCAAGTTCTCTATGAGCTCCATTCCTTCTTCAACATTTTGCCCAAAAAAGTTTCCCTTACTTGCTGTATCAAGTAACATGCGAATCTTTGGGAGTGCTCCTCTATAGATTGTGCTCAAGAGAGTCTCTTCACTGAATCCATGATGAGGGCAAGCTATAGTCTAGTCTTTGAACCGTTCCATAGCTTCATTGAAGGTCTCATTCTGCCTTTGTGTGAAGACGCTAATCTCACTTCTTAGCCTTGCTGTTCTTGTGCTTGAGAAAAACTTGGACAGGAAGGCTTTCTTGCAATCAGCCCATGAAGTGATGGTCCCCTGAGGTAATGTCTTCTCCCAGAGCCTTGCTTTATCCCCAAGAGAGAAAGGGAAAAGCCTTAGCTTAAAGCTGTCCTCCGAGATGCCATTGATCTCTATCGGCCCATAAACTTGCTCTAACTTGTCAAGATGCTCCAAAGGGTCCTCCATTGCAAGCCCATTGAACTTGTTGTTTTGAACCATTGAGATGAATCCTGGCTTGATCTCGAAGTTGTTGTTTTGCACTGGTGGAGATGTGATTCCAAAGCGATTATGATGTGTATTTGGAGCATCACCAGCACCAATGATTCTCGACTGCCTTAGAGCGTGGTTGGGGTTTCCAATGCCCCTAGAACCAGCAGCACGGTGAAGTGGAGCTTCTTCTTGGTCTTGCTCAGCCATAACCCAAAATTCAGCTAGACCAGGTTGCTCTATCTCTTCAAAGTTCTGTTCTTGCTCTACTATCCTTCTATGCCTTGCACTTCCGAGTTGGTGAATATTGTCCAGTGGTTGTAGAAGATTATTGTCACCACTGGACCGCAAATTCATGTACCTGAGAAGACAAACAGTAAGGTAGAGCAATGAGTAAACAAAAGAAAAGTAAAAGGCTTAGTCTTTACTAAGCTCCAAATCCTAATGCTTCCTAATCAAACCCAAGATGGCAACAACGCCGTTTGATAGACAAGATTATTTCTAGGTTGTAAATCAAAGCCCAAACCACTGTTATGATGCAGTATAGAGGTAAGGGGTATCAATCCAGCCTGAGTTGTAGAAAGAACACAAGGAATGCAAGACCAAAGCAAATCTAAGCAGAATCGGGTAAATGGATGGTAAAATCGATAAAAACTAAATGCAATGGCCAAACTACTACTAATACTATTTTAAAATCCCTGAAAGAGGGTTAACAACTACTAGAAAAATATAGAGGATTAAAAATGAAAAAATACTAATTACTAAAAATTGAGAACCAAAACGGGTAAAACAGAGAATTTCTAACAACTTAGAGCAATGACTTTTAATGATTAAAGATGCAAGCTTAATGACTAGAGAATGATAAACTAGAGTTTTAAAATGCTAAAAAGAGGGTTTAAGGTCGAGGGTCATGTTCAAGAGAGTTCAAAGGTTCAAGCTTTGGTTTGAAAACACATAGATGCACTCATTTGATGAGTTTTCCCTAAGCCTTGAGAAACTTAAACTAGGATCATCTATGGCGTGTGGTAAGACCCCTTTCTTCGACCCTTCCTCCAAACCTATGGCATGTAGTGGAAAGATGGGTCAAAGAGCATTAATCAAAGATCCCCAATAATGGCTTAACTAACCCCCTCTTCAACCATGGCTTTTGGGAGAGGATAGATTAGTCTCTAGGATTTGGCTTTCAAGGATCTCTGAATCCGGTTTAGGTAAGAGAACCCCTGGAATCATAGTGATCTTTTCAGAGACCCTCTAAGCTTTAAGACCCCAAATCCTAGAGAATAACGAGTTAAGGACAAGAAAAATCCCAAAAGCTTAAACCCCTAAACCCTTTGAATCGCCGCAACCTTTAACCCAAAGAAAACTACTCATTATACATAGTTAAAACCGATTCAAATGCAAGGAATGAAACACTAAAAATGATTAAAGAAAGCGATTAAGGAAAAACACTTAATGATTAACAAGATTCAAAATTTAAAAACAAGAAAAGCTTAAAGAACAGAACAATGGCTGAAATCGCCTAAAGGAAAGCTGGAAAAAAAATAAGACTAAGCGTGTGTGTCCAAAGTCATGTCCCCCCTTTGCCCAAAATAGCTAAACCGCCAAATGGTCCCCTCACTACGCTCCAAAAATGAGCTGGCCGGATAAGGTCCCAGAGATCGACTCGGGTGATCGATCTCTGGCTCGATCTTCTTCATGGATCGTCTGCTTTTGCTCGATCTTTGAGTCGATCTTTGGATGATCGGGTCGTGGTCTCGATCTGGCTCTCGTTCTGCATGGCATAATCCACGTCCATACTCACGATCGATCTCCTCACTCGATCTCATCCTCGATCCCTTCTTTGAAATGATCCGGGTCTAGTCGATCTTCTGGTCGATCTCATCTAGATCGACCTGCCTTGCTCGATCCGCTGCTCGATCTCGGGTCGTTCGCATGCATGGTTGAGTTATCCAAGTGTCCACAAGCTTCCTCTCAATCCTATGCACGTCCACGCAACCTCCACAACTCCAGAGTTTCTCAAAAAACCTGATAAAGATGCAAAAATGCAGAAAATATGCAAATGCTAATGCAATGTGTAGTTAGGACCTAGGATGAGACATATGGTGCAAACTAGCCTAAAATGAGAGATGAATGCATGAAAACTAACCTTAAATGCATGTTAAATATTCTAAATATATGAGTATATCATATTGGTTTCTCAAACCTTTGTTCTTGTACTTATAGTATCTTTAAGCTTTGATTTTGTAGGTACCATGGGTAAAACAAGAGTAGCTGCTGGAAGCAAGACAAAGGCACATCAGGAGGAAGCGCCCACTTCTCGTAGAGCAAGAAGGGATAAAGGAAAGGGTGCTGCTGCTGAACACTCATCAAAGGCTGCTGGAAAGAAACCAGTTGGAGACAAGGGCGCCAAGCAGAAAGGAAAAGGAAAAACTGTGGAGGAGGAAGTCCCACACCATGAGCCAAGTGCTAGGGAGCTCATGGAAGCTTTCAACCAGTGTACCTTCAAGCCAACCAGATACCCTTGTGCCAACACAATGAAAGCACTTGGGATCTAAATGGACAGCAAGTGCATCTTTGAACACATGGGGCTTAGCGAATTGATGTTAAAGCCACTTCCCTTTTACCAGCAGCTCACTTATCAATTCCTCTCTACTCTCAAGGTGGTTTGGATATGATGAAAGTGAGCTCCCCAACAAAGATGGATGGATCTCCTTCAAGCTTGAAAGGCAAAGGCTCACACCAACTTTCCTTGACCTCTCTCAAGAGCTTGGGCTGATGTCTTATGCACAAAGAGTGAACAAGTTCTCAATCACTCAAAAGCAGCACACAAAGCTATGGAGGATGATTGGAGCTGAGGAATTGATAGCTGGCACCACAAGGAACCAATACCTGAAGCATCCTGCAGTGAGATATGCTCACAAGGCGCTTGCAAACACTTTCTTTGCAAGGATGGAGACAACAAACCTCACTGGCAAAGAGAGAGACTTCATCTACACTAGAATGTTTGCACTTGTGGATACCAGCGACAATGGGACACATACAGGCCCACCACGCAGATTCCCATGCTTTGTGAGATTACTGATGGAGCAGCTGCTGACCTATCATAGCAGGGTTTTAAACAAGGGGAAAAGGGAGAAGAATCAACAGCTTCACATTGGACGAATTGTGACTGCTGTTCTAATAGCCAGTGGTGTGGACTTTGAAGGAAATGTTGATGATGCTCTAGGTCCTTTAGGGATAGATATGGACTACCTTAGGAGAAGCCATTACACTGAGAAGCGCATTCAGACAAGCATGTCTACAAGTTCCTCAATGAACTCCAAGAGCCAGCAAGAGTCCTTCTCCCTAATCCAAGGCTTACCTCCTTCACCGCAAGGAGCAACATCAGTTTCAATCCAAGTGATGATCAGCTCTACCAAGGCGGCCCTGTCCCTGAAGAAAGAGAAGAAGCTAGTGAGGAAGAAGAACAAGAAGAGGTTGAAGAAGAAGTAAGAGAAGAGAGAAGAGAAGAAGGTGAAGAAGAAGTACATGAAGATGCTACTGCTGGCGCTGAAAGCCAATGGGAAATACAAGAAGAAGGAGATGAGCTTGATGAAGAAGAAGTGCTGAACTACAGCTCAAAGCAGTTCCACTTCAAACCTTACGGAGGCCTAAGCCAAGAGAGCTCTATGAAGTCTGCTTATGAACACATCAACACCCTTCAAAATGGGTGTAAGTGGCATGACAAAGCCATAAGGAGTTTGGTGAAAATTGTTAACGGGAAGTTCAGGAAGAACAAAGCTACATCAGCAGGAGCTTCCCATCAGAGCCACACTCATGAGCACACTTCTCATCAAGAAGAGCCTATGCCACAATCTGACCCAACTGAAAAAAGAGGAGGCTTTTTGGAACCCCCATGGAAGACATTCCTTTCATGCACAGCCAAGTGATCAATGGGGAACATGGGCACAACCAAGGGCTTCATCATATGAGCCAAGGTCCCATATTCCATCAGCAAGGGAACCAACTCCCATCCTTTCTGAGGTTCAACAAACATGGCAATGGGGTCACCAAGGTACTTCTTCTCAAGCTGAGCAATTATGGTCAAGCTGGGTTCCCCCACCACAAGAAGCAGCGCCATAGGAGAGCTAGCAAGTCTCCTCACACATCTGGATACTCCCACCACTCCACTTATTAAACAAGGTACCACATCCTATCCATTGTCTATACCATTGCATTTTTTTCCAACTCTGTATTATACTTTGTTGCTTCTCTCTCTCATTGCTTTCATTACACAAGGGACAGTGTAATTTAAGTGTGGGGGAGAGATTTAGGGTTTGACTTTGTGTTTTATTTTCTTTGTTTTTTATTTTCTTTCACTTTGAGTCACATGCATATCATGCACTCATCTAGGGCATAGAAAAACACAAAAAAATCGAAAAATTTGAGAAATTTTGCATTTTTGCAAACCAAAAAGAAAGCATATAGTTGCATTTCATTCTTATAAGATTGAGTCTATTGTTGACATATAGGTTGCATTGCATTTGCATTGGGCATAATGATGAAATTCCTTGTAAAGTGCTTAGAGTTTAGAGATGATTTTAGTGTTTAAGTGATTAGTTGTTTGATGCATCATAAGAAAGCTAGAAGTTAAGACTGAACCATACTGGAATGCTAATTTTGATCCTCTCATCTCATATTGAAAGCACTTGTTCTCTGAAAATCAACTCCATCAACTTGAACTTTAATTTGGACTTTTAATTATCATGTCTTATGCATTGAAAAGTGAATTCATGGCTAACATATACATATTTGGATCATCTTTTTCCTTTCTACAACTATTGTTGATCCAAATAGCTGATCCTCATACTTATGGGACAGTTAATCCACTTCCTTAACCAAAACCTTCTTTTGAGCCTAAACACTATCTTGAGAGCTGTGAGGCCTTTGCATATCATTTTCGATTTTGTCTTCGCAAAAAGTGTTAGGAATAAGCCTGGCAATAGTAAGCTCTCTTGTAGATATCAGCTTGCATCTTAAGCTTGATTTTAGGATAGGAGTTTTGGGTTAAAAGGGTAGTGTTAAGTGGTTTGAACTTTATATATATATATATATATATATGTTTTGAAAGAAAAGGAAAAGGTTTAAAATGGTAGAGAAGGGGAAACAGTCTAGAGTTGTGGTTAAGTAAAGGGAAGTAAAAGCTCTAAGTGTAAAGAAGAAAGGCACCAGTGCTACTCTCTCAAATTAAGAAATCAATGTAGTACTTAGGGGTCGAATCCACAAGGACTAAGATTGTTGCACAATAAATTTCAGGTTCAAATCAAGCTAAGGAAAACTAAATGAATGTAATGCAAGTAATGAAAAGAAAGCACCAAATCGATTGCAAGGAGGTTTTAAATCATGGAGAGAAATGCTAGGCCTTGGAAAATTCGCAGGTGAATCCGAATTGCAAATCTAGACAGAATGTTAGGAGTTTATTAAGCACTGTTCTTGAACTTGAAACACTAATATAAAATCCATCAACTTCCGTTGCAGAGATTATCTATGTCTAAATCCTAGAATCTCAAATTTCTTTGCAAATCCTATCAATTCAAACAAGCATTCAAATCAGGTTCAATTGTTCATAAAATCCTAAACCAAATTCCTTTCCAGATAGGAATTTTTCTCATCAAAGACTAGTTCTGGTGATTAACAATACTTCCGCATCTATTAATCAACCCAATAACAGATTCTAGGTCATGAATCTAGAATAAGCATTAAACACAAATCCAGATGAAAAACTCTAATGATATTATCCTAACAATTCAATTCAACCTAGCAATTCATCATCACCTTTCAAAAACTCTAAACCTAACAAGCAAACTACTCAGACATGATTAATGAAACAGAAATCATACTCTGAATAGAAAGCATGAAAGAAATCATTAAAAGAAATAAGGGAGTTCAAAATCCTCTCTAAAGGAGAATGATTTATCTCTCCAAAAACTCTATAAAAATGTCTATGTAAAATAAAGCTTAGGTCTAAACAATGACCATAAAAATCCTTTTATAGACCCAAAACACGATCTGGGGCAAAACTGCAAATATATAAAACTTCTGGATAAACTTGTAAGTCTTCAGAAAACTTTAAAAACTCGGGCAGGATTTGTGCACTTTTGGTGTTGATCGACACGAAGACTCTAGTGTCGATCGACACGGGATTTGTACGCGCACTGCACAGTTTTTGCCCGACAGTGTACAATTTTTGCACGACCTGATTTCTTCAGCAACATCTTCTGTTTTGCTCCAGAGTGCTCCAATATCTCCAAATAAGCTCCAAACATATCGAAACCTGTAAAGACTCAAAAAGACTTGAAAAATACCAAAAAGACTCTATAAACAGGACTTATATCATGGTAAAAAACCCATAAATAACATGATATATTATTTACTATGATAGGTATGGCTAAGGCTTTTGAAGTAGAATAATCTCTTTGCATCTTTGAACCTATAACTTGACCATTGATTCAATTTTTCCATTGACATCTTTAGTTTTGAGATCCCACTTTCAAATCTCACTCTCCTATTTGTTCTTATTTGCTTGAGGACAAGCAAATGGCAAGTGTGGGGGTGTTGATATCTCATACATTTACGTCATTTAGGCTTGCATTTAGTTCATGTTATGGTCTCCTTTTGCATGTTTTCTCTCTCTTTAGTCCCATTTTCGTTTCTATTTAGACTTCAGCTGCATTTAGGTTGTTGTTTGCATTCTCTATGCATTAAGGAGGTTTTTAGGTACTTAAGAAGATATTGGGAGCAAGTAGGAAGTGTGGGAATTGTTCAAGGAGTTCGCCAAAGTGAGAAAGAGCAAAAAGAGCTAAGGAAGGCGATTTCTGGGTTTCCATCGGCCACAGCACGAAGCCCATCGGTTTGTTCTGATCGATGCAAGGCAGCAGAAGAATTGAAGTTCCTATCGATCACCTTATTGGTCAAGCAGTGACTGATGGGAATCAAGTGGATGCTCCATCGGTCACATGTATCGGTCAAGACTGGCCGATAGGATCCAACAGAAGTGTATCGATCAAGCCTATCGGTCAAGAAGTGAACGATGGGAACCTAGCGAATGCTCCATCCATCACTCCTATTGATCACTGGTGACCGATACAGATCCAGACTGAAGACCACTTATTTACAATTTTGCCATTTTTGCTTAGACTCCTATAAATATTGAAAATCCTTAATTTTTTGGAACAAGTTTTTATCCAACAGTTCTTTCCTTTTATGTTTTTGTTTTGATCTTGTAGTTTGAATCTTTGCATGATTTTAATAACAGTTTGCATTAAACTTCTTGTTTAATCTTTCTGATATATCATGGTTTTTATGGTTTTTAACCATGGTTTAAGTCCTTGTTATTGAGTCTTTTTGGTCTTTTTAGAGTCCGAGTAGAGTCTTTGCAGGTTATAGCAAGACTGGAGCACAATTGGAGATTATGGAGCTTTTTGGATCATTGCAAGGATCATCCCCAAAGTTAGCGAAACAGTAAGCCTTCTTAATTTGAATCTTTAATCGCTAGTGTAGTAAGCCTAGTCCCTTGGGATTCGATAACTCATTATACTATAACTGCATTGATGTGTACTTGCAGTAGTTTTATTTGGGTAAAACCTGAGCCCTATTAAGTTTTTGGCGCCGTTGCCGGGGAGTAATAGCTGCCAATCGATTCTTAGTATTAGGATTTTGTTTATTAAGTTTTTATTTGTTTACTAACTTTCTGCTACTTTTCTTTGTGCTGGTTTCAGATGTATGCCTAATCGCAGTAGCAGAAGCAACAAAGAGAAGGAGCTTGTGACTTTAGGCATTGGCGAGCTAGCTAAGTTGGAGAGGACCATCAGGAAAGCAAAGAAGCAATCTACTATGGTCAATCCGATTATCTTGGTTGAAAATGCAGAAAGTCACTTGGTTGACAGAGATGGAAACAGAAGGAATGAAGCAGGTCAGAGACTGGATCAGAATTGGGATGTCATAACTGAACAGGTGATTCGGCAAGCACCAGAAGAAGCTGTAAACGTTGCTGGGCGTTTTATGCAGCGGACTCTTAGAGATTACGATAGACCAGACCAGTTTTATGCCAACATAGCTGCAATCCGCCCTCTTGCATCCCAGAGAAACGATTTTGAGCTTAAGCCTGCTTATTATCAGCTTGTGGGTCAGCATCCCTTTCATGGCTTACATCATGAACACACTATGGATCACATAGAGAGGTTTGAAGATTTGGCTTCAAGTGTCAAAGCTAATAGAGTTAGCAATGACTTCCTGTTCTGTAAGCTAGTTCCTTACTCACTTGGAGGAGATGCTACTTATTGGCTGAAGCAACTAAAGCCTGGTTCACTGACCACTTGGGAGGACACCTATAATGCTTTTCTGAAGAACTTCTATGATGATGCTAGATCAGAAGACCTGTGGACGAAAATTGCTTCATTCTCCCAAGGTCCTACTGAAGCTTTTTAAAGCTTCTTAAATGAGATATAAGTCCTATCAAAGGGACTGTTCTCATCATGGTTTCAATCAGGTGCAGCTGCTTGGTATTTTCTTCAGAGGCATTGACTGGAAGTTCCAGATGGCGTTGGATGCTTCAAGCAGTGGCAACTTCAACACAAACAGACCAGAAGAAGCAATCAGATTGATTGAAAACTTGGCCTGCGGTAACAGCACCAAGAATGCTGACTTTCAGAGGATGCAACAGGCTGGTTTGAATGAAGGAAACCAAATAGCTGAGGTTAAGGCTAAGTTAGACAGTATGCATAGCCTTCTGGTGGGAAAGAAATCAATCCAATTTGCTGCATAGGTGGAGACTTTCAAAAATCCTGAAGAATTTGAGCAAAAGGATGTTAATTTCATCAATGAAGGAGGTTTTCAGAGTCAAAGGTTTTGGAATCAGCAATGGAACAGAGGTTACAATGGTAACAATCAGAAGAGCACCTTCACAGAAAACCAGAATGCAACTGGCTACACGCCACAGCCACAGTTCCAGAAAACTGAGTTTGAGAAATTATACTAGAATAGGATCAACTTCAATAGGAATTATGGTTCTTCTCCCTACCAAACTGCACCTCCACAAGACAACAAAGTGGAAGCTATGTTAGAACAACTCCTAGAAGGACAGCAGAAGATAACAGTGGACTTCAGTGGCAAGCTAGAGTCGCTGTACCAAGACCTGAATGGAAAAATTGAGAGTTTGAACTCTCACATGAAGAAGCTGGATGTTCAGGTTGCTCAAACTGCAGGAGCTGTTCAAAGGCAAGATGGATTCCTTCCTGGAAGGACTGATATCAATCACAAACATCAGGTTAATGCCATCACAGTCAGGAGTGAAAGTGAGCTTAAAACAATGTAGAAATAGAGGTTGATTGCAGACCAGATCATGCAACTGATGGAGTTTGAAGATGAAAATTTTGTAGTCTCAGAGTTGGGTGACGAGCATCACCAAGGATGAGTGACGATCTTCACCAGCTTACAAGGGAATCGGGTGTCGTCACAAGTCAGTGACGAGCATCACCCCTTGGGGACGATCGTCCCCCACCCCAGAACGAAGCTATTTTGCCTGTAACTGCAGATAATGGCAAGGAACAAGGTTATAAACCGAAGACACCGTTCCCCTAGCATCCTAGGAAGTCTAAACAGCAGGTAGAAGGAGCCAGATGCAAGGCAATGATAAACAAGCCGATGCTTGAGATTCCACTTGTTGATGCAGTCAAGCTCTCACCTGCACTAAGAAGGTATGTTAAGAGAATGGTTGTGAACAGAGTAAGTCCTGAGGAAGGAGCATTGCTCACCAGAGACATTAGTGCAATTCTCTTGGGTACAGTTCCAAAGAAGAAGAAGAAGGTGACTGTGTCTGAACAAGTCAGCGCCGTCATTCAAAGCAGAGTTCCAGAGAAGCTACCTGATCCAGGAAACTTTGGGCCTTATTGCTCAATCTCAACAGGACGCCATTCTCTATGTGATCTAGGGTCAAGTATTAGCCTGATGCCTTCCTCTGTTGCTGCTAAACTTGGAATGACTGATTGCAAGCCAGCTGGGATCTCTCTTATCCTAGCTTATCGATCCATAAGAACCCTAGAAGGCATCTTCGAGGATGTTCTTGTTAACATTGAAGGCTGCATGATTCCCACGGACTTTGTGGTTTTGAAATATGCTGAAGAACCTAAACTCCTCTTATTTTGGAAAGATCATTCTTGGCTACTGCTGGCGCCATCATTGATGTGAAAAAGGGGAAGATGAAGCTTGATCTTGGTGATGTTGTCGTGAAGTTTGACATGGATATGCTTAGAGGGAAATCCACCATTGATGGTCAGACCCTTTTTGTAAGGACTTCCAGAGATGAAGAGCCAGTCATGGCGTAGTCAGAAGACATTACTGCTGGGTATGTCAATGAATCAGATGCTAGTGGGCAAGTGAATAAGATGGCTGTTCACGGAGCAATATCTGAAACTTCAGCAAAAGCCGTTGGGTTTGGGGATAGGAGTCAGGATGATATTTTCGTCGCTTGGCTCAAAAAAGAAGTTCCAATGAATGACAAGTTGCTGGAGGAAGACGAGTTTGTGATGGAAGCAAGGTTAACAAAGCTGAACTGCAGAAAAATTGCAGAAACCCGAGCTCCAGGATCAGTGACGGTCGTCCCTGACATGGTGACGCTCGTCACCAATCTAGACACAAAAATGCAGCCAGATCCTTACGCTGCAAGTCCATCATATGTTGCCAAATCAAAAATTCAACATTCCACAACCCAGAAACCTACAACTAAGCGAAGAAAGCTTGGTGTTTCTTTTGATGATTCTGCAGGAAAAATAAGTGTCCCACACCCATTCAAAACCCGCCCTGCTGCTGTTCCTCACTTCCATGGAAGAGTTCATGCGCCTACTGCTTATACACCACCATGGATGAGGAGACATTCTTCTCCAAGGCATTCACTGCCACCTTCTGTTCCACCAGTTGTCTGAGCAGTATTGAAAGTCGAGCTAATGACTTTAAACAAGTGCTTGTTGGGAGACAACCCACTGGTAAGTTTTCTTTTTCATATGCTTAGTCTAGTTTTCGTTTACAAAAAAAAAAAAACCAAAATCATGTGAAAAACCGAAAAAAGATAAAAAGAGAGTCAGTTTGTTCAGTTAACTTTGATGATGTTTTGTGAACTTGTTGAACCATTGGTTACGTTTTGTTTGGATGTTTCTGATGTGTTTTTTGAGTGCTCTAACAGTCTGACTTCGGAGTACAAATGATGCCATTGCATTAACACATCCAACAAAACGATTCTGGAGTATTAGACGTGGTGACGCTCGTTGCCACTGAGAGGTGACGCTCGTCACCCGTCCCTTCGCGAGGTACCACTATTCACACTTGGTTCTACTGGTTCACTTGCTTCTTTTTGACACCCTCTAGGCCTAATAACACTGGGGCCAATGTTGTTTAAGTCTGGGGGAGGTGGCTACTGATGTTGTGTACATTTTGTTTTGTTTTTAGTCTTAAAGTTGAGTCAAAAACCTGTTTTATAGAGTCAAAATTTTGAAACTGTCAGTTTTCTTGGAACTAACCACAAAACGTTGATGCTTATAACAACCATTGCCACAGTAGTTGATTACAAGTCTTACTAAGTTGAAAGTCATGGGTAGATCAGTCTAGCAATGAAAGTTTAAGTTCTTAGAGAATCTGGAAAATTTGCTGTTAGCTCCACCTTAATGAACTTTAAACTTCTTATCTTTGGGCTTGATTCTCATTGATCTTGATTCTCTCTTTCAGCACTGACAAGAATGTTTAGATGTAGTCTCTCTTTGATCTTCCCTGATACAGCTTGTAAAGGTTAAGTCTAATGAATGGTGCATCATGACCCTGTTTCCTTACAAGGAACAATAGTAATGAACACTCAAGAACCTGTCTCCTTACAACGAACACAAGTATTGAGTAACATCATATCTTAGACTGTAAAAAAAATGAGAACCGAGTTGAAAAACCAAAAATATTCAAAGGATAAGATTAAGAGAAGAGAAAATAGGAGAGCTGTGTTGAGATTGCTTTGTTCAGTTGTTTAGGAAGGGAAAAGAATCTGTAAATGATTGAGATGATAAAACCTTGATGAGATATCACACTAAGATAAATATAAGGAGTTAGCAGCAAAGATTTCGGATTTCTTGAAGGAGCTTGAACTGGATTTGAGAGATTTGCTAAGCCTGTGATGATTATACTGAAATTTGATCTTGTGTTGGCTCTGTGGTATGTGGATTCGAAAGTGTCAATCAATGTGGTGTTCCTGATGTTTAGCTGGCTGTTTCTGTTTTCAAACCTCGACCCTGTTCTTTGTCTGATGTTTGCTTGAGGGTAAGCAAAATCTAAGTCTGTGGGAGTTGATATATCATGGTTTTTATGGTTTTCAACCATGGTATGAGTCCTTGTTATTGAGTCTTTTTGGTCTTTTAAGAGTCCTAGTAGAGTCTTTGCAAGTCATAGCACAACTGGAGCACAATTGGAGATTATGGAGGTTTTTGGATCATTGCAAGGATCATCCCCGAAGTTAACTGCTCAAAACCGTTCTCCAGCAGTGGGTGACGCACGTCACCACTTATGGGTGACGCTCGTCACCCACCTCTGAAGGAAATCACGACTTATTTTAAAAGATGGAGAAGATATTGCAGTTTTGACCCAGAAGTTCCAGTATTTACAAGAAGGCCCCAGCTCATGTTCTAGCCTATATATTAGGTTTTTCAGCCATTCTTTTGGAGATATCTTGTATCTTATTTTCTAGAGTGCTTTATGGAGAGATTTGTAGCAGAGCTTTTGGAGAGACAAATCAGACTACTTCAGAGCAGATTTCGAACTCCTTTATCTTTATTTCTTGTTTCTTCTATGCAATCTATTCTATTCATGATGTTTTCTCAATTCACCATGTCTGAGTAGTTTGTTAGTTAAGTTATGGCTTTTCAAAGGCTCATGAAGAGTTTGTAGTATTGCTAAACTGATAGAAAATCCATTAGTTCTTCATATGTGCTTGCATTCATATCGATTTCTTAGACATATCATCTGGATTTCCAAACCCGAGGTTGTTTAATAGATGTGAGAACATTATTGATCACCTGAACTAGTATTAGATGAGCAAAAGGCCTATTTGCAAAGAGATTTGGCTTAGGAGTTTTGTGAACAATTGAACCTGATCATTACTGCATGTTTAGGTTGTCAAAATTTGCAAAGAGATTTGAAGCTCTGTTATTTAGACAAAGATAACTTCTGTAATGAGAACTGATTAGTTATATCTTTGTGTTTCATGTCCAAGACGGTTTTAATTCATTCCTGATTGCATGCATTCTACACTCTCGGATTCAACCTGCGAATTGTCCTGACTTAGCGTCTTTAGCTTTCTGAACTTTAAGAACAATCCCAAAAATGCCCACTTGCATTTATTTAACTATTTGGCATTACATTCATTTATTATCGCTTATCTTAATCCGAATCTTTAATCGCTAGTGTAGTAAGCCTACTCCCTTGGGATTCGATAATCCCTTATATTATAACTGCATTGATGTGCACATGCAGTAGTTTTATTTGGGTAAAACCTGAGCCCTATCACTTTCTAATCATGATTAGCTATCTTTTTCTCTTTGGGTTGATGGTTTTGATGGTGATTAGTGAGTAGTGACTTAGGGATTTGAGATGGGTTAGGTTTAGGGAATTTGAGGCTTGTTCTATGATTGCGTAATGTTAATTCTTCCATATCCTTTCTTGATTGCTGTGTTTAATGCCTGATTAGCTTTAGCTAAGTTGATTAGGACCTTAGGCTCATTTTATGCCCACCATGTGTTTGATAAAATGCATGAACTGCTTTGCAAGAGAATTGCTTGTTCTAGCTCAAGAGATTGACTGTCTAGGGAGTGATTTGGAAATATAGGATTGATAGAATTGTCTTAATGCTTGATGTTTGTCATTTTACTAATGAGAATTAGTTCATGACTTGATGATTAGCAAAGAGATTAGTGCCAAGAGATTGGATTAGTCATATAAATGAATCCTATGCATAAGGAATAGCATTGTGTGAGTTTGTAAGTAAGCATCATAGGTTGAGTTAAGAGTTTCTTAGCACCAATTACCACATCTCAAGTCTTGTCTTTCCTCTGTTTTTAGTTCATTTCGATTTTGCTCTGTTTTTGCTTATGTTTTAGTTGTTTTTCTTGCTGTTCACTCTTTGTTTGATGTTTGCTTCATTTCTGTTTGATCACTTAGGTTTTTAGACTTCTAAACTCTCTTTATATCTGCTTGAATTATGAAATCTACTGCATTTTTTCTGTTTTAATCTTCCCCTTTTGGATTGACATAAAACCTTTACTACAATGACTAGTAGAGAGGGTGATTGACCAAGAGAGTCAAAATTCTTGTATCACTAATATGGTGTAAATAATGAGTATATAAACACCCCCCCCCCCCCCCCCCCCCCCCCCCCCCACTTCCCCCCCCCCTCCCCCCACACTTTCCTTTTGCTTGTCCTCAAGGAAACAAGAACAAATGAGAGAATAAGGTTTCAAAGTGGGAGCTCAAAACTAAAGATGTCAATGGAAAAACTGATTCGATGCCCAAGTTATAGGTTCTAAGATGCATAGAGATTGTTCTACTTTAAAAGCTTTAGCCAAACCTATCATAGCAAACAATGAACTCTAGCTTAGCCTATACAAAGCATTCAAATCAACCAACTCTTTAACATTCTTAATAGTAACCAATGGATCTTGATGATGTAAATCAAGTGAAAGCATTTGGTTCAAGGACAAGGCTAAGAGTTTAAAATGATCTATTTTAATGTGGGTTTTCAGAAGCAATGGATCTCTCTTTGAATGAATGAACTTTAGCAAAATGCTAAGGGTAAAGCTCAACCTATGCATACAATGATAAACTCTCATCTACCCATTGCCTAGATTATTCTAATCCCAACCTTATGTCCCATCAAAGCCCATCCTAATCTACCCTTTTTATAAGGATTTTGCCTGTTTTAAACACCCCCGCACTTTGCCATTTCATAGGGAATCTTTTCTTCTTTGCTTTCTTCATGATGTGGCCTCTTTGATCTACTTTTTGCAGCTCTTCTTTGTTTCCTTGGGGAGTCTCTATTTTGTTTCTTCTTTTAGTTTCTTGGGCTTCTTTTGGCCTATTTTTTTTGTTGTTTGAGAACTCTTCTTATTTGTTTGCTGCTCCTAGATCTTTTGGGTTCCACACATGCTTAGCTTGTTTCCTTCCCTTTCTTCTTCTCTTATCCAAATGAAAAATAAAGAGCACCCAATTCCCACACCTAAATCTACCATCCTAAGCATATTTATGACTCAAAGAGAAGAGTCATATCTACATGAGAGCTTACCCTTGTCGTGCTAAACCCAACACTTTTTGCTAAGTTCATTCAAAAATAGGCCTTACACACACAAGATAATATTTAGGCTTGAAAGGAGGATTGATTTAAGGTGTGGTTAACTGTCCTATAGATGAGGATCAGCTATTTGGACTAGCAAGAGTGGAAGAAGGAGAAAGAAAGTCAAAGTATGTATATGGTAGCCATGCAATCACTTTTTTCAAAACATAAGCAAGATAATTATAAGTCAGGATTATGGTTCTAATAAGATATAGTTGGAATCAAATCAAAGCAACCTTGAGCATATGACAAGAATATCAATGCAAGAATTCAAGATATGGTGAGCCTTAACTTCAAACTCACTACAATGCAATCAATCAACAGATAACCAAGTGTTTATCATCTACTCCCTATGAAAATGTGTGCAAAACTATATGAAATGCATCTAGACTCAATTTTAGTTATGTAAATGCAACTAAATAATCTTTTTGGTCCCAAAAAATTGAAAATTTAATGGATTTTCAGTGCATATGGATGAATGCATGAATATGGTTATAAGTCAGGATTATGGTTCTAATAAGATAGAGTTGGAATCAAATCAAAGCAAGCTTGAGCATAAGCCAAGAATATCAATGCAAGAATTCAAGATATGGTGCAGCCTTAACTTCAAACTCACTACAATGCAATCAAACAACCGATAACCAAGTGTTTATCATCTACTCCCTTTGAAAATGTGTGTAAAACTATATGAAATGCATCTAGACTAAATCTTAGTTATGTAAATCCAACTAAATGATCTTTTTGGTTCCAAAAAATTTGAAAATTTGATGGATTTTCAGTGCATATGGATGAATGCATGAATGCATGAGACTCAAGTATGTAAAAGAGAAAATAAGAAAACAAAACACAAAGTCAAATGCAATACCCTCCCCCATACTTAAATTACACACTCTATTGTGTAACTGAAGCTTGAAGGAGGTGAATAAAAAAAACTAAAATCGATTGCAAAAGGATGCATAAAGAAAGAAGAGGATTTAGGTATCTTAGAGGAGGCTTTGGCAGAAAGGAGGTTTTGGCACTAATTCAACTATCCACTTGCTTTGAACTCCACCTGCTCCTAGGATCAACAGAGAAACACAAACATAAACTTAAAAGGAAAAAATACGTACAGGAATAACACGGGAATACCTCTCAAGTGTGCTTGTTTAAAGTCACTAAGCTTGACTTTTCTCGCTCCTTAGTTGGGTTCAGAGGGAGTTAGAGAACTCCTTGGTGGATCCTTTCCTGAGTGGAATGTGAATGTGGTTGATGGTGACTTGGAGAGAGGCCAATTCTCAACTGCAAAACTCCATTCCTCAGTCTTCATGAAGTAAGCTTGTCCTTTATCTCCCTTCTTGGTCCTCTTGATGTCAAACCTCAACACCTTGTCTTCCTTCAACCTTAACTCAATGATGCCCTTCTTAACATCAAAAACAGCACCAATAGATGCCAGAAATGGTCTTCCTAAGATGATTGGGGTCTTCTCAGCACTCTTTATAATTAGCACCAGAAAATCAGTTGGTACCTTCACCTTGTCAATCATCAGTGGAACATCCTCAAGAGACCCAACTGGTTACTTTCTTGACCAATCAGCTAGGGTGAGAGAGACATCACTTTTCTTAAAGCTAGTGTGGCCGAAGGTTTTAGCAGTAGAGAGTGGCATAAGGTTGATGCTGGACCCTAGATCACACAAGCAACTCTTGAAAGAGAGTGTTCCCAATTCACATGGTAGTGTAAAACAACCAGGATCTTCAAGCTTGGTAACTTGGATTTCTTCATCTTTAGTGGGAACCTCTTCTTTAGCAGCTCTACCTTCCCCAACCTCCTTTGCTTTCAACAGTGCAAGATACTTCTGCTTTAAAGGTGGAGACAGCTTCTTTGTTGCTTCATCTAATCTAAGGATCTCTTCAATTATTGCCATTTGCTCATCATAGAGACCCTTATACTTGGCAACTAGCTGCTTCTTGAACCTTCAAGTAAATGGTATTTGATATGCTCAAATTATCCCTAGAGCTACTCTCTCAAATTAAGAGGTCAATTGTAGTACTTAGGGTATCGAATCCACAGAGACTTAGGATCGTTGCACAATAAATTTCAGGTTCAAATCAAGCTAATGAAAACTAAATGAATGAAAAGCAAGTAATATAAAGAAAGCAGTAAATCGATTTCGAAGGTTTTAAATCAAAGAGACAAACGCTAGACTTTGGGAATTTTGTAGGTGAATCCAAATTGCAAATCTAGGCAGAATGTTAGGAGTTTATTAAGCACTGTTCTTGAACTTGACGCACTAATATAAAATCAATCAACTTCCGCTGCAGAGCTTTTCTATGTCTAAATCCTAGAATCCCAAATTCCTTTTCAAATCCTATCAATTCAAACAAGCGTTAAAATCAGGTTCAATTATTCACAAAATCCTAAACCAAATTCCTTTGTAGATAGGAATTTTGCTCATCTATGATCAGATCTGGTGATTAACAATACTTCCGCATCTAGTAATCAACCTAATATCATATTCTAGGTCGCGAAGCTAGAATAAGCAATAAACATAAATCCAGATGAAGAACTCTAATGATTTTATCCTAACAATTCAATTCAACCTAGCAATTCATCATCACCTTTTGAAAAACCCTAAACCTAACAAGCAAATTACTCAGACATGATCAATGAAATACAAATCACAATTTGATTAGAAAGCATAAGAGAAATCAATAAAAGAAATAAGGAAGTTCAAAATCTTCTCTAAAGAAGAATGTTTTCTCTCTCCAAAAACTCTCTAAAAATCTCTCTGTAAAATAAAGCTTAGGTTTAAAAAATGACCAGTGGCAAAACTGCAAATATATAAAACTTGTGGATGAACTTGTAAGTCTTCAGAAAACTTTAAAAACTCAGGCAGGATTTGTGCACTTTTGGTGTTGATCGACACCAAGACCCTAATGTCGATCGCCTTGCCCTTCTCCTTGCTTGCTCCTTCGTGTAGAGAGAGGCGTGCAGCTTGGTTGATTCCTTGAGGCTCACATATCTCTATACCACCGGTGGATCTCCTCCTCTTCTCGGGTTGCTCGACCTCCTCGCTTGAAGATGCATCAGATGAGCTTCTATGCAAGTCCTTGATCTTCTTAGCAAGCTTTTTAATCATCTTGCTTTGCCACTTGTTCACCTTCCGCTGAATCTCCACCACAGATGCAAGAAACTTCTCGGCTTTTGTCCTCGGTTCATAATCAAGCTTTGGAAGATCGAAGCTCGCTGGCATCACGGCATCTGAAGGTGGCGACTCTGAAGGTGCACGAGGGATTTGAGGTGGTGCAATCGCAGGTCAAAGTGGTGCAAAACACTCCTCATCACTCGGCAAGAACTCGACGGCTCCCATGCAGACTAGGGTCGTCTCTTCTTGGTTGGGTAAGATGCACACCTTCTTCTCATTCTCTCAGTTGGTGAACAGGTAAGCATAGAACCCTGGGGCTGGCATAGGACCCAAGGAGTCAGTGTTGCGCATGTATTGCTCGTCCATGTAGGCTCTCTCCACGCAAGGCTCAAACTCTTGAAGTGGGACTCTGGCTTGTGTGAACAGCGGCGTGAGGAAGCCTCCAATCAGTGCTGAGCTCACCTTGCATCTCAAGGCCCACGCCTTGTACTTGACCAGAGAAGAGGCCAAGATACAACCGTAGTTGATGTCATTGTCAAGCACATCCTCCATCGGCTCATCATTCAGCTATCCGTCGTATACTACCCTTTTAACGCCTTGTAAGAGGAAGCGCAGCTCATTCTTTGTCACTGTTGGAGCCACGGATTGCCCACTGAAGGTGGTGTCAAGGAGCTTGAGGGAGTATCTCAGCACGGGGTTACGGACCTTCTTGATCTTGGCGATGTTGGCTTTGTAGTCATCATCGCAGATCAGGTCCCATAGATCATTGGCGGCTTTGAGCTGAGGGAACTCCACTTGCTTGGCTGCTGCGTTGAGGCCGTAGGCTTGGCAGAGCTTGGCTATGGTCAAGTGGTAAGCTTGCTTCGTTATCTTGAAAGTGAGATGACCCTTGGAAGGAGCTGGGAGGCTTAGATCTTCATAGGAGAAGTCCAAGGTTAGAGGACGTCTAGACTTACCTCGGGGTAAGTGGGGCAATCCATCCTTGACAAACACGCTTGCCCCATGTCCTTGAGCAACATGTCGAAGTCCTTCAGAAAACCAAGTTTCTCCAAGAGGTCTCGGCTTGCAAACTTTGTGGGTTCGAACCTCAACCTTTCCAGCCTCTTCTTAGCCTTCTTCTCCTCTTTAGTCCATCTAACCCTCTCCTGAACCACTTATTGAGTTTCCTCTCTTTGTGTTGCCACATCTCTGCTTCTCTTTGGTGCCATTGGTACCTGAGATACAAATTCTCAAAGAGAAGAATGAGTATAGGCGGCGATTTTAAAGAGAAAGAGAGGGCAATAGAGAAAAATTCATGGCATACGCCCTAGATTTTTAAGGAATTTATAAAAATTATACCTAAGTATTAGAAGAAAATATCAAATCTAACAATTTTCCCTAATATTTTGATAATTCTAAAAGTTATCCTAATCCCTTAAAAACTAACATGCATCATAATCAAAGAAAAAGAAATTTTCTAAAAATTTAAAACAAGCAATGCAATAAACCGAAAACACCTTTGAAAAGGATGAATGCAAGATGCTCTTAGCTTTAAAACCAAACCCACACTCTCTCTTTTCTTTTAGAAAACAATTTCGAACACAAATGAGAGAGTGTGGATGCATGTGAATATAAATGCCAAGAAAACTATAGACTATGCAAGTGGTTTTCTGACAAAGTTGGTCAAGGCACATCTTTCATGGTCAAAGATGCTTGCCTTGACCAAGATTCGAATTTAAAATAGGAGGGAAAGAGAAAAGAGAGGGAAAATTTTGGACTATCCTTGGCATGAGATCGAGTCCATTTGGTCAATCTTGAACTCGATCTCATGCCCATGTTGGCTAGGATCAAGAGGGATGATCGATTAGGGGCTCGATTTGATTAGAATCGAGTCCTAGATCGAGTATACCCCCTCGTTCCAAGATCCTACGTGATATTGGCCTTACTCCTTTGATCGAGTCCCTTGATCGATTTGGAGGTCGTTTTGGCATGGATCGAGTGACATGATCGAGTGAAATGATCGATCTAGCTTGAGGATCGAGTGAGGTCAGTCGATCCACACCCCATTTGCATTTCAAGCTAAACACATGGGTGGGTTATCCTCTCATGATCGACTGACTCACTCGATTGTCTACTCGATCTAATCTAGATCGAGTGACTCCACTCGATTCACTAGCTCGATCTAGTAAAGATCGAGCCAGGATAAGTCGATCTAGCACTCAATCTCTTGCCTATAACTCTCCTTTCCTTGCCTCTTTTTGACTCCATGATCGTGATCTCCGGCTCCTTTATCCATTCACCTACACACTTAGACATAAAAGCATAAAATTCAAACAAAAAGAAAGCAAAAATATGTACAAAGATAGACATGGGAATACCTCCCAAGTGCGCTTGTTTTACGTCACTAGCTTGACTTTGCTTGGTTAGGCCAGGGGTGGATCTTGGAGAAGCAACGTGGTGCTCTCCTTGCTGCAGTCACTCGCCAAATATGGCTTCACTCTATGCCCATTCACCATGAAAGTCTTTCCACTCTTGCCAACCAAAGTAAATGCTCCCTAAGGTAGAACTTCTTTAATCTCAAAAGGTCCGCACCACCTTGACTTTAGCTTCCCTGGGAACAACTTCAGCCTCGAGTTGTAGAGTAGGACCAGACTGCTTTCCTTAAACTCCTTGAGTACTAGCTTCTTGTCATGAACCGCCTTGGTCCTTTCCTTGTAAATCTTGGCGCTCTCATAAGCTTCTAGCCTTAAATCATTAAGCTCGTGGAGTTGAATCAATCTCTTGTCCTGCGCAGTCTTGAGACTGAAGTTCATTTGCTTCACTGCCCAGAGTCCTCTATGTTCCAGCTCCACAGGGAGGTGATATGCCTTTCCGTAAAGGAGAGTGAAGGGAGCGGTACCTATAGGAGTCTTGAAGGCGGTTCTATACGCCCAAAGGGCATCATCCAGATTGTTTGCCTAATCCTTCCGAGTTACTCCTATGGTCCTCTCTAAGATAGCTTTCATCTGCATGTTCGAGACTTCCACTTGCCCACTAGTTTGAGGGTGATAAAGCTGTAGCTACCATTTGATAAACAGAATGTTTTGGGACTGTTTTGTCAAAGCCAAATGCCTATTTTTATGATTCAGTATAGTGCAAGAGGTGTCAATCCAGCCTGGGTTGTAGAAAGAACACTAGGAATGCAAGAGCAATGCAAAGCTAAGCAGATTCGGGTAAATGAGGGAGAAATTCTACAAAAACTAAATGCAATGCGAAAGGAACAAAAAAACTATTTTAAAATCCCTGGAAGAGGGTTAACAACTACTAGAAGAAAACTGAGAATTTTAAAAGCAAAAAACTACTAATTACTAAAAATCGAGATCGAAAGGGCAGAAAAACAGAGAAATTCTAGCAACTTAGAACAATGACTTTTAAAGACTAAAGATGCAAACTTCAAACTAAAGGATGATGATTTAAAGGTTTCTGAATGCGAAAAAGAGGATCCAAGGTTGAGGGTCATGTTTAAGAGGTTCAAGGTTCAAGCTTTTGGTTTGAAAACATAGATCTACTCATTTGATGAGCTATCTCTAAGCCTTGAGAAACATAAGTTAGGATCATCCATGGCGTATGGTATGACCCCTTTCTTCGACACTTCCTCCTAACCTATGGTGTATAGTGGAAAGATGGGTCAAAGAGCATTAAGTAAAGATCTCAAATACTGGCCTAACTAGCTCCCTAAGCATCCATGGCGTTTGGGAAAGGATGAGCTAGTCTCTTGGATTTGGATTTAAGGGACTTCTGAATCCAGTCAAGGTAAGAAAGCCCTGGAATCATAGAGATCTTTTCCAAGACTCCCTAAGCATTAAGACCCCAAATCCAAGAAGAGAAAAGATTAATAACATGGAAAAGACCAAAGCTTAAACCTTTAAACCCCTTAAATCGCCCCAACCTTAAACCCAAAGAAAAACTACTCGCTATTCATGATTAAAACCAATGGAAATGCGAAGAATGAAACGCTAAATATGAGTAAAGAAGAAAGATTAAGCAAATACTCAATGATTAAACTAGATTCAACGCTTCAAAACAAGAAAAGCTTGAAAAGAAATAACAATGGCTCTTCGCCTTCGAGAGTAAGAAAAGCTAAAAGTAATCCAAGACAAAATGAATGGTTCATACAGATTTGCCCAAAATAGGCCAATAAGAGAAATGGTTCCCTCACTAAAGTCCAAAAGTCAGCTGGCCGGATAAGGTGTAGGGATCGAGCTGAGTAGTCGATCTGATCACTCGATCTTCTTCATGGATAGCCCTCCTTCGCCCGATCTTTGGGTCGATTCTCGGTTGATCGTGTCGTGGGTCTCGATCTGGCTCTCGTTCTGCATGGCTTTAATCCACGTCCGTACTCACGATCGATCACCTAGGTCGATCTTGTCCTCGATCTCTTCCTTGAAACGATCCGGGCTTGGTCAATCTTCTGGTTGATCTCATCTCGATCGACCTGCCTAGCTCGATATACCTCTCGATCTCGGTTCCCTTGTAGCAAGGCTGATTTCTCCTAAGTGTCCACGAGCTCCACTTTGATCCTTATCTCCAATGTGTCCAAAAAAACCTGAATATGATGCAAGAATGCAAGAAACATGCAAATGCTAATACAAAAGTGCTCTTATGCTATATATATCAGTATATTGTCCGCCCTTATCAGAGTTACTTCCCTTCTGTCCGACCACTTTGCATTCTTCACCCGGATAATCTCACTTCCTCGGCTAACTTTCCATTTTTTCCTCGGACACAGTCCACTGTCACTCGGACTAATCCCATTTTACTCGGATAAATCCCATTTTCTCACGGATTGGACCATTTTCTCTCGGATATGGCCTATCCGAGATAGTCGGCTATCCCAGCCATCCGTCCGACTATTTCCCGGTTATTACCTGACCATAGTCTGAACCTCCATTTCCCAGCCAATATCCGACCCTTGGCTCGATCATTCCTCGGACAATGCCCTGTCCAGCTCGATCATTCCGAATTCTCTCGGATACGGATGCTACAGAATCCTTCTTGCCTCCTAACATATTCAGCAATTTGTGCAACTTGAGAATCCAAATTTCTGACATGGCTGTTCAAAGACTCAAACTTCCCATTCAAATCAGTTTACAAGGCATCAATCTTCCCATTAAAGACCACTGTGATCTTCTGCTAACCCTCTTGCACCTGTTCAAGCATAGCTTCCATCTTACTTGCAGCTGATGGTGCAGGTGGTGATTGATAAGAAGAGGAACCATAGTTCCTAGTGAAATTGTTGCTCTGAAAAGGCTTCTGGTAAGAGGAACCAAATCCTTGCTGATTGCCAAACCTTTGACCTTGAAAACCAGCTCCATTGATGAAGTTAACAGCTTCTTCCTCAGCTGGTTCGAATTGCTCCACTTCAGCATCAATTTGGACTGTTTTCTTACCCACCAGAAGGTTGTGTACAAAATCCAACTTAGCCTTCACCTCAGCAATATGATTGCCATAAATGTTTCCAGCTCTCTTCTGCCTCTTAAAGTCTGCATTCTTGGTACTATTGCTAGATGCCAAGTTCTCAATCAATGTGATGGCATCTGCTAGAATCCCGGTGTTGAAATTCCCATTGCTAGCAGCATCTAGAACCATCTGGTACCTCCAATCAACGCCCCTGAAGAAAATGGCAAGCAGTTGTACCTGATTGAAACCATGATGTGGACAGTCGCTCTGATATGATCTGAACCTCAACCAACCAGTCTTGAAAGCTTCAACTGGTCCTTGAGAGAATGAGTCAATTTTTGTTCTGAACTCTTCAGACCTTGCATCATCAAAGAAATTGTTGAGGAAGGTGTTCTTGGTGTCCTCCCAAGTAGTCAGCGATCCATGCTCCAACTGTTTCAGCCAGTAAGCTGCATCTCTACCAAGAGAGTAAGGGAACAGCTTGTAGAACAGAAAATCATTACTGACTCCATTATCTTTAATGCTGGTTGCCAAATCCTCAAACCTCTCTATGTGGTCCATGGGATGCTCATGTGGAAGGCCATGAAAAGGATGCTGACCCACAAGCTGGTAGTGGGCAGGCTTCAGCTCAAAATCATTTCTCTAGGATGCAGGAGGGCAGATTGCAGCTCTGTTGGCGTAAAACTGTTCTGGTCTGTTGTAATCACCCAGAGTGCGCTGAACAAAACACCCAGCAGCGTTTCCTGCACCATTCCCTGTGACTACAGGCTGCTGATTCTGCATTGGTAACACTGCTTGCTCAACTATCATAGTCCCATCATCAGCAAGCCGCTGTCCTTCTTCATTTCGCCTGTTACCCTCTGCATCATTCAGCAGACCATCTTCACCTTGATTCAGCATCAATGGAGCAACTATCTTAACATGTTTGATTGCTTTCCTGTTTGTTCGCTCCAAACGTGCTAGTGTCTGGTTGTCCAAATCAATCAGCTCCTTTTCCTTGTTGATATTACCATATATTTTGCATATTTTGCATGCATTTAGGATAGTTTTTCATGCATTCATCTTGCATTATAGGCTAGTTTGTTCCATTTGTTGCATTTTAGGTCCTAGGTCCCTTTGCATTCGCATTTTGCATACTTCTTGCACTTTTGCATCATTATCAGGTTGTTTGGAGCACTCTGGAGTTGTGGAGGTTATGTGGACGTGAGGAGGATCAGCTAGAAGCTTGTGGACACTTGGAGAACTCAGCCATGCATGCAAAGGACCCGAGATCCAGTACCGGATCGAGCAAGGCATGTCGATATAGACGAGATCGACCAGAAGATCGAGTGACCCAAGTCGATTCAAGGGGAAAAATCGAGACCGAGATCGAGAGAGGAGATCGATCTGGAGTAGATTCGAAAGTGTTGAAAAGGTTAAAGCTTTGTATTTTCTTGTTCTTCATCACATCCTCTTCGAGGATTTCGAGTGCTTAAGGCTTAGAGACTCTCACACCAAGATCTCTTAGATCCGAGGGATGTCTTACCTTGACAGGAACCATATGTCTTGGAAAATCGAATCCTAGAGGCTAGTTTTCCTTTCCTACACGCCATGGTTGTAAAGGGGACTAGTTAGGTTGTTTGTTTGAAATCTATGCTTTATGCCCTTCAATCTCTTTTTCCACCAAACGCCATGGGTTTGGAGAAGAAAATGAAGGAGTGATCCATACCACACGCCATGGATGGATCTTGTTTTGTTTTCAAGGCCTAGAGAACCTCTCACAGAGAGTAGATCTAATGTTTTCAAACTAAGCTTTGACCCTTGAGACCCACGAACGTCACCCTTAGCCCTAGACCCTCTTTCTTAGTTTCTTAAGTCATTTAATATCATTCCATCATCATAAAGTTGTGTTCTTGTCAATCGCATATTGCATCATTTCATCATTCTAGGTTGTTTAGACGAGATCGATCGTTGTTGCTCGATCTAGTGGTCGATCCTGTGTCGATCCACTAGTCGATTTTTAATAATTAGTAGCTTTGCATTTTAAATATTCTGCTTGTTCCTCGTGGTAGTTAACCCTCTTCCAGGGATTTTAAAATTGTTTTGCTTTGCATTTGACACTTGCATTTAGCTTTTAGGGATTTTACCAATCATTTATCATTCTCGCTTAGCTTTGCTCATCATTTGCATTCTTAGTGAACTTGCTACCCCTAGGTGTGGATTGATACCTCTCTTGCTCAATATACTACATCTCTGTGTGCTTTAGAGCTTTGATAACCTCTCTGTTGCATCTTGATACATCATTGCATTGCAAAAAACTGTTATCAAATGGCGCTGTTGCCATCTTAGGGGATAGAAAGCATTAAGATATGGGGTTTAGTAAAGACTAAGCCTTTACTTTAAGTTGGTTACTGATTTCTCTACCTTCAAACTTGTGTCATTCAGGTATATGAATCTGCGTTCCAAGGATGACAACGGCTTACTCACACCCTTGGACAATATTCATCAGCTTGGTAACGCAATATCAAGAAGAGTTCGAGAACAAGCTAGAGCTTTTGAGGAGATTGTTCAGCAAGGTTCAGTGGGTTTTCAAGCAATGGCTGAGCACGAGCAACCAGAGGGACCTCCTCCAGCTCACGGGGCAGTGGGAAGGGGTAATGGAAGCCCCCACCACGCGGCTAGACCCCCACGCATCATTGGAGCAGGAGATGCTCCCAGTACTCACCATAATAGGTTTGGGATCACTCCTCCTCCAGTGCAAAACAATAATTTCGAGATCAAGCCAAGGTTTGTTCAGATGGTGCAAAACAACAAATTTCATGGGTTAGCTTTGAAGGACCCATTGGCGCATCTAGACAACTTTGAGCAGCTTTGTGGAATGCTCAAGATAAATGGCATCTCGGAAGACAGCTTCAAGCTGCGCTTGTTCCCTTTTTCCTTAGGTGACAAGGCACGGCATTGGGAGAAGACTCTTCCACAAGGCACTATCAGTACTTGGGTTGACTGTAAGAAAGCTTTCCTCTCCAAGTTTTTCTCAAGCTCTCGGACAGCAAGGTTGAGAAGCGAGATCAGCGGTTTCACTAAGCGACATAATGAGTCCTTCAATGAGGCTATGGAGCATTTTAAGGACTATACAATAGCCTGCACTCACCATGGTTTCAGTGAAGAGACCCTATTGAGTATTATCTACCGCGGAGCACTTCCAAAGATCAGGTTACTACTTGCACGACAAGCAAAGGAAACTTCCTTCGTCAAGAGGTTGAGGAAGGTATGAATCTCATTGAAAACTTAGCATTGAGCGATGGGAATTATTCTGAGGACTATGACCGTGCACCAAGAGGAGCTGATCTTGAAGCCAACAAGAAAGAAATGAAGTCTCTACATGAGAAAATCGACAAGCTCATGCTTGCTAACCAAAAGCATGTACATTTTGTTGGGGAAGCTGCGGATGTCTTGGATTAGCTAGAGCAATGCCAAGAAGAAGAAGCTAATTGGGTAGCCGGTCAGAACAACTACAAACCTCAAGGTTACTCTCAAGGCAACCACGGCAACAGTAACTTGTCTTATAGAAGCACCAATGTTGAAAACCCAAAGGATCAGGTGTACCCTCCTCAACAAGCTAAACCGTTTGTGCCCTATAACAAAGGTTTTCAGCCGAGTGGTGGTTTTCAAGGTCAGCGGCAAGGTAACTGTCACGGACAGCAGCAGCAGCAAGGGAACAAACCTTATACTCCTATGTACGCTCCAGGCTTTGTTCCTGAACAACAGATGCAACCGCAACAAGTTGATCATGTACAAGCCATGTTTCAGCAGTTGCTTCAAGGGCAAGCTTCAACAAACCAGAAGTTTGCCGAGATGAACAACCGATTAGAATCCTCTCTCACTGATGTCTCTACTCAGATAACAACTCTAAAAAACAAGATCAAGCAGTTAGAGATGGGTAAAGCAAGTACAAGTGGTCAAAGCAGTTTACCGGGAAAGTGTGAGCAAAATCCCAAGGAATACGCCAATGCTATCACATTACAAAGTGGGAAAGAGCTTCCACCAAGGGTTGCACCCAAGGACAATGAGGACATTGTGGTTCAAGAGGGGGAGGCTAAGCCGTCGGCTGATGATGAGATCAACTTCTACAACGTGTGGATAGAGCGGCCAACAAAAGGGAAAGAAGCAGCTGTAAAGAAACAAACGGAGAAAGCAACCGAGGAGAAGGATCAGTACATACCTCCACCTTATGTTCCTAAGCTTCCTTTTCCTGGTCGCTTCAAGAAACAGCTCATAGAGAAGCATAGGCTCTTCTTTGAAAAGCATCTAAGGGACGTAGATCAAGCTACCTCTCGTGGATTGCGTTGCCATGATGCCTAAGTGTGCAAAATTTTTCAAAGACACGCTTGCAAAGAAGAATAAGGAGAGCAAGGAAGTGCTGGTGCTTAGTGAAGAATGTAGCGCCATTATAAACAAGGAGATAGTCCCCAAGAAGTTGGGAGATCCAGGAAGCTTCACTATACCATGTGCTTGATGTTATTGCATATTGCATACATTTTGCATACTCATTAGTAAGCTTTTCATGCATTTGTATCATGTTTTAGGTTAGATTGCATCACTTAGGGTCCTAGAGCATTCTTGCATCAGCATACGCATTTTCCTTGCATTTTGCATCACATACTGGTTGTTTCTGGCTGCTTTGGAGTCGTGGAGGTTCGTGGACGTGTTGAGGCTGTTGTAGCAGTTCGTGGGAGCTCGGAAATATGCTAAGGGCCAGAGATCGAGGAGCAGATCGAGCATGGCCGGTCGATCTGGGATTTGATCGACCAGAAGATCGAGCCAACTAGGCGATCCAAGGAGAATGATCGAGATGGAGATCGAGTGGAGCAATCGATCAATCGGTACGGACGTAAATGACGCCATGCAGAGAGAGAGTCAGATCGAGTACATCACTCGATCCAGACGAAGATCGATACCGAGATCGGATGCAACACTCGATTCGCCGATGATGATCGAGACCCGGATCTAGCCGAAGACACGATGCCCGGATATGATCGAGAGAACCACTCGATCTTGGAGTCGATCTCTGTCCTTTCCACCGTTCTTGGCTGCTAGCGAAGGGGGGGGGACCATTGGCTTGTTTAGGCATTTTGGGCAAGGCGGCGACGTCCTTTTTCGATAACTTTTTAGATCCTTATCTTTTTCCTTATGTTTTCTCTCTCGTTTTTGTGAAGAACACCATTGTTGAAACTCGTTTTTCTCTTAAGCTTTTGTATTCGAATCATTATCGTTTAATCCAGTTTTCCTTTCATCTTCATCGTCTCGTTTCATATGCTTTGCTTGATTTACTTTATGTGTAGCGAGTAGTTTCCTTTGGGTTCGGGGTTGAGAGGATTAAGGGGTTAAAAAGGTTTCGATCTTGGGTTTTTCAAAACGTTTTCAAAGGCTATCTCTTCTAAGGTGTTGAGATCTTAGTGCTTGAAGACTCTCACGCCAAGAGCTTCATGATCCGAGAGGTTCCTTACCTTGACAGGATTCAGGAGCCTCGGAAGATCACACCTTAGAGACTAGTTACCCCTTCCCAGAAGCCATGGAAGTTTGGGGGATTAGTTAAGCCATTAGTTTGAAATCTGTTTTCCTTGCCTTTCGACCTTTCTTTCCACCAAAAGCCATGGGTTTGGAGGAGAGGATGAAAGAGTGATCTATACCGAAAGCCACAGATAGATCTTGTTTTGTTTTCAAGGCTTAGAGATCCTCACCAAGTGAGTCGATCTATAGTTTTAAAACCAAGGTCGAACCTTTGAAACCCCTAACCATGAATCTCAACCCTAGGCCCTTTCTTTTAGCATCTTTACGTCTATTCTCATCTTTCGCTTGATATCTGATAGCATCCTGGTCATTAGCTTTACTTTTCTTAAGTTTTTAGACGAGATCGATTGTTACTGCTCGATCTAGTGGTCGATCTCGTGGTCGATCCACTAGTCGAATTTTAATAATTCGAAGCTTTCTTCTTTAATTAATCTGTTTGTTTCTCGTGGTAGTTTCTTACTTTCTAGTATTTTTAAAATAGGTTTCACTCTGTTTAAGTTGCTGCATCTAGTTTTTAGAGATTTTATCATAAACTGTCTCATTTTGCTTAGATTTGCTTTAGTCCTTGCATTCTCTGTGCATTCTCTATCTCCTAGAAGTGGATTGACTCTCTCTTGCTTGCTGTACTACAACATTGCTTGCATTAGAGTTTGATAACCTCTCTGCATCATAACCCTCGCTAGAAAACGTTTATCAAATGGCGCCGTTGCCATTCTAGGACTCTTTAGAGAACATAGAGATTTGGGTCTTAGCAAAGACTAAGTCTTTAGCTTTTTCAAGTTACTAATAAATCTACTCTAAACCGTGTGTTTTCAGGTACATGAATCTTCGTTCAAGGGGAGACAACAATCTTCTACAACCCTTAGACAACATTCATCTGCTTGGTCACTCACGGCAAAGAAGAGTCAGAGATCAAACAAGAGCCTTTGAGGAGATTGTTCAGCAAGGTCTGGTTAACTTTGAAGACATGGCTGCACACGAGCATCCAGAAGGACCACCTCCAGCAGGACGGGGCAATGGAAACCCCCAACACGCGGCTAGACCTCCGAGGATCATAGGAGCCGGAGATGCTCCCAATACCCACCACAATAGGTTTGGGATCACTCCTCCTCCGGTACAAAACAATAACTTTGAGATCAAGCCGGGGTTCATATCTATGGTGCAAAACAACAAGTTCCACGGCTTAGCAATGGAAGACCCTTTGGAGCACTTGGATAATTTCGAGCAAGTGTGTGGAATGATTAAGATCAACGGTATATCAGAAGATGCCTTCAAGCTGCGTCTCTTCCCCTTTTCACTCGGAGACAAAGCTAGACATTGGGAGAAGACCCTCCCACTAGGCACCATCACATCATGGGCTGAATGTAAGAAGGCTTTCCTCTCAAAGTTCTTCTCAAGCACCAGGACTGCTCGGTTGAGAAGCAAAATCAGCGGTTTCACTCAAAGGAACAATGAGACATTCAATGAGGCTATGGACCGTTTCAAAGATTACACGATCCAATGCCCTCATCACGGGTTCAGTGAGGAGACTCTACTCAGTACCATATACCGAGGGGCTTCACCAAAGATCCGGTTGTTGCTTGATACAGCTAGCAAAGGGAACTTCCTCGGTCAAGAAGTAGAAGAGGGTATGGAGCTGATAGAGAACCTGGCGTTGAGTGATGGAAACTATGCTGAGGATTATGACCGAGCACTGAAGGGATCAGAATTAGAGTCTCACAAGAAGGAGCTCAAATCGTTGCATGTGAAGATTGACAAGTTGGTTTTAGCTAACCAGAAGCATGTTCACTTCGTTGGTGAAGCTGATGAAAACCAAGAGGAGTTAGAGCTAAGCCAAGAAGAAGCAAATTGGGTGGCTGGACAAAACAACTACAAGTCTCAAGGCTACAACCAAGGCTACCAGAACAACAACCTCTCTTACCGAAACACCAATGTAGCCAACCCTAAAGATCAAGTGTACCCTGCTCAATAAGCTAAGCCTTTCATCCCTTACAACAAAGGTTTTCAAGCGAGCGGTGGTTTCCAAGGTCAAGGGCAAGGCAACTTCCAAGGGCAACAACAACAAAACAAGGGTTACACTCCCAACTACCATCCGGGCTTTGCACCTCAACAGCAACAACAACCGATGCAACAACAAGTTGATCCGGTTCAAGCAATGTTCCAACAGCTAATACAAGGGCAAGCTTCTACAAATCAGAAGTTCGCTGAAATGAACACTCGGCTAGATTCATCCTTAACCGACTTCTCCACTCAAATCACAAACCTCAACAACAAAATAAAGCAGCTGGAGAAGGGCAAGGCAAGCACGAGTGGACAGAACAGCCTCCCGGGAAAGTGTGAGCAAAACCCCAAGGAGTATGCCAATGCTATTACGTTACGAAGTGGCAAAGAGCTTGAGCCTCCGGTCTCTACCAAGAACAACGAGGACGTTGTAATTCTAGAGGGGGAGGATAAACTTTCAGCTAATAATGAGGAGATAAACTTTGACAACGTATGGATCCAAGGACCGAGAAGAGGTGACAAGGCATTCATTGAGAAAAAGGCTGAGAAAACCACCAAGGAAAAGGATGACTACGTGCCCCCACCTTACGTACCGAAGTTGCCATTCCCGGGTCGTTTCAAAAAGCAGTTAATAGAGTAGCACCGGATCCTGTTTGAGAAGCACTTGAGAGACGTGGAGATAAAGTTGCCTCTTGTAGACTGTCTCGCTATGATGCCCAAGTGCGCCAAGTTTTTCAAGGACACCCTTGTGAAGAAGAACAAAGAAAGCAAAGAGGTGCTTGTACTAAGCGAAGAGTGTAGCGCGGTCATTCATAAGGAGATAGTGCCTAAGAAGCTGGGAGATCCTGGAAGCTTCACCATACCTTGTGCTGTAGGTCCTCTAGAGTTCAAGAGTTGCTTGTGTGATCTCGGAGCTAGCATAAACTTGATGCCTCACTCCGTGGCTAAGAAGCTTGGTTTCACTCGGTTTAAGGAATGTCGGATCTCATTGGTGCTGGCTGATAGGAGCGTGAGATTACCGGTAGGGCTGCTCGAAGACTTACCGGTGCGAATCAGTGGTGTGAATGTACCTACAGACTTTGTAGTGCTGGAGATGGACGAGGAGCCGAAAGACCCACTCATCTTAGGGAGACCATTCCTCGCAACCGCCAGAGCCATAATAGACGTGAAGAATGGGAAGATTGCCTTGCATTTGGGGAAAGAGATCAGGCTAGACTTTGACATCAACGAGGTTCTAAAGAAGCCAACCATTGAAGGACAAGCTTTCTATATCGAAACGATGGATGCCTTGGCGGATGAGTTGCTGGAAGAGCTAGCTTTAGAAGACCATTTGAAGCTAGCACTCACTAAGGAGCCAGGAGAGTTTGGCTATGTGGACCAAAGGACCCAAGAGTACGTGAACCTGCTAGATTCGAGGAGAATCATCAAGAATGAAGAAGGATGTTGCCTAGAAATCGACCCCGAGATCGACGCTATCACTCGATCCAGGAGTCAGATCGACAAGCCAATCGAGAACCCAACTCGATCCGGTGCAACAATCGACCAACAGATCGAGAATGATGCTCGATCAGAAGAAACAATCGAGTTGACGATCGAGAAAGACCTCCCGATCATTTTGGAGTCCAATCAAGAGATCGACTCAACGTCTCGATCCCTTACTCGATCCATATCAAATCGAGTAAGTGAATCGAGTGAAATAGCTCGATCTAGACGACATCGAGAGGAGAATCGTCCGGAAGAATCGATCACAGAAGGGATAGCGATAGAGGAAAGCAGTCTGAAGGGCCATGCCTCGAGTTCAAAGGAGAGTTCCACGGAGGAGAACAACAACAACAGCCACTAGGATGACTGGAGTGAGCTGTTAGCCCCAAAGGTGGACCTTAAGGAGCTCCCAAAAGGGCTAAGGTATGCTTTCTTAGGACCTAATGACACCTATCCCGTGATAGTAAATGAAAACCTTAGTGATGATGAGTTGCACTCGCTCTTAACTGAGCTGGGAAAGTATAGGAATGCCATTGGGTACTCTTTAAGTGACATCAAAGGCCTTTCACCAATGCTTTGCACTCATAGGATTCACTTGGATAATGAGAACGCCACTTCTGTAGAACATCAAAGGCGTTTGAATCCTAACTTGAAAGAGGTTGTTAAGAAGGAAATCCTTAAGATTTTAGAGGCTGACGTGATCTATCCCATAAGTGACAGCACGTGGGTTTCACCTGTACACGTGGTGTCTAAGAAGGGAGGGATCACGGTCATAAGGAATGAAAAGGATGAACTTATCCCTACTAGGACCATTACTGGTCATAGAATGTGTATTGACTATAGAAAGCTTAACCTTGCGACTAGAAAAGACCATTTCCCTTTGCCTTTTATTGATCAGATGCTTGAGAGACTTGCAAATCACCCTTACTACTGTTTTCTCGATGGGTATAGCGGTTTCTTTCAAATACCTATTCACCCAAACGATCAGGAGAAAACGACTTTTACATGTCCCTACGGTACCTTTGCATATCGAAGGATGCCGTTTGGATTGTGTAATGCACCGGCTACCTTTCAGCGGTGTATGATGTCGATCTTCTCCGATCTTATAGAGGAGATGGTAGAGGTGTTTATGGATGACTTCTCTGTGTATGGTGCGTCCTTTCCTGCGTGTTTGTTGAATCTTTGCAGGGTACTTAAACGTTGTGAAGAAACAAACCTGGTGCTGAACTGGGAGAAATGCCACTTCATGGTCAAGGAAGGGATAGTGCTTGGTCACAAGATTTCAGAGAGGGGTATTGAGGTTGATCAGGCTAAGGTTGAGGTTATGATGGGTTTGGAGCCGCCGGTTAATGTTAAAGGGATTAGAAGCTTCTTGGGACACGCAGGGTTCTATAGGCGCTTCATCAAAGATTTCTCCAAGATTGCATGCCCCCTTACACGGCTGTTATGCAAGGAAGCTGAGTTTGTATTCGATGAGGAGTGTTTGAAGGCTTTCGTAACCATCAAGGAAGCCCTCACGTCAGCCCCTATAGTCCAAGCACCAGACTGGTCTCTCCCTTTTGAGATTATGTGTGATGCTAGTGACTATGCTGTAGGAGCAGTCCTTGGTCAGAAGAAGGACAAGAAGCTACATGTGATCTATTATGCTTCAAGGACCTTGGATGACACGCAATCACGATACACCACTACGGAGAAGGAGCTGCTTGCAGTAGTCTTCGCCTTTGAGAAGTTCAGATCGTATCTCGTTGGCTCCAAGGCTATTGTATACACGGATCATGCTGCTCTACGATACATCTACTCAAAGAAAGACACTAAGCCTCGGCTCTTAAGATGGATTCTCTTACTTCAGGAGTTTGACATGGAAATTAAAGACAAGAAGGGGATAGAAAATGGAGTCGCTGACCACCTCTCAAGACTAAGGATCAACGGGTCTCTCCCTTTAGACGATTCTCTTCCATAAGAACAACTTATGGCGATTACTACTGCTGTTTGTGGGAAGCTAGAAGGAAAGTTTGAGGAAGTGTTGAGTTTTAAAGAGGAGGATCTTCCATGGTATGCTGATATGGTGAACTACCTAGCATGTGGTGAGGAGCCAACACATCTCAACAACTATCACAAGAAGAGGTTTTTGAGGGAGGCTAGTGACTACTTTTGGGATGAGCCTTACCTATACAAAAGAGGAGTAGACAGCTTGTACCGAAGATGTGTTAGAAAGGAAGAAGCCAGGGATATCCTCTATCATTGCCATGGCTCTTCCTACGGAGGACACTTCGCTTCATTCAAAACTGCCACGAAAGTGTTGCAGGCGGGTTTCTGGTGGCCGTCTATCTTCAAAGATGCACACGAGTTTGTGAAGAGCTGTGAGGCATGTCAGCGAGCAGGGAACATTACTAAGAGGAATGAAATGCCTCAAGTTCCTGTCTTTGAGGTTGACGTGTTCGATGCGTGGGGTATTGACTTCATGGGGCCTTTTCCTTCTTCATACGGCAACAAGTACATCTTAGTAGCTGTGGATTATGTCTCCAAATGGGTTGAGGCTGTCGCTTCCCCTACAAACGACTCTAAGGTTGTGATCAAGTTGTTCAAGAGTATCATCTTTCCAAGGTTTGGGGTACCCAAGGTTGTTATAAGTGATGGAGGAAGCCATTTTGTAAACAAGGTTTTTGAGAGCCTCTTGAGAAAGTATGGGGTTAAGCATAAGGTGGCTACACCGTATCATCCTCAAACGAGCGGTCAGGTGGAAGTCTCTAACAGGCAGATCAAAGCTATTCTGGAGAAGACCGTTGGAGCAACAAGGAAGGACTGGTCAGTGAAGCTGGACGATGCTCTTTGGGCCTACCGTACTGCCTTCAAGACGCCGATTGGTACAACCCCTTTTACTCTACTCTATGGCAAAGGTTGTCACCTCCCGGTTGAGCTGGAACACCGTGCATTGTGGGCTGTGAAGAGGCTGAACTTTGATCTCAAGACGGCTCAGGAAAGGCGTCTTATTCAGCTACACGAACTGGACGAGTTGAGGTTGAATGCTTACGAGAGTTCCAAGATCTACAAGGAGTGGACTAAGGAGGCTCATGACAAGAAATTGGTTGCCAAGGAGCTTAAGGAAGGAGGACTGGTGTTGCTGTACAACTCGAGGCTGAAGCTCTTCCCGGGCAAGCTGAAATCAAGGTGGAGCGGACCGTTCGTGATTCAAGAGGTCTTGCCATATGGAGCTGTTACTCTGATGGGAAGAAGTGGTAGTCCATTCACCGTCAACGGACACAGAGTCAAGCCCTACCTGGCGGACAGCTTTGACAAGGAGAGTACCTCGGTGCTTCTCCAAGACCCACCATCCGCCTAAACCAAGTAAGGTCTAGCTAAAGACGTTAAAGAAAGCACACTTGGGAGGCATTCCCATGTTTATCTTGTACATATTTTTGCTTTCATTTCTCTTTCAGTTTTATGTTTTTATGTTTTTAGTGTGTAGGAACAGGTATAAGAAATCTAAACCTTATCTTTGGGTTCCAAAAGGGGCAATAGGGGTTAAGATAAAGCTAGAGATCGAGTGCTAGATCGACTGATCCTGGCTCGATCTTTGCTAGATCGAGCCAGTGAATCGAGAGGAGCCAGTCGATCTAGACGAGAACGAGTGACAAGATCGACCTTGACGAAAAAGGATCGATCGATCCAAATCGGATCGACCGATCTAATTTCTCTCGGGAAAATCCATTGAAAATTGATCGATCACTCGACTCGATCCATCACTCGATCTTTGCTAAATCGACCCCTAAATCGAGGACATAGCTAGATCAGCTGAACTTAGCCGAGAAGCCGACATCTCAATGATCGAGAGAGCCAATCGATCCAGGGCTCGATTCACCTTGAATCGAGTCACAAATCGAGTAACCCTCTCGATCTAAGCCATTTTAGGCATGAGATCGAGTCCTAGATCGACCAAAAGGACTCGATCTCATGACGAGGTAACAATTTTCTTTCCCTCCTTTACTCCTTTCCCTCCAATTTTTAAATTCAAAACTTGGTCAAGGCAAGCATCTTTGACCATGAAAGATGTGCCTTGACCAAGACTTTTGTCAGAAACCACTTTGACCACCCATTGTTTTGGTTTGTTAAACTCTTTAAATGTTTCAATCTATTCCTCACCCTCTCATTTCTGTTTGCTCGAGTTTTTCTTACAAAGAGAGTGAGAATTTAAAAGCTTTTATAGTTTAGCAAAGATATCCTCTACTCTTGCAAAGGTATTTTCAAGGCTTAATGATTTTATTTCAAGAAAATCTCCTTAAAAATCGCAAGTTCTTGTTCTAGGATATAGGATCGGATTTGAATTTTTAAAATTAGCTAAGTAATAGGAAAAATTCTTAATTTTCAGTATCTCAAAGATTTTATTTCCTTTTATCTAGCTATTATTTTTATTCGATCCCCAAAATTCTAGAATAGTTTATATAAATCTTCTTCTCCTCTTCTCTTATTCTCATTCAATCGCCTCTTGCTAATCATTCTCTAGAAAAATTTGTTTCAGGAGCAATGGCACCAAAGAGAACAAGAGAGGAGCGAGTGCAAGAAGGAGAAACACAAGAAGTGATGGTTCAAGAGAGGGTCCGGTTGGAGAGGCTCCGGTTTGAACCTACAAAGTTTGCTGATCGAGAGCTTCTGTCCAGGCTCGGGATCCTTGGAGACTTCGACCAACTCCTCAAGAACATTGGTCTGAGGTGCTTATCGCGGATGGACTGCCCTACAATTCCCGAGCTGACGATAGATTTCCTAGCCACTTTGGAGTTCCGGTACGAGAATCCGAGTGCACCTGTTCCTTCTCAAGGCCGTCTCTATTTCAAGGTTGGCCGCCAAGCCTACACACTATCCATCCCCGAGCTATGCCAAGCCTACGGTCTCAAGGCTGATGCACACAAGGTGGAGTTCCCAGCCTTCAAGAAAGCCGACGAGTTTTGGGACCTAATCAGCAATGAAGACTACAAAGCCAACACCGCCAAGATCAAGAGAGTTAGGAGTCCGGTGCTGAGGTATACTTTGAAGCTGATAGCTAATACATTCAGTGGGAGGTCTGTTGCTCCTACTGTCACGAAGACGGAGCTGTGCTTCCTTTTCCAAGACGTGAAGCATTTGGTGTCTGATCCGGATGCGAATGAAGAACCCATAGAAGATGAACTCGGCGATGAAGTGAATTACGGCTGTGTGCTCGCGGCTTCTCTAGTGAAGTACAAGGCTTATGCCTTACGGTGCAAGGCAACCTCTTCCTATATTGGCGGTTTCCTTACTCCTTTGTTCGTGCAAGCCGGTGTGCCCATCCATGACTTTGCTCACGTCCCAAACAGAGCTTTCATGGATGAAGCATACATGAGAAACACTGATAGCTTGGGACGCACGCCAGCAGAAGGGTTTTATGCTTACCTCTTCATAGATGAGGAAGACAAGAAGAGAGTGTGCATCCTCCCCAACAAAGACGAGACCGAGCTGCTTGGTGTTGGGAACATCGAGTTCTTACCCACAGAGGAAGAATGCTTTGCCCCTTTAGGAGGACCGCCTGCTTCAGCCATTGCCCCGCGCCAAAGGTCAGAGTCTCCAGGAACAGAGGATGAGATGCCCGAGGTTTACACACTTCCCAAGCTGGATTTTGAGCCTAGGACCAAAACCGAGAAGTTCTTAGCCTCGGTGGTGGAGATGCAGCGGAAGATCAACAAATGGCAAGGGCAGATGCTTTAGAAGCTGGGGAAGAAGGTCAAACAACTCCAAGGAAGCCAGCCTAAGCCAGCTACAAGCCAGGAGATACAACAACCCGAGAAGAGGAGACTCTCAACCGGAGGAGTTGTGATCCGCGAGACCCAAGGAGACAACATTCAACCGGCTCGCCACTCCCTCCAAGAACCAGGCAACAAAGGAAAGGCAACAATCTCTAGCTCCTCTGGAACGTCCTCAAGTTCCAGCCGAGTCTAGACAAGAGGTAACAACCTTCCTCCATTGTATATAACCGCACATCTTTGTTTCTTGCATTGTGTTTGTTTGCTTCTTCGGATGAGTTTGCCACCGGGACGGTGTCAAGCAAGTTTGGGGGAGTACTTGTGTGATTTAATCTTGTGTTCTTTGATCTTATTTTCCTTTTTGCATCCTTGAGTCTTAGTTCATGAAAAATTGGTAAAAATTTTAAAATTTTTTCAAAGATTCATGTAGTTGCATTCATCTCTTTAAAAACATGTTAGGATTGAGTCTAGAATTTCTCATATCGCCTAGGTTGTTTGCATTTTGCATAAGGGGTTAGAATTTCTTAAAAAGGTGCTTTACTTATGAATCATTTCAATGCCCTGGTTAGTAGTTCTCTAATGCTTTGTTTATGCTTTGAAAGTAAGTTCTAACTATGCTTGGATCACTAGTTAGGATTTTCGTGGCTTGAATTGAACTCTCATGATTTGAAACTCATCCTACTAAGTGAAAACCTTAATTTGAAAATCTAATTATCATTCTTATGCATTTGAAAATGAACACATGGTTTTAAAATATTTAGGCTCTCTTCTTCCTTTTCACCACTCTTTGTGAGCCTAAGTAGAACTCCCTCCTTGAACCTTACCCTCCTTTGAAGCCAAATGTTCTTGTGTGGCATCTTTGTGAGGCCTTATTTTCGGTTTGAACTTGGCATAAAGTGTTAGGTTTAGGCGACATGATTTGGTTTTCATAATTGATTGCTAGCTTTACATTTTGAAGCTAGGTATAGGCTTAGGATAAGTTTGGGGGATCATTGGGGTTGCTTTCTTGTGAATTTGTTTTCGGTTCAAAAGAGTTTGTGTTTTAAGGAAAGAAATGAGGTTTTAAGTGAAAGGTTTGTTTTTAAAACATAAGTATGCTCTAATTTCAGGAGGTAGCTCTCCATAATAAATAAAAAAAAAAAAAATAAAGAAAGAAAAAAAAGAAAAGAAGAAAAAATAAAAGAGCCTAAGTGCCAAGTAAATAAAAAAAAAAAAAAAAAAAAATGAAGAAAAAAATAGTAATAATAAGAGAGCTACTAATAAGAAATTCCGAAGAGCAAAAATATTTTTCAAGACCTATTCACTAGCCTAAAAAGTTTAAAAATGTCTTTATTTTGAATTGGGGATTGCTAAGTTGAGAAGAAGGGGGTAGACTCTTAAGTGGTGAGTGAGGATTAAATTTCTTAAATGAGAGGGGTATAGGACTGTTTGATAGTTTACATGGGTAGATGAGAATCTAATCATGTATGCATAAATTGCCTTTACCTTTAGCATTATGCATTAGTTCAAACCATTTTTGAGAGAAACCCTTGTCTAATTGTAAACCCTTTTCAAATGAGATCATTCTATGCTCATAACCATAACCCTTAGCCAAATGTGTTTTGCTTTAAAGTGCATAAATTTGATTCATGGTTCGAATGTTAATGAATGTTAAAGGATGAATTTCTTTGATTGTTAGAAATAAGAGACTCATGATTTGAATTTCTTTGTGTGATGAGTATGGCTAAGTCCTTTGGAGTATGAGTGTAAGCTTAGCATTTTAGAACTGTTAACTAGGACATTGAGATGATCTATTCGAAAGGCACCTTTGCAAAAAGTTTAAAACCCCTTTGAATTTTCTGAAAACCTCTCTTCCTTACTTGTTTTTTTCGTTGCTTGGGGGCAAGCAAGAAGTAAGTTTGGGGGAGTTGATATCATTGCATATTGCATACATTGTGCATACTCATTAGGTAGTTTTTCATGCATTTGCATCATGTTTTAGGCTAGATTGCATCACTTAGGGTCCTAGAGCACTCTTGCATCAGCATATGCATTTTCTCTGCATTTTGCATCCATTCCAGGTTGTTTCTGGTTGCTTTGGAGACACGGAGGTTCGTGGAGGTGTGGAGGCCGATGTAGCAGTTCATGGAAGCTCGGGAGTGTGCTAAGGACCAGTGATCGAGGAGCAGATCGAGCATGGCCGGTTGATCTAGGAGTTGATCGACCAGAAGATCGAGCCAACTAGGCGATCCAAGGATAATGATCGAGATGGAGATCGAGTGAAGCAATCGATGTATCGGTATGGACGTAAATGACGCCATGCAGAGCGAGAGCCGGATCGAGTACACCACTCGATCCTCCCAAAGATCGATACCGAGATCGGACGCAGCACTCGATTCACCGAAGAAGATCGAGACCCAGATCGAGCCGAAGACACGATGGCCAGATATGATCGATAGAACAACTCGATCCAATGGTCAACCGTTTTTGGCTGTTAGCGAAGGGGGGACCATTGGATTGTTTTGACATTTTAGGCAAGGCGGCGAATGCTTTTTCGATAACTTTGAGATTTCTTATCTTTTTCTTTCAAGTTTTCTCTCTCGTTTTCGGAAGAACACCATTGTTGAACCAGTTTTTTTTTCAAGCTTTTGTATTCTCGAACCTTATCGTTTAATCTAGTCGTTGTTTCATGTTTATCGTTTCATTTCTTCCACATTGCTTGATTTACTTTATGTGTAGTGAGTAGTTTACTTTGGGTTAGGGGTTGAGAGGATTAAGGGGTAGAAAAGGTTCGATCTTGGTTTGTTTTCTAAACGTTTTTAAGGCTATCTCTTCTAAGGTGCTGAAAGCTTAATGCTTGAAGACTCTCACGCCAAGAGCTTCATGATCCGAGAGGTCCCTTACCTTGACAGGATCCAGGGGCCTCGGAAGATCTCACCTTAGAGACTAGTTACGCCTTCCCAAAAGCCATGGAAGTTTGGGGGACTAGTTAAGCCATTGTTCGAAATCTGTTTTCCTTGCCTTTCGACCTCTCTTTCCACCAAAAGCCATGGGTTCGGAGGAGAGGATGAAAGAGTGATCTATACCGAAAGCCACGGATAGATCTTGTTTTGTTTTCGAGGCTTAGAGATCCTCACCAAGTGAGTCGATCCAAAGTTTCAAACCCAAGATCGACCTTTGAAACCCCTTATATGATTCTCAACCTTAAAGCCCTCTCTTCTAGCATATTTACGTCTTATATCATCTTTAGCTTGTTACCTGATAGCATCCTGGTCTATAGATTCATTGTTCTTACGGTTTTAGACGAGATCGATCGTTTCTGCTCGATCTAGTGGTCGAGCTTGTGGTCGATCCACTAGTCGAATTTTAACAATTCGAAGCTCTTCCCTTTAATTTATCTGTTTGTTCCTCGTGGTAACTGCTTCCTTTCTAGTATTTTTAAAATAGGTTTCACTCCGTTTTGGTTGCTGCATTTAGTTTTTAGATTATTTCTCATAAACTGTCTCATTTGCTTAGATTTGTCTTAGACCTTGCATTCTCTGTGGATTCTCTATCATCTAGAAGTGAATTGACACTCTCCTGCTTGCCTTACTACAACATTGCTTGCATTAGAGTTTTGATAACCTCTCTGCTGCATTAGACCGTAAGAAAAGCGCTTATCACCCACCATCCGCTTATACCAAGTAAGGTCTAGCTAAAGACGTTAAAGAAAGCGCACTTGGGAGGCATTTCCATGTTTATCTTGTGCATATTTCTGCTTTATTTCCCTTTCAGTTTTATATTTTTATTTTGCAAGTGTGTAGGAACAGGTATAAGGAGTCTAAACCTTGACTTTGAGGTCTTAAAAAGGCAATAGGGGTTAGAATAAGGCTAGAGAATGAGTGCTAGATCGACTGATCCTGGCTCGATCTTTGCTAGATCGAGTCAGTAAATCGAGAGGAGCCAGTCGATCTAGACGAGAACGAGTGACAAGATCGACCTTGACGAAAAAGGATCGATCGATCCAAATCGGATCGACCGATCTAATTTCTCTCGGGAAAATCTGTTGAAAACAGATCTATGCCAAATCGACCCCTAAATCGATGACGTAGCTCGATCATGAGGACTTAGCCGAGGAGCCAACATCTCAATGATCGAGAGAGCCAATCGATCCAGGACTCGATTCACCATGAATCGAGTCTCAAATCGAGTAACCCTCTCGATCTAAGCCATTTTAGGCATGAGATCGAGTCCTAGATCGACCAAATGGACTCGATCTCATGCCGAGGTAACATTTTTCTTTCCCTCCATTACTCTTTTCCCTCCAACTTTTGAATTCAAAACTTGGTCAAGGCAAGCATCTTTGACCATGAAAGATGTGTCTTGACCAAGACTTTGTCAGAAAAACCACTTTGACTACCCATTGTTTTGGTTTTGCTAAGTCTTTAAATATTTCAAACAACCTCTCACCCTCTCATTCCTGTTTTGCATGAAAATTTTAAACAAAGAGAGTGAGAGTTTCAATTTTCAAAAGCTAGCAAAGATATTCTGCATTTCTTGCAAATGTATTTTCAAAGATTTAATGGTTTAATTTTAGAAAATCTCCTTTAATATCGCAAGATCTTGTTTTAGAATATAGGATCAGTTTTGAATTTTTAACACTAGTTATGTAAAAGGAATAATTCCAGATTTTTCAGTATCTAAAGATTTGATTCTCCTTTATTTAGCTATGATTTTTATTTATTCTCCAAAATTCTAGGGTTGTTTTTATAAATTCTCTCCTTCTCTCCTCTCATTCTCATCAAATCGCCGCTTGCTCATCAATCTCTTTAGAATCTTGTTTCAGGAACAATGGCACCAAAGAGAACTAGAGAAGAGCAAGCACAAGAAGGAGAAGGGCAAGAAGTGGTAGTTCAAGAGAGGCTCCGGTGGAGTAAGGATGAGAAGAGGGATAAGAAGTGGCTAGAGAGGCTCCGGTTTGAGCCTACCAAGTTTGCTGATCGAGAGCTGTTGTCTAAGCTTGGGATTCTTGGGGACTTCGACCAACTCCTCAAGAACATTGGTTTAAGATGTTTGTCACGGTTGGATTTCCCAACCATTCCTGAAGTGACAATAGACTTCCTTGCCACCTTGGAGTTCCGGTATGAGAATCCTAGTGCACCCGTACCTTCTCAAGGCCGCCTCTACTTCAAAGTTGGACGTCAAGCCTATACACTCTCCATCCCTGAGCTATGCCAAGCCTACGGTCTCAACGCTGATGCATACAAGGTCGAGTTCCCAGCCTTCAAGAAAGCCGACGAGTTTTGGGACCTGATCAGCAATGAGGACTACAAAGCCAACACCGCCAAGATCAAGCGAGTAAGGAGCCTGGTTCTGAGGTATACTCTGAAGCTGATTGCCAACACGTTCAGTGGAAGGTCTGTTGCCCCTACGGTCACGAAGACAGAGCTGTGCTTCCTGTTCCAAGGCGTGAAGCACTTGGTGTGTGATCCAGATGCAAACGACGAGCCTATGGAGGATGAACTCGGCGATGAAGTGAACTACGGCTGTGTGCTCGCGGCTTCTTTGGTGAAATACAAGGCTTATGCCTTACGGTGCAAGGTAACCTCCTCTTACATTGGTGGTTTCCTCACTCCTCTATTCGTGCAAGCCGGTGTGCCCATTCATGACTTTGCTCACGTCCCAAACAGAGCTTTCATGGATGAGGCATACATGAGGAATACTGATAGCTTGGGACGCACGCCAGCAGAAGGGTTCTACGCCTACCTCTACATAGATGACGAAGATAAGAAGAGAGTGTGCATCCTTCCTAACAGAGATGAAACCGAGCTGCTTGGTGTTGGGAACATCGAGTTCTTGCCCACGGAGGAAGAATGCTTTGCCCCTTTAAGAGGACTGCCTGCTTCAGCAATTGCCCCGCGTCAAAGGTTAGAGTCTCCAGCCACGGAAGACGAGATGCCCGAGGCTTACACACTTCTCAAGCTAGATTTTGAGCCGAGGACAAAAACCGAGAACCCGAGAAGAGAAGGCTCTCCACCGGCGGTATTGTCATCCGCGAGAACCAAGGAAGCACCATTCAGCCGGCGCGCCACTCCCTCCAAGAACCAGCTGACAAAGGCAAAGCAACGATCTCTAGCTCCTTTGGAACATCCTCAAGTTCCAGCCGAGCCTAGACCAGAGGTAACAACCTTCTTCCATTGTATATAACCGCTCATGTTTGTTTCTTGCATTGTGTTTTGATGCTCCTTCGGATGAGTTTGCCACCGGGACGGTGTCAAGCAAGTTTGGGGGAGTACATGTGTGATTTGACTTGTGTTCTTTGATCTTATTTTCCTTTTTGCATCCTTGAGTCTTTAGTCATGAAAAATTGGTAAAATTTTTAAAATTTTTTCAAAGATTCATGTAGTTGCATTCATCTTTTTAAAAACATGTTAGGATTGAGTCTAGAGTTTCTCATATCACCTAGGTTGTTTGTATTTTGCATAAGGGGTTAGAATTTCTTTCAAAGGTGTTTTTACTTATGAATTGTTTCAATGCCCTAGTTGGTAGTTCTCTAATGCTTTGTCTATGCTTTGAAAGTATGTTCTTACCATGCTTGGATCACTTGTTAGGATTTTCATGGCTTGAATTGAACTCTCATGATTTGAAACTCATTCTAATTAGTGAAAACCTAATTTGAAATTCTAATTATCATTCTTATGCATTTGAAAATGAACACATGGTTTTAAAATATTTAGGCTCTCTTCTTCCTTTTTACCACTCTTTGTGAGCCTAAGTAGAACTCCCTCCTTGAACCTTACCCTCCTTTGAAGCCAAATGTTCTTGTGTGACATCTTTGTGAGGCCTTCCTTTCGGTTTGAACTTGGCATAAAGTGTTAGGTTTAGGCGACATGATTTGGTTTTCATATTGTTGCTAGCTTTGCATTTTGAAGCTAGGTGTAGGCTTAGAATAAGTTTGGGGGATCATTGGGGTTGATATCTTGTCTATTTACTCTCGGTTTCAAAGAGCTTTGTGTTTTAAGGAAAGAAATGAGGTTTTAAGTGAAATGTTGTTTTTAAAACTAAGTATGCTCTAATTTCAGGAGGTAGCTCTCCCATAATAAAATAAAAAAAGAAAAAGAAGAAAAAAAAAGAAAAAGAAATAAAAAAAAGAGCCTAAGTGCCAAATAAAGAAAAAATAAAAAATAAAAAATAAAAGAAAAAAATAATAATAAGAGAGCTACTAATAAGAAATTTCTAAAGAGCAAAAGTATTTTTCAAAACCTTTTCACTAGCCTAAAAAGTCTAAAAATGTCTTTGTTTCGAATTGGGGATTGCTTAGTTTGTAAAGAAAAGGGTAGACTCTTAAGTGGTGAGTGAGGATAAAATTTCTTAAATGAGAGGGGTATAGGATCATTTGATAGTTTACATGGGTAGATGAGAATCTAATCATGTATGCATAAATTGTCTTTATCTTTAGCATTATGCACAAGTTCATCCATTTTTGAGAGAAACCCTTGTTCTGATTATAAACCCTTTTCAAATGAGATCATTCTATGCTCATAACCTTAACCCTTAGCCAAATGTGTTTTGCTTTAAAGTGCATAAGTTTGATTCATGGTTCGAATGTTAATGAATGTTAAAGGATGAGTTTCTTTGATTATTAGGAATAGGAGAGTCATGATTTGAATTTCTTTGTGTGAAGAGTATGGCTAAGTTCTTTGGAGTATGAGTGTAAGCATATCATTTTAGAACTGTTAACTAGGACATTGAGATTGATTCATTTGAAAGGCACCTTTGCAAAAAGTTTAAAACCCCGCTCATTTTTCTGAAAACCTCTCTTCCTTACTTATTCTCTGTTGCTTGAGGGCAAGCAAGAAGTAAGTTTGGGGGAGTTGATGTTATTGCATATTGCATACATTTTGCATACTCATTAGTTAGCTTTTCATGCATTTGTATCATGTTTTAGGTTAGATTGCATCACTTAGGGTCCTAGAGCATTCTTGCATAAGCATACGCATTTTCCTTGCATTTTGCATCACATTCAGGTTGTTTCTGGCTGCTTTGGAGTCGTGGAGGTTCGTGGACGTGTTGAGGCTGATGTAGCAGTTCGTGGGAGCTCGGAAATATGCTAAGGGCCAGAGATCGAGGAGCAGATCGAGCATGGCCGGTCGATCTGGGAGTTGATCGACCAGAAGATCGAGCCAACTAGGCGATCCAAGGAGAATGATCGAGACGGAGATCGAGTGGAGCAATGGATCAATCGGTACGGACGTAAATGACGCCATGCAGAGCGAGAGTCAGATTGAGTACATCACTCGATCCAGCCGAAGATCGATACCGAGATCGGATGCAACACTCGATTCGCCGATGATGATCGAGACCCGGATCGAGCCGAAGAAACGATGCCCGGATATGATCGAGAGAACCACTCGATCTTGGTGTCGATCTCTGTCCTTTCAACCGTTTTTGGCTGCTAGCGAAGGGGGGGACCATTGGCTTGTTTGGGCATTTTGGGCAAGGCGGCGACGTCCTTTTTCGATAACTTTTTAGATCCTTATCTTTTTCCTTATGTTTTCTCTCTCGTTTTTCTCTTAAGCTTTTGTATTCGAATCATTATCGTTTAATCCAGTTTTCCTTTCATGTTCATCGTCACGTTTCATATGCTTTGCTTGATTTACTCTATGTGTAGCGAGTAGTTTCCTTTGGGTTCGGGGTTGAGAGAATTAAGGGGTTAAAAAGGTTTCGATCTTGGGTTTTTCAAAACGTTTTCAAAGGCTATATCTTCTAAGGTGTTGAGATCTTAGTGCTTGAAGACTCTCACGCCAAGAGCTTCATGATCCGAGAGGTTCCTTACCTTGACAGGATTCAGGAGCCTCGGAAGATCACACCTTAGAGACTAGTTACCCCTTCCCAAAAGCCATGGAAGTTTGGGGGATTAGTTAAGCCATTAGTTTGAAATCTGTTTTCCTTGCCTTTCGACCTTTCTATCCACCAAAAGCCATGGGTTTGGAGGAGAGGATGAAAGAGTGATCTATACCGAAAGCCACAGATAGATCTTGTTTTGTTTTCAAGGCTTAGAGATCCTCACCAAGTGAGTCGATCTAAAGTTTTAAAACCAAGGTCGAACCTTTGAAACCCCTAACAATGAATCTCAACCCTAGGCCCTTTCTTTTAGCATCTTTATGTCTATTCTCATCTTTCGCTTGATATCTGATAGCATCCTGGTCATTAGCTTTACTGTTCTTAAGTTTTTAGACGAGATCGATTGTTACTGCTCGATCTAGTGGTCGATCTCGTGGTGGATCCACTAGTCGAACTTTAATAATTCGATGCTTTCTTCTTTAATTTTTCTGTTTGTTTCTCGTGGTAGTTTCTTACTTTCTAGTATTTTTAAAATAGGTTTCACTCTGTTTAAGTTGCTGCATCTAGTTTTTAGAGATTTTATCATAAACTGTCTCATTTTGCTTAGATTTGCTTTAGTCCTTGCATTCTCTGTGCATTCTCTATCTCCTAGAAGTCGATTGACTCTCTCTTTCTTGCTGTAATACAACATTGCTTCCATTAGAGTTTGATAACCTCTCTGCATCATAACCCTCGCTAGAAAACGTTTATCAGTGCTCTCGGTCCTTTAACATTTCAGAGCTGTTTATGCGATCTCGGTGCTAGTATAAATCTGATGCCCCATTCTATAGCAAAGAAGCTCAGTTTTACCCAATTCAAAGACTGTAGAATATCATTGGTGCTAGCAGACAGGAGCGTGAGGTTACCTGTGGGTTTGCTTGAGGACTTATCAGTGATGATCAGTGGAGTAAACGAGCCTACAGACTTCGTTGTGCTTGAGATGGATGAAGAACCTAAGGATCTGCTTATACATGGGAGGCCATTCCTTGCAACCGCCGGAGCAATCATCGATGTCAAGAATGGGAAGATAGCTCTACACTTGGGCAAGGATACAAGGCTGGATTTTGATATCAACGAGGTCTTGAAGAAGCCCACCATAGAAGGGCAAGCTTTCTACATAGAGACGTTGGATGCTTTGGCGGATGAATTGCTAGAAGAGCTTGCACAAGAGGATAACTTGAAGCTGGCATTGACTTAGGAGCCAGGGGAGTTCGGGTTTCTGAGTAGGAAGAGTCAGGAGTACGTAAATCTCCTCGATTCTAGGAAGGTTGTGATGGAAAATGAAGGCGGCTGCCTGATATTGCTGCATATTTCATGTATTTTGCATACATATAAGTTAGTTTCTCACGCATTTACATTGCACTTTAGGATAGTTTGCATCACTTTAGGTCCTAGAGCATTCTTGCACCAGCATATGCATGTTTCTTGCATTTTGCATCGCATTCAGGTTGTTTTCGGCTACTTTGGAGTCTTGGAGGGTTCGTGGAGGTGCTGAGGCTCGTGAGGAGGTTCGTGGGAACTTGGAGAATTCAGGAATGCTGGCTAAGGACCAGAGATTGAGAAGCGGATCGAGCATAGCCGGTCGAATTAGATGAGATCGACCAGAAGATCGAGTAGTCCATCCGATCCAAGGGAACTGATCGAGACAGAGATCGAGTGAAGCGACACGTGAATGACGCCATGCAGAGCGAGAGTCGGATCGAGTCCACCACTCGATCCTCCAAAGATCGACTCCAAGATCGAAAGAAGCACTCGATCCACCGAAGAAGATCGAGACAAAGATCGAGCTGAAGTCGCGATGTCCGAAGATGATCGAGCGAGATGCTCGATCTCGAGGTCGATCTCAGTGCACTTTAACTGTTTTTGGCCGCTAGTGAAAGGGGGACCATCGAGCTGTTTGGCCTATTTCGGGAAGGCGGCGATCATGCTTTTGAGGACACGCTTTCACTTTATCGTTTTTCATCTCTTTCTCTCTGTTCGAAGGCGATTTCGCCATTGTTCGACTTTGAAGCTTTGTTCTTGAATCTTTGAATCGTTTAAGTTTAAATCCATCATTCTTCATGTTTATTAGTTCATCGTTTATGCTTTGCTCGGTTTACTTTATGTGTAGTGAGTAGTTTCATCGGGTTTTGGGGTTGAGAGGATTCAAAGGGGTCGAAAAGGTTTTCAAAGCTTGGTGTTTTCTTGTTCATCATGGCTTTCTCTTCTAGGATGTCGAGTTCTTAAGGCTTAGAGACTCTCAAGCCAAGATCTTTATGATCAGAGAGACTTCTTACCTTGACAGGATCCAGAGGTCTCTGAAAATCGCATCCTAGAGACTAGTCTACCTTTCCCAAACGCCATGGTAGTTTAGGGGACTAGTTAAGCCGCGTGTTTGAAATCTGAGTTCTATGCCCTTCAATCTCTTTTTCCGCCAAACGCCATGGGTCTGGAGGAGAGAATGAAGTAGTGATCCATACCACACGCCATGGATGAATCTTGTTTTGTTTTCAAGGCTTAGAGAATCTCACAAAGTTAGTAGATCTAGAGTTTTCAAACCAAGCTTGAACCTTTGAAACCCTTGATCATGAATCTCAACCCTAGACCCTCTTTCTTAGTATCCTTACATCTCTTTTAATCATTCGCTTGCTATATGTTCGCATCATGGTCATTAGATTCGTTTCTGTAGAACTTTTAGACGAGATTGATCGTTGTTGTTCGATGTAGTGGTCGATCCACTTGTCGTTTTTTATAAATTCATAGCTTTGCATTTTAATCATTCTGTTTGTTCGTTTCTAGTATTTTTAAAATAGTTTTGCCTTGCATTTGATCGTTGCATCTAGTTTTTAGAATTTTCAAAAAAAACCATTCATCATTTGCTTAGCTTTGCATAATCCTTGCATTCTCATTGCATTTTCTAGCTCCTAGGTGTGGATTGACACTCACTTGCATACTACACTACATCTCAGTGTTGCATTTGAGCTTTGATACATCACTTGCACTGCAAAAACCTGTTATCAAATGGCGCCGTTGCAATCTTAGGAGTGTTTAGAAAGCATTGAGATTTGGGGTTTAGTAAAGACTAAGCCTTTGTTTTTCTTTTAGTTACTAATTTCTCTACTCTCAAACGTGTGTCTTTCAGGTACATGAATCTTCGTTCAAGGGGAGACAACAATCTACTTCAACCCTTGGACAACATTCATCAACTCGGACATTCACGACAAAGAAGAGTTAGAGAGCAAGCTAGAGATTTTGAGGAGATTGTTCAGCAATGTTCAGTGGATTTTGAAGCGATGGCTGAGCACGAACATCCAGAGGGACCTTCTCCAGCTCATTGGGCAGTAGGAAGGGGTAATGGAAACCCCCAACACGCGGCTAGACCCCCACGGATCATAGGAGCGGGAGATGCTCCCAATACTCATCACAATAGGTTTGGGATCACTCCTCCTCCTGTACAGAACAACAACTTTGAGATTAAGCCGGGTTTCATCTCAATGGCGCAAAACAATAAGTTCCACGGGGAGCCATCATAGACGTCAAGAATGGGAAGATAGCTCTGCACTTGGGTAAAGATATAAGGCTGGACTTTGATATCAATGAGGTTCTGAAGAAGCCTACGATAGAAGGGCAAGCTTTCTACATCGAGACGTTGGACGCTTTAGCGGATGAGTTGCTAGAGGAGTTGGCTCAGGAGGATCATTTGAAGCTGGCATTGACTAAGGAGCCAGGAGAGTTCGGTTACTTGGATCAGAGGACTCAGGAATACGTTAACCTGCTAGATTCAAGGAAGGTTGTGTTAGAATACGAAAGCGCTTGCCTAGAGATCGACTCCAAGATCGATGACATTACTCGATCCAGGGGTCAAATCGACAAGACAATCGAGAACACAACTCGATCTGGTGTAACAATCGACAGTCAGATCGAGGAGGGTGATCGATCCAGGAAATCAATCAAGTCCGAGATCGAGAGATGCCTTCCGATCAGTTCAGAGCCACATTAAATCGAGTGAGTGAATCGAGTGAAACGGCTTGATCTAGACGACATCGAGAGCAAGATCGACTGGATGACTCGATTTCAGAAGGGACAACGGTTCAAGAAAGTAGCCTTAAGGGTCATGTCTCGGCTTCTAAGGAGGTTTCTATGGAGGAAAACAACATCAACAGCCACGAGGACGATTGGAGCGAGCTGCTAGCCCCAAAGGTGGACCTTAAGGAGGTCCCAAAAGGGCTAAGGTATGCTTTCTTAGGGCTTACGAAACTTATCCTGTGATTGTGAATGAAAACTTAAGTGATGATGAGTTGCACTCGCTCTTGACTGAGTTGAGAAAGTATAGGAAGGCCATGGGGTACTCTTTAATTGATATCGAGGGCCTTTCGCCAATGCTTTGCACTAATAGGATTCACTTGGATAATGAGAACGCCTCTTCTATAGAACATCAAAGGCGTTTGAATCCTAATTTGAAAGAGGTTGTTAAGAAAGAGATTCTTAAGCTATTAGAAGCTGATGTGATCTATCCCATAAGTGACAGCATGTGGGTTTCTCCCGTACACGTGGTGCCTAAGAAGGGAGGGATCACGGTCATTAAGAATGACAAAGATGAGCTTATACCTACTAGAACTATTATAGGACACCGTATGTGTATTGATTATAGGAAGCTTAATCTTGCTACTAGAAAGGATCATTTTCCCTTGCCTTTGATTGATCATATGCTTGAAAGACTTGATAATAACCCCTACTATTGCTTTCTTGATGGATATAGTGGATTTTTCCAAATACTAATCCATCCAAATGATCAGGAGAAGACGACCATTACATGCCCTTATGGCACCTTCGCATATCGAAGGATGCCATTCGGGTTGTGTAACGCACCGGCTACGTTTCAGCGGTGTATGATGTCAATTTTCTCGGTCTATGGTGCGTCCTTTTCTGCGTGTTTGTCAAATCTTTGCAAGGTACTAAAGCGTTGTGAGGAGACAAACCTGGTGCTTAACTGGGAGAAATGCCACTTCATGGTAAAGGAAGGGATCGTGCGTGGCCATAAGATATCAGAGAAGGGCATTGAGGTTGATAAGAATAAGGTTGAGGTCATGATGAGTCTTAAGCCGCCGGTTAACGTCAAGGGAGTGAGGAGTTTCTTGGGACACGCTGGCTTCTATAGGCGCTTCATCAAGGATTTTTCTAAGATTGCACGCCCTCTTACACGGCTGTTGTGCAAGGAAGCCGATTTTGTCTTTGATGAGGAGTGTTTGCAAGCTTTTGTGACTATCATGGAAGCTCTAGTATCCGCGCCTATAGTGCAAGCACCGGACTGGACTCTACCGTTCGAGATTATGTGTGATGCTAGTGACTATGCCGTGGGAGCTGTTCTAGGTCAAAGGAATGATAAGAAGCTGCACGTGATTTACTATGCTTCAAGAACCTTGGATGACACGCAAACAAGGTACACTACTACGGAGAAGGAGCTATTGGCAGTAGTGTTTGCCTTTGAGAAGTTCCGGTCATACCTTGTGGGTTCCAAGGCCATTGTCTACACAGATCACGTGGCTCTGAGGTACATCTATTCCAAGAACTATACTAAGCCGAGGCTTTTGAGATGGATTCTTCTTCTTCAGGAGTTTGACATGGAGATTAAAGACAAGAAAGGGATAGAGAACAGCGTCGCTGACCATCTCTCTTGGTAAAGAATCAATGAGTCTCTCCCCTTAGATGATTCGCTTCCCGAGGAACAACTCATGGCGATCACTACGGCTGTTTGTGGAAAGCTAAAGGGGCAGTTTGAGGAGGTTCTGAGCTAGAGTCTCACAAGAAAGAGCTAAAGTCATTGCATGAGAAGATTGATAAGCTGGTGTTGGCAAATCAGAAGCATGTTCACTTTGTTGGTGAAGCGGATGAAACCTTAGAGTAGTTGAGTCGAGAAGAAGCCAATTGGGTGGCGGGTCAAAACAACTACAAACCTCAAGGATATGCATAAGGCTACAACCAGAACAACAATCTCTCATATAGAAGCACCAATGTCGCAAACCCTAAAGATCAAGTGTACCCTGCTCAGCAAGCAATGCCTTTCGTCCCATACAACAAAGGTTTTCAGCCGAGTGGTGGCTTCCAAGGGCAAGGGCAGAGCAACTTCGAAGGACAACAGCAAGGAAACAAGGGTAATACGCCAATGTACCCTCCCGGCTTTGTTCCACAACAACAACCGATGCAACAACAACAAGTTGATCCTGTCCAAGCTATGTTTCAACAATTGATTCAAGGGCAAGCATCTACAAATCAGAAGTTTGCCGAGATGAACACTCATTTAGACTTCTCTCTCACGGATTTCTCTACTCAGATAACAAACTTGAATAACAAGATCAAGCAACTATAGAAAGGAAAGGCGAGTACAAGTGGTCAGAATAGCTTACCGGGCAAGTGTGAGCAGAATCCCAAGGAATACGCCAACGCCATCACGCTAAGGAGTGGGAAAGCGCTTGCACCTACGGTTACTCCTAAGAACAACGAGGACGTTGTAATTCAAGAGGGGGAGGGTAAGCTCTCAGCTGATGATGAGATCAAATTTGACAATGTTTGGATTCAAGGACCAAGGAGAGGTGAGAAAGCGGCTGTAGAGAGGAAAGTGGAGCAAGCTGCTAAGGAGAAGGATGCTTATGTGCCTCCACCGTATGTACAAAAGCTACCTTTTCCTGGCCGCTTCAAGAAGTAACTCATAGAGAAGCATAGAATCTTGTTTGAGAAGCATCTTAAGGAAGTAGAGATCAAGCTACCTCTCGTGGACTGCCTTGCCATGATGCCTAAATCCACCAAATTCTTCAAAGATACGCTCGTGAAGAAGAATAAGAAAAGCAAGGAAGTGCTAGTTCTTAGTGAGGAATGTAGCGCCGTAATACACAAGGAGATATTTCCCAGGAAGTTGGGAGATCCTGGAAGCTTCACTATACCTTGCGCTTTATGTCCTTTGGAGTTCAAGAGTTGTCTTTGCGATCTCGGAGCTAGTATAAATCTGATGCCTCATTCCGTAGCAAAGAAACTTGGCTTTACCCGGTTCAAAGATTGTAGAATCTCGTTGGTACTAGCTGACAGGAGCGTGAGGTTACCCGTGGGTTTGCTTGAGGACTTGCCGGTGAGAATCAGCGGTGTAAACGTGCCTACGGACTTCGTTGTGTTGGAAATGGATGAAGAGCCTAAGGATCCACTCATTCTCGGTAGAACTTTCTTAGCCACCGCCAGAGCCATCATAGACGTCAAGAATGGGAAGATAGATCTGCACTTGGGTAAAGATATAAGGCTGGACTTTGAAATCAATGAGGTTTTGAAGAAGCCTACGATAGAAGGGCAAGCTTTCTACATCGAGACGTTGGACGCTTTAGCGGATGAGTTGCTAGAGGAGTTGGCTCAGGAGGATCATTTGAAGCTGGCATTGACTAAGGAGTCAGGAGAGTTCGGTTACTTAGATCAGAGGACTCATGAATATGTTAACCTGCTTGATTCAAGGAAGGTTGTGCTAGAAGATGAAAGCGCTTGCCTAGAGATCGACTCAGAGATCGATGACATTACTCGATCCAGGGGTCAAATCGACAAGACAATCGAGAACACAACTCGATCCGGTGCAACAATCGACAGTCAGATCGAGGAGGGTGATCGATCCAGGAAATCAATCGAGTCCGAGATCGAGAGATGCCTTCCGATCAGTTCAGAGCCTAATCCGGAGATCGACCCAGCGTCTCGATCTTTCACTCGATCCACATTAAATAGAGTGAGTGAATCGAGTGAACCGACTCGATCTAGACGACATCGAGAGCAAGATCGACTGGATGACTCGATTTCAGAAGTGACAACGGTTCAAGAAAGCAGCCTTAAGGGTCATGTCTCGGCTTCTAAGGAGGGTTCTAAGGAGGAAAACAACAGCAACAGCCACGAGGACGATTAGAGCGAGCTGCTAGCCCTAAAGGTGGACCTTAAGGAGCTCCCAAAAGGGCTAAGGTAAGCTTTCTTAGGGCATAACGAAACCTATCCTGTGATTGTGAATGAAAACTTAAGTGATGATGAGTTGCACTCGCTCTTGACTGAGTTGAGAAAGTATAGGAAGGCCATTGGGTACTCTTTAAGTGACATCAAGGGCCTTTCGCCAAAGCTTTGCACTCATAGAATTCACTTGGATAATGAGAACGCCTCTTCTATAGAACATCAAAGGCGTTTGAATCCTAATTTGAAAGAGGTTGTTAAGAAAGAGATTCTTAAGCTATTAGAAGCTGACGTGATCTATCCCATAAGTGACAGCACGTGGGTTTCTCCCGTACACGTGGTGCCTAAGAAGGGAGGGATCACGGTCATTACGAATGACAAAGATGAGCTTATACCTACTAGAACTATTATAGGACACCGTATGTGTATTGATTATAGGAAGCTTAATCTTGCTACTAGAAAGCATAATTTTCCCTTGCCTTTTATTGATCAAATGCTTAAAAGACTTGCTAATCACCCCTACAATTGCTTTCTTGATGGATATAGTGGATTTTTCCAAATACCAATGCATCCAAAAGATCAGGAGAAGACGACCTTTACATTCCCTTATGGCACCTTCGCATATCGAAGGATGCCATTCGGGTTGTGTAACGCACCGGCTACGTTTCAGCGGTGTAAGATGTTGATCTTCTCCGATCTGATAGAAGAGATGGTAGAGGTGTTTCTGGATGACTTCTCGGTCTATGGTGCGTCCTTTTCTGTGTGTATGTTGAATCATAGCAAGGTAATAAAGTATTGTGAGGAGACATACTTGGTGCTTAACTGGGAGAAAGGCCACTTCATGGTAAGGGAAGGGATCGTGCTTGGCCATAAGATATCAGAGAAGGGCATTGAGGTTGATAATGCTAAGGTTGAGGTCATGATGAGTCTTGAGCCGCCGGTTAACGTCAAGGGAGTGAGGAGTTTCTTGGGACACGCTGGCCTCTATAGGCGCTTCATCAAGGATTTTTCTAAGATTGCACGCCCTCTTACACGGCTGTTGTGCAAGGAAGCCGATTTTGTCTTTGATGAGGAGTGTTTGCAAGCTTTCGTGACTATCAAGGAAGCTATAGTATCCCCGCATATAGTGCAAGCACCGGACTGGACTCTACCGTTCGAGATTATGTGTGATGCTAGTGACTATGCCATGGGAGCCGTTCTAGGTCAAAGGAAGGATAAGAAGCTGCACGTGATTTACTATGCTACAAGAACCTTGGATGACACGCAAACAAGGTACACTACTACGGAGAAGGAGCTATTGGCAGTAGTGTTTGCCTTTGAGAAGTTCCGCTCATACCTCGTGGGTTCCAAGGCCATTGTCTACACAGATCACGCGGCTCTGAGGTACATCTATTCCAAGAAGGATACTAAGCCGAGGCATTTGAGATGGATTCTTCTTCTTCAGGAGTTTGACATGGAGATTAAAGACAAGTAAGGCATAGAGAACGGCGTCGCTGACCATCTCTCTCGGTTAAGAATCAACGAGTCTCTTCCCTTAGATGATTCGCTTCCCGAGGAACAACTCATGGCGATCACTACGACTGTTTGTGGAAAGCTAGAGGGGCAGTTTGAGGAGGTTCTGAGTTTCAAAGAGGAGGATCTTCCTTGGTACGCTGATGTTGTGAACTACTTGGCATGCGGAGAGGAGCCAACTCATCTCGACAGCTACCACAAGAAGAAGTTCATGAGAGACGCAAGCAGTTACTTTTGGGACGAGCCTTACCTGTACAAGAGAGGAGTTGATTGCTTATATCGGAGATGTGTTACAAAGGAAGAAGCCAAGGACATTCTCTTTCACTGCCATGGGTCTTCCTACGGAGGACACTTTGCTTCATTCAAGACTGCTACAAAGGTCTTACAAGCCAGTTTCTGGTGGCCGTCTATCTTCATGGATGCTCATGAGTTTGTGACGAGGTGTGAGGCTTGTCAACAAGCAGGAAATATCAGCAAACGTAATGAGATCCTCAGGTTCCTATCTTTGAGGTTGACGTCTTTGACGCGTGGGGCATAGACTTCATGGGGCCGTTTCTTTCTTCCTACGGCAACAAGTTCATCTTAGTAGCTGTTGATTACGTCTCTAAATAGGTTGAGGACATTGCTTCCCCTACAAACGACTCTAAGGTGGTGATTAAGCTCTTTAAGAGCATCACATTCCCGAGGTTTGGAGTACCCAAGGTGGTGATAAGCGACGGAGGAAGCCATTTCAACAACAAGGTATGGCGTGAAGCACAAGGTAGCTACACCTTACCATCCTCAAACGAGTGGCCAAGTTGAGGTCTCTAACCAACAGATCAAGGCGATACTTGAGAGAACAGTCGGGACAACTCAGAAGGATTGGGCGGTGAAGTTAGATGACGCTTTGTGGGCTTATCGGACTGCTTTCAAAGCGCCCATTGGTACTACTCCTTTCACTCTTCTCTACGGCAAAGGATGTCACCTCCCCGTTGAGCTGGAACATAGGGCATTGTGGGCTGTGAATCGGTTGAATTTTGATCTGAAGACGGCTCAGGAGAAGCGTTTGATCCAGTTGCACGAACTTGATGAGCTAAGGCTGGATGCTTACGAAAGCGTTAGGATCTACAAGGAGCGTACTAAGGCTGCTCACGAGAAGAAGTTGGTACCCAAGGATCTTAAGGAAGGGAGTTTGGTGCTTCTTTACAATTCAAGGCTCAAGCTCTTCCCAGGAAAGCTGAAATCTAGATGGAGCGGTCCGTATGAAATCAAGGAGGTGTTGCCCTACGCAGCTGTCACGTTGGTAGGCAAGAGGGGGAGTGCATTCACAGTGTACGGACACAGAGTTAAGCCATACATGGCGAGTGCATTTGACAAGGAGAGCACCTCAATGCTTCTCCAAGACCCACCATCTGCCTAAACCAAGTAAAGTCTAGCTAAAGACGTTAAAGAAAGCGCACTTGGGAGGCATTCCCATGTCTATTTGGTACATATTCTTGCTTTATTTCTCTTTCAGTTTTATGTTTTTATCTTCTGAGTGTGTAGGAACAAGTATGAGGGATTGCAGGCCATGATCTTAGATCCAAAAGGAGTAAGAAGGGCGAGTATATGCTAGAGATCGAGTGCTAGAGCAACTCATCCTGGCTCGATCTTTGCTAGATCGAGCTAGGGAATCGAGAGGAGTCAGTCGATCTAGAAGAGATCGAGTTGACAGATTGTGTGACACAGTCGATAACGAGAGGACGAACACCCTATACGTTTAGTCTGAAAAGCAAACGAGAGGTGGGTCGACTGAGTCACTCGATTTTCAAGGCTAGATCGAATAGTCTACTCGATCTGCCACTCGATCCAAGCTTAAATCGACCCCTGAATCGAGAACGTGGCTCGATCATGAGGACTTAGCCGTCGTGCCAAAAACACAAGGAACGAGTGGTGTTATCGATCCAAGACTCGATTCAATTCGAATCGAGTCCCAAATCGAACAACCCTCTCGATCCAAGCCATTATGGGCATGAGATCGAGTCCTAGATCGACCAAAAGGACTCGATCTCGTGCCGAAGTAACATTTCTTTTTCCCTCCTTTCCTCTTTCCCTCCGGTTTTTAAATTCAAAAAATGGTCAAGGCAAGCATCTTTGACCATGAAATATGTGCCTTGACCACAGCTTTTGTCAGAAAACCACTTCTTTTATCCTTGGTTTTGTTTTTGTTGGCCTTTAAATATTTTCAACTACTTTCACACTCTCTCATTCTTGTTTTCTCGAGTTGCTAAGCAAAAGAGAGTGTGAATTCTTGTTTTCTAAAGGCTAACAGAATCTTTTTCAATCCTTGCAAAGGTATTTTCGAATCTTTAAGAAAATCTTGAAGAAAATATCTCTTTTTATTCGCTTTGATTGTTTTAGATGCTAGGGCGGTTTTAAATTTTTTAAAATAGCTTGATAATAGAAAAAATTCTAGATTTCTCTCTATCTTTAGATATGATTCTCTATTATTTTGCTATAATTTTTATAAATCCCCCAAAATTCTAGGGTATTAGTTATAGGTTTTCTTCTTTGCTTCTCTTTTTCTCTCATCATATCGCCGATTTGCTCATTGTTTTGCTTGAGAAACTTGTTTCAGGCACAATGGCTCCCAAAAGAACGAGAGAAGAGACAGCACAAGAGGGAGAAAACCAAGAAGTGGCTGTTCAGGAGAGGGTTCGTTGGAGTAAGGATGAGAAACATGACAAAGAACGGCTTCAAAGGCTGAGGTTTGAGGCGACTAAGTTTGCGGACAGAGGATTGCTGGCCAAGATGGGGATTCTAGGAGATTTTGATCAGCTCCTCCAGAAGATAGGGCTGAGGTGTTTGTCACGGATGGATTGCCCAACCTTTCCCGAAGTGACAATCGACTTCCTTGTCACTTTGGAGTTTGCGTACGAGAATCCTAGCGTCCCCATTCCTTCTCAAGGCCGCCTCTCCTTTTAGATAAAACGCCAAGCCTTCAGCCTCTCAATCCCCGAGCTTTGCGAAGCGTATGGCCTCGATTTAGCTGTCACGAAAGTGGAGTTCCCCTCTTTCACTCAAGCAAACCATTTTTGGGACCTCATCGCCAATGACGACTACAAGGCGAATACCGCGAAGATCAAAATAGTGAGGAACCTGGTGCTACGTTACACCTTGAAGCTAATGGCCAACACCTTTAGTGACCGGTCCGTAGCCCCCACGGTGACCAAGACGGAGCTTTGCTTCTTGTTTCAAGGCCTTAAGCATCTCCTTTGCGATCCGGATGAGAACGAGGAGCCGTTGGAAGACCAGCTTGGAGATGACGTGAACTATGGGTGCATCCTTGCTGCTTCATTGGTCAAATACAAGGCGTATGCCTTGATGTGCATGGCAAGCTCGTCACTCATTTGCAGATTCCTCACACCCTTGTTCGTGCAAGCCGGCGTACCGCTTCAGAACTTCACTCCCATTCCGGATAGAGCCTTCATGGACGAGACATACCTAAGGAACACTGACAGCTTGGGACGCATTCCAGCCGAGAGCTTCTTTGAGTACTTGTTCGTTGATGAGGAGATTGTGAAGAGGACATGCATCTTGCCAAACCAAACCGAGACCGAGCTGTTGGGCATAGGGAACATCGAGTTTCTCCCAAGCATAGAGGAGTGCTTTGCTCCTCTAGGAGCCGCGGCAACCATTCAGCAAGCTACCCGCCCGAGATCAGAATCTCCAGCCACGGATGATGACATGCCTGAAGCCTTTGTCCTCCCTAAGCTAGACTTTGAGCCGTGGACAAGGACATAAAAGTTCTTTGCTTCTGTTGTGGAGATGCAAAGAAAGATCAACAAGTGGCAGAGAAAAGTCATCAAGAAGCTTGCCAAAAAGGTCAAAGCACTTCAAGGAGCTTCACCAAAGCAGGCTGCAAGTGAGGAGGTTCAACAGCCGAGAAGAGAAGGCTTTCAACCGGTGGAGTTGTCATCCGTGAGACTCAAGGCAGCAACATTCAGCCGACGCGTCTCTCTCTCCAAGAGCCAGCCTCCAAAGGCAAAGCTATAGTATCTAGCTCGTCTGGAACATCCTCAAGTTCCAGCTGAAACTAGACCCGAGGTAACAACAACCTTCCATTGTATATACCATTCATGTTTTCTTGATTTTTGCTTTGTGTTTTGAGCTCTCTCGAACATGTTTGCCACCGGGACGGTGTCATTCAAGTTTGGGGGAGTATGTGTGTGGTTTGACATGTTTATTTTGCTCTTATTTTATCTTTGCATCCCTTGAGTCTTGCATACATTAAAGGCATAGAAAAGAAAAGGAAAAAAATTGGTAAAAATTTTTAAAAATTTCAAATAAAATTTCATGTAGTTGCATTCACATTGTTAAGCATTTTAGGATTGAATCTAGAATTTTTAAGCATCTAGGTTGTTTACATCTGCATAAGGGGTTAAAGTTTTCTTATAAAGGTGTTTTAAACTCATTAATTGTTTCAATGCCCTAGTTAGTATTTCTCTAATGCTTTGCTCACGCTTTGAAAGTAAGTCCTTACCATGCTTGGATCACTTATTTTGATTTTCGTGACTTGAATTGAACACTCATGATTTGAAACTTGTCCTAATAAGTGAGAACCCTAATCTGAATTTTTAAATATCATTCTTATGCATTTGAAAATGAACACATGGATCTTAAAAATATTTAGGCTCTCTTCCTCCTTTTACCACCCTTTGTGAGCCTAAGTAGAACTCCCACCATCACCCTTGCCTTTCCTTCAAGCCAAGCTTTCTTGTGTGACATCTTTGTGAGGCCTCTTTTTCGGTTTGAACTCAGCATAACGTGTTACGTTTAGGCGACATGATTAGTTTCTCAAATGATTGCTAGCTTTGCATTTTGAAGCTAGATGTAGGCTTAGGATAAGTTTGGGGGTTTGATGGGGTTGCTTTCATGTTTATATGCTTTCGGTTTCAAAAGAGTTTGGTATTTGAAGTGAACAAAAAGTTTTAAGTGAAAGGTTTTGTGTTTAAAATGTATAATGCTCTAATTATTCAGAAGATAGCTCTCTCAAAATATAAAATAAAAATAAAAATAAAAAAGAAAAAAAGAAAAGAGCGTAAGTGTCAAAATAAAAATAAAAAAAAAAGAAAAAAAAATAATAATAAGAGAGCTATCAATAAGAAAAAAAATTAGGAGCTAAAATATTTTCAAGCCTTTTCACTAACCTAAAGAGTAAAAATATTTTCTGTTTTTGTTTAGGTTTTGAGCTTAATAAGGGTAGTCTCTAGGAGGGTGAGTGAGCTGAAAAGAAAAAAAATATGAGAGAGGTTTTAGGATCATTGTTAGTGTACAAGGGTAGATGAGAATCTAATCATGTATGCATCAATTGCCTTTACCTTTAGCATTATGCATAAAGTTCATACCATTCGTGAGAGAAACCCATTGCATTGTGAAACCCTCTTTAAAATGAGATCATTCTATGCTCATAGCCTTCACCCTTAGCCAAATGTATTTTCCTTTAAAGTGCATAAGTGTTATTCATGGTTCAGTGATTAATGAATGTTAATGGATGAGTTTCTTTGATTGTTTGGAATTCATTGTGTGATGAGTATGGCTAAGGTTCTTTGGAGTACGAGTGTGCACATTGCATTTTAGAATTAGTAACTAGGACGTTGAGATTGATTCATTTGAAAGACACCTTTGCAAGAAGCTTAAACCCCCGTTTGTTTTAAAACCTCTCTCCCTTCTTGAATTTTGTTTGCTTAAGGGCAAGCAAAAGGCAAGTTTGGGGGAGTTGATATTGCTGCATATTTCATGTATTTTGCATACATATAAGTTAGTTTCTCATGCATTTACATTGCACTTTAGGATAGTTTTCATCACTTTAGATCCTAGAGCATTCTTGCACCAGCATATGCATGTTTCTTGCATTTTGCATCGCATTCAGGTTGTTTTCGGCTAGTTTGGAGTCTTGGACGATTCGTGGAGGTGATGAGGCTCGTGAGGAGGTTCGTGGGAACTTGGAGAAATCAGGAATGCTTGCTAAGGACCAGAGATCGAGAAGCGGATCGAGCATGGCCGGTCGATTTAGATGAGATCGACCAGAAGATCGAGTAGTCCATCCGATCCAAGGGAACTGATCGAGACGGAGATCGAGTGAAGCGATCGATCAAGGAGTACGGACGTGAATGACACCATGCAAAGCGAGAGTCGGATCGAGTCCACCACTCGATCATCCAAAGATTGACTCCAAGATCGAACAAAGCACTCGATCCACCGAAGAAGATCAAGACACAGATCGAGCTGAAGTCGCGATGTCCAAAGATGATAGAGCGAGATGCTGGTTCTCGAGGTCGATCTCAGTGCACTTTAACCATTTTTGGCCGCTAGTGAGGGGGGACCATCGAGTTGTTTGGCCTATTTCGGGAAGGCGGTGATCATGCTTTTGAGGACTCGCTTTCACTTTATCATTTTTCATCTTTTTCTCTCTGTTCGAAGGCGATTTCGCCATTGTTAGACTTTGAAGCTTTGTTCTTGAATCTTTGAATCGTTTAAGTTTAAATCCATCGTTCTTCATGTTTATTAGTTCATCGTTTATGCTTTACTCGGTTTACTTTGTGTAGTGAGTAGTTTCATCGGGTTTTGGGGTTGAGAGGATTCAAAGGGGTCAAAAAGGTTTTCAAAGCTTGGTGTTTTCTTGTTCTTCATGGCTTTCTCTTCTAGGATGTCGAGTTCTTAAGGCTTAGAGACTCTCACGCCGAGATCTTTATGATCAGAGAGACTTCTTACCTTGACAGGATCCAGAGGTCTCTGAAAATCGCATCCTAGAGACTAGTCTACCTTTCCCAAACGCCATGGTAGTTTAGGGGACTAATTAAGCCGCGTGTTTGAAATATGAGTTCTATACCCTTCAATCTCTTTTTCCGCCAAACGCCATGGGTTTGGAGGAGAGAATGAAGGAATGATCCATACCACACGCCATGGATATACTTGTTTTGTTTTCAAGGCTTAGAGAATCTCACAAAGTGAGTAGATCTAGAGTTTTCAAACCAAGCTTGAACCTTTGAAACCCTTGAACATGAATCTAAACCCTAGACCCTCTTTCTTAGTATCCTTACATCTCTTTTAATCATTCGCTTGCTATCTGTTCGCATCCTCGTCATTAGATTCGTTTCTGTTGAACTTTTAGACGAGATCGATCGTTGTTGCTCGATCTAAAGGTCGATCTTGTGGTCAAACCACTAGTCAATTTTTATAAATTCATAGATTTGCATTTTAATCATTATGTTTGTTCCTCGTGGTAGTTTGCTCGTTTCTAGTATTTTTAAAATAGTTTTGCCTTGTATTTGATCGTTGCATCTAGTTTTTAGGATTTTCACAAAAACCGTTCATCATTTGCTTAGCTTTGGATAATCCTTTCATTCTCATTGCACTTTCTAGCTCCTAGGTGTGGATTGACACTCACTTGCATACTATACTACATCTCAGTGTTTCATTTGAGCTTTGATACATCACTTGCACTGCAAAAACCTGTTTTCACTGCCTTTAGATCGATTAGGCAATCGAGAAGATCACTCGATCCAGGACAGAGAACAACTCAGACGCTCGATCTATTACTCGATCCCAACCAAATTGAGTAATTGATCGACCCGAGTGCAGTCGATCCAGCAAAACAATCGATGGGAAGAGCGAGGGAAGTCAATTGATCAGTTCAGAGAACGAGACGGGGAATCGATCTCCTGCTCGATCCCAATTAAATCGAGTAGGAGAATCGAGTGAAACTGCTCGATCGGGGTCAGAACGAGTGCAAGATCGACTAGAAGACTTGATCTTGAAAGGGACAATGGTTCAAGAAAGCAGTTTTTTGGGTCATGTCTGGGGTTCTAAAGAGGCTACTGAGGATGGGAATATCAACAAGAGCCACGAGGAGGACTGGAGCGAGCTGCTAGCCCCAAAGGTGGACCTTAAGGAGCTCCCAAAAGGACTAAGGTATGCTTTCTTAGGGCTTAATAATACCTACCCCGTGATTGTGAATGAAAACTTAAGTAATGATGAGTTGAACTCGCTTCTAAGTGAGCTGAGAAAGTATAGGAAGGCCATTGGGTACTCTCTAAGTCACATCAAGGGCCTTTCACCAATGCTTTGCACTCATAGGATTCACTTGGATAATGAGAACGCCTCTTCTATAAAACACCAAAGGCGTTTGAATCCTAATCTAAAATAGGTTGTTAAGAAAGAGATTCTTAAGCTGTTAGAGGCTGACGTGATCTATCCCATAAGTGACAGCACGTTGGTTTCCCATGTACACGTGGTTCCTAAGAAGGGAGGGATCACAGTCATAAAGAATGATAAAGATGAGCTTATACCTACTAGGAATATTACAGGACACCGTATGTGTATAGACTATAGGAAGCATAATCTTGCTACTAGAAAAGATCATTTTCCTTTACCTTTTATTGATCAAATGCTTGAGAGGCTTGCTAATCATCCTTACTATTTCTTTCTTGATGGATATAGTGGTTTCTTTCAAATGCCAATCAATCCAAACGATAATGAGAAGACGACCTTTACATGCCCTTATTGCACCTTCGCGAATCGAAGGATGCCATTCGGGTTGTGTAACGCACCGGCTACGTTTCAGCGGTGTATGATGTCGATCTTCTCTGATCTAATAGAAGAGATGGTAGAAGTGTTTATGGATGACTTCTCTGTATATGGTGCGTCTTTTTCTGCGTGTTTGTTTAATCTTTGCAAGGTACTAAAGCATTGTGAAGAGATGAATCTTGTGCTTAACTGGGAGAAGTGTCACTTCATGGTGAAGGAAGGGATCGTGCTTGGCCACAAGATATCAGAGAAGGGCATAGAGGTTGATAAAGCCAAGGTTGAGGTCATGATGAGTCTTTAGCCGCCGGTTAATGTCAAAGGGGTGAGGAGTTTCCTAGGCCATGCTGGTTCTTCAGGCGCTTCATCAAAGATTTTTCCAAGATTTCACGCCCCCTCACAAGGCTATTGTACAAGGAATCTGACTTTGTGTTTGATGAGGATTGCCTTCATGCTTTCGTGACCATCAAGGAAGCTCATGTATCCGCGCCAATAGTGCAAGCACCGGACTGGACTCTACCGTTCGAGATCATGTGTGATGCGAGTGACTACGCCATAGGAGCCGTTCTTGGTCATAGGAAAGACAAAAGGCTGCACGTCATCTACTATGCCAGCCGAACCCTAGACGACACTCAAGTGAAGTACGCTACGACTGAGAAGGAGTTGCTGGCCGTTGTATTCGCCTTTGAGAAGTTCAGGTCATACCTCGTAGGCTCTAAGGTGGTTGTCTATACAGATCACGCAGCTCTGAGGTACATGTATTCCAAGAAGGACACTAAACCGAGACTCTTGAGATGGATCCTTTTGCTCCAAGAGTTCGACATGGAAATGAAGGACAAGAAAGGGATAGAGAACGGCGTGGCTGATCACCTCTCTAGGATGAGAATCAATGAGTCTCTGCCCTTAGATGATTCGCTTCCAGAAGAACAACTCATGATGATCACTACGGCTGTTTGTGGAAGGTTAGAAGGGCAGTTTAAAGAGGTTCTGAGTTACAAAGAAGAAGACTTGCCTTGGTACGCTGACATTGTAAACTTCTTAGCATGTGGTGAGGAGCTAACTCACCCTGATCATTACCACAAGAAGAAGTTTATGAGAGATGTTGCCTACTACTTTTGGGACGAGTCCTACTTATACAAGAGAGGGGTTGATAGCTTGTACCAAAGATGTGTCTCTAAGGATGAAGCTCAAGAAATTCTACTTCACTGCCATGGATCTTCTTATGAAGGACACTTTGCTTCTTTCAAAACCGCTACAAAGGTGCTACAAGCGGGTTTTTGGTGGCCATCTATCTTCAAGGACACTCACGAGTTTGTTAAGAGCTGTGAAGCGTGTCAAAGGGCAGGGAACATCACCAAAAGAAACGAGATGCCTCAGGTTCCTATCTTTGAGGTTGATGTCATTGACGCTTGGGGGATAGATTTTATGGGTCCATTCCCATCTTCTTACGGTAATAAGTACATCTTGGTGGTGGTTGACTACGTTTCTAATGGGTTGAGGCCATTGCTTCCCGTACAAACGACTCTAAGGTGGTGATCAAGCACTTTAAAACCATCATATTCCCAAGATTTGGAGTCCCTAAGGTTGTGATCAGCGACGGTGGCAGCCACTTCATCAACAAAGTATTCGAGAACCTCATAAGGAAATATGGTGTGAAGCACTAGGTACCTACACCTTACCATCCACAAACGAGTGGACAAGTAGAGGTCTCTAACCGGAAGATCAAGGCAATACTCGAGCGGACAGTAGGAACCACTCGGAAGGACTGGGCGGCTAAGTTAGACGATGCTTTGTGGGCTTACCGGACCGCTTTCAAAACCCCCATTGGTACTACTCCTTTTACTCTTCTCTACGGCAAAGGATGTCACCTCCCTGTTGAGCTGGAACATAGCATTGTGGGCTGTGAAGTAGTTGAACTATGATCTCAAGACAGCTCAGGAGAACCGTTTGATTCAGCTACACGAGCTTGATGAACTAAGGCTGGACGCCTACGAAAGCGCTAAGATCTACAAGGAGCGTACTAAGGCGGCTCATGACAAGAAGCTGGTTCATAAAGAGCTTAAGGAAGGCAGCCTGGTGCTACTCTATGACTCGAGGCTGAAGCTGTTCCCGGGCAAGCTGAAATCAAGGTGGTGCGGACCGTTTGAGATCAAGGAGGTATTGCCTTATGGAGCCGTTACGTTGGTTGGCAAGAGTGGGAATGCATTCACAGTCCTTGGACACAGAGTGAAGACATACATGGTCAGTGCATTCAATAAGGAGAGCACTTCAATGCTTCTCCAAGACCCACCATCTGCCTAAACAAAGTAAAGTCTAGCTAAAGACGTTAAAGAAAGCGCACTTGGGAGGCATTCACATGCCTATCTTGTATATATTTGTGCTTTCTTTCCATTTCAGTTTTATGTTTTTATCTTCTAAGTGTGTCGAATTTGTTTGCCACCGAACGGTGTCATTCAAGTTTGGGGAGTATGTGTGTGGTTTGACATGTTTATTTTGCTCTTATTTTCTATTTGCATCCCTTGAGTCTTGCATTGCATCTCATTGCATCTAAGGCATAGAAAAGAACAAAAAATTGGTAAAATTTTTAAAATTTTCAAAAAATTTCATGTAGTTGCATTCACTTTGTTAAACATTTTAGGATTGAGTCTAAAATTTTTAAGCATCTAGGTTGTTTATATTTGCATAAGGGGTTAAAGTTTTCTTAAAAAGGTGTTTTAAACTCATTAATTGTTTCAGTACCCTAGTTAGTAGTTATTTGATGTTTTGCTCACGCTTTGAAAGTAAGTCCTTACCATGCTTGGATCACTTGTTTTGATTTTCATGGCTTGACTTGAACATTCATGATTTGAAACTTATCCTTATAAGTGAGAACCCTAATCTAATTTTTAAATATCATTCTTATGCATTTGAAAATGAACACATGGATCTTATACATATTTAGACTATCTTCCTCCTTTTACCACTCTTTGTGCGCCTAAGTAGAACTCCCACCATTTACCTTTCTTTCAAGCCATGTATTCTTGTGTGACATCATTGTGAGGCCTCTTTTCTGTTTGAACTTAGCATAATGTGTTACATTTAGGCGACATGATTAGGTTCTCATTTGATTGCTAACTTTGCATTTTGAAGCTAGTTTTAGGCTTATGATAGGTTTTGGGTTCTTAAAGGTTGTTTATAGGCTTTCTGTTTCAAAACGTTTTGGTGATTGAAGTGAATAAAAGGTTTTAGGTGAAAGGCTTTGTTTTAGAAAACAATATAAAGCTCTAAGTATTTCAGAAGATAGCACTCAAGTAAAAGAAAAAGAAAAGAAAAGAGCCTAAGTCCCAAATAAAAAGAAAAGAAAAGAAAGAAAAGAGTAGGGAGCTATCAATAAGAAAAAAATAAAGAGCTAAAATATTTTCAGCCTTTTCACTAGCCTAAAGAATAAAGATGTTTTCTATTTTGATTTGGGGTTTGCTAAGCTAATGCTTTGTTGATAAGGGTAGTATCTAAGAGGGTGAGTGAGCTCAAAAGAAAAGAAATGAGAGGGGTTTTAGGATCAATGATTAGCGTGTATGGGTAGATGAGAATCTGATCATGTATGCATCAATTGCCTTTACCTTTAGCATTATGCATAAAGTTCATACCATTCTTGAGAGAAACCCGTTGCATTATGAAACCTTTTAAAATGAGATCATTTTATGCTCATAGCCTTCGCCCTTAGCCAAATTTGTTCTGCTTTAAAGTGTATAAGTTTGGTTCACGGTTCGATCATTAATGAATGTTAAAGGATGAGATTCTTTGATTGTTTGGAATAGGAGAGTAATTATTTAAAATTCATTGTCTGATGAGTATGGCTAAGTTCTTTGGAGTATGAGTGTGTGCATTGCATCTTAGAATTAATAACTAGGACGTTGAGATCGATTCATTTGAAAGACAGCTTTGCAAGAAGCTTTAGCCCCTGTTTTTAAAACCTCTTTCCCTTCTTGAATTTTGTTTGCTTGAGGGCAAGCAGAAAGCAAGTTTGGGGGAGTTGATATTTCTGCATATTTCATGTGTCTTGCATACATATAAGATAGTTTCTCATGCATTTACCTTGCACTTTAGGCTAGTTTGCATCACTTTAGGTCCTAGAGCACTTTTGCATCAACATTTGCATGTTTCTTGCATTATGCATCGCATTCACGTTGTTTTCGGCTACTTTGGAGATTTGGAAGATTCGTGGACGTGCTAAGGCTCGTGAGGAAGTTCGTGGACACTCGGAGAACTCATGATTTTCATGCTAAGGACCCGAGATCGTGTAGCAGATCGAGCATGACAGGTCGATCCAGACGAGATCGACCAGAAGATCGAGTAGCCGAGTCGATGCAAGGAAATGGATCGAGACCGAGATCGAGATGGGAGATCGATCTGAAGTACGGACGTAAATGGCGCCATGCAGATCGAGGACCGGATCGAGCTTTCAACCCGATCAGCAAAAAATCGACTCATAGATTGACCAAAGTCACTCGATTCAAGCCAAAGATCGAGAGCCAGATCGAGCCTCCAGCTCGATCCCAGACTACTCTAACCGTTTTTGGCTTCTATCGAGGGGGGGACCATCGAGCTGTTTACCCATTTTGGGAAGGTGGCGATCATGCTTTTCCCTCACACGTTTTCACTTTATCTTTTTATCATCTTCTCTTTAGTTTGGAGGCGATTATCTCCGACATTGTAGAACCTTGAGCTTTTCTTGCTTTTATGTTTTGAATATTGAATATTTGCTTTGAATCAATTGTTTTTCATGTTTAGTCGATCATTAATTTCATTTTGTTCGGTTTCCTTTATGAGTAGTGAGTAGTTTCATTGGGTTTTTCGGGTTGAGAGGATTCAAAGGGGCTGAAAAGGTTTAAAGCTTGGTGTTTTCTTGTTATTCATCGCCTTCTCTTCTAGGATTTGAGCACTTAAGGCTTAGAGACTCTCACGCCAAGATCTCTATGATCAGAGGGATATCTTACCTTGACAGGATTCAGATGTCCTGGAGAAGTCAAATCCTAGAGGCTAATCCTTCCTTTCCCATACGCCATGGTTGTTTAGGGGATTAGTTAGGCCGTGTGTTTGAAATCTATGTTTTATGCCCTTCAATCTCTTTTTCCACCAAACGCCATGGGTTAGGAGAAGAGAATGAAGGAGTGATCCATACCACAAGCCATGGGTGGATCTTGTTTTGTTTTCAAGGCCTAGAGAACCTCACAAAGTGAGTAGATCTAAAGTTTTCAAACCAAGCTTGAACCTTTGAAACCCTTGAAAATGATCCTCAACCCTGGACCCTCCTTCTTAGTATTTTCTCATCTTTGTTAATCATTCGCTTGCTATCTGTTCGCATCCTGGTCATTAGATTCATTTCTGTTTGAACTGTTTAGACGAGATCGATCGTTGTTACTCGATCTAGTGGTCGATCCTGTGGTCGATCCACTAGTCAATTTTTAGTAATTCATAGCTTTGCATTTAAAATATTCCGCTTGTTCCTCGTGGTAGTTGACCCTCTTCCAAGGATTTTAAAATTGTTTTGCTTTGCATTTGACGCTTGCATTTAGCTTTTAGGGATTTTACCAAACATTTATCATTTTTGCTTAGCTTTGCTCATCCTTTTCATTCTTAGTGAACTTGCTACCCCTAGGTGTGGATTGATATCTCTCTTGCTCATTATACTACATCTCTGTGTGCATTAGAGCCTTGATAACCTCTCTGTTGCATCTTGACACATCATTGCATCATGATATTGCTACATATTTCATGTATTTTGCATACATATAAGTTAGTTTCTCTCACATATACATTGCATTTTAGGTTAGTTTGCATCACTCTAGGTCTTAGAGTGTTCTTGCACCAGCATATGCATGTTTCTTGCATTTTGCATCGCATTAAGGTTGTTTTCGGCTACTTTGGAGTCTTGGAGGGTTCGTGGACGTGCTAAGGCTCGTGAGGAGGTTCGTGGGAACTTAGAGAATTCAGGAATGCTTGCTAAGGACCAGAGATCGAGAAGCGGATCGAGCATGGCCGGTCGATCTAGATGAGATCGACCAGAAGATCGAGTAGTCCATCTGATCCAAGAGAACTGATCGAGACGGAGATCGAGTGAAGCGATCGATCAAGGAGTACGGACGTTAATGACGCCATGCAGAGTGAGAGCCGGATCGAGTCCACCACTCGATCCTCCGAAGATCGACTCCAAGATCGAACGAAGCACTTGATCCACCGAAGAAGATCGAGACACAAATCGAGGTGAAGTCACGATGTCCGAAGATGATCGAGCGAGATGCTCGATCTCGAGGTGATCCCAGTGCACTTTAACTGTTTTTGGCCGCTAGCGAGGGGGGGACCATCGACCTGTTTGGCCTATTTCGGGAAGGCGGCGATGATGCTTTTTGGGACGTTTTTACTTTATCATTTTTATCTTTTTCTCTCTGTTCGAAGGCGATTTCGCCACTGTTAGACTTTGAAGCTTTGTTCTTGAATATTGAATCGTTTAAGTTTATATCCATCGTTTTTCATGTTTATCAGTTCATCGTTTATGTTTTACTCGGTTTACTTAATGTGTAGTGAGTAGTTTCATCGGGTTTTGGGGTTGAGAGGATTCAAAGGGGTCGAAAAGGTTTTCAAAGTTTAGTGTTTTCTTGTTCTTAAAGACTCTCACGCCAAGATCTTTATGATCAGAGAGGCCTCTTACCTTGACAGGATCCAGAGATCTCTAAAAATCGCATCCTAGAGACTAGTTACCCTTTCCCAAACGCCATGGTAGTTTAGGGGACTAGTTAAGCCGCGTGATTGAAATCTGAGTTCTTTGCCCTTCAATCTCTTTTTTCGCCAAACGCCATGGGTGGAGGAGAGAATGAAGGAGTGATCCATACCACACGCCATGGATGGATATTGTTTTGTTTTGAAGGCTTAGAGAATCTCACAAAGTGAGTAGATCTAGAGTTTTCAAACCAAACTTGAACTTTTGAAATCCTTGAACATGAATCTCAACCCTAGACCCTCGTTCATAGTATTCTTACATCTCTGTTAATCATTCGCTTGCTATCTGTTCGCATCCTGGTCATTAGATTTGTTTCTATAGAACATTTAAACGAGATCGATAGTTGTTGCTCGATCTAGTGGTCGATCTTGTGGTCGATCCACTAGTCGATTTTTATAAATTCATAGCTTTGCTTTTTAATCATTCTGTTTGTTCGTCGTGGTAGTTCACTCGTTCCTGGTATTTTTAAAATAGTTTTTTCTTGCATTTACTTGTTGCATCTAGTTTTTAGGGTTTTTACAAAAACCGTTCATCATTGCTTAGCTTTACATGATCCTTGCATTCTCATTGCACTTTCTAGCTCCTAGGTTGGGTTGTTTCCTCTTGCACTATACTACGACTGTGTGCTGCTTGAGTTTTGATAACCTCCTGTTGCATTGCATCACTCCCTTAAGAGACTAAAAATCTTGTTATCAAATGGCGCTGTTGCCATCTTAGGAGTGTTTAGAAAGCATTGAGATTTGGGGTTTAGTAAAGACTAAGCCTTTGTTTTTCTTTTGGTTACTGATTTCTCTACCTTCAAACGTGTGTGTTTCAGGTACATGAATCTTCGTTCAATGGGAGACAACAATCTACTTCAACCCTCGGACAACATTCAGCAACTCGGTCATTCACGACAACGAAGAGTAAGAGAGCAAGCTAGAGCTTTTGAGGAGATTGTTCAGCAAGGTTCAGTGGATTTTGAAGCGATGGTTAAGCACGAGCATCCAGAGGGACCTCCTCCGGCTTATGGGGCAGTGGGAAGGGGTAATGGAAACCCCCATCACGCGGCTAGACCCCCACGGATCATAGGAGCTGGAGATGCTCCCAATACTCATCACAATAGGTTTGGGATCACTCCTCCTCCTGTACATAACAACAACTTCGATATTAAGCCGTGATTCATCTCAATGGTGCAAAACAATAAGTTTCACGAGCTAGCAATAGAAGATCCCTTGGAGCACCTTGATAACTTCGAGCACGTATGTGGGATGATCAAGATTAACGGCATATCCGAAGATGCATTCAAGCTGCGTCTCTTTCCATTTTCTCTTGGAGACAAGGCTAGACATTGGGAGGAGACCCTTCCACAAGGCACCATTACCTCTTGGGCTGAGTGTAAGAAGGCTTTCCTCTCAAATTTCTTTTCTAGCACCAGAACAGCAAGGCTGAGAAGCGAGATCAGCGGCTTCACTCAAAGGAACAATGAGACGTTCAATGAAGCCATGGAGCGGTTCAAGGAGTACACCATTTAGTGTCCTCCCCACGGCTTCAGCGAAGAGACTCTTCTAAGCACTATCTATAGCGGAGCTTCACCAAAGATTCGCTAGTTGCGTGACACGGCTAGTAGGGAAACTTCCTTGGTCAAGAGGTAGAAGAGGGCATGGAGCTGATTGAGAACTTGGTATTGAGTGACGGCAACTATGCTGAAGATTACGACCGTGCACCGAGAGATTTTGAGCTAGAGTCTCACAAGAAAGAGCTTAAATCATTGCATGAGTAGATTGACAAGCTGGTGTTGGCTGACCAGAAGCATGTTCACTTTGTTGGTGAAGCGGATGAAACCTTAGAGGAACTTGAGTTGAGTCAAGAAGAAGCCAATTGGGTGGCGGGTCAAAACAACTACAAACCTCAAGGTTATTCACAAGGCTACAACCAGAACAACAATCTCTCATACCGTAGCACCAATGTCGCAAACCCTAAAGATCAAGTGTACCCTGCTCAGCAAGCAAAGCCTTTCGTACCATACAATAAAAGTTTTCAGCCGAGTGGTGGCTTCCAAGGGCAAGGGCAGAACAACTTTTAAGACAACAGCAAGGAAACAAGGGTTATACGCCAATGTACCTGATAACAGGTTTTTTGCAATGATGTATCAAAGCTCAAATGCAACACTTAGTTGATTTTGTAAAATTCCTAAAAACTAAATGCAACGACTAAATGCATCGAGTAAAGCTAGGAAATGATGAATGATTTTGTAAAATTCCTAAAAACTAAATGCAACGACTAAATGCAAGGTAAAACTATTTTAAAATTACTAGGAAAGAGTGAACTACCATGACGAACAAACAGAATGATTAAAATGCAAAGCTATGAATTACTAAAATTCGACTAGTGGATCGACCACGAGATCGACCACTAGATCGAGCAAAAGCAGTCGATCTAAAAAGCAGTTAGAATGCTTTATGTTTTGTTTTAGGTTAGTGAAAAGGTTTGAAAATACTAAGCTCTTTTACTCTTTCTTATCGATAACTGTCTTATACTTTTTTTTGCTTTTTTTTTCTTTTAATTTTGGCACTTAGGCTTTTTTTTTTTTTTTTGAGAGAGTTATCTTCTGAAATTATTAGAGCATTATACATTTTTAAGCACAAACCTTTCACTTAAAATCTTTTTTTTTCTTACTTCAAATACCAAACTCTTTTCGAAACCGAAAACATATGAGCATGAAAGCAATCCCAATGATCCCCCAAAATTATCGTAAGCCTACATCTAGCTTCAAAATGCAAAGCTAGCAATCACATGAGAACCTAATCATGTTGCCTAAACGTAACACTTTATGCTAAGTTCAAACCGGAAGAGGCCTCACAATGATGTCACACACGAAAACTTGGCTTCAAAGAAAGGTAAGGGTCAAGGCGGGAGTTCTACTTAGGCTCACAAAGAGTGGTAAAAGGAAGATAAGAGCCTAAATATTTTAAAATCCATGTGTTCATTTTCAAATGCATAAGGATGATATTTAAAAATTCAAGTTAGGGTTCTCACTTAATAGGACAAGCTTCAAATCATGAGAGTTCAATTCAAGCCACGAAAATCAAAACTAGTGATCCAAGCATGGTAAGAACTTACTTTCAAAGTATGAGCAAAGCATTAGAGAACTACCAACTAGGAGATTGAAACCATTCATAAGCTTAAAACACCTCTTTAAGAAAACTTTAACCCCTTATGCAAATGTAAACAACCTAGATGCTTAAAATTCTAGACTCAATCCTAAACTGCTTAACAATGTGAATGTAACTACATGAATATTTCTTAAATTTTAAAAATTTTACCAATTTTTCATGCAATGAAGACTCAAGGATGCTAAAGGGAAAATAAGATCAGAATAAACATGTCAAACCACACACATACTCCCCCAAACTTGAATGACACTGTCCCGGTGGCAAACAAATTCAAAGGAACTCAAAACACAATGCAAAGAGAAAGAAAATATGAACGGTATATACAAGGGTAGGTCATTTGGTACCTCGGAGCTAGACTCGGCTGGAACTTGAGGATGTTCCAGCAGAGCTGCTCGTGCTAGAGGAGTGTTGGGTTATGCCTTTTTCTCTATCCTCGGTGGGGAAACCATGAACGGAATGTCGAGCTTGTTGTGCGGTGCCTTGCTGCTCACAGATGACAATACCGCCAGTTGATCTCCTACTCTTCTCGGGCTGGTTAACCTCTTTGCTCTTGGACCCCTTAGACCTCGCAGATGAGCTTCCTTAAAGCGCCTTGACCTTCTTGGCAAGCTTCTTGATCATCTTTCCTTGCCACTTAATTATTTTCCGCTGCATCTCCACCACTGAGGCAAGAAACTTCTCAGCCTTGGTCCGCGGCCAAAGTCCATCCTCGGAAGCTCAAAGTGGGCCGGCATTGCTCCATCTGATGTTGGTGACTCTGACGGCTCTCGCGTGGACTGAATGGGCATCATTGTTGTTCCAAGCGGAGCGTAGCACTCCTCGTGGGTTGGGCAGAACTGAATCGTACCGACGCTGTCCAAGTTAGTCTCCTCAGCGTTGGGCAAGATACACACGTTCTTCTTCCCTTCATCATCGGAGAACTGATAAGCGAAGAATCCTGGAGCTGGTGTAGGTCCTAAGCTATCGGTATTTCGCATGTAAGTCTCGTCCATGTATGACCTGTCCGCGCAAGGCTCGAACCGCTGAAGTGGTACACCGGCTTGGATGAAAAGCGGCGTGAGAAACCCTCCAATGTAAGCTAAGCTCGCCTTGCATCTAAGAGCGTAGGCCTTGTACTTCACCAAGGAGGAGGCTAGAATGAACCCGTAGTTGACATCGTTCCCGAGGTCATCCATAAGCGGATCATGGTTCTCCTCTTCGCTGCTGCATAGTATCCACTTGATCCCTTGGAAGAGGAAACACAGCTCGGTCTTCGTCACCGTGGGAGACACGGCTTGTCCGCTGAAGGTGTTTGCCAACAACTTGAGCGTGTACCTCAGAATGGGATTCCTCACCTTCTTGATTTTAGCCGTGTTGGCTTTGTACTCTTCATCGCAAAGCACGTCCCATATGATGATGGCGTTCTTGAGAGGCAGAAACTCCACTTGCTTAGCCGCAGCGTTGAGATGCCCTTAAGAGGGAGTTGGGAGGCTCGGATTCACATAGGAGAACTCTAGGGTAGAGAGGAAATCCATCGTCACTTGTGGATATGTTGGACAGTCCATCCTTGAAAGGCAAGCAAGCCCCATGTTTTGTAGAAGGGAGTCAAAATCCCCTAGGAGACCCATCCTTTCCAGAAAATCTCTGCTAGCGAACTTAGTAGGCTCGAAGCGCAGCCTCTCTAGCCTCTTCTTCGCCGCCTTTTCCTCCCTAGTCCAACGGGTCCTCTCATGAGCTTGCTGAGGTTCCTACTCTTGAACTTGTTGAGTTCCCTCTTCCTGAACCACTCGTTGTTCATCCTCTCTCTGTGCAGCCTCTTCTCTGGTTCTCTTAGGTGCCATTGGTGCCTGAAACACGATTCTCAAACAAAGAGTAATCAAAGGCGGCGAGAAATCGAGAAAGAGACTAGCGAGAAAGAAAAATCTACAACTAACACCCTAGAATTTTTTGGGGAATTTATAAAAATTGTATCTTGATAAAGGAAAAGAAAATCTAGAGATAAAATTAAATCTAGATTATTTCCTAATTTCTAGCTAGTTTTAAAAATCGAATAAACCCTTAGCAACTTAAATATTGAAGCGGTTATAAAAGGGAAATATTGAAAAGATTTAATCAAAAACCTTGAAATACCTTGCAAGATAGAAGATAAGAGCTAGATGCCTTTGTGAAAAGAAAAAGAACACTCTCTCTCGATTAAAACTCGTAGAAGTAGAAATGAGAGAGTGTAGAATTTTTTGAAAATTTAAAGGCAACAAAATCTAAAACCATGGGTGGTGCAAGTGGTTTTCTGACAAAAGGTGGTCAAGGCACACCTTTCGTGGTCAAAGATTCCAGCATTGACCACCATTCAAAATTTAAAAGCGAGGGAGAGGAGAAAGAGAGGGAAAATTTTTTGTTACCTCGGCATGAGATCGAGTCCCTTCGGTCGATCTAGGACTCGATCTCATGCCCATAATGACTGGATCGAGAGATTTGATCGATCAGTGACTCAATTCGACTAGAATCGAGTCTTAGATCGATTGTACTCCCTAGTTCCTTGACTTTTGGTCAACTAGGCTGAGTCCCCGTGATCGAGCCTTGTTCTCGATTCAGGGGTCGATTCGATTTAGATCGAGTGATGGATCGAGTCGAGTGATCGATCTGTCTTTGAAGGATTTTCCAGAGAGAAAATAGATCGGTCGATCCATTTTTGGATCGATCAATCTAAACTCCAAGAATTTCCCGAGACATTTTAGATCGTTCGATCTAGATAGGATCGATTGATCCGTGCTCATCCAGATCGACTTTGTCACTCGATCTCGTCTAGATCGACTAACTCCTCTCGATTCACTAACTCGGTCAAGTAAAGATCGAGTTAGGATTAGTCGATCTAGCACTCGATCTCTAGTCGATCTAGCACTCGATCTAACTCCCCTTCTCACTCCTTTTGGATCTAAGATCTTTTCCTGCAATCCCTTAAACCTGTTCCTACACACTCACAAGATAAAAGCATAAAACTGGAAAAGAAATAAAGCAAAAATATGTACAGGATAGACAGGGGAATGCCTCCCAAGTGCGCTTTCTTTAACTTCTTTAGCTAGACTTTACATGGTTTAGGCAGATGGTGGGTCTTGGAGAAGCATTGCGGTGCTCTCATTGTCAAATGCACTCGCCATGTATGGCTTAACTCTGTGTCCATTCACTGTGAATGCAGTCCCACTCTTGCCCACCAACGTGACAGCTCTGTAAGGTAATACTTCCTTGATTTCATACGGACCGCTCCACCGTGACGTAAGCAGCACCAAACTCCCTTCCTTAAGCTCCTTAGGTACGAGCTCCTTGTCATGAGCAGCTTTGGTACGTTCCTTGTAGATCCTAGCGCTTTCGTAAGCGTCTAGCCTCAGCTCGTCAAGCTCGTGCACCTGGATCAATCGCTTCTCCCGAGCCGTCTTCAGATCAAAATTCAGCCGCTTCACAGCCCACAATGCCTTATGTTCCAACTCAATAGGGAGGTGTTGCCCATTACCGTAGAGAGGAGTGAAAGGAGTAGTACCGATGGGTGTCTTGAAAGCAGTCCGGTAGGCCCACAAAGCGTCATCTAACTTCACTGCCCAATCCTTCCGAGTAGTCCCAACTGTTCTCTCGAGTATCGCCTTAATCTGACGGTTAGAGACCTCCACATGGCCACTCGTTTGAGGATGGTAAGGCGTAGCTATCTTGTGCTTCATGCCATACTTCCTTAGAAGATTTTCAAACAGCTTGTTGATGAAGTGGCTTCCTCTGTCGCTTATCACCACCTTGGGTACTCCAAACCTCGGAAAAATAATGCTCTTAAAGAGCTTGATCACCACCTTAGAGTCGTTTGTTGGGGAAGCAATGGCCTCAACCCACTTTGAGACGTAGTCAACAGCTACTAGTATGAACTTGTTGCCGTATGATGAAGGAAACGGCCCCATAAAGTCTATGCCCCACGCGTCAAAGACATCTACCTCAAATATGGGAACTTGAGGCATCTCATTCCTCTTAGTGATATTCCCTGCTCTTTGACAAGCTTCGCAACTCTTCACGAACTCATGGGTATCTTTAAAGATGGACGGCCACCAGAAGCCGGCTTGTAAGACTTTAGTGGCGGTTTTGAATGAAGCAAAGTGCCGCCATACAAAGAACTGTGGCAATGAAAGATGATATCTCTTGCTTCCTCCTTTTTCACGCACCTTCTGTACAGGCTATCAACCCCTCTCTTGTATAAATAGGTTTCATCCCAATAGTAGTGGCTCACATCCCTCATGAACTTCTTCCTATGGTAGTTGTCAAGATGCGAAGGCTCTTCCCCACACGCCAAGTAGTTCACAATATCCGCGTACCAAGGGAGATCCTCCTCTTTGAAGCTCAGAACTTCCTCAAACCGCCCCTCTAAGCTCCCACAAACAGCCGTAGTGATTGCCATGAGTTGTTCTTTGGGGAGAGAATCATCTAAAGGAAGAGACTCGTTGATCCTTAACCGAGAAAGATGGTCAGCAACGCCGTTCTCTATCCCTTTCTTTTCCTTGATTTCCATGTCAAATTCTTGAAGTAAAAGGATCCATCTCAAAAGCCTCGGCTTAGTGTCCTTCTTGGAATAGATATAACGCAAAGCTGCTTGATCCGTGTAAACAATGGTCTTGGAACCCACGAGGTAAGCCCTGAACTTCTCAAAGGCGAATACAACCGCCAATAGCTCCTTCTCCGTAGTGGTATACCTCGCTTGCGTGTCATCCAAGGTTCTTGAAGCATAGTATATCACGTGCAGGTTCTTGTCCTTCCTTTGGCCTAGAACGGCTCCCACGGCATAATCACTACCATCACACATGATCTCAAAAGGTAGAGTCCAGTCTGGTGCTTGCACTATAGGCGCGGATACTAGGGCCTCCTTGATGGTCACGAAAGCTTGTAAACACTCCTCGTCAAAGACAAACTCAGCCTCGTTGCACAACAGCCGCGTGAGAGGGCGTGCAATCTTAGAAAAATCCTTGATGAAGCGCCTGTAGAAGCCGGCGTGTCCCAAGAAACTTCTCAATCCTTTGATGTTAACTGGCGGCTCAAGGCTTGAAGTGTCCCAAGAAACTTCTCAATCCTTTGCTTTGTCGACTTCAATACCCTTCTCTGATATCTTATGTCCAAGCACGATCCCCTCCTTAACCATGAAGTGGCATTTTTCCCAGTTAAGCACCAAGTTTGTCTCCTCACAACGCCTTAATACCCTGCAAAGATTCAACAAACACGCAGAAAAGAACGCACCATAGACCGAGAAGTCATCCATAAACACCTCTACCCTCTCTTCTATTAGATCGGAGAAGATCAACATCATACACCGCTGAAACGTAGCAAGTGCGTTACACAACCCGAATGGCATCCTTCGATACACGAAGGTGCCATAAGGGCATGTAAAGGTCGTCTTCTCCTGATCATTGGGATGGATTGGTATTTGGAAAAATCCACTATATCCATCAAGAAAACAATAATAGGGGTGATTAGCAAGTCTTTCAAGAATTTTATCAATAAAAGGCAAGGGAAAATGATCCTTTCTAGTAGCAATATTAAGCTTCCTATAATCAATACACATACGGTGTCCAGTAATAGTCCTAGTAGGTATAAGCTCATCTTTGTCATTCTGAAAGACTGTGATCCCTCCCTTCTTAGGCACCACGTGTACGGGAGAAACCCATGTGCTGTCACTTATGGGATCAATCACATCAGCCTCTAAAAGCTTAAGAATCTCTTTCTTAACAACCTCTTTCAAATTTGGATTCAAACGCGTTTGATGTTCTATAGAAGAGGTATTCTCATTATCCAAGTGAATCCTATGAGTGCAAAGCATTGGTGAAAGGCCCTTGATGTCTCTTAGAGAGTACCCAATGGCCTTCCAATACTTTCTCAACTCAGTTAAGAGCGATTACAACTCATCATCACTCAAGTTTTCATTCACAATCACAGGATAGGTTTCGTTAAGCCCTAAGAAAGCATACCTTAGCCCTTTTGGGAACTCCTTAAGGTCCATCTTTGGGGCTAACAGCTCACTCCAATCATCCTCGTGGTTGTTGCTGTTGCTTTCCTCCTTGGAGCCATCCTTAGAACCCGAGACATGGCCCTTGAGGCTGCTTTCTCCAACCGCTATCCCTTCTGAAATCGAGTCGTCAGGTCGATCTTGCTCCCGATGTCGTCTAGATCGAGCAGTTTTGCTCGATTCACTCACTCGATTTAATGTGGATCGAGTGAGAGATCGAGACGCTGAGTCGATCTCCGGATTAGACCCCAAACTGATCGGAAGGCCTTTCTCGATCTTGGACTCGATTGTTTTCATGGATCGATCACACTCCTCGATCTGATTGTCGATTGCTGCACCAGATCGAGTTGTGCTCTCGATTGTCTTGTCGATTTGACCCCTGGATCGAATAACGTCATCGATCTTCAAGCACAACCTTCCTCGAATCAAGCAAGTTGACGTACTCCTGAGTCCTCTGATCCACATAACCGAACTCTTCTGGCTCCTTAGTCAATGCCAGCTCCAAATAATCCTCCTGAGCCAACTCTTCCAGCAACTCATCCGCTAAAGCATCCAACGTTTCAATGTAGAAAGATTGCCCTTCTATCGTAGGCTTCTTCAAGACCTCATTGATATCGAAGTCCAGCCTTATATCCTTACCCAAGTGCAAGGCAATCTTCCCATTCTTAACGTCTATGATGGCTCCGGCGGTGGCTAATAAAGGTCTACCGATAATGAGTGGATCCTTTGGTTCTTCATCCATTTCCAACAAAACGAAGTCTGTAGGCACGTTTACTCCACTGATCTTTACTGGCAAGTCCTCAAGCAAACCCACGGGTAACCTCACACTTCTGTCAGCTAGTACCAACGTGATTCTGCAATCCTTGAAACGGGTAAAGCCAAGCTTCTTTGTCATGGAATGAGGCATCATATTTATGCTAGCTCCGAGATCATAAAGGCAAATCTTGAACTCCAAAGGACCTAAAGCGCAAGGTATAGTGAAGCTTCCAGGGTCTCCCAACTTCTTAGGAACTATCTCCTTGTGTATCACCGCACTACACTCCTCACTTAGAACGAGCATTTCCTTGCTTTCCTTATTCTTCTTCACGAGAGTGTCTTTGAAGAATTTGGCGTATTTAGGCATCATTGCAAGGCAGTCCACGAGAGGTAGCTTGATCTCTACGTCCTTAAGATGCTTCTCAAACAAGACTCTATGCTTCTCTATGATTTGCTTCTTGAAACAGCCAGGAAAAGGTAGCTTAGGTACATACGATGGAGGCACATAAGCATCCTTCTCTTTAGTAGTTTGCTCCGTTTTCTTCTCAACAACCGCTTTATCTCCTCTTCTTGGCCCTTGAATCCAGACATTGTCAAAGTTGATCTAATCATCAGCTGAAAGCTTACCCTCCCCCTCTTGAATTACAACGTCCTCGTTGTTCTTGGGAGTAACCATAGGTGCTAGCCCTTTCCCACTCCTTAGCGTATTGGCATTGGCGTATTCCTTGGGATTTTGCTCACACTTGCCCGGTAAGGTATTCTGACCACTTGAGCTTGCCTTTCCCTTCTCAAGTTGCTTGATTTTATTATTCAAGGTTGTAATCTGAGTAGAGAAATCCGTGAGAGACGAGTCTAAACAAGTACTCATCTCGGCAAACTTCTGGTTTGTAGAGGCTTGCCCTTGAATCAATTGTTGAAACATAGCTTGGACATGATCAACTTGTTGTTGCATCGGTTGTTGCTGCTGAGGTACATAGTGCGGAGGGTACATGATGTTATTGCATATTGCATACATTTTGCATACTCATTAGTTAGCTTTTCATGCATGTGTATCACGTTTTAGGTTAGATTGCATCACTTAAGGTCCTAGAGCATTCTTGCATCAGCATACGCATTTCCTTGCATTTTGCATCACATTCAGGTTGTTTCTGGCTGCTTTGGAGTTGTGGAGGTTCGTGGACATGTTGAGGCTGATGTAGCAGTTCGTGGGAGCAGATCGAGGAGCAGATCGAGCATGGCCGGTCGATCTAGGAGTTGATCGACCAGAAGATCGAGCCAACCAGGCGATCCAAGGAGAGTGATCGAGACAAGGATCGAGTGAAGCAATCGATCAAACGGTACGGACGTAAATGACGCCATGCAGAGCGAGAGTCAGATCGAGTACACCACTCGATCCAGCCGAAGATCGATACCGAGATCGGATGCAACACTCGATTCGCCGATGATGATCGAGACCCAGATCGAGCCAAAGACACGATGTCCGGATATGATCGAGAGAACCGCTCAATCTTGGAATCGATCTCTGTCTTTTCAACCGTTTTTGGCCGGTAGCGAGGGGGGGACCATTAGCTTGTTTCGGCATTTTGGGAAGGCGGCGACATCCTTATCCCATAACAACTTTAGATCCTTATCTTTTCTTTTATGTTTTCTCTCTCGTTTTCGTGAAGAACACCATTGTTGAACTCGCGTTTTTCTTAAGCTTTGTAATAGAATCTTTTCCATTCAATCTAGTTTTCTTTTCGTGTTCATCGTCTCGCTTTACATGCTTTGCTTGATTTACTCTATGTGTAGCGAGTAGTTCATTTGGGTTCGGGGTTGAGAGGATTAAGGGGTCTAAAGGGTTTCGATCTTGGGGTTTTTCTAAATGTTTTTCAATGGCTACCTCTTCTAAGGTGTTGAGATCTCAATGCTTGAAGACTCTCAGGCCAAGAGCTTCATGATCCGAGAGGTTCCTTACCTTGACAGGATTCAGGAGCCTCGGAAGATCACACCTTACATACTAATTACCCCTTCCCAAAAGCCATGGAAGTTTGGGGGATTAGTTAAGCCATTCATTTGAAATCTGTTTTCCTTGCCCTTCGACCTCTCTTTCCACCAAAAGCCATGGGTTTGGAGGAGAGGATGAAGGAGTGATCTATACTGAAAGCCACGGATAGATCTTGCTTAGTTTTCAAGGCTTAGAGATCCTCACCAAGTGAGTCGATTTAAAGTTTTAAACCCAAGGTCGAACCTTTGAAACCCCTGACCGTGAGTCTCAACCCTAGGCCCTTTCTTTTAGTATCTTTACATCTTATCTAGTCTTTCGCTTGATCTCTGATAGCATCTTGGTCATTATTTTTACTGTTCTTGCATTTTTAGACGAGATTGATTATTACTGCTCGATCTAGTGGTCGATCTCATGGTCGATCCACTAGTCGAATTTTAATAATTCGAAGCTTTCTCCTTTAATTATTTAGTTTGTTTCTTGTGGTAGTTTCTTCCTTTCTAGTATTTTTAAAATAGGTTTCATTCCATTTAAGTTGCTGCATCTAGTTTTTAGAGATTTTCTCATAAATCATCTCATTTCGCTTAGATTTGCATTAGTCCTTGTATTCTTTGTGCATTCTCTATCATCCTAGGCATGGATTGACTCTCTCTTGCTTGCTGTACTACAACATGTCTTGCATTTGAGTTTGATAACCTCACTGCAATTTAAACCCTTGCTTGCACCATAAAGTGTTTATCAAATGGCGTCGTTGCCATCCTAGGACTGTTTAGAGAACATAGAGATCTGGGACTTAGCAAAGACTAAGTCTGTACCTTTTCAAGTTACTAATCCTTCTACTCTCAAACGTGTGTTTTCAGGTACATGAATCTTCGTTCAAGCGGAGACAACAATCTACTACAACCCTTAGACAACATTCATCAACTTGGTCACTCACGGCAAAGGAGAGTCAGAGAACAAACAAGAGCCTTTGAGGAGATTGTTCAGCACGGTTTGGTTGACTTTGAAGCTATGGCTGAACACGAGCATCCAGAAGGACCTCCTCCAGCTCACGGGGCAGCAGGACGGGGCAATGGAAACCCCCAACACGCGGCTAGACCCCCAAGGATCATAGGAGCCGGAGATGCTCCCAATACTCATCACAATAGGTTTGGGATCACTCCTCCTCCTGTACAAAACAATAACTTCGAGATCAAGCCAGGTTTCATCTCAATGGTGCAAAACAACAAGTTCCACGGCTTAGCAATGGAAGACCCCTTGGAGCACCTAGACAACTTCGAGCAAGTATGTGGGATGATAAAAATCAATGGCATATCCGAAGATGCTTTCAAGCTGCGTCTCTTCCCCTTTTCACTCGGAGACAAAGCCAGACATTGGGAGAAGACCCTCCCACAAGGCACCATCACACCATGGGCCGAGTGTAAGAAGGCTTTTCTCTCAAAGTTCTTCTGAAGCAGCAGGACAGCACGGTTGAGAAGCGAAATCAGCGGTTTCACTCAAAGGAACAATGAGACATTCAACGAGGCAATGAAGCGTTTCAAAGACTACACGATCCAATGTCATCATCATGGGTTCAGCGAGGAGACACTACTTAGTACCATATATCGTGGAGCTTCACCAAAGATCAGGTTGTTGCTTGACACAGCTAGCAATGGAAACTTCCTCGGTCAGGAGGTAGAAGAGGGTATGGAGCTGATAGAAAACTTGGCATTGAGTGATGGCAATTACGCTGAGGATTATGACCGTGCACCGAGAGGATCAGAGTTAGAGTCTCACAAGAAGGAGCTCAAATCTTTGCATGAGAAGATAGATAAGCTGGTGTTAGCCAATCAGAAGCATGTTCACTTTGTTCGTGAAGCTGATGAGAACCAAGAGGAGTTAGAGTTGATCCAAGAAGAAGCCAATTGGGTAGCGGGACAGAATAACTACAAATCTCAAGGCTACAACCAAGGCTACCAGAACAACAACCTCTCTTACTGAAGCACCAACGTAGCAAACCCTAAAGATCAAGTGTACCCTGCTCAGCAAGCAAAACCTTTCATCCCTTACAACAAAGGTTTTCAACCAAGTGGTGGTTTCCAAGGTCAAGGGCAGAACAACTTCCAAGGGCAACATCAAAATAACAAGGGTTATACACCTACTACCCTCCGGGCTTTGCACCTCAGCAGCAACAACCGATGCAACAACAAGTTGATCCGGTCCAAGCAATATTTCAACAGCTAATACAAGGGAGAGCCTCTACAAACCAGAAGTTCGCCGAGATGAACACTTGTCTAGACTCGTCTCTCACTGACTTCTCCACTCAGATAACCAATTTAAACAACAAGATCAAGCAGCTGCAGAAAGGGAAAGCGAGTACGAGTGGTCAGAATAGTCTTCCGGGAAAGTGTGAGCAGAATCCCAAGGAGTATGCTAATGCCATAACGTTGAAAAGCGGCAAAGAGCTCGAACCTCCGGTCTCTACAAAGAACAACGAGGACGTTGTAATTCAAGAGGGGGAGGGTAAACCTTCGGCTGATGATGATGAGATTAACTTTGACAACGTTTGGATCCAAGGGCCAAGAAGAGGAGACAAAGCAGTTGCTGAGAAGAAAGCTGAGCAAACCACTAAGGAGAAGAATGCTTATGTGCCTCCACCTTATGTACATTAGCTGCCTTTTTCTGGCCACTTCAAGAAGCAACTCATAGAGAAGCATAGAATCCTCTTTGAGAAGCATCTTAAGGACGTGGAGATCAAGCTACCCCTCGTTGACTGCCTTGCAAGATGCCTAAATGTTCTAAGTGAAGAGTGTCGTGCTGTAATACATAAGGAGATAGTCCCTAAGAAGTTGGGAGACCCTGGACGCTTCACTATACCCTGCGCTTTAGGCCCTCTAGAGTTCAAGAGTTGCTTATGTGATCTCGGAGCTAGCATAAACCTGATGCCTCACTCCGTGGCTAAGAAGCTTGGTTTTACTCGTTTCAAAGACTGTCGGATCTCGTTGGTACTGGCTGATAGGAGTGTGAGGCTACCAGTGGGGCTGCTTGAAGATTTACCGGTGTGAATCAGCGGTGTGAACGTGCCTACAGACTTTGTCGTGTTGGAGATGGATGAAGAGCCTAAGGATCCACTCATCTTAGGGAGACCATTCCTTGCAACCGCCGGGGCTATCATAGATGTGAAGAATGGGAAGATTTCCTTGCATTTGGGAAAGGAGATAAGGCTTGACTTCGACATCAATGAGGTTCTGAAGAAGCCGACCATTGAAGGGCAAGCTTTCTATATTGAAACGATGGATGCTTTAGCGGATGAGTTGCTGGAAGAGCTGGCTCTAGAAGACCATCTAAAGCTAGCACTGACTAAGGAGCCAGGGGAGTTTGGCTATGTGGACCAGAGGACCCAGGAGTACGTCAACCTGCTGGATTCTAGGAAGATTGTCAAGAAGGATGAAAGTTGCTGCCTAGAGATCGACCCCGAGATCGACGCTATCACTCGATCCAGGAGTCAGATCGACAAGGAAATCGAGAACACAACTCGATCCGGTGCAACAATCGACGGACAGATCGAGAAGAATGCTCGATCAGGAAAAACAATTGAGTCGACGATCGAGGGAGACCTACCGATCATTTTGGGGTCCAATCAAGAGATCGACTCAGCGTCTCGATCCCTTACTCGATCCACATCAAATCGAGTAAGTGAATCAAAAGAAATGGCTCGATCTAGACGACATCGAGAGGAGAATCGACCGGAGGACTCGATCTCAGAAGGGATAGCGCTGGAGGAAAGCAGTCTAAAGGGCCATACCTCGGGTTCAAAGGAGAGCTCCAAGGAGGAAAGCAACAACAACAGCCACGAGGATGACTGGAGTGAGCTGTTAGCCCCAAAGGTGGACCTTAAGGAGCTCCGAAAAGGGCTAAGGTATGCTTTCTTAGGGCCTAATAACACATATCCCGTGATTGTGAATGAAAACCTTAGAAGCTGACGTGATCTATCCCATAAGTGACAGCACGTGGGTTTCTCTTGTACACGTGGTGCCTAAGAAGGGAGGGATCACGGTCATAAGGAATGAAAAGGATGAGCTTATTCCTACTAGAACAATCACTGGTCATAGGATGTGTATTGATTATAGGAAACTTAACCTTGCGACTAGGAAAGACCATTTCCCTTTGCCTTTTATTGATCAAATGCTTGAGAGACTTGCTAATCACCCTTACTACTGTTTTCTCGATGGGTATAGCGGTTTCTTTCAAATACCAATTCACCCAAATGATCAGGAGAAGACGACCTTCACATGTCCCTACGGTACCTTTGCATATCGAAGGATGCCGTTTGGATTGTGTAATGCACCGGCTACGTTTCAGCGGTGTATGATGTCGATCTTCTCCGATCTTATAGAGAAGATGGTAGAGGTGTTCATGGATGACTTCTCTGTCTATGGTGCGTCCTTTTCTGCGTGTTTGTTGAATCTTTGCAGGGTACTCAAACGTTGTGAAGAGACAAACTTGGTGCTGAACTGGGAGAAATGCCACTTTATGGTTAAGGAAGGGATCGTGCTTGGTCATAAGATATCAGAGAAGGGCATTGAGGTTGATCAGGCTAAAGTGGAGGTCATGATGGGTCTTGAGCCGCCGGTTAATGTTAAGGGAGTCAGAAGCTTCTTGGGACACGCAGGGTTCTATAGGCGCTTCATCAAGGATTTCTCCAAGATTACACGCCCTCTTACACGGTTGTTGTGCAAGGAAGCTGAGTTTGTGTTTAATGAGGAGTGTTTGAAAGCTTTCGTGACCATCAAGGAAGCCCTTACATCAGCTCCTATAGTCCAAGCACCAGACTGGTCTCTTCCCTTTGAGATCATGTGTGATGCTAGTGATTACGCCGTAGGAGCCGTTCTTGGTCAGAAGAAAGACAAGAAGTTGCACGTGATCTACTATGCTTCAAGAACCTTGGATGACACGCAAACAAGGTACACCACTACGGGGAAGGAGTTGCTTGCAGTAGTGTTCGCCTTTGAGAAGTTCAGGTCATATCTCGTTGGTTCCAAAGCTATTGTATACACGGATCACGCTGTCTTGCGATACATCTACTCGAAGAAAGACACTAAGCCTCGGCTCTTAAGATGGATTCTCTTACTCCAGGAGTTTGACATGGAGATTAAAGACAAGAAAGGAATAGAAAACGGAGTCGCTGACCATCTCTCACGGCTAAGGATCAACGAGTCTCTCCCCTTAGATGACTCTCTTCCAGAAGAGCAGCTTATGGCGATTACCACGGCTGTTTGTGGAAAGCTAGAACGGAAGTTTGAGGAGGTGTTGAGTTTCAAAGAAGAGGATCTACCGTGGTATGCTGATGTAGTGAACTATCTAGCGTGTGGTGAGGAGCCAACACATCTCAACAGCTATCACAAAAAGCGTTTTATGAGAGAGGCTAGTGACTACTTTTGGGACGAGTCCTACTTATACAAGAGAGGAGTAGACAGTTTGTACCGGAGATGTGTTACAAAGGAAGAAGCTAGGGACATCCTCTATCATTGCCATGGCTCTTCCTACGGAGGACACTTCGCCTCGTTCAAGACTGCCACAAAAGTGTTGCAAGCCGGTTTCTGGTGGCCGTCCATTTTTAAAGATGCACACGAGTTTGTGAAGAGCTGTGAGGCATGTCAACGAGCAGGGAATATAACTAAGAGGAACGAAATGCCTCAAGTTCCTATCTTCGAGGTTGACGTGTTCGACGCGTGGGGGATAGACTTTATGGGGCCATTTCCTTCCTCATATGGCAACAAATACATCTTAGTAGCAGTGGATTATGTCTCTAAATGGGTTGAGGCTGTTGCTTCCCCTACAACTGACTCTAAGGTGGTAATCAAGCTGTTCAAGAGTATCATCTTCCCGAGTTTTGGGGTACCTAAGGTTGTCATAAGCGATGGAGGAAGCCACTTCATAAACAAGGTCTTCGAGAACCTCTTGAGAAAGTATGGAGTTAAGCATAAGGTGGCTACACCGTATCATCCTCAAACAAGCGGTCAAGTGGAAGTCTCCAACAGGCAAATCAAGGCTATACTAGAGAAGACCGTCAGAGCAACAAGGAAAGACTGGGCAGTGAAGCTGGACGACGCTCTTTGGGCCTACTGTACCGCCTTCAAAATGCCGATTAGTACAACTCCTTTCACTCTACTCTATGGCAAGGGCTGTCACCTCCCGGTTGAGCTGGAACACCGTGCGTTGTGGGCTGTGAAGAGGCTGAACTTTGACCTCAAGACTGCTCAGGAGAGGCGCCTTATTCAGCTACACGAACTGAATGAGTTGAGGCTGAACGCTTACGAGAGCTCTCGGATATACAAGGAGCGGACTAAGGAGACTCATGACAAGAAGTTGGTTGCCAAGGAGCTTAAGGAAGGAGGGCTAGTGTTGCTATACAACTCGAGGCTCAAACTCTTCCCGGGCAAGCTGAAATCAAGGTGGAGCGGACCGTTCGTGATTCAAGAAGTGTTGCCTTATGGAGCTGTTACTCTGATGGGAAAAAGTGGCAGTGCATTCACCGTCAACGGACACAGAGTCAAGCCTTACTTGGCAGACGGCTATGACAAGGAGAGTACCTCGGTGCTTCTCCAAGACCCACCATCCGCTTAAACCAAGTAAGGTCTAGCTAAAGACGTTAAAGAATGCGCACTTGGGAGGCATTCCCATGTTTATCTTGTACATATTCCTGCTTTATTTCCCTTTTAGTTTTATGTTTTTATTCTACAAGTGTGTAGGAACAGGTATAAGGTGTCTAAACCTTGACCTTGAGGTCTAAAAGGGGCGATAGGAGTTAAGACAAGGCTAGAGATCGAGTGCTAGATCGACTGATCCTGGATCGATCTTTGCTAGATCGAGTCAGTGAATCGAGAGGAGCCAGTCGATCTAGACGAGAACGAGTGACTAGATCAACCTTGAAGAAAAAGGATCGATCGATCCAAAACGGATCGACCGATCTAATTTCTCTCGGGAAAATCTGTTGAAAATAGATCGATCACTCGACTCGATCCATCACTCGATCTATGCCAAATCGACCCCTAAATCGAGGACATAGCTCGATCATGAGGACTTAGCCGCGGAGCCAACATCTCAATGATCGAGAGAGCCAATCGATCCAAGACTCGATTCACCATGAATCGAGTCTCAAATCGAGTAACCCTCTCGATCTAAGCCATTATGGGCATGAGATCGAGTCCTAGATCGACCAAATGGACTCGATCTCATGTCGAGGTAACTTTTTCTTTCCCTCCTTTACTCTTTTCCCTCCAACTTTTGAATTCAAAACTTGGTCAAGCCAAGCATCTTTGACCATGAAAGATGTGCCTTGACCAAGACTTTGTCAGAAAAACCACTTTTACTACCCATTGTTTTGATTTTTGCTAGCCTTTAAATATTTCAACAACCTCTCACCCTCTCATTCCTGTTTTTCTCGAAACTTTTAAACAAAGGGAGTGAGAGTTTCGGTTTTCAAAAGCTAGCAAAGATGTTCTGCATTTCTTGCAAAGGTATTTTCAAAAATTTAATGATTTAATTTTAGAAAATTTCCTTTAAATTCGCAAGATCTTGTTCTAGAATATAGGGTCGGTTTTGATTTTTAAAAACTAGCTAAGTAAAAGGAATAATTCTAGATTTTTCAGTATCTAAAGATATGATTCTCCTTTATTTAGCTATGATTTTTATTTATTCCCTAAAATTCTAGGGTAGTTTTTATAAGTTCTCTCCTTCTCTTCTCTCATTCTCATCAAAACCGCCATTTGCTTATCAAATTTCTTTAGAAACTTGTTTCAGGAACAATGGCCCCGAAGAGAACAAGAGAAGCGACAACTCAAGAAGGAGAAGGACAAGAAGTGGCAGTTCAAGAGAGGGTCAGATGGAGTAAGGATGAGAAGAGGGACAAGAAACGGCTGGAAAGGCTCCGGTTTGAGCCTACCAAGTTTGCTGATCGAGAGCTGTTGTCTAAGCTAGGGATTCTTGAGGATTTCGACCAACTCCTCAAGAACATTGGCTTGAGATATCTGTCACGGATGGATTGCCCAACCATTCCTGAAGTGACAATAAACTTCCTTGCCACCTTGGAGTTCCGTTACGAGAATCCTAGCACACCGGTCCCTTCTCAAGGTCTCCTCTACTTCAAGGTTGGACATCAAGCCTATACACTCTCCATCCCTGAGCTATGCCAAGCTTATGGTCTCAACGCGGATGCCTACAAGGTCGAGTTCCCAGCCTTCAAGAAAGCCGATGACTTTTGGGACCTAATCAGCAATGAAGACTACAAAGCCAACACCGCCAAGATCAAGCGAGTAAGGAGCCCGGTGCTGAGGTACACTCTGAAGCTGATTGCCAACACATTTAGTGGAAGGTCTGGTGCTCCTACGGTCACGAATACAGAGCTGTGCTTCCTGTTCCAAGGTGTGAAGCACTTGGTGTGTGATCTGGATGCAAATGACGAGCCCATGGAGGATGAACTCGGCAATGAAGTGAACTACGGGTGTGTGCTCGCGGCTTCCTTGGTGAAATACAAGGCTTATGCCTTGAGGTGCAAGGCAACTTCCTCTTACATTGGCTGTTTCCTTACTCCACTGTTCGTGCAATCTGGTGTGCCCATATACGACTTTGCTCACGTCCCAACCAGAGCTTTCATGGACGAAGCATACATGAGGAACACTGACAGCTTGGGACGCACGCCAGCGGAAGGGTTCTACGCCTACCTCTTCATAAACGACGAAGATAAGAAGAGAGTGTGCATCCTGCCCAACAAAGATGAAACCGAGCTGCTTGGTGTTGGGACCATCGAGTTCTTGCCCACGGAGGAAGAATGCTTTACCGCTTTAGGAGGACCACCTGCTTCAGCGATTGCCCCTCGTCAAAGGTCAGAGTCTCCAGCCACGGAAGATGAGATGCCCGAGGCCTACACACTTCCCAAGCTAGACTTCGAGACGAGGACAAAAACCGAGAAGTTCCTAGCATCAGTTGTGGAGATGCAAACGAAGATCAACAAGTGGCAAGGCAAGATGCTCAAGAAGCTTGGAAAGAAGGTCAAAGCACTTCAGGAAGGCTCACCTAAGAAAGCTGCGAGCCAACAGGTGCAACAACCCGAGAAGAGAAGGCTCTCAACCGGTGGAGTTGTCATCCGCGAGACCCAAGGAACCACCATTCAGCCGGCGCGCCACTCTCTCCAAGAACCAGCCGACAAAGGCAAGACCATAGTCTCTAGCTCCTCTGGAACATCCTCAAGTTCCAGCCGAGACTAGAATAGAGGTAACAACCTTCTTCCATTGTACATAACCATTCATATTTGCTTCTTTTTGCTTTGTGTTTTGCTACTCCTTCGAATGAGTTTGCCACCGGGACGGTGTCAAGCAAGTTTGGGGGAGTACATGTGTGATTTGACTTGTGTTCTTTGATCTTATTTTCCTTTAGCATCCTTGAGTCTTTAGTTCATGAAAAACTGGTAAAATTTTTTAAAAAAATTTTCAAAAGATTCATGTAGTTGCATTTTGCATAAGGGGTTATAATTTCTTAAAAAGGTGTTTTAACTTATGGATTGTTAGGATTGAGTCTAGAGTTTAAAACATGTTAGGATTGAGTCTAGAGTTTCTCATAACATCTAGGTTGTTTGCATTTTGCATAAGGGGTTATAATTTCTTAAAAAGGTGTTTTAACTTATGGATTGTTTCAATGCCCTAGTTAGTAGTTCTCTAATGCTTTGTCTATGCTTTGAAAGTAAGTTCTTACCATGCTTGGATCACTTGTTAGGATTTTCGTTACTCGAATTGAACTCTCATGATTTGAAACTTGTCCTAATAAGTGAGAACCTTAATTTGAAACTTCTTCCTTTCTTACCACTCTTGTTTATCCAAGTAGTTGATCCTCATCATAATGGGACAGTTAACCACGCCCTAAACCAAACCTTCTTTCAGACCTAAACACTTTTGCGTGAGTAGTGAGGCCTTTCATTGCATTATTTTCAATCCTGGCTTAGCAAAAAGTGTTAGGAATAGGGCTGACAAGGAAAAGATCCCGTGTAGACACCAGCTTGCATCTTGAGCTTGGTATTAGGTTAGGAGTTTGGGAAAAGGGTTATTTGAGTGGTTTAAGAGTTTCTTGTTTATGTATTTTCAAAAGAAGAAGAAGTATGGGATTAGTAGCAAAGGGGGAACAAGTAAATTGTGATTAAGTAAAATAGAAAAGAATGATATTAGTGGTTTATTAGAAAGGCGCCAGCAGCAACAAGGCTTACAAAGGTCATTCAAAAAGAAGAAAAATCAGACCGAGCCATCCACCAAAGGTGAAGAAAGCGACGCCAAACATACAACAAGGAATAGCAAAGTTCAAAAAGAAGAAGTCAACCACACGGAAAAGCAAAAAGGAGTTTCCCCCATTGTGAAGAATGAAGATGATCAAGCGCTTTGGGAACGAGTAGATTTAGGGGTTAATGATAACAACTCTTTTTTTTCGTCTATAGAAGCAAGCAATGCAGGAGGTTATCAAAACTCAAGCAGCACACAGTCGTAGTACAGTGCAAGAGGAATCAATCCAACCTAGGAGCTAGAAAGTGCAATGAGACTGCAAGGATCATGCAAAGCTAAGCAAATGATGAACAGTTTTGTGAAAATCCTAAAAACTAGATGCAAGTGTCAAATGCAAAGCAAGACTGTTTTAAAAATACTAGAAACGAGTGAACTACCACGAGGAACAAACATAATGATTAAAATGCAAAGCTATGAATTTATAAAAATCGACTAGTGGATCGACCACTAGATCGAGCAACAACGATCGATCTACTAAACAGTTTGAACAGAAATGAATCTAACGACCAAGATGCGAACAAATAGCAAGCGAATGATTAACAGAGATGATAAAATACAAAGAAAGAGGGTCCAGGGTTGAGAATTAAGTTCAAGGGTTTCAAAAGTTAAAGCTTGGTTTGAAAACTTTAGATCTACTCACTTTGTGAGAGTCTCTAGGCCTTGCAAACAAAACAAGATCAATCCATGGCGTGTGGTATGGATCACTCTTTCATTCTCTTTTCCAAACCCATGGCTTTTGGTGGAAAAAGAGATTGAAACCATGACGTGTGGGAAAAGAAGGATTAGCCTCTAGGATTTGACTTCTCCAGGACATCTGAATCCCGTCAAGGTAAGATATCCCTCTGATCATAAAGATCTTGGCTTGAGAGTCTTTAGGCCTTAAGCGCTGAAATACTAGAAGAGAAGGTGATGAAGAACAAGAAAACACCAAACTTTAAACCTTTGCAAGCCCTTTGAATCCTCTCAACCCCAAAAACCCGATGAAACTACTCACGACTCATAAAGTAAACCGAACAAAATACAATAAATGATGAACTAAGCATGAAAACGATTGATTAAAAGCAAAGATCCAATATTCAAAACATAAAGGTAAGAAAAAGCTCGAACGTCTACAATGGCGAATCGCCTAAAACGAGAGAGATGATAGGTAAGTAGTCGACAGGGTGGAATAATGAAAGGGATCGTTGCTCTTTGCCAAAAATGGCCAAACCGCAAATGGTCCCCTCCTTCGCTACGGTCCAAAAACAGGCTGGACGGATAAGGTTGGTCTGGGATCGATCACGAAGCTCGATCTCGCACTCAATCACATATTGGATCAGATGGCTCTTGGTCGATCTCTGGGTCGATCTTGTGCTGATCGGGTTGGAAGCTCGATCCGGTCCTCGATCTGTATGGCATCGTTAACGTCCGTACTTCAGATCGTTCTCCACACTGGATCTTCTGGTCGATCTCGTCTAGATCGACCTGCCTTGCTCGATCTGCTACTCGATCTCAGGTTCTTAGCGTGCAATCCTGATTTCTCCAAGTATCCACGGACTTGCTCACGAGCCTTAGCACGTCCACAAATCATCCATAGCTCCAAAGTAACAGAAAACAACCTGATTGTGATGCAAAATGCAAGAAACATGCAAATGCTGGTGCAAAAGTACTCTAGGACCTAAAGTGATGCAACCTAGCCTAAAGTGCAAGGTAAATGCATGAGAAACTATCTATTATGTATGAAAAACACATGAAATATGCAGTAATATCAACTCCCCCAAACTTTCCTTTTGCTTGCCCTCAAGCAAACAAAATTCGAGAAGGGAGAGAGGTTTTAAAACAAACGGGCGTTTAAGCTTCTTGCAAAGGTGTCTTTCAAATGAATCAATCTCAACGTCCTAGTTACTAGTTCTAAAATGCAGTGTGCACACTCATACTCCAAAAGAACTTAGCCATACTCATCAAACAATGAATTTCAAATCATGACTCTCTTATTTCAAGCAATCAAAGAAACTCATCCTTTAACATTCATTAACGATCGAACCGTGAATCAAACTTATGCACTTTAAAGAAAAAACATTTGGCTAAGGGTGAAGGCTATGAGCATAGAATGATCTCATTTTAAAGAGGGTTTCACAATGCAATGGGTTTCTCTCACGAATGGTATGAACTTTATGCATAATGCTAAAGGTAAAGGCAATTGATGCATATATGATTAGATTCTCATCTACCGTTGTACACTAACAATGATCCTAAAACCCCTCTCATTTTCTTTTCTTTTCAGCTCATTCACCCTCATAGAGACTACCCTTATTAAGCTCAAACCCAAAATAAATAAAAAACAAAAAACATCTTTACTCTTTAGGCTAGTGAAAAGGCTTGAAAATATTTTAGCTCCTTATATTTTTTTCTTATTGATAGCTCTCTTATTCTTTTCTTTCTTTTTCTTTTTATTTTATTTTGGCACTTAGGCTCTTTTCTCTTTATTTTTTTTATTTTAGTTGAGAGAGCTATCTTCTGAAATACTTAGAGCATTATACATTTTCAAAACAAAGCCTTTCACTTAAAACCTTTTATTCACTTCAAATACCCAAACTTTTTGAAACCGTAAGCATATAAAGAAGAAAGCAATCCCATCAAACCCCCAAACTTATCCTAAGCCTGTAACTAGCTTCAAAATCCAAAGCTAGCAATCATATGAGAACCTAATCATGTCGCCTAAACGTAACATGTTATGCTAAGTTCAAACCGAAAAGAGGCCTCACAATGATATCACACAAGAACACTTGGCTCGAAAGAAAGGTAAGGGTGATGGTGGGAGTTCTACTTAGGCTCACAAAGAGTGGTAAAAGGAAGAAGAGAGCCTAAATATGTATGAGATCCATGTGTTTATTTTCAAATGCATAAGAATGATAATTAAAAATTCAGATTAGGGTTCTCACTTATTAGGACAAGTTTCAAATCATGAATGTTCAATTCAAGTCACGAAAATCAAAACAAGTGATCCAAGCATGGTAAGGACTTATTTTCAAAGCGTGAGCAAAGCATTAGAGAACTACTAACTAGGGCATTGAAACAATTCATGAGCTTAAACATCTTTTTAAGAAAATCTTTAACCCCTTATGCAAATGTAAACAACCTAGATGCTTAAAAATTCTAGACTCAATCCTAAAATGCTTGCAAAGTGAATGCGACTACATGAATTTTTTTTGAAAAATTTTAAACATTTTACCAATTTTTTTGTTCTTTTCTGTGCCTTAGAATATATGCAAGACTCAAGGGATGAAAATAGAAAATAAGAGCAAAATAAACATGTCAAATAACATACACACTCCCCCAAACTTGAATGACACCGTCCCGGTGGCAAACAAACTTGAGAGAGTTCACAAACACAAGGCAAAATAAAGAAAATGAGCGGTATATACAAGGGAAGGTTGTTGGTACCTTGGAGCTAAACTCGGCTGGAACTTGAGGATGTTCCAGCGGAGCTGCTCTTGCTAGAGGAGCGTCGGGCTATGTCCTCGCCTTTATCCTCGGTAGGGAAGCCATGAACGGAATGACGTGCTTGTTGCACGTTGCCTTGTTGCTCACGGATGACAATACCGCCAGTTGATCTCCTCCTCTTCTCGGGCTGGTTGACCTCTTCACTCTTGAACCCCTTAGACTTCGCGGATGAGCTCCCTTGAAGCGCCTTGACTTTCTTGGCAAGCTTATTGATCATCTTCCCTTGCCACTTAGTTATCTTTTGCTGCACCTCCACCACCGAAGCAAGAAACTTCTCCGCCTTGGTCTGTGGCTCAAAGTCCATCCTCGGAAGCTCAAAGTGGGCTGGCATTGCGCCATCTGATGGTGGTGACTCTGACTGCTCACGCACGGACTGAATAGGCATCATGGTTGCACCAAGTGGGGCGTAACACTCCTCGTGGGTTGGGTAAAACTGGATCGTACCGATGCTGTCCAAGTTTGTCTCCGCAACATTGGGTAAGATGCACACACTCTTCTCTCCTGCATCATTGTAGAACTGATAGGCGAAAAATCCTGGAGCTGGCGTAGGTCCCAAGCTATCGGTATTGTGCATGTAGGTTTCGTCCATGAATGACCTGTCCGCGCAAGGCTCAAACCGTTGAAGGGGTACACCGGCTTGGATAAAGAGTGGCGTGAGAAACCCTCCAATGTAAGCTGAACTCGCCTTGCACCTTAGAGCATACGCTTTGTAGTTCACCAAGGAGGATGCTAGGATACACCCATAGTTAACGTCATTCCCAAGTTCATCCATCAGCAGATCATGGTTCTCCTCTTCGACGATGCATAGTATCCTCTTGATCCCTTGGAAAAGGAAGCATAACTCAGTCTTTGTCACCGTAGGAGACACGGCCCGCCCGCTGAAAGTGTTTGCCAACAACTTGAGAGTGTACCTCAAAACGGGGTTTCCTCACTTTCTTGATTTTAGCCGTGTTGGCTTTGTATTCTTCATCACAAAGCACGTCCCATATGAGGCTGGCGATCTTGAGAGGGGGAAACTCCACTTGTTTAGCCGCGGCGTTGAGTCCATAAGCTTGGCAAAGCTCCTCAACTGACAGGTGATAGGCTCGCTTCTTGAGTTTGAAAGTGAGATGTCCTTGTGAGAGAGTATGGAGGCTCGGATTCTCATAGGAAAACGCCAAGGTAGAGAGGAAATCCATGGTTACTTGCGGATATGTTGGGCAATCCATCCTTGAAAGGCAAGCAAGCCCCATGTTTTGGAGAATAAAGTCAAAATCTTCTAGGAGATCCATTCTTGCCAACAAGTCTCTGCTCGCGAACTTGGTAGGCTCGAAGCGCAGCCTCTCTAACCTCTTCTTCGCTGCCTTTTCCTCCTTAGTCCAACGGATCCTCTCATGAACTTGTTGAGGTTCCTCCTCTTGAACTTGTTCAGTTCCTTCCTCGTCAACCACTTGTTGCTCTTCTTCTCTATGTGTAGCCTCTTCTCTGGTTCTCTTAGGTGCCATTGGTGCCTGAAAGGTAATTCTCGGAAGAGCGAATACAAAGAAAACACAAGGGAGAGGAAGAAATTCGCAACTAATACCCTAGATTTTTGCTAGATTTATAAAATTTGTAACTCGATAAAGGAAAAGAAAATCTAGAGATGGAATTAAATCTAGAATATTTCCTGATTTCTAGCTACTTTTAAAAAATCGTTAAAACATTTAGCAACTTAAATCGATCAAGCAATGATAAAAGGAAATTTTGAAAAGATTTAATTAAAAATCTGAAAATACCTTTGCAGGATTGAAAGTAGGAGCTAAATCCCAATAGGAAAAGAAGAAAAACACTCTCTCTCGATTTAGAATTCGCAAGAACAGAAATGAGAGAGTGTGAAGTTGTTGAAAACATAAAGGCAACAAAAAGCCATGGGCGATGAAAGCGGTTTTCTGACAAAAGATGTGGTCAAGGCACATCATTCGTACTCACTTTGTGAGAGTCTCTAGGCCTTGAAAACAAAACAAGATCCATCCATGGCGTGTGGTATGGATCACTCTTTCATTCTCTTCTCCAAACCCATGGCTTTTGGTGGAAAAAGAGATTGAAAGGCATAAAACACAGATTTCAAACACACAACCTAACTAATCCCCGAAACGACCATGGCGTGTGGGAAAGGAAGGAGTAGCCTTTAGGATTTGACTTCTCCAGGACATCTGAAAACCGTCAAGGTAAGATATCCCTCTGATCATAAAGATCTAGGCTTGAGAGTCTTTAGGCCTTAAGCGCTCAAATCTTAGAAGAGAAGGCGATGAAGAACAAGAAAACACCAAACTTTAAACCTTTTCAACCCCTTTGAATCCTCTCAACCCCAAAAACCCGATGAAACTACTCACGACTCATAAAGTAAACCGAACGAAATGCAATAGATGATGAACTAAGCATGAAAACGATTGATTAAAAGCAAAGATCCAATATTCAAAACATAAAAGTAAGAAAAAGCTTGAAAGTCTACAATGGTGAATCGCCTAAAACGAGAGAGATGATAGAAAAGTAGTCGACAGGGTGGAATAATGAAAGGGATCATTGCTCTTTGCCAAAAATGGCCAAACCGCAAATGGTCCCCCCCCCCCCCCCCCCCTTCGCTATGGTCCAAAAACAGGCTGGACGGATAAGGTTGGTCTGGGATCGACCACGAAGCTCGATCTGGCACTCGATCACGTCTTGGATCGGATGGCTCTTGGTCGATCTCTGGGTCGATCTTGTGCTGATCGGGTTGGAAGCTCGATCTGGTCCTCGATCTGCATGGCGTCGTTTACGTCTGTACTTCAGATCATTCTCCACATCGATCTTCTGGTCGATCTCGTCTAGATCGACCTTCCCTGCTCGATCTGCTACTCGATCTCAGGTCCTTAGCATGCAATCCTGATTTCTCCAAGTATCCACGGACTTCCTCACGAGCCTTAGCACGTCCAAAAATCTTCCATAGCTCCAAAGTAACCGAAAACAACCTGATTGTGATGCAAAATGCAAGAAACCTGCAAATGCTGGTGCAAAAGTACTCTAGGACCTAAAGTGATGCAAACTAGCCTAAAGTGCAAGGTAAATGCATGAGAAACTATCTACTATGTATGCAAAACACATGAAATATGCAGTAATATCAGTTAACTTTGGGTTTAGAAGTTTTTAGGATCATCTTGGGTAAAAAAGGTAGAAGGGAGCTTTAACTTGCATGCATAAGTGTGCCTTTACCTTTAACATTTTGCCAAAGATAGGATTCTTTCATTTAGTGATCCCCTGAATTTTTAATCCCAACTTTAAAATGAGATCATTTTCATCTCATGACCATATCCCTTTGACCAAATGCTTTCGCTTGATGTGTACAAACTTGATCAATTGGTTATCGCTTAATAAATGTTAAGGAGTTGGTTGATTTGAATGCTTGTGTAGGCTAAGCTAGATTTCATTTGTTTGCTTTGATGAGTATGGCTAAAGCTTTTAAAGTAGAACAACCTCTTTGCATCTTAGAACTTATACCTTGGGCGTTGAATCGGTTTTTCCATTGACATCTTTCGTTTTGAGCTTCCACTTTCAAACCTCTCTTCCTTTCTTGAATTTTGTTTGCTTGAGGGCAAGCAAAAGGCAAGTTTGGGGGAGTTGATATTACTATATATTTTTCATGCATTTAGGATAGTTTTTCATGCATTCATCTTGCATTATAGGCTAGTTTGTTTCATTTGTTGCATTTTAGGTCCTAGGTCTCTTTGCATTCGCATTTTGCATATTTCTTGCACTTTTGCATCATTATCAGGTTGTTTGGAACACTCTGGAGTTGTGGAGGTTATGTGGACGTGAGGAGGATCAGCTAGAATCTTATGGACACTTGGAGAGCTCAACCTTGCATGCGAAGGACCCGAGATCGTGTAGCGGATCGAACATGACAGGTTTATCTAGATGAGATCGACCAGAAGATCGAGTGACCCAAGTCGATTCAAGAGGAAGGATCGATACCAAGATCGAGAGAGGAGATCGATCTGGAGTACGGACGTGAATGACGCCATGCAGAACGAGAGCCAGATTGAGACAACGACTCGATCATCCAAGTATCGAGAAGAAGATTGAGGAAGGTATTCGATCTATCCAACCAGATCGACTGGAAGATCGAGAAAAGGAAGGCGATCCAGCAAGAAGATCGAGTGAGCTGCTCGATCCAGAGATCGATTCCTTAGGAGCCTTATCCGTCCAGCTGGTTTTGGCATCTAGCGAGGGGACTATTGAGAGATGTTCGGCCATTTTAGGAAAAGACGGCCATCACTTTCTATTATCTACTTTTTGTCCTAGCTTTTTCTGTTCTTCATCTTAGGCGAATCCGCCATTGCAATACCTTAAGCTTTCTTTTAGTTTTGAACTTGAATCCATTAATATTAAGCAGTTTTTTAAATCCCTCTTTAATCATGCTTAGTTCTTTGTTTATTGTTTTTCAGTCAGTTTCTTTCACTTTCCTTTTGGGATTTGGGGTTGAGGTGATTCAAAGGGTTTAAGAGGTTTAAGTATTGTGTTTTTCTTGTTCTTCAGTCCTTCTCTTCTAGGATCTTGGGGTCTTCAGGCTTAGAGAGTCTTGGAAAAGATCTCTATGATTCCAAGGCTATCTTACCCTGACCGGATTCAGATGTCCTAGAAAACCAGATCCTAGAGACTAATTTTTCCTCTCCCAAACGCCATAGTTGTAGAGGAGGTTAGTTAGGCCATAGATTGAAATCTGTTTTCCTTGCTCTTCGATCTCTTTTTCCACCAAACGCCATGGGTTTGGAGAAGAGATTGAGGATGTGAATCATGCCACACGCCATGGATGGTTCTTGTTTTGTTTTCAAGGCTTAGAGAAAACTCATAAATGAGTAGATCTATCTGTTTTCAAACCAAAGCTTAAACCTTTGACACTCTTGAATATGACCCTCGACCCTAAACCCTCTTTTAGCATTTTAAAACCTCTGTTCATCATTCGTTTATCATAAAGTTGTGTTCTTCGTTCATTAGAAGCCATCACTTTAGGTTGTTAGATCGATCTGTTTTACTCGATTCAGTGCTCGATTCAGTGCTCGATTTTTAGTTCTTAGTAGATTTGCATTTTTAATCTTTTGCTTTTTCCTAGTGGTAGATAACCCTCTTCCAGGGATTTTAAAATAGTTTTGCATTTCATTTGGTCATTGCATTTAGTTTTCGCCGATTTTACCAATCATTTTCCCGATCTGCTTAGATTTGCTTCATACTTGCATTCTTAGTGTTCTTCCTGCTTCCTAGGTTGGATTGATACCCTACTACTATACTACATAATTGTTTTGGTTTGGGATTTGATATTCTAACTAGCTAAAATCCTGTTGAACAGGTTTACATGAGAAATACAGACAGCTTGGGACGCACGCCAGCTGAGGGATTCTTTGCTTACCTGTTCATTGATTGTGAAAATGAGAAGAGGGTGTGCATCTTGCCAAACAAGGAAGAAACTGAGCTGCTAGGTGTTGGCAACGTTGAGTTTCTTCCGAGTGTTGAGGAATGCTTTGCACCTCTAGGAGCCACAGCCGCACCTCCACGAGTTGCTCGCCCACGTTCAGAGTCACCTACATCCGAAGCTTTGTTCTTCCCACGCTTGACTTCGAGCCAAGAACCAAAACCGAGAAGTTCCTTGCTTCAGCCGTCGAGATGCAGCGCAAGATCAACAAATGGCAGAGCAAGATGATTAAAAAGCTTGCCAAGAAGATCAAGGACTTGAAGAAGAAATCATCTGAAGCATCTTCAAGCGAAGAGGTTGAGCAGCCAGAGAAGAGAAGGAGATCAACTGGTCAGATAGTGATCCGTCAGCCACCGAGACAGTGTCATTCAAGTTTGGGGGAGTGTGTGGTGTGTTTGACATGTTTTCTTTGATCTTATTTTCTGTTATCATCCTTTGAGTCATCATGCATCATGTAAGGCATAGAAAACACCAAAAAATGATAAATTTATTAAAAAATTTCAAACAAATTCATGTAGTTTTCATTTGCATTGTAGAATATTTTAGGATTGAGTCTAGAATTTTTAAAATCATTTAGGTTGTTGCATTTGCATAGGGAGTGAATGATAAACACTTGTTAAGTTGTTAATGTTTGAACTGTTGTCAATGCCTTGGTTGTTTGTTGTTTGATTGCGTCTAGTGAGTTTGAAGTTAAGGCTGCACCATACTTTGACTACTTGCATTTGATACTCTAGTCTTATGTTGAAACTCGCTTTGATTTGATACCAACTCCATCTTAGTAGAACCATAATTTTGACATTGAGAGTGATTGCATGGCTTACCTTCATACATACTTGGATTATCTTCTTCCCTTCTTACCACTCTTGTTAATCCAAGTAGGTGATCCTCATCATAATGGGACAGTTAACCTCGCCCTAAACCAAACCTTCTTTCAGACCTAAACACTTTTGCGTGAGTTGTGAGGCCTTATATTGCATCATTTTCTATCCTCTCTTAGTAAAAAGTGTTAGGAATAAGGCTGGCAAGGAGAAGCTCCCTTGTAGACACCAGCTTGCAATTTGAGCTTGGTACTAGGTTAGGAGTTTGGGAAAAGGGTTGTTAATTGGTTTAAGTGTTTTATGTTTACATCTTTACAAAAGAAGAGGAATTATGGGATCAGTAGCAAAAAGGGGAACAGATCGTTGTGGTTAAGTAAAATAGAAAAAGAGTGCTCTTATTGTTAAAATAGAAAGGCACCAGCAGCAACAAGGCTTACAAAGGTCATTCAAAAAGAAGAAAATCAGACCGAGCCATCCACCAAAGGTGACGAAAAAGGCGCCAAGCATACAACAAAGGAGAGCAAGTTCAAATAAAAAGAAGTCAACCACACGGACTGAAGAAGAAAGAGTTTCCCCCAATTGTGAAAGATAAAGAGATCAAGCGCTTTGGGAAAGGGTAGATTTAGGGGTTACACTTGGGGTTTTAGAGGTTTTTAGGATCATCTTGGGTAAAAAGGGTAGAAGGGAGCTTTAAATTGCATGCATAAGTGTGCTTTTACCTTTAGCATTTTGCCAAAGATATGATTCTTTGATTGAGTGATCCCCTGAATTTTTAAACCCTTATTCGAATGAGATCATCTTCATCTCATGACCATGTCCCTTGACCAAATGCTTTCTCTTTATATGCACAAACTAGATCCATTGGTTACTATTTAATGAATGTTAAGGAGTTGGTTGATTTGAATGCTTGTGTAAGCTAAGCTAGAGTTCATTTGTTTGATTTGATGAGTATGGCTAAAGCTTTTAAAGTAGAACAACCTCTTCGCATCTTAGAACTTATAACTTGGGCACTTAAACAGTTTTTCCATTGACATCTTTTGTTTTTAACTCCTGTTTTCGAACTTCTCTTCCTTTCTTGAATTCAGTTTGCTTGAGTGCAAGCAAAAGGCAACTTTGGGAGAGTTGATATTACCATATATTTTGCATATTTTGCATGCATTTACGATAGTTTTTCATGCATTCATCTTGCATTATAGGCTAGTTTGTTCCATTTGTTGCATTTTAGGTCCTAGGTCCCTTTGCATTCACATTTTGCATATTTCTTGCACTTTTGCATCATTATCAGGTTGTTTGGAGCACTCTGGAGTTGTGGAGGTTATGTGGACGTGAGGTGGATCAGCTAGAAGCTTGTGGACACTTGGAGAACTCAGCCATGCATGCAAAGGACCCGAGATCGAGTAGCGGATCGAGCAAGGCAGGTCGATCAAGACGAGATCGACCAGAAGATCGAGTGACCCAAGTCGATTCAAGGGGAAAGATCGAGACCGAGATCGAGAGAGGAGATCGATCTGGAGTACGGACGTGATTGACGCCATGCAGAACGAGAGCCAGATCGAGACCACGACTCGATCATCCAAAGATCGAGTAGAAGATCAAAGGAAGAGCTCGATCCATCCAACCAGATCGACTTGAAGATCGAGCAGAAGATGGCGATCCATGAAGAAGATCGAGTGAACTGATCGATCTCAAGGTCAATCTCTGGGGCCTTAACCGTTTTAGGAGCGTAGTGAGGGGACCATTTGGCGGTTTAACTATTTTGGGCAAAAGGAGGCTGTCACTTTCATTATCCTAAAACTTTCTTTCATCCTTATCTTTTCTAAGCTTTTCAGAGGCGATTATCCGCCATTGTCATTGTTCTTGAGTTTTTGATGTTTTGAACTCGAATCTTTTTAATATTAAGCAGTTTTTCTTTAATCGCTCTTTAATCATGCTTAGTTCATCTTTTATTGCATTTCAATCGGTTTTAAACATGAGTAGCGAGTAGTTCTTCTTGGGTTAAGGGTCGAGGCGATTCAAGGGTTTAAGGGGTTTAAGCTTTGTGTTTTTCTTGTTCTTCATTCATTCCTTTCTAGGATTTTGGGGTCTTTAGGCTTAGAGAGTCTCTGAAAAGATCTCTATGATTCCAAGGCTGTCTTACCCTGACCGGATTCAGATATCCTAGAAAACTAGATCCTAGAGACTAATCTAACCTCTCCAAAACGCCATGGTTGTAGAGGGGGTTAGTTAAGCCACCATTTGAGATCTGTAGTCCATGCTCTTTGATCTCTTTTTCCACCAAAAGCCATGGGTTTGGAGAAGAGATTGAAGAAGGGAATCATACCATACGCCCTGGATGACTTTACTTTTGATTCTCAAGGCTTAAGGAAAGCTCATCAATGAGTAGATCTATCTGTTTTCAAACCAAAGCTTGACCCTTGAACACCCTTGAATATGACCCTCGATCCTGAACCCTCTTTTAGCATTTTTAAACCTCAAGTAATCATCTTTTAGTTTCAAAGCTTGCATCTTGTTCATTAGAAGTCGTTTGCCTTTAAGTTGTTAGATCGATCTGTTTTACCCGATTTAGCTCTCTATTTTTAGTTCTTAGTAGATTTGAATTTTTAATCTTCTGCTTTCTCATAGTAGTAGTTAGCCCTCTTCCAGGGATTTTAAAATAGTTTTGCATTTCATTTGGTCATTGCATTTAGTTTTCACCGATTTTACCAATCATTTTCCCGATCTGCCTAGATTTGCTTAGCATTTGCATTCTTAGTGTTCTTCCTACATCCTAGGCTGGATTGACACCTTTACTGCTATACTACATCATTACAGTGGTTTGGGTTTTGATATTTCACCTTGCCAACAATCTGTTTATCACTTGTTGCTTCGAGTAATGCGATTAGAAATGCACCTGAAACAAACAAGAAAATATTAGTAACAAAAATAAAAACTTAGACAAGATTCTAAAACTAAATTCTATGGGCAACGATTAAGTCCCTGGCAACGGCGCCAAAATTTGATATGCTCAAATTATCCCTAGAGCTACTCTCTCAAATGAAGAGGTCAATTGTAGTACTTAGGGTATCGAATCCACAGAGACTTAGGATCATTGCACAATAAATTTCAGGTTCAAATCACGCTAAGGAAAACTAAATGAATGAAAAGCAAGTAATATAAAGAAAGCAGCAAATCGATTTCTAAGGTTTTAAATCAAAGAGACAAACACTAGGCTTTGTGAATTTTGCAGGTGAATCCGAAATGCAAATCTAAACAGAATGTTAGGAGTTTATTAAGCATTGTTCTTGAACTTGAAACACTATTATAAAATAAATCAACTTCAGCTGCAGAGATTTTCTATGTCTAAATCCTAGAATCCCTAATTCCTTTGCAAATCCTATCAATTCAAACAAGCTTTAAAATCAGTTTCAATTGTTCACAAAATCCTAAACAAAATTCCTTTGCAGATAGTAATTTTGCTCATCTAAGATCAGTTCGGGTGATTAACAATACTTCCGTATCTATTAATCAACCTAATATCATATTCTAGGTCGCGAAGATAGAATAAGCAATAAACATAAATCCAGATGAAGAACTCTAATGATTTTATCCTAACAATTCAATTCAACCTAGCAATTCATCATCACCTTTGAAAAACCCTAAACCTAACAAGCAAACTACTCAGACATGATCAATGAAACACAAATAATAATTTGAATAGAAAGCATAAGAGAAATCAATAGAAGAAATAAGGGAGTTCAAAATCTTCTCTAAAAGAGAATAGTATATTTCTCCAAAAACTCTCTAAAAATCTCTCTCAAAATAAAGCTTAGGTCTAAAAATGACCATAAAAATCCTTTTATAGACCCAAAACACGATTTGGGGCGAAACTGCAAATATATAAAACTTCAGGGCGAACTTGTAAGTCTTCAGAAATTTTTAAAAACTCGGGCAAGATTTGTGCACTTTTGGTGTCGATCGACACTAACGACACGGGATTTGTACGCGCACTGTGATATCCCTTGTATTTACACCATTTAGGGCTGCATTTACTACATGTTTTGGTCCTCTTTTGCATATTTTCCCTTAGCTTTTGTCCTATTTTCTTCTCCTTTTAGACTTAGGTTGCATTAGGAGTATAGATTGCATTTTCCTTGCATATTGGATGTTTTTAGGTGCTTTTGGAGCTTAAAAGAGCATGGAGGAGCTTTGGGAATGATCCAGGAGGCTAGCTGGAAAAAAGGGAGCAAGAAGGAATAAAGCAGAAGATATCTCCAAAGGTTTTCGGTCAGAGCCTGGTGATTTTTGGTCTCTGGTGACCGAAATGGAGCAGTATCGATCACCAGTATCGGTCTGATGTGGTCGACACAAACACACCGTTCTAATTTCGGTCGTGTGTGTCGATCACTGATGACCGATACAGATAATTTTCGATCACTGGAGGTCGACACAACTGACCGATACAGACCCAGCCCGAACCTGTTTTTAATTACACTTTTGCCACCTTTCTAGAGTTTTCTCCCTTAGGCTATAAATAGCCCATTTTTCTATATTTTCGAGAAGTCTTGTCAAAATACTGTTCTTAAGCTATTTCTTAAAGTTTGTAAGACAATTTCTTTGCTTTGTTTAATACAATCAAGTATTTGCTTTAATCTTTCTTTAATCTTTTTTTTAATCATGATTAGCATCTTCTCTCTTTGTGATTTGGTGTTAAACATGATTATGAGTGAGTAGTTACCTTAGGGTTTCTAGATGTGGTAGATTAGGGGAATATATGGCTTGATTAAGGCTTGTTATGTGCTTCTGTTTATGGGTTCCTCGCTATTAATCTGTTATTCATGCTAGATTAGTCTTGATCAAACTGGTCTAGGTTGTTAGCTTTCTCTTATGCCCACCAAGTGTTTGATGAAATGCTGAACCTGTTTAATAAAGGATTTGCTGGCCTTGGCTCAAGAGATTGACAGTTTGAGGAGCATTTTGACTTGAATAGAGTTGATTAGTCTTGCTTGCTTGATGTTTTAGCACTAATGAGAGTTAGTTCTTGTTAAGATGTTTAGCAAAGGGTTATTTGCCAAGAGATTGGATCTAACTAGCTTAGTTGTGAACTCTATTTCTAGGAACCTCCATTGCTTGCTTACCTGCTTGATCAATGTAGTTTGAAACAACCTTAATCAATGTATGAAATTTCCCAAAGTCAATAACCACATCTAGGAACTTGTCTTTCTCTTAATTGAATTTCAAATTTGCTCTGTTTTGCTTGTTTCACTCTGTTTTTCTTGCTTAGAATTTCTTAGTTTGCTTTTGCTTTCACCTTGTTGCTGCTTGTTTCACTTAGGTTGTTAGAACTGTTGCTTAGGCAACAAATCCCCTTTCCTGGCTTGCTTGACTTAAAGATTCCACTCTCAACTCTTCTGTCTTTCAACTCTTCCCATTTGGATTGATACAACCCTATGCTATACTGCAACTGACTAGTACAAGCTAGGGCAATTGTCCTACATGGGGTAAAACCCTTGTATCAACTTGGCGTCGTTGCCATTTGGGAAACAGTTTGAATCATTAGAGTTTGTAGAATCCTTAAGATCAAGCTTTTACTTTTCTTTGGTTACTAACTCTCTTTGACTTTCATTTCTGTCTTTCAGGTATATGAACTTGAGGTCCAGAGGTTCAAGCAACCTTGTGGAGTTCATAGACAACATCAACCTGCTGGATAGAGGACAGAGAGCCAGGAGACAGCAAGAAAGACAGCAACACTTGCAAAGGCTTGGTATGAACAATCAGGGTCAAGCCATGGATGACATTAGATTTCAGGGTCCTCAAGGATCTGCAGGAGCTCAGGGCATACAGGGACACCAAGGTGTTCAAGGCTTACAAGATGAGCAAGGACCAAGAGGCGCTGCACAAGCTCCAAGAGCAGCTAGACCTATTGGCGCAGGTGATGCACCAAATGCCTACAACAACAGGACATGTATCATCCCACCAGCTGTCCAAAATAACAACTTTGAAATCAAGTCTGGATTGATTTCAATGGTCCAGAGCAGCCAATTCCATGGGTTACCACTTGAAGACCCCCTGGACCATCTAGACAACTTTGATAGGCTCTGTTCCTTGACCAAGATAAATGGAGTTAGTGAAGATGGCTTCAAGCTCAGACTGTTCCCCTTTTCTCTAGGAGATAAGGCACACCAGTGGGAGAAAAATCTTCCCCAAGGCAGTATAACCAACTGTGATGAATGCAAGAAAACCTTTCTAGCAAAATTCTTCTCCAGTTCTAGAACTGCTAGAATCAGGAATGAAATCTCAAGGTTTGCACAAAGGAACAATGAAAGATTTGGAGAAGCTTGGGAAAGATTCAAGGGTTACACTCTGCAATGCCCTCATCATGGCTTCTCACAAGCCTCTTTGCTGTCCACTCTCTACAGAGGAGCCTTGCCTAAGATAAGAATGCTTCTGGACACAGCATCAAATGGGAACTTCCTGTCAAAAGATGTAGATGAAGGTTTGGAGTTAGTAGAGAATTTGGCTCAGTCTGATGGAAACTACAATGAGGAGTTTGATCGAGCACAAAGGAGTGTTAAGGATGAGTTAAAATCTACCAAGAAAGAGATCAAGTCTCTACATGAGAAGCTGGACTTGTTGCTAAGGGAAAAGAAAGAAGTTCACTTTGTGGGAGACATGGTTCAGCTTGATGATCAGGAACAATGCCAAGTTGAAGAGATGAACTACTTGGGCAACCAAGGTGGTTACAACAACCATGGGAAGTACAGACCAAATCCCAACTTGTCTTACAGGAACAACAATGTTGCCAACCCACAAGACCAGGTTTACCCTCAACAGCAACAGCAAGCTGCACCAAGACCTTTTATCCCCTACAACAATCAAGGTTTTCAGTAGAAGAACAACAACTATCAGCCTAGGGCGCCCTACAACCCTCCAGGATTCAATGCTCAAGCTCAAGGACAAGCTTCCTCCAGCTCTCAAGACACTGAACTCAAGACCCTCATGCAACAAATGATCAATACTCAAGTCAGCACAACCTTGGAAATGAACAAGAAGTTTGCAGAGGTCCACAACAAAATTGATTCAGTGAATGTAGAGCTCACCAACAAGTTTGATGGATTGGTTGCAAGAGTCAAAACACTGGAGAACAACAAAGGCATAGCTGGTCCGAAGCATCAATGCCACTTTCCTGGAAAACCAGAGGCTAACCCAAAGGAATTCTGCAATGCCATTGGCACAGAAGAAATGAACCTCTCCCCTGAAGAGGAGGCTATCATTGAAGAGTTCCTCTACTTGTTCACTGAGGACACTGAACCTCTAAGTGGGGGGGAAGAGTTTCTAGAAGTTGAAGCTGAACAAAGAGCTGTGGAAAGGGAACCCTTTGGAGTTGAGGAAAACTCAGATGATGAAGAGTGGTGGGCGTCACATGAGATTGTTGACAACACAAAGGATTACTTGATGGATGCTGCTGATGACCAGAAGGAACCTCAACCAGCTACTCTTCCTATCTATCAACCAACCATCCCTTTTCCAGGGAGGTTCAAAGAACAGCTACTTCAGAAGTATGAAACTCTCTATGATGCTCAGATGGAGTTGAGAGGGTTGAATGGCCAAGAAAAAGTTGAAAAGCTAAATTTAAAGACTGGACCACCAGAAGTTAAGGAGCTTAATGTCAAGAAACTTGGAGATCCAGGCTGCTTCACTCTCCCATGTGAGCTAAAAGGGAGGACTTTCAAGAATTGCCTCTGTGATTTAGTGGCAAGTATCAACCTTCTCCCATCCTCTACTGCTAAAGCTCTTGGCTACACTCAACTGCAAGAGAGAAATGTATCCCTTACTATAGCTGATGGGACAGTGAAGAGACCACTAGGGAGTCTCAAGGATGTGCCAATGATGATAGAAGGAGTAACCATTCCCACTGATTTCCTGGTGCTTGATGTGGAAGGGCACATAAAGAATGCTATCATTCTAGGAAGACCTTTCCTAGCCTCAGCTGGAGCAGTGTTTGATGCTAAGGAATGCACTATTGAGCTGAAGCTGACCAAGAAGAAGGTTCTAAGGTTTGACTCAAAGGGGAATAAGCTGGAGAATGAGCAAGCCTTCTCAATGGAGATCAAGAAGCTGAAGCAGCCTAGAAAGAATTGGCCAGAGTTTGAAGGCTATCAAGGAGAAAGTTTTGATGGCTGCTGCTTGGTCAAGTTGTTTGAAGACACCACTGAAAAGGAGGTCCTTGAAGTGGTTAGTTACAAGAATCTGAATGATGTTAAGCTGGTTACTAGCAAAGGAGAAGTGGTTTTGCAACCAAGTGTCTCCAAGAAGGGAGAGTTTTGCTTCAAGCTTCAGCTAGAAGGAACAGCTACACCTTTTGCCAAGATTAAGGTGAATGGAGTCACCACCAAGGTCAAGAGAAGCAAGATGACACCAAGGAGTTCCAAGACTCCTTCTCCTCACCTCAACTAAAGAGGTAACCAAAGTCAAGCTTAGTGACTTTAAGCAAGCACACTTGTGAGGTAATCCCATGTTATCCTTTCGTATATATTATGCTTTCTAGATTATCTTTTATGCTTTGTTTTAGTGTACAGAAACAGGATTCTGAACTAGGGTTTGAGAAAGTCTGAAGGGGACAAATAACAGGTGTATTCTGGCTGGTATCAGTCATTTGTATCGGTAATGACAGACCGATACACATATTTTCGGTCAGTAGTATCGATCATGACTGACCGATATCAGTAGCGCCAGTCTACACCAGTCAACATATCGGTCACTTGTGATTGATATGGAAAGATGTTTGAAGGTGAGAAAGTTTCCGGTCATTCATATCGACCACACTTGGTCGACATAAACATACCGTATGATTTTTGGTCTATTGTGTCGACCACTGTTGATCGATACAATTCTTGAAATCAAATCGGTCACCAGTATCGATCACTCAAGATCGACACAATCATGCCGGATGTATTTCGGTCAAGTGTGTCGACCACTGATGACCGATACAAATCCCATGAAGCACGTCAGTCTCCAGTATCGATCACTCATGACCAAAAATGCAAAATTCGGTCAGTAATATCGGTCATGAGTGACCGAAACTCTATCCGGGGTAAGTGTATCAACATCCAAATAATTTTCCCTCCTTTGTTTTGGCGCCAAAGGAGTTTAAATTTTCACATGGGATTCTTTCTGACCTCTTTCTTAGCTTCTGAACACTTTTGTTTTTGTCCCCCACTCATTTGATTCCCTTTACTCCCTACCCACCTCTTTATAAGTCAATAAACTCTTCCTACTCTCCCTAACTTCATCTCTCATTGCTTTACCTCAATGATTTTCAGCGCTCTCCTTCCCCTTATTATAAGTACTCGGAATTTCTTTGAGCTATGCACTTTCAGGTACAATGAGAAGAGGGAGCAGCTCAACAGCAAGCATCAGGAGTAACTTGAGCTTTTTCCCTGATGAGAGCCAACTCTACCAAGAGGGATCAGTAGTTAAAGAGCGAAATGACAGTCATAGAGACACCCAAACCCCAGGATCATCCGACCACTCCTGCCACTAAACCAAGTACCACATCCTTTCCATTGTTATATACCATTGCATCTTTTCATTTTTGTAATATATTTTGTTGCTTCTCTCTTCCATTGCTTTCATTACAAAAGAGACTGTGTAATTTTAGTGTGGGGAAGAGATTTGGGGTTTGACTTTGTCTTCTGTTTTCTTAGTTTTTCTTTTTCTTTTCACTTTGAGTCTCATGAATATCATGCATACATGTAAGGCATAGAAAAACACAAAAAAATCGAAAAAATATCTTTTACATTTTTTGCAAACCAAAAAGAAAGCATGTAGTTGCATTTCATTCTTTTAAGATTGAGTCTAGTGTTGACATATAGGTTGCATTGCATTTGCATGGGGCATTATGATGAATTTTCCTTGTAAAGTGCTTAGTATTTAGAGATGATTTCAGTTTTCAAGTGCTTAGTTGTTTGATGCATCATATGATTGCTAGAAGTTAAGGATGAACCATGCTTAGATTGCTAGATTTGGTCTTCTCATCTCATTCTGAAAGCATTTGTTCTCTGAAAATCAACTCTATCAACTTGAACTTTAATTTGGACTTTCAATTATCATGTCTTATGCGTTGAAAAGTTAATTCATGGCTACCATATACATATTTGGATCATCTTTCTTCTTTCTACCATTCTTGTTAATCCAAATAGCTGATCCTCATACTTATGGGACAGTTACATCCTCACCCTTAACCAAAACCTCCTTTTGAGCCTAAACACTATTGTGAGAGCTGTGAGGCCTTTGCATTGCATTTTCGATTTTGTCTCAGCAAAAAGTGTTAGGAATAAGGCTGGCAATGATTAGCTATCTTGTAGATATCAGCTTGCATCTGGAGCTTGATTCTAGGATAAGAGTTTTTGGGGTTTGAAAGGGTAGAGTTAAGTGGTTTGAGCTTAATGTTTTTTATCTTTTGAAAAGAAAAGGGAAAGATTTGAAATGGTAGATAAAGGGGAAACAGTTTAGTATTATGGTTAAGCAAAGGGAAGAAAAGCTCTAAGTTCAAAAGGAAGAATTGGCACCAACAACAAAGCTCAGAGAGGGTCCAAAGAAGAAAAATCAGACCAGGAGCAATCCACCAAAGGTGATGAAGGTGCCATTACAATAAAGAAGAGCAAGTCCCAACTAAGAAAAAGCAACCACACAAGCAGAATGAAGAAGGTTTCCCCAACCATGAATAAGAAGAAAGAAAAGGGTAGAGTTTAGGAAAGGGTAGACTTAGAGGGTTCACTTTGGGGTTTAGAAAATCTTAGGACTCATCTTTGGGAAGTAAGGGTAGAAGAGGGCATTGAATTGCATGCATAAGTGTGCTTTTACCTTTAGCATTTTGCCTAAGATGAAGTCATTTCATTGAGTGATCCCTTATGTCTTTAACCCTGTGCTTAACTGAGATCATTCTTGTCTCATAACCTTACCCCTTTTCAACCATATGTCTTCACTTGATTTGCATAAGCATGATTCATGTTCTGAACTTAATTGAATGTTAAAGAGTTGATTAATTTGAGCGTTTGCCTAAGTTAAGATTTGAGATCATTTTGAAACATGATGAGCATGGCTAGGTTCTTTTAAGTATAGTTGATTGTGTTTGCATCCTACAACTAGGCACTTGAGCATTAAAACCATCTCTTTACCTTTGCACTTTGGGAATCTGAATGCCCACTTTCAAACCTCACTCTCCCATTTGTTCTTACTTGCTTGAGGACAAGCAAAAGGCAAGTGTAGGGGTGTTGATATCCCTTGTATTTACACCATTTAGGGCTGCATTTAGTACATGTTTTGGTCCTCTTTTGCATATTTTCCCTTAGCTTTTGTCCCATTTTCTTCTCCTTTTAGACTTAGGTTGCATTAGGAGTATAGATTGCATTTTCCTTGCATATTGGATGTTTTTAGCTGCTTTTGGAGCTTAAAAGAGCTTGGAGGAGCTTTGGGAATGATCCAGGAGGCTAGCTGGAAAAAAGGGAGCAAGAAGGATCAAAGCAGAAGATCTCTCCAAAAGTTTTCGGTCAGAGCCTGGTGATTTTTGGTCTCTGGTGATCGAAATGGAGCAGTATCGATCACCAGTATCGGTCTGATGTGGTCGACACAAACACACCGTTCTAATTTCGGTCGTGTGTGTCGATCACTGATGACCGATACAGATAATTTTCGGTCACTGGAGGTCGACACAACTGACCAATACTGACCCAGCCCGAACCTGTTTTTAATTACACCTTTGCCACCTTTCTAGAGTTTCTTCCTTAGGCAATAAATAGCCCATTTTTCTATATTTTCGAGAAGTATTGTCAAAATACTGTTCTTAAGCTATTTCTTAAAGTTTGTAAGACAATTTCTTTGCTTTGTTTAATACAATCAAGTATTTGCTTTAATCTTTCTTTAATCATTTTTTTAATCATGATTAGCATCTTCTCTCTTTGTGATTTGGTGTTAAACATGATTATGAGTGAGTAGTTACCTTAGGGTTTCTAGATGTGGTAGATTAGGGGAATATATGGCTTGATTAAGGCTTGTTATGTGCTTATGTTTATGGGTTCCTCTCTATTAATCTGTTATTCATGCTAGATTAGTCTTGATCAAACTGGTCTAGGTTGTTAGCTTTCTCTTATGCCCACCAAGTGTTTGATGAAATGCTGAACCTGTTTAATAGAGGATTTGCTGGCCTTGGCTCAAGAGATTGACTGTTTGAGGAGCATTTTGACTTGAATAGAGTTGATTAGTCTTGATTGCTTGGTGTTTTAGCACTAATGAGAGTTAGTTCTTGTTAAGATGTTTAGCAAAGGGTTATTTGCCAACAGATTGGATCTAACTAGCTTAGTTGTGAACTCTATGTCTAGGAACCTCCATTGCTTGCTTACCTGCTTGATCAATGTAGTTTGAAACAACCTTAATCAATGTATGAAATTCCCCAAAGTCAATAACCACATCTAGGAACTTGTCTTTCTCTTAATTGAATTTCGAATTTGCTCTGTTTTGCTTGTTTCACTCTGTTTTTCTTGCTTAGAATTTCTTAGTTTGCTTTTGCTTTCACCTTGTTGCTGCTTGTTTCACATAGGTTGTTAGAACTGTTGCTTAGGCAACAAAACCCCTTTCCTGGCTTGCTTGACTTAAAGATTCCACTCTCAACTCTTCTGTCTTTCAACTCTTCCCATTTGGATTGATACAACCCTATGCTATACTGCAACTGACTAGTACAAGCTAGGGCAATTGTCCTACATGGGGTAAAACCCTTGTATCAACTTGGCGCCGTTGCCATTTGGGAAAGAGTTTGAATCATTAGAGTTTGTAGAATCCTTAAGATCAAGCTTTTACTTTTCTTTGGTTACTAACTCTCTTTGACTTTCATTTCTGTCTTTCAGGTATATGAACTTGAGGTCCAGAGGTTCAAGCAACCTTGTGGAGTTCATAGACAACATCAACCTGCTGGATAGAGGACAAAGAGCCAGGAGACAGCAAGAAAGACAGCAACACTTGCAAAGGCTTGGTATGAACAATCAGGATCAAGCCATGGATGACATTAGATTTCAGGGTCCTCAAGGAGCTGCAGGAGCTCAGGGCATACAGGGACACCAAGGTGTTCAAGGCTTACAAGATGAGCAAGGACCAAGAGGCGCTGCCCAAGCTCCAAGAGCAGCTAGACCTATTGGCGCAGGTGATGCACCAAATGCCTACAACAACAGGACATGTATCATCCCACCAGCTGTCCAAAACAACAACTTTGAAATCAAGTCTGGATTGATTTCAATGGTCCAGAGCAGTCAATTCCATGGGTTACCACTTAAAGACCCCCTGGACCATCTAGAAAACTTTGATAGGCTCTGTTCCTTGACCAAGATAAATGGAGTTAGTGAAGATGGCTTCAAGCTCAGACTGTTCCCCTTTTCTCTAGGAGATAAGGCACACCAGTGGGAGAAAAATCTTCCCCAAGGCAGTATAACCAGCTGTGATGAATGCAAGAAAGCCTTTCTAGCAAAATTCTTCTCGACTTCCAGAACTGCTAGAATCAGGAATGAAATCTCAGGGTTTGCACAAAGGACCAATGAAAGCTTTGGAGAAGCTTGGGAAAGATTCAAGGGTTACACTCTGCAATGCCCTCGTCATGGCTTCTCACAAGCCTCTTTGCTGTCCACTCTCTACTGAGGAGCCTTGCCTAAGATAAGAATGCTTCTGGACACAACATCAAATGGGAACTTCCTGTCAAAAGATGTAGATGAAGGTTTGGAGTTAGTAGAGAATTTGGCTCAGTCTGATGGAAACTACAATGAGGAGTTTGATCGAGCACAAAGGAGTGTTAAGGATGAGTTAAAATCCACCAAGAAAGAGATCAAGTCTCTACATGAGAAGCTGGACTTGTTGCTAAGGGAAAAGAAAGAAGTTCACTTTCTGGGAGACATGGTTCAGCTTGATGATCAGGAACAATGCCAAGTTGAGGAGATGAACTACTTGGGCAACCAAGGTGGTTACAACAACCATGGGAACTACAGACCAAATCCTAACTTGTCTTACAGGAACAACAATGTTGCCAACCCACAAGACCAGGTTTACCCTCAACAGCAACAGCAAGCTGCACCAAGACCTTTTATCCCCTACAACAATCAAGGTTTTCAGCAGAGGAACAACAACTATCAGCCTAGGGCGCCCTACAACCCTCCAGGATTCAATGCTCAAGCTCAAGGACAAGCTTCCTCCAGCTCTCAAGACACTGAACTCAAGACCCTCATGCAACAAATGATCAATACTCAAGTCAGCACAACCTTGGAAATGAACAAGAAGTTTGCAGAGGTCCACAACAAAATTGATTCAGTGAATGTAGAGCTCACCAACAAGTTTGATGGATTGGTTGCAAGAGTAAAAACACTGGAGAACAACAAAGGCATAGCTGGTCCGAAGCATCAAGGCCACTTTCCTGGAAAACCAGAGGCTAACCCAAAGGTATTCAGCAATGCCATTGGTACAGAAGAAATGAACCTCTCACCTGAAGAGGAGGCTATCATTGAAGAGTTCCTCTACTTGTTCACTGAGGACACTGAACCTCTAAGTGGGGGGGAAGAGTTTCTAGAAGTTAAAGCTGAACAAAGAGCTGTGGAAAGAGAACCCTTTGGAGTTGAGGAAAACTCAGATGATGAAGAGTGGTGGGCGTCACATGAGATTGTTGACAACACAAAGGATTACTTGATGGATGCTGCTGATGACCAGAAGGAACCTCAACCAGCTACTCTTCCTATCTATCAACCAACCATCCCTTTTCCAGGGAGGTTCAAAGAACAGCTACTTCAGAAGTATGAAACTCTCTATGCTGCTCAGATGGAGTTGAGAGGGTTGAATGGCCAAGAAAAAGTTGAAAAGCTAAAGGTGAAGACTGGACCACCAGAAGTTAAGGAGCTTAATGTCAAGAAACTTGGAGATCCAGGCTGCTTCACTCTCCCATGTGAGCTAAAAGGGAGGACTTTCAAGAATTGCCTCTGTGATTTAGGGGCAAGTATCAACCTTCTCCCATCCTCTACTGCTAAAGCTCTTGGCTACACTCAACTGCAAGAGAGTAATGTATCCCTTACTATAGCTGATGGGACAGTGAAGAGACCACTAGGGAGTCTCAAGGATGTGCCACTGATGATAGAAGGAGTAACCATTCCCACTGATTTCCTGGTGCTTGATGTGGAAGGGCACATAAATAATGCTATCATTCTAGGAACACCTTTCCTAGCCTCAGCTGGAGCAGTGTTTGATGCTAAGGAATGCACTATTGAGCTGAAGCTGACCAAGAAGAAGGTTCTAAGGTTTGACTCAAAGGGGAATAAGCTGGAGAATGAGCAAGCCTTCTCAATGGAGATCAAGAAGCTGAAGCAGCCTAGAAAGAATTGGCCAGAGTTTGAAGGCTATCAAGGAGAAAGTTTTGATGGCTGCTGCTTGGTCAAGTTGTTTGAAGACACCACTGAAAAGGAGGTCCTTGAAGTGGTTAGTTACAAGAATCTGAAATGATGTTAAGCTGGTTACTAGCAAAGGAGAAGTGGTTTTGCAACCAAGTGTCTCCAAGAAGGGAGAGTTTTGCTTCAAGCTTCAGCTAGAAGGAACAGCTACACCTTTTGCCAAGATCAAGGTGAATGGCGTCACCACCAAGGTCAAGAGAAGCAAGATGACACCAAGGAGTTCCAAGACTCCTTCTCCTCACCTCAACTAAAGAGGTAACCAAAGTCAAGCTTAGTGACTTTAAGCAAGCACACTTGTGAGGTAATCCCATGTTATCCTTTCGTATATATTATGCTTTCTAGATTATCTTTTATGCTTTGTTTTACTGTAAAGAAACAGGATTCTGAACTACGGTTTGAGAAAGTCTGAAGGGGACAAATAAGAGGTGTATTCTGGCTGGTATCAGTCATTTGTATCGGTAATGACAGACCGATACACATATTTTCGGTCAGTTGTATCGATCATGACTGACCGATATCTGTAGCGCCAGTCTACACCAGTCAACATATCGGTCACTTGTGATCGATATGGAAAGATGTTCGAAGGTGAGAATGTTTCCAGTCATTCATATCGACCACACTTGGTCGACATAAACATACCGTATGATTTTTGGTCTATTGTGTCGACCACTATTGAACGATACGATTCTTGAAATCATATCGGTCACCTGTATCGATCACTCAAGATCGACACAATCATGCCGGATGTATTTCGGTCAAGTGTGTCGACCACTGATGACCGATACAAATCCCATGAAGCACGTCCGTCTCCAGTATCGATCACTCATGACCGAAAATGCAAAATTCGGTCAGTAATATCGGTCATGAGTGACCAAAACTCTATCCGGGGTAAGTGTATCAACTTCCAAAAAATTTTCCCTCCTTTGTTTTGGCGCCAAAGGAGTTTAAATTTTCACATGGGATTCTTTCTGACCTCTTTCTTAGCTTCTGAACAGTTTTGTTTTTGTCCCCCACTCATTTGATTCCCTTTACTCCCTACCCACCTCTTTATAAGTCAATAAACTCTTCCTACTCTCCTTAACTTCATCTCTCATTGCTTTACCTCAAAGATTTTCAGCGCTCTCCTTCCCCTTATTATAAGTACTCGGAATTTCTTTGAGCTATGCACTTTCAGGTACAATGAGAAGAGGGAGCAGCTCAACAGCAAACATCAGGAGTAACTTGAGCTTTTTCCCTGATGAGAGCCAACTCTACCAAGAGGGATCAGTAGTTGAAGAGCGAAATGACAGTCATAGAGACACCCAAACCTCAGGATCATCCCACCACTCCTGCCACTAAACCAAGTACCACATGCTTTCAATTGTTATATACCATTGCATCTTTTCATTTTTGTAATATATTTTGTTGCTTCTCTCTTCCATTGCTTTCATTACACAAGGGACTGTGTAATTTAAGTGTGGGGGAGAGATTTGGGGTTTGACTTTGTCTTCTGTTTTCTTAGTTTTTCTTTTTCTTTTCACTTTGAGTCTCATGTATATCATGCATACATGTAGGCATAGAAAAACACACAAAAATTGAAAAAATATCTTTTACATTTTTTGCAAACCAAAAAGAAAGCATGTAGTTGCATTTCATTCTTTTAAGATTGAGTCTAGTGTTGACATATAGGTTGCATTGCATTTGCATAGGGCATTATGATGAATTTTCCTTGTAAAGTGCTTAGTGTTTAGAGATGATTTCAGTTTTCAAGTGCTTAGTTGTTTGATGCATCATATGATTGCTAGAAGTTAAGGATGAACCATGCTTAGATTGCTAGATTTGGTCTTCTCATCTCATTCTGAAAGCATTTGTTCTCTGAAAATCAACTCTATCAACTTGAACTTTAATTTGGACTTTCAATTATCATGTCTTATGCGTTGAAAAGTGAATTCATGGCTACCATATACATATTTGGATCATCTTTCTCCTTTCTACCAATCTTGTTAATCCAAATAGCTGATCCTCATACTTATGGGACAGTTACATCCTCACCCTTAACCAAAACCTCCTTTTGAGCATAAACACTATTGTGAGAGCTGTGAGGCCTTTGCATTGCATTTTCGATTTTGTCTCGGCAAAAAGTGTTAGGAATAAGGCTGGCAATGATTAGCTATCTTGTAGATATCAGCTTGCATCTGGAGCTTGATTCTAGGATAAGAGTTTTTGGGGTTTGAAAGGGTAGAGTTAGGTGGTTTGAGCTTAATGTTTTTTATCTTTTGAAATGAAAAGGGAAAGATTTGAAATGGTAGATAAAGGGGAAACAGTTTAGTATTATGGTTAAGCAAAGGGAAGAAAAGCTCTAAGTTCAAAAGGAAGAATTGGCGCCAACAACAAAGCTCAGAGAGGGTCCAAAGAAGAAAAATCAGACCAGGAGCAATCCACCAAAGGTGATGAAGGTGCCATTACAATAAAGAAGAGCAAGTCCCAACCAAGAAGAAGCAACCACACAAGCAGAATGAAGAAGGTTTCCCCAACCATGAATAAAAAGAAAGAAAAGGGTAGAGTTTAGGAAAAGGTAGACTTAGAGGGTTCACTTTTGGGTTTAGAAATGCTTAGGACTCATCTTTGGGAAATAAGGGTAGAAGAGGGCTTTGAATTGCATGCATAAGTGTGCTTTTACCTTTAGCATTTTGCCTAAGATGAAGTCATTTCATTGAGTGATCCTTTATGTCTTTAACCCTGTGCTTAAATGAGATCATTCTTGTCTCATAACCTTACCCTTTTTCAACCAAATGTCTTCACTTGATTTGCATAAGCATGATTCATGTTCTGAACTTAATTGAATGTTAAAGAGTTGATTGATTTGAGCATTTGCCTAAGTTGAGATTTGAGATCATTTTGAAACATGATGAGCATGGCTAGGTTCTTTTAAGTATGGCTGATTGTGTTTGCATCCTACAACTAGGCACTTGAGCATTAAAACCATCTCTTTACCTTTGCACTTTGGGAATCTGAATGCCCACTTTCAAACCTCACTCTCCCATTTGTTCTTACTTGCTTGAGGACAAGCAAAAGGCAAGTGTAGGAGTGTTGATATCCCTTGTATTTACACCATTTAGGGCTGTATTTAGTACATGTTTTGGTCCTCTTTTGCATATTTTCCCTTAGCTTTTGTCCCATTTTCTTCTCCTTTTAGACTTAGGTTGCATTAGGAGTATAGATTGCATTTTCCTTGCATATTGGATGTTTTTAGGTGCTTTTGGAGCTTAAAAGAGCTTGGAGGAGCTTTGGGAATGATCCAGGAGGCTAGCTGGAAAAAAGGGAGCAAGAAGGATCAAAGCAGAAGATCTCTCCAAATGTTTTCGGTCAGAGCCTAGTGATTTTTGGTCTCTGGTGACCGAAATGGAGCAGTATCGATCACAAGTATCGGTCTGATGTGGTCGACACAAACACACCGTTCTAATTTCGGTCGTGTGTGTCGATCACTGATGACTGATACAGATAATTTTCGGTCACTGGAGGTCGACACAACTGACCGATACTGACCCAGCCTGAACCTGTTTTTAATTACACTTTTGCCACCTTTCTAGAGTTTTCTCCCTTAGGCTATAAATAGCCCCTTTTACTATATTTTAGAGAGGTCTTATCAAAATACTGTTCTTAAGCTATTTCTTAAAGTTTGTAAGACAATTTCTTTGTTTTGTTTAATACAATCAAGTATTTGCTTTAATCTTTCTTTAATCGTTTTTTTAATCATGATTAGCATCTTCTCTCTTTGTGATTTGGTGTTAAACATGATTATGAGTGAGTAGTTACCTTAGGGTTTCTAGATGTGGTAGATTAGGGGAATCTGTTGCTTGATTAAGGATTGTTATGTGCTTCTGTTTATGGGTTCCTCTCTATTAATCTGTTATTCATGCTAGATTAGTCTTGATCAAACTGGTCTAGGTTGTTAGCTTTCTCTTATGCCCACCAAGTGTTTGATGAAATGCTGAACCTGTTTAATAGAGGATTTACTGGCCTTGGCTCAAGAGATTGACTGTTTGAGGAGCATTTTGACTTGAATATAGTTGATTAGTCTTGCTTGCTTGATGTTTTAGCACTAATGAGAGTTAGTTCTTGTTAAGATGTTTAGCAAAGGGTTATTTGCCAAGAGATTGGATCTAACTAGCTTAGTTGTGAACTCTATGTCTAGGAACCTCCATTGCTTGCTTACCTGCTTGATCAATGTAGTTTGAAACAACCTTAATCAATGTATGCAATTCCCCAAAGTCAATAAACACATCTAGGAACTTGTCTTTCTCTTGATTGAATTTCGAATTTGCTCTGTTTTGCTTGTTTCACTCTGTTTTTCTTGCTTAGAATTTCTTAGTTTGCTTTTGCTTTCAGCTTGTTGCTGCTTGTTTCACTTAGGTTGTTAGAACTGTTGCTTAGGCAACAAAACCCCTTTCCTGGCTTACTTGACTTAAAGATTCCACTCTCAACTCTTCTGTCTTTCAACTCTTCCCATTTGGATTGATACAACCCTATGCTATACTGCAACTGACTAGTACAAGCTAGGGCAATTCCCCTACATGGGGTAAAACCCTTGTATCAACTTGGCGCCGTTGCCATTTGGGAAACAGTTTGAATCATTAGAGTTTGTAGAATCCTTAAGATCAAGCTTTTACTTTTCTTTGGTTACTAACTCTCTTTGACTTTCATTTCTGTCTTTCAGGTATATGAACATGAGGTCCAGAGGTTCAAGCAACCTTGTGGAGTTCATAGACAACATCAACCTGCTGGATCAAGCCATGGATGACATTAGATTTCAGGGTCCTCAAGGAGCTGCAGGAGCTCAGGGCATACAGGGACACCAAGGTGTTCAAGGCTTACAAGATGAGCAAGGACCAAGAGACGCTGCACAAGCTCCAAGAGCAGCTAGACTTATTGGCGCAGGTGATGCACCAAATGCCTACAACAACAGGACAGGTATCATCCCACCAGCTGTCCAAAACAACAACTTTGAAAGCAAGTCTGGATTGATTTCAATGGTCCAGAGCAGCCAATTCCATGGGTTACCACTTGAAGACCCCCTGGACCATCTAGACAACTTTGATAGGCTCTGTTCCTTGACCAAGATAAATGGAGTTAGTGAAGATGGCTTCAAGCTCAGACTGTTCCCCTTTTCTATAGGAGATAAGGCACACCAGTGGGAGAAAAATCTTCCGCAAGGCAGTATAACCAGCTGTGATGAATGCAAGAAAGCCTTTCTAGCAAAATTCTTCTCCACTTCCAGAACTGCTAGAATCAGGAATGAAATCTCAGGGTTTGCACAAAGGAACAATGAAAGCTTTGGAGAAGCTTGGGAAAGATTCAAGGGTTACACTCTGCAATGCCCTCATCATGGCTTCTCACAAGCCTCTTTGCTGTCCACTCTCTACAGAGGAGCCTTGCCTAAGATAAGAATGCTTCTGGACACAGCATCAAATGGGAACTTCCTGTCAAAAGATGTAGATGAAGGTTTGGAGTTAGTAGAGAATTTGGCTCAGTCTGATGGAAACTACAATGAGGAGTTTGATCGAGCACAAAGGAGTGTTAAGGATGAGTTAAAATCCACCAAGAAAGAGATCAAGTCTCTACATGAGAAGCTGGACTTGTTGCTAAGGGAAAAGAAAGAAGTTCACTTTGTGGGAGACATGGTTCAGCTTGATGATCAGGAACAATGCCAAGTTGAGGAGATGAACTACTTGGGCAACCAAGGTGGTTACAACAACCATGGGAACTACAGACCAAATCCCAACTTGTCTTACAGGAACAACAATGTTGCCAACCCACAAGACCAGGTTTACCCTCAACAGCAACAGCAAGCTGCACCAAGACCTTTTATCCCCTACAACAATCAAGGTTTTCAGCAGAGGAACAACAACTATCAGCCTAGGGCGCCCTACAACCCTCCAGGATTCAATGCTCAAGCTCAAGGACAAGCTTCCTCCAGCTCTCAAGACACTGAACTCAAGACCCTCATGCAACAAATGATCAACACTCAAGTCAGCACAACCTTGGAAATGAACAAGAAGTTTGCAGAGGTCCACAACAAAATTGATTCAGTGAATGTAGAGCTCACCAACAAGTTTGATGGATTGGCTGCAAGAGTCAAAACACTGGAGAACAACAAAGGCATAGCTGGTCCCAAGCATCAAGGCCACTTTCCTGGAAAACCAGAGGCTAGCCCAAAGGAATTCTGCAATGCCATTGGCACAGAAGAAATGAACCTCTCACCTGAAGAGGAGGCTATCATTGAAGAGTTCCTCTACTTGTTCACTGAGGACACTGAACCTCTAAGTGGGGGGGAAGAGTTTCTAGAAGTTGAAGCTGAACAAAGAGCTGTGGAAAGAGAACCCTTTGGAGTTGAGGAAAACTCAGATGATGAAGAGTGGTGGGCGTCACATGAGATTGTTGACAACACAAAGGATTACTTGATGGATGCTGCTGATGACCAGAAGGAACCTCAACCAGCTACTCTTCCTATCTATCAACCAACCATCCCTTTTCCAGGGAGGTTCAAAGAACAGCTACTTCAGAAGTATGAAACTCTCTATGCTGCTCAGATGGAGTTGAGAGGGTTGAATGGCCAAGAAAAAGTTGAAAAGCTAAAGGTGAAGACTGGACGACCAGAAGTTAAGGAGCTTAACGTCAAGAAACTTGGAGATCCAGGCTGCTTCACTCTCCCATGTGAGCTAAAAGGGAGGACTTTCAAGAATTGCCTCTGTGATTTAGGGGCAAGTATCAACCTTCTCCCATCCTCTACTGCTAAAGCTCTTGGCTACACTCAACTGCAAGAGAGTAATGTATCCCTTACTATAGCTGATGGGACAGTGAAGAGACCACTAGGGAGTCCCAAGGATGTGCCAATGATGATAGAAGGAGTAACCATTCCCACTGATTTCCTGGTGCTTGATGTGGAAGGGCACATAAAGAATGCTATCATTCTAGGTAGACCTTTCCTAGCCTCAGCTGGAGCAGTGTTTGATGCTAAGGAATGCACTATTGAGCTGAAGCTGACCAAGAAGAAGGTTCTAAGGTTTGACTCAAAGGGGAATAAGCTGGAGAATGAGCAAGCCTTCTCAATGGAGATCAATAAGCTGAAGCAGCCTAGAAAGAATTGGCCAGAGTTTGAAGGCTATCAAGGAGAAAGTTTTGATGGCTGCTGCTTGGTCAAGTTGTTTGAAGACACCACTGAAAAGGAGGTCCTTGAAGTGTTTAGTTACAAGAATCTGAATGATGTTAAGCTGGTTACTAGCAAAGGAGAAGTGGTTTTGCAACCATGTGTCTCCAAGAAGGGAGAGTTTTGCTTCAAGCTTCAGCTAGAAGGAACAGCTACACCTTTTGCCAAGATCAAGGTGAATGGAGTCACCACCAAGGTCAAGAGAAGCAAGATGACACCAAGGAGTTACAAGACTCCTTCTCCTCACCTCAACTAAAGAGGTAACCAAAGTCAAGCTTAGTGACTTTAAACAAGCACACTTGTGAGGTAATCCCATGTTATCCTTTCGTATATATTATGCTTTCTAGATTATCTTTTATGCTTTGTTTTAGTGTATAGAAACAGGATTCTGAACTGGGGTTTGAGAAAGTCTGAAGGGGACAAATAACAGGTGTATTCTGGCTGGTATCAGTCATTTGTATCGGTAATGACAGACCGATACACATATTTTCGGTCAGTAGTATCGATCATGACTGACCGATATCAGTAGAGCCAGTCTACACCAGTCAACATATCGGTCACTTGTGATCGATATGGAAAGATGTTTGAAGGTGAGAATGTTTCCAGTCATTCATATCGACCACACTTGGTCGACATAAACATACCGTATGATTTTTGGTCTATTGTGTCGACCACTGTTGATCGATACGATTCTTGAAATCATATCGGTCACCAGTATCGATCACTCAAGATCGACACAATCATGCCGGATGTATTTCGGTCAAGTGTGTCGACCACTGATGACCGAGACAAATCCCATGAAGCACGTCTGTCTCCAGTATCGATCACTGATATATCATGGTTTTTATGGTTTTTAACCATGATATAAGTCCTTTTTATTGACTCTTTTTGGTATTTTTAGAGTCCTAGAAGAGTCTTTGCAGGTTATAGCATGTCTGGAGCATAATTGGAGATTTTGGAACCTTTTGGAGCATTCGGAGTGGAAGCCACGAAGTACCAAGCTCGAAGCAGAAAAGTATCGCATATGGTGATGATCGTCACCCCTTCAGTGACGCTCGTCACCCACTAAGGAAGGAGCGTGGCGTTTTATTAAAAGTATCAAGAAGAATTGCAGAATTTATCCAGAAGTTTCCTTTATTTACATGAAGACCCCAGGTCGTGTTTAGCTTCTATTTATTAGGTTTTTCAGCCATTGTTGGCTATGATCTAAGTTTTTAAGAATTCAGAGAGCTAGAGAGAGATTTATTCAGAGCTCTTTGGGGAGACAAATCCTGTACTCTTTTGAGAAGATTTCGAACCCCCTTTGTTTCTTACTCTTTCTCTTAATGCAATTTTATTCAGGTATGCTTTGTGATCTCATAATCATGTCTGAGTAATCTGCTAGTTAAGTTAGGGTTTTTCAAAGGTTGATGAAAAGAGTGTAGAATCGCTATCTGTTAGGAATATCTCATGGTTTTTCATCTCTGCTTGCTTTAAAATCGAATTTCTGAGACACATCATCTAGGAATCCGAAAATCATAGGTTGTTAAATATATGTGAGAGCATTATTCATAACCTGAACTAGTATTTGATGAGCAAAACAACTTAGTACAAAGAGATTTGGCTTAGGAGTTTTTGTAAACAATTGAACCTGATCATTACTGCATGCTTAGGTTGTTAGGGTTGGCAAAGAGATTTGAAACTCTGTAATTTAAGCATAGATAACTTCTGCAATGAGAATTGATTAGTTATATCTTTGCGATTCATATTCAAGACGGTTTTAATTCATTCCTGATTGCATGCATTCTACACTCTCGGATTCAACCTGCGAACTGTCCTGACTTAGTGCCTTTAGCCTTCTGAACTTTAAGAACAAGCATAAAAACGCCCTCTTGCATTTATTTTACTGTTTTGCATTACATTCATTATTTATCGCTTAGCTTAATCCGAACCTGAACTCTTTAGTGTAGTTTTCTTACTCCCTTGGGATTCGATAACCCCTTGTACTACAACTGCTTTTTCTGTGCACTTGCAGTAGTTTTATTTGGGTAAAACCTGACCCTATCAAGTTTTTAGTTTTTTGGCGCCGTTGCCGGGGAGTAATAGCTGCCTATCGATTTTTAGTATTAGGATTTTGTCTAAGTTTTTATTTGTTTACTGACTTTCAGCTACTTTTCTTTGTTCCTGTTTCAGGTGTATGCCTAATCGCAGAACCAGAAGCAACAAAGAGAAGGAGCTTGTGACTTTGAGCATCGACGAGCTTGCTAGGTTGGAGAGAACTAACAGGAAAGCTAAGAAGCAATCTGCAATGGTCGCTCCACTGATCTTGGTTGAAGATGCAGAAGGTCACTTGGTTGACAGGGAAGGAAACAGGAGGAACGAAGAGGGGCAGAGAATTGATCAAGAGGGGAATGTCATTGTTGAACAGCAGGTCCAGCAAGTGGCTGAGAACGTGGGAGTCCCTGCTGCTGTCAATAACGCTGCTGGGCGTTTTGTTCAGAGGACTCTAGGTGATTACAACAGACCTGATCAGTTCTATGCCAACAGAGCTGCAATCCGACCTCCTGCCTTCCAGAGGAACGATTTTGAGGTTAAACCTGTCTACTATCAGCTAGTTGGACAGCATCCCTTCCATGGTTTACCTCATGAGCATCTTATGGATCACATAGAGAGATTTGAGGACTTGGCTTCCAGTGTCAAAGCTAATGGGGTTAGCAATGACTTTCTGTTCTGCAAGCTTTTTCCATACTCTCTTGAAGGAGAAGCTGCATATTGGCTGAAGCAACTGGAACCTGCTTCATTAACCACTTGGGAAGACACCAAGAATGCCTTTCTGAATAACTTCTATGATGATGCAAGATCAGAGGACATGAGGACGAAAATTGCATCCTTTACACAAGGTCCTACTGAAGCTTTTAAGGCTTCTTGGATCAGGTTTAAGTCTTATCAAAGGGACTGTCCTCATCATGGTTTCAATCAGGTGCAGCTGCTTGGCATCTTCTTCAGAGGCATTGACTGGAAATATCAGATGGCGCTGGATGCTTCAAGTAGTGGAAACTTCAACACCAACAGACCAGAAGAAGCTGTAAGATTGATTGAAAACTTGGCCTGCAGTAACAGCACTAAAAATGCAGATTTTCAGAGAAAGCAGTAGGCTGGTTTGAATGATGGAAACCAAATAGCTGAAGTTAAGGCTAAGTTAGACAGCATGCACAGCCTTCTGGTGGGAAAGAAGTCAGTTCAGTTTGCTGCAGAAGTGGAGAGTTTCGAAAATCCTGAAGAATTTGAGCAGAAAGATGTTAATTTCATCAATGGAGGGGGTTTTCAGAGCCAAAGGTTTGGAAATCAGCAATGGATCAGAGGCTACAACAGCAATAATCAGCAGAGTACCTCTACAGGAGGACAGAGCACGCCTGGTTACACTCCTAAGCCCCCATTCCAGAAGACTGAAGTTGAGAAACCTTACCAAAACAACAGGAATTATGGTTCTTCTTCCTACCAAACTGCACCTCCACAAGACAATAAAATGGAAGCTATGCTGGAGCAGGTACTTGAAGGACAGCAGAAGATGACAGTGAACTTCAATGGCAAGCTAGATTCGCTGTATCAAGACCTGAATGGAAAAATTGAGAGTCTAAACTCTCACATGAAGAAGCTTGATGTGCAGGTTGCTCAAACTGCAGGAGCTGTTCAAAGGCAAGAGGGATTCCTTCCTGGAAGGACTGACATCAATCCCAAGCATCAGGTTAATGCCATCACAGTCAGGAATGAAAAGGAGCTTAAAACAGTGCAGAAAAAGAGGTTGAGTGCAGAACAGATCGTGCAACTCATGGAGTCTGAAGATGAAAATTTTTCTGTCTCAGAGGTGAGTGACGAGCGTCACCAAGGAGGAGTGACGCTCGTCACCAACCTACAATGGTATCGGGGGTTGTCACAAGTGAGTGACGAGCGTCACCCACCTGGTGACGGTCGTCACCCACCCCAGAACGAAGCTGCTTCGCCTGTAACTGCAAATTATGACCAGGAACGTGTCTATAAACCCAAAACACCATTCCCCAAGCATCCTAGGAAGTCTAAACAGGAGATAGAAGAAGCCAGATGTAAAGCTATGATAGACAAGCTGATGCTTGAGATCCCACTTGTTGATGCAGTCAAGCTTTCACCAGCTCTAAGAAGGTATGTAAAGAGAATGGTTGTGAATGGTGTAAGTCCTGAGGAAGGAGCATTGCTTACCAGAGACATCAGTGCAATTCTCTTAGGCACAGTTCCAAAGAAGAAGAAGAAGGTGAGTGTTTCTGAACAAGTCAATACCATCACTCAAAGCAGAGTTCCAGAGAAGCTATCTGATCCAGGGACCTTTGTGCTTGATTGCTCAATATCTGCAGGACGTTTTCCACACTCTCTATGTGATCTAGGGTCAGGTATTAACTTGATGCCTTTCTCTGTTGCTGCTAGACTTGGAATGACTGATTTCAAGCCAGCTGGGATCTCTCTCATCCTAGCAGATCGATCCATAAGGACCCCAGAAGGCATGTTAGAGAATGTTCATGTTAACATTGAAAGCTGCATAATTCCTACAGATTTTGTGGTTCTGAAATATGCTGAAGAACCTAAAGATCCTCTTATTCTGGGAACACCATTCTTGGCTACTGCTGGAGCCATCATTGATGTTAGAAAGGGGAACATTGAGCTTGATCTTGGTGATGTTGTCATGAACTTTGACATGGATAAGTTAAGAGGGAGTTCTACCATTGATGGTCAGACCTTTTCTGTAAGAACTTCTAGAGATGAAGAGACTGTCGTGGAGCATTCAGAAGACACTATTGCTGAGTGTGTCAATGAATCAGATATTAGTGGGCAAGTGAGCAAGATGGCTGTTGAAGAGCCAATATCTGAAACTTCTGCAGAAGCTGTTGGGTTTGAGGATTGCAGTGAGGATCATATCTTCATGACTAGACTTGAAAAAGAGGTTCTAATGAATGCCAAGTTGCTGGAGGAAGACGTGTATGTGATGGAAGCAACACTTGCAGAGCTGAATTGCAGGAAAACTGCAGAAAGTCGGACTGTAGAGTCAGTGACGAGCGTCACTGACCTGGTGACGCTCGTCACCAACCTGAACACAAAGCAGCAACGTGATTTTACAGCTACAAGTCCATCATATGTTGCCAATCCGAAAATTCAACAGTCCACAACCCAGAAACCTGCAACTAGGCAAAGGTATGCACTTCCTGGAACCAAATCCAAACCTCCTAATCTCATCAATAAGAATTTAAAAGGTGAAAAAGCTGCTTCACACTTATGAAAGCAACGAGATTCTCGTAGAATGCTTGGTGTTTCTTTTGATGATTCTGCAGGAAAAAGAAGTATCCCACCCACAGTCACGACCCACCCTGATGTTCCTCACTTCCTTGGAAGTGTTCATACCTCTACTGCTTACAAACCACCATGGATGAGGAGACATTCTTCTCCAAGGCATTCAATGCCACCTTCTGTTCCACCAGCTGTCTAAGCAGCATTCAAAGTCGAGCTAATGACTTTAAACAAGCGCTTAGTGGGACGCAACCCACTAGTAAGTTTTCTTTTTCATATATTAGTTTAGTTTTCTATTAAATAGCTAAAAAAAAAAAACCCAAAAACATCAAAAAAAAAACAGAAAAAAAAGGAGAGTCAGTTTGTCAGTTTGCTTGGATGATGTCTTGTGAACTTGTTAGACCATGGATTATGTTTTGTTTGGATGTTTTGATGTGTGTTTTTAGTGCTCTTACAGTTTGACTTCGGAGTACACGTGATGGCATAGCATTTAAACATCCAACATGTCGATTTCTGGAGTATCAGAGATGGTGACGCTCGTCACCAATCTGGTGACGCTTGTCACTAGCTCCTTCACGAGGTACCACTTTTCCACCTTGGTTTTACACGTTCTCATGCTTCATTTTGACCAACTCTTGGCTTAATAACACTGGGGACAGTGTTGTTTAAGTCTGGGGGAGGTGGTTACTGACGTTGTGTGCTTTGTGTCATGTTTATAGAGTCTTAAAGTTGAGTCAAAAACCTGCTTTTATAGAGTCAAAATTTTTGAAACTGTCAGTTTTTCTTGGAACTAACCATAGGACGTTTTTGCTGATAAGAACCATTGCCACAGTAGTTGATTACAAGTCTCACTAAGTTGAAAGTCATAGGTAGATCAGTCTAGCAATGAAGGTTTAGGTTCTTAGAGAATCTGGAAAATTTGCTGTTAGCTCCACCTTAATGAACTTTAAATTTCTTGTCTTGGTGATTGATTCTTATTGATCTTGATTCTCTCGCACTGACAATAAGATTAAGATACAGTCTCTCTTTGATCTTCCCAGATGTAGTTTTTAAAAGTTTAAGTTCAAAGAATGGTGCATTCATGACCCTGTCTCCTCACAAGGAACAACAGTAGTGAACTCACTCAAGAACCTGTCTCCTCACAAGGAACACAAGTATTGAGTAGCACCATATTTTAGACTGAAAAAGTTGAGAAAAAGAAGTGAAAAATCGAAAATATCCTAAGGAAAAAGATTAAGGGAAGAGAAAATAGGAGAGCTGGGTTGAGATCTATTTGTTCAGTTGTTAGGAAGAGAAAAGAATCTGTAAAGTGATTGAGATGATAGAGCCTTGATGAGATTTCACACTTAGATAAAAAATAAGGAGTTAATAGTAGAAATTTCGGATTTCTTGGAGGGGTTTGGACTGGACTTGAGAGATTTGCTAAGCTTGTGATGATTAGACTGAAATTTGATCTTGTGTTGACTATGTGGTATGTGGATTCGAAAGCTCTAACTAGTGTGGTGTTTCTGATGACTGACTGACTGTTTCTTGTTTTCAAACCTCGACCTTATTCTTTGTCTAATGTTTGCTTGAGGGCAAGCAAAAGCTAAGTCTGGGGGAGTTGATATATCATGGTTTTTATGGTTTTTAACCATGATATAAGTCCTTTTTATTGAGTCTTTTTGGTATTTTTAGAGTCCTAGAAGAGTCTTTACAAGTTATAGCATGTCTGGAGCATAATTGGAGATTTTGGAACCTTTTGGAGCATTCTGAGTGGAAGCCACGAAGTACCAAGCTCGAAGCAGAAAAGTATCACATATGGTGACGATCGTCACCCCTTCAGTGACGCTCGTCACCCACTAAGGAAGGAGCGTAGCGTTTTATTAAAAGTATCAAGAAGAATTGCAGAATTTATCCAGAAGTTTCCTTTATTTACATGAAGACCCCAGGTCGTGTTTAGCTTCTATTTATTAGGTTTTTCAGCCATTGTTGGCTATGATCTAAGTTTTTAAGAATTCAGAGAGCTAGAGAGAGATTTATTCAGAGCTCTTTGGGGAGACAAATCCTGTACTCTTTTGAGAAGATTTCGAACCCCCTTTGTTTCTTACTCTTTCTCTTAATGCAATTTTATTCAGTTATGCTTTGTGATCTCATAATCATGTCTGAGTAATCTGCTAGTTAAGTTAGGGTTTTTCAAAGGTTGATGAAAAGAGTGTAGAATCGCTATCTGTTAGGAATATCTCATGGTTTTTCATCTCTGCTTGCTTTAAAATCGAATTTCTGAGACACATCATCTAGGAATCCGAAAATCATAGGTTGTTAAATATATGTGAGAGCATTATTCATAACCTGAACTAGTATTTGATGAGCAAAACAACTTAGTACAAAGAGATTTGGCTTAGGAGTTTTTGTAAACAATTGAACCTGATCATTACTGCATGCTTAGGTTGTTAGGGTTGGCAAAGAGATTTTAAACTCTGTAATTTACGCATAGATAACTTCTGCAATGAGAATTGATTAGTTATATCTTTGCGATTCATGTTCAAGACGGTTTTAATTCATTCCTGATTGCATGCATTCTACACTCTCGGATTCAACCTGCGAACTGTCCTGACTTAGCGCCTTTAGCCTTCTGAACTTTAAAAACAAGCATAAAAACGCCCTCTTGCATTTATTTTACTGTTTTGCATTACATTCATTATTTATCGCTTAGCTTAATCCGAACCTGAACTCTTTAGTGTACTTTACTTACTCTCTTGGGATTTGATAACCCCTTGTACTACAACTGCTTTTGCTGTGCACTTGCAGTAGTTTTATTTGGGTAAAACCTGACCCTATCAATCACTCATGACCGAAAATGCAAAATTCGGTCAGTAATATCGGTCATGACTGACCGAAACTCTATCCGGGGTAAGTGTATCAACTTCCAAAAAATTTTCCCTCCTTTGTTTTGGCGCCAAAGGAGTTTAAATTTTCACATGAGATTCTTTCTGACCTCTTTCTTAGCTTCTGAACACTTTTGTTTTTGTCCCCCACTCATTTGATTCCCTTCACTCCCTACCCACGTCTTTATAAGTCAATAAACTCTTCCTACTCTCCCTAACTTCATCTCTCATTGCTTTACCTCAAAGATTTTCAGCGCTCTCCTTCCCCTTATTATAAGTACTCGGAATTTCTTTGAGCTATGCACTTTCAGGTACAATGAGAAGAGGGAGCAGCTCAACAGCAAGCATCAGGAGTAACTTGAGCTTTTTCCCTGATGAGAGCCAACTCTACCAAGAGGGATCAGTAGTTGAAGAGCGAAATGACAGTCATAGAGACACCCAAACCTCAGGATCATCCCACCACTCCTGCCACTAAACCAAGTACCACATCCTTTCCATTGTTATATACCATTGCATCTATTCATTTTTGTAATATATTTTGTTGCTTCTCTCTTCCATTGCTTTCATTACACAAGGGACTGTGTAATTTAAGTGTGGGGGAGAGATTTGGGGTTTGACTTTGTCTTCTGTTTTCTTAGTTTCTCTTTTTCTTTTCACTTTGAGTCTCATGCATATCATGCATACATGTAAGGCATAGAAAAACACAAAAAAAATCGAAAAAATATCTTTTACATTTTTTGCAAACCAAAAAGAAAGCATGTAGTTGCATTTCATTCCTTTAAGATTGAGTCTAGTGTTGACATATAGGTTGCATTGCATTTGCATAGGGCATTATGATGAATTTTCCTTGTAAAGTGCTTAGTGTTTAGAGATGATTTCAGTTTTCAAGTTCTTAGTTGTTTGATGCATCATATGATTGCTAGAAGTTATGGCTGAACCATGCTTAGATTGCTAGATTTGGTCTTCTCATCTCATTCTGAAAGCATTTGTTCTCTGAAAATCAACTCTATCAACTTGAACTTTAATTTGGACTTTCAATTATCATGTCTTATGCGTTGAAAAGTGAATTCATGGCTACCATATACATATTTGGATCATCTTTCTCCTTTCTACCAATCTTGTTAATCCAAATAGCTGATCCTCATACTTATGGGACAGTTACATCCTCACCTTTAACCAAAACCTCCTTTTGAGCCTAAACACTATTGTGAGAGCTGTGAGGCCTTTGCATTGCATTTTGATTTTGTCTCAGCAAAAAGTGTTAGGAATAAGGCTGGCAATGATTAGCTATCTTGTAGATATCAGCTTGCATCTGGAGCTTGATTCTAGGATAAGAGTTTTTGGGGTTTGAAAGGGTAGAGTTAGGTGGTTTGAGCTTAATGTTTTTTATCTTTTGAAATGAAAAGGGAAAGATTTGAAATGGTAGATAAAGGGGAAACAGTTTAGTATTATGGTTAAGCAAAGGGAAGAAAAGCTCTAAGTTCAAAAGGAAGAATTGGCGCCAACAACAAAGCTCAGAGAGGGTCCAAAGAAGAAAAATCAGACCAGGAGCAATCCACCAAAGGTGATGAAGGTGCCATTACAATAAAGAAGAGCAAGTCCCAACCAAGAAGAAGCAACCACACAAGCAGAATGAAGAAGGTTTCCCCAACCATGAATAAAAAGAAAGAAAAGGGTAGAGTTTAGGAAAAGGTAGACTTAGAGGGTTCACTTTTGGGTTTAGAAATGCTTAGGACTCATCTTTGGGAAGTAAGGGTAGAAGAGGGCTTTGAATTACATGCATAAGTGTGCTTTTACCTTTAGCATTTTGCCTAAGATGAAGTCATTTCATTGAGTGATCCTTTATGTCTTTAACCCTGTGCTTAAATGAGATCATTCTTGTCTCATAACCTTACCCCTTTTCAACCAAATGTCTTCACTTGATTTGCATAAGCATGATTCATGTTCTGAACTTAATTGAATGTTAAAGAGTTGATTGATTTGAGCATTTGCCTAAGTTGAGATTTGAGATCATTTTGAAACATGATGAGCATGGCTAGGTTCTTTTAAGTATGGCTGATTGTGTTTGCATCCTACTACTAGGCACTTGAGCATTAAAACCATCTCTTTACCTTTGCACTTTGGGAATCTGAATGCCCACTTTCAAACCTCACTCTCCCATTTGTTCTTACTTGCTTGAGGACAAGCAAAAGGCAAGTGTAGGGGTGTTGATATCCCATGTATTTACACCATTTAGGGCTGTATTTAGTACATGTTTTGGTCCTCTTTTGCATATTTTCCCTTAGCTTTTGTCCCATTTTCTTCTCCTTTTAGACTTAGGTTGCATTAGGAGTATAGATTGCATTTTCCTTGCATATTGGATGTTTTTAGGTGCTTTTGGAGCTTAAAAGAGCTTGGAGGAGCTTTGGGAATGATCCAGGAGGCTAGCTGGAAAAAAGGGAGCAAGAAGGATCAAAGCAGAAGATCTCTCCAAAAGTTTTCGGTCAGAGCCTAGTGATTTTTGGTCTCTGGTGAACGAAATGGAGCAGTATCGGTCACAAGTATCGGTCTGATGTGGTCGACACAAACACACCGTTCTAATTTCGGTCGTGTGTGTCGATCACTGATGATCGATACAGATAATTTTCGGTCACTGGAGGTCGACACAACTGACCGGTACTGACCCAGCCCGAACCTGTTTTTAATTACACTTTTGCCACCTTTCTAGAGTTTTCTCCCTTAGGCTATAAATAGCCCCTTTTACTATATTTTCGAGAGGTCTTGTCAAAATACTGTTCTTAAGCTATTTCTTAAAGTTTGTAAGACAATTTCTTTGCTTTGTTTAATACAATCAAGTATTTGCTTTAATCTTTCTTTAATCTTTTTTTTAATCATGATTAGCATCTTCTCTCTTTGTGATTTGGTGTTAAACATGATTATGAGTGAGTAGTTACCTTAGGGTTTCTAGATGTGGTAGATTAGGGGAATCTATGGCTTGATTAAGGCTTGTTATGTGCTTATGTTTATGGGTTCCTCTCTATTAATCTGTTATTCATGCTAGATTAGTCTTGATCAAACTGGTCTAGGTTGTTAGCTTTCTCTTATGCCCACCAAGTGTTTGATGAAATGCTGAACCTGTTTAATAGAGGATTTGCTGGCCTTGGCTTAAGAGATTGACTGTTTGAGGAGCATTTTGACTTGAATAGAGTTGATTAGTCTTGGTTGCTTGATGTTTTAGCACTAATGAGAGTTAGTTCTTGTTAAGATGTTTAGCAAAGGGTTATTTGCCAAGAGATTGGATCTAACTAGCTTAGTTGTGAACTCTATATCTAGGAACCTCCATTGCTTGCTTACCTGCTTGATCAATGTAGTTTGAAACAACCTTAATCAATGTATGAAATTCCCCAAAGTCAATAACCACATCTAGGAACTTGTCTTTCTCTTGATTGAATTTCGAATTTGCTCTGTTTTGCTTGTTTCACTCTGTTTTTCTTGCTTAGAATTTCTTAGTTTGCTTTTGCTTTCACCTTGTTGCTGCTTGTTTCACTTAGGTTGTTAGAATTGTTGCTTAGGCAACAAAACCCCTTTCCTTGCTTGCTTGACTTAAAGATTCCACTCTCAACTCTTCTGTCTTTCAACTCTTCCCATTTGGATTGATACAACCCTATGCTATACTGCAACTGACTAGTACAAGCTAGGGCAATTGTCCTACATGGGGTAAAACCCTTGTATCAACTTGGCGCCGTTGCCATTTTGGAAACAGTTTGAATCATTAGAGTTTGTAGAATCCTTAAGATCAAGCTTTTACTTTTCTTTGGTTACTAACTCTCTTTGACTTTCATTTCTGTCTTTCAGGTATATGAACTTGAGGTCCAGAGGTTCAAGCATCCTTGTGGAGTTCATAGACAACATCAACCTGCTGGATAGAGGACAGAGAGCCAGGAGACAGCAAGAAAGACAGCAACACTTGCAAAGGCTTGGTATGAACAATCAGGATCAAGCCATGGATGACATTAGATTTCAGGGTCCTCAAGGAGCTGCAGGAGCTCAGGGCATACAGGGACACCAATGTGTTCAAGGCTTACAATATGAGCAAGGACCAAGAGTCGCTGCACAAGCTCCAAGAGCACCTAGACCTATTGGCGCAGGTGATGCACCAAATGCCTACAAAACCAGGACAGGTATCATCCCACCAGCTGTCCAAAACAACAACTTTGAAATCAAGTCTGGATTGATTTCAATGGTCCAGAGCAGCCAATTCCATGGATTACCACTTGAAGACCCCCTGGACCATCTAGACAACTTTGATAGGCTCTGTTCCTTGACCAAGATAAATAGAGTTAGTAAAGATGGCTTCAAGCTCAGACTGTTCCCCTTTTCTCTAGGAAATAAGGCACACCAGTGGGAGAAAAATCTTCCCCAAGGCAGTATAACCAGCTGTGATGAATGCAAGAAAGCCTTTCTAGCAAAATTCTTCTCCAGTTCCAGAACTGCTAGAATCAGGAATGAAATCTCAGGGTTTGCACAAAGGAACAATGAAAGCTTTGGAGAAGCTTGGGAAAGATTCAAGGGTTACACTCTGCAATGCCCTCATCATGGCTTCTCACAAGCCTCTTTGCTGTCCACTCTCTACAGAGGAGCCTTGCCTAAGATAAGAATGCTTCTGGACACAGCATCAAATGGGAACTTCCTGTCAAAAGATGTAGATGAAGGTTTGGAGTTAGTAGAGAATTTGGCTCAGTCTGATGGAAACTACAATGAGCAGTTTGATCGAGCACAAAGGAGTGTTAAGGATGAGTTAAAATCCACCAAGAAAGAGATCAAGTCTCTACATGAGAAGCTGGACTTGTTGCTAAGGGAAAAGAAAGAAGTTCACTTTGTGGGAGACATGGTTCAGCTTGATGATCAGGAACAATGCCAAGTTGAGGAGATGAACTACTTGGGCAACCAAGGTGGTTACAACAACCATGGGAACTACAGACCAAATCCCAACTTTTCTTACACGAACAACAATGTTGCCAACCCACAAGACCAGGTTTACCCTCAACAGCAACAGCAAGCTGCACCAAGACCTTTTATCCCCTACAACAATCAAGGTTTTCAGCAGAGGAACAACAGCTATCAGCCTAGGGCGCCCTACAACCCTCCAGGATTTAATGCTCAAGCTCAAGGACAAGCTTCCTCCAGCTCTCAAGACACTGAACTCAAGACCCTCATGCAACAAATAATCAACACTCAAGTCAGCACAACCTTGGAAATGAACAAGAAGTTTGCAGAGGTCCACAACAAAATTTATTCAGTGAATGTAGAGCTCACCAACAAGTTTGATGGATTGGCTGCAAGAGTCAAAACACTGGAGAACAACAAAGGCATAGCTGGTCCCAAGCATCAATGCCACTTTCCTGGAAAACCAGAGGCTAACCCAAAGGAATTCTGTAATGCCATTGGCACAGAAGAAATGAACCTCTCACCTGAAGAGGAGGCTATCATTGAAGAGTTCCTCTACTTGTTCACTGAGGACACTGAACCTCTAAGTGGGGGGGAAGAGTTTCTAGAAGTTGAAGCTGAACAAAGAGCTGTGGAAAGAGAACACTTTGGAGTTGAGGAAAACTCAGATGATGAAGAGTGGTGGGCGTCACATGAGATTGTTGACAACACAAAGGATTACTTGATGGATGCTGCTGATGACCAGAAGGAACCTCAACCAGCTACTCTTCCTATCTATTAACCAACCATCCCTTTTCCAGGGAGGTTCAAAGAACAGCTACTTCAGAAGTATGAAACTCTCTATGCTGCTCAGATGGAGTTGAGAGGGTTGAATGGGCAAGAAAAAGTTGAAAAGCTAAAGGTGAAGACTGGACCACCAGAAGTTAAGGAGCTTAATGTCAAGAAACTTGGAGATCCAGGCTGCTTCACTCTCCCATGTGAGCTAAAAGGGAGGACTTTCAAGAAGTGCCTCTGTGATGTAGGGGCAAGTATCAACCTTCTCCCATCCTCTACTGCTAAAGCTCTTGGCTACACTCAACTGCAAGAGAGTAATGTATCCCTTACTATAGCTGATGGGACAGTGAAGAGACCACTAGGGAGTCTCAAGGATGTGCCAATGATGATAGAAGGAGTAACCATTCCCATTGATTTCCTGGTGCTTGATGTGGAAGGGCACATAAAGAATGCTATCATTCTAGGAAGACCTTTCCTAGCCTCAGCTGGAGCAGTGTTTGATGCTAAGGAATGCACTATTGAGCTGAAGCTGACCAAGAAGAAGGTTCTAAGGCTTGACTCAAAGGGGAATAAGTTGGAGAATGAGCAAGCCTTCTCAATGGAGATCAAGAAGCTGAAGCAGCCTAGAAAGAATTGGCCAGAGTTTGAAGGCTATCAAGGAGAAAGTTTTGATGGCTGCTGCTTGGTCAAGTTGTTTGAAGACACCACTGAAAAGGAGGTCCTTGAAGTGGTTAGTTACAAGAATCTGAATGATGTTAAGCTGGTTACTAGCAAAGGAGAAGTGGTTTTGCAACCAAGTGTCTCCAAGAAGGGAGAGTTTTGCTTCAAGCTTCAGCTAGAAGGAACAGCTACACCTTTTGCCAAGATCAAGGTGAATGGAGTCACCACCAAGGTCAAGAGAAGCAAGATGACACCAAGGAGTTCCAAGACTCCTTCTCCTCACCTCAACTAAAGAGGTAACCAAAGTCAAGCTTAGTGACTTTAAACAAGCACACTTGTGAGGTAATCCCATGTTATCCTTTCGTATATAATATGCTTTCAAGATTATCTTTTATGCTTTGTTTTAGTGTATAGAAACAGGATTCTGAACTGGGGTTTGAGAAAGTCTGAAGGGGACAAATAACAGGTGTATTCTGGCTGGTATCAGTCATTTGTATCGGTAATGACAGACCGATACACATATTTTCGGTCAATAGTATCGATCATGACTGACCGATATCAGTAGAGCCAGTCTACACCAGTCAACATATCGGTCACTTGTGATCGATATGGAAAGATGTTTGAAGGTGAGAATGTTTCCAGTCATTCATATCGACCACACTTGGTCGACATAAACATACCGTATGATTTTTGGTCTATTGTGTCGACCACTGTTGATCGATACGATTCTTGATATCATATCGGTCACTAGTATCGATCAATCAAGATCGACACAATCATGCCGGATGTATTTCGGTCAAGTGTGTCGACCACTGATGACCGATACAAATCCCATGAAGCACGTCCGTCTCCAGTATCGATCACTCATGACCGAAAATGCAAAATTCGGTCAGTAATATCGGTCATGAGTGACCGAAACTCTATCCGGGGTAAGTGTATCAACTTCCAAAAAATTTTCCCTCCTTTGTTTTGGCGCCAAAGGAGTTTAAATTTTCACATGGGATTCTTTCTGACCTCTTTCTTAGCTTCTGAACACTTTTGTTTTTGTCGCCCACTCATTTGATTCCCTTCACTCCCTACCCACCTCTTTATAAGTCAATAAACTCTTCCTACTCTCCCTAACTTCATCTCTCATTGCTTTACCTCAATGATTTTCAGCGCTCTCCTTCCCCTTATTATAAGTACTCGGAATTTCTTTGAGCTATGCACTTTCAGGTACAATGAGAAGAGGGAGCAGCTCAACAGCAAGCATCAGGAGTAACTTGAGCTTTTTCCCTGATGAGAGCCAACTCTACCAAGAGGGATCAGTAGTTGAAGAGCGAAATGACAGTCATAGAGACACCCAAACCTCGGGATCATCCCACCACTCCTGCCACTAAACCAAGTACCACATCCTTTCCATTGTTATATACCATTGCATCTATTCATTTTTGTAATATATTTTGTTGCTTCTCTCTTCCATTGCTTTCATTACACAAGGGACTGTGTAATTTAAGTGTGGGGGAGAGATTTGGGGTTTGACTTTGTCTTCTGTTTTCTTAGTTTTTCTTTTTCTTTTCACTTTGAGTTTCATGCATATCATGCATACATGTAAGGCATAGAAAAACACAAAAAATCGAAAAAATATCTTTTACATTTTTTGCAAACAAAAAAGAAAGCATGTAGTTGCATTTCATTCCTTTAAGATTGAGTCTAGTGTTGACATATAGGTTGCATTGCATTTGCATAGGGCATTATGATGAATTTTCCTTGTAAAGTGCTTAGTGTTTAGAGATGATTTCAGTTTTCAAGTGCTTAGTTATTTGATGCATCATATGATTGCTAGAAGTTAAGGCTGAACCATGCTTAGATTGCTAGATTTGGTCTTCTCATCTCATTCTGAAAGCATTTGTTCTCTGAAAATCAACTCTATCAACTTGAACTTTAATTTGGACTTTCAATTATCATGTCTTATGCGTTGAAAAGTGAATTCATGGCTACCATATACATATTTGGATCATCTTTCTCCTTTCTACCACTCTTGTTAATCCAAATAGTTGATCCTCATACTTATGGGACAGTTACATCCTCACCCTTAACCAAAACCTCCTTTTGAGCCTAAACACTATTGTGAGAGCTGTGAGGCCTTTGCATTGCATTTTCGATTTTGTCTCAGCAATAAGTGTTAGGAATAAGGCTGGCAATGATTAGCTATCTTGTAGATATCAGCTTGCATCTGGAGCTTGATTCTAGGATAAGAGTTTTTGGGGTTTGAAAGGGTAGAGTTAGGTGGTTTGAGCTTAATGTTTTTTATCTTTTTAAATGAAAAGGGAAAGATTTGAAATGGTAGATAAAGGGGAAACAGTTTAGTATTATGGTTAAGCAAAGGGAAGAAAAGCTCTAAGTTCAAAAGGAAGAATTGGCGCCAACAACAAAGCTCAGAGAGGGTCCAAAGAAGAAAAATCAGACCAGGAGCAATCCACCAAAAGGTGATGAAGGTGCCATTACAATAAAGAAGAGCAAGTCCCAACCAAGAAGAAGCAACCACACAAGCAGAATGAAGAAGGTTTCCCCAACTATGAATAAGAAGAAAGAAAAGGGTAGAGTTTAGGAAAAGGTAGACTTAGAGGGTTCACTTTTGGGTTTAGAAATGCTTAGGACTCATCTTTGGGAAGTAAGGGTAGAAGAGGGCTTTGAATTGCATGCATAAGTGTGCTTTTACCTTTAGCATTTTGCCTAAGATGAAGTCATTTCATTGAGTGATCCTTTATGTCTTTAACCCTGTGCTTAAATGAGATCATTCTTGTCTCATAACCTTACCCCTTTTCAACCAAATGTCTTCACTTGATTTGCATAAGCATGATTCATGTTCTGAACTTAATTGAATGTTAAAGAGTTGATTGATTTGAGCATTTGCCTAAGTTGAGATTTGAGATCATTTTGAAACATGATGAGCATGGCTAGGTTCTTTTAAGTATAGCTGATCGTGTTTGCATCCTACAACTAGGCACTTGAGCATTAAAACCATCTCTTTACCTTTGCACTTTGGGAATCTGAATGCCCACTTTCAAACCTCACTCTCCCATTTGTTCTTACTTGCTTGAGGACAAGCAAAAGGCAAGTGTAGGGGTGTTGATATCCCTTGTATTTACACCATTTAGGGCTGTATTTAGTACATGTTTTGGTCCTCTTTTGCATATTTTCCCTTAGCTTTTGTCCCATTTTCTTCTCCTTTTAGACTTAGGTTGCATTAGGAGTATAGATTGCATTTTCCTTGCATATTGGATGTTTTTAGGTGCTTTTGGAGCTTAAAAGAGCTTGGAGGAGCTTTGGGAATGATCCAGGAGGCTAGCTGGAAAAAAGGGAGCAAGAAGGATCAAAGCAGAAGATCTCTCCAAAAGTTTTCGGTCAGAGCCTGGTGATTTTTGGTCTCTGGTGACCGAAATGGAGCAATATCGATCACAAGTATCGGTCTGATGTGGTCGACACAAACACACCGTTCTAATTTCGGTCGTGTGTGTCGATCACTGATGACCGATACAGATAATTTTCGGTCACTGGAGGTCGACACAACTGACCGATACTGACCCAGCCCGAACCTGTTTTTAATAACACTTTTGCCACCTTTCTAGAGTTTTCTCCCTTAGGCTATAAATAGCCCCTTTTACTATATTTTCGAGAGGTCTTGTCAAAATACTGTTCTTAAGCTATTTCTTAAAGTTTATAAGACAATTTCTTTGCTTTGTTTAATACAATCAAGTATTTGCTTTAATCTTTCTTTAATCTTTTTTTTAATCATGATTAGCATCTTCTCTCTTTGTGATTTGGTGTTAAACATGATTATGAGTGAGTAGTTACCTTAGGGTTTCTAGATGTGGTAGATTAGGGGAATCTATGGCTTGATTAAGGCTTGTTATGTGCTTCTGTTTATGGGTTCCTCTCTATTAATCTGTTATTCATGCTAGATTAGTCTTGATCAAACTGGTCTAGGTTGTTAGCTTTCTCTTATGCCCACCAAGTGTTTGATGAAATGCTGAACCTGTTTAATAGAGGATTTGCTGGCCTTGGCTCAAGAGATTGACTGTTTGAGGAGCATTTTGACTTGAATAGAGTTGATTAGTCTTGCTTGCTTGATGTTTTAGCACTAATGAGAGTTAGTTCTTGTTAAGATGTTTAGCAAAGGGTTATTTGCCAAGAGATTGGATCTAACTAGCTTAGTTGTGAACTCTATGTCTAGGAACCTCCATTGCTTGCTTACCTGCTTGATCAATGTAGTTTGAAACAACCTTAATCAATGTATGAAATTCCCCAAAGTCAATAACCACATCTAGGAACTTGTCTTTCTCTTGATTGAATTTCGAATTTGCTCTGTTTTGCTTGTTTCACTCTGTTTTTCTTGCTTAGAATTTCTTAGTTTGCTTTTGCTTTCACCTTGTTGCTGCTTGTTTCACTTAGGTTGTTAGAATTGTTGCTTAGGCAACAAAACCCCTTTCCTGGCTTGCTTGACTTAAAGATTCCACTCTCAACTCTTCTGTCTTTCAACTCTTCCCATTTGGATTGATACAACCCTATGCTATACTGCAACTGACTAGTACAAGCTAGGGCAATTGTCCTACATGGGGTAAAACCCTTGTATCAACTTGGCGCTGTTGCCATTTCGGAAACAGTTTGAATCATTAGAGTTTGTAGAATCCTTAAGATCAAGCTTTTAGTTTTCTTTGGTTACTAACTCTCTTTGACTTTCATTTCTGTCTTTCAGGTATATGAACTTGAGGTCCAGAGGTTCAAGCAACCTTGTGGAGTTCATAGACAACATCAACCTGCTGGATAGAGGACAGAGAGCCAGGAGACAGCAAGAAAGACAGCAACACTTGCAAAGGCTTGGTATGAACAATCAGGATCAAGCCATGGTTGACATTAGATTTCAGGGTCCTCAAGGAGCTGCAGGAGCTCAGGGCATACAGGGACACCAAGGTGTTCAAGGCTTACAAGATGAGCAAGGACCAAGGGGCACTGCACAAGCTCCAAGAGCAGCTAGACCTATTAGCGCAGGTGATGCACCAAATGCCTACAACAACAGGACAGGTATCATCCCACCAGCTGTCCAAAACAACAACTTTGAAATCAAGTCTGGATTGATTTCAATGGTCCAGAGCAGCCAATTCCATGGGTTACCACTTGAAGACCCCCTGGACCATCTAGACAACTTTGATAGGCTCTGTTCCTTGACCAAGATAAATGGAGTTAGTAAAGATGGCTTCAAGCTCAGACTGTTCCCCTTTTCTCTAGGAGATAAGGCACACCAGTGGGAGAAAAATCTTCCCCAAGGCAGTATAACCAGCTGTGATGAATGCAAGAAAGCCTTTCTAGCAAAATTCTTCTCCAGTTCCAGAACTGCTATAATCAGGAATGAAATCTCAGGGTTTGCACAAAGGAACAATGAAAGCTTTGGAGAAGCTTGGGAAAGGTTCAAGGGTTACACTCTGCAATGCCCTCATCATGGCTTCTCACAAGCCTCTTTGCTGTCCACTCTCTACAGAGGAGCCTTGCCTAAGATAAGAATGCTTCTGGACACAGCATCAAATGGGAACTTCCTGTCAAAAGATGTAGATGAAGGTTTAGAGTTAGTAGAGAATTTGGCTCAGTCTGATGGAAACTACAATGAGGAGTTTGATCGAGCACAAAGGAGTGTTAAGGATGAGTTAAAATCCACCAAGAAAGAGATCAAGTCTCTACATGAGAAGCTGGACTTGTTGCTAAGGGAAAAGAAAGAAGTTCACTTTGTGGGAGACATGGTTCAGCTTGATGATCAGGAACAATGCCAAGTTGAGGAGATGAACTACTTGGGCAACCAAGGTGGTTACAACAACCATGGGAACTACAGACCAAATCCCAACTTGTCTTACAGGAACAACAATGTTGCCAACCCACAAGACCAGGTTTACCCTCAACAGCAACAGCAAGCTTCACCAAGACCTTTTATCCCCTACAACAATCAATGTTTTCAGCAGAGGAACAACAGCTATCAGCCTAGGGCGCCCTACAACCCTCCAGGATTCAATGCTCAAGCTCAAGGACAAGCTTCCTCCAGCTCTCAAGACACTGAACTCAAGACCCTCATGCAACAAATAATCAACACTCAAGTCAGCACAACCTTGGAAATGAACAAGAAGTTTGCAGAGGTCCACAACAAAATTGATTCAGTGAATGTAGAGCTCACCAACAAGTTTGATGGATTGGCTGCAAGAGTCAAAACACTGGAGAACAACAAAGGCATAGCTGGTCCCAAGCATCAAGGCCACTTTCCTGGAAAACCAGAGGCTAACCCAAAGGAATTCTGCAATGCCATTGGCACAGAAGAAATGAACCTCTCACCTGAAGAGGAGGCTATCATTGAAGAGTTCCTCTACTTGTTCACTGAGGACACTGAATCTCTAAGTGGGGGGGAAAAGTTTCTAGAAGTTGAAGCTGAACAAAGATCTGTGGAAAGAGAACCCTTTGGAGTTGAGGAAAACTCAGATGATGAAGAGTGGTGCGCGTCACATGAGATTGTTGACAACACAAAGGATTACTTGATGGATGCTGCTGACGACCAGAAGGAACCTCAACCAGCTACTCTTCCTATCTATCAACCAACCATCCCTTTTCCAGGGAGGTTCAAAGAACAGCTACTTCAGAAGTATGAAACTCTCTATGCTGCTCAGATGGAGTTGAGAGGGTTGAATGGCCAAGAAAAAGTTGAAAAGCTAAAGGTGAAGACTGGACCACCAGAAGTTAAGGAGCTTAATGTCAAGAAACTTGGAGATCCAGGCTGCTTCACTCTCCCATGTGAGCTAAAAGGGAGGACTTTCAAGAATTGCCTCTGTGATGTAGGGGCAAGTATCAACCTTCTCCCATCCTCTACTGCTAAAGCTCTTGGCTACACTCAACTGCAAGAGAGTAATGTATCCCTTACTATAGCTGATGGGACAGTGAAGAGACCACTAGGGAGTCTCAAGGATGTGCCAATGATGATAGAAGGAGTAACCATTCCCACTGATTTCCTGGTGCTTGATGTGGAAGGGCACATAAAGAATGCTATCATTCTAGGAAGACCTTTCCTAGCCTCAGCTGGAGCAGTGTTTGATGCTAAGGAATGCACTATTGAGCTGAAGCTGACCAAGAAGAAGGTTCTAAGGTTTGACTCAAAGGGGAATAAGCTGGAGAATGAGCAAGCCTTCTCAATGGAGATCAAGAAGCTGAAGCAGCCTAGAAAGAATTGGCCAGAGTTTGAAGGCTATCAAGGAGAAAGTTTTGATGGCTGCTGCTTGGTCAAGTTGTTTGAAGACACCACTGAAAAGGAGGTCCTTGAAGTGGTTAGTTACAAAAATCTGAATGATGTTAAGCTGGTTACTAGCAAAGGAGAAGTGGTTTTGCAACCAAGTGTCTCCAAGAAGGGAGAGTTTTGCTTCAAGCTTCAGCTAGAAGGAACAGCTACACCTTTTGCCAAGATCAAGGTGAATGGAGTCACCACCAAGGTCAAGAGAAGCAAGATGACACCAAGGAGTTCCAAGACTCCTTCTCCTCACCTCAACTAAAGAGGTAACCAAAGTCAAGCTTAGTGACTTTAAACAAGCACACTTGTGAGGTAATCCCATGTTATCCTTTCGTATATATTATGCTTTCTAGATTATCTTTTATGCTTTGTTTTAGTGTATAGAAACAGGATTCTGAACTGGGGTTTGAGAAAGTCTGAAGGGGACAAATAACAGGTGTATTCTGGCTGGTATCAGTCATTTGTATCGGTAATGACAGACCGATACACATATTTTCGGTCAGTAGTATCGATCATGACTGACCGATATCAGTAGAGCCAGTCTACACCAGTCAACATATCGGTCACTTGTGATCGATATGGAAAGATGTTTGAAGGTGAGAATGTTTCCAGTCATTCATATCGACCACACTTGGTCGACATAAACATACCGTATGATTTTTGGTCTATTGTGTCGACCACTGTTGATCGATACGATTCTTGAAATCATATCGGTCACCAGTATCGATCACTCAAGATTGACACAATCATGCCGGATGTATTTCGGTCAAGTGTGTCGACCACTGATGACCGATACAAATCCCATGAAGCTTGTCCATCTCCAGTATCGATCACTCATGACCGAAAATGCAAAATTCGGTCAGTAATATCGGTCATGAGTGACCGAAACTCTATCCGGGGTAAGTGTATCAACTTCCAAAAAATTTTCCCTCCTTTGTTTTGGCGCCAAAGGAGTTTAAATTTTCACATGGGATTCTTTCTGACCTTTTTCTTAGCTTCTGAACACTTTTGTTTTTGTCCCCCACTCATTTGATTCCCTTCACTCCCTACCCACCTCTTTATAAGTCAATAAACTCTTCCTACTCTCCCTAACTTCATCTCTCATTGCTTTACCTCAAAGATTTTCAGCGCTCTCCTTCCCCTTATTATAAGTACTCGGAATTTCTTTGAGCTATGCACTTTCAGGTACAATGAGATGAGGGAGCAGCTCAACAGCAAGCATCCGGAGTAACTTGAGCTTTTTCCCTGATGAGAGCCAACTCTACCAAGAGGGATCAGTAGTTGAAGAGCGAAATGACAGTCATAGAGACACCCAAACCTCAGGATCATCCCACCACTCCTGCCACTAAACCAAGTACCACATCCTTTCCATTGTTATATACCATTGCATCTATTCATTTTTGTAATATATTTTGTTGCTTCTCTCTTCCATTGCTTTCATTACACAAGGGACTGTGTAATTTAAGTGTGGGGGAGAGATTTGGGGTTTGACTTTGTCTTCTGTTTTCTTAGTTTTTCTTTTTCTTTTCACTTTGAGTCTCATGCATATCTTGCATACATGTAAGGCATAGAAAAACACAAAAAATCGAAAAAATATCTTTTACATTTTTTGCAAACCAAAAAGAAAGCATGTAGTTGCATTTCAGTCCTTTAAGATTGAGTCTAGTGTTGACATATAGGTTGCATTGCATTTGCATAGGGCATTATGATGAATTTTCCTTGTAAAGTGCTTAGTGTTTAGAGATGATTTCAGTTTTCAAGTGCTTAGTTGTTTGATGCATCATATGATTGCTAGAAGTTAAGGCTGAACCATGCTTAGATTGCTAGATTTGGTCATCTCATCTCATTCTGAAAGCATTTGTTCTCTGAAAATCAACTCTATCAACTTGAACTTTAATTTGGACTTTCAATTATCATGTCTTATGCGTTGAAAAGTGAATTCATGGCTACCATATACATATTTGGATCATCTTTCTCCTTTCTACCACTCTTGTTAATCCAAATAGCTGATCCTCATACTTATGGGACAGTTGCATCCTCACCCTTAACCAAAACCTCCTTTTGAGCCTAAACACTATTGTGAGAGCTGTGAGGCCTTTGCATTGCATTTTCGATTTTGTCTCAGCAAAAAGTGTTAGGAATAAGGCTGGCAATGATTAGCTATCTTGTAGATATCAGCTTGCATCTGGAGCTTGATTCTAGGATAAGAGTTTTTGGGGTTTGAAAGGGTAGAGTTAGGTGGTTTGAGCTTAATGTTTTTTATCTTTTGAAAAGAAAAGGGAAAGATTTGAAATGGTAGATAAAGGGGAAACAGTTTAGTATTATGGTTAAGCAAAGGGAAGAAAAGCTCTAAGTTTAAAAGGAAGAATTGGCGCCATAAACAAAGCTCAGAGAGGGTCCAAAGAAGAAAAATCAGACCAGGAGCAATCCACCAAAGGTGATGAAGGTGCCATTACAATAAAGAAGAGCAAGTCCCAACCAAGAAGAAGCAACCACACAAGCAGAATGAAGAAGGTTTCCTCAACCATGAATAAGAAGAAAGAAAAGGGTAGAGTTTTGGAAAGGGTAGACTTAGAGGGTTCACTTTTGGGTTTAGAAATGCTTAGGACTCATCTTTGGGAAGTAAGGGTAGAAGAGGGCTTTGAATTGCATGCATAAGTGTGCTTTTACCTTTAGCATTTTGCCTAAGATGAAGTCATTTCATTGAGTGATCCTTTATGTCTTTAACCCTGTGCTTAAATGAGATCATTCTTGTCTCATAACCTTACCCCTTTTCAACTAAATGTCTTCACTTGATTTGCATAAGCATGATTCATGTTCTGAACTTAATTGAATGTTAAAAAGTTGATTGATTTGAGCATTTGCCTAAGTTGAGATTTGAGATCATTTTGAAACATGATGAGCATGGCTAGGTTCTTTTAAGTATAGCTGATTGTGTTTGCATCCTACAACTAGGCACTTGAGCATTAAAACCAGCTCTTTACCTTTGCACTTTGGGAATCTGAATGCCCACTTTCAAACCTCACTCTCCCATTTGTTCTTACTTGCTTGAGGACAAGCAAAAGGCAAGTGTAGGGGTGTTGATATCCTTTGTATTTACACCATTTAGGGCTGCATTTAGTACATGTTTTGGTCTAGGTTGTTAGCTTTCTCTTATGCCCACCAAGTGTTTGATGAAATGCTGAACCTGTTTAATAGAGGATTTGCTGGCCTTGGCTCAAGAGATTGACTGTTTGAGGAGCATTTTAACTTGAATAGAGTTGATTAGTCTTGCTTGCTTGATGTTTTAGCACTAATGAGAGTTAGTTCTTGTTAAGATGTTTAGCAAAGGGTCATTTGCCAAGAGATTGGATCTAACTAGCTTAGTTGTGAACTCTATATCTAGGAACCACCATTGCTTGCTTACCTGCTTGATCAATGTAGTTTGAAACAACCTTAATCAATGTCCGAAATTCCCCAAAGTCAATAACCACATCTAGGAACTTGTCTTTCTCTTAATTGAATTTCGAATTTGCTCTGTTTTGCTCTGTTTCACCCTGTTTTTCTTGCTTAGAATTGCTTAGTTCTCTTTTGCTTTCACCTTGTTGCTGCTTGTTTCACTTAGGTTGTTAGAACTGTTGCTAAGGCAACAAAACCCCTTTCCTGGCTTGCTTGACTTAGAGATTCCAATCTCAACTCTTCTGTCTTTCAACTCTTCCCATTTGGATTGATACAACCCTATGCTATACTGCAACTGACTAGTACAAGCTAGGGCAATTATCCTACAAGGGGTTAAACCCTTGTATCACACTGCATAATTTCTGCTTCAGAGTGTACAATTTTTGCACGACTTGATTTCTTAAGCAACATCTTCTGTTTTGCTCCAAAATGCTCCAATATCTCCAAATAAGCTCCAAACGTATCCAAACCTATAAAGACTCAAAAAGACTCGAAAAATACCAAGAGGACTCTATAAACAGGTCTTATATCATGGTCAAAAACCCATAAAAACCATGATATATCAACTCCCCCAGACTTAGCTTTTGCTTGCCCTCAGGCAAACAAAAAACTAAATAAAGAGTCGAGGTTTGAAAACGCGGGAACTCACCTTCTCATAGATCATTCCTTTGACTGTTCATCTTAAAATCTGGTTCAATTGTTCACAAAATCCTAAACCAAATTCCTTTGCAGATATGAAGTTTGCTCATCTGTGATCAGTTCTGGTGATTAACAATACTTCTGCATCTATTAATCAACCTAATATCATATTCTAGGTCGCAAAGCTAGAATAAGCAATAAACATAAATCCAGATGAAGAACTCTAACGATTTTATCCTAACAATTCATTTCAACCTAGCAATTCATCATCACCTTTGAAAAACCCTAAACCTAACAAGCAAACTACTCAGACATGATCAAGGAGACACAAATCATAATTTGAATAGAATGCATAAGAGAAATCAATAGAAGAAATAAAGGAGTTCCAAATCCTCTCTAAAGAAGAATGATTTATCTCTCCAAAAACTCTCTAAAAATCTCTTTGTAAAATAAAGCTTAGGTCTAAACAATGACCATAAAAATCCTTTCATAGACCTAAAACATGATTTGGGGCAAAATTGTAAATATATAAAACTACTGGGCGAACTTGTAAGTCTTCAGAAATCTTTTAAAACTCGGGCAGGATTTGTGCACTTTTGGTGTCGATCGACACCAAGACCCTAGTGTCGATCGACATGGGATTTGTACGCGCACTGCACAATTTCTGCTCGACAGTGTAAAATTTTGCACGACTTGATTTCTTCAGCAACATCTTCTGTTTTGCTCCAGAATGCTCCAATATCTCCAAATAAACTCCAAACATATCCAAACCTGTAAAGACTCAAACAGACTCGAAAAATACCAAAAAGACTCTATAAACAGGACTTATATCATGGTCAAAAATCCATAAAAACCATGATATATCAGTATTGTAGGCTGATAAGGCGGAGGAATGTATCTTGGTTCCTTGGTTGTCTCCTTGGGTACCTCTTTAGTGTTCTCTTGAATCACTTCCTTGGCCTTGCTATTCCTTTATCATTCACCAACCTCAACCACTTCATCATCTTCTACTATTGTCTCTTTCTTGGAGATAACCTTTTCTTCCTTTCAGGCAGCCACATAGACAGCTTCTTTCTCCTTCTCTCCTATGGCCTTTACTGTTTTTTTCAAATTCCTCCCCCCACACTTAGAGCTTTGATGTCCTCATTGATGATAGAGGGTGTCACCGAGTTATAGGGAAAAACTCATGGCCATATAGAAGGCTTTCAATCACAGCAATAGAGTTTTCATTCTCCTCTTGAGTAGTTAGGGAAGCAGAGAAGATACCATAACAATACTCTAAAGGCTTCTTGAAGGTGGGTTGTTGAGCATTGTTCTCTTGCCCACTCAGGTTCATAGTTGATAAACAGGATTTTTCTTGCAAGCGTTTAATCAAAGCCAAAACCACAGTTTATGATGTAGTATAGTGGTAAGGGTGTCAATCCAGCCTAGGTTGATGAAAGTCACTAAGAATGCAAGAGCAATGCAAAGCTAAGCATATTCGGGTAAATGGATGAGAAATTCAATGAAACCTAAATGCAAGCACCAAATGACTATGAAAAATATTTTAAAAATCCCTCTGAAGGGTTAACAACTACTAGAAGAAGACTGAGAATTTAAAATGCAAAACTACTAAATACTAGAAATCGAGATCTAAAGGCAGAAATACAGAGAGTTTCTAGCAACTTAGAACAATGACTTTTAAGACTAAAGATGCAAACTTTATGACAAAGAAATGATAAACTTGAGTTTTTAAATGCTAAAAGAGGATCCAAGGTTGAGGGTCATGTTTAAGAGGGTTCAATATTCAAGCTTTTGGGCTGAAAACATAGATCTACTCATTTGATGAGCTATCTCTAAGCCTTGAGAAACTTAAGCTAGAATCATCCATGGCGTGTGGTATAACCCCTTTCCTCGACCCTTCCTCTTAACCTATGGCGTGTAGTGGAAAGATAGGTCAAAGAAAATTAAGCAAAGATCTCAAATATTGGCCTAACTAGCTCCCTAAGCATTCATGGCGTTTGGCAAAGGATGAGCTAGTATCTTGGATTTGGCTTTAAGGGATTTCTGAATCCGGTCTAGGTGAGAAAAGCCCTGGATTCATAGAGATCTTTCCCAAGACTCTCTAAGCATTAAGACCCCAAATCCAAGAAGAGAAAAGATTAAGAACAAGAAAAAGACCAAAGCTTAAACCCTTAAACCCCTTAAATCGCTGAAACCTTAAACCCAAAGAAATCTACTCACTACACATGGCTAAAACACACAAAAATGCAAAGGAAAGAAAGCTAAACATGATTAAGCAAGAGCGATTAAGAAAAGTACTAAGATTAAGCAAGATTAAAATTCAACAAAATGTAAAAAGCTTCAAAAGTAAAACAATGGTGAATCGCCTAAAGCATGATGGAAAACTTGGAGACAAAGTGTGCATAATGAAAGTGATAGTGTTTTTACGCCCAAAATAGGCCAACAAGAAAAAATGGTCCCCTCACTACATGCCAAAAGTGAGCTGTCCGGATAAGGTTCTAGAGATCGACTTGGGTGATCGATCTCTAGTTCGATCTTCCTCGTGGATCGTCTTCCTTTGCTCGACCTTCTGGTCGATTCGGTTGGATGGATCGAGCACTTCCTTCGATCTTCTACCCGATCCTTGGACGATCGAGTCGTGGTCTCGATCTGGCTCTCATTCTGCATGGCTTAGTCCACGTCTGTACTCACAATTGATCACCTTGGTCGATCCTGGTCTCGATCCTCCTTCTTGAAACGACTTGAGTAACTCTATCTTCTGGTCGATCTCATCTAGATCGACCTGCCTAGCTCGATCCGCACCTCGATCCCGGTTCCTTTGCTGAATGGCTGAGTTCTTCCAAGTGTCCACAGGCTCCTCTTCGATCCTTAGCATGTCCACGCAACCTCCACAGCTCCAGTGTGTCCAAAACAACTTGAATATGATGCAAGAATGCAAAAAATATGCAAATGCTAATGCAAAATGCACTTAGGACCTAAAATGAGACAAATGGTGCAAACTAGCCTAAAATGTAAGATGAATTCATGAAAAACTACTCTAAAAGCATGCTAAATATACGAAATATATGAGTATATCAACTCTCCCAAACTTGCCTTTTGCTTGCCCTTAAGCAAACAAAATCCGAGAAAGGAAGAGAGGTTTTAAAAATGGGGGCTCAAATTCCTTGACAAGTGTTTGTCAAATGAATCAATTCAATGGTTCTAGTTCTTAATCTTAAGATGCAATGCACAAACTCATACTCCAAAGAACTTAGCCATATTCATGAAATGTTGAATTTCAAATCATGACTATCATATTCCAAACAATCCAAGAGTCCTAACCTTTAACATTCATTAAGATCAAACCGTGAATCACACTTATGCATTTTAAAACCGAATACATTTGGCTTAGGGACAAAGGTTATGAGACAAAAAATGATCTCATTCAAGTGGGTAATTCAAACAATGGTTTATCTCAAAGAAGGTTGAACTTATGCATAATGCTAAAGGTAAAGACAATTGATGCATACATGACTAGACTCTCATCTACCCATATACATTAACAATGATCCTAATCCCTCTCTAATTTTTCTTTTCTTTTTCAAACTCACTCACCCTTCTAAAGACTACCCACATCAACAAGGCAAGTCGCCTAGCAAAAACACAAATAAAAACATCATTTTAAAACCCTTTTGGCTAGTGGTGAGGCCATAAACATACTTAGCTCTTTTCAATACTTTGATAGCTCTCTTCTTATAATTTTTTTTTTTACTTGGCCTTTTGACTCTTTTATTAATCTCTTTTTTTTTTCTTTTCTTTTTGAGAGCAATCTTCTATTCAAACATGAGCTTTCATTTTAAAACAAGGCCTACCACTTAAAACCATACATTCCCTTTAGTTCAAACCCTAAACATCAACTCTTTTCAAACCGCAAACAAAAACAAAAAAACTCCCATGAATCCCCACCCCAAATCAAACCTAAACTAGCTTCAAAATGCAAAGCTAGCAATCATATGAGAGCCTAATCATGTCGCCTAAACCTAACACTTTATGCCAACTTCAAACCGAAAATAAGGCTTCACAAAGATGTCACACAAGAAAATTGGCTTGAAAGGAGGGTAAGGGTCAAGGTGGGGAGTCTATTCAGGCTTACAAAAGAGTGGTAAAAGGGATAAGAAAGCCTGAATATGTATATATGACCCATGTATCCTTTTTCAAATGCATAAGTATGATAATTAAAAATTCAAGTTAAGGTTCTCACTTGGTAGGAAAGGATTCAATTCATGAATGTTCAACTTAAGCCACGAAAATCAAAACAAATGATCCAAATATGTTTAGAGATTACTTTCAAAGTTTGAACAATGCATCAAAGAACTACTAACTAGGGCCTTGAAACAATTCATGAGCTTAAAACATTTTTTAAGAAAAACTTTTGCCCCTTATGCAAATGCAAACAACCTAAGTGATAAAAATTCTAGACTCAATCCTAAAATGTTTAACAATGCAAATGCAAGCTACATGAAGTTTTTTGAAAATTTTAAAATATTTTATGATTTTTTTTGTATTTTTCTATGCCTTAGATGATTCATGATGACTCAAGTATGATAACTCAAAATAAGATCCAAAATAAACATGTCAAATAACACACACTCTCCCCCAAACATGAATGACACTATCTCGGTGTCAAACAAATTCAAGAGGAGACAGAACACGAAGCAAAAAATGAAAAAGATGCATGATATTTACAAGGTTGTATGTGGTACCTCGGAGTTAGGCACGGCTGGAGCTTGAGGATGCTCCAGACTTCCTGCTCTTTCTAGGAGTGTCATGGGTGATCGCCTCGCCCTTCTCCTTGCTTGCTCCTTCGTGTAGAGAGAGGCGTGCAGCTTGGTTGCTTCCTTGAGGCTCACGGATCTCTATACCTCCGGTTGACTTTCTTCTCTTCTCTGGTTGCTCAACCTCCTCACTTGAAGACGCATCAGATGAGCTTCCTTGCAGGCCTTGATCTTCTCAGCAAGCTTCTTGATCATCTTGCTCTGCCATTTGTTGACTTTGCGCTGAAACTCCACGACCGATGCAAGAAAATTCTCGGCTTTTGTTCTCGGCTCATAATCAAGCTTTGAAAGATCGCAGCTCGCTGGCATCACGTCATCTGAAGGTGGCGACTCTGAAGGTGCACGAGGGATCTGAGGGGGAGCTGCTGCTGGTCCAAGGGGTGCAAAGCAGTCTCCATCGCTCGGTAGGAACTCAATCGCGCCGACGCTCTCTAGGTGTGTCTCATCAGGATTTGGTAGGATGCAAACCTTCTTCTCATTATCAGTGTTGTTGAACAAGTAGGTATAGAACCCTGGAGCTGGCGTCGGACATAACGAATCCGTGTTGTGCATGTAGGTCTCGTCCATGTTGGGTCTCTCCGCGCAGGGCTCGAACTCCTGAAGAGGAACTCCGGCTTGTGTGAACAGTGGTATAAGGAAGCCTCCAATGAGTGCTGAGCTCGCTTTGCACCTCAATGCCCACGCCTTGTATTTGACCAAAGAGGAGGCCAAGATACAACCATAGTTGACATCGTTGCCTAGTTCATCCTCCATCGGCTCATCATTCTCCTTGGCATCGCAAAGGACCTTCTTAATCCCTTGGAAGAGGAAACACAGCTCATTCTTGGTGACCGTTGGAGCCACGGATCTCCCACTGAAGGTGTTAGCTAAGAGCTTGAGAGCGTATCTCAGCACAAGGTTGCAAACCTTCTTGATTTTGGCCGTGTTGCTCCTGTAGTCGTCATTGCAAATCAGGTCCCATAGATCATTGTCTGATGCAAACCGAGGCAATTCCACAAGCTTAGCTGCAGCTTTCAGACCATAGGCTTGGCACAGCTCGGTGATGGAGAGGTGGTAAGCTTGCTTCCTGACCTTGAATGTGACGTGACCCTTTGAGGGAGCTGGAAGGCTTGGATCTTCATAAGAGAACTCCAAGGTTGAGAGGAAGTCAAGCATGACTTCGGGATAGGTAGGGCAGTCCATTCTTGAAAGGCACGCAAGCCCCATCTCCTTGAGAAGCACATCAAAATCCTCGAGCAATCCCATCTTCTCCAAGAGGTCCGGGCTTGCAAACTTTGTGGGTTCAAACCGGAGCCTCTCTAGCCTTTTTTTAGCCTTCTTCTCCTCTTTAGTCCATCTAACCCTCTCCTGAACCACTTGTTGAGTTTCTTCTCCTTGTATTGCAGTTGCCATATCTCTGCTTCTCTTTGGTGCCATTGGTACCTGAGATACAAATTCTCAAAGAGAAGAATGAGTATAGGCGGCGATTTTAAAGAGAAAGGTAAGGCAGGAGAGAAAGACTCATAACATAAATTCTAAATTTTTAGGGATTTTATAAAATTCATCACTAAATAGTATAGGAAAATATCTTTAGATAAGATTAAATCAGGCAATTTTTCCTAATATTTAGATACTTTTTAAAATTCATTCTAATCCCTAGCAACTAACATTCATCCTAAGCCAATAAAAGGAATTTTTCTAAAAATTTAAACAAGAGATTTAATAAACTCGAAAATACCTTTGAAAAGGATGAATGCAAGATGCTCTTAGCCTTAAAACTAGACTCACACTCTCTCTTTACTTTAGAAAACAGTTTCGAAACACAAATGAGAGAGAGTGTGGATGCATATGATTATAAAGACCAAGAAAACTATGGGTGTATGCAAGTGGTCAAGGCACAACTTTCATGGTCAAAGATGCTTGCCTTGACCACAATTCAAATTTAAAATAGGAGGGAAAGAGAAAAGAGGGGGAAAATTTGAACTTACCTCGGCATGAGATCGAGTCATTTTGGTCGATCATGACCTCGATCTCATGCCATGTTGCCTAGGATCGAGAGGGATGATCGATTGGGTGCTCGATTTGAATTGAATCGAGTCCTAGATCGAGTTGCCCCCTCGTTCCAAGATCCTACGTGATTATGGCATTACTCCTTAGATCGAGTCTCTTGATCGATTTCAAGGTCATTTGGGTAAGGATCGAGTGACTGATCAAGTGAACAGATCGATCTAATTCTAGGATCGAGTGAGACCAGTCGATCCACACCCCGTTTGCATTTCGAGCTAATTGTATGGGTGGGTCATCCTCTTGATGTTATTGCATATTGCATACATTTTGCATACTCATTAGTTAGCTTTTCATGCATTTGTATCATGTTTTAGGTTAGATTGCATCACTTAGGGTCCTAGAGCATTCTTGCATCAGCATACGCATTTTTTCTTGCATTTTACATCACATTCAGGTTGTTTCTGGCTGCTTTGGAGTCGTGGAGGTTCGTGGACGTGTTGTAGCTGATGTAGTAGTTCGTGGGAGCTCGGAAATATGCTAAGGACCAGAGATCGAGGAGCAGATCGAGCATGGCCGGTCGATCCAGGAGTTGATCGACCAGAAGATCGAGCCAACTAGGCGATCCAAGGAGAATGATCGAGACGGAGATCGAGTGAAGCAATCGATCAATTGGTACGGACGTAAATGACGCCATGCAGAGCGAGAGACAGATCGAGTACATCACTCGATCCAGTCGAAGATCGATACCAAGATCGGATGCAACACTCGATTCGCAGATGAAGATCGAGACCCAGATCGAGCCGAAGACACGATGTCCGGATATGATCGAGAGAACCACTCGATCTTGGAGTCGATTTCTGTCCTTTCAACCGGTTTTGGCTGCTAGCGAAGGGGGGACCATTGGCTTGTTTGGGCATTTTAGGCAAGGCGGCGACGCCCTTTTTCGAGAATTTTTAGATTCTTATCTTCTTCTTTATGTTTTCTCTCTCGTTTTCGTGAAAAACACCATTGCTGAAACTTGTTTTCCTTTTAAGCTTTTGTATTCGAATCATCATCGTTTAATCCAGTTTTTCTTTCATGTTCATCTTCTCGTTTCATATGCTTTGCTTGATTTACTCTATGTGAAGTGAGTAGTTCCTTTGGGTTCGGGGTTGAGAGGTTTAAGGGGTAGAAAAGGTTTCGATCTTGGGGTTTTTCTAAATGTTTTTAAAGGCTATCTCTTCTAAGGTGTTGAAAGCTTAAAGCTTGAAGACTCTCACGCCAAGAGCTTCATGATCCGAGAGGTTCCTTACCTTGACAGGATCCAGGGGCCTCGGAAGATCACACCTTAGAGACTAGTTACCCCTTCCCAAAAGCCATGGAAGTTTGGGGGACTAGTTAAGCCAATTACTTGAAATCTGTTTTCCTTGCCTTTTGACCTCTCTTTCCACCAAAAGCCATGGGTTTGGAGGAGAGGATGAAAGAGTGATCTATACCGAAAGCCACGGATAGATCTTGTTTTGTTTTCAAGGCTTAGAGATCCTCACCAAGTGAGTCGATCTAAAGTTTCAAACCCAAGGTCGAACCTTTGAACCCCCTTTACATGAATCTCAACCCTAGGCCCTTTCTTTTAGCATCTTTACATCTATTCTCATCATTCGCCTGTTATCTGATAGCATCATGGTCATTAGCTTTACTGTTCTTACGGTTTTAGACGAGATCGATTGTTACTGCTCGATCTAGTGGTCGATCTCGTGGTCGATCCACTAGTCGAATTTTAATAATTCGAAGCTCTCTCCTTTAATTAATCCGTTTGTTTTTCGTGGTAGTTGCTTCCTTTCTAGTATTTTTAAAATAGGTTTCACTCAGTTTAGGTTGCTGCATCTAGTTCTTAGATATTTTCTCATAAACTATCTCATTTTGCTTAGATTTGGTTTAGCCCTTGCATTCTCTGTGCAATCTCTATCTCCTAGAAGTGGATTGACTCTCTCTTGCATGCTATACTACGACATTGCTTGCATTAGAGTTTGATAACCTCTCTGCATCATAACCCGAGCTAGAAATAAGTTTATCAAATGGCGCTGTTGCCATTCTAGGACTGTTTAGAGAACATAGAGATTTGGGTCTTAGCAAAGACTAAGTCTTTACCTTTTTCAAGTTACTAATACTTCTACTCTCAAACGTGTGTTTTCAGGTACATGAATCTTCGTTCAAGGGGAGACAACAATCTTCTACAACCTTTAGACAACATTCATCAACTTGGTCACTCACGGCAAAGGAGAGTCAGAGAGCAAACAAGTGCCTTTGAGGAGATTTTTCAGCACGGTTTGGTTGACTTTGAAGCAAAGGTTGAACACGAGCATCCAGAAGGACCTCCTCCAGCAGGACGGGGCAATGGAAACCCCCAACATGCGGCTAGACCCTCAAGGATCATAGGAGCCGGAGATGCTCCCAATACCCACCACAATACGTTTGGGATCACTCCTCCTCTGGTACAAAACAATAACTTCGAGATCAAGCCAGGTTTCATCTCCATGGTGCAAAACAACAAGTTCCACGGCTTAGCAATGGAAGACCCCTTGGAGCACCTAGACAACTTCGAGCAAGTATGTGGGATGATCAAGATCAATGGCATATCCGAAGATGCTTTCAAGCTGCGCCTCTTCCCCTTTTCACTCGGAGACAAAGCTAGACATTGGGAGAAGACCCTCCCACAAGGCACCATCACATCATGGGCTGAGTGTAAGAAGGCATTTCTCTCAAAGTTCTTCTCAAGCACAAGGACAGCTGGGTTAAGAAGCGAAATCAGCGGTTTCACTCAAAGGAACAACGAGATATTCAATGAGGCAATGGAGCACTTCAAAGATTACACGATCCAATGTCCTCATCACGGGTTCAGTGAGGAGACACTACTCAGTACCATATACCGTGGAGCTTCACCAAAGATCAGGTTGTTGCTTGACACAGCTAGCAAAGGGAACTTCCTCGGTCAAGAGGTAGAAGAGGGTATAGGGCTGATAGAAAACCTGGCGTTGAGTGATGGAAACTATGCTGAAGATTATGACCGTGCACCAAGAGGATCAGAGTTAGAGTCTCACAAGAAGGAGCTCAAATCTTTGCATGAGAAGATTGATAAGTTGGTGTAGGCTAATCAGAAGCATGTTCACTTTGTTGGTGAAGCTGATGAGAACCAAGAGGAGTTAGAGCTAAGCCAAGAAGAAGCAAATTGGGTGGCTGGACAGAACAACTACAAGTCTCAAGGCTACAACCAAGGCTACCAGAACAACAACCTCTCTTACCGAAACACCAACGTAGCCAACCTTAAAGATCAAGTGTACCCTGCTCAGCAAGCTAAACCTTTCATCCCTTACAACAAAGGTTTTCAACCGAGTGGTGGTTTCCAAGGTCAAGGGCAGAGCAACTTCCAAGGGCAACAACAAAACAACAAGGGTTATACTCCTAACTACCCTCCAGGCTTTGCACCTCAGCAACAACAACCGATGCAACAACAAGTTGATCCGGTTCAAGCAATGTTTCAACAGCTAATACAAGGGCAAGCCTCTACCAACCAGAAGTTCGCTGAAATGAACACTCGCCTAGACTCATCTCTAACCGACTTCTCCACTCAGATCACCAACCTAAACAACAAGATCAAACAGCTGGAGAAAGGCAAAGCAAGCACGAGTGGTCAGAACAGTCTTCCGGGAAAGTGTGAGCAAAATCCCAAGTAGTATGCCAATGCTATACCGTTGAGAAGCGGCAAAGAGCTCGAACCTCCGGTCTCTACAAAGAACAACGTGGACGTTGTAATTCAAGAGGGGGAGGGTAAACCTTCGGCTGATGATGATGAGATCAACTTTGACAACGTTTGGATCCAAGGGCCGAGGAGAGGAGATAGGGCGGTCGCTGAGAAGAAAAGTGAGCGAACCACCAAGGAAAAGAACTCTTACGTGCCCCCACCTTACGTACCGAAGTTGCTATTTCCCGGTCGTTTCAAAAAGCAGCTCATTGAGAAGCACAGAATCTTGTTTGAGAAGCACCTGAGAGACGTGGAAATCAAGCTGCCTCTTGTAGATTGTCTAGCTATGATGCCCAAGTGCGCCAAGTTTTTCAAGGACACCCTTGTGAAGAAGAACAAAGAAAGCAAAGAGGTACTTGTTCTAAGTGAAGAATGTAGCGCGGTTATACACAAGGAGATAGTCCGTAAGAAGCTGGGAGACCCTGGAAGCTTCACTATACCCTGCGCTTTGGGTCCTCTAGAGTTCAAGAGTTGCTTGTGTGATCTCGGAGCTAGCATAAACTTGATGCCTCACACCGTGGCTAAGAAGCTTGGTTTTACTCGGTTTAAAGACTGTCAGATCTCATTGGTGCTGGCTGATAGAAGCGTGTGGTTGCCAGTGGGGCTGCTTGAAGATTTACCAGTACGAATCAGTGGTGTAAACGTACCTACAGACTTTGTCGTGTTGGATATGGATGAGGAGCCTAAAGACCCACTCATCTTAGGGAGACAATTCCTTGCAACCGCCGGGGCTATCATAGATGTGAAGAATGGGAAGATTGCCTTGCATTTGGGGAAGGAGATCAGGCTAGACTTCAACATCAACGAGGTTCTAAAGAAGCCAACCATTGAAGGACAAGCTTTCTATATTGAAACGATGGATGCATTGGCGGATGAGTTGCTGGAATAGCTCTAGAAGACCATCTGAAGCTAGCACTAACTAAGGAGCCAGGGAAGTTTGGCTATGTGGACCAGAGAACCCAAGAGTACGTGAACCTGCTGGATTCTAGGAAGATTATCAAGAATGAAGAAGGTTGCTGCCTAGAGATCGACCCCGAGATCGACGCTATCACTCGATCCAGGAGTCAGATCGACAAGTCAATCGAGAACACAACTCGATCCGGTGCAATAATCGATGGACAGATCGAGAAGAATGCTCGATCAGGAAAAACAATCGAGTCGACGATCGAGAGAGACCTCCCGATCATTTTGGAGTCCAATCAAGAGATCGACTCAGCGTCTCGATCCCTTACTCGATCCCTATCAAATCGAGTAAGTGAATCGAGCGAAATGGCTCGATCTAGACGACATCGAGAGGAGAATCGACCGGAGGACTCGATCTCAGAAGGGATAGCGATGGAGGAAAGCAGTCTGAAGGGCCATGACTCGAGTTCAAAGGAGAGTTCCAAGGAGGAAAGCAACAACAACAGCCACGAGGATGACTGGAGTGAGCTGTTAGCCCCAAAGGTGGACCTTAAAGAGCTCCCAAATGGGCTAAGGTATGCTTTCTTAGGGCCTAATAACACCTATCCGGTGATTGTGAACGAAAACCTCAGTGATGATGAGTTGCACTCGCTTCTAACTGAGATGAGAAAGTATAGGAAGGCCATTGGGTACTCTTTAAGTGACATCAAGGGCCTTTCACCCATGCTTTTCACTCATAGGATTCACTTGGATAATGAGAACGCTTCTTCTATAGAACATCAAAGGCGTTTGAATCCTAACTTGAAAGAGGTTGTTAAGAAGGATATCCTTAAGCTTTTAGAGGCTGACGTCATCTATCCCATAAGTGACAGCACGTGGGTTTCCCCTGTACACGTGGTGCCTAAGAAGGGAGGGATCACGGTTATAAGGAATGAAAAGGATGAACTTATCCCTACTAGGACCATCACTGGTCATAGAATGTTTATTGACTATAGGAAGCTTAACCTTGCGACTAGGAAAGATCATTTCCCCTTGCCTTTTATTGATCAAATGCTTGAGAGACTTGCAAATCACCCTTACTACTGCTTTCTCGATGAGAAGACGACTTTCACATGTCCCTACGGTACCTTTGCATATCGAAGGATGCCGTTTGGATTGTGTAATGCACCGGCTACATTTCAGCGGTGTATGATGTCTACCTTCTCTGATCTTATAGAGGAGATGGTAGAGGTATTCATGGATGACATCTCTGTGCATGGTGCGTCCTTTCCTGCGTGTTTGTTGAATCTTCGCAGGGTACTTAAACGTTGTGAAGAGACAAACCTGGTGCTGAACTGGGAGAAATGCCACTTCATGGTTAAGGAAGGGATCGTGCTCGGTCACAAGATATCAGAGAAGGGTATTGAGGTTGATCAGGCTAAGGTGGAGGTCATGATGGGTCTTGAGCCGCCGGTTAATGTTAAAGGAATCAGGAGCTTCTTGGGGCACGCAGGGTTCTATAGGCGTTTCATCAAGGATTTCTCCAAGATTGCTCGCCCTCTCACACGGCTGTTGTGCAAGGAAGCTGAGTTTGTATTCGATGAGGAGTCTTTGAAGGCTTTCGTGACCATCAAGGAAGCCGTTACATCAGCCCCTATAGTCCAAGCACCAGACTGGTCTCTCCCCTTTGAGATCATGTGTGATGCTAGTGACTACGCCGTAGGAGCCGTCCTTGCTCAGAAGAAAGACAAGAAGCTACACGTGATCTATTATGCTTCAAGGACCTTGTATGACACGCAATCACGATACACCACTACGGAGAAGGAGCTGCTTGCAGTAGTGTTCGCCTTTGAGAAGTTCAGATCATATCTCGTTGGCTCCAAGGCTATTGTATACACGGATCACGCTGCCTTACGATACATCTACTCAAAGAAAGACACTAAGCCTCGGCTTTTAAGATGGATTATGTTACTCCAGGAGTTTGACATGGAGATTAAAGACAAGAAAGGGATAGAAAATGGAGTCGCTGACCACCTCTCACGGCTAAGGATCAACGAGTCTCTCCCCTTAGATGACTCTCTTCCAGAAGAGCAGCTTATGGCGATTACTACTGCTGTTTGTGGGAAGCTAGAAGGGAGGCTTGAGGAGGTGCTGAGTTTCAAAGAGGAGGATCTACCGTGGTATGCTGATGTGGTGAACTATCTAGCGTGTGGTGAGGAGCCAACACATCTCAACAGCTATCACAAGAAGCGGTTTATGAAGGAGGCCAGTGACTACTTTTGGGACGAGCCTTACTTATACAAAAGAGGAGTAGACAGCTTGTACCGGAGATGTGTTACAAAGGAAGAAGCCAAGGACATCCTCTACCATTGCCATGGCTCTTCTTACGGAGGACACTTCGCCTCATTCAAGACGGCCACGAAGGTGTTGCAAGCCGGTTTCTGGTGGCCCTCCATTTTTAAAGATGCACACGAGTTTGTGAAGAGCTGTGAGGCATGTCAACGGGCAGGGAATATAACCAAGAGGAACGAAATGCCTCAAGTTCCTATCTTCGAGGTTGACGTGTTCGATGCATGGGGAATTGACTTCATGGGACCATTCCCTTCTTCATACGGCAACAAATACATCTTAGTAGCTGTGCATTATGTCTCCAGATGGGTTGAGGCTGTTGCTTCCCCTACAAATGACTCTAAGGTGGTAATCAAGTTGTTCAAGAGTATCATCTTCCCAAGGTTTGGGGTACCCAAGGTTGTTATAAGTGATGGAGGAAGCCACCTCATAAACAAGGTCTTTGAGAACCTCTTGAGAAAGTATGGGGTTAAGCATAAGGTGGCTACACCGTATCATCCTCAAACAAGCGGTCAAGTGGAGGTCTCCAACAGGCAAATCAAGGCTATCCTAGAGAAGACCGTCAGAGCAACAAGGAAAGATTGGTCAGTGAAGCTGGACGATGCTCTTTGGGCCTACCGTACCACTTTCAAGACGCTGATTGGTACAACTCTCTTCACTCTACTCTATGGCAAGGGCTGTCACCTCCCGGTTGGGCTGGAACACTGTGCGTTGTGGGCTGTGAAGAGGCTGAACTTTGAACTCAAGACGGCTCAGGAGAGGCGCCTTATTCAGCTACACGAACTGGATGAGCTGAGGCTGAATGCTTACGAGAGCTCCCGGATATACAAGGAGCGGACTAAGGAGGCTCATGCAAGAAGTTGGTTGCCAAGGAGCTTAAGGAAGGAGGACTGGTGTTGCTGTACAACTTAAGGCTCAAGCTCTTCCCGGGCAAGCTGAAATCAAGGTGGAGCGGACCGTTCGTGATTCAAGAAGTCTTGCCGTATGGAGCTGTTACTCTGATGGGAAAAAGTGGCAGTGCAATCACCGTCAACGGACACAGAGTCAAGCCCTATTTGGCAGATAGCTATGACAAGGAGAGTACCTCAGTGCTTCTCCAAGACCCACCATCCGCTTAGACAAAGTAAGGTCTAGCTAAAGACGTTAAAGAAAGCGCACTTGGGAGGCATTCCCATGTTTATCTTGTACATACTTCTGCTTTATTTCCCTTTCAGTTTTATGTTTTTATCTTGCAAGTGTGTAGGAACAGGTATAAGGAGTCTAAACCTTGACTTTGAGGTCTTAAAAAGGCAATAGGGGTTAGAATAAGGCTAGAGATCGAGTGCTAGATAGACTGATCCTGGCTTGATCTTTGCTAGATCGAGTCAGTGAATCGAGAGGAGCCAGTCGATCTAGACGAGATCGAGTGACAAGATCGACCTTGACGAAAAAGGATCGATCGATCCAAATCGGATCGATTGATCTAATTTCTCTCGGGAAAATCTGTTGAAAACTGATCGATCACTCGACTCGATCCATCACTCGATCTATGCCAAATCGACCCCTAAATCGAGGACATAGCTCGATCATGAGGACTTAGCCGAGGAGCCAACATCTCAATGATCGAGAGAGCCAATCGATCTAAGACTCGATTCACTATGAATCGAGTCTCAAATCGAGTAACCCTCTTGATCGAGTCCTAGATCGACCAAATGGACTCGATCTCATGCCGAGGTAACATTTTTCTTTCCCTCCTTTACTCTTTTCCCTCCAACTTTTGAATTCAAAACTTGGTCAAGGCAAGCATCTTTGACCATGAAAGATGTGCCTTGACCAAGACTTTGTCAGAAACCACTTTGACTACCCATTGTTTTGGTTTTGCTAAGTCTTTAAATATTTCAAACATCCTCTCACCCTCTCATTCCTGTTTTGCTCGAGATTTTTAAACAAAGAGAGTGAGAATTTTACTTTTCAAAAGCTAGCAAAAGATATTCTGAAGTTCTTGCAAAGGTATTTTCAAAGATTTAATGATTTAATTCTAGAAAATCTCCTTTAAATCCGCAAGATCTTGTTTTAGAATATAGGATTGGTTTTGAATTTTTAAAACTAGCTAAGTAAAAGGAATAATTCCAGATTTTTCAGCATCTAAAGATTTGATTCCCTTTTACTTAGATATGATTTTTATTTATTCTCCAAAATTCTAGGGTAGCCTTTTATAAATTCTCTCCTTCTCTTCTCTCATTCTCATCAAACCGCCGTGTACTTATCAATATCTTTAGAAATTTGTTTCAGGAACCATGGCCCCAAAGAGAACAAGAGAGGAGCAAGCACAAGAAGGAGAAGGACAAGAAGTTGCAGTTCAAGAGAGGGTTAGATGGAGCAAGGATGAGAAGAGGGATAAGAAGCGGCTAGAGAGGCTCCGGTTTGAACCTACAAAGTTTGCGGATAGAGAGCTGTTGTCTAAGCTTGGGATTCTTGGGGACTTCGACCACCTCCTCAAGAACATTGGCTTAAGATGTCTGTCACGGATGGATTGCCCAACCATTCCTGAAGTGACAATAGACTTCCTTGCCACCTTGGAGTTCCGGTATGAGAATCCTAGTGCACCCGTCCCTTCTCATGGCCGCCTCTACTTCAAAGTTGGAAGTCAAGCCTACACGCTCTCCATCCCTGAGCTATGCCAAGCCTACGGTCTCAACGCTGATGCACACAAGGTCGAGTTCCCAGCCTTCAAGAAAGCCAACGAGTTTTGGGACATGATCAGCAATGAAGACTACAAGGCCAACACCGCTAAGATCAAGCGAGTAAGGAGCCCGGTTCTGAGGTATACTCTGAAGCTGATTGCTAACACGTTCAGTGGAAGGTCTGTTGCCCCTACGGTCACGAAGACAGAGCTGTGCTTCCTGTTCCAAGGCGTGAAGCACTTGGTGTGTGATCCGGATGCAAACGACGAGCCTATGGAGGATGAACTCGGCGATGAAGTGAACTACGGCTGTGTACTCGCGGCTTCTCTGGTGAAGTACAAGGCTTATGCCTTACGGTGCAAGGCAACATCCTCTTACATTGGCGGTTTCCTTACTCCAATATTCGTGCAAGCCGGTGTGCCCATTCATGACTTTGCTCACGTCCCAAACAGAGCTTTGATGGATGAAGCATACATGAGGAATACTGATAGCTTGGGACGCACGCCAGCAGAAGGGTTCTATGCCTACCTCTTCATTGATGACGAAGATAAGAAGAGAGTGTGCATCCTTCCCAACAGAGATGAAACCGAGCTGCTTGGTGTTGGGAACATCGAGTTCTTGCCCACAGAGGAAGAATGCTTTGCCCCTTTAGGAGGACCGCCTGCTTCAGCCATTGCCCCGCGTCAAAGGTCAGAATCTCCAGGCACGGAAGATGAGATGCCCGAGGCTTACACGCTTCCCATGCTGGACTTTGAGCCGAGGACAAAAACCGAGAAGTTCCTAGCATCGGTGGTAGAGATGCAAAGGAAGATTAACAAGTGGCAAGGCAAGATGCTGAAGAAGCTTGGGAAGAAAGTAAAAGCACTTCAGGGAGGCACGCCTAAGCCAGCTGCAAGTCAAGAGATGCAACAACCCGAGAAGAGAAGGCTCTCAACCGGAGGAATTGTCATCCGCGAGACCCAAGGAGACAACATTCAGCCGGTGCGCCACTCTCTCCAAGAACCAGGCGACAAAGGAAAAGCAACAATCTCTAGCTCCTCTGGAACATCCTCAAGTTCCAGCCGAGCTTAGACCAGAGGTAACAACCTTACTCCATTGTATATAACCGCTCATGTTTGTTTCTTGCATTGTGTTTTGATGCTCCTTCGGATGAGTTTGCCACCAGGACGGTGTCAAGCATGTTTGGGGGAGTACATGTGTGATTTAATCTTGTGTTCTTTGAACTTATTTTCCTTTTTGCATCCTTGAGTCTTTAGTGATGAAAAATTGGTAAAATTTTTAAAATTTTTTTTCAAAGATTCATGTAGTTGCATTCATCTTTTTAAAAACATGTTAGGATTGAGTCTAGAGTTTCTCATATCACCTAGGTTGTTTGCATTTTGCATAAGGGGTTAGAATTTCTTACAAAGGTGTTTTTACTTATGAATTGTTTCACTGCCCTAGTTAGTAGTTCTCTAATGCTTTGAAAGTAAGTTCTTACCATGCTTGGATCACTTGTTAGGATTTTCGTGGCTTAAATTGAACTCTCATGATTTGAAACTCATTCTAATAAGTGAAAACCTTAATTTGAAATTATAATTATCATTCTTATGCATTTGAAAATGAACACATGGTTTTAAAATATTTAGGCTCTCTTCTTCCTTTTTACCACTCTTTGTGAGCCTAAGTAGAACTCCCTCCTTGACCCTTACCCTCCTTTGAAGCCAAATGTTCTTGTGTGACATCTTTGTGAGGCCTTCCTTTCGGTTTGAACGTGGCATAAAGTGTTAGGTTTAGACGACATGATTTGGTTTTCATATTGTTGCTAGCTTTGCATTTTGAAGCTAGGTGTAGGCTTAGAATAAGTTTGGGGGATCATTGGGGTTGCTTTCTTATCTATTTGGTTTTGGTTTCAAAGAGTTTGTGTTTTAAAGAAAGAAATGAGGTTTTAAGTGAAAGGTTGTTTCTAAAACATAAGTATGCTCTAATAATTTCAGGAGGGAGCTCTCCCATAATAAATGAAAAAAAAAAGAGAAAAGAAAAGAAATAGAAATAAAAAAGAGCCTAAGTGCCAAATAAAGAAAAAAAAAATAAAAGAAAAAAAAATAATAAGAGAGCTACCAATAAGAAATTTCTAAAGAGCAAAAGTATTTTTTTTTTCAAAACCTTTTCACTAGCCTAAAAGTTTAAAAATATCTTTATTTTGAATTGGGGATTGCTAAATTTGTGAAGGAAAGGGTAGACTCTTAAGTGGTGAGTGAGGATAAAATTTCTTAAATGAGAGGGGTATAGGATCATTTGATAGTTTACATGGGTAGATGAGAATCTAATCATGTATGCATAAATTATCTTTACCTTTAGTATTATGCATAAGTTCAACCATTTTCGAGAGAAACCCTTAATCTATTTATAAACCCTTTTCAAATGAGATCATTCTATGCGCATAACCATAACCCTTGGCCAAATGTGTTTTGCTTTAAAGTGCATAAGTTTGATTCATTGTTTGAATGTTAATGAATGTTAAAGGGTGAGTTTCTTTGATTGTTAGGAATAGGAGAGTCATGATTTGAATTTCTTTGTGTGATGAGTATGGCTAAGTTCTTTGGAGTATGAGTGTAAGCATAGCATTTTAGAACTGTTAACTAGGACATTGAGATTGATTCATTTGAAAGGCACCTTTGCAAAAAGTTCAAAACCCCACTCATTTTTTCTGAAAACCTCTCTTCCTTACTTATTTTCTGTTGCTTGAGGGCAAGCAAGAAATAAGTTTGGGGGAGTTGATGTTATTGCATATTGCATACATTTTGCTTACTCATTAGTTAGCTTTTCATGCATTTGTATCATGTTTTAGGTTAGATTGCATCACTTAGGGTCCTAGACCTTTCTTGCATCAGCATACGCATTTTTTCTTGCATTTTGCATCACATTCAGGTTGTTTCTGGCTGCTTTGGAGTCATGGAGGTTCGTGGACGTGTTGTAGCTGATGTAGTAGTTCGTGGGAGCTCGGAAATATGCTAAGGACCAGAGATCGAGGAGCAGATCGAGCATGGCCAGTCGATCCAGGAGTTGATCGACCAGAAGATCGAGCCAACCAGGCGATCCAAGGAGAATGATCGAGACGGAGATCGAGTGAAGCAATCGATCAATCGGTACGGACGTAAATGACGCCATGCAGAGCGAGAGACAGATCGAGTACACCACTCGATCCAGCCGAAGATCGATACCGAGATCGGATGCAACACTCGATTCGCCGATGGAGATCGAGAACCAGATCGAGCCGAAGACACGATGTGTGGATATGATCGAGAGAACCACTCGATCTTGGAGTCGATTTCTGTCCTTTCAACCGTTTTTGGCTGCTAGCGAAGGGGGGACCATTGGCTTGTTTGGGCATTTCAGGCAAGGCGGCGACGCCCTTTTTCGATAACTTTTAGATTCTTATCTTCTTCTTTATGTTTTCTCTCTCGTTTTCGTGAAGAACACCATCGCTGAAACTTGTTTTTCTTTTAAGCTTTTGTATTCGAATCATCATCAATTAATCCAGTTTTTCTTTCATGTTCATCGTCTCGTTTGATATGCTTTGCTTGATTTACTCTATGTGTAGTGAGTAGTTCCTTTGGGTTCGGGGTTGAGAGGATTAAGGGGTAGAAAAGGTTTCGATCTTGGGGTTTTTCTAAACGTTTTTAAAGGCTATCTCTTCTAAGGTGTTGAAAGCTTAAAGCTTGAAGACTCTCACGCCAAGAGCTTCATGATCCGAGAGGTTCCTTACCTTGATAGGATCCAGGGGCCTCGGAAGATCACACCTTAGAGACTAGTTACCCCTTCCCAAAAGCCATGGAAGTTTGGGGGACTAGTTAAGCCAATTACTTGAAATCTGTTTTCCTTGCCTTTCGACCTCTCTTTCCACCAAAAGCCATGGGTTTGGAGGAGAGGATGAACGAGTGATCTATACCAAAAGCCACAGATAGATCTTGTTTTGTTTTCAAGGCTTAGAGATCCTCACCAAGTGAGTCGATCTAAAGTTTCAAACCCAAGGTCGAACCTTTGAACCCCCTTTACATGAATCTCAACCCTAGGCCCTTTCTTTTAGCATCTTTACATCTATTCTCATCATTCGCCTGTTATCTGATAGCATCCTGGTCATTAGCTTTACTGTTCTTACGGTTTTAGACGAGATCGATTGTTATTGCTCGATCTAGTGGTCGATCTCGTGGTCGATCCACTAGTCGAATTTTAATAATTCGAAGCTCTCTCCTTTAATTAATCCGTTTGTTTTTCGTGGTAGTTGCTTCCTTTCTAGTATTTTTAAAATAGGTTTCACTCTGTTTAGGTTGCTGCATCTAGTTCTTAGATATTTTCTCATAAACTATCTCATTTTGCTTAGATTTGCTTTAGCCCTTGCATTCTCTGTGCATTCTCTATCTCCTAGAAGTGGATTGACTCTCTCTTGCTTGCTATACTACGACATTGCTTGCATTAGAGTTTGATAACCTCTCTGCATCATAACCCGAGCTAGAAATAAGTTTATCACCTCTCATGATCGACTGACTCTCTCGATTGTCTACTCGATCTCATCTAGATCGAGTGACTTCACTCGATTCACTAGCTCGATCTAGCAAAGATCGAGCCAGGGTAGGTCGATCTATCACTCGATCTCTTGCCTCTACTTCTCCTTTCCTTGCCTTTTTTGACTCCAAGATCATGATCTCCGGTTCCCTTATCCTTTCACCAACACACTTAAACTAAAAAGCAAAAAATTGAAACAAAAATAAAGCAGAAATATGTACAAAGATAGACATGGGAATGCCTCCCAAGTGCGCTTGTTTTACGTTACTAGCTTGACTTTACTTGGTTTAGGCTAGAGGTGGATCTTGGAGAAGCAATGTGGTGGTCTCCTTGCTGCAATCACTCGCCATGTAGGGCTTGACTCTATGCACATTCACCGTGAAAGCCTTTCCACTCTTGCCAACCAAAGTAACCGCTCCATATGGCAGCACTTCTCTTATCTCAAACGGTCCGCTCCATCTAGACTTGATCTTTCCTGGGAACAACTTCAGCCTCGACTTGTAGAGTAGGACCAGATTACCTTCCTTAAGCTCCTTTAGAACCAGATTGCCTATTAGACACCTCCACTTGGCCGCTGGTTTGAGGGTGATAGGACGTAGCTACCTTGTGCTTAACCCAAACTTCTTCAAAAGACTTTCAAAGACCTTGTTGATGAAGTGGCTGCCCCCATCGCTGATCACTACCTTTGGAACCCCAAATCCTGGAAAGATGATAGTTTTGAAGAGCTTGATCACAACCTTTGCATCGTTAGTTGGGGAAGCTATAGCCTCAACCCACTTAGACACATAGTCTACAGTCACCAGGATATATTTGTTGCCATATGAAGATGGGAACGGACCCATCAAATCAATCCCCCAAGCATCAAACACATCCACCTCAATGATTGGTACCTGCGGCATCTCATTCCTGTTTGTGATGTTCCCAGCTCTTTGGCATGCTTCACACGACTTAACAAACTCATGAGCATCCTTGAAGAGTGTTGGCCACCAAAACCCAGCTTGTATAACCTTTGTAGCCGTCTTGAAAGAAGCAAAGTGTCCTCCATAAGATAAACCGTGGCAATGGAGAAGGATGTCATTTGCCTCTTCTCTTAATACACACCTTCGGTACAAGCTGTCCACACCCCTCTTGTAGAGATAAGGGTCATCCCAAAAGTAGTGAGAGATGTCCCTCATGAACTTCTTCTTATGGTAATGATCAAGATGAGTAGGCTCTTCTTCACAAGCCAAGTAGTTGACAATGTCCGCATACCAAGGTAAATCTTCTTCCTTCAAGCTCAAGACACCTTCAAACTTCTCATCTAGCATTGCACATACCACTGTGTTGACCATCATAAGCTACTCTTCAGGGAGTGTGTCATCCAAAGGTAAGACATCATTCACTCTCATCCTTTAAAGATGATCAGCTACACCATTCTCAATCCCCTTCTTATCCTTGATCTCCATATCAAACTCTTGTAGAAGAAGGATCCATCTCAAGAGTCTTGGCTTTGTGTCTTTCTTGGAGTATATGTACCTCAAGGCAGCATGGTCAGTGTATACAACGACCTTAAAACCCACCAAGTAGGACCTGAACTTCTCAAAAGCAAAGACAACGGCTAGTAGCTCTTTCTCGGTGGTAGCGTACTTCACTTGCGTGTCATCTAAGGTACGACTTGCATAGTAGATCACGTGCAGCCTCTTATCCTTCCTCTGACCCAAAACAGCACCTACGGCGTAGTCACTCGCGTCGCACATTATCTCAAACGGCAGGTCCCAATCAGGAGCTTGAACTATAGGCGCGGTGACTAGAGCTTCTTTGATGGTCTTAAAGGCTTGAAGGCATTCTTCATCAAAGATGAACTCGGCTTCTTTGCAAAGTAGCCTTGTAAGAGGACGTCCTATCTTGGAGAAATTGTTGATAAACCGCCTGTAGAAGCCAGCGTGACCTAAGAAACTCCTTATCCCCTTCACATTAATCGGCGGCTCTAAGCTCATCATGACCTCTATCTTTGCTTTATCAACCTCAATCCCTTGCTCAGAAATCTCGTGGCCAAGTACAATGCCTTCCTTCACTATTAAGTGACACTTTTCCCAATTCAGCACCAAGTTTGTCTCCTCACATCTCTTGAGAACCCTGCAAAGATTAGACAAACAACCACCAAAGGAAGCACCATACACAGAAAAATCATCCATAAAAACTTCCGCCATTTCCTCTATGAGATCAGAGAAGATATACATCATGCACCTTTGAAAGGTTGATGGTGCATTACATAACCCAAAAGGAATCCTTCGATATGCGAAGGTACCATAAGGGCATGTGAAAGTTGTCTTCTCTTGGTCATTAGGATGAATGGGAATTTGAAAGAAACAACTACAGCCATCAAGAAAACAGTAGTATGGATGATTAGCTAATCTCTCAAGCATTTGATCAATAAAGGGGAGAGGAAAATTATCTTTTCTAGTGGCTGAGTTAAGTTTCCTATAATCAATACACATTCTATATCCGGTTATGGTTCTTGTAGGAATTAATTCATCTTTTTCATTCTTTATGACCATGATACCCCCTTTCTTTGGTACCACATGGACCGGAGAGCCCCATGTGCTATCATTGATAATGTATATCACGTCAGCCTCTAAAAGTTTTAAGATCACTTTCTTAACTACTTCTTTCAAGTTTGGGTTCAAACGTCTTTGATGTTCAATAGAAGAAGTGTTTTCATTCTCTAAGTGAATCCTATGAGTACAAAGCATTGGTGAAAGGCCCTTGATATCACTTAGAGAGTACCCAATGGCCTTTCTATACTTCCTCAACTCCTTAAGGAGTCAGTTTAACTCATCATCACTCAGATTGTCATTCACAATGACAGGATAAGTGTCATTGGGTCCAAAGAAAGCGTACCTTAGCCCATTTGGGAGCTCCTTTAGGTCCACCTTTGGGGCTAGCAGCTCGCTCCAGTCCTCCTTGTGGCTTGTGTTGACGTTGCCATCCTCATTAGCCTATTTTGAACCCTAGTCATGAGCTTTCAGGCTGCCATCTTGAACCGTTCCCACCGCTGAGATCGAGCGAGTTAGTCGATCTTCCTCTCGTTCTAGGCTGGATCGATTGCACTTTCTCGATTCACTTGCTCGATTTGATGTGATTCGAGCAAGATATCGATTCGCTGAGTCGTTCTCTGAACTGATCGAGCTGTCTTGGTCGATCTTCTCATCGATCTTCTTCCTGGATCGAGTAACTTGGTCGATCTCTGGGTCGATCTCTAGGCACTCGCCTTCATCTTCTTTCACAACCTTGCGAGAATCGAGGATGTGTACATACTCTCCAGAAAGCCATACTCTCCACACTCCTTAGTCAAAGCCAGCTGTAGGTGATCCTCTTGTGCCAACTCCTCAAGCAACTCATCAGCCATTGCATCTAAAGTATCAATGTAGAACGCTTGTCCTTCAATGGTTGGCTTCTTCAAAAATTCATTGATATCAAAGTTTAACTTGATGTCTTTACCCAAGTGCAGAGAAATCTTGCCATTCTTGACGTCTATGATGGCTCCAGCAGTTGCTAGAAACGGTCTACCAAGGATAAGAGGGTCCTTTGGTTCCTCATCCATTTCTAGCACTACAAAATCTGTTGGCACATTCACATTGCTGATCCTCACGGGTAGGTCTTCAAGCAAGCCCACAGGAACCTTATACTTCTATCAGACAGAATGAGTGAGATTCAACACTCCTTAAACTTGGTGAAACCTAGCTTCTTGGCAATGGAATGGGGCATAAGATTAATGCTTGCACCAAGATCACATAAGCAACTTTCAAACTTCAAAGGACCTACTGCACAAGGGATAGTGAATGACCCTGGATCTCCTAGCTTCTTTGGTGCTATCTCCTTGTGGATGATCGCATTGCATTCTTGACTAGACACCAAGACTTCTTCACTCTATTTATCCTTCTTAGCTAGGGTATTGATGCTACTGCATATTGCATACATTTTGCATACTCATTAGTTAGCTTTTCATGCATTTGTATCACATTTTAGGGTAGATTGCATCACTTAGAGTCCTAGAGCATTCTTGCACCAGCATACGCATGTTCCTTGCATTTTGCATCACATTCAGGTTGTTTCTGGCTGCTTTGGAGTCGTGGAGGTTCGTGGACATGTTGAGGCTGATGTAGTAGTTCAAAGGAGCTCGGATATATGCTAAGGATCAGAGATCGAGGAGCAGATCGAGCATGGCCGGTCGATCTAGGAGGTGATCGACCAGAAGATCGAGCCAACCAGGCGATTCAAGGAGAATGATCGAGACAAAGATCGAGTGAAGCAGTCAATCAAACGGTACGGACGTGAATGACGCCATGCAGAGCGAGAGCCAGATCGAGTACACCACTCGATCCAGCCGAAGATCGATACCGAGATCGGATGCAACACTCGATTCGCCGATGATGATCGAGACCCAGATCGAGCCGAAGACACGATGTCCGGATATGATCAAGAGAACCGCTCGATCCTGGAGTCGATCTCTGTCCTTTCAACCACTTTTGGCCGCTAGCGAAGGGGGGGGACCATCAGCTTGTTTTGGCTATTTTGGGAAGGCGGCGACGTCCTTTTCCCACACAACTTTCAATCCTTATCTTTTTCTTTACGTTTCCTCTCTGTTTTTCGTAAAGAAAACCATTGTCGAACTTGAGTTTTTCTTAAGCTTTGTAATCGAATCGTTTTCATCTTAATCCAGTTTTCTTTTCATGTTCATCGTTTCCTTTTACATGCTTTGCTTGATTTACTTTATGTGTAGTGAGTAGTTTATTTGGGTTCGGGGTTGAGAGGATTAAGGGGTCTAAAGGGTTTCGATCTTGGGGTTTTTCTAAGCGTTTTCAACGGCTATCTCTTCTAAGGTGTTGAGATCTCAATGCTTGAAGACTCTCATGCCAAGAGCTTCATGATCCGAGAGGTTCCTTACCTTGACAGGATTCATGAGCCTCGGAAGATCACACCTTTGAGACTAGTTACCCCTTCCCAAAAGCCATGGAAGTTTGGGGATTAGTTAAGCCATTCATTTGAAATCTGCTTTCCTTGCCCTTCGACCTCTCTTTCCACCAAAAGCCATGGGTTTGGAGGAGAGGATGAAGGAGTGATCTATAGCGAAAGCCACAGATAGATCTTGCTTAGTTTTCAAGGCTTAGAGATCCTCACAAAGTGAGTCGATTTAAAGTTTTTAACCCAAGGTCGAACCTTTGAAACCCCTGATCATGAATCTCAACCCTAGGCCCTTTCTTTTAGCATCTTTACATCTTATCTCGTCATTCGCTTGATCTTTGTTAGCATCCTGGTCATTAGTTTTACTGTTCTTGTATTTTTAGACGAGATCGATTGTTATTGCTCGATCTAGTGGTTGATCTCAAGGTCGATCCACTAGTCGAATTTTAGTAATTCGAAGCTTGGTCCTTTAATTAATCTGTTTGTTCCTCGTGGTAGTTTCTTCATTCCTAGTATTTTTAAAATAGGTTGCATTCTATTTAAGTTGCTGCATCTAGTTTTTAGAGATTTTCTCATAAATCATCTTTTTTCGCTTGGATTTGCATTAGTTCTTGTATTCTCTTTGCATTCTCTATCATCCTAGGCATGTATTGACTCTCTCTTGCTTGCTGTACTACAACATGTCTTGCATTTGAGTTTGATAACCTCATTGCATTTTCACCCTTGCTAAGAAAGTGTTTATCAAATGGCGCTGTTGCCATCCTAGGACTGTTTAGAGAACATAGAGATTTGGGACTTAGAAAAGACTAAGTCTTTACCTTTTTCAAGTTACTAATCATTCTACTCTCAAACGTGTGTTTTCAGGTACATGAATCTTCGTTCAAGGGGAGACAACAATCTACTACAACCCTTGGACAACATTCATCAGCTTGGTCACTCACGGAAAAGGAGAGTCAGAGAACAAACCAGAGCCTTTGAGGAGATTGTTCAGCACGGTTTGGTTGACTTTGAAGCTATGGCTGAACACGAGCATCCAGAAGGACCTCCTCCAGCTCACGGGGTAGCAGGAAGGGGCAATGGAAACCCCCAACACGCGGCTAGACCCCCAAGGATCATAGGAGCCGGAGATGCTCCCAATACTCATCACAATAGGTTTGGGATCACTCCTCCTCCTGTACAAAACAACAACTTCGAGATCAAGCCAGGTTTCATCTCAATGGTGCAAAACAACAAGTTCCACGGCTTAGCAATGGAAGATCCCTTGGAGCACCTTGACAACTTCGAGCAAGTATGTGGGATGATAAAAATCAATGGCATATCTGAAGATGCTTTCAAGCTGCGTCTCTTCCCTTTTTCACTCGGAGACAAAGCTAGGGATTGGGAGAAGACCCTCCCACAAGGCACCATCACCTCATGGGCCGAGTGTAAGAAGGCCTTTCTCTCAAAGTTCTTCTCAAGAACCAGGACAGCACGGTTGAGAAGCGAAATCAGCGGTTTCACTCAAAGGAACAATGAGACATTCAACGAGACATTCAACGAGACAATGGAGCGTTTCAAAGACTACACGATCCAATGTCCTCATCACGGGTTCAGCGAGGAGACACTACTCAGTACCATATACCGTGGAGCTTCACCAAAGATCAGGTTGGTGCTTGACACAGCTAGCAAAGGGAACTTCCTCGGTCAGGAGGTAGAAGAGGGTATGGAGCTGATAGAAAACTTGGCATTAAGTGATGGCAACTACGCTGAGGATTATGACCGTGCACCGAGACGATCAGAGCTAGAGTCTCACAAAAAGGAGCTGAAATCTTTGCATGAGAAGATAGATAAGCTGGTGTTAGCCAATCAGAAGCATGTTCACTTTGTTGAACCACGAGGAGTTAGAGTTGAGCCAAGAAGAAGCCAATTGGGTGGCGGGACAAAACAACTACAAACCTCAAGGCTACAACCAAGGCTACCAGAACAACAACCTCTCTTACTGAAGCACCAACGTAACCAACCCTAAAGATCAAGTGTACCCTACTCAGCAATAAAAACCTTTCATCCTTACAACAAAGGTTTTCAACCGAGTGGTGGCTTCCAAGGTCAAGGGCAGAACAACTTCCAAGGGCAACATCAAAATAACAAGGGTTATACACCTAACTACCCTCCGGGCTTTGCACCTCAGCAGCAACAACCGATGCAACAACAAGTTGATCCGGTTCAAGCAATGTTTCAACAGCTGATACAAGGGCAAGCCTCTACAAACCAGAAGTTCGCCGAGATGAACACTCGTCTAGACTCGTCTCTCACTGACTTCTCCACTCAGATCACCAACTTAAACAACAAGATCAAGCAGCTAGAGAAAGGGAAAGCGAGTACGAGTGGTCAGAATAGTCTTCCGGGAAAGTGTGAACAGTATCCTAAGGAGTATGCTAACGCCATAACGTTGAGAAACGGCAAAGAGCTCGAACCTCCGGTCTCTACCAAGAGCAACGAGGACGTTGTAATTCAAGAGGGGGAGGGTAAACCTTCGGCTGATGATGATGAGATTAACTTTGACAACGTTTGGATCCAAGGGCCAAGAAGAGGAGACAAAGCAGTTGCTGAGAAGAATGCTGAGCAAACCACTAAGGAGAAGAATGCTAAGCTGCCTTTTCCTGGCCGCTTCAAGAAGCAACTCATAGAGAAGCATAGAATCCTCTTTGAGAAGCATCTTAAGGACGTGGAGATCAAGCTACCTCTCGTTGACTGCCTTGCAATGATGCCTAAATGCGCCAAATTCTTCAAAGACACTCTCGTGAAGAAGAATAAGGAAAGCAAGGAGGTACTTGTTCTAAGTGAAGAGTGTAGTGCTGTGATACATAAGGAGATAGTCCCTAAGAAGTTGGGAGACCCTGGAAGCTTCACTATACCCTGCGCTTTAGGTCCTCTAGAGTTCAAGAGTTGCTTATGTGATCTCGGAGCTAGCATAAACCTGATGCCTCACTCCATGGCTAAGAAGCTAGGCTTTACTCGTTTCAAAGACTGTCAGATCTCGTTGGTACTGGCTGATAGGATTGTGAGGCTACCAGTGGGGCTGCTTGAAGATTTACCGGTGCGAATCAGTGGTGTGAACGTGCCTACGGACTTCGTCGTGTTGGCGATGGATGAAGAGCCTAAGGATCCACTCATCTTAGGGAGACCATTCCTTGCAACCGCCGGGGCTATCATTGATGTGAAGAATGGGAAGATTGCCTTGCATTTGGGAAAGGATATAAGGCTTGACTTCGACATCAATGAGGTTCTGAAGAAGCCAACCAATGAAGGGCAAGCTTTCTATATTGAAACGATGGATACTTTAGCGGATGAGTTGCTGGATGAGCTGGCTCTAGAAGACCATCTGAAGCTAGCACTGACTAAGGAGCCAGGGGAGTTTGGCTATGTGGACCAGAGGACCCAGGAGTACGTCAACCTGCTGGATTCTAGGAGGATTGTTAAGAATGATGGAGGTTGCTGCCTAGAGATCGACCCCGAGATCGACGCTATCACTCGATCCAGGAGTCAGATCGACAAGGCAATCGAAAACATAACTCGATCCGGTGCAACAATCGACGGACAGATCGAGAGGAATGCTCGATCAGGAAAAAAAATCGAGTTGACGATCGAGAGAGACCTCCCGATCATTATGGGGTCCAATCAAGAGATCGACTCAGTGTCTCGATCCCTTACTCGATACACGTCAAATAGAGTAAGTGAATCGAGCGAAATGGCTCGATTTAGACGACATCGAGAGGACAATCGACTGGAGGACTCGATTTCAGAAGGGATAGCGATGGAGGAAAGCAGTCTGAAGGGCCGTGCCTCGGGGTCTAAGGAGAGTTCCAAGGAGGAAAGCAAAAACAACAGCCACGAGGATGGCTGGAGTGAGCTGTTAGCCCCAAAGGTGGACCTTAAGGAGCTCCCAAAAGGGCTAAGGTATGCTTTCTTAGGGCCTAATAACACCTATCCCGTGATTGTGAATGAAAACCTAAGTGATGATGAGTTGCACTCGCTCCTGACTGAGCTGAGAAAGTATAGGCAGGCCATTGGGTACTCTTTAAGTGACATCAAGGGCCTTTCACCAATGCTTTGCACTCATAGGATTTACTTGGATAATGATAACGCCTCTTCTATAGAGCACCAAAGGCGTTTGAATCCTAATTTGAAAGAGGTTGTTAAGAAAGAAATCCTTAAGCTTTTAGAGGCTGACGTGATCTATCCCATAAGTGACAACACGTGGGTTTCTCCTGTACGCGTGGTGCCTAAGAAGGGAGGGATCACGGTCATAAGGAATGAAAAGGATGAGCTTATCCCTACTAGAACCATTACTGGTCATAGGATGTGTATTGATTATAGGAAACTTAACCTTGCGACTAGGAAAGACCATTTCCCTTTGCCTTTTATTGATCAAATGCTTGAGAGACTTGCTAATCACCCTTACTACTGTTTTCTCAATGGGTATAGCGGTTTCTTTCAGATACCAATTCACCCAAATGATCAGGAGAAGACGACCTTCACATGTCCCTACGGTACCTTCGCATATCGAAGGATGCCATTTGGATTGTGTATTGCACCGACTATGTTTCAGCGGTGTATGATGTCAATCTTCTCCGATCTAATATAGGAGATGGTAGAGGTGTTCATGGATGATTTCTCTGTCTATGGTGCGTCTTTTTCTGCGTGTTTGTTGAATCTTTGCAGGGTACTAAAACGGTGTGAAGAGACAAACTTGGTACTGAACTGGGAGAAATGCCACTTTATCATTAAGGAAGGGATCGTGCTTGGTCATAAGATATCAGAGAAGGGCATTGAGGTTGATCAGGCTAAAGTGGAAGTCATGATGGGTCTTGAGCCGCCGGTTAATGTTAAGGGAGTCAGAAGCTTCTTGGGACACGCAGGGTTCTATAGGCGCTTCATCAAAGATTTCTCCAAGATTGCACGCCCTCTTACACGGTTGTTGTGCAAGGAAGCTGAGTTTGTGTTTGATGAGGAGTGTTTGAAAGCTTTCATGACCATCAAGGAAGCCCTTACATCAGCTCCTATAGTACAAGCACCAAACTGGTCTCTTCCCTTTGAGATCATGTGTGATGCTAGTGATTACGCCGTAGGAGCCGTTCTTGGTCAGAAGAAAGACAAGAAGCTGCACGTGATCTACTATGCTTCAAGAACCTTGGATGACACGCAAACAAGGTACACCACTACGGAGAAGGAGCTGCTTGCAGTAGTGTTCGCCTTTGAGAAGTTCAAATCATATCTCTTTGGTTCCAAGGCTATTGACTACTTTTGGGACGAGCCCTACTTATACAAGAGAGGAGTAGACAGTTTGTACTGGAGATGTGTTACAGAGGAAGAAGCCAGGGACATCCTCTATCATTGCCATGGCTCTTCCTACGGAGGACACTTCGCCTCATTCAAGACTGTCACGAAAGTGTTGCAAGCCGGTTTCTGGTGGCCATCCATTTTTAAAGATGCACACGAGTTTGTGAAGAGCTGTGAGGCATGTCAACGAGCAGGGAATATCACTAAGAGGAACGAAATGCCTCAAGTTCCCATCTTCGAGGTTGACGTGTTCGACGCGTGGGGCATAGATTTCATGGGGCCATTTTCTTCTTCATATGGCAACAAATACATCTTAGTAGCAGTGGATTATGTCTCTAAATGGGTGGAGGCAGTTGCTTCCCCTACAAATGACTCTAAGGTGGTAATCAAGCTGTTCAAGAGTATCATCTTCCCGAGGTTTGGGGTACCCAAGGTTGTTATAAGCGATGGGGGAAGCCACTTCATAAACAAGGTCTTTGAGAATCTCTTGAGAAAGTATAGAGTTAAGCATAAGGTGGCTACACCGTATCATCCTCAAACAAGCGGTCAAGTGGAAGTTTCCAACCGGCAAATCAAGGCTATACTAGAGAAGACTGTCGGGGCAACAAGGAAAGACTGGGCAGTGAAGCTGGACGACGCACTTTGGGCCTACCGTACCGCCTTTAAAACGCTGATTCGTACAACTTCTTTCGCTCTACTCTATGGCAAGGGCTGTCATCTCGCTGGAACACCGTGCGTTGTGGGCTGTGAGGAGGCTGAACTTTGACCTCAAGACTGCTCAGGAGAGGCGCCTTATTCAGCTACACGAACTGGATGGGTTAAGACTGAACGCTTACGAGAGTTCTCGGATATACAAGGAGCGGACTAAGGAGACTCATGACAAGAAGTTGGTTGCCAAGGAGCTTAAGGAAGGAGGTTTAGTGTTGCTGTACAACTCGAGGCTAAACTCTTCCCGGGCAAGCTGAAGTCAAGGTGGAGCGGACCGTTCGTGATTCAAGAAGTGTTGCCTTATGGAGCTGTTACTCTGATGGGAAAAAGTGGCAGCGCATTCACCGTCAACGGACACAGAGTCAAGCCTTACTTGGCAGACGGCTATGACAAGGAGAGTACCTCTGTGCTTCTCCAAGACCCACCATCCGCTTAAACCAAGAAAGGTCTAGCTAAAGACGTTAAATAAAGCGCACTTGGGAGGCATTCCCATGTTTGTCTTGTACATATTTCTGCTTCATTTCCCTTTCAGTTTTATGTTTTTAATCTGCAAGTGTGTAGGAACAGGTATAAGGAGTCTAAACCTTGATCTTGAAGTCTAAAAGAGGCGAGAGGGGTTAAGATAAGGCTAGAGATCGAGTGCTAGATCGACTGATCCTGACTCGATCTTTGCTAGATCGAGTCAGTGAATCGAGAGGAGCCAGTCGATATAGACGAGAACGAGTGACAGGATCGACCTTGATGAAAAAGGATCGATCGATCCAAAACGGATCGACCGATCTAATTTCTCTCAGGAAAATCTGTTGAAAACAGATCGATCACTCGACTCGATCCATCACTCGATCTGTGCCAAATCGACCCCTAAATCGAGGACATAGCTCGATCATGAGGACTTAGCCGTGGAGCCAACATCTCAATGATCGAGAGAGCCAATCGATCCAAGACTCGATTCGCCATGAATCGAGTCTCAAATCGAGTAACCCTCTCGATCTAAGCCATTATGGGCATGAGATCGAGTCCTAGATCGACCAAATGGACTCGATCTCATGCCGAGGTAACATTTTTTTTCCCTCCTTTACTCCTTTCCCTCCAACTTTTAAATTCAAAACTTGGTCAAGGCAAACATCTTTGACCATGAAAGATGTGCCATGACCAAGACTTTGTCAGAAAAACAACTTTTACTACCCATTGTTTTGCTCTTTGCTAGTCTTTAAATATTTCAGCAACCTCTCATCCTCTCATTCCTGTTTTTCTTGTAATTTTTAAACAAAGAGAGTGAGAGTTTCGGTTTTCAGAAGCTAGCAAAGATCTTTTACATTTCTTGCAAAGGTATTTTCAAAATTTAATTATTTATTTTTAGGAGAATTTCCTTTAAATTCGCAAGATATTGTTCTAGAATATAGGGTCGGTTTTGATTTTTAAAAAACTAGCTAAGTAAAAGGAATAATTCTAGATTTTCCAGTATCTAAAGATATGATTCTCCTTTATTTAGCTATAATTTTTATTAATTCCCCAAAATTCTAGGGTAGTTTTTATAAGTTCTCTCCTTCTCTTCTCTCATTCTCATCAAACCGCCGTTTTGCTTATCAAACTTCTTTAGAAACTTGTTTCAGGAACAATGGCCCCCAAGATAACAAGAGAAGAAATAGCACGAGAAGGAGAAGGACAAGAGGTGGCAGTTCAAGAGAGGGTCAGATGGACTAAGGATGAGAAGAGGGACAAGAAACGGCTGGAAAGGCTTCGGTTTGAGCCTACCAAGTTTGCTGATCGAGAGCTGTTGTCCAACCTAGGGATTCTTGGGGATTTCGACCAACTCCTCAAGAACATTGGCCTAAGATGTCTGTCACAGATGGATTGCCCAACCATTCCAGAAGTGACAATAGACTTCCTTGCCACGTTGGAGTTCCGTTACGAGAATCCTAGCACACCCGTCCCTTCTCAAGGTCGCCTCTACTTCAAGGTTGGCCGTCAAGCCTATACACTCTCCATCCCTGAGCTATGCCAAGCTTATGGTGTCAACGCGGATGCCTACAAGGTCGAGTTCCCCACCTTCAAGAAAGCCGACGACTTTTGGGACCTGATCAGCAATGAAGACTACAAAGCCAACACCGCCAAGATCAAGCGAGTAAGAAGCCCGGTGCTGAGGCACACTCTGAAGCTGATTGCCAACACGTTTAGTGGAAGATCTATTGCTCCTACGGTCACAAAGACAGAGCTTTGCTTCCTGTTCCAAGGTGTGAAGCACTTGGTGTGTGATCCGGATGCAAATGCCAAACCTATGGAGGATGAACTCGGCGATGAAGTGAACTACGGATGTGTGCTTGCGGCTTCCTTGGTGAAATACAAGGCTTATGCCTTGCGGTGCAAGGCAACTTCCTCTTACATTGGCGGTTTCCTCACTCCTCTGTTCTTGCAAGCCGGTGTGCCCATTCACGACTTCGCCCATGTACCAGCCAGAGCTTTCATGGACGAGGCATACATGAGGAATACTGACAGCTTGGGACGCACGCCAGCGGAAGGGTTCTATGCGTACCTCTTCATAGACGACGAAGACAAGAAGAGAGTGTGCATCCTGCCCAACAAAGATGAAACCGAGCTGCTTGGTGTTGGGAACATCGAGTTCATGCCAACGGTGGAAGAATGCTTTGCCCCTCTAAGAGGACCACCTGCTTCAGCGATTGCCCCTCATCAAAGGTCCGAGTCTCCAGCCACGGAAGATGAGATACCCGAGGCCTACACACTTCCCAAGTTATACTTTGAGTCGAGGACAAAAACCGAGAAGTTCCTAGCATCTGTTGTGGAGATGCAAAGGAAGATCAACAAGTGGCAAGGCAAGATGCTCAAGAAGCTTGGAAAAAAAGTCAAGGCACTTCAGGGAGGCTCGCCTAAGAAAGCTGCAAGTCAAGAGGTGCAACAACCCGAGAAGAGAAGGCTCTCAACCGGTGGAGTTGTCATCCGCGAGACCCAAGGAAGCACCATTCAGCCGGCGCGCCACTCTCTCCAAGAACCAGCCAACAAAGGCAAGACCATAGTCTCTAGCTCCTCTGTAACATCCCCAAGTTCCAGCTGAGACTAGACCAGAGGTAACAACCTTCTTCCATTGTATATAACCGCTCATATTTGCTTCTTTTTGCTTTGTGTTTTGCTACTCCTACGAATGTGTTTGCCACCGGGACGGTGTCAAGCAAGTTTGGGGGAGTACATGTGTGATTTGACTTGTGTTCTGTGATCTTATTTCCCTTTAGCATCCTTGAGTCTTTAGTTCATGAAATATTGGTAAAATTTTTAAAAAATTTTCAAAGATTCATGTAGTTACATTCATCATGTTAGGATTGAGTCTAGAGTTTCTCATAGCATCTAGGTTGTTTGCATTCTGCATAAGGGGTTAGAGTTTATTAAAAAGGTGTTTTTACTTATGAATTGTTTCAATGCCCTAGTTAGTAGTTCTCTAATGCTTTGTCTATGCTTTGAAAGTAAGTTCTTACCATGCTTGGATCACTTGTTAGGATTTTCGTGGCTTGAATTGAACTCTCATGATTTGAAACTTGTCCTAATAAGTGAGAACCTTAATTTGAAATTCTAATTATCATCCTTATGCATTTGAAAATGAACAAATGGATTTAAAATATTAGGCTCTCTTCTTCTTTTTTACCACTCTTTGTGAGCCTAAGTAGAACTCCCTCCTTGAACATTACCCTTCTTTGAAGCCAAATGTTCTTGTGTGACATCTCTGTGAGGCCTTCCTTTTGGTTTGAACTTGGCATAAAGTGTTAGGTTTAGGCGACATGATTTGGTTTTCATATGATTGCTAGCTTTGAATTCTGAAGCTAGGTATAGGCTTAGGATAAGTTTGGGGGATCATTGGGGTTGTTTTCTTTTCTATTTGTTCTCGGTTTCAAAGAACTTGGTGTGTTAAAGAAAGAAATGGGTTTTAAGTGAAAGGTTGTGTTTAAAAAAACTAAGTATGCTCTAATAAATTTCAGGAGGTAGCTCTCCCATAAAAAAAAAAAAAAAAAAAAAAAGAGAAAAGAAAAAGAAATAAAAGAGCCTAAGTGCCAAATAAAAATAAAAAGAAAAAAAAATAAAAATAAAAAGAAAAAAAATAATAAGAGAGCTACCAATAAGAAATATCTAAAGAGCAAAGTTATTTTCAAAACCTTTTCACTAGCCTAAAAAGTTTTAAAATGTTTTTGTTTCGAATTGGGGATTGCCAAGTTTTGAGCAGAAAAAGGGTAGACTCTAAGTGGTGAGTGAGGATAGAAGTTGATAAATGAGAGGGGCTTAGGATCGTTTGTTAGTTTACATGGGTAGATGAAAATCTAATCATGTATGCATAAATTGTCTTTACCTTTAGCATTATGCACAAGTTCAACCATTTTTGAGAGAAATCCTTGTTCTAATTATAAACCCTTTTCAAATGAGATCATTCAATGCTCATAACCTTCACCCTTAGCCAAATGTGTTTTGCTTTAAAGTGCATAAGTTTGATTCATGGTTCTAATGTTAATGAATGTTAAAGGATGAGTTTCTTTGATTGTTAGGAATAGGAGAGTCATGATTTGAATTTCTTTGTGTGATGAGTATGGCTAAGTTCTTTGGAGTATGAGTGTAAGCATAGCATTTTAGAACTGTTAAGTAGGACATTGAGATTGATTCATTTGAAAGGCACCTTTGCAAGAAGATTAAACCCCCATTCGTTTTTCGGAAAACCTCTCTTCCTTACTTATTTTCTGTTGCTTGAGGGCAAGCAAGAAGTAAGTTTGGGGGAGTTGATGTTACTGCATATTGCATACATTTTGCATACTCATTAGTTAGCTTTTCATGCATTTGTATCACATTTTAGGGTAGATTGTATCACTTAGAGTCCTAGAGCATTCTTGCACCAGCATACGCATGTTCCTTGCATTTTGCATCACATTCAGGTTGTTTCTGGCTGCTTTGGAGTCATGGAGGTTCGTGGACATGTTGAGGCTGATGTAGCAGTTCGAAGGAGCTCGGATATATGCTAAGGATCAGAGATCGAGGAGCAGATCGAGCATGGCCGGTTGATCTAGGAGGTGATCGACCAGAAGATCGAGCCAACTAGGCGATTCAAGGAGAATGATCGAGATAAAGATCGAGTGAAGCAGTCGATCAAACGGTACGGACGTGAATGACGCCATGCAGAGCGAGAGCCAGATCGAGTACACCACTCGATCCAGCCGAAGATCGATACCGAGATCGGATGCAACACTTGATTCGCCGATGATGATCGAGACCAAGATCGAGCCGAAGATACGATGTCCGGATATGATCGAGAGAACCGCTCGATCCTGGAGTCGATCTCTGTCCTTTCAACCACTTTTGGCCGCTAGCGAGGGGGGGACCATCAGCTTGTTTTGGTCATTTTGGAAAGGCGGCGACGTCCTTTTCCCACACAACTTTCAATCCTTATCTTTTTCTTTTTGTTTCCTCTCTGTTTTTCGTAAAGAACACCATTGTCGAACTTGAGTTTTTCTTAAGCTTTGTGATCGAATCGTTTTCATCTTAATCTAGTTTTCTTTTCATGTTCATCGTTTCCTTTTACATGCTTTGCTTGATTTACTTTATGTGTAGTGAGTAGTTTATTTGGGTTCGGGGTTGAGAGGATTAAGGGGTCTAAAGGGTTTCGATCTTGGGGTTTTTCTAAGCGTTTTCAACGGCTATCTCTTCTAAGGTGTTGAGATCTCAATGCTTGAAGACTCTCATGCCAAGAGCTTCATGATCCGAGAGGTTCCTTACCTTGACAGGATTCATGAGCCTCGGAAGATCACACCTTTGAGACTAGTTACCCCTTCCCAAAAGCCATGGAAGTTTGGGGATTAGTTAAGCCATTCATTTGAAATCTGCTTTCCTTGCCCTTCGACCTCTCTTTCCACCAAAAGCCATGGGTTTGGAGGAGAGGATGAAGGAGTGATCTATAGCGAAAGCCACAGATAGATCTTGCTTAGTTTTCAAGGCTTAGAGATCCTCACAAAGTGAGTCGATTTAAAGTTTTCAACCCAAGGTCGAACCTTTGAAACCCCTGATCATGAATCTCAACCCTAGGCCCTTTCTTTTAGCATCTTTACATCTTATCTCGTCATTCGCTTGATCTTTGATAGCATCCTGGTCATTAGTTTTACTGTTCTTGCATTTTTAGACGAGATCGATTGTTATTGCTCGATCTAGTGGTCGATCTCATGGTCGATCCACTAGTCGAATTTTAGTAATTCGAAGCTTGGTCCTTTAATTAATCTGTTTGTTCCTCGTGGTAGTTTCTTTATTCCTAGTATTTTTAAAATAGGTTGCATTCTATTTAAGTTGCTGCATCTAGTTTTTAGAGATTTTCTCATAAATCATCTCGTTTCGCTTGGATTTGCATTAGTTCTTGTATTCTCTTTGCATTCTCTATCATCCTAGGCATGGATTGACTCTCTCTTGCTTGCTGTACTACAACATGTCTTGCATTTGAGTTTGATAACCTCATTGCATTTTCACCCTTGCTAAGAAAGTGTTTATCAGGTATCCTTCAAAAACTTTGCATACTTTGACATCATTGCCAAACAATCAACCAAAGGCAGCTTAATCTCAACAGTCCTTATGTGCTTCTCAAACATTGCCTTATGCTTCTCGATCTGCTGCTTCTTGAAGTGTCCAGGGAAGGGAAGCTTCGGTACGTAGGGTGGAGGCACATAAGCTTCTTTCTCCTTGCTAACCTCCTCTACTTTCTTCTCTACAACCGCTTCCTTGCCTTTCTTAGGTCTTGCAATCCAGACATTGTCAATGGTGATCTCTTGATCATTTGAAAGCTTACTCCCCCCCCCCCCCCCCCCCCTCTTGAACCACAATGTCCTCATTGTCTTTATGTACAGACCTCGGTGGTAGCTCTTTCCCACTTCTCAAAGTAATAGCGTTGGCATACTCCTTAGGGTTGGCTTCACACTTCCCGGGTAAGCTACCTTGACTGCTTGAACTAGCTTTTCCTTTCTCTAGCTGGCGTATCTTGTTGTTGAGGTTAGTGATCTGAGTAGACACCTCTGTAAGAGAAGAGTCCAGCCTATTTTTCATGTCAACAAACTTCTGATTTGTAGTTGCTTGTCCCTGAAGCAATTGTTGAAACATTGCTTTAATCGGATCTTGAGTTGGCGGTTGAGCTTGATGCTGTTGAGGCACGAAACCAGGAGGAAACACAGGAGAGTAACTCTTGTTTCCTTGCTGTTGCTGACCTTGAAAGTTGCTTTGTCTCTGCCCTTGGTACCCACTATTTTGTGTAAACCCTTTGTTGTAAGGTACAAAAGGTTTTCCTTGTTGTGGATGGTACACTTGATCTTTAGGGTTCTCCACATTGGTGCTTCTGTAGGAGAGGTTGTTGTTGCCCTGATAGCCTTGACCATAGCCCTGTGGCTTGTTGTAGTTCTGACCTCCAACCCAATTCGCTTCCTCTTGGCTCAGCTCTAACTCTTCTATAACATCTTCAGCTTCTCCCACAAAGTATACATGCTTTTGATTTGCAAGTACTAGCTTGTCAATCTTCTCATGAAGGGACTTCAGCTCCTTCTTGTTTCCCTTAAGGTCAGACCCTCTTGGTGCTCTATCATAATCTTCAGCATAGTTCCCATCACTCAAAGCAAGATTCTCATTGAGCTCCATTCCCTCTTCTACATTTTGACCAAGAAACTTGCCTTTACTTGCCGTGTCTAGGAGCATGCGAATCTTAGGAAGAGCTTCTCTGCAGATGGTGCTCAAAAGTGTCTCCTCACTGAAGCCGTGATGAGGACAAGCTATAGTGTAGTCTTTGAACCGCTCCATTGCTTCACTGAAGGTCTCATTCTGTCTTTGTGTAAAACTGCTGATTTCACTCCATAGCCGAGCAGTTCTTGTACTTGAGAAGAACTTTGAGAGAAATGCCTTCTTCCAATCAGCCCATGATGTTATAGTCCCCTGAGGTAAGGTCTTCTCCCAATGCCTTGCTTTATCCCCTAGTGAAAAAGGAAAAAGCCTAAGCTTGAAATTGTCCTCCGGAATCCCATTGATCATTATCATTCCGCAAACTTGCTCAAAGTTGTCAAGATGCTCCAAAGGGTCCTCCATTGCAAGCCCATGGAAATTGTTGTTCTGCACCATTGAGATGAATCCTGGCTTGATCTCGAAGTTGTTGTTTTGCACCGGTGGAGGAGTGATGCCAAGTTGGTTGTGATGTGTGTTAGGTGCATCACCAACACCGATGATCCTTGGTGGTCTTGGAGCGTGGTTGGGGTTTCCATTACCCCTACCAACAGCCGCGTGCTGATGTTGACCCTCAGATTGGTCTTGCTCGGCCATACCCACACACTCAACAAAACCTGGTAGCTCCTCAAAGTCTTGTGCTTGTTGTCTCTCTCTTCTTAGCCTTGCACTTCCAAGTTGATGAATGTTGTCTAGAGGTTGTAGTAGATTGTTGTCACTTGTAGACCTTAATCTCATGTACCTGAGAAGACAATCAGTAAGGTAGAGAAATTAGTAACTAAAGTAAAATAAAGGACTTAGTTTTTACTAAGCTCCAAATCCTAATGCTTTCTAATCAAACCCAAGTTGGCAACGGCGCCATTTGATAAACAGGATTTTTCTTGCAAGCGTTTAATCAAAGCCCAAACCACAGTTTATGATGTAGTATAGTGGTAAGGGTGTCAATCCAGCCTAGGTTGATGAAAGTCACTAAGAATGCAAGAGCAATGCAAAGCTAAGCAGATTCGGGTAAATGGATGAGAAATTCAATGAAAACTAAATGCAAGCACCAAATGACTACGAAAATATTTTTAAAATCTCTCTGAAGCGTTAACAACTACTAGAAGAAGACTGAGAATTTAAAATGCAAAACTACTAAATACTAAAAATCGAGATCTAAAGGCAGAAAAACAGAGAGTTTCTAGCAACTTAGAAAATTGACTTTTAAGACTAAAGATCCAAACTTTATGACTAAGAAATGATAAACTTGGGTTTTTAAATGCTAAAAGAGGACCCTAGGTTGAGGGTCATGTTTAAAAGGGTTCAAGATTCAAGCATTTGGTCTTAAAACATAGATCTACTCATTTGATGAGCTATCTCTAAGCCTTGAGAAACTTATGCTAGGATCGTCCATGGTGTGTGGTATAACCCCTTTCCTCGACCCTTCCTCCTAACCTATGGCGTGTAGTGGAAAGATGGGTCAAAGAACATTAAGCAAAGATTTCAAATATTGGCCTAACTAGCTCCCTAATCATCCATGGCGTTTGGGAAAGGATGACCTAGTCTCTTGGATTTGGCTTTAAGGGATTTCTAAATCCGGTCAAGGTAAGAAAAGCCCTGGAATCATAGAGATCTTTCCCAAGTCTCTCTAAGCATTAAGACCCCAAATCCAAGAGGAGAAAAGATTAAGAACAAGAAAAAGACCAAAGCTTAAACCCTTAAACCCCTTAAATCGCCCCAACCTTAAACCCAAGGAAATCTACTCACAACACATGTCTAAAACACACGAAAATGTAAAGGAAAGAAAGCTAAACATGATTAAGCAAGATTAAAATTCAACAAAATGTAAAAAGCTTCAAAAGTAAAACAATGGCGAATCGCCTAGAGCAAGACAGAAAACTTGGAGACAAAGTGTGCATAATGAAAGTGATGGGGTTTTTACGCCTAAAATAGGCCAACAAGAAATAAATGGTCCCCTCACTACATGCCAAAAGTGAGCTGTCCGGATAAGGTTCTAGAGATCGACTTGGGTGATCGATCTCTAGTTCGATCTCCCTCGTGGATCGTCTTCCTTTGCTCGATCTTCTGGTCGACTCGGTTGGATGGATCGAGCACTTCCTTCGATCTTCTACTCGATCCTTGGACGATCGTGTCGTGGTCTCGATCTGGCTCTCGTTCTGCATGGCTTAGTCCACCTCCGTACTCACGATCGATCACCTTGGTCGATCTTGGTCTCGATCCTCCTTCTTGAAATGACTTGAGTAACTCGATCTTCTGGTCGATCTCATCTAGATCGACCTGCCTAGCTCGATCCGCACCTCAATCCCGGTTCCTTTGCTGAATGGCTGAGTTCTTCCAAGTGTCTACAGGCTCCTCTTTGATCCTTAGCATGTCCACGCAACCTGCACAGATCCAGTGTGTCCAAAACAACCTGAATATGATTCAAGAATGCAAGAAATATGCAAATGCTAATGCAAAATGGACTTAGTACCTAAAATGAGACAAATGGTGCAAACTAGCCTAAAATGTAAGATGAATGCATGAAAAACTACTCTAAAAGCATGCTGAATATGCGAAATATTTGAGTATATCAATAGTCAAGGAGTCTATTTGGGATTGGAAGTTGTTGATGGTGGAGGCAATGCTTCTTTGAATTTGAGCAGCCATGCTTCTCTGAATTTCTGCAGTTTGGACTTGTTGCATTTAAAGTTGAATCTGCTTGATGCCCAACTCTTGAGGTGGCTGAGTGCTTAGTTGTTGTTGAGGCGCCATGGCAGGCTGTATAGGAGTACTGGGGAGTATCATGTTCCCTTGCTGTTGGTGATAGGCGCCTAGTGGTTGTGAAGGAGACCTTTGATTGTGTTGAATGTGAGGGCCTCCATTGAGCAACATATCCACCTTTTTGTTCGTAGCTTTTATCACACATCTTGTTGTTTCCAACCTCCCTTCAGCTGTCTTTGCATACTGCTCAAACTCATCCACATAATCCCAATTGCTTAGTGCCATGTTCTCCACCAATATCCAACCTTCATCAACATATTTGCCAAGGAAATAGCCATTGCTTGCTATATCTAGAAGTATTTTTATGTTTGGGAGAACACCTCTATAGAGTGTGGATAGAAGCATTTCTTTGGTGAAGCCATGATGAGGGCATTGATGAGTAAAGCCTCTAAACCTTTCCCAAGTGTCCTCAAAGCTCTCATTAGACCACTGTTTGAAGTGTGTGATCTCATTCCTGAATTGTGCAGTTCTTGAGGGAGAGAAGAACTTGGTTAAGAAAGCACATTTGCATTGCTCGCAAGTGGTGATGCTGCCTTGTGCTGGAGACTTTTCCAACATTTGAGCTCTATCACCAAGAGAGAATGGGAATAATCTGAGCTTCAAACCATCATCTGAAACTCCACTAAGCTTTGTTAATGCACATATCCTCTCAAAGTGATCCAAGTGCTCTAGAGGATCTTGGTTTGGAAATCCAAAGAAATTCCTTTCTTGAACCATAGTAATCATGCTGCTCATGATCTCCTAGTGATGAGTCTCCATAGGTGGAATAATACCGTGTCTTGAAGCATAACTTGAAGGTATATCAGCAGCACCAATAGGTCTCAATGGTATTTGAACCCAAGCTCCTTGTAAGCCATGTGGACCTTGCTGTCCTTCTAAGCCTTGGATCCATTGAAGACCTGATAACAGATTTTTGCAATGCAATGCAACACTGAGATGTAGTATAGCATGTAAGTGAGTGTCAATCCAATCCTAGGGGTAGCAAGTTCACTAAGAATGCAAAGGATGAGCAAAGCTAAGCGAGAATGATAAATGATTGGTAAAATCCCTAAAACCTAAATGCTAGTGTCAAATGCAAAGCAAAACAATTTTAAAATCCCTGGAAGAGGGTTAACTACCACGACGAACAAGCGGAATACTTAAAATGCAAAGCTACTAATTATTAAAAATCGACTAGTGGATCGACCACAGAATCTACCACTACATCGAGCAACAACGATCGATCTCGTCTAAACAACCTAGAATGATGAAATGATGCAATATGCTATTGACAAGAACACAACTTTATGATGATGGAATGATATTAAACGACTTAAGACACTAAGAAAGAGGGTCTAGGGTTGAGGGTCACGTTCGTGGGTCTCAAAGTTCAAAGCTTAGTTTGAAAACATTAGATCTACTCTCTTTGAGAGGTTCTCTTGGCCTTGAAAACAAAACAAGTTCCATCCATGGCGTGTGGTATGGATCACTCTTTCATTCTCTTCTCCAAACTCATGGCGTTTGGTGGAAAAAGAGATTGAAGGGCATAAAACATAGATTTCAAACAAACGACCTAACTAGTCCCCTTTACAACCATGGCGTGTGGGAAAGGAAAGACTAGCCTCTAGGATTCGATTTTCCAGGACATCTGGATCCTGTCAAGGTAAGACATCCCTCGGATCTTAGAGATCTTGGCGTGAGAGTCTCTAAGACTTAAGCACTCGAAATCCTAGAAGAGAAGGTGATGAAGAACGAGAAAATACAAAGCTTTAACCTTTTCAACCCTATCGAATCGCCCCAGCCCCATACCCAAAAAGACTACCCGCGATTCATAAAGATAACCGATGAAAGCATAAAAGACGATCTATTAAGCATGATTAACAAAGATTAAGGCTAAAGGTTCGATATTCCAAAGTTAAAATGCAAGAAAAAGCTTCGAAAGTCTACAATGGCGGAAAATCGCCTCAAAAACAAGAGAGAGAAAAAGGTAAAGACAGGATGGGGATAATGAAAGGGATCATTGCCTTTTGCCTAAAATGGCCAAACCGCAAATGGTCCCCCCTTCGCTACGGTCCAAAGCTGATATGATCATGGATAGGATAAGGAGCTTGGAACATGGAGAAGTGCTTGAACCAGTGGAGCAGCATGAACCTGAGGAGCAGGTTGTAGCTGATGACGTTTTTGGAGTGGAGAAAGAGTATGAAAAAGTTGTTATCTCTCATTGGTTTTGATACATGATCATCAAATGGGCATGTGTCTCATTTGTACTCTTTTTCCCTTGTCAAGTTTTGTCCCAATGGGTTTTCTTGACAAGGTTTTTAATGAGGCAAATGTTACACATTCAAATCACCCATTTGATGATCCAGGCCAAGGCATGACATTCAGAATTCGACCCAATGGAGATGCTATGAAGACCAATGCATTTTATGCCCATTACAAGCCCAAGAAGAGTCCAAACCAAGTGCTTATTTTGCTGGTCAAGAGAAGTGACGAAAATAGAAGCTTAAGGGTCATATTTCCATGTTCAAACTTGTTTTAATTTCTTGTTATTTTCTAGACAAGTCAAGGAGCATGTTCCAAGACTTGTCTCTTCATTTCCTTCTTCTTCTCTTCTCTTTATAATCCCCCTATGTATTATGGACGAAAATCCATCTATCTTTTAATCAAAATCTCTCTTTAAAATAGATCATCTCTTTGGTGTGTAATATCCAAAGAAATCATGTTCATCTTATGGTGTGTAATATCCTTAAGGTGTTCAGCTTGGTTTGCAGAAGACTTTCACATCTTTTGTAGACTTTCCTCTCAAACTTCTTCCACCATTTCCCCCCCTCAAACCATCCATATGCATATGCTTAACTTTCAAAGTCAAGGTCTTGGCAAAATCATATTATTTCAAAGTCAAGCCAGCTGGACAGATAAGGTTAGTCTGGGATCGAGCACGAAGCTCGATCTGGCTCTCGATCTTCATCTTGGATCGGATGGCTCTAGTCGATCTCTGAGTCGATCTTGTGCTGATCGGGTTGAAAGCTCGATCCGGTCCTCGACCTGCATGGCGTCATTTACGTCTACTTCAGATCGATCTCCACACTCGATCTTGGTCTCGATCCATTTTCATGCATCGACTTGGTTACTCGATCTTCTGGTCGATCTCGTCTGGATCGACCTGCCGTGCTTGATCTGCCACTCGATCTCGACTCCTTAGCAAGCACTCCTGAGTTCTCCAAGTGTCCATGACTTTGCTCACGAGACTTAGCACGTCCACGAATCCTCCAACGCTCCAAAGTAGTCGAAAACAACCTGAATGTGATGCATAATGCAAGAAACATGCAAATGCTGGTGCAAAAGTGCTCTAGGACCTAAAATGATGCAAACTAGCCTAATGTACAAGGTAAATGCATGAGAAACTATCTTATATGTATGCAAAACACACGAAATATGCACCAATATCAACTCCCCCAAACTTGGCTTTTGCTTGCCCTCAAGCAAACAAAATTCAAGAACGAATCATTTCAATAGTCCTAGTTATTAATTCTAAAATGCAATGCACACACTTATACTCCAAAGAACTTAGCCGTACTCATCACACAATGAATTTCAAATCATGACTCTCCTATTCCAAACAATCAAAGAACCTTATCCTTTAACATTCATTAATGATCAAACCATGAATCAAACTTATGCACTTTAAAGCAGAACACATTTGGCTAAGGGCAAAGGCTATAAGCATAGAATGATCTCATTTAAAAGGGTTTTATAATGCAAAGGGTTTCTCTCAAGAAGGGTATGAACTTTATGCATAATGCTAAAGGTAAAGGCAATTGATGCATACATAACTACACTCTCATCTACCCATGTACACTAACAATGATCCTAAAACCTCTCTCAAATTTTTTTTTTCTTTTTAGCTCACTCACCCTCCTAAATACTACCCTTATCACCAAAGCAATTCGCTTAGCATAAACCCAAGTTAAAACAGAAAATATCCTTACTCTTTTAGGCTAGTGGAAAGGCTGAAAACATTTCTTTAGCTCTTTACTTTTCTTATTGATAGCTCTCTACTTATTATAGAACTTTTTCTTTTTCTTTTCTTTTTATTTGGCACTTAGGCTCTTTTCTTTTTTTTTTTTTTTTTTTTTTTACTTGAGAGCTATCTTCTGAAATACACTTAGAGCTTTTTATTTTGAAAACATTGCCTTCCACTTAAAACCTTTTCAAACACTTCAAACACCATATTCTTTTGAAACCGCAAACAAATAAGCAAAACAAACAACCCCAATGAACCCCGAACCTAATCTTAAGCCTAAAACCAGCTTCAAAATGCAAAGCTAGCAATCAAATGAGAGCCTAATCATGTCCCCTAGACCTAACACTTTATGCTAAGTTCAAACCGAAAAGAGGCCTCACAATGATGTCACACAAGAACATTTGGCTTGAAAGAAAGGTAAGGGTTATGGTGGGAGTTCTACTTAGGCTCACAAAAGAGTGGTGAAAGGAGGAAGAGAGCCTAAATATGTATAAGATCCATGTGTTCATTTTCAAATGCATAAGTATGATAATTAAAATTTAGATTCAGGTTTTCACATATTAGCACAAGGTTCAGTTCATGAATGTTCAAGTCAAGCCACGAAAATCAAAACACATGATCCAAGTATGGTTAGAACTTACTTTCTAAGAGTGTGCAATGCATCAAAGAACTACTAACTAGGGCCTTGAAACAATTCATGAGCTTAAAACACCTTTTAAAGAAAACTTCGACCCCTTATGCAAATGTAAACAACCTAGATGCTTGAAAATTCTAGACTGAATCCTAAAATATTTAACAAAGTGAATGCAACTACATGAATTTTTTTTGAAAATTTTAAACATTTTACCAATTTTTTTGTTCTTTTCTATGCCTTAGGATGTATGCAAGACTCAAAGATGATAACAGAAAATAAGAAGAAAGAAAACACATTAAACACACCACATACTCCTCCAAACTTGAATGACTCCGTCTCGGTGGCAAACAAATTCAAAGGAGTTCAAACACAAGCAAAGAAAACTAAGAGAACATGCGCGGTATATACAAAGGGTGGTTGTTGGTACCTTGGAGCTAAATTCGGCTGGAACTTGAGGATGTTCCAGCAGAACTGCTCTTGCCAGAGGAGCGTCGTGCTATGTCTTTGCCTTTATCCGCGGTCGGGAAACCATGGACGGAATGACGTGCTTGTTGCTTGCTGCCTTGTGGCTCACAGATGACAATGCCGCCAGTCGATCTCCTCCTCTTCTCGGGCTGGTCGGCCTCTACACTCATGGACTCCTTAGACTACGCGGATGAGCTCCCTTGAAGCGCCTTGACTTTCTTGGCAAGCTTTTTGATCATCTTCACTTGCCACTTAGTTATCTTTCGCTGCACCTCCACCACCGAAGCAAGAAACTTCTCCGCCTTGGTCCGTGGCTCAAAGTCCATCCTGGGAAGCTCAAAGTTGGCTGGCATTGCGCCATCTGAGGGTGGTGACTCTGACTGCTCACGTGCGGACTGAATAGGTATTTTGGTTGCACCAAGTGGGGCGTAGCACTCTTCGTGGGTTGGGCAAAACTCGATTGTACCGATGCTATCCAAGTGTGTCTCATCAACGTTGGGTAAGATGCACACGCTCTTCTTCTTTTCGCCATTGTAGAACAGATAAGCAAAGAATCCTGGAGCTGGCGTAGGTCCCAAGCTATATGTATTGCGCATGTAGGTCTCGTCCATGAATGCTCTATCCGCGCAAGGCTTGAAGCGTTGAAAGGGTACGTCGGGTTGGATATAGAGTGGCGTGAGGAAACCTCCAATGAATGCTGAATTCGCCTTGCACCTCAGAGCGTATGCCTTGTATTTCACCAAGGAGGATGCTAGAGTACACCTGTAGTTAACATCATTCCCAAGGTCATCTTGCAGCGGATCGTGGTTCTCTTCTTCGCTGCTGCATAGTATCCTTTAGATCCCTTGGAAAAGGAAGCACAACTCGGTCTTTGTCACTGTAGGAGACATGGACCGCCCACTAAAAGTGTTTGCTAGCAGCTTGAGAGTATACCTCAGGATGGGATTCCTCACTTTCTTGATCTTGGCCGTGTTTGGCTTGTAGTCTTCATCACAAAGCACGTCCCATATGATGCTGGCGTTCTTGAGAGGGCGAAACTCCACTTGCTTAGCCGCGGCGTTGCGTCCATAAGCTTGGCAAAGCTCTTCAATGGAAAGATGATAAGCTCGCCTCTTGACCTTGAAGGTGAGACGTCATTGTGAGGGAGTAGAGAGGCTCGGATTCTCATAGGAAAATGCCAAGGTAGAGAGGAAATCCAAGGTGACTTGCGAATATGCTGGGCAATCCATCCTTGAAAGGCATGCAAGCCCCATGTTTTGGAGAAGAGAGTCAAAATCTTCTAGAAGACCCATTCTTGCCAACAAGTCTCTACTCGCAAACTTGGTAGGCTCAAAGCGCAGCCTCTCTAACCTTTTCTTTGCTGACTTTTCCTCCTTAGTCCAACGGATCCTCTCGTGAACTTGCTGAGGCTATTGCTCTTGAACTTGTTGAGCTCCTTCCTCTTGAACCACTTGTTGCTCTTCTTCTCTTTGTGTATCCTCTTCTCTGGTTCTCTTAGGTGCCATTGGTGCCTGAAAGGTGATTCTCGGAAGAGAGAGTTAGAGAAGGCGGCGAATACAAAGAAAACACAAGGAAGAGAGAGAGATTTGCAACTAATACCCTAGATTTTTGGGAGATTTATAAAAATTGTAACTAGATAAAAGAAAAGAAGATCTAGGGATGAGATTAAATCTAGATAATTTCCTGAATTCTAGCTACTTTAAAAAAAATTGTTAAAATCTCTAGCAACTTAAATCAACCATGCGATTATTAAAGGATTTTTGAAAAGATTTTAATTAAAAATCTGAAAATACCTTTGCAGGATTAAAAACAGAAGCTAATGACCTTTAGGAAAAGAAAAATAGCACTCTCTCTCTATTTAGAATTCGCAAAAACAGAAATGAGAGAGTGTGAAGTTGTTGAGAACATAAAGGCCAAGAAAATCTAAATCCATGGGCAAGGAAAGTGGTTTTCTGACAAAAGGCGTGGTCAAGGCACATCTTTCTTGGTCAAAGATGCTTGCCTTGACCACCATTCAAAATCAAAAAGAGAGGGAAAAGAATAATGGAGGGAAAAAATTTTGGTTAGCTCGGCACGAGATCGAGTCCTTTCAGTCGATCTAGGACTCGATCTCATGCCCATGTTGGCTGGATCGAGAGGTTTGATCGATCAGTGACTCGATTGGATTAGAATCGAGTCTTAGGTCGATTATACTCTCTCGTTCCTTGACTTTCGGTCAACAAGGCTGTACTCCTTGGATCGATTTCCTTGATCGATTCGGGGGTCGATCTAGCTGAGATCGAATGGCAGATCGTGTAGACTACTCGATCTATTTTCAAGGAAAGAGTAACTCGGTCGATCTACACCCTGTTCGCTTTTCAAGCTGAACGCATTGACGGCTTATCCTCTCATGATCGACCGTTCCACTTGATTTGTCTACTCGATCTCGTCTAGATCAACTAACTCCTCTCGATTCACTAGCTCGATCTAGCATAGATCGAGCCACGATGAGTCGATCTAGCACTCGATCTCTAGCCTATATTCGCCCCTTCTTACTCCTTTTGGATCTAAGATCATGGCCTGCAATCCCTTATACCTTATCCTACACAATCAGAAGATAAAAACATAAAACTGAAAGAGAAATAAAGCAAAAATATTTACAAGATAGACATGGGAATGCCTCCCAAGTGTGCTTTCTTTAACGTCTTTAGCTAGACTTTACTTGGTTTAGGCAGATGGTGGGTCTTGTAGAAGCATTGAAGTGCTCCCCTTGTTGAATGCACTGGCCATGTATGGCTTCACTCTATGTCTGTTGACAGTGAATGCATTCCCACTCTTGCCAACCAACGTAACGGCTCCATAGGGCAATACCTCCTTGATCTCAAACGGTCCGCACCACCTTGACTTCAGCTTTCCTGGAAAGAGCTTCAACCTCGAGTTGTAGAGCAATACCAAACTGCCTTCCTTAAGCTCTTTGTGAACCAGATTCTTGTCATGAGCCGCCTTAGTACGCTCCTTGTAGATCCTAGCACTTTTGTACGCGTCCAGCCTTAGCTCATCAAGTTCATGTAGCTGGATCAAGCACTTCTCCTGAGCTGTCTTTAGATCAAAGTTCAGCCGCTTCACTGCCCACAATGCTCTATGTTCCAGCTCAACGGGGAGGTGACATCCTTTGCCGTAGAGAAGAGTGAAAGGAGTAGTAACAATGGGCGTTTTGAAAGCGGTCCGGTAAGCCCACAAAGCATCGTCTAGCTTAGCTGCCCAATCCTTCTGAGTAGTACCAACTGTCCACTCGAGTATAGCCTTGATCTGCCGGTTAGAGACCTCTACTTGCCCAGTCGTTTGAGGATGGTAAGGTGTAGCTACCTTGTGCTTCACGCCGTACTTCCGTAGAAGGTTTTCAAACACTTTGTTGATGAAATGGCTGCCACCGTCGCTGATCACAACCTTAGGGACTCCAAACCGCGGGAATATGATGGTCTTGAAGAGCTTGATTACCACCTTAGCGTCGTTTGTAGGGGAAGTTATGGCCTCAACCCATTTAGATACCTAATCCACCGCCACCAAGATGTACTTATTGCCATAAGAAGATGAGAATGGACCCATAAAATCTATCCCCCATGCGTCAAAGACATCAACTTCAAAGATAGGAACCTGAGGCATCTCGTTTCTCTTGGTGATGTTTCCTGCTCTTTGACACGCTTCACAACTCTTAACAAACTTGTGAGCATCCTTGAAGAATAATGGCACCAAAAACCGGCTTGTAACACCTTTGTAGTGGTTTTGAAAGAAGCAAAGTGTCCTCCGTAAGAAGATCCATGGCAATGAAGTAGGATGTCCTGAGCTTCATCCTTTGAGACGCATCTTCTGTACAAGCTATCAACCCCCCTCTTGTATAAGTAGGGCTCGTCCCAAGAGTAGTAGGCAACATCTCTCATAAACTTCTTCTTGTGGTAATAATCAAGGTGAGTTGGCTCTTCTCCACATGCCAAGAAGTTTACAATGTCAGCGTACCAAGGCAAGTCTTCTTCTTTGAAACTCAGAACTTCTTCAAACTGCCCTTCTTGCCTTCTTGTCCTTGATTTCCATGTCGAATTCTTGAAGCAAAAGGATCCATCTTAAGAGTCTCGGTTTAGTGTCTTTCTTGGAATAGATGTACCTCAGAGCCGCGTGATCTGTGTAGACGATGGCCTTGGAGACTACGAGGTATGACCTGAACTTCTCAAATGCAAATACAACTGCGAGTAACTCCTTCTCAGTTGTAGTGTATCTGGCTTGCATGTCATCCAAGGTACATGAAGCATAGTAAATCACATGCAGCCGCTTGTCTTTCCTCTGACCAAGAACAGCTCCCACGGCGTAGTCGCTCGCGTCACATATTATCTCGAACGGCAGAGTCCAGTCCAGTGCTGGCACTATAGGCGCGGATACTAGGGCTTCCTTGATGGTCACGAAAGCATGAAGGCAATCCTCATCGAACACAAAGTCAGCTTCCTTGCCCAACAGTCTTGTGAGAGGGCGTGCAATCTTGGAAAAATCTTTGATGAAGCGCCTGTAGAAGCCAGCATGGCCTAGGAAACTCCTCACCCCTTTGACATTAACCGGCGGCTCAAGACTCATCATGACCTCAACTTTGGCTTTATCAACCTCTATGCCTTTCTCTGATATCTTGTGGCCAAGCACGATCCCATCCTTCACCAAGAAGTGACACTTCTCCCCGTTAAGCACAAGATTCGTCTCTTCACAACGCTTTAGTACCTTGCAAAGATTCAACAAACATGCAAAAAAAGACGCACCATATACAGAGAAGTTATCCATAAACACTTACACCATCTCTTCTATTAGATCAGAGAAGATCGACATCATACACCGCTGAAACGTAGCCGGTGCGTTACACAACCCGAATGGCATCCTTCGATACGCGAAGGTGCCATAAGGGCATGTAAAGGTCGTCTTCTCTTGATCGTTTGGATGGATTGGTATTTGAAAGAAACCATTATATCCATCGAGAAAGCAATAGTAAGGATGATTAGCAAGCCTCTCTAGCATTTGATCAATAAAAGGTAAAGGAAAATGATCCTTTCTAGTAGCAAGATTAAGCTTCATATAGTATATACACATACGGTGTCCTGTAATAGTCCTAGTAGGTATAAGCTCCTCTTTATCATTCTTAATTACCGTGATCCCTCCCATCTTAGGCACCACGTGTACAGGGGAAACCCACGTGCTGTCACTTATGGGATAGATCACGTCAGCCTCTAAGAGCTTAAGAATCTCTTTCTTAACAACCTCCTTTAAATTAGGATTCAAACACCTTTGATGCTCTATAGAAGAGGCGTTCTCATTATCCAAGTGAATCCTATGAGTGGAAAGCATTGGTGAAAGGCTCTTGATGTCACTTAGAGAGTACCTAATGGCCTTCCTATACTTTCTCAGCTCATTTAGGAGCGAGTGCAACTCATCATCACTTAAGTTCTCATTCACAATCACAGGATAGGTTTTATTAAGCCCTAAGAAAGCATACCTTAGCCCTTTTGGGAGCTCCTTCCTTGGGGCTAGCAGCTCGCTCTAGTCCTCCTCGTGGCTCTTGTTTACGTTCCCATCCTCAGTAGCCTCCTTAGAACCCGAAAATTAACCCAAAAGACTGCTTTCTTGAACCGTTGTCCCCTACGAGATCGAGTCTGCCGGTCGATCTTGTACTCGTTCTGGCCCGGATCGAGCAACTTCACTCGATTCTCCTACTTGATTTGATTAGGATGGAACAGGAGATCGAGTCTCCGTCTCGATCTCTGAACTGATCAATTGGCTTCGCTCGATCTTTCCATTGATTGTTTTGCTGGATCGACTGCTCTCAGGTCGATCACTTATTCGATTTGGTTGGGATCGAGTAGTGGATCGACTATCTGAGTCGTTCTCTGCTCTAGATTGAGAGATCTCCTCGATTCCTGATCGATCTCAAGGCAGCTGCCTTCATTTTCCATCACAACCTTCCTAGAATCGAGGAGATTAACGTACTCATGAGTCTTCCTACTCAGAAAACCAAACTCTCCTGGCTCCTTAGTCAATGCCAGCTTCAAGTGATCATCTTGTGCAAGCTCTTCTAGCAGTTCATCAGCCAAAGCATTCAACGTCTCTATGAATAAAGCTTGCCCTTCTATGGTGGGCTTATTCAGGACCACATTGATATCAAAATCCAGCTTTATATCCTTGTCCAAGTACAGAGCTATCTTCCCGTTCTTGACGTCAATGATTGCTCTGGCGGTTGCAAGGAATGGCCTCCCGAGTATAAGCGGATCCTTTGGTTCTTCATCTCTTTCAAGCACGACGAAGTCTGTAGGCACGTTTACACCACTGACCCTCACTGGTAATTCCTCAAGCAAACCCACTGGTAACCTCACGCTCATGTCGGCTAGCACCAAGGAGATTCTACACTCCTTGAATTGTGTGAAACCTAGCTTATTTTCTATAGAATGGGGCATCAGATTTATACTAGCACCAAGATCGCATAAACAGCTCTGAAATGTCAAAGGAACGAGAGCACATGGTATGGTGAAACTTCCTGGATCTCCCAGCTTCTTGGGGACTATCTCCTTGTGTATAATGGCGCTACACTCTCCACTAAGCACCAGCACTTCCTTGCCTTCTTTATTCTTCTTTGCAAGCGTGTCTTTGAAATTTTTTTCACATTTAGGCATCATGGCAGGGCAATCCACGAGAGGTAGCTTGATCTCTACATCCCTTAGATGCTTCTCAAACAAGAGCCTATGCTTCTCTATAAGCTGTTTCTTGAAGCGACCGGGAAAAGGAAGCTTAGGAACATAAGGTGGAGGTATGTACTCATCCTTCTCCTCGGTTGCTTTCTCCGCTTGCTTCTTTACAGCTGCTTCTTTCCGTTTTGTTGGCCGCTCTATCCACACGTTGTGGAAGTTGATCTCATCAACAGCCGACGGCTTATCCTCCCCCTCTTGAACCACAATGTCCTCATTGTCCATAGGTGCAACCCTCGGTCGAAGCTCTTTCCCACTTCTTAGTGTGATAGCATTGGCGTATTCCTTGGGATTTTGCTCACACTTTCCCGGTAAACTGTTCTGACCACTTGTACTTGCTTTACCCTTCTCTAACTGCTTGATCTTGTTGTTTATAGTTGTTATCTGAGTAGAGACATCAGTGAGAGAGGAGTCTAAGCGGTTGTTCATCTCGGCGAACTTCTGGTTTGTTGAAGCTTGCCCTTGAAGCAACTGCTGAAACATGGCTTGTACAGGATCAACTTGTTGCGGTTGCATCTGTTGTTGAGGAACAAAGCCTGGAGGGTACATAGGAGTATAAGCTTTGTTTCATTGCTGCTGCTGCTGTCCCTGAAAGTTACCTTGTCGCTGACCTTGAAAACCACCACTAGGCTGAAAACCTTTGTTATAGGGCACAAACGGTTTAGCTTGTTGAGGAGGGTACACCTGATCCTTTGGGTTTTTAACGTTGGTGCTTCTATAAGAAAAGTTTTTGTTGCCTTGGTAGCCTTGAGAGTAACCTTGAGGTTTGTAGTTGTTTTAACAGGCTACCCAATTAGCTTCTTCTTCTTGGCATTGCTCTAGCTCATCCAAGACATCCGCAGCTTCTTCAACAAAATGTATATGCTTTTGGTTTGCAAGCATGAGCTTATCGATCTTCTCATGGAGAGACTTCATTTCCTTCTTGTTGGATTCAAGATCAACTCCTCTTGGAGCACGGTCGTAGTCCTCTGAATATTTTCCATCACTCAACGCCAGATTCTCAATGAGCTCCATACCTTCGTCTACTTCTTGGCCAATGAAGTTTCCTTTGCTTGGTGTGTCAAGTAGTAGTCTGATCTTTGGAAGTGCTCTGCGGTAGATAGTACTCAAGAGGGTCTCTTCGCTGAAACCAAGGTGAGGGCAGGCTATTGTATAATCCTTAAAGCGCTCCATAGCTTCATTGAAGGACTCGTTCTGTCGCTGAGTGAAACCACTGATCTTGCTTCTCAACCTTGTTGTCCGAGAGCTTGAGAAAAACTTGGATAGGAAAGCTTTCTTACAGTCAGCCCAAGAAGTGATAGTTCCTTGTGGAAGAGTCTTCTCCCAATGCCGTGCGTTGTCTCCTAAGGAAAAGGGGAACAAGCGCAGCTTGAAGCTGTCTTCCGAGATGCCATTTATCTTGAACATTCCACAAAGCTGCTCAAAGTTGTCTAGGTGTGCCAATGGGTCCTCCAAAGCTAACCCGTGAAATTTGTTGTTTTGCACCATCTGAACAATCCCTGGCTTGATCTCGAAATTATTGTTCTCCACTGGAGGAGGAGTGATCCCAAACCTATTATGGTGAGCATTGGGAGCATCTCCCGCTCCAATGATCCGTGGGGGTCTAGCTGCGTGGTGGGGGATTCCATTACCCCTTCCCACTGCCCCGTGAGCTGGAGGAGGTCCCTCTGGATGTTCTTGCTTAGCCATTGCTTCAAAATCCACTCAACCTTGCTGAACAATCTCCTCAAAGGCTCTAGCTTGCTCTATAACCCTTCTTGATCTTGCGTGGCCAAGTTGATGAATATTGTCCAAGGGTGTAAGTAAGTTGTTGTCACCCCTGGAACGCAGATTCATGTACCTGAAAGACAAAAGTTTGAGAGTAGAGAAATCAGTAACCAACTTAAGTTAAAGGCTTAGTCTTTACTAAACGTCAAATCTTAATGCTTTCTATCCCCTAAGATGGCAACGACGCCATTTGATAACAGGTTTTTGCAATGCAATGATGTATCAAAGCTCAAATGCAACACTGAGATGTAGAATAGCAAGCGAGTGAGTGTCAATCCAGTCCTAGGGGTAGCAAGTTCACTAAGAATGTAAAGGATGAGCAAAGCTAAGCGAGAATGATAAATGATTGGTAAAATCCCTAAAAACTAAACGCAAGTGTCAAATGCAAAGCAAAACAATTTTAAAATCCATAGAAGAGGGTTAACTACCACGAGGAACAAGCGGAATACTGAAAATGCAAAGCTACTAATTATTAAAAATCGACTAGTGGATCGACAACAGAATCGACCACTAGATCGAGCAACAACGATCAATCTCGTCTAAACAACCTAGAATGTAAAGCATAATGCAAGAAACATGCAAATGCTGGTGCAAAAGTGCTCTAGGACCTAAAATGATGCAAACTAGCCTAATGTGCAAGGTAAATGCATGAGAAACTATCTTATATGTATGCAAAACACACGAAATATGCAGCAATATCAGGACCTTGTGGACCTTACAAACCAAAACCAGCAGCATACTCATGTTCTTCATGCTTCAACATCTGATACCTGATTCTGCAAACCCCAAAATCTTTGACCTTGAACTTCTGTTGTAGTTGTATACACTTAAGAGCAAGTGCTTTGGGTACCTTCAAAAGAAATTCTAGACCAAAATAGAAAACAGTAACCAAAAACGAAAATAATGAAGCTTGATCAAGATCTCTACAGATCCTACTGAACAAAGCATTCCCCTAATGCCAATGGCGCCAAATTGATACATGAGTTTTGAGTCTCTTTCTCAATCACCCAAGCTTGTAGTAATCAGTTGTAGTCCAGCATATAGTTTTTATCAATCCAAAAGGGGAAGATTGAAGCAGTAGGAATGCAATAGAGTTCCTAATTCAAGCAGGAACATAGTTTAGTTATCTAACAACCTAAAGAATCAAAGCAACTTGAAGAAGACATTTAACAAGAGTAAGCCACAAGCAAAAGATCAAAACCAAGTAAAAACAGAGCAATATTAAGGCAAATTCGGGTTCAACCAAAAACAGAGGAAGGGCAAGACTTGAGACGGGATAATTGGTGCGAGGGAACTCTCAACTCAACCTATCATGCTTACAAACTCAAACAATGCTATTCTTTATGCATAGAATTCATTTATATGACTAATAAAATATCTTGGCACTAATCTCTTTACTAATCATCAAATCAAGAACTAATTCTCATTAGTGAAATGACAAACAGAAAGCATTAAGACAATTTTATCAATCCTATATTGCCAAATCACTCCCTAGACAGTCAATCTCTTAAGTTAGGACAAGCAATTCTCTTGCAAAGCAGTTCAGGCATTTCATCAACCACTTGGTGGGCATAAAATGAACCTAAGGTCCTAATCAACTTAGCTAAGGCTAATCAGGCATTAAACACAGCAATCAAGAAAGTAAATGGAAGAATTAACACTAAGCAATCATAGATCAAGTCTCAAATTCTCTAAACCTAACCCATCTCAAATCCCTAAGTCACTACTCACTAATCATTATCAAAACCATCAATCCAAAGAGAAAAAAATTGCTAATCATGATTAGGGAGATTGAACAAGAAGATAAATGCAAACTTGTATTGAAATGGAACAAATATTCAAACTACAAGATTAAGGCAAAAACAAAAGAAGAAACAACTGTTGGGTAACAGCTTGATCCCAAAAATTAGGGATTTTTCAGTATTTATAAGAGTTTAAGCGGAGTGGCAAAATTGTAAATAAAAAGAAGTTCGGACTGGTTTCTATCGGTCAAAAGTGACCGATACAGATGACCGATGGAGCATTTGCTTGATTCCCATCAGTCACTCGTTGACCGATGTAGCTAATCGATGCAGGTTGAGCGGTTTGACGAAAATTGTGAAATCTTTTAAACGGCATATCAGAAAGACCTGAAACCAAGTCCTCCTGAAATTTAACTCACATGGCTAACACTTTCAGGAAGTGTGCGGAAGCTTAATCAAGACAGAGGCTATTCGTCCGAGCTGATCTTCAAGTCGGTCAAGATCAATGGTCAAAACTCTAAATGGACATGTGCTCACTTTATTCGCCGTAACTCTTCAACCACTGATGGGAATGACTCGAACAAAATACCAAACGAAAGTTACCTCACGGGGCTACATTGTTTATGAAGAACGCCGAGGCCAAATCGGAATTCAAACACCTCATCTGAGCTGATCTTCAGTCGATATGGTAACTCGCTTGCTTTACATCGGTCACAGGTGACTGATACAGATGACCGATGGAGCATTCGCTTGATTCCCATCGGTCACTCCTTGACCGATACGAACGACCGATAGAGTATTCTCTTGATTCCCATCGGTCACAGGTGACCGATGCAGATGACCGATGGGATTCACCAGTTTCTCTGTTGCTTTGTATTGGTCACCATTGACCGTTGTAATTCCAGAAGTGATCGATGTGGATTGAGCGGTTTCACTAAAACTTTTGTAACTTTCTAACCGCTTATGGTAACGAGCTTAAAACAACTCCAGAAGCAAGCTAACTCACAGGGCTACAACATTGATGAAGACTGTTGAAGCTGAATCGAGTTGGAGATGCTTTTCCGGACCCGGTTTTGTCAGGTGAAGTTTATGGCCGCTTCAACAAGGTGCACCTTCTTCTTGGCTCTTTTGATGTCTTGTGCTGCATTTGGTTAAGAATTATCACTTATTTTCTTCAAGACTTTGAATGGACCATCGATCCTTGCATGAGTTTGGACTTTATTTCAACTGGAAAGCGTTCTTTTCTCAACTGTACCCAAACAAGGTCTCCACTTCAAAGACTATCCTTTTCCTTCCTTTGGTTGCTTGCTTTTCATACTGCTTTGTCTTTGCTTCAATGTTGAGTTATGTTTTCTCATGAATCTACTTAACATGAACAACTTTCTTTTTTCTATCCATACTAACTCTTTCATTCAAAACAAAAGGATTAGATTCAATGGAGTTAGATGATTGAAACCATAGACAATCTGGAAAGGTGAATACTTGGTAGCAGAATAAACTGAATGATTATATGAAATCTCGAAATGAGGCAGGCAGTTTTCATAAGTTTTGAAGTTCTTTTTAATGATTGCATGCAAGAGAGTAGACAAAGTCATATTCACTACTTCAGTTTTCCATCAGTTTCATACATTTCATTAAGTTATTCAAACTCTAACAACATAGCATACATAATATAAATGAGAGCATACCTTCTTGACAAAGCACCAGCAACAACATTTTTCTTACCTTGTTTGTACTTGATGACATAAGGAAATGTCTCAATGAATTCTAGCCATCTGACATGATGTTTATTCAGCTTTTGTTGGCACTTCAGATGTTCAAATACTCATGATCGGTGTGAATTACGAAATCTTCTGGCCAAAGATAATTCTTCCATGTTTGCAAAGCGCGGACCAATGCATAGAGCTCATTATCGTATGTTGGATACTTCAAGGTGGCTCCTCCTAGTTTTTCACTGAAATAAGAAATGGGATTCTTCTCTTTCATGCGAATTTGGTGATATCCACGTTTAAGATCAGTTTTGGAGAACATGCTAGAACTATACAATTCATCTAGCATATCATCTAAGTGAGGTACATGATGGCGATACTTAACATTTATGTTGATGATGACTCATCAGTCAACAAATATTTTCCAACTTCCATCATTCTTTAGAACAAGTAACACTGGCACATCACAAGGCGCATGCTCTCTCTAACGTATCCATTCTCCATCATCTCGCTGACTTGTCTTTGCAACTGCTTGGTCTCCACTGGATTGGTTCTGTAGGCAGGATGGTTAGGTTGTAAAGCTCCATGTACAAAATCTACTTGATGCTCAATGCCTCGAATTGGAGGTGACCCACTAGGGTTTTATTCATAGAATACATCTCCAAAATCCTGCAAGGTCAATCAAGCTCATGAGAGCCTCTTTGTAAACAAGCAAAATCACAAGCTGTTTAGAGAAAAGAGCTCTCTTAACCTCACAATATCTCATAAAAGAAGTTTTAGTTTCTCATAGGTTTATTCTTACAAGTCTTTTTCTTAGATTTTCTCAAAATCTCTCTTTTTGGTGACTAGTGTTTGGGTCACTCAAACTCTTTTTCTCTTTCTTCTTGCACAAGTGTTTTTGATATTGATGTACCTCAGATGGTGTCAATGGAACTAGTGTGAACTTTTTTCCCGTACACTCGAAAGAATGCTTGTTTCTGAATCCATCATATGTAACCTTGTGGTAAAATTGCCATGATCTCCCCAAAAGTATATGACCAGCTTCCATAGGCAAAAACCATCACATATGATCTCATCTTTGTACTTTCCAAACGAAAAAGGAACTCTTACTTGCATTTCCATTGGCATTTCTTCATTGTCATTCAACCATTGAAGATTGTAGACCCAACTTCTAAACCATAGTCTGACTGGCAACATTTGTACAGCTTCCTCCATCAATGATAAGTCTGCAAACCTTCTCTTCAACAAGATAACTCATGTGCAACAGGTTATCTCTCTGTTCAGTCTCCTCAGACTTGGTGTGAACTCTCAATGATCTTCTAGTAACAAGCTAATCACCATTAGTTAGAAGTCTTTATGTTCTTCTGACGAGGGCAATGAATCAGATACCACTCATTATTCTTATCTAGTAACAATATCTCCATTGTCTAGAAGCAGCATGGTCCGTTGGTTAGAAAACTCATTGGCATAATGTCCCTTGCCATGACACTTGAAGCATTGAACATCACAGATCTTTCTTTTTGTAGCCTCAGTTTTCCCTTTGTTATCTTGACTGGTAGCGGATGTCTTAGCAACAAACCTTGGCTTTGAGGCTGTCTTTTCTTTACTGGAGTAATGATATATCATGGTTTTTACTGGTTTTTGACCCTGATATAAGTCTTTTTATAGAGTCTTTTCGGTATTTTTCGAGTCCTTTAGAGTCTTTGCAGGTCTAGGTACATTTGGAGCATAACTGTGAGTTTTGGAGCCTTTTAGAGCTATGTTCAAGCTGATGCTGAAAAGACCAAGTCAGAGAGCATTCTGAAGCAGGGTGTCGATCGACACCAGCCACTTGGTTGCGAAGAGAGGCGTTAAAAACTTTTTTGAAGAATTGCAACTTGGCCCAGAAGTTTCCCACTATTTGCAAACTTGCCCCAGCAATGTTTAAAGTTGTATTTAGGTTTTGAAAGCCATTGTTGATAGGGCTCAGGTTTTACCCAAATAAAAACTACTGCAAGTGCACATCAAAGCAGTTGTAGTATAAGGGGTATCGAATCCCAAAGGAGTATGAAAACTACACTATCGATTGTATGTTCAGATTAAGCTAAGCAGTTGATATATCATGGTTTTTGCTCGTTTTTGACCATGATATAAGTCTTGTTTATAGAGTCTTTATGGTATTTTTGGAGTCCTATAGGGTCTTTGCAGGTCTAGGTACGTTTGGAGCATAACTGTGGATTTTGGAGCCTTTTGGAGCTATGTTGAAGCTGATGCTGAAAAGACCAAGTCGGAAGGCGTTAAGGAGCAGGGTGTCGATTGACACCCACCACTTGGTGTCGATCGACACCGGTCGTGGTCGCGAAGAAGTGTAAAAACTAATTGGAAGAAATTGCAACTTGGCCCAGAAGTTTCCCACTATTTGCACTTTTGCCCCAGTTCGTGTTTAGACTTGTATTTAGGTTTTCTAAGCCATTGTTAGGCGATTATCTCGTTATTCATTGAGACTTAGAGAGAGATTAGATTGAGAGCTTTTGGGGAGACAAATTCATACTCTGTAGAGAAGAATTTCGAACCCCTTCATCTTTTACTCTATTTTCTTAATGCAATTTTATTCAGCCATGATTTTTGTTTCACTTGCTATGTCTGAGTAATCTGCTTGTTAGGTTTTGGGTTATTCAAAGGTTGATAATGAAATGTTAGAACTACAAAACAGGAAGGATAAATCAATTAGTTCTTCATCTGGATTGCTTTAACACTGGTTTTAAGAGTGATCACTTAGAAATCAGATCTTAGGTTGTTTAATAGATGTGGAAACATTGTTAATCACCAGAACTATCTTAGATGAGCGAAATAATTAATTGCAAAGGATTTTGGATTAGTGATTTTGTAAACATATCGAACCTGATCTTTAATGCATGTTTAGGTTGTTAGAATTTGCAAAGGAATTTGGGATTCTAGAATCTGATCATAGTTAATCTCTGCGACGGAAGTCGATTGGTTTTACATTTGTGTTTTCGAGTTCTAGAACGGTTTAATAAATATTCCTTTCAGTCCGTAGTCTGTGATTTATGTCAACCTTCGAATTTCCCATTGCCTAACGTCTTGTCTCTATTGATTTTAAGAACCTACAATCCGCCCCTGATTTCATTGTCTTCGTTGCTATTTTCGTTTTATTTATTATTGACTGCTTAACTTTATTTGAATCTAAAATCTGTTGAGTAGTAGCCTTAAGTCCTTGTGGATTCGATCCCTAAGTACTACAGTGATCTCTTAATTTGAGAGAGTAGCTCTAAGGGTTAATTTGAGCATATCAAATTTTGGCGCCGTTGCCGGGGAGTTAGATATTACTTTCAGATTTTTAGTTTTAGAATTTTTACTAAGCTTTTATTTTCTGTTTACTAACATCCTTCACTTCTCTGTTGTCTGTTTCAGGTGCATGCATAATCGCAATACCAGGAGCAACAAAGACAAAGAATTGTGACTTTAGGCATCGACCAACTCGGCAAGCTAGAGAGAACCATCAGGAAAGCCAAAAAGCAGACTAAAATGGTTGGACCACTTGTTTTGAGGACAGATGTTGAGGGTCATTTAGTTGACAGAGAAGGGAACAAAAGGAATGAGGATGGGCAGAGGATAGATGATAATGGCGTTGTGATTGAAGAGCAGAACGTCCAACAACAAGCTGCTGGAGATGCTGCTGGGCGTCATCCACAGAGGACTCTGGGAGATTACAACAGGCCTGATCAGTTTTATGCAAATAGAGCTGCAATCGGCCCACCTGCTTTTCAGAGGAATGACTTTGAGCTGAAACCCAGTTACTATCAGCTTGTAGGTCAGCATTGATACAAGGGTTTGGCACTCTTGTTGTCAATCACCCATTGTACTAGTCAGTTGTAGTATGGGTTTTAATGTCAATCCAATTGGGATTAGTTGAAAACATAAGAGCTAAGAGTGAAATCTCTAAGTCAAGCAAGCAGGAAAAGGTTTTTGTTGCCTAGGCAACTGTTCTAACAACCTAGTGTGATCAATCAACAAAGAAAGTGAAAACAAAACCAAACTAAGCAGATTTAAGCAAGAAAAACAGAGCAAAACAAAGCAAATCCGAGATTCAAATAAGAGAAAGGCAAGTTCCTAGATGTGGCTATTGACTTTGGAGAATTTCAGACACTAACTAACGCTGTTTCAAACTACATTGATCAAACAAGTAAGCAAGCAATGGTGATTCCTAGACATAGAGTTCACAATCAAGCAAGCTAGATCCAATCTCTTGGCAAATAGCCCTATGCTAAAATCTTAACAAGAACTAACTCTCATTAGTGCTAAAACATCAAGCAAGCAATAGTAAACAACTCTATTCAAGTAAAAATGCTCCTCAAACAGTCAATCTCTTGAGCCAAGGCCAGCAAATCCTCTATTAAACAAGATCAGCATTTCATCAAACACTTGGTGGGCATAAGAGAAAGCTAACAACCTAGATAAGTTTGATCAAGACTAATCTAGCATGAATAACAGATTAATAGAGAGGAACCCATAAACTGAAGCACTTAACAACCCCAAATCAAGTCTTAAATTCCCTTAAACTACCACATCTAGAAACTCTAAAGAAACTACTCACTCATACTCATGTTTAACACCAAATCAAAAAGGGAAAGGATGTTAATCATGATTAGAAGAGAGAATAATGAAAGATTAAAGGCAAATACTCAAATATATTAAACAAAGCAAAGGATTCGTCTTACAAACTTAAAGCAAATGTTTAAGAATAATAAAGAGGCTATATATAACTTAGGGAAGGAAGCCCTAGAGTAATGGTAAAAGAGTAATTAAAACTGGTTCGCCTGGGTCACTATCAGTCAGTTACATCGGTCTTCAGTGATCGATATGGATCCTCATCGGTCCGGAGTGATCGACACATATGACAGAAATCAACTCGTTGTGTTTGTGTCGGTCACCCTTGACCGATACTGGTGATCGATACTGCTCCGTATCAGTCATCCTTGACTGATGTTCACCGTGCTCTGACCGAAAACTTCTACAGAGATTGTCTGCTTTGATCCTTTTTGCTCCCTTTTGCCCAGCTAGCATCCTGGATCATCCCCAAAACTGCTTCAAGCTCCTTTTAGCTCCAAAATCACCTAAAACATCCAAAATGCAAAGAAAATGCAAACTATACTCTAAATGCAACCTAAGTCTAAAAGGAGAAGAAAATGGGACAAAAGCTAAGGGAAAACATGCAATAGAGGACCAAAATATGTACTAATTGCAGTCCTAAATGGTGTAAATACAAGGGATATCAACACCCCTACACTTGCCTTTTGCTTGTCCTCAAGCAAATAAGAACAAAAGGGAGAGTGAGGTTTGAAGGTCGGCATTCAGATTCTAAAAATGCAAAGGTAAAGAGATGGTTTCAATGCTTAAGTGCCTAGTTGTAGGATGCAAATATAATCAGCTTTACTTTAAAGAACCTAGCCATGCTCATCATGTTTCAAAATGATCTCAAATCTCAACCTAGGCAAATGCTCAAATCAACCAACTCTTTAACATTCAATTAAGTTCAGAACATGAATCATGCTTATGCAAATAAAGTGAAGACATTTGATTGAAAAGGGGTAAGGTTATGAGATAAGAATGATCTCAGTTAAGCACAGGGTTCTAAAAAACCATAAGGGATCACTCAATGAAATGACTTCATCTTAGGCAAAATGCTAAAGATAAAAGCATACTTATGCATGCAAATCAAAGCTCCCTTCTACCCAAAGATGAATCCTAAATTCTTCTAATCCCCAAATGTGAACCCTTTAAGTCTACCCTTTCCTAAACTCTACCATTTACCCTTCTTCAATGCTGGGGAAACTTCTTCTTTTTGCTTGTGTGGTTGATTCTTTTTGGTTGGGACATGCTCTCATTTGTTGTATTGGCACCTTCATCACCTTTGGTGGATTGCTCCTGGTCTGATTTTTCTTCTTTGGACCCTTTCTGAGCTTTGTTGCTGGCGCCATTCTACTTAGTACTTAGAGCTTTTCTTCCCTTTACTTAACCACAATTCTAGACTGTTTCCCCTTTTCTACCATTTCAGATCCTTTCCTTTTCTTTCAAAACATATAAACATGAAGTTCAAACCACTTATACTACCCTTTTTAAACCCCAAAACTCCTATCATAGAATCAAGCTCAAGAAGCAAGCTGATATCTATAAGAGAGCTAATCATTGCCAGCCTTATTCCTAACACTTTTTGCCGAGACAAAATCGAAAATGCAATGCAAAGGCCTCACAGCTCTCACAATAGTGTTGAGGCTCAAAAGGAGGTTTTGGTTAAGGGTGGGGATGTAACTGTTCCATAAGTATGAGGATCAGCTATTTGGATCAACAAGAGTGGTAGAAAGAAGAAAGATGATCCAAATATGTATATGGTAGCCATGAATTCACTTTTAAATGCATAAGACATGATAACTAAAAGTCCAAATTAAAGTTCAAGTTGATAGAGTTGATTTTCAGAGAACAAATGCTTTCAGAATGAGATGAGAAGACCAAATTTAGCAATCTAAGCATGGTTCAGCCTTAACTTCTAGCAATCATATGATGCATCAAACAGCTAAGCACTTAAAAATTGAAATCATCTCTAAACACAAAGCACTTTACAAGGAAAATTCATCATAATGCCCTATGCAAATGCAATGCAACCTATATGTCAACACTCGACTCAATCTTAAAAGAATGAAATGCAACTACATGCTTTGTTTTTGGTTAGCAAAAATGCAATTTTTTTCAAATTTTTCGATTTTTTGTGTTTTTCTATGCCTTACATGAATGCATGGTATGCATGAGACTCAAAATACAGGAAAAGGAAAAACTAAGAAAAGAAAACATAAAGTCAAACCCCAAATCTCTCCCCACACTTAAATTACACAGTCCCTTGTGTAATGAAAGCAATGGAAGAGAGAAGCAACAAAATATATTACAGAAATAAAAAGATGCAATGGTATAAAACAATGGAAAGGATGTGGTACTTGGTTTAATGGTACGAGTGGTGGGATGATCCTGAGGTTTGAGGAGACTTGCTAGCTCTCCTCTTCCATCTCTCATAAACTTGAGTGGAATGCTCTGCTTCTTGAGGTGGTTGAACCCAGCTTGACCATAGTTACTCAGCTTGTGAAGAAGTCCCTTGTGTGCCCCATTGCCATGTCTCCTGAACTTCAGAGGGGTTGGGGTTTGGCGCCTTCCAAGCTGATGGAACATGGGCTCTTGGCTCATAGGATGAGGCCTTTGGTTGTGCCCATGTACCCCATTGGTCACTTGGTTGTGCATGGAATGAGTATCTTCCATGGGGGTTCCATACAGCTTCGTCCTCTTCAGTTGGCTCAGCTTGGTGAAGTTGCTCTTCTTGGTGAGATTTGAGCTCATGGGTGTGGCTGTGGTGGGAAGTTTTTGCTAATGTAGCCTTGTTCTTCCTGAACTTCCCTTTCACCATCTTCATAAGCCCTTTGATGGCTTTGTCTTGCCACTTGCACCACTTCTGGAGTGTGTTGATGTGCTCATGAGCTGCTCTCAAAGAGCTTCCTTGGTTGGGTGCTTCATAGGGCTGGAAGTGGAACTGCTTTAAGCTGTAGCTCAACACTTCTTCTTCTTCAAGCTCATCTTCTTCATATGTTCCTCGGCCTTCAGCGCCAGCAGTAGCATTCCATTGGTGATCTTCTTCTTCTTCTCCTCCAATCTCTTTAGTGTGCTCTTCTTCTTCACTGTCTTCTTCTCCTTCTCCAGGAATAGGGCCGCCTGTGTAGAGCTCCTCCTCACTCAAGTTGAAGTTGATGTTTGTCCTTGTGGTGAAGGATGTTAGCCTTGGGTTTGGGAGAAGGACTCTCACTTGCTCTGAGTGATTGTTGCGGAATTGGTAAACATACTTGCCCTGAACACTCTTCTCAAGAAAATGACTTCTCTTCAGAAACTCCATATCTATCCAGATAGGATCTAGAGCATCTTCAGCATGCTCCTCAAGGTTCACATCACAAGCTGTGAGAATAGCTGTCACAACTCCTCTAATGTGCAGCTGTGGGTTCTTCTCCCTTCTTCCTTTGTTGATAACCCAGCTCTGGTATGTTTGCAGCTGCTCCATCAACAGTCTTACAAGGCATGGGAACTTGCTTGGTGGATCAACGGACACTGCTCTTCTGTTGGTGCCCGGACCGGTGTACAATCCATTGTAGAGGAAGTCTCTCTCCTTGCCAGTTAGGTGTGAGGTTTCCTTCCTTGCAAAGAATGTGTTTGCAAGCACCTTTTGTGCATATCTAACTGCAGGATGCTTCAAGTGTTGGTTTCTTGTAACTCCAGCTCTGAATTCCCCTACTCCAATTATCTCCCAAAACCTTGTGTACTGTGATTCATGGATTAAGAACTTCTTTCCTCTTTGAAAGTAGGTGCTTAGCCCCAGCGCTCTAGAGAGTTCTTGGAATGTGATTGTGAACCTCTGTTTTCCAAGCTTGAAGGAGATCCATCCATCATGGTCAGGGAGCTCACTCTTCTCATAATAAACCACCTTGAGGGTGGAGAGGAATTGATGAGTGAAGCGCTCATAGGATGGGAGAGGCTGTAATAGCTTTGTAAGCCCCATTTGTTCAAAGGTGCAGATGCAGTCTTCATAGATTCCCAGCTCCTTCATTGTGGAGGTGCATGGGTATCTTGTTGGCTTGAAGGTGCATCTACTGAATCCTTCCATGAGTTCCCTAGCATTGTACTTCATGGGTGAAACTTCTTCCTCAGCAGCTTTGCCCTTGCCTCTCTGCTTGGCGCTTTTATCTTCAGCTGGTCTCCTTCCAGCGGCCTTAGATAAAGTCTCAGCAGCTTTGCCCTTTTCTTTTTCTTGCCTTACTGTTTGTGATGTTGGTGCTTCCTGAGGTGCTTTTCCCTTTTTCCCAGCAGCTATGTTTGTTCTTCCCATGGTACCTTTAGAAGCAAAGCTTGAAAACAAGGTAAGTGAAAGAATAAAAGCTGAAGAACCAAATAGCTGAAAGCTTTTAATGGAAAAATTCTTTAAGCTAAGAAAAGTCTAACAAGTCCTAACAACAAGCTTAAACTTCTTCAAAGCAAGAGGAGATTAAAATCTAGCAACCTAATAAGCTAGGATGAGCAAAAGATAAACAGTTATGCATGACACTCTAGCAAAATGGTTCTTAGGCAAAATAGATGATGATCTTGCAAATGGATGAAGATAAACAAGCAATGAGATAAATAGACATTAAACAAAACTTCAACATCTAGCTTGATATTTCAAAACAAATTCAAATTGCAAAACCATAGCACAACAATTAAAACTAAACACTACTTGCTCTTAAAAACATCTACTAAGCGATTTTGAACATAAGCAAAGAGTAAGAGCAAAGAGAGATAGTTTAGGAAGCAGACCTTTAGTGGAGCCCTTGAACACTTAGAGAAAGCAATAAAAGACAAAGAGAACTAATAATTTCGTGCTTTAGGTGAGAAGAAGAGTGAGTTGAAGTGTGAAAAGAAGTGAAGAAAATTGTTGCTTAAATAGAGAGAAAAGAGAGGAAACCAAAGGAATCAAAGGTTGGTGAGGGAACATAAAGAATCAAAAGTGTGGGGGACAAAAACAAAAGTGATCAGAAGCTAAGAAAGGGGTCAGAAAGAATCCCATGTGAAAATTTAAACTCCCTTGGCTCTAAACCAAAGAGGCAAAAAATTTTGAAAGTTGAGGTACTTACCTCGGATGGAATATCGGTCACACATGACCGATATAACTGGCCGAAATGGCAGTATCGGTCATGAGTGATCGATATTAGAGACTGATGTGCTTTCTGGGATTAATATCGGTCATCAATGATCGACACACTTGACCGAAATTCATCCGATGTGATTATGTCGGTCATGAGTGATCGATACTGGTGACCGATATGTTTCCAAGAATCTCATCGATCACCACTGATCGATACACTGGACCGAAAATCACACGGTGAGTTTATGTCGATCAAGTTTGATCGATGTGAATGACCAAAATGTGTCCTCCTTTCAAATTTCTTTCCATATCGATCACAAGTGACCGACATGTTGACTGGTGTAGACTGACTCCACTGATATGGATCAAACATGATCGATACTGATGACCAAAAATCTGTGTATCGGTCTATCATGACCGATACAAATGATCAATATCAGCCAGAATACACCTGTTCTTTGTCCCCTTCAAAATTTCCCAAACACCAGTTCGAAATCCTGTTTTTATACACTAAAACAAAGCATAAAAGATAATCTAGAAAGCATAATATATACAAAAAAATACCATGGGACTACCTCCCAAGTGTGCTTGTTTAAAGTCACTAAGCTTGACTTTCATTACCTCTTTAGTTGAGGTGAGGAGAAGGAGTCTTGGAACTCCTTGGTGTCATCTTGCTTCTCTTGACCTTGGTGGTGACTCCATTCACCTTGATCTTGGCAAAAGGTGTAGTATTCCCCTCTTGCTGAAGCTTGAAGCAAAACTCTCCCTTCTTAGAGACACTTGGTTGCAAAACCACTTTTCCCTTGCTAGTAACCAGCTTAACAACATTCAGATTCTTGTAACCAACCACTTCAAGGACCTCCTTTTCAGTGGTGTCTTCAAACAACTTGACCAAGCAGCAGCCATCAAAACTCTCTCCTTGGTAGCCTTCAAACTCTGGCCAATTCTTTCCAAGCTGCTTCAGCTTCTTGATCTCCATTGAGAAGGCTTGCTCATTCTCCAGCTTATTCCCCTTGGAGTCAAACCTTAGGACCTTCATCCTGGTCAGTTTCAGCTCAATTGTGCATTCCTTGGCATCAAAAACTGCTCCAGCTGAGGCTAAGAAAGTTCTTCCTAAAATGATAGCATTCTTTATATGCCCTTCCACATCAAGCACTCGGAAATCAGTTGGAATGGTTACTCCTTCTATCATCATTGGTACATCCTTGAGACTCCCAAGTGGTTTCTTCACTGTCCCATCAGCAATAGTAAGGGACACATTACTCTCCTGAAGTTGAGTGTAGCCAAGAGCTTTAGCAGTGGAGGATGGGAGAAGGTTGATACTTGCTCCAAGGTCACAAAGACAGCTTTTGAAAGTCTGCCCCTTAAGCTCACATGGGAGAGTAAAACATCATGGATCTCCAAGTTTTTTTATAGAGAGCTCCTTAACCTCAGGTGTTCCAGCCTTCATCCTTAGCTTCTCAAGTTCTTCTTGGCCATTCAAACCTCTCAATTCCATCTGTGCAGCGTAGAGGGTTTCATATTTCTGAACTAGCTGTTCCTTGAACCTTCCTGGAAAAGGGATGGTTGGTTGATAGACAGGAAGAGTAGCTGTTTGAGGTTTCTCCTTATCATCAGCAGCTTCCACCAAGTAGTCCTTTGTGTTATCAACAACTTCATGTGGCGCCCACCACTCTTCATCATCTGAGTTTTCCCCATCTCCAAAGGGTCCTTCAGTTGAGAAGCTTTCTTCTTCTAGAACAATAGCATTGGAGAACTCCTTTGGGTTAGCTACTGGTTTTCCAGGAAATTAACCTTGTGGTTTGGGACCAGCTATGCCTTTGTTGTTATCCAGTGTTTTGACTCTTGCAGCCAATCCATCAAACTTGTTGGTGAGCTCTACATGCACTGAATCAATTTTGTTGTGGACCTCTGCAAACTTCTTGTTCATTTCCAAGGTTGTGGTGACTTGAGTGTTGATGATTTGTTGTATGAGGGTCTTGAGTTCAGTGTCTTCAGAGCTAGAGGAAGCTTTTCCTTAAGCTTGGGCATTGAATCCTGGAGGGTTGTAGGGCGCTCTAGGCTGATAGTTGTTGTTCCTCTGCTGAAAACCTTGATTATTGTAGGAAACAAAAGGTCTTTGGGCAGCTTGCTGTTGCTGTTGAGGGTAAACCTGATCTTGAGGGTTGGCAACATTGTTGCTCCTGTAGGACAAGTTGGGATTTTGTCTGTAGTTCCCATAGTTGTTGTAGCCACCTTGGTTTCCCAAATTGTTCATCTCCTCAACTTGGTGATAAACGTTTTCTAAGCTCGGTTATGATGCAGAGAGGTTATCCAACTCTAATGCAAGCAATGTTGTAGTATAGCAAGCAAGAGAGAGTCAATCCACTTCTAGGAGATAGAGAATGCACAGAGAATGCAAGGACTAAAGCAAATCTAAGCAAAATGAGACAGTTTATGATAAAATCTCTAAAAACTAGATGCAGCAACTTAAACAGAGTGAAACTTATTTTAAAAATACTAGAAAGTAAGAAACTACCACAAGAAACAAACAGATTAATTAAAGAAGAAAGCTTCGAATTATTAAAATTTGACTAGTGGATCGACCACGAGATCGACCACTAGATCGAGCAGTAACAATCGATCTCGTCTAAAATCGTAAGAACAGTAAAGCTAATGACCAGGATGCTATCAGATAACAAGCGAATGATGAGAATAGACGTAAAGATGCTAAAAGGAAGGGTCTAGGGTTGAGATTCATGGTTAGGGGCTTCAAAGGTTCGACCTTGGTTTTAAAAACTTTAGATCGACTCACTTGGTGAGGATCTCTAAGCCTTGAAAACAAAACAAGATCTATCCGTGGCTTTCGGTATAGATCACTCTTTCATCCTCTCCTCCAAAGCCATGGCTTTTGGTGGAAAGAAAGGTCGAAAGGCAAGGAAAACAGATTTCAAACGAATGGCTTAACTAATCCCCCAAACTTCCATGGCTTTTGGGAAGGGGTAACTAGTCTCTAAGGTGTGATCTTCCGAGGCTCCTGAATCCTGTCAAGGTAAGGAACCTCTCGGATCATGAAGCTCTTGGCGTGAGAGTCTTCAAGCTTTAAGATCTCAACACCTTAGAAGAGATAGCCTTTGAAAACGTTTTGAAAAACCCAAGATCGAAACCTTTTTAACCCCTTAATCTTCTCAACCCCGAACCCAAAGTAAACTACTCGCTACACATAGAGTAAATCAAGCAAAGCATACGAAACGAGACGATAAACATGAAAGGAAAACTAGATTAAACGATAATGATTCGAATACAAAAGCTTAAGAGAAAAACGAGTTTCAACAACGGCGTTCTTCACGAAAACGAGAGAGAAAACATAAGGAAAAAGATAAGGATCTAAAAAGTTATGGGAAAAAGGACGTCGCCGCCTTCCCAAAATGCCCAAACAAGCCAATGGTCCCCCCTTCGCTAGCAGCCAAAAACGGTTGAAAGGACAGAGATCGACTCCAAGATCGAGTGGTTCTCTCGATCATATCCGGACATCGTGTCTTCGGCTCGATCTGGATCTCGATCTTCATCGGCGAATCGAGTGTTGCATCCGATCTCGGTATCGATCTTCGGCTGGATCGAGTGGTGTACTCGATCTGTCTCTCGCTCTGCATGGCGTCATTTACGTCCGTACCGATTGATCGATTGCTTCACTCAATCTCCGTCTCGATCATTTTCCTTGGATCACCTAGTTAGCTCGATCTTCTGGTCGATCAACTCCTAGATCGACCGGCCATGCTCGATCTGCCACCCGATCTCTGGTCCTTAGCATATTTCCGAGCTCCCACGAACTGCTACATCAGCCTCAACACGTCCACGAACCTCCACGACTCCAAAGCAGCCAGAAACAACCTGAATGTGATGCAAAATGCAAGTAAAATGCGTATGCTGATGCAAGAATGCTCTAGGACCCTAAGTGATGCAATCTAACCTAAAACATGATACAAATGCATGAAAAGCTAACTAATGAGTATGCAAAATGTATGCAATATGCAATAACATCAACTCCCCCAAACTTACTTCTTGCTTGCCCTCAAGCAACAGAAAATAAGTAAGGAAGAGAGGTTTTAAGAAAAATGAGTGGGGTTTTAGACTTTTTGCAAAGGTGCCTTTCAAATGAATCAATCTCAATGTCCTAGTTAACAGTTCTAAAATGCTATGCTTACACTCATACTCCAAAGAACTTAGCCATACTCATCACACAAAGAAATTCAAATCATGAGTCTCCGATTCCTAACAATCAAAGAAACTCATCCTTTAACATTCATTAACATTCGAACCATGAATCAAACTTATGCACTTTAAAGCAAAACACATTTGGCTAAGGGTTAAGGTTATGAGCATAGAATGATCTCATTTGAAAAGGGTTTATAATCAGAACAAGGGTTTCTCTCAAAAATGGATGAACTTGTGCATAATGCTAAAGGTAAAGACAATTTATGCGTACATGATTAGATTCTCATCTACCCATGTAAACTATCAAATGATCCTATACCCCTCTCATTTAAGAAATTTTATCCTCACTCACCACTTAAGAGTCTACCCTTTTCTTTACAAACTAAACAATCCCCAATTCGAAACAAAGACATTTTTCAACTTTTTAGGCTAGTGAAAAGGTTTTGAAAAATACTTTTGCTCTTTAGAAATTTCTTATTAGTAGCTCTCTTATTATTATTTTTTTATTTTTTTTTTTATTTGGCACTTAGGCTCTTTTTTTATTTCTTTTTCTTTTCTTTTCTCTTTTTTTTTATTTAATTATGGGAGAGCTACCTCCTGAAATTAGAGCATACTTAAAACCTCATTTCTTTCCTTAAAACACAAAGCTCTTTGAAACCGAGAGTAAATAGACAAGATAGCAACCCCAATGATCCCTTAAACTTATCCTAAGCCTATACCTAGCTTCAAAATGCAAAGCTAGGAACAATATGAAAACCAAATCATGTCGCCTAAACCTAACACTTTATGCCAAGTTCAAACCGAAAGGAAGGCCTCACAAAGATGTCACACAAGAACATTTGGCTTCAAAGGAGGGTAAGGTTCAAGGAGGGAGTTCTACTTAGGCTCACAAAGAGTGGTAAAAAGGAAGAAGAGAGCCTAAATATTTTAAAACCATGTGTTCATTTTCAAATGCATAAGAATGATAATTAGAATTTCAAATTAAGGTTTTCACTTATTAGAATGAGTTTCAAATCATGAGAGTTCAATTCAAGCCACGAAAATCCTAACAAGTGATCTAAGCATGGTAAGAACTTACTTTCAAAGCATAGACAAAGCATAAGAAAACTACTAACTAGGGCATTGAAACAATTCATAAGTAAAAACACCTTTGTAAGAAATTCTAACCCCTTATGCAAAATGCAGACAACCTAGGTGATATGAGAAACTCTAGACTCAATCCTAACATGTTTTTTAAAAAAATGAATGCAACTACATGAATCTTTGAAAAAATTTTAAAAATTTTACCAATTTTTCATGACTAAAGACTCAAGGGTGCAAAAAGGAAAATAAGATCAAAGAACACAAGATTAAATCACACATATACTCCCCCAAACTTGCTTGACACCGTCCCGGTGGCAAACTCATCCGAAGGAGCATCAAAACACAATGCAAGAAACAAACATGAGCGGTTATATACAATGGAAGAAGGTTGTTACCTCTAGTCTAGGCTCGGCTGGAACTTGAGGATGTTCCAGAGGAGCTAGAGATCGTTGCTTTGCCTTTGTCAGCTGGTTCTTGGAGGGAGTGGCGCGCCGGCTGAATGGTGCTTCCTTGGTTCTCGCGGATGACAATACCGCCGGTGGAGAGCCTTCTCTTCTCGGGTTGTTGCACCTCTTGACTTGCAGCTTTCTTGGGCGAGCCTCCCTGAAGTGCTTTGACCTTCTTCCCCAGCTTCTTAAGCATCTTGCCTTGCCACTTGTTAATCTTCCTTTGCATCTCCACAACTGATGCTAGGAACTTCTCGGTTTTTGTCCTCGGCTCAAAGTCTAGCTTGGGAAGTGTGTAAGCCTCGGGCATCTCGTCTTCCGTGGCTGGAGACTCTGACCTTTCACGCGGGGCAATGGCTGAAGCAGGCGGTCCTCCTAAAGGGGCAAAGCATTCTTCCTCCATGGGCAAGAACTCGATGTTCCCAACACCAAGCAGCTCGGTTTCATCTTTGTTGGGCAGGATGCACACTCTCTTCTTGTAATCGTCATCAATGAAGAGGTAGGCATAGAACCCTTCTGCTGGTGTGCGTCCCAAGCTATCAGTATTCCTCATGTATGCTTCATCCATGAAAGCTCTGTTTGGGACGTGAGCAAAGTCATGAATGGGCACACCGGCTTGCACGAACAGAGGAGTGAGGAAACCGCCAATGTAATAGGAGGTTGCCTTGCACCGCAAGGCATAGGCCTTGTATTTCACCAAAGAAGCCGCGAGCACACAGCCGTAGTTCACTTCATCGCCGAGTTCATCCTCCATAGGCTCGTCGTTTGCATCCGGATCACACACCAAGTGCTTCACGCCTTGGAACAAGAAGCACAGCTCTGTCTTCGTGACCGTAGGGGCAACAGACCTTCCACTAAACGTGTTGGCAATCAGCTTCAGAGTATACCTCAGCACCGGGCTCCTTACTCGCTTGATCTTGGCGATGTTGGCTTTGTAGTCCTCATTGCTGATCAGGTCCCAAAACTCGTCGGCTTTCTTGAAGGCTGGGAACTCGACCTTGTATGCATCAGCGTTGAGACCGTAGGCTTGGCATAGCTCAGGGATGGAGAGTGTATAGGCTTGACGTCCAACTTTGAAGTAGAGGCGGCCTTGAGAAGGGACGGGTGCACTAGGATTCTCATGCCAGAACTCCAAGGTGGCAAGAAAGTCTATTGTCACTTCAGGAATGGTTGGGCAATCCATCCGTGACAGACATCTTAAACCAATGTTCTTGAGGAGTTGGTCGAAGTCCCCAAGAATCCCAAGCTTAGACAACAGCTCTCGATCAGCAAACTTGGTAGGCTCAAACCGGAGCCTCTCTAGCCGCTTCTTATCCCTCTTCTCATCCTTACTCCACCGGACCCTCTCTTAAACTACCACTTCTTGTCCTTCTCCTTCTTGTGCTTGCTCTTCTCTAGTTCTCTTTGGTGCCATTGTTCCTGAAACAAGATTCTAAAGACATTGATAAGCAAGCGGCGATTTGATGAGATGAGAGAAGAGAAGGAGAGAATTTATAAAAACTACCCTAGAATTTTGGGGAATAAATAAAAATCATAGCTAAATAAAGGAGAATCAAATCTTTAGATACTGAAAAATCTGGAATTTTTCCTTTTACTTACCTAGTTTTTAAAAATTCAAAACTGACCATATATTCTAAAACAGGATCTTGTGATATAAAAGGAGATTTTCTAAGATTAAATCATTAGATTTTTGAAAATACCTTTCCAAGAAATGCAGAATATCTTTGCTAGCTTTTGAAAATTGAAACTCTCACTCTCTTTGTTTAAAATTCTCGAGCAAAACAGGAATGAGAGGGTGAGAGGTTGTTTGAAATATTTAAAGACTTAGCAAAACCAAAACAATGGGTAGTCAAAGTGGTTTTTCTGACAAAGTCTTGGTCAAGGCACATCTTTCATGGTCAAAGATGCTTGCCTTGACCAAGTTTTGAATTCAAAAGTTGGAGGGAAAAGAGTAAAGGAGGGAAAGAAAAATGTTACCTCGGCATGAGATCAAGTCCATTTGGTCGATCTAGGACTCGATCTCATGCCCAAAATGGCTTAGATCGAGAGGGTTACTCGATTTGAGACTCGATTCATGGTGAATCGAGTCCTGGATCGATTGGCTCTCTCGATCATTGAGATGTTGGCTCCTCGGCTAAGTCCACATGATCGAGCTATGTCCTCGATTCAGGGGTCGATTTGGCATAGATCGAGTGATGGATCGAGTCGAGTGATCGATCTGTTTTCAACAGATTTTCCCGAGAGAAATTAGATCGGTCGATCCGATTTGGATCGATCGATCCTTTTTCGTCAAGGTCGATCTTGTCACTCGTTCTCGTCCAGATCGACTGGCTCCTCTCGATTCACTGACTCGATCTAGTAAAGATCGAGCCAGTATCAGTCGATCTAGCACTCGATCTCTAGCCTTATCTTAACCCCTATTGCCTCTTTTAGACCTCAAAGTCACGGTTTAGACTCCTTATACCTGTTCCTACACACTTGCAAAATAAAAACATAAAACTGAAAGAGAAATAAAGCAGAAGTATGTACAAGATAAACATGGGAATGCCTCCCAAGTGCGCTTTCTTTAACGTCTTTAGCTAGACCTTACTTGGTCTAAGTGGATGGTGGGTCTTGGAGAAGCACCGAGGTACTCTCCTTGTCATAGCTGTCTGCCAAGTAGGGCTTGACTCTGTGTCCATTGACGGTGAATGCACTGCCACTTTTTCCCATCAGAGTAACAGCTCCATAAGGCAACACTTCTTGAATCACAAACGGTCCGCTCCACCTTGATTTCAGCTTACCCGAGAAAAGCTTGAGCCTCGAGTTGTACAGCAACACTAGTCCTCCTTCCTTGAGCTCCTTGGCAACCAACTTCTTGTCATGAGCCTCCTTAGTCCGCTCCTTGTATATCCGAGAGCTCTCATAAGCGTTCACCCTCAACTCATCCAGTTCGTGTAGCTGAATAAGGCGTCTCTCCTGAGCAGTCTTGAGATCAAAGTTCAGCCTCTTCACAGCCCACAACGCACGGAGTTCCAGCTCAACCGGGAGGTGACAGCCCTTGCCATAGAGTAGAGTGAAAGGGGTTATACCAATTGGCATCTTGAAGGCGGTACGATAGGCCCAAAGAGCGTCATCCAGCTTCACTGCCCAGTCTTTCCTTGTGGCTCCGACGGTCTTCTCTAGAATAGCCTTGATTGCCTGTTGGAGACCTCCACTTGACCGCTTGTTTGAGGATGATACGGTGTAGCCACCTTATGCTTAACCCCATACTTTCTCAAGAGGTTCTCAAAGACCTTGTTTATAAAGTGGCTTTCTCCATCACTTATAACAACCTTGGGTACCCCAAACCTCGGGAATATGATACTCTTGAACAACTTGATTACCACCTTAGAGTCATTTATAGGTGAAGCAAAAGCCCCAACCAATTTGGAGACATAATCCACTGCTACCAAGATGTATTTGTTGCCGTATGAAGAAGGAAAAGGGCCCATGAAGTCAATTCCCCACGCGTCGAACACGTCAACCTCGAAGATAAGAACTTGAGGCATTTCGTTCCTCTTGGTTATATTCCCTGCCCGTTGACATGCCTCACAGCTCTTCACAAACTCGTGTGCATCTTTAAAAATGGAGGGACACCAGAAACCGGCTTGCAACACCTTCGTGGCTGTCTTGAATGAGGCGAAGTGTCCTCCGTAAGAAGAGCCATGGCAATGGTAGAGGATGTCCCTGGCTTCTTCCTTTGTAACACATCTCCGGTACAAGCTGTCTACTCCTCTTTTGTATAAGTAGGGCTCGTCCCAAAAATAGTCACTAGCCTCCCTCATAAACCGCTTCTTGTGATAGCTGTTGAGATGTGTTGGCTCCTCACCACACGCAAGATAGTTCACCACATCAGCATACCACGGTAGATCCTCCTCTTTGAAACTCAGCACCTCCTCAAACCTCCCCTCTAGCTTCCCACAAACAGCAGTAGTAATCGCCATAAGCTGCTCTTTTGGAAGAGAGTCATCTAAGGGGAGAGACTCGTTGATCCTTAGCCGTGAGAGGTGGTCAGCGACTCCATTTTCTATCCCCTTCTTGTCTTTAATCTCCATGTCAAACTCCTGGAGTAACAGAATCCATCTTAAGAGCCGATGCTTAGTGTCTTTCTTCGAGTAGATGTATCGTAAGGCAGCGTGATCCGTGTATACAATAGCCTTGGAACCAACCAGATATGATCTGAACTTCTCAAAGGCGAAGACTACTGCAAGCAGCTCCTTCTCCGTAGTGGTGTATCGTGATTGCGTGTCATCCAAGGTCCTTGAAGCATAATAGATCACGTGTAGCTTCTTGTCATTCTTCTGACCAAGGACGGCTCCTACGGCGTAGTCAGTAGCACCACACATGATCTCAAAGGGAAGAGACCAGTCTGGTGCTTGGACTATAGGAGCTGATGTAAGGGCTTCCTTGATGGTCACGAAAGCCTTCAAACACTCCTCATCGAATACAAACTCAGCTTCCTTGCACAACAGCCGTGTAAGAGGGCGTGCAATCTTGGAGAAATCCTTGATGAAGCGCCTATAAAACCCTGCGTGTCCCAAGAAGCTTCTGATTCCCTTAACATTAACTGGCGGCTCAAGACCCATCATAACCTCCACCTTAGCCTGATCAACCTCAATACCCTTCTCTGATATCTTGTGACAGAGCACGATCCCTTCCTTAACCATGAAGTGGCATTTCTCCCAGTTCAGCACCAAGTTTGTCTCTTCACAACGCTTTAGCACCCTGCAAAGATTCAACAAGCACGCAGGAAAGGACGCACCATACACAGAGAAGTCATCCATGAACACCTCTACCATCTCCTCTATAAGATCAGTGAAGATAGACATCATACACCGCTGAAACGTAGCCGGTGCATTACACAATCCAAACGGCATCCTTCGATATGCAAAGGTACCATAGGGACATGTGAAAGTCGTCTTCTCCTGATCGTTTGGGTGAATAGGAATTTGAAAGAAACCACTATACCCATCGAGAAAGCAGTAGTAAGGGTGATTTGCAAGTCTCTCAAGCATTTGATCAATAAAAGGTAGGGGGAAATGGTCTTTCCTAGTCGCAAGGTTAAGCTTCCTATAATCAATACACATCCTATGACCAGTAATGGTCCTAGTAGGGATAAGTTCATCCTTTTCATTCCTTATGACCGTGATCCCTCCCTTCTTAGGCACCACGTGTACAGGGGAAACCCACGTGCTGTCACTTATGGGATAGATCACGTCAGCCTCTAAAACCTTAAAGATTTCCTTCTTAACAACCTCTTTCAAGTTAGGATTCAAACGCCTTTGATGTTCTATAGAAGAAGCGTTCTCATTATCCAAGTGAATCCTATGAGTGCATAGCATTGGTGAAAGGCCCTTGATGTCACTTAAAGAGTACCCAATGGCCTTTCAATACTTTCTCAGCTCAGTCAAGAGCGAGTGCAACTCATCATCACTGAGGTTTTCGTTCATAATCACGGGATAGGTGTTATTAGGCCCTAAGAAAGCATACCTTAGCCCTTTTGGGAGCTCCTTAAGGTCCACCTTTGGGGCTAACAGCTCACTCCAGTCATCCTCGTGGCTGTTGTTGTTGCTTTCCTCCTTGGAACTCTCCTTTGAACCCGAGGCATTGCCCTTCAGACTGCTTTCCTCCATCGCTATCCCTTCTGAGATCGAGTCCTCCGGTCGATTCTCCTCTCGATGTCGTCTAGATCGAACCATTTCGCTCGATTCACTTACTTGATTTGATATGGATCGAGTAAGGGATCGAGACGCTGAGTCGATCTCTTGGTTGGACTCCAAAATGATCGGGAGGTCTCCCTCGATCGTCGGCTCGATTGTTTTTCCTGATCGAGCATTCTTCTCGATCTGTCCATCGATTGTTGCACCGGATCGAGTTGTGTTATCGATTGACTTGTCGATCTGACTCCTGGATCGAGTGATAGCGTCGATCTCGGGGTCGATCTCAAGGCAGCAACCTTCTTCTTTCTTGATAATCCTCCTAGAATCCAGCAGGTTCACGTACTCTTGGGTTCTTTGGTCCACAAAACCAAACTCCCCTGGCTCCTTAGTTAGTGCTAACTTCAGATGGTCTTCTAGAGCTAGCTCTTCCAGCAACTCATCCGCCAATGCATCCATCGTTTCAATATAGAAAGCTTGTCCTTCAATGGTCGGCTTCTTTAGAACCTTGTTGATGTCGAAGTCTAGCCTGATCTCCTTCCCCAAATGCAGGGCAATCTTCCCATTCTTCACATCTATGATAGCCCCGGCGGTTGCAAGGAACGGTCTCCCTAAGATGAGTGGATCCTTTGGATCTTCATCCATCTCCAATACTACGAAGTCTGTAGGTACGTTCACACCACTGACTCGCACCGGTAAGTCTTCAAGCAGCCCCACTGGTAGCCTCACACTCCTATCAGCCAGCACCAATGAGATCCGACAGTCCTTAAACCGAGTAAAACCAAGCTTCTTAGCCACGGAGTGAGGCATCAAGATTATGCTAGTTCCGAGATCACACAAGCAACTCTTGAACTCTAGAGGACCCAAAGCGCAGGGTATAGTGAAGCTTCCAGGGTCTCCCAGCTTCTTAGGGACTATCTCCTTATGTATAACTGCACTACACTCTTCACTTAGAACAAGTACCTCTTTGCTTTCTTTGTTCTTCTTTACAAGGGTGTCCTTGAAAAACTTGGCGCACTTGGGCATCATAGCAAGACAATCTACAAGAGGCAGCTTGATTTCCACGTCTCTCAGGTGCTTCTCAAACAAGATTCTGTGCTTCTCGATGAGCTGCTTTTTGAAACGACCGGGAAATGGCAACTTCGGTACATAAGGTGGGGGCACGTAAGAGTTCTTCTCCTTGGTGGTTTGCTCACTTTTCTTCTCAATGACCGCCTTATCTCCTCTCCTCGGCCCTTGGATCCAAACGTTGTCAAAGTTAATCTCATCATCATCAGCCGAAGGTTTACCCTCCCCCTCTTGAATTACAACGTCCTCGTTGTTCTTTGTAGAGACCGGAGGTTCGAGCTCTTTGCCGCTTCTCAACGTTATAGCATTGGCATACTCCTTGGGATTTTGCTCACACTTTCCCGGAAGACTGTTCTGACCACTCGTACTTGCTTTTCCCTTCTCCAGCTGCTTGATCTTGTTGTTTAGGTTGGTGATCTGAGTGGAGAAGTCGGTTAGAGATGAGTCTAGGCGAGTGTTCATTTCAGCGAACTTCTGGTTTGTAGAGGCTTGCCCTTGTATTAGCTGTTGAAACATTGCTTGAACCGGATCAACTTGTTGTTGCATCGGTTGTTGTTGCTGAGGTGCAAAGCCCGGAGGGTAGTTAGGAGTATAACCCTTGTTGTGTTGTTATTGCCCTTCGAAGTTGCTCTGCCCTTGACCTTGGAAACCACCACTCGGTTGAAAACCTTTGTTGTAAGGGATGAAAGGTTTTGCTTGGTGAGCAGGGTACACTTGATCTTTAGGGTTGGCTACGTTGGTGCTTCGGTAAGAGAGGTTGTTGTTCTGGTAGCCTTGGTTGTAACCTTGAGACTTGTAGTTGTTCTGTCCAGCCACCCAATTTGCTTCTTCTTGGCTTAGCTCTAACTCCTGTTGGTTCTCATCAGCTTCACCAACAAAGTGAACATGCTTCTGATTAGCTAACACCAACTTATCTATCTTCTCATGCAACGATTTGAGCTCCTTCTTGTGAGACTCTAACTCTGATCCTCTTGGTGCACGGTCATAATCTTCAGCATAGTTTCCATCACTCAACGCCAAGTTTTCTATCAGCTCCATACCCTCTTCTACCTCTTAACCGAGGAAGTTCCCTTTGCTAGCTGTGTCAAGCAACAACCTGAACTTTGGTGAAGCTCCACGGTATATGGTACTGAGTAGTGTCTCCTCGCTGAACCCGTGATGAGGACATTGGATCGTGTAGTCTTTGAAACGCTCCATTGCCTCATTGAATGTCTCGTTGTTCCTTTGAGTGAAACCACTGATTTCTCTTCTCAACCGAGCTGTCCTGGTGCTTGAGAAGAACTTTGAGAGGAATGCCTTCTTACACTCAGCCCATGATGTGATGGTGCCTTGTGGGAGGGTCTTCTCCCAATGTCTAGCTTTTTCTCCGAGTGAAAAGGGGAAGAGACGCAGCTTGAAAGCATCTTCGGATATGCCATTGATCTTGATCATCCCACATACTTGCTCGATGTTGTCTAGGTGCTCCAAGGGGTCTTCCATTGCTAAGCCGTGGAACTTGTTGTTTTGCACCAGGGAGATGAAACCTGGCTTGATCTCGAAGTTATTGTGTTGTACAGGAGGAGGAATGATCCCAAACCTATTGTGGTGGGTATTGGGAGCATCTCCGGCTCCTATGATCCTTGGGGGTCTAGCCACGTGTTGGGGGTTTCCATTGCCCCGTGCTGCTGGAGGAGGTCCTTCTGGATGCTCGTGTTCAGCCATATCTTCAAAGTTAACCAAACCGTGCTGAACAATCTCCTCAAAGGCTCTTGTTTGCTCTCTGAATCTCCTTTGCCGTGAGTGACCAAGTTGATGAATGTTGTCTAAGGGTTGTAGAAGATTGCTGTCTCCCCTTGAACGAAGATTCATGTACCTGAAAACACACGTTTGAGAGTAGATTTATTAGTAACTTGAAAAAGGTAAAGACTTAGTCTTTGCTAAGACCCAAATCTCTATGTTCTCTAAACAGTCCTAGCATGGCAACAGCACCATTTGATAAACGTTTTCTAAGCTCGGTTATGATGCAGAGAGGTTATCAAACTCTAATGCAAGCAATGTTGTAGTATAGCAAGCAAGAGAGAGTCAATCCACTTCTAGGAGATAGAGAATGCACAGAGAATGCAAGGACTAAAGCAAATCTAAGCAAAATGAGACAGTTTATGATAAAATCTCTAAAAATTAGATGCAGCAACTTAAACAGAGTGAAACCTATTTTAAAAATACTAGAAAGTAAGAAACTACCACAAGAAACAAACAGATTAATTAAAGAAGAAAGCTTCGAATTATTAAAATTCGACTAGTGGATCGACCACGAGATCGACCACTAGATCGAGCAGTAACAATCGATCTCGTCTAAAATCGTAAGAACAGTAAAGCTAATGACCAGGATGCTATCAGATAACAAGCGAATGATGAGAATAGACGTAAAGATGCTAAAAGGAAGGGTCTAGGGTTGAGATTCATGGTTAGGGGTTTCAAAGGTTCGACCTTGGTTTTAAAAACTTTAGATCGACTCACTTGGTGAGGATCTCTAAGCCTTGAAAACAAAACAAGATCTATCCGTGGCTTTCGGTATAGATCACTCTTTCATCCTCTCCTCCAAAGCCATGGCTTTTGGTGGAAAGAAAGGTCGAAAGGCAAGGAAAACAGATTTCAAACGAATGGCTTAACTAATCCCCCAAACTTCCATGGCTTTTGGGAAGGGTTGACTAGTCTCTAATGTGTGATCTTCCGAGGCTCCTGAATCCTGTCAAGGTAAGGAACCTCTCGGATCATGAAGCTCTTGGCGTGAGAGTCTTCAAGCTCTAAGATCTCAACACCTTAGAAGAGATAGCCTTTGAAAACGTTTTGAAAAACCCAAGATCGAAATCTTTTTAACCCCTTAATCCTCTCAACCCTGAACCCAAAGTAAACTACTCGCTACACATAGAGTAAATCAAGCAAAGCATAAGAAACAAGACGATAAACATGAAAGGAAAACTAGATTAAACGATAATGATTCGAATACAAAAGCTTAAGAGAAAAACGAGTTTCAACAACGGTGTTCTTCACGAGAACGAGAGAGAAAACATAAGGAAAAAGATAAGGATCTAAAAAGTTATGGGAAAAAGGACGTCGCCGCCTTCCCAAAATGCCCAAACAAGCCAATGGTCCCCCCTTTGCTAGCAGCCAAAAATGGTTGAAAGGACAGAGATCGACTCCAAGATCGAGTGGTTCTCTCGATCATATCCGGACATCGTGTCTTCGGCTCGATCTGGGTCTCTATCTTCATCGGCGAATCGAGTGTTGCATCCGATCTCGGTATCGATCTTCGGCTGGATCGAGTGGTGTACTCGATCTGTCTCTCGCTCTGCATGGCGTCATTTACGTCCGTACCGATTGATCGATTGCTTCACTCGATCTCTGTCTCGATCATTTTCCTTGGATCGCCTAGTTGGCACGATCTTCTGGTTGATCAACTCCTAGATCGACCGGCCATGCTCGATCTGCCACCCGATCTCTGGTCCTTAGCATATTTCCGAGCTCCCACGAACTGCTACATCAGCCTCAACACGTCCACGAACCTCCACGACTCCAAAGCAGCCAGAAACAACCTGAATGTGATGCAAAATGCAAGGAAATGCGTATGCTGATGCAAGAATTCTCTAGGACCCTAAGTGATGCAATCTAACCTAAAACATGATACAAATGCATGAAAAGCAAAATAATGAGTATGCAAAATGTATGCAATATGCAATAACATCAACTCTCCCAAACTTACTTCTTGCTTGCCCTCAAGCAACATAAAATAAGTAAGGAAGAGAGGTTTTAAGAAAAATGAGTAGGGTTTTAAACTTTTTGCAAAGGTGCCTTGCAAATGAATCAATCTCAATGTCCTAGTTAACAGTTCTAAAGTGCTATGCTTACACTCATACTCCAAAGAACTTAGCCATACTCATCACACAAAGAAATTCAAATCATGACTCTCCTATTCCTAACAATCAAAGAAACTCATCCTTTAACATTCATTATCATTCGAACCATGAATCAAACTTATGCACTTTAAAGCAAAACACATTTGGCTAAGGGTTAAGGTTATGAGCATAGAATGATCTCATTTGAAAAGGGTTTATAATCAGAACAAGGGTTTCTCTCAAAAATGGATGAACTTGTGCATAATGCTAAAGGTAAAGACAATTTATGCATACATGATTAGATTCTCATCTACCCATGTAAACTATCAAATGATCCTATACCCCTCTAATTTAAGAAATTTTATCCTCACTCACCACTTAAGAGTCTACCCTTTTCTTTACAAACAAAACAATCCCCAATTCGAAACAAAGACATTTTTAAACTTTTTAGGCTAGTGAAAAGGTTTTGAAAAATACTTTTGCTCTTTAGAAATTTATTATTAGTAGCTCTCTTATTATTTTTTTTTCCTTTTTTTTTTTTTTATTTGGCACTTAGGCTCTTTTTTTATTTCTTTTTCTTTTCTTTCCTCTTTTTTTTTTATTTTATTATGGGAGAGCTACCTCCTGAAATCAGAGCATACTTAGTTTTAAAAACAACCTTTCACTTAAAACCTCATTTCTTTCCTTAAAACACAAAGCTCTTTGAAACCGAGAGTAAATAGACAAGATAGCAACCCCAATGATCCCCTAAACTTATCCTAAGCCTATACCTAGCTTCAAAATGCAAAGCTAGCAACAATATGAAAACCAAATCATGTCGCCTAAACCTAACACTTTATGCCAAGTTCAAACCAAAAGGAAGGCCTCACAAAGATGTCACAGAAGAACATTTGGCTTCAAAGGAGGGTAAGGTTCAAGGAGGGAGTTCTACTTAGGCTCACAAAGAGTGGTGAAAAGGAAGAAGAGAGCCTAAATATTTTAAAACCATGTGTTCATTTTCAAATGCATAAGAATGATAATTAGAATTTCAAATTAAGGTTTTCACTTATTAGAATGCGTTTCAAATCATGAGAGTTCAATTCAAGCCACGAAAATCCTAACAAGTGATCCAAGCATGGTAAGAACTTACTTTCAAAGCATAGACAAAGCATTAGAGAACTACTAACTAGGGCATTGAAACAATTCATAAGTAAAAACACCTTTGTAAGAAATTCTAACCCCTTATGCAAAATGCAGACAACCTAGGTGATATGAGAAACTCTAGACTCAATCCTAACATGTTTTTTAAAAAAATGAATGCAACTACATGAATCTTTGAAAAATTTTTAAAAATTTTACCAATTTTTCATGACTAAAGAGTCAAGGGTGCAAAAAGGAAAATAAGATCAAAGAACACAAGATTAAATCACACATATACTCCCCCAAACTTGCTTGACACCGTCCCGGTGGCAAACTCATCCGAAGGAGCATCAAAACACAATGCAAGAAACAAACATGAGCGGTTATATACAATGGAAGAAGGTTGTTACCTCTGGTCTAGGCTCGGCTGGAACTTGAGGATGTTCCAGAGGAGCTAGAGATCGTTGCTTTGCCTTTGTCAGCTGGTTCTTGGAGGGAGTGGCGCGCCGGCTGAATGGTGCTTCCTTGGTTCTCGCGGATGACAATACCGCCGGTGGAGAGCCTTTTCTTCTCGGGTTGTTGCACCTCTTGACTTGCAGCTTTCTTGGGCGAGCCTCCCTGAAGTGCTTTGACCTTCTTCTCCAGCTTCTTAAGCATCTTTCCTTGCCACTTGTTAATCTTCCTTTGCATCTCCACAACTGATGCTAGGAACTTCTCGGTTTTTGTCCTCGGCTCAAAGTCTAGCTTGGGAAGTGTGTAAGCCTCGGGCATCTTGTCTTCCCTGGCTGGAGACTCTGACCTTTGACGCGGGGCAATGGCTGAAGCAGGCGGTTCTCCTAAAGGGGCAAAGCATTCTTCCTCTGTGGGCAAGAACTCGATGTTCCCAACACCAAGCAGCTCGGTTTCATATTTGTTGGGCAGGATGCACACTCTCTTCTTGTATTCGTCATCAATGAAGAGGTAGGCATAGAACCCTTCTGCTGGTGTGCGTCCCAAGCTATCAGTATTCCTCATGTATGCTTCATCCATGAAAGCTCTGTTTGGGACGTGAGCAAAGTCATGAATGGGCACACCGGCTTGCACGAACAGAGGAGTGAGGAAACCGCCAATGTAAGAGGAGGTTGCCTTGCACCGCAAGGCATAGCCCTTGTATTTCACCAAAGAAGCCGCGAGCACACAGCCGTAGTTCACTTCATCGCCGAGTTCATCCTCCATAGGCTCGTCGTTTGCATCCGGATCACACACCAAGTGCTTCACGCCATGGAACAAGAAGCACAGCTCTGTCTTCGTGACCGTAGGGGCAACAGACCTTCCACTGAACGTGTTGGCAATCAGCTTCAGAGTATACCTCAGCACCGGGCTCCTTACTCGCTTGATCTTGGCGGTGTTGGCTTTGTAGTCCTCATTGCTGATCAGGTCCCAAAACTCGTCGGCTTTCTTGAAGGCTGGGAACTCGACCTTGTATGCATCAGCGTTGAGACCGTAGGCTTGGCATAGCTCAGGGATGGAGAGTGTATAGGCTTGACGTCCAACTTTGAAGTAGAGGCGGCCTTGAGAAAGGACGGGCGCACTAGGATTCTCATACCAGAACTCCAAGGTGGCAAGGAAGTCTATTGTCACTTCAGGAATGGTTGGGCAATCCATCCGTGACAGACATCTTAAACCAATGTTCTTGAGGAGTTGGTCGAAGTCCCCAAGAATCCCAAGCTTAGACAACAGCTCTCGATCAGCAAACTTGGTAGGCTCGAACCGGAGCCTCTCTAGCCGCTTCTTATCCCTCTTCTCATCCTTACTCCACCGGACCCTCTCTTGAACTACCACTTCTTGTCCTTCTCCTTCTTGTGCTTGCTCTTCTCTAGTTCTCTTTGGTGCCATTGTTCCTGAAACAAGATTCTAAAGACATTGATAAGCAAGCGGCGATTTGATGAGAATGAGAGAAGAGAAGGAGAGAAATTATAAAAACAACCCTAGAATTTTGGGGAATAAATAAAAATCATAGCTAAATAAAAGAGAATCAAATCTTTAGATACTGAAAAATCTGGAATTTTTCCTTTTACTTAGCTAGTTTTTAAAAATTCAAAACTGACCATATATTCTAAAACAAGATCTTGCGATATAAAAGGAGATTTTCTAAGATTAAATCATTAGATTTTTGAAAATACCTTTCCAAGAAATGCAGAATATCTTTGCTAGCTTTTGAAAATTGAAACTCTCACTCTCTTTGTTTAAAATTCTCGAGCAAAACAGGAATGAGAGGTGAGAGGTTGTTTGAAATATTTATAGACTTAGCAAAACCAAAACAATAGGTAGTCAAAGTGGTTTTTCTGACAAAGTCTTGGTCAAGGCACATCTTTCATGGTCAAAGATGCTTGTCTTGACCAAGTTTTGAATTCAAAAGTTGGAGGGAAAAGAGTAAAGGAGGGAATGAAAAATGTTACCTCAGCATGAGATCGAGTCCATTTGGTCGATCTAGGACTCGATCTCATGCCCAAAATGGCTTAGATCGAGAGGGTTACTTGATTTGAGACTCGATTCATGGTGAATCGAGTCCTGGATCGATTGGCTCTCTCGATCATTGAGATGTTGGCTCCTCGGCTAAGTCCACATGATCGAGCTATGTCCTCGATTCAGGGGTCAATTTGGCATAGATCGAGTGATGGATCGAGTCGAGTGATCGATCTGTTTTCAACAGATTTTCCCGAGAGAAATTAGATCGGTCGATCCGATTTGGATCGATCGATGCTTTTTCGTCAAGGTCGATCTTGTCACTCGTTCTCGTCTAGATCGACTGGCTCCCTCGATTCACTGGCTCGATCTAGTAAAGATCGAGCCAGTATCAGTCGATCTAGCACTCGATCTCTAGCCTTATCTTAACCCCTATTGCCTCTTTTAGACCTCAAAGTCAAGGTTTAGACTCCTCATACCTGTTCCTACACACCTGCAAAATAAAAACATAAAACTGAAAGGGAAATAAAGCAGAAGTATGTACAAGATAAACATGGGAATGCCTCCCAAGTGCGCTTTCTTTAACGTCTTTAGCTAGACCTTACTTGGTCTAAGCGGATGGTGGGTCTTGGAGAAGCACCGAGGTACTCTCCTTGTCATAGCTTTCTGCCAAGTAGGGCTTGACTCTGTGTCCGTTGACGGTGAATGCACTGCCACTTTTTCCCATCAGAGTAACAGCTCCATAAGGCAACACTTCTTGAATCACGAACGGTCCGCTCCACCTTGATTTCAGCTTACCCGGGAAGAGCTTGAGCCTCGAGTTGTACAGCAACACTAGTCCTCCTTCCTTGAGCTCCTTGGCAACCAACTTCTTGTCATGAGCCTCCTTAGTCCGCTCCTTGTATATCCGGGAGCTCTCAAAAGCGTTCAGCCTCAACTCATCCAGTTCGTGTAGCTGAATAAGGTGTCTCTCCTGAGCAGTCTTGAGATCAAAGTTCAGCCTCTTCACAAGATAAACATGGGAATGCCTCCCAAGTGCGCTTTCTTTAACGTCTTTAGCTAGACCTTACTTGTTCTAAGCGGATGGTGGGTCTTGGAGAAGCACCGAGGTACTCTCCTTGTCATAGCTGTCTGCCAAGTAGGGCTTGACTCTGTGTCCGTTGACGGTGAATGCACTGCCACTTTTTCCCATCAGAGTAACAGCTCCATAAGGCAACACTTCTTGAATCACGAACGGTCCGCTCCACCTTGATTTCAGCTTACCCGGGAAGAGCTTGAGCCTCGAGTTGTACAGCAACACTAGACCTCCTTCCTTGAGCTCCTTGGCAACCAACTTCTTGTCATGAGCCTCCTTAGTCCGCTCCTTGTATATCCGGGAGCTCTCATAAGCTTTCAGCCTCAACTCATCCAGTTCGTGTAGCTGAATAAGGCGTCTCTCCTGAGCAGTCTTGAGATCAAAGTTCAGCCTCTTCACAGCCCACAACGCACGGTGTTCCAGCTCAACCGGGAGGTGACAGCCCTTGCCATAGAGTAGAGTGAAAGGGATTGTACCAATCGGCGTCTTGAAGGCGGTACGGTAGGCCCAAAGAGCGTCATCCAGCTTCACTGCCCAGTCTTTCACTTATAACAACCTTGGGTACCCCAAACCTCGGGAATATGATACTCTTGAACAACTTGATTACCACCTTAGAGTCATTTGTAGGGGAAGCAATATCCTCAACCCATTTGGAGACATAATCCACTGCTACCAAGATGTATTTGTTGCCGTATGAAGAAGGAAAAGGGCCCATGAAGTCAATTCCCCACGCGTCAAACACGTCAACCTCGAAGATAGGAACTTGAGGCATTTCGTTCCTCTTGGTTATATTCCCTGCCCGTTGACATGCCTCACAGCTCTTCACAAACTCGTGTGCATCTTTAAAAATGGAGGGCCACCAGAAATCGGCTTGCAACACCTTCGTGGCTGTCTTGAATGAGGCGAAGTGTCCTCCGTAAGAAGAGCCATGGCAATGGTAGAGGATGTTCCTGGCTACTTCCTTTGTAACACATCTCCGGTACAAGCTGTCTACTCCTCTTTTGTATAAGTAGGGCTCGTCCCAAAAATAGTCACTAGCCTCCCTCATCAACCGCTTCTTGTGATTTCTGTTGAGATGTGTTGGCTCCTCACCACACGCTAGATAGTTCACCACATAGCTGTTGAGATGTGTTGGCTCCTCACCACACGCTAGAGACTAGTTACCCCTTCCCAAAAGCCATGGAAGTTTGGGGGATTAGTTAAGCCATTCGTTTGAAATCTGTTTTCCTTGCCTTTCGACCTTTCTTTCCACGAAAAGCCATGGGTTTGGAGGAGAGGATGAAAGAGTGATCTATACCGAAAGCCACGGATAGATCTTGTTTTGTTTTCAAGGCTTAGAGATCCTCACCAAGTGAGTCGATCTAAAGTTTTTAAAACCAAGGTCGAACCTTTGAAACCCCTAACCATGAATCTCAACCCTAGACCCTTCCTTTTAGCATCTTTACGTCTATTCTCATCATTCGCTTGTTATCTGATAGCATCCTGGTCATTAGCTTTACTGTTCTTACGATTTTAGACGAGATCGATTGTTACTGCTCGATCTAGTGGTCGATCTCGTGGTCGATCTCGTGGTCGATCCACTAGTCGAATTTTAATATTTCGAAGCTTTCTTCTTTAATTAATCTGTTTGTTTCTCGTGGCAGTTTCTTACTTTCTTGTATTTTTAAAATAGGTTTCACTCTGTTTAAGTTGATGCATCTAGTTTTTAGAGATTTTATCATAAACTGTCTCATTTTGCTTAGATTTGCTTTAGTCCTTGCATTCTCTGTGCATTCTCTATCTCCTAGAAGTGGATTGACTCTCTCTTGCTTGCTATACTACAACATTGCTTGCATTAGAGCTTGATAACCTCTCTGCATCATAACCGAGCTTAGAAAACGTTTATCAAATGGCGCCGTTGCCATTCTAGGACTGTTTAGAGAACATAGAGATTTGGGTCTTAGCAAAGACTAAGTCTTTACCTTTTTCAAGTTACTAATAAATCTACTCTCAAACGTGTGTTTTCAGGTACATGAATCTTCGTTCAGGGGGAGACAACAATCTTCTACAACCCTTAGACAACATTCATCAACTTGGTCACTCACCGCAAAAGAGAGTCAGAGAGCAAATAAGAGCCTTTGAGGAGATTTTTCAGCACGGTTTGGTTAACTTTGAAGATATGGCTGAAAACGAGCATCCAGAAGGACCTCCTCCAGCAGCACGGGGCAATGGAAAACCCCAACACGCGGCTAGACCCCCAAGGATCATAGGAGCCGGAGATGCTCCCAATACCCACCACAATAGGTTTGGGATAAATCCTCCTCCTGTACAAAACAATAACTTCGAGATCAAGCCAGGTTTCATCTCCATGGTGCAAAACAACAGGTTCCACGGCTTAGCAATGGAAGACCCCTTGGAGCACCTAGACAACTTCGAGAAAGTATGTGGGATGATCAAGATCAATAGCATATCCGAAGATGCTTTCAAGCTGCGTCTCTTCCCCTTTTCACTCGGAGACAAAGCTAGACATTGGGAGAAGACCCTCCCACAAGGCACCATCACATCATGGGCTGAGTGTAAGAAGGCATTCCTGTCAAAGTTCTTCTCAAGCACCAGGACAGCTCGGTTGAGAAGCGAAATCAGTGGTTTCACTCAAAGGAACAACGAGACATTCAACAAGGCAATGGAGCGTTTCAAAGACTACACGATCCAATGTCCTCATCACGGGTTCAGCGAGGAGACACTACTCAGTACCATATACCGTGGAGTTTCACCAAAGATCAGGTTGTTGCTTGACACAGCTAGCAAAGGGAACTTCCTCGGTCAAGAGGTAGAAGAGGGTATGGAGCTGATAGAAAACTTGGCGTTGAGTGATGGAAACTATTCTGAAGATTATGACCGTGCACCAAGAGGATCAGAGTTAGAGTATCACAAGAAGGAGCTCAAATCGTTGCATGAGAAGATAGATAAGTTGGTGTTAGCTAATCAGAAGCATGTTCACTTTGTTGGTGAAGCTGATGAGAACCAAGAGGAGTTAGAGCTAAGCCAAGAAGAAGCAAATTGGGTGGCTGGACAGAACAACTACAAGTCTCAAGGCTACAACCAAGGCTACCAGAACAACAACCTCTCTTACCGAAGCACCAACGTAGCCAACCCTAAAGATCAAGTGTACCCTGCTCACCAAGCAAAACCTTTCATCCCTTACAACAAAGGTTTTCAACCGAGTGGTGGTTTCCAAGGTCAAGGGCAGAGCAACTTCCAAGGGCAACAACAACACAACAAGGGTTATACTCCTAACTACCCTCCGGGCTTTGCACCTCAGCAACAACAACCGATGCAACAACAAGTTGATCCGGTTCAAGCAATGTTTCAACAGCTAATACAAGGGCAAGCCTCTACAAACCAGAAGTTCGCTGAAATGAACACTCGCCTAGACTCATCTCTAACCGACTTCTCCACTCAGATCACCAACCTAAACAACAAGATCAAGCAGCTGGAGAAGGGAAAAGCAAGTACGAGTGGTCAGAACAGTCTTCCAGGAAAGTGTGAGCAAAATCCCAAGGAGTATGCCAATGCTATAACGTTGAGATGTGGCAAAGAGCTCGAACCTCCGGTCTCTACAAAGAACAACGAGGACGTTGTAATTCAAGAGGGGGAGGGTAAACCTTCGGCTGATGATGATGAGATTAACTTTGACAACGTTTGATCCAAGGGCCGAGGAGAGGAGATAAGGCGGTCGCTGAGAAGAAAAGTGAGCAAACCACCAAGGAGAAGAACTCTTACGTGCCCCCACCTTACGTACCGAAGTTGCCATTTCCCGGTCGTTTCAAAAAGCAGCTCATCGAGAAGCACAAAATCTTGTTTGAGAAGCACCTGAGAGACGTGGAAATCAAGCTGCCTCTTGTAGATTGTCTTGCTATGATGCCCAAGTGCGCCAAGGTTTTCAAGGACATCCTTGTGAAGAAGAACAAAGAAAGCAAAGAGGTACTTGTTCTAAGTGAAGAGTGTAGTGCGGTTATACATAAGGAGATAGTCCCTAAGAAGTTGGGAGACCCTGGAAGCTTCACTATACCCTGCGCTTTGGGTCCTCTAGAGTTCAAGAGTTGCTTGTGTGATCTCGGAGCTAGCATAAACTTGATGCCTCACTCCGTGGCTAAGAATCTTGGTTTTACTCGGTTTAAGGACTGTCGGATCTCATTGGTGCTGGCTGATAGGAGTTTGAGGCTACCAGTGGGGCTGCTTGAAGACTTACCGGTGTGAATCAGTGGTGTGAACGTACCTACAGACTTCGTAGTATTGGAGATGGATGAAGAGCCAAAAGATCCACTCATCTTATGGAGACCGTTCCTTGCAACCGTCGGGGCTATCATAGATGTGAAGAATGGGAAGATTGCCATGCATTTGGAGAAGGAGATCAGGCTAGACTTCGACATCAACAAGATTCTAAAGAAGCCGACCATTGAAGGACAAGCTTTCTATATTGAAACGATGGATGCATTGGCGGATGAGTTGCTGGAAGAGCTAGCTCTAGAAGACCATCTGAAGTTAGCACTAACTAAGGAGCCAGGGGAGTTTGGTTTTGTGGACCAAAGAACCCAAGAGTACGTGAACCTGCTGGATTCTAGGAGGATTATCAAGAAAGAAGAAGGTTGCTGCCTTGAGATCGACCCCGAGATCGACGCTATCACTCGATCCGGTGCAACAATCGATGGACAGATCGAGAAGAATGCTCGATCAGGAAAAACAATCGAGCCGACGATCGAGGGAGACCTCCCGATCATTTTGGAGTCCAACCAAGAGATCGACTCAGCGTCTCGATCCCTTACTCGATCCATATCAAATTGAGTAAGTGAATCGAGCGAAATGGCTCGATCTAGACGACATCGAGAGGAGAATCGACCGGAGGACTCGATCTCAGAAGGGATAGCGATGGAGGAAAGCAGTCTGAAGGGCAATGCCTCGGGTTCAAAGGAGAGTTCCAAGGAGGAAAGCAACAACAACAGCCACGAGGATGACTGGAGTGAGCTGTAAGCCCCAAAGGTGGACCTTAAGGAGCTCCCAAAAGGGCTAAGGTATGCTTTCTTAGGGCCTAATAACACCTATCCCGTGATTGTGAACGAAAACCTCAGTGAAGATGAGTTGCACTCGCTCTTGACTGAGCTGAGAAAGTATAGGAAGGCCATTGGGTACTCTTTAAGTGACATCAAGGGCCTTTCACCAATGCTATGCACTCATAGGATTCACTTGGATAATGAGAACGCTTCTTCTATAGAACATCAAAGGCGTTTGAATCCTACCTTGAAAGAGGTTGTTAAGAAGGAAATCCTTAAGCTTTTAGTGGCTGACGTGATCTATCCCATAAGTGACAGCACGTGGGTTTCCTCTGTACACGTGGTGCCTAGGAAGGGAGGGATCACGGTCATAAGGAATGAAAAGATGAACTTACCCCTACTAGGACCATTACTGCTCATAGGATGTGTATTGATTATAGGAAGCTTAACCTTGCGACTAGGAAAGACCATTTCCCCCTACCTTTTATTGATCAAATGCTTGAGAGACTTGCAAATCACCCTTACTACTGCTTTCTCGATGGGTATAGTGGTTTCTTTCAAATTCCTATTCACCCAAACGATCAGGAGAAGATGACTTTCACATGTCCCTATGGTACCTTTGCATATCGAAGGATGCCGTTTGGATTGTGTAATGCACCGGCTACGTTTCAGCGGTGTATGATGTCTATCTTCTCTGATCTTATAGAGGAGGTGGTAGAGGTGTTCATGGATGACTTCTCTGTGTATGGTGCGTCCTTTCCTGCGTGTTTGTTGAATCTTTGCAGGGTGCTAAAACGTTGTGAAGAGACAAACTTGGTGCTGAACTGGGAGAAATGCCACTTCATGGTTAAGGAAGGGATCGTGCTCGGTCACAAGATATCAGAGAAGGGTATTGAGGTTGATCAGGCTAAGGTGGAGGTCATGATGGGTCTTGAGCCGCCAGTTAATGTTAATGGAATCAGAAGCTTCTTGGGACACGCAGGGTTTTATAGGCGCTTCATCAAGGATTTCTCCAAGATTGCACGCCCTCTTACACGGCTGTTGTGCAAGGATGCTGAGTTTGTATTCGATGAGGAGTGTTTGAAGGCTTTCGTGACCATCAAGGAAGCCCTTACAAACCGCTTCTTGTAACCTCTTTCTTTTCCTTTAGCAACAAGTCCAGCTTCTCATGTAGAGACTTGATTTCTTTCCTGCTAGACTCTAACTCATCATTTGCACTCCTTGGTGCTCGATCAAACACCTCATTGTAGTTTCCATCAGACTGAGCCAAGTTCTCTACTAACTCCAAACCTTCATCCGCATCTTTTGACAGGAAGTTCCCATTTGATGCTGTGTCCAGAAGCATTCTTATCTTATGCAAGGCTCCTCTGTAGAGAGTGGAAAGCAAAGAGGCTTGTGAGAAGCCATGATGAGGGCATTGCAGTGTGTATCCCTTGAATCTCTCCAAAGCCTCTCCAAAGCTTTCATTGTTCCTTTGTGCAAACCCTGAAATCTCATTCCTTATTCTAGCAGTTCTTGAACTAGAGAAGATCTTTGCTAGAAAGGCTTTCTTGCACTCATCCCAGCTGGTGATACTTCCTTGGGGAAGGTTCTTCTCCCATTGGTGTGCTTTGTCTCCATGTCAGAAAGGAAACAATACGAGCTTGAAGCCATCTTCACTCACTCCATTTATCTTTGTTAGTGAGCACAGCCTATTAAAATTATCCAGATGATCTAGAGGGTCTTCAAGTGGTAACCCATGGAATTTGCTGCTCTAAACCATTGAAATCAATCCAGACATGATTTCAAAGTTGTTGTATTGGACTGCTGGTGGAGTAATGCATGTCCTGTTGTTGTAGGCATTTGGTGCATCACCAGCGCCAATAGGTCTAGCTGCTCTTGGAGCTTGTGCAGCGCCTCTTGGTCCTTGCTCACCCTATAAGCCTTGAACACCTTGATGTTCTTGTATACCCTGAGCGCCTGCAGCTCATGGAGGACCCTGAAATCTGATGTCATCCATGATTTGATCCTGATTGTTCATACCAAGTCTTTGCTAGTGTTGCTGCCTTTCTTGCTGTCTCCTTGCTCTATGTCCTCTATCCAGCAGATTGATGTTGTCTATGAAGTCCACAAGATTGCTTGAACCTCTGGATCTCAAGTTCATATACTTGAAAGACAGAAATGAGAGTCAAAGAGAATTAGTAACCAAAGAAAAGTAAAAGCTTGATCTTAAAGATTCTACAAACTTTAATGATTCAAACAGAAAACCCAAATGGCAACGGTGCCAAATTGATACAAGGGTTTTGCACTCTTGTTGTCAATCACCCATTGTACTAATCAGTTGTAGTATGGGTTTTAATGTCAATCCAATTGGGATTAGTTGAAAACAGAAGAGCTAAGAATGAAATCTCTAAGTCAAGCAAGCAGGAAAAGGATTTTGTTGTCTAGGCAACTGTTCTAACAACCTAGTGTGATAAATCAACAAAGAAAGTGAAAACAAAAGCAAACTAAGCATATTTAAGCAAGAAAAACAGAGCAAAACAGAACAAAACAGAGCAAATCCGAGATTCAAATAAGAGAAAGGCAAGTTCCTAGATGTTGTTATTGATTTTGGGGAATTTCAGACCCTAACAAAGGCTGTTTCAAACTACATTGATCAGGCAAGTAAGCAAGCAATGGTGATTCCTAGACATAGAGTTCACAATCAAGCAAGCTAGATCCAATCTCTTGGCAAATAGCCCTTTGCTAAACATCTTAACAAGAACTAACTCTCATTAGTGCTAAAACATCAAGCAAGCAATAGTAAACAACTCTATTCAAGTCAAAATGCTCCTCAAACAGTCAATCTCTTGAGCCAAGGCCAGCAAATCCTCTATTAAACAAGATCAGCATTTCATCAAACACTTGGTGGGCATAAGAGAAAGCTAACAACCTAGATAAGTTTGATCAAGACTAATCTAGCATGAATAATAGATTAATAGAGAGGAACCCATAAACTGAAGCACTTAACAAGCCCTAATCAAGTCTTAAATTCTCCTAAACTACCACATCTAAAAACTCTAAAGAAACTACTCACTCATACTCATGTTTAACACCAAATCAAAAAGGGAAAGGATGTTAATCATGATTAGAAGAGAGAATAATGAAAGATTAAAGGAAAATACTCAAATATATTAAACAAAGCAAAGGATTTGTCTTACGAACTTAAAGAAAATGCTTAAGAACAGTAAATTGACAAGACTTGTAGAAAATCTGGAAAAAGAGGTTATATATAACTTGGGGAAGGAAGCCCTAGAGTAATGGCAAAAGCGTAATTAAAACTGGTTCGGGCTGGGTTAGTATCGGTCAGTTACATCGGTCTTCAGTGATCGATATGAATCCCCATCGGTCCAGAGTGATCGACACATATGACCGAAATCAACTCGTTGTGTTTGTGTCGGTCACCTTTGACCGATACTGGTGATCGATACTGCTCCGTATCGGTCATCCTTGACCGATGTTCACCGTGCTCTGACCGAAAACTTCTGCAGAGATTGTCTGCTTTGATCCTTCTTGCTCCCTTTTGCCCAGCTAGCATCCTAGATCATCCCCAAAACTCCTCCTTTTAGCTCCAAAAGCACCTAAAACATCCAAAATGCAAAGAAAATGCAAACTATACTCTAAATGCAACCTAAGTCTAAAAGGAGAAGAAAATGGGACAAAAGCTAACGGAAAACATGCAAAAGAGGACCAAAATATGTACTAAATGCAGTCCTAAATGGTGTAAATACAAGGGATAGCAAGCATCCTTTCCATGGGCTTCCACATGAACACCCAATGGACCATATAGAAAAGTTTGAAGACCTGGCTACAAGTGTTAAAGCTAATGGAGTCACCAATGATTTCCTATTCTGCAAGCCCTTTCCTCACTCTTTGGAAGGAGATGCAACACATTGGCTCAAACAACTGGTGCCTGGTTCCTTGACCACGTGGGAGGACACAAAATCTGCCTTCCTCAACAACAGAAGCTTTCAAGGCAGCCTGGGTGAGATTCAAGCTGTACCAAAGGGATTTCCCACACCATGGGTTCAATGAAGTTCAGCTGCTGGGTATCTTCTTTTGAGGTGTTGATTGGAAGTACCAGATGGCTCTGGATGCAGCAAGCAATGTGAACTTCAACACTACAGTCCCAGCTGATGCCATCAAGCTGATAGAGAACTTAGCCTCCAGCAACAGCACCAAGAATGCTGATTTTGAGAGACAGAAAAACGCTGGGGTGCAGGAAGCAATCAGTTTGTTGCTGAGATGAAGGCTAAGCTAGATTCTGTGCATAATCCCTTGGTGGGGAAGAAGTCTGTTCAGTTTGCTGCTGAAGTTGAGACATTTGAGCCAGCTGAGGAGTTTGAAGAGGAAGACGTCAACTACATCAATGGAGCTGGTTTTCAGGGTCAGAGGTACAACAATCAGCAAGGAAATAGAGGATTCAGTGGGAACATGCAGAGGAGCAGCTTCACAGGGAATCAGAGTTCTTCTTGTTACACCCCCAAGCCTCAGTTTCAGAAGTCTGAATACCAGAAGCCTTACCAGAACAACAACTTCAACAAGAACTATGGTTCCTCATCTTATCAGCCTGCACAAGCTCCATCAGCTTCAAGCAAGATGGAAGCCATGCTTTAGCAGTTGTTAGAAGGCCAGTAGAAGATTACAGTTGACTTCAATGGCAAGATTGACGCCCTGTATCAAGATTTGAATGGGAAAATCGAAGCTCTGAACACTCATGTTAAGACTTTGGATACTCAAGTGGCTCAAACTGCTGGGGCTATGAAAAGGCAAGATGGATTCCTTACAGGAAGGACAGACACCAACCCACGACACTCTGTTAATGCCAACACGCTGAGGAGTGGAAAGAATCTGCAACCAGTGCAAAAAAAGGGCTTGAGTACAGAAGATTTTGAGCAACTGCAGGAGTTTGAAGATGAGGATTTCGAAAATTTTGAAGGGTGTTGATCGACACCAAAGGAAATTCGACATTCTTCGACTCGAGGCGAACAGATATCGACCGAGGTCGACAAGCAGCTTGACACCCGATCGCCACCTCTTCCAGGAGATAGTGTCGATCGACACCCCACCTCCTGGTTTCGATCGACGCCCACCACAGAAGCATGCTGCGATTTTGCAGACTCCAGAAACCGCAGAAGAAAGGGTCTATAAGCCAAAAGGTACCTTATCCAAGGAACCAGAGGAAGACTAAACAAGAGCCGGAGGATGCTAGGATCAAAGCTATCATAGATAAGCTTGTGGTGGAGATTCCTTTGATAGATGCTATAAGGACTAATCCTGTGATAAAGAGGTATGTGAAAAAAAATGATGACCAAGAATCTGGGGATTGAGCAAGGGACAATGCTGATTTCAGAGCAAATGAGTGCAGTAATTCAGAATAAGATACCAGAGAAGCTTACTGATCCTCGGAGCTTTGTTCTAGACTGCACAATCTTTTTTGAATGGTTTGAGAGGTCATTGTGTGATATAGGGTCTAGTTTCAACCTGATGCCTCATTCAGTTGCTGTCAGCTTGGGCATGACTGACTTCCAGCCAACCAGAATATCTCTTATCTTGGCAGATAGATCTGTAAGGATTCCTGAAGGCATTCTAGAAGATGTGCCAGTCAAAGTGAGAGATTGTGTGATCCCCACAGACTTTGTAGTTCTGGCTTATGGTGAAGAACCAAAGGATCCCTTGATTTTGGGAAGGCCATTTCTGGCTACTGCAGGCGCCATTATTGATGTCAGAAAAGGGAGCATTGCTTTGAATGTGAGCGATTTGGTGATGCATTTTGACATGGACAAGTTGATGCAGAGACCAATAATAGATGGCCACACATTCAATGTAGACCCCCTCACCAGTCTTGCGAAAGAGATCTTCCAAGAGATGCATCCTGCAGACCCTTTGGAGAGGGTATTGACAGTTTCTGCAGAAGCAACAGAGCATCTAGACAACATTGCTGCTGGCTATGTCAGAATGATGGATGCAAGTGAGCAAGTCATGCAGCTGGTTGCACAACAAGAGCTGGTTGGGACATCTGTAAAAGCTGCAAAACTAGGAGATTGAAGTGAAGAAAAAGCTCAAAAAATCGAACTCAAACAGCCTCTGCAGGTCTAAGGTATGCTTTCCTGGGACCTGCAGAGCTCACTTTACTGCTAAGCAAGCTGCGCACTTTTCGCAAAGCTCTTGGCTATTCTCTTGATGACATTTCAGGTATCTCTCCAGACTTGTGCATGCACAGAATACACCTTGAAAATAAGTCAAAGTCGTCAATTGAGAACAAGAGGAGGCTGAATCCGAACTTGGAGGATGTAGTGAAGAAGGAAATCATGAAGCTTCTGGCTGCTGGGATTATTTATCCAATTTCAGACAGCACTTGGGTCAGTCCGGTACATGTGGTTCCAAAGAAAGGAGGAGTCACAATGGTTAAGAATGAGAAGAATGAGCTGATTCCTACAAGGACCATCACTGGGCACATGATGTGTATTGACTACAGGAAGCTCAACCCTGCTACAAGGAAAGATCACTTCCCTCTGCCATTCATTGACCAGGTGCTGGAGAGGTTGGCGAATCACTCCTACTACTGCTTCCTGGATGGCTACTCTAGCTTCTTTCAGATCCCTATTCACCCAGATGACCAGGAGAAGACCACATTTACTTGTCCCTATGGCACATTTGCATATCGCAGAATGCCATTTGGACTATGTAATGCTCCTGTGACATTTTATAGGTGCATGCTTTCTATCTTCACTTATATGATTGAGAAGTATATGGAGGTCTTCATGGATGATTTCTCAGTATATAGATCCTCCATCAAAGACTGCCTTGACAACTTCTGTCAAGTGCTTGCAAGATGTGAGGAGAAGCACTTAGTTCTGAACTGGGAGAAATGCCACTTAATGGTCAGAGATGGGATTGTACTTGGGCATAGAGTTTATGGTGAAGGCATTGAAGTGGACAAGGCAAAAATTGAAGTGATGAAAAGTCTGCGGCCACCAGATTGTGTGAAGTCAGTAAGGAGCTTTCTAGGACATGCTGGATTTTACCGGAGGTTCATTAAAGATTTCAGTAAGACTGCAAGACCACTCACAGCTCTGCTCTGCAAGGATGTGAAGTTTGAATTTACTGAAGAATGTCATTCAGCCTTCCAGCAGATCAAGCAGGCATTAGTGAGCACCCCCATTGTGCAGCCTCCTTATGGGGATCTACCATTTGAGGTAATGTGTGATGCTTCAGACTTTGCAGTGGTCGCTGTATTGGATTAGAGAAAAGAGAAGAAGCTTCATGCAATCTACTATGCAAGCAGAACCTTGAATGATGCTCAAAAGAATTATGCAACTACAGAGAAGGAATTATTGGCTGTAGTATTTGCATTTGAGAAGTTCAGAAAGTACTTGGTTGGTGCTAAAGTAATTGTGCATACTGATCATTCTGCTCTCAAGTTCTTAATACAGAAGAAGGATGCAAAACCAAGATTGCTTAGATGGATTTTGGTACTACAAGAGTTTGACATTGAGATAAAGGACAAGAAAGGTATTGAGAATAGTGTAGCAGACCATCTCTCCAGAATCAGGATTGAAGACAACGTCCCTATTGATGATTTCCTGCCAGAGGAGAACATATGTCTCATTGAGGCAAGGTTGCAGACTTCAGATGCGGATGAGTTGCAACTTTTTGGAACTGCAGACAGGGTGTCGATCCACACGCATTACTTGGTGTCGATCGACACCAACCTCGACGTGAGCCAACATTGAGCAGGATCGACATCGCCCTCGTCAGCAAGTCAACAAAGACTTGGTGTTGATCGACACACCTGATATTACTATATATTTTGCTTATTTTGCATGCATTTAGGATAATTTTTCATGCATTCATCTTGCATTATAGGCTAGTTTGCACCATTTTTAGGTCCTAGAGCACTTTTGCATTAGCATTCGCATGTTTCTTGCATTATGCATCATATTCAGGTTGTTTTTGCACACTTTGGAGCTGTGGAGGATTCATGGATATGCTAAGGCTCGTGAGGAAGCTTGTGGACACTTGGAGAACTCGACCATTAAGCAAAGGACCTGAGATCGAGTTGCGGATCGGGCAAGGCAGGTCGATCTAGACGAGATCGACCAGAAAATCGAGTGACCCCAGTAGATTCAAGAGGAAGATCGAGCATGCGATCGAGTGAGGAGGTCGATCGAGAGTACGGACATGGGCCATGCCATGCAGATCGAGGGCCAGATCGAGTTCCCGACCCGATCATCAAAGGATCGACTCAAAGATCGAGTGAAGTCTTCCGATCCCAGAGAAGATCGAGCCGGAGATCGAGTGATCTGAGTCGGTCCCAGACTAACCTTATCCGTCCAGCTGGTTTTGGCAGCTAGAGGGGGGACTATTTGCGGTTTAGCCATTTTTGGCAAACCGCAGCCATCATTTTCATTATCCTCCATTCTGTCTTTTGCTTTTCTTTCTCTAGACCTTAGGCTTATCGCCATTGTAGAACATCTGAGCTTTTTGTGCTTTAAACCTTTGAATCTTTTAATATTAAGCAAGTTTTCTTTAATCGCATCGTTAATCATATTTAGTTCATCATTTATTGCTTTTCATTCGATCTTAACCATGAGTAGGGAGTAGTCTTTTTGGGTTTTCGGGGTTGAGGCGATTCAAAAGGGTTGAAAGGGTTAAAGCTTTGTGTTTTCTTTGTTCTTCATACCTTCTCTTCTAGGATCTTGGGGTCTTAAGGCTTAGAGAGCCTTGGAAAAGGTCTCTATGATTCCAGGGCTATCTTACCTTGACAGGATTCAGATATCCTAGAAAACTAGATCCTAGAGACTAATCTTTCCTTTCCCACACGCTATTGTTGTAAAGGGGATTAGTTAGGTCATTATATTGAAATCTGTTTTCCTTTCTCTTCGATCTCTTTTTCCACCAAACGCCATGGGTTAGGAGAAGAGATTGAAGAAATGAACCATACCACACGCCATGGATGGTTCTTGTTTTGTTTTCAAGGCTTAGAGAAACCTCACAAGTGAGAAGAACTAAATGTTTTCAAACCAAAGCTTAAACCTTTGACACCCTTGAATATGACCCTCGACCCTAAACCCTCCTTTTTAGCATTTTAAAACCTTTGTTCATCATTCGCTTGTCATTTAGCTTGCATCCTGTTCATTAGAAGTCAATCGCCTAACGTTCTTTGTTAGATCGATCCATTTTGCTCGATCCAGTGCTCGATCATGTGGTCGATTCACTGGTCGATTTTTAGTTCTTAGTAGCTTTGCATTTTTAATCTTCTGTTTGTTCCTAGTGGTAGTTAACCCTCTTCCAGGGATTTTAAAATTGTTCTGCATTTCATTTAGTCGTTGCATCTAGTGTTGTTAGATTTTACCAATCATTTATCCGATTTGCTTAGATTTGCTTCATCCTTGCATTCTTAGTGTTCTTCCTGCATCCTAGGTGTGGATTGATTCCCCTTACTACTGTACTACATCATAACATGTGGTTTGGGTTTTGATAACCTCCTTGCTTCCTTGCAAAAATCCTGTTATCAAATGGATTTAATCTTATCTTTAGATTTGCTTCTCTATTATCTTGCTAGTATTTTTATAAATTCCCAAAAAATCTAGGGTATTTGTTATAAGTTTTTCTTTCTTGCCTTGTTTTTCTCTCAATATTCGCCGCCTTTGCTCATTCTTTTGATTGAGAATTGTGTTTCAGGTACTATGTCTCCCAAGAGAACGAGAGAAGAAACAACACAAGGAGAAGAGGGGCAACAAGTGGTTCAAGAGGAAGAGGGTCAGCAAGTACAAGAGAGGGTTCGTTGGACAAAGGAGGAAAAGTTGGCAAAGAAGAGGTTTGAGAGGCTGCGCTTTGAGCCTACTAAGTTTGCTAGTACAGATCTGTTGGAGAGGATGGGACTTCTAGAATATTTTGATTTTCTTCTCCAAGACATGGGGCTTGCATGCCTTTCAAAGATATATTGCCCAACATATCCACAAATCACTCTAGACTTCCTCTCTACCTTGTCGTTTTCTTATGAGAATCCAAGTCTCCCCACTCCCTCACAAGGTCATCTCACCTTCAAGGTCAAGAGGCAAGCTTATCATCTCTCCATTGAAGAGCTTTGCCAAGCTTATGGTCTTAATGCCACGGCTAAGCAAGTAGAGTTCCCTCCTCTCAAGACCGCCAACGATTTATGGGACGTGCTTTGTGATGAAGACTACAAACCCAACACGGCTAAGATCAAGAAAGTGAGGAACCCCGTTTTGAGGTATACTCTCAAGCTACTAGCCAACACCTTCAGTGGGCGATCTGTGGCTCCTACAGTGACAAAGACCGAGCTGTGCTTTCTCTTCCAAGGAATCAAGAGGATACTTTGCAGCAGCAAAGAGGAGAACCACGAGCCGATGCAAGATGAGCTTGGGAATGATGTTAATTGTGGATGTATCTTGGCATCCTCTTTGGTGAAGTACAAGGCGTATGCCATGAGGTGCAAGGCGAATTCAGCATTCATTGGAGGCTGCCTTACACCGCTCTTCATTCAAGCCGGTGTACCTCTTCAAAGCTTCGAACCGTGCGCGGATAGAGCATACATGGACGAGACCTATATGCGCAATACCGATAGCTTGGGACCTACGCCAGCTCCAGGATTCTTTGCCTGTCTGTTCTACAGTGATGACAAGGAGAAGAGCGTATGCATCTTACCTAATGTGGATGAGACACACTTGGAAAGAATAGGCACCATAGAGTTTTGTCCAACTCAAGAGGAGTGTTATGCACCACTTGGAGCAGCCATGATCCCAACTCAAGCCGCTCGTGAGCCCTCAGAATCACTACCCTCAGACGCCGTGATGCCAGCTGACTTTGGGCTCCCCAAGATAGATTTTGAGCCAAAGACCAAAGCGGAGAAGTTCCTAGCTTCGGTCGTGGAGATAGAGAGCAAGATAACCAAGTGGCAAGGCAAGATGATCAAGAAATTTGCCAAGAAGGTCAAGGTTCTTCAAGGGAACTCACCCGCGAAGTCTAAGCAGTCCATGAGTGTAGAGGTTGAGCAGCCCGAGAAGAAGAGGAGATCGACTGGTGCTATAGTCATCCGTGAGCCTCAAGGCAGCACACAACAAGCACGTCACTCCATCCATGAACTCCCAACCACGGACAAAGGCAAGGGCATAGCACGACGCTCCTCTAGCAAGAGCAGCTCTGCTGAAACATCCTCAACTTCCAGCCGAGTTTAGCTCCAAGGTACCAACAACCATCCCTTGTATATACCACGCATGTTTTAAGTTTTTGCTTTGTGTTTTGAGCTTCTCTAGACTTTGTTTGCCACCTAGACGGTGTCATTCAAGTTTGGGGGAGTGTGTGGTGTGTTTGACATGTTTTCTTTGCTCTTATTTTCTGTTATCATCCCTTGAGTCTTGCATTGCATCCTAAGGCATAGAAAAGAACAAAAAAATGATAAAATTTTTAAAAAAATTTCAAAAAAATTAATGTAGTTGCATTCGAATTGTTAAACATTTTAGGATTAAGTTTAGAATTTTTGAGCATTTAGGTTGTTTACATTTGCATAAGGGGTAAAAGTTTTTCTTGAAAAGTGTTTTAAGCTCATGAATTATTTCAAGGCCCTAGATAGTAGTTCTTTGATGCATTGCACACTCTTTGAAAGTAAGCTCTAATCATACTTGGATCATATGTTTTGATTTTCGTGGCTTAAGTTGAACATTCATGAATTGAATCATATCCTAATAAGTGACAAGCAAGTGGCAAGGCAAAATCCACTATATCCATCAAGAAAACAATATTAGGGATGATTAGCAAGTCTTTTAAGCATTTGATCAATAAAAGGCCAGGGAAAATGATCCTTTTAGTTGCAAGATTAAGCTCCTATAATCAATACACATACGGTGACCAGTAATAGTCCTAGTAGGTAAAAGCTCATCTTTGTCATTCTTAATGACCGTGATCCCTCCCTTCTTAGGCACCACGTGTACGAGAGAAACCCACGTGCTGTCACTTATGGGATAGATCACGTCAGCTTCTAGAAGCTTAAGAACCTCTTTCTTAACGACCTCTTTCAAATTAGGATTCAAACGCCTTTGATGTTCTATAGAAGAGGCGTTCTCATTATCCAAGTGAATCCTATGAGTGCAAAGCATTGGTGAAAGACCCTTGATGTCACTTAGAGAGTACCCAATGGCCTTCCTATACTTTCTCAACTCAGTTAAGAGCGAGTGCAATTCATCATCACTTAAGTTTTCATTCACAATCACATGATATGTTTCGTTAAGCCCTAAGAAAGCATACCTTAGCCCTTTTGGGAGCTCCTTAAGGTCCACCTTTGGGGCTAACAGCTCGCTCCAATCATCCTCGTGGCTGTTGCTGTTGTTCTCCTCCTTGGAACCATCTTTAGAACCCGGGACATGGCCCTTGAGGCTGCTTTCTTCAATCGCTATCCCTTCTGAAATCGAGCCGTCCAGTCGATCTTGCCCTCGATGTCGTCTAGATCGAGCAGTTTCGCTCGATTCACTCACTCGATTTAATGTGGATCGAGTGAGAGATCGAGATGCAGAGTCGATCTCCAGATTAGACCCCAAACTGATCGGAATGCCTCTCTTGATCTTCGACTCAATTATTTTCCTGAATCGACCACCCTCCTTGATCTCTCTGTCGATTGCTGCACCGGATCGAGTTGTGCTCTCGATTGTCTTGCCGATTCGACCTCTAGATCGAGTAATGTCATCGATCTCTGAGTCGATCTCTTGGCCAACGCCTTCATCTTCTAGCATAACCTTCCTTGAATCGAGCAAGTTGACGTACTCTTGAGTCCTCTGATCCACATAACCGAACTCTCCTGGCTCCTTAGTCAGTGCCAGCTTCAAATGATCTTCCTGAGCCAACTCTTCCAGCAACTCATCCACTAAAGCATCCAACGTCTCAATGTAGAAAGCTTGCCCTTCTAACGTAGGCTTCTTCAAAACCTCATTGATATCAAAGTCTAGCCTTATATCTTTACCCAAGTGCAAGGCAATCTTCCCTTTCTTGATGTCTATTATGGCTCCGGCGGTGGCTAAGAAAGGTCTACCGAGAATGAGTGGATCCTTTGGTTCTTCATCTATTTCCAACACAACGAAGTCCATAGGCACGTTTACTCCACTGATCTTCACTGGCAAGTCCTCAAGCAAACCCACGGGTAACCTCACACTTCTGTCAGCTAGTACCAACGAGATTCTACAATCCTTGAAACGGGTAAAGCCAAGCTTCTTTGCCATGGAATGAGGCATCAGATTTATGCTAGCTCCAAGATCACAAAGGCAACTCTTTTACTCCAAAGGACCTAAAGCGCAAGGTATAGTGAAGCTTCCAGGGTCTCCCAACTTCTTAGGGACTATCTCCTTGTGTATCACAGCACTACACTCCTCACTTAGAACAAGTACTTCCTTGCTTTCCTTATTCTTCTTCACGAGAGTATCTTTAAAGAATTTGGCGCATTTAGGCATCATTGCAAGGCAGTCCACGAGAGGTAGCTTGATCTCGACGTCTTTAAGGTGCTTCTCAAACAAGACTCTATGCTTCTCTATGAGTTGCTTCTTGAAACGGCCAGGAAAAGGTAGCTTAGGTACATACGGTGGGGGCACATAAGCATCTTTCTCCTTAGTAGTTTGCTCCGCTTTCTTCTCAACAACCGCTTTCTCACCTCTCCTTGGTCCTTGAATCCAAACATTGTCAAAGTTTATCTCATCATCGGCTGAAAGCTTACCCTCCCCCTCTTGAATCACAACGTCTTCGTTGATCTTGGGAGTAACCGTAGGTGCTAGCTCTTTCCCACTCCTTAGCGTAATGGAATTGGCGTATTCCTTGGGATTTTGCTCACACTTGCCCGGTAAGCTATTCTGATCGCTTGAGCTTGCGTTTCCCTTCTCAAGTTGCTTGATCTTATTATTCAAGGTTGTAATCTGAGTAGAGAAGTCCGTGAGAGACGAGTCTAAGCGAGGGTTCATCTCGGCAAACTTTTGATTCGTAGAGGCTTGCCTTTGAATCAATTGTTGAAACATAGCCTGGACAGGATCAACTTGTTGTTGCATCTGTTGTTGTTGCTGAGGTACAAAGCCCGGAGGATACATTGGCGTATAACCTTTGTTTCCTTGCTGTTGTCCTTGGAAGTTGTTCTGCCCTTGCCCTTGGAAGCCACCACTAGGCTGAAAACCTTTGTTATATGGTACGAAAGGCTTTGCTTGCTGAGCAGGGTAAACTTGATCCTTAGGGTTCGCGACATTGGTGCAACGGTATGAGAGATTGTTGTTTTGGTTGTAGCCTTGTGAATGCTAAAAGGAGGGTCCAGGGTTGAGATTCATGTTCAAGGGGTTCAAAGGTTTCAGCTTGGTTTGAAAACTTTAGACCTACTCACTTTGGGAGGTTCCCTAAGCCTTGAAAACTAAACAAGATCCATCCATGGCGTGTGGTATGAATCACTCTCTCATTCTCTCCTCCAGACCCATGGCCTTTGGCAGAAAAAGAGATTGAGAGGCAAGGAGAACAGATTTCAAACACGCGGCTTAACTAGTCCCCTAAACTACCATGGCGTTTGGGAAAGAGTAACTAGTCTCTAGGATGCGATTTTCAGAGATCTCTGAATCCTGTCAAGGTAAGAGCTCTCTCTGATAATAAAGATCTTGGCGTGAGACTCTTTAAGCCTTAAGAACTCGACATCCTAGAAGAGAAAGCCTTTAAGAACAAGAAAATACCAAACTTGAAAACCTTTTCGACCCCTTGAATCCTCTCAACCCCAAAACCCAATGAATCTACTCGCGACTCATGAAATAAACTGTACGAAATGCAATAAACGAAGAACTAAACATGAATGGCGATTGATTTAACTTAAACGATTCAATATTCAAAAGTAAAACAAGAAAAAGCTTGAAGTCTAACAATGGCGAATCGCCTAAAAATGAGAGAGATGATAGAAAAGTAGTCGACAAAACGTGATAAAGAAAGGGATCGTTGGTCTTTGCCTAAAATGGCCAAACCCCAAATGGTCCCCCCCTTCGCTACGGTCCAAAAACAGGCTGGACAGATAAGGTAGGTCTGGGATCGATTACGAAGCTCGATCTGGCAATCGATCATGTCCTGAATCGAGCGGCTCTTAGTCGATCCTCGAGTCGATCTTGTACTGATCGGGTTGGAAGCTCGATCTGGTCCTCGATCTGCATGGCATCGTCTACGTCCGTACTCCAAATCGATCTCCATGCTCGATCTTCTGGTCGATCTCATCTAGATCGACCTGCCTTGCTCGATCTGCTACTCGATCTCAGGTCCTTAGCATGAAATCCTGATTTCTCCAAGTGTCCATGATCCTCCTCACAAGCCTCAGCACGTCCACAAATCTTTCATAGCTCCAAAGTAACCGAAAGCAACCTGATTGTGATGCAAAATGCACGAAACATGCGAATGATGGTGCAAAGATACTCTAGGACCTAAAGTGATGCAAACTAACCTAATATGCAACGTAAATGCATGAGAAACTAAACTATATGTAAACTATATATAAATGCATGGAATATGCAGTTATATCAGTCTAAGAGCTTCTCTGGCACTCTGTTCTGAATCGCTGCACTGACCTGCTCGTTGATCATCATAGCTCCAGCCTCTAAACTCAAGTTGTTGGTCACCATCATCTTCACATACCTCCTTATAACAGGAGTAATCCTTACAGCATCAATCAATGGGATCTCAATAACCAACTTGTCCATGAAAGCTTTGTATTTAGCATCTTCCAGCTCTTGTTTAGACTTAGGATGCTTAGGATAATGCAGCTTGGGCTTATACATTGTCGCCTTAGCATTATTTGAAGTCTTAGTCGAAATGCAGTTGGTTGCAACGGGTGACGAGCGTCACCAGATGGATGACGAGCGTCACCAGATGGATGACGAGCATCACTCATTTTGGACAAGTCGTGAAAGTTTGCTCGATTTGGGTGACGAGCGTCACCCTCCTAGTGATGGTCGTCGCCATTATGTGAGGAAGAGTCGTCGGGGTTGTGTTCAATGGGTGACAAGCGACACCCATCTTGGGTGATGAGCGCCACCCGTGGATTTTCAGCACAAATCTCATCATCTTCATACTCTTCAAGTCCAACGAAATTTCTTGAGCTCAAATCCTCCTGCAACACTGGTTGCAGGTTATTTCCATTCCTCAATGTGATGGCATTCACATGGTGTTTGGGATTAGCATCAGTCCTTCCTGGAAGGAATCCCTCTTGCCTCTGAACAGCTCCTGCAGTTTGGGCAACTTGAACATCAAGCTTCTTCATATAAGAGTTCAGACTCTCAATTTTCCCATTCAAGTCCTGATAGAGCGAATCTATCTTGCCATTGAAGTCCACTGTCAGCTTCTGTTGTCCTTCTAGGATCTGTTCTAGCATAGCTTCCATCTTATTCTCTTGTGGAGGTGCAGATTGGTAGGAAGAAGAACCATAGTTCCTGTTGAAATTGCTGCTGTTCTGGTAAGTTTTCTGGTACTTTGTCTTCTGGAATAGAGGCTTAGGTGTGTAACCATGCGAGCTCTGATTTCCTGTACAGGTACTCTTCTGATTATTGTTGTTGTAGCCTCTATTCCACTGCTGATTCCCATACCTTTGACCCTGAAATCCTCCAGCATTGATGAAATTCACATCTTCCCATACCTTTGACCTCTGGGTTTTCGAAAGTCTCCACCTCTGCAGCAAAAATGAACTGACTTCTTCCCCACCAAGAGGCGTGCATACTGTCCAGCTTAGCCTTGAGTTCAGAAATCTAAATTCGCATCATTTAAACCAGCTTGCTTCAGTCTCTGAAAATCTGCATTCTTGGTGTTGTTGCTGCAGGCCAAGTTTTCAATCAATCTGATTGCTTCTTCTGGTCTGTTGGTGTTGAAGTTTCCAGCACTAGCTGCATCCAGCGCCATCTGATACTTCCAATCAATGCCTCTGAAGAAAATCCCAAGTAGCTGCACCTGACTGAAACCATGATGAGGACAGTCCCTTTGATAAGACTTGAATCTCAGCTAACAAGCCTTAAAAGCTTCAGTAGGACCTTGAGAGAATGATGCAATTTTCGTCCTCAGGTTCTCTGATCTAGCATCATCATAGAAATTGTTCAGAAAGGCATTCTTGGTGTCCTCCCAAGTAGTCAGCGAAGCAGGCTCTAGTTGCTTCAGCCAAAATGCAGCATCTCCTCCAAGTGAGTATGAGAACAGCTTGCAGAACAGGAAGTCATTGCTAACTCCATTAGCTTTGACACTTGAAGCTAGGTCCTCAAACCTCTCAATATGATCCATGGGATGCTCATGAGGTAAGCCATGGAAAGGATGATGTCCCACCAGCTGATAATAAGCAGGGTTAAGCTCTAAATCGTTCCTCTGGAAAGCAGGAGGGCTGATGGCAGCTCTGTTGGCATAGAACTGATCAGGTCTGTTGTAGTCTCCTAAAGTCCTCTGTACCAAACGCCCATCAGTGTTGTTAGCAGCAGCAGGGACTCCAGCGTCTTGTACCACTTGTTGAACCTGCTGTTCAACAATGACATTCTCATCTTGATCAATTCTCTGCCCTTCTTCGTTCCTTCTGTTTCCCTCTATGTCAACCAAGTGACCTTCTGCATCTTCAACCAAGATCAGTGGAGCAACCATGGTAGACTGTTTATTAGTTTTCTTAATGGTCCTCTCCAACTTAGCGAGTTCATCGATGCTCAAAGTCACAAGCTCCTTCTCTTTGTTGCTTCTGGTACTGCGATTAGGCATGCACCTGAAACCAGCACAAAGAAAAGTAACAGAAATTTAATAAACAAATTAAAACTTAGACAAAATCCTAATACTAAAAATCGATAGGCAGCTATTACTCCCTGGCAACGGCGCCAAAAACTTGATAGGGCTCAAGTTTTATCCAAATAAAAACTATTGCAAGTGCACAGCAAAGCAGTCGTAGTATAAGGGGTATCAAATCCCAAAGGAGTATGTAAACTATACTATCTATTGTAGGTTCGGATTAAGCTAAGCAGTAAATGCTGTATGTAATGCGAATGACAAAAAAAAAGAAAGCAAACGAAATCTGGTTGTTGATCTATGTTTCAGAAGATTAAAAGCGCTAAGTCAGGACAATTCGCAGGTTGAATCCGAGAATGTAGAATGCATGAAAACAGAAATGATTAAGAACTATCTTGAACATGAATCGCAAATATATAACTAATCATTTCTCATTGCAGAAGTTATCTATGTCTAAATCATAGAGTTTCAAATCTCTTTGCAAACCCTAACAATCTAAACATGCAGTAATGATCAGGTTCAATTTTTCACAAAACTCCTAAGCCATATCTCTTTGTACTAAGTTGTTTTGCTTATCTAATGCTAGATCAGGTCATCAATAATGCTCTCACATCTATTAAACAACCTATGATTTTCGGATTTCTAGATGATGTGTCTAAGAAATCGATTTTAAAGCAAGCAGAGATGAAGAATTAAAAGATATTCCTAACAGGTAGCAATTCTACAAAGTCTTCATCAACCTTTGAAAAGCCCTAACTTAACTAGAAAATTACTCAGACATGATCATGGAATCACAAAACATAACTGAATAAAACTGCATTGAAAGAATGAAATTAAAACAAAGGGGGTTCGAAATCTTCTCCAAAAAGAGTACAGGATATGTCTCCCCAAAAGCTCTCAATAAAATCATTTCTAAGCTCTCTGAATTCTCAAAAACTAATATCCTAGACAACAATGGCTGAAAACCTAATAAATACAAACTAAAACACGATATGGGGCCTTTTTGCAAATACTAGAACTTCTGGGTCAAAACTGCAAATTCTTCCCAATCTTTTAGAAACCAGGCCACGGCCCTTCCTCCATGGGTGACGAGCGTCACCATAAGTGGTGACGAGCGTCACCCAAATCCATACTTCTCTTCCCGAGTTGCACACTTTGTGGCTTCATCTTGCAATGCTCCAAAAAGCTTCAATATCTCCAATTATACTCCAGACATGCTATAACCTGCAAAAACTCTACTAAGACTCCAAAAAGACCAAAAAGACTCAACAAAAAGGCAATCATCTTGTATTCATTAAGACTAAGAGAGAGATTAGATTCAGAGCTTTTGGGGAGACAAATCCGTACTCTGTTAGAGAAGAATTTCGAACCCCCTTTGTCTTTTACTCTATCTTTTAATGCAATTTTATTCAGTCATGATTTGTGTTTCTCTTCCTATGCGGAAACATTGTTAATCACCAGAACTATCTTAGATGAGCAAAATAACTAATTGCAAAGGAATAAGGATTAGTGATTTTGTGAACATATCGAACCTGAACTATAATGCTTGTTTAGGTTGTTAGAATTTGCAAAGGAATTTGGAGTTCTAGAATCTCACAATAGCTAACCTCTGCGATGGAAGTCGATTGGTTTTACATTCGTGTTTTCAAGTTCTAGAACGGTTTTAATAAATAATCATTTCAGTCCGTAGTCTGTAATTTATGTCAACCTGTGAATTTCCCATTGCCTAGCGCCTTGTCTCAATTGATTTTAAGAACTCATAATCCGCTCCTGATCTCGTTACTTTCATTTGCTATTTAGTTTTATTTGTTATTGACTGCTTAGCTTCATTTGAATCTAAAGTATGTTGAGTAATAGTCTTAAGTCCTTTTGGATTCGATCCCTAAATACTACAATGATCTCTTAATTTGAGAAAGTAGTTCTAAGGATAATTTGAGCATATCAAATTTTTGCGCCGTTGCCGGGGACTTAGTTATTACTTTCCGATTTTTAGTTTTAGAATTTTGACTAAGCCTATACATTATTTTTGGTAACTTTCTGCTACTTCTCTGCTATCTGTTTCAGGTGTATGCATAATCGTAGTACGAGAAGCAACAAAGACAAAGAGCTTGTGACTTTGGGCATCGACGAACGCGCCAAGTTAGAAAGAACCATCAGAAAGGCCAAAAAGCAGACTAAGATGGTTGGACCGCTTGTTTTGAGGACAGATGCTGAGGGTCATTTAGTTGACAGAGAAGAAAACAGAAGAAATGAGGAAGAGCAGAGGATAGATGAGGATGATGTTGTAATTGAGGAACAGGATGTACAACCAGTTGCGCAGAATGTGCAACAACAAGCTGATGGAAATGCTGCTGGGCGTTTCCCACAGAGGACCCTGGGAGATTACAACAGGCCTGATCAGTTCTATGCAAATAGAGCCGCAATCCGCCCTCCTGCCTTTCAAAGGAATAACTTTGATCAGAAACTTGCCTACTACCAGCTTGTGGGTCAGCACCCTTTCCATGGGCTTCCACATGAGCATCCTATGGACCATATCGAGAGGTTTGAGGACCTTGCTACAAGTGTTAAAGCCAATGGAGTCAGCAATGACTTCCTATTTTGCAAGCTGTTCCCTCACTCTTCGGGAGGAGATGCAGCACATTGGTTGAAACAGCTGGAGCCTGGCTTTTTGACCACATGGGGAGACACCAAATCTGCTTTTCTCAACAGCTTTTATGATGATGCAAGGTCAGAAGAGTTGAGGACAAAAATTACAGCATTCTCCCAAGGTCCTACTGAAGCTTTCAAGGCAGCATGGGTGAGGTTCAAGCTGTATCAAAAATACTCTCCACACCATGGTTACAATGAAGTACAACTGTTGGGTATTTTCTTTAGAGGTGTTGATTGGAGGTACCAAATGGCTTTGGATGCAGCAAGCAATGGGAACTTCAACACTAGAGTCCCAGCTGACGCCATCACACTGATAGAGAACCTGGCTTCCAGCAACAGCACAAAGAATGCTGATTTTGAGAGACAGAAAATCGCTGTAAATGCTGGGAGCAATCAGTTTGATGCTGAGATGAAGGCTAAGCTGGATTCTGTTCATAACCTTTTGGTAGGTAAGAAGTCTGTTCAGTTTGCTGATGAGGTTGAGACATTTGAGCCAGCTGAGGAGTTTGAAGAAGAAGATGTCAACTACATCAATGGGGCTGGTTTTCAGGGCTAGAAACGAGTGAACTACTACGAGGAACAAACAGAATGATTAAAATGCAAAGCTATGAAATCGACCACAGGATCGACCACCAGATCGAGCAACAACGATCAATCTCATCTAAAAGTTCAACAGAAGTGAATCTAATGACCAGGATGCGAAAAGATAGTAAGCAAATGATTAACAGAGATGTAAGAATACCAAAAAAGAGGGTCCAGGGTTGAGATTCATGTTCAAGGGTTTCAAATGTTCAAGCTTGGTTTGAAAACTTTAGGTCTACTTACTTTGTGAGATTCTCTAGGCCTTGAAAAAAAAACAAGATCCATCCATGGTGTGTGGTATGGATCACTCCTTCATTCTCTTCTCCAAACCCATGGCGTTTGGCGGAAAAAGAGATTGAAGGGCATAAAACTCAGATTTCAAACACACGGCCTAACTAGTCCCCTAAACTACCATGGCGTTTGGGAAAAGTAGACTATCCTCTAGGATTCGATTTTCAAGAACCTCTGGATCCTGTCAAGGTAAGAGGCCCAAGGTGAGAGTCTCTAAGCCTTAAGAACTCGATATCCTAGAAGAGAAAGCCATGAAGAGCAAGAAAACACCAAGCTTTGAAAACCTTTTCGACCCCTTTTCGACCAAGCATAGGCACCATAGAGTTTTGTCCAACTCAAGAGGAGTGTTATGCACCACTTGGAGCAGCCATGATCCCAACTCAAGCCGCTCGTGAGCCCTCAGAATCACTACCCTCAGACGCTGTGATGCCAGCTGACTTTGAGCTCCCCAAGATAGATTTTGAGCCAAAGACCAAAGCGGAGAAGTTCCTAGCTTCGGTCGTGGAGATACAGCGCAAGATAACCAAGTGGCAAGGCTAGATGATCAAGAAATTTGCCAAGAAGGTCAAGGTGCTTCAAGGGAACTCACCCGCAAAGTCTAAGCAGTCCATGAGTGTAGAGGTTGAGCAGCCCGAGAAGAGGAGGAGATCGACTGGTGCTATAGTCATCCGTGAGCCTCAAGGCAGCACACAACAAGCACGTCACTCCATCCATGAAATCCCAACCACAGACAAAGGCAAGGGCATAGCACGACGCTCCTCTAGCAAGAGCAGCTCCGCTGAAACATCCTCAACTTCCAGCCGAGTTTAGCTCCAAGGTACCAACAACCATCCCTTGTATATACCACGCATGTTTTAAGTTTTTGCTTTGTGTTTTGAGCTTCTCTAGACTTTGTTTGCCACCTAGACGGTGTCATTCAAGTTTGGGGGAGTGTGTCGTGTGTTTGACATGTTTTTTTTGCTCTTATTTTCTGTTATCATCCCTTGAGTCTTGCATTGCATCCTAAGGCATAGAAAAGAACAAAAAAAATGATAAAATTTTTAAAACAATTTCAAAAAAATTCATGTAGTTGCATTCGAATTGTTAAACATTTTAGGATTAAGTCTAGAATTTTTGAGCATTTAGGTTGTTTACATTTGCATAAGGGGTAAAAGTTTTTCTTGAAAAGTGTTTTAAGCTCATGAATTATTTCAAGGCCCTAGATAGTAGTTCTTTGATGCATTGCACACTCTTTGAAAGTAAGCTCTAATCATACTTGGATCATATGTTTTGATTTTTGTGGCTTAAGTTGAACATTCATGAATTGAATCCTATCCTAATAAGTGAGAACCTTAATTTGAATCTTTTTAATTATCATACTTATGCATTTGAAAATGAACACATAGATCATATACATATTTAGGCTCTCTTCCTCCTTTCACCACTCTTTTGTGAGCCTAAGTAGAACTCCCACCATTACCCTTACCCTCCTTTCAAGCCAAATGTTCTTGTGTGATATCATTGTGAGGCCTCTTTTCGGTTTGAACTTGGCATAACATGTTACGTCTAGGCGACATAATTAGGCTTTCATTTGATTGCTAGCTTTGCATTTTGAAGCTAGTTTTAGGCTTTGGTTAGGTTTGGGGATCATGGGGGTTGTTTATTTGGCTTACATGTTTTCGGTTTCAAAAGAGTTTGGTATTTGAAGTGAATGAAAAGGTTTTAAGTGGAAGGCTCACTGTTTTTAAAAACGAAAATCTCTAGTTTAATTCAGAAGATAGCTCTCAAAGAAAAAGAAAAAGAAAAGAAAAGAGCCAAAGGGCCAAATGTTTGAAAAGAAAAGAAAAAACTAAGTAGAGAGCTATCAAAAAGAAAAGAAAAGAGCTAAGTGTGTTTTCAGCCTTTCCACTAGCCAAAAGAGTTTTAAGATGATGCTTTTATTTGGGTTTTTGCTAAGCGAATTGCTTTGATGATGAGGGTAGTCTCTAGGAGGGTGAGTGAGCTGAAAAGAAAAGAAATGAGAGGGGTTTTAGGATCATTGTTAGTATATATGGGTAGATGAGAGTCTAGTCATGTATCCATCAATTGCCTTTACCTTTTGCATTATGCATAAGTTCATACCTTTTTTGAGAGAAACCATTGCATTGGAGAACCCATTTAAATGAGATCATTCTAGTCTCATAGCCTTTATCCTTAGCCAAGTGTGTTCGGCTTTAAAATGCATAAGTGTGATTCACGGTTTTGATCTTACTGAATGTTAAAGGATATAACACTTGGATTGTTTGGGATATGAGAGTCATGATTTGAAATTCATTATGTGATGAGTATGGCTAAGTTCTTTGGATTATGAGTGTGTGCATTGCATCTTAGAATTAAGAACTAGGACCATTGAATTGATTCATATGAAAAACACTTTTACAAGAAGCTTAAACCCCCGTTTTTAAAACCTCTTCTCCTTTCTTGAAGTTTGTTTGCTTGAGGGCAAGCAAAAGGCAAGTTTGGAGAAGTTGATATTACTATAAATTTTGCATATTTTGCATGCATTCAGGATAGTATTTCATGCATTAATCTTAGCTCTTCAGCTTGCACCATTTTAGGTCCTAGAGCACTTTTGCATTAGCATTCGCATGTTTTTTGCATTATGCATCATATTCAGGTTGTTTTTGGACACTTTGGAGCTGTGGAGGAATCATGGACATGCTAAGGCTCGTGACAAAGATCGAGTGTGGAGATCGATCTGAAGTACGGACGTAAATGACGCCATGCAGATCGAGCGCCAGATCGAGCTTCCAACCCGATCAACACAAAATCGACTCAGAGATCGACTAAAGACATCCGATTCAAGACGAAGATCGAGAGCCAGATCGAGCTTCGTGCTCGATCCCAGGCTACTTTAACCGCTTTTGGCTTCTAGCGAAGGGGGGACCATTTGCGGTTTGGCCATTTTTGGTAAAACGCAGCCATCCCTTTCATTATGTTCATTCTGTCTCTTTACCTTTTCGCTCTCTCTCGTTTTTTAGGCGATTTCCGCCATTGTATAACTTCAAGCTTTTCTTGCTTTTTCACTTTGAATATTGAACCTTTTGCCTTTAATCAATCGTTAATCATGTTTAGTAGATCATCTTCTGCATAATGTTCGGTTTTCTTTATGTGTAGCGAGTAGTTTCATTTGGGTTGATGGGTTGAGGTGATTCAAAAGGGTCAAAAAGGTTAAAGCTTTGAGTTTTCTTGTTCTTCATTACTTTCTCTTCTAGGATCTTGAGTACTTAGGTCTTAGAGACTCTCACGCCAATATCTCTATGATCCAAAGGCTGTCTTACTTTGACAGGATTCAGATTTCCTGGAAAATCAGATCCTAGAGGCTAATCCTTCCTTTCCCACATGCCATGGTTGTTTAGGGGATTAGTCAGGTCATTTGTTTGAAATCTGTGTTCCAAGCTCTTCGATCTCTTTTTCCACCAAACGCCATGGGTTTGGAGAAGAGATTGAAGAAGTGAATCATACCACATGCCATGGATGGTTCTTGTTTTGTTTTCAATGCCTAGAGAACCTCACAAAGTGAGTAGATCTAAAAGTTTTCAAATCAAGCTTTAATCTTTGAAACCCACGAATATGACCCTCAACCCTAGACCCTCTCTCTTAGTGTTTTAACCTATGCTTATCATTCTGTCATCATAAAGTTTGCATCTTGTTCATTAATCCATCGCATCATTCATCATTTTAAGTTGTTAGACGAGATCGATCCATATTGCTCGATCTAGTGGTCGATCAAGTGGTCGATCCACTAGTCGATTTTTAGTTTTTTATAGCCTTGCATTTTTGTCATTCCGCTTGTTCCTCTTGGTAGTTGACCCTCTTCCAGGGATCTTAAAATTGTTTTGCTTTGCTTTTGACACTTGCATTTAGTTTTTAAGGATTTTACCAATGATTTATCATTTTTGCTTAGATTTGCTCATTCCCTTGCATTATTAGTAAACTTGCTACCCCTAGGTGTGGATTGATACCTCTCTTGCATGCTATACTACATCTTAGTCTTGAATTTGAGTTTGATAACCTCCCGTGCTTGCATTTACATCGTAAGAAATGAGCTATCATCCGCTCCACCTAGACTTGAGCTTTCCAGGGAACAGCTTCAGCCTCGAGTTGTAGAGTAGGACCAGACTGCCTTCCTTTAGCTCCTTTAGAACTAGCTTCTTGTCATGAACCGCCTTGGTCCTTTCCTTGTAGATTTTGGCACTCTCATAAGCCTATATCCTTAACTCATCAAGCTCGTGGAGTTAAATCAACCTTCTCTACTGTGCCGTCTTGAGATTGAAGTTCATTTGCTTCACGGCCCAAAGTGCTCTATGCTCCAGCTCCACAGGGTGGTGACATGCCTTGCCATAGAGGAGAGTGAAGGGAGTGGTACCTATAGGAGTCTTGAAGGCGGTTCTATATGCCCAAACTGCATCATCTAGCTTGCTTGCCCAATCCTTCTGAGTTACTCCTACGGTCCTCTGTAAGATAGCCTTGATCTGCCTATTCGAGACCTCCACTTGGCCACTAGTTTGAGGGTGATAAGGTGTAGCTACCTTGTGTTTAACCCCATACTTCTTCAAGAGACCCTCAAAGACCTTGTTGATGAAGTGGCTGCCCCCATCACTGATCACTATCTTTGGAACTCCAAACCGTGGGAAGATGATAGTCTTGAAAAGGTTTATCACAACCTTTGCATCGTTAGTTGGGGAAGCTATAACCCCAACCCACTTAGATACATAGTCTGCGGCTACAAGAATGTATTTTTTGCCGTATGAAGATGGAAACGGTCCCATGAAATCTATTCCCCAAGCATCAAACACATCAACCTCAAAGATTGGTACCTGAGGCATCTCATTTCTCTTGGTGATGTTTCCAGCTCTTTGGCAAGCCTCACACGCCTTCACAAACTCGTGAGCGTCCCTGAAAAGTGTTGGCCACAAAAACCCGGCTTGTAGAACTTTTGTAGCCGTCTTGAACGATGCAAAGTGCCCAACATAAGACAAACCGTGGCAATGGAGAAGGATGTCCCTTGCCTCATCTCTTGTTACACACCTTCTGTATAGGTTGTCTACACCCTTCTTGTACAGGTAAGGCTCGTCCCAAATGTAATGAGAGATGTCTCTCTTGAACTTCTTCTTGTGGTAGTGGTCTAGGTGAGTAGGCACCTCTCCACAAGCCAAGTAGTTCACAATGTCCGCATACCAAGGTCAGTCTTCTTCCTTGAAGCTTAAGACTTCTTCAACCTTATCCTCTAGTCTTCCACATACCGATGTGTTGATAATCATGAGCTGCTCCTCAGGAAGTGAGTCATCCAAAGGTAAGACTTCATTCACCCTCATTCTTGAAAGGTGATCAGCTACACCATTCTCTATGCCCTTCTTATCCTTGATCTTCGTATCAAACTTTTGTACAAGAAGGATCCATCTTAGGAGTCTCGGCTTGGTGTCATTCTTGGAGTATATGTACCTCAAGGCGGCGTGATCAGTGTACAAAATGAACTTAGAACCCACCAAGGAGGACCTGAACTTCTCAAAAGCAAAGACAACGGCTAGTAGCTCCTTCTCGGTGGTAGCATACTTCACTTGCGTGTCATCCAAGGTACGACTTGCATAGTAGATCACGTGCAGCCTCTTATCCTTCCTCTGACCCAAAACAGCACCCACAGCGTAGTCACTCCCGTCGCACATTATCTCAAACGGCAAGTCCCAATCAGGAGCTTGAACTATAGGCACGGTGACTAGAGCTTCTTTGATGGTCTTAAAGGCTTGAAGACAATCATCATCAAACACGAACTCGGCTTCTTTGCAAAGTAGCCTTGTAAGGGGACGAGCTATCTTGGAGAAAATCTTGATAAACCGCCTGTAGAAGCCTGCGTGACCCAAGAAACTCCTTATTCCCTTCACATTAACCGGCTGCTCTAAGCTCATCACGACCTCTATCTTTGCTTTATCAACCTCAATCCCTTGCTCAGAGATCTTGTGCCTAAGTACATTGCCTTCCTTCACCATGAAGACACTTTTCCCAATTCAGCACCAAGTTTGTCTCCTCACATCTCTTGAGTACCGTGCAAAGATTTGACAAACAAGTAGAAAAGGAAGCACCATACACAGAAAAATCATTCATAAAAACTTCCACCATTTCCTCTATGAGATCAGAGAAGATAGACATCATGCACCTTTGAAAGGTTGCTGGTGAAAGTTGTCTTCTCTTGATCATTAGGATGAATGGGTATTTGAAAGAAACCAATATAGCCATCAAGAAAGCAGTAGTATGGGTGATTAGCTAATCTCTCAAGCATTTGATCCATAAAGGGAAGAGGAAAATGATCTTTTCTAGTGGCTGAGTTAAGCTTCCTATAATCAAATACACATTCTATGTCCAGTTATGGTTCTTGTAGGAATTAACTCATCTTTTTCATTCTTATGACCGTGATACCCCCTTTCTTTGGTACCACATGGACCAGAGAGACCCATGTGCTATCACTGATAGCGTATATCACGTCAGCCTCTAACAGTTTTAAGATCTCTTTCTTAACTACTTCTTTCAAGTTAGGGTTCAAACGTCTTTGATGTTCAATAGAAGAGGTGTTTTCATTGTCTAAGTGAATCCTGTGAGTACAAAGCATTGGTGAAAGGCCACTGATGTCACTTAGAGAGTACTCAATGGCCCTTCTATACTTCCTCAACTCCTTAAGGAGTGATTTTAACTCATCCTCACTCAGATTTTCATTCACAATCACAGGATAAGTGTCATTTGATCCCAAGAAAGCGTACCTTAGCCCATTCGGGAGCTCCCTTAGGTCCACCTTTGGGGCTAGCAGCTCGCTCCAGTCCTCCTCGTGGCTTGTGTTGACGTTGCCATCCTCATCCGCCTCTTTTGAACCCGAGTCATGAGCTTTCAGGCTGCTATCTTGAACCGTTCCTTTCTCAGAGATCGAGTCATCCAGTCGATCTACCCCTCGTTCTGGTCCGGATCGATTGCACTCTCTCGATTCACTTACTCGATTTGATATGGATCGGGCAGGAGATCGAGTTGCTGAGTCGTTCTTTGAACTGATCGAGTTATCCCTCTCGATCTTCTCATCGATTTCTTTTCTGGATCGACCAACCTTCTCGATTTTCTTGTCGATCGTTGTCCTGGATCGAGTGATCTCGTCGATTTCCTGGTCGATCTCTAGGCATCCGCCTTCATCTTCTTTCATAACCTTGCGAGAATCAAGGATGTGTACATACTCCTGAGTCTGTTCACTCAGGAAACCATACTCTCCACACTCCTTTGTGAAAGCCACCTGAAGGTGATCCTCTTGTGCTAACTCCTCAAGCAACTAATCCGCTAACTCATCCAAAGTTTCAATGTAGAAAGCTTGTCCTTCAATGGTCGGCTTCTTCAAGACTTCATTGATATCAAAGTTCAGCTTGATGTCTTTACCCAAGTGTAGAGAAATCTTGCCATTCTTCACGTCAATGATGGCTCCAGCAGTTGCTAGAAAGGGTCTACCAAGGATTAGAGGGTCCTTTGGTTCCTCATCCATTTCTAGAACTACAAAATCTGTTGGCACATTCACACCACTGATCCTCCCGGGTAAGTCTTCAAGCATGCCTACAGGGAGTCTTATACTTCTATCAGCCAGCACGAGAGAGATTCTACACTCTTTAAACTTGGTGAAACCTAGCTTGTTGGCAATGGAGTGAGGCATAAGATTAATGCTTGCTCCTAAGTCACACAAGCAACTTTCAAACATCAACGGTCCAAGTGCACAAGGGATAGTGAATGATCCTGGATCTCCTAGCTTCTTTGGAACTATCTCCTTGTGAATGATTGCACTGCATTCTCCACTCAACACCAAGACCTCTTCACTCTCTTTGCTTTTCTTAGTAAGGGTGTCCTTGAAGAACTTGGCGCATTTTGGCATCATGGCCAAACAATCAACTAAAGGCAGTTTGATCTCAACATCCTTCAAGTGCATCTCAAACACTGCTCTATGCTTCTAAAGCAGCTGCTTCTTGAACCGTCTAGGGAAGGGAAGCTTCGGTTTGTAAGGTGGAGGCACATAAGCTTCTTTCACCTTGCTAACCTCCTCCACTTTCTTCTCTACAACAGCTTCTTTGCCTTTCTTAGGTCTTGCAATCTAGACATTGTCAAAGGTGATCTCTTGATCATTTAAAAGCTTACTCCCCCCTTCTTGAACCACAATGTCCTCATTGTCTTCAGGTGTAGACCTCGGTGGTAGCTCTTTCCCACTTCTCAAAGTAATAGCATTAGCATACTCCTTGGGGTTTTGCTCACACTTCCTGGGTAAGCTACCTTGACCGCTTGAACTAGCTTTGCCTTTCTCCAGTTGGTGTATCTTGTTGTTTATGTTAGTGATCTGAGTAGACACCTCAGTAAGAGAAGAGTCCAGCCTATTGTTCATATCAACAAACTTCTGATTTGTAGTTGCTTGTCCCTGAAGTATTTGTTGAAACATTGCTTGAACCGGATCTTGATGTGGCGGTTGAGCTTGTTGCTGTTGAAGCACGAAACCAGGAGGGAACACAGGAGAGTAACTCTTGTTTCCTTGCTGTTGCTGACCTTGAAAGTTTCCTTGTCTCTGTCCTTGGTACCCACTATTTTGTGTAAACCCTTTGTTGTAAGGTACAAAAGGTTTGCCTTGTTGTAGAGGGTACATTTAATCTTTAGGGTTCTCCACATTGGTGCTTCTGTAAGAGAAGTTATTGTTGCCTTGATAGCCTTGACAATAGCCTTGTGGCTTGTTGTAGTTCTGACCTCCAACCCAATTCGCTTCCTCTTGGCTCAGCTCTAACTTATCAAGAACATCTTCAGCTTCTCATACAAAGTGTACATGCTTTTGATTTGCAAGGACTAGCTTGTCTATCTCCTCATGGAGGGACTTCATATCTTTCTTGTGAGCTTCAAGATCAGATCCCCTAGGTGCGCAGTTATAGTCCTCATTGTAGTTTCCATCACTCAAAGCCAAGTTCTCAATATCCTCCATTCCTTCTTCAACATTCTGACCAAGAAAGTTGCCTTTACTTGCCGTGTCTAGGAGCATGGGAATCTTGGGAAGAGCTCCTCTGTAGATGATACTCAAGAGTGTCTCCTCACTGAAGCCATGATGAGGACAAGCTATAGTGTAGTCTTTGAACCGCTTCATAGCTAAAAGGTCTCATTCTGCCTTTGTGTAAAACCGCTGATTTCACTTCTTAGCCGAGCTGCCCTTGTGCTGGAGAAGAACTTTGAGAGAAACGCCTTCTTGCTTTCATCCCATGAGGTGATAGTCCCCTGAGGTAAGGTCTTCTCCCAATGCCTTGCTTTATCCCCAAGTGAAAAAGGAAAAAGCCTAAGCTTGATGTTGTCCTCCGGGTTCCCATTGATCTTTATCATTCCGCAAACTTGCTCAAAGTTTTCAAGATGCTCCAAAGGATCCTCCATTGCAAGCCCATGTTACTTGTTGTTCTGCACCATTGAGATAAAGCCTTGCTTGATTTCGAAGTTGTTGTTTTGCACCGGTGGAGGAGTGATTCCAAATTGGTTGTGATGTGTGTTAGGTGCATCACCAGCACTGATGATCCTTGGTGGTCTTGGGGCGTGGTTGGGGTTTCCATTACCCCTACCAACAGCCGTGTGGTGATGTTGACCCTCTCCTTGGTCTTGCTCAGCCATACCCACACACTTAACAAAACCTGGTAGCTCCTTAAAGTCTTGTGCTTGTTGTCTCTCTCTTCTTAGCCTTGCACTTCCAAGTTGATGAATGTTGTCCAGAGGTTGTAGTACATTGTTCTCACCTGTAGACCTTAAATTCATGTACCTGAGAAAACAAGCAGTAAGGTAGAGAAATGAGTAACCAAAGTAAAATAAAGGACTTAGTCTTTACTAAGCTCCAAATCCTAATGCTTTCTAATCAAACCCAAGTTGGCAACAACGCCATTTGATAAACAGGATTTTAGCATGCAAGAATATCAAAGCCAAAACCACAGTTTATGATGTAGTATAGTGGTAAGGGTGTCAATCCAGCATAGGTTGATGAAAGCCACTAAGAATGCAAGAGCAATGCAAAGCTAAGCAGATTCGGGTAAATGGATGAGAAATTCTGTAAAAACTAAATGCAATACGAAATGAGCAAGAAAACTATTTTAAAAATCCCTCTTAAGGGTTAAAAACTACTAAGCGAAATCTAAGAATTTAAGATGCAAGACTACTGATTATTAAAAATCGAGAGCTAAAGGCAGAAAAACAGAGAATTTCTAGCAACTTGGAGCAATGACTTTTAAAGATTAAAGATGCAAACTTTATGACTAGGAAATGATAAACTTGAGTTTTAAAATGCTAAAAAGAGGATTCAAGGTTGAGGGCCATGTTTAAGAGGGTTCAAGATTCAAGCTTTGGGGTTGAAAACATCGATCTACTCATTTGATGAGCTATCTATAAGCCTTGAGAAGCTAAAAGAGATCTATCCATGGCGTGTGGTATAGATCCTTTCCTCAACCTTCCCTCCTACCCTATGGCGTGTAGTGGAAAGAAGGATCAAAGAACATTAAGCAAACATCTCAAATATTGGCATAACTAGCTCCCTAAGCATCCATGGCGTTTGGGAAAGGATGAGCTAGTCTCTTGGATTTAACTTTAAAGATATTCTGAATCCGGTCAAGGTAAGAAAAGCCCTCGAATCATAGAGATCTTTTCCAAGACTCTCTAAGCATTAAGACCCCAAATCCAAGAAGAGAATAGATTAAGAACAAGAAAAAGACCAAAGCTTAAACCCTTAAACCCCTTAAATCGCCCCAACCTTAAACCCAAGAAAATCTACTCACTACACATAGCTAAAACACACGATAATGCAAAGGAAAGAAAGCTAAACATGATTAAGCAAGAGCGATTAAAGAAAATACTTAGATTAAGCAAGATTAAGGTTCAACAAAATGTAAAAATCTTGAAAAACAGTAACAATGGCGAAAAGCCTAAAAGAGCCTAAGAAAATATCAAACTGGTCCAAGACAAAATGAATGGTTCACGCCCATTTGCCTAAAATAGCCAAACAAAGAAAATGGTCCCCTCACTACATGCCAAAAGTGAGCTGGACGGATAAGGTGTAGAGATCGAGCTGAGTAGTCGATCTGATCACTCGATCTTCTTCATGGATTGTCCTCCTTAGCTCGATCTTCGGGTCGATTCTCGGATAATCGAGTCGTGGATCTCGATCTGGCTCTTGTTCTGCATGGCTTAGTCCACGTTCGTACTCACGATCGATCACCTTGATCGATTTTGGTCTCAATCCTCCTTCTTGAAACGACTTGAGTCACTCGATCTTCTGGTCGATCTCATCTAGATCGACCTGTCTAGCTCGATCCGCACCTCGATCTCGGTCCTTTTGCTGAATGGCTGAGTTCTCCCAAGTGTCCACAAGCTCCCTCTCGATCCTTAGCATGTCCACGCAACCTCCACAACTCCAGTGTGTCCAAAATAACCTGAATATGATGCAAGAATGCAAATATGCAATTGGTAATGCAATGTGCACTTAGGACCTAAAATGAGAATGGTGCAAACTAGCCTAAAATGTAAGATGAATGCATGAAAAACTACTCCAAATGCATGCTGATTATGCGAAATATATGAGTATATCAGTCTGCAAAGAATCAAAAGGTCTTTGGGTTCTTCTCTATATTCCAGAACCACAAAATCAGTAGGAATCATGCAATCTCCTACTTTGATAGGAACATCCTCTATCACATCTTCAAAAAACTCTGACTGATCTATCAGCTAGGACAAGAGATATCCTTGTAGCCTCAAAATCGGTCATCTCTAAGCTCTTGGCAACAGAATGAGGCATAAGGTTCACACTAGAACCAAGATCACACAATGATCTCTCAAACCTGTCAGAAAAGATTGTGCAGTCTAAAACAAAGCTTCCAGGGTCTGTGATAGCTATTGTTTTTGCAGAGTGTATGCAATGATGTATCAAAGCTCAAATTCAACACTTAGTTGTATTAAAGTATGCAAGCGAGTATCAATCCAATCCTAGGAGCTAGAAAGATCAGTGAGAATGCAAGGATCTTGTAAAATTAAGCAAATGATGGATAGTTTTATGAAATTCCTAAAAACTAGATGCAGTGATTAAATGCAAGGAAAAACTATTTTAAAAATACCAGGGACGAGCTAGCTACCACGAGGAAAAGACAGAATAATTAAAATGCAAAGCTACGAATTACTAAAATTCGACTAGTGGATCGACCACGAGATCGAGCAAAAGCAATCGATCTAAAAAGCAGTTTAAGCGAAAGTAAATCTAATGACCAGGGTGCAAGCAAGTAACAAGCGAATGATCAACAGAGACTAAGAAATGCTAAAAGGAGGGTCCAGGGTTGAGATTCATGTTCAGGGGGTTCAAAGGTTTCAGCTTGGTTTGAAAACTTTAGACCTACTCACTTTGGGAGGTTCCCTAAGCCTTGAAAACAAAACAAGATCCATCCATGGCGTGTGGTATGAATCACTCTCTCATTCTCTCCTCCAGACCCATGGCGTTTGGCGGAAAAAGAGATTGAGAGGCAAGGAGAACAGAATTCAAACATGCGGCTTAACTAGTCCCCTAAACTACCATGGCGTTTGGGAAAGAATAACTAGTCTCTAGGATGCGATTTTCAGAGATTTCTGGATCCTGTCAAGGTAAGAGCTCTCTCTGCTTATAAAGATCTTGGCGTGAGACTCTTTAAGCCTTAAGAACTCAACATCCTATAAGAGAAAGCCTTTAAGAACAAGAAAACACCAAACTTGAAAACCTTTTCGACCCCTTGAATCCTCTCAACCCCAAAACCCAATGAATCTACTCGCGACTCATGAAATAAACCGTACGAAATGCAATAAACGAAGAACTAAACATGAAAGGCGATTGATTTAACTTAAACGATTCTATATTCAAAAGTAAAACAAGAAAAACCTCGAAGTCTAACAATGGCGAATCGCCTAAAAATGAGAGAGAAGATAGAAAAGTAGTCGACAAAACGTGATAAAGAAAGGGATCGTTGGTCTTTGCCTAAAATGGCCAAACCGCTAATGGTCCCCCCCTTCGTTATGGTTCAAAAACAGGCTGGACGGATAAGGTTTGTCTGGGATCGATCACGAAGCTCGATTTGGCAATCGATCATGTCCTGAATAGAGCGGCTCTTGGTCGATCCTCGAGTCGATCTTGTACTGATCGGGTTGGTAGCTCGATCCGGTCCTCGATCTGCATGGCGTCGTCCACGTTCGTACTCCAAATGGATCTCAATGCTCGATCTTCTGGTCGATCTCATCTAGATCGACCTGCCTTGCTCGATCTGCTACTCGATCTCAGGTCCTTAGCGTGAAATCCTGATTTCTCCAAGTGTCCACGATACTCCTCACGAGCCTCAGCACGTCCACAAATCTTTCATAGCTCCAAAGTAACTGAAAGCAACCTGATTGTGATGTAAAATGCACGAAACATGCGAATGATGGTGCAAAGATACTCTAGGACCTAAAGTGATGCAAACTAACCTAATATGCAATGTAAATGCATGAGAAACTAAACTATATGTATGCGAAATGCATGGAATATGCAGTTATATCAACTCCCCCAAACTTACCTTTTGCTTGCCCTCAAGCAAACAAAATTAAAGAAGGGAGAGAGGTTTTTGAAGCAAACGGGGGTTTAGGCTTCTTGCAAAGGTGTTTTTCGAATGAATCAATCTCAACGTCCCAGTTACTAGTTCTAAAATGCAATGCGTATACTCATACTCCAAAGAACTTAGCCATACTCATCACACAAAGGATTTCAAATCATGACTCTCCTATTCCAAACAATCAAAGAGACTCATCCTTTAACATTCATTAATGACCGAGCCATGAATCAAACTTATGCATTTTAAAGCAAAACACATTTGGCTTAGGGTAAAGGCTATGAGCATAGAATGATCTCATTTTGAAGAGGGTTCATTTTAAGCAAGGGTTTCTCTCGAAAATGGTATGAACTTTATGCATAATGCTAAAGGTAAAGGCAATTGATGCATACATGATCAGATTCTCATCTACCCATGTAAACTAACCACGATCCTAAAAACCCCTCTCATTTTTTTTCTTTTAAGCTCACTCACCACTTAGAGTCTACCCTTTTTCCAAAGCAAAAGCTTAGGAATCCCCAAAACAAAACAGAAAGCTTTTTACTCTTTTAGGTTAGTGAAAAGGTTTGAAAATACTAAGCTCTTTAACTCTTTCTTATCGATAACTCTCTTATACTTTTTTTTCTTTTTCTTTTCTTTTATTCTTGGCACTTAGGCTCTTTTATTATTATTATTTTTTTTTTTTGAGAGAGTTATCTCCTGAAATTATTAGAGCATTATACATTTTTAAGCACAAAACCTTTCACTTAAAACCTTTTTCTTACTTCAAATACCAAACTCTTTTCGAAACCGAAAGCATAAAAGTATGAAAGCAGTCCCAATGATCCCCCCAAACTTATCCTAAGCCTACATCCAGCTTCAAAATGCAAAACTAGCAATCATATGAGAACCTAATCATGTCGCCTAAACGTAACACTTTATGCTAAGTTCAAACCGGAAGAGGCCTCACAATGATGTCACACACGAAAACTTAGCTTCAAAGAAAGGTAAGGGTCAAGGCGGGAGTTCTACTTAGGCTCACAAAGAGTGGTAAAAGGAAGAAGAGAGCCTAAATATTTTTAAGATACATGTGTTCATTTTCAAGCGCATAAGAATGATATTTAAAAATTCAAGTTAGGGTTCTCACTTAATAGGACAAGTTTCAAATCATGAGAGTTCAATTCAAGTCACGAAAATCAAAACAAGTGATCCAAGCATGGTAAGAACTTACTTTCGAAGTGTGAGCAAAGCATTAGAGAACTACCAACTAGGAGATTGAAACCATTCATAAGCTTAAAACACCTTTTTAAGAAAACTTTTAACCCCTTATGCAAATGTAAACAACCTCGATGCTTAAAGATTCTAGACTCAATCCTAAAATGCTTAGCAAGATGAATGCAACTACATGAATTTTTCTAAAAATTTTTAAAAATTTTAGCAAGGATGCTAATGGGAAAATAAGATCAGAATAAACATGTCAAACCACACACATACTCCCCCAAACTTGAATGACACCGTCCCGGTGGCAAACAAATTCAAAGGAGCTCAAAACACAATGCAAAAAGAACGAAGATATGAACGGTATATACAAGGGTAGGTTGTTTGGTACCTCGGAGCTAGACTCGGCTGGAACTTGAGGATTTTCCAGCGGAGCTGCTCGTGCTAGAGGAGTGTCGGGCTATGTTCTTGCCTTTATCCTCGGTGGGGAAACCATGAACGGAATGTCGAGCTTGTTGCACGGTTCCTTGCTGCTCACGGATGACAATACCGCCAGTTGACCTCCTCCTCTTCTCGGGCTGGTTAACCTCTGCACTCTTTGACCCCTTATACCTCGCGGATGAGCTTCCTTGAAGCGCCTTGACTTTCTTGGCAAGCTTCTTGATCATCTTTCCTTGCCACTTAGTTATCTTCCGCTGCATCTCCACTACTGAGGCAAGAAACATCTCAGCTTTGGTCTGCGGTTCAAAGTCCATCCTCGGAAGCTCAAAGTGGGCCGGCATTGCTCCTTCTGATGGTGGTGACTCTGACGGCTCTCGCGTGGACTGAATGGGCATCATTGTTGTTCCAAGTGGAGCGTAGCACTCCTCATGGGTTGGGCAGAACTGAATCGTACCGATGCTATCCAAGTTAGTCTCCTCAGCGTTGGGTAAGATGCACACGTTCTTCTTCCCTCCGTCATCGTAGAACTGATAAGTTAAGAATCCTGGAGCTGGCGTAGGTCCCAAGCTATCGGTGTTTCGCATGTAGGTCTCGTCCATGTATGATCTGTCCGCGCAAGGCTCGAACCGTTGAAGTGGTACACCGGCTTGGATGAAGAGCGGCGTGAGAAACCCTCCAATGTAAGCTGAGCTCGCCTTGCATCTAAGAGCGTAAGCCTTGTACTTTACCAAGGAGGAGGCGAGAATGCACCCATAGTTGACATCGTTCCCGAGGTCATCAATAGGCGGATCATCGTTCTCCTCTTTGCTGCTGCATAGTATCCCTTTGATCCCTTGGAAGAGGAAACACAGCTCGGTCTTTGTCATCGTGGGAGACACGGCTCGTCCGCTGAAGGTGTTTGCCAATAACTTGAGCGTGTACCTCAGAACGTGATTCCTCACTTTCTTGATTTTAGCCGTGTTGGCTTTATACTCTCCATCGCAAAGCACGTCCCATATGATGCTGGCGTTCTTGAGAGGCGGAAACTCCGCTTGCTTAGCCGCGACGTTGAGTCTGTATGCTTGGCAAAGCTCCTCAATGGAAAGGTGATAGGACCGCTTCTTGACCTTGAAGCTGAGATGCCCTTGATAGGGAGTTGGGAGGCTCAGATTCTCATAGGAGAATGCCAAGGTAGAGAGTAAATCCATCGTCACTTGCGGATATGTTGGACAGTCAATCCTTGAAAGGCAAGCGAGCCCCATGTTTTGTAGAAGGGAGTCAAAATCCCCTAGGAGACCCATCCTTTCCAGCAAATCTCTGCTCGCGAACTTAGTAGGTTCGAAGCGCAGCCTCTCTAGCCTCTTCTTCGCCGCCTTTTCCTCCTTAGTCCAACAGGTCCTCTCATGAATTTGCTGAGGTTCCTCCTCTTGAACTTGTTGAGTTCCCTCTTCCTGAACCACTCGTTGTTCATCCTCTCTCTGTGCAGCCTCTTCTCTGGTTCTCTTAGGTGCCATTGGTGCCTGAAAAACGATTCTCAAACAAAGAATGAGCAAAGGCGGCGAGAGATCGAGAAAGAGACTAGCGAGAAGGAAAAATCTATAACTAACACCCTAGATTTTTGGGGGATTTATAAAAATTGTATCTAGAAAAAGGAAAAGAAAATCTAGAGATAGGATTAAATCTAGAATATTTCCTGATTTCTAGCTACTTAAAAAATATCGATAAAACCCTTAGCAACTTAAATCGATCACGCGGTTAAAAAAGAAAATATTGAAAAGATTTACTTAAAACTCTTGAAATACCTTGCAAAATCAAGTATAAGAGCTAAATGCCTCTAGGTAAACTCTTGAGTCCCTTCGGTCGATCTAGGACTCGATCTCATGCCAATAATGGCTGGATCGAGAGATTAGATCGATCAGTGACTCGATTGGACTAGAATCGAGTCTTAGATCGATCATACTCCCTCGTTCCTAGACTTTTGGTCAACTAGGTTGAGTCCGCGTGATCGAGCCATGTTCTCGATTCAGGGGTCGATTCGATTTAAATCAAGTGATGGATCGAGTCGAGTGATCCATCTGTCTTTGAAGGATTTTCCCGAGAGAAAATAGATCGGTCGATCCATTTTTGGATCGGTCGATCTAAACTCCAAGAATTTCCCGAGACATTTTAGATTGGTCGATCTAGATGGGACCGATCGATCCGTGCTCATCTAGATCGACCTTGTCACTCGATCTCGTCTAGATCGACTAACTCCTCTCGATTCACTAACTCGATCTAGTAAAGATCGAGTTAAGATTAGTCGATCTAGCACTCGATCTCTATTCGATATTCGCCCCTTCTCACTCCTTTTGGATTTAAGATCTTTGCCTGCAATCTCTTATACCTGTTCCTACACACTCAGAAGATGAAAACATAAAACTGAAAGAGAAATAAAACAGAAATATGTACAAGATAGACATGGGAATGCCTCCCAAGTGCGCTTTCTTTAACGTCTTTACCTAGACTTTACTTGGTTTAGGCAGATGGTGGGTCTTGGAGAAGCATTGAGGTGCTCTCCTTGTCAAATGCACTCCCCATGTATGGCTTAACTCTGTGCACGTTCACTGTGAATGCACTCCCACTCTTGCCCACCAATGTAACAGCTCCATAAGGTAATACTTCCTTGATTTCATACGGACCGCTCCATCGTGACTTCAGCTTCCCTGGAAAGAGCTTGAGCCTTAAATTTTAAACCAGCACCAAACTCCCTTCCTTAAGCTCCTTAGGTACCAGCTTCTTGTCATGAGCAGCCTTGGTACGTTCCTTGTAGATCCTAGCGCTTTCGTAAGCGTCTAGCCTCAGCTCGTCAAGCTCGTGCAACTGGGTCAACCGCTTCTCTTGAGCCGTCTTCAGATCAAAATTAAACCGCTTCACAGCCCACAACGCCCTATGTTCCAGCTCAACGGGGAGGTGACATCCTTTGCCGTAGAGAAGAGTGAAAGGAGTAGTACAATTGGGTGTCTTCAAAGCAGTCTGGTAGGCCCACAAAGCGTCATCTAACTTCACCGCCTAATCCTTCCGAGTTGTCCCAACAGTTCTCTCGAGTATCGCCTTGATCTGACGGTTAGAGACCTCCACTTGGCTACCTTGTGTTTCACGCCATACTTCCTTAGAAGATTTTCAAACAGCTTGTTGATGAAATGGCTTCCTCCGTCGCTTATCACCACTTTGGGGACGCCAAACCTCGGGAAAATAATGCTCTTAAAGAGCTTGATCACCACCTTAGAGTCGTTTGTTGGGGAAGCAATGGCCTCAACCCATTTAGAGACGTAGTCAACAGCTACGAGTATGAACTTGTTTCCGTATGATGAAGGAAACGGTCCCATGAAGTCTATGCCCCACGCGTCAAAGACGTCTACCTCAAATATAGGAACTTGAGGCATCTCGTTCCTCTTAGTGATAGTCCCTGCTCTTTGACAAGCTTCGCAACTCATCACAAACTCATGGGTGTCTTTGAAGACTAACGGCCACCAGAAGCCGGCTTGCAATACCTTAGTGGCGGTTTTGAATGAAGCGAAGTGCCCGCCATACAAAGAACCGTGGCAATGGAAGATGATATATCTTGCTTCCTCCTTAGTCACGCATCTTCTGTACAGGCTATCAACGCCTCTCTTGTATAAATAAGGCTCATCCCAATAGTAGTGGCTCACGTCCCTCATGAACTTCTTCCTATGGTAGTTGTCAAGATGCGAAGGCTCCTCCCCACATGCCAAGTAGTTCACAATATCCGCGTACCACGGGAGATCCTCCTCTTTGAAGCTCAGAACTTCCTCAAACTGCCCCTCTAAGCTCCCACAAACAGCTGTAGTGATTGCCATGAGTTGTTCCTCGGGGAGAGAATCATCTAAAGGAAGAGACTCGTTGATTCTTAACCGAGAGAGATGGTCAGCAACGCCGTTCTCTATCCCTTTCTTGTCTCTTATTTCCATGTCAAATTCTTGGAGTAAGAGGATCCATCTCAAAAGCCTCGGCTTAGTGTCCTTCTTGGAATAGATGTAGCGCAAAGCCGCGTGATCTGTGTAAACAATGGTCTTGGAACCCACGAGGTAAGCCTTGAACTTCTCAAAGGTGAATACAACCGCCAATAGCTCCTTTTCCGTAGTGGTGTACCTCGTTTGCGTGTCATCCAAGGTTATTGAAGCATAGTAAATCACGTGCAGCTTCTTATCCTTCCTTTGGCCTAGAACGGCTCCCACGGCATAGTCACTAGCATCACACATAATCTCGAAAGGTAGAGTCCAGTCTGGTGCTTGCACTATAGGCGTGGACACTAGGGCCTCCTTGATTATCACGAAAGCTTGCAAACACTCCTCATCAAAGATGAATTCAGCCTCCTTGCACAACAGCCGCGTGAGAGGGCGTGCAATCTTAGAGAAGTCTTTAATGAAGAGCCTGTAGAAGCCGGCGTGTCCCAAGAAACTTCTCACTCCTTTGACGTTAATTGGCGGCTCAAGGCTTGCCATCACTTCAATCTTTGCTTTGTCGACTTCAATACCCTTCTCTGATATCTTATGGCCAAGCACGATCCCCACCTTAACAATGAAGTGGCATTTTTCCCAGTTAAGCACCAAGTTTGTCTCCTCACAATGCTTTAATACCCTGTAAAGATTCAACAAACACGCAGAAAAGGACGCACCATAGACCGAAAGTCATCCATAAACACCTCTACCATCTCTTCTATTAGATCGGAGAAGATCGACATCATACACCGCTAAAACGTAGCCAGTGCGTTACACAACCCGAATGGCATCCTTCGATACGCGAAGGTGCCATAAGGGCATGTAAAGGTCGTCTTCTCCTGATCATTAGGGTGGATTGGTATTTGGAAAAATCCACTATATCCATCAAGAAAGCAATATTAGGGATGATTAGCAAGTCTTTTAAGCATTTGATCAATAAAAGGCCAGGGAAAATGATCCTTTTAGTTGATTAAGCTCCTATAATCAATACACATACGGTGACCAGTAATAGTCCTAGTAGGTAAAAGCACATCTTTGTCATTCTTAATGACCGTGATCCCTCCCTTCTTAGGCACCATGTGTACGAGAGAAACCCACGTGCTGTCACTTATGGGATAGATCACATCAGCTTCTAGAAGCTTAAGAATCTCTTTCTTAACGACCTCTTTCAAATTAGGATTCAAACGCCTTTGATGTTCTATAGAAGAGGCGTTCTCATTATCCAAGTGAATCCTATGAGTGCAAAGCATTGGTGAAAGGCCCTTGATGTCACTTAGAGAGTACCCAATGGCCTTCCTATACTTTCTCAACTCAGTCAAGAGCGAGTGCAATTCATCATCACTTAAGTTTTCATTCACAATCACAGGATATGTTTCGTTAAGCCCTAAGAAAGCATACCTTTGCCCTTTTAGGAGCTCCTCAAGTTCCACCTTTGGGGCTAACAGCTCGCTCCAATCATCCTCGTGGCTGTTGCTGTTGTTCTCCTCCTTGGAACCATCTTTAGAACCCGGGACATGGCCCTTGAGGCTGCTTTCTTCAATCGCTATCCCTTCTGAAATCGAGCCGTCCAGTCGATCTTGCCCTCGATGTCGTCTAGATCGAGCAGTTTCGCTCGATTCACTCACTCGATTTAATGTGGATCGAGTGAGAGATCGAGATGCAGAGTCGATCACCAGATTAGACCCCAAACTGATCAGAATGCCTCTCTTAATCTTCGACTCAATTATTTTCCTGAATCGACCACCCTCCTCGATCTCACTGTCGATTGCTGCACCGGATCGAGTTGTGCTCTCGATTGTCTTGTCGATTCGACCTCTGGATCGAGTAATGTCATCGATCTCTGAGTCGATCTCTTGGCCAACGCCTTCATCTTCTAGCATAACCTTCCTTGAATCGAGCAAGTTGACGTACTCTTGAGTCCTCTGATCCACATAACCGAACTCTCCTGGCTCCTTAGTCAGTGCCAGCTTCAAATGATCTTCCTGAGCCAACTCTTCCAGCAACTCATCCGCTAAAGCATCCAACGTCTCAATGTAGAAAGCTTGCCCTTCTATCGTAGGCTTCTTCAAAACCTCATTGATATCAAAGTCTAGCCTTATATCTTTACCCAAGTGTCTCCCAACTTCTTAGGGACTATCTCCTTGTGTATCACATCACTACACTCCTCACTTAGAACAAGTACTTCCTTGCTTTCCTTATTCTTTTTCACGAGAGTATCTTTAAAGAATTTGGCGCATTTAGGCATCATTGCAAGGCAGTCCACGAGAGGTAGCTTGATCTCGACGTCTTTAAGGTGCTTCTCAAACAAGACTCTATGCTTCTCTATGAGTTGCTTCTTGAAACGGCCAGGAAAAGGTAGCTTAGGTACATACGGTGGGGGCACATAAGCATCTTTCTCCTTAGTAGTTTGCTCCGCTTTTTTCTCAACAACCGCTTTCTCACCTCTCCTTGGTCCTTGAATCCAAACATTGTCAAAGTTTATATCATCATCGGCTGAAAGCTTACCCTCCCCCTCTTGAATATCAACGTCCTCGTTGATCTTGGGAGTAACCGTAGGTGCTAGCTCTTTCCCACTCCTTAGCGTAATGGAATTGGCGTATTCCTTGGGATTTTGCTCACACTTGCCCGGTAAGCTATTCTGATCGCTTGAGCTTACCTTTCCCTTCTCAAGTTGCTTGATCTTATTATTCAAGGTTGTAATCTGAGTAGAGAAGTCCGTGAGAGACGAGTCTAAGCGAGTGTTCATCTCGGCAAACTTTTGATTCGTAGAGGCTTGCCCTTGAATCAATTGTTGAAACATAGCCTGGACAGGATCAACTTGTTGTTAGATCTGTTGTTGTTTCTGAGGTACAAAGCCTGGAGGATACATTGGCGTATAACCTTTGTTTCCTTGCTGTTGTCCTTGGAAGTTGTTCGGCCCTTGCCCTTGGAAGCCACCACTCGGCTGAAAACCTTTGTTGTATGGTACGAAAGGCTTTGCTTGCTGAACAGGGTAAACTTGATCCTTAGGGTTCGCGACATTGGTGCTACGGTATGAGAGATTGTTGTTTTGGTTGTATCCTTGTGAATGCTAAAAAGAGGGTCCAGGGTTGAGATTCATGTTCAGGGGGTTCAAAGGTTTCAGCTTGGTTTGAAAACTTTAGACCTACTCACTTTGGGAGGTTCCCTAAGCCTTGAAAACTAAACAAGATCCATCCATGGCGTGTGGTATGAATCACTCTCTCATTCTCTCCTCCAGACCCATGGCGTTTGGCGGAAAAAGAGATTGAGAGGCAAGGAGAACAGATTTCAAACACGCGGCTTAACTAGTCCCCTAAACTACCATGGCGTTTGGGAAAGAGTAACTAGTCTCTAGGATGCGATTTTCAGAGATCTCTGGATCCTGTCAAGGTAAGAGCTCTCTCTGATCATAAAGATCTTGGTGTGAGACTCTTTAAGCCTTAAGAACTCGACATCCTAGAAGAGAAAGCCTTCAAGAACAAGAAAACACCAAACTTGAAAACCTTTTCGACCCCTTGAATCCTCTCAACCCCAAAACCCAATGAATCTACTCGCGACTCATGAAATAAACTGTACGAAATGCAATAAACGAAGAACTAAAAATGAATGGCGATTGATTTAACTTAAACGATTCAATATTCAAAAGTAAAACAAGAAAAAGCTCGAAGTCTAACAGTGGCGAATCGCCTAAAAACGAGAGAGATGATAGAAAAGTAGTCGACAAAACGTGATAAAGAAAGGGATCGTTGGTCTTTGCCTAAAATGGCCAAACCGCAAATGGTCCCCCCCCTTCGCTACGGTCCAAAAACAGGCTGGACAGATAAGGTTGGTCTGGGATCGATTACGAAGCTCGATCTGGCAATCGATCATGTCCTGAATCGAGCGGCTCTTGGTCGATCCTCGAGTCGATCTTGTACTGATCGGGTTGGAAGCTCGATCTGGTCCTCGATCTGCATGGCATCGTCTACGTCCGTACTTCAAATCGATCTCTATGCTCGATCTTCTGGTCGATCTCATCTAGATCGACCTGCCTTGCTCGATCTGCTACTCGATCTCAGGTCCTTAGCATGAAATCCTGATTTCTCCAAGTGTCCACGATCCTCCTCACGAGCCTCAGCACGTCCACGAATCTTTCATAGCTCCAAAGTAACCGAAAGCAACCTGATTGTGATGCAAAATGCACGAAACATGCGAATGATGGTGCAAAGATACTCTAGGACCTAAAGTGATGCAAACTAACCTAATATGCAACGTAAATGCATGAGAAACTAAACTATATGTATGCCAAATGCATGGAATATGCAGTTATATCAGTCTAAGAGCTTCTCTGGCACTCTGTTCTGAATCGCTGCACTGACCTGCTCGTTGATCATCATAGCTCCAGCCTCTAAACTCAAGTTGTTGGTCACCATCATCTTCACATACCTCCTTATAATAGGAGTAATCCTTACAGCATCAATCAATGGGATCTCAATAACCAACTTGTCCATGAAAGCTTTGTATTTAACATCTTCCAGCTCTTGTTTAGACTTAGGATGCTTAGGATAGTGCAGCTTGGGCTTATACATTGTCGCCTTAGCATTATTTGAAGTCTTAGTCGAAACTGCAGTTGGTTGCAACGGGTGACGAGCGTCACCAGATGGATGACGAGCGTCACCAGATGGATGACGAGCATCACCAGATGGATGACGAGCATCACTCATTTTGGACAAGTCGTGAAAGTTTGCTCGATTTGGGTGACGAGCGTCACCCTCCTGGTGACGGTCGTCGCCATTATGTGAGGAAGAGTCGTTGGGGTTGTGCTCAATGGGTGACGAGCGACACCCATCTTGGGTGACGAGCGCTACCCATGGATTTTCAGCACAAATCTCATCATCTTCATACTCTTCAAGTCCAACGAAATTTCTTGAGCTCAAATCCTTCTGCAACACTGGTTGCAGGTTATTTGCATTCCTCAATGTGATGGCATTCACATGGTGTTTGGGATTAGCATCAGTCCTTCCTGGAAGGAATCCCTCTTGCCTCTGAACAGCTCCTGCAGTTTGGGCAACTTGAACATCAAGCTTCTTCATATAAGAGTTCAGACTCTCAATTTTCCCATTCAAGTCCTGATAGAGCGAATCTATCTTGCCATTGAAGTCCACTGTCAGCTTCTGTTGTCCTTCTAGGATCTGTTCTAGCATAGCTTCCATCTTATTCTCTTGTGGAGGTGCAGATTGGTAGGAAGAAGAACCATAGTTCCTGTTGAAATTGCTGCTGTTCTGGTAAGGTTTCTGGTACTTTGTCTTATGGAATGGAGGCTTAGGTGTGTAACCACGCGAGCTCTGATTTCCTGTACAGGTACTCTTCTGAGTATTGTTGTTGTAGCCTTTATTCCACTGCTGATTCCCATACCTTTGACCCTGAAATCCTCCAGCATTGATGAAATTCACATCTTCCCATACCTTTGACCTCTGGGTTTTCGAAAGTCTCCACCTCTGCAGCAAAATGAACTGACTTCTTCCCCACCAAGAGGCGCGCATCATTTAAACCAGCTTGCTTCATTCTCTGAAAATCTGCATTATTGGTGTTGTTGCTGCAGGCCAAGTTTTCAATCAATCTGATTGCTTCTTCTGGTCTGTTGGTGTTGAAGTTTCCAGCACTAGCTGCATCCAGCGCCATCTGATACTTCCAATCAATGCCTCTGAAGAAAATCCCAAGTAGCTGCACCTGACGGAAACCATGATGAGGACAGTCCCTTTGATAAGACTTGAATCTCAGCTAACAAGCCTTAAAAGCTTCAGTAGGACCTTGAGAGAATGATGCAATTTTCGTCCTCAGGTTCTCTGATCTAGTATCATCATAGAAATTGTTCAGAAAGGCATTCTTGGTGTCCTCCCAAGTAGTCAGCGAAGCAGGCTCTAGTTGCTTCAGCCAAAATGCAGCATCTCCTCCAAGTGAGTATGAGAACAGCTTGCAGAACAGGAAGTCATTGCTAACTCCATTAGCTTTGACACTTGAAGCTAGGTCCTCAAACCTCTCAATATGATCCATAGGATGCTCATGAGGTAAGCCATGGAAAGGATGATGGTTAAGCTCTAAATCGTTCCTCTGGAAAGCAGGAGGGCTGATGGCAGCTCTGTTGGCATAGAAATGATCAGGTCTGTTGTAGTCTCCTAAAGTCCTCTGTACCAAACGCCCATCAGTGTTGTTAGCAGCAGCAGGGACTCCAGCGTCTTGTACCACTTGTTGAACCTGCTGTTGAACAATGACATTCTCATCTTGATCAATTCTCTGCCCTTCTTCGTTCCTTCTGTTTCCCTCTATGTCAACCAAGTGACCTTCTGCATCTTCAACCAAGATCAGTGGAGCAACCATGGTAGACTGTTTATTAGTTTTCTTGATGGTCCTCTCCAACTTAGCGAGTTCGTCGATGCTCAAAGTCACAAGCTCCTTCTCTTTGTTGCTTCTGGTACTGCGATTAGGCATGCACCTGAAACCAGCACAAAGAAAAGTAGCAGAAAGTTAATAAACAAATTAAAACTTAGACAAAATCCTAATACTAAAAATCGATAGGCAGCTATTACTCCCCGGCAACGGCGCCAAAAACTTGATAGGGCTCAAGTTTTACCCAAATAAAAACTACTGCAAGTGCACAGCAAAGCAGTCGTAGTATAAGGGGTATCAAATCCCAAAGGAGTATGTAAACTACACTATCTATTGTAGGTTCGGATTAAGCTAAGCAGTAAATGCTGTATGTAATGCTAATGACAAAATAAAAGAAAGCAAACGAAATCTGGTTGTTGATCTAAGTTTCAGAAGATTAAAAGCGCTAAGTCAGGACAATTCGCAGGTTGAATCCGAGAATGTAGAATGCATGAAAACAGAAATGATTAAGAACTATCTTGAACATGAATCGCAAATATATAACTAATCATTTCTCATTGCAGAAGTTATCTATGTCTAAATCATAGAGTTTCAAATCTCTTTGCAAACCCTAACAATCTAAACATGCAGTAATGATCAGATTCAATTGTTCACAAAACTCCTAAGCCATATCTCTTTGTACTAAGTTGTTTTGCTTATCTAATGCTAGATCAGGTCATCAATAATGCTCTCACATCTATTAAACAACCTATGATTTTCGGATTTCTAGATGATGTGTCTAAGAAATCGATTTTAAAGCAAGCAGAGATGAAGAATTAAAAGATATTCCTAACAGGTAGCAATTCTACAAACTCTTCATCAACCTTTGAAAAGCCATAACCTAACTAGAAAATTACTCAGACATGATCATGGAATCACAAAACATAACTGAATAAAACTGCATTGAAAGAATGAAATTAAAACAAAGGGGGTTCGAAATCTTCTCCAAAAAGAGTACAGGATATGTCTCCCCAAAAGCTCTCAATAAAATCATTTCTAAGCTCTCTGAATTCTCAAAAACTAAGATCCTAGACAACAATGGCTGAAAACCTAATAAATACAAACTAAAACACGATATGGGGCCTTTTTGCAAATACTAGAACTTCTGGGTCAAAACTGCAAATTCTTCCCAATCTTTTAAAAACCAGGCCACGGCCCTTCCTCTATGGGTGACGAGCGTTACCATAAGTGGTGACGAGCGTCACCCAAATCCATACTTTTCTTCCCGAGTTGCACACTTTGTGGCTTCATCTTGCAATGCTCCAAAAAGCTTCAATATCTCCAATTATGCTCCATACATGCTATAACCTGCAAAAACTCTACTAAGACTCCAAAAAGACCAAAAAGACTCAACAAAAAGGCAATCATCTTGTATTCATTAAGACTTAGAGAGAGATTAGATTCAGAGCTTTTGGGGAGACAAATCCGTACTCTGTTAGAGAAGAATTTCGAACCCCCTTTGTCTTTTACTCTATCTTTTAATGCAATTTTATTCAGTCATGATTTGTGTTTCTCTTCCTATGCGGAAACATTGTTAATCACCAGAACTATCTTAGATGAGCAAAATAACTAATTGCAAAGGAATAAGGATTAGTGATTTTGTGAACATATCGAACCTGAACTATAATGCTTGTTTAGGTTGTTAGAATTTGCAAAGGAATTTGGAGTTCTAGAATCTCACAATAGCTAACCTCTGCGATGGAAGTCGATTGGTTTTACATTCGTGTTTTCAAGTTCTAGAACGGTTTTAATAAATAATCATTTCAGTTCGTAGTCTGTAATTTATGTCAACCTGTGAATTTCCCATTGCCTAGCGCCTTGTCTCAATTGATTTTAAGAACTCATAATCCGCTCCTGATCTCGTTACTTTCATTTGCTATTTAGTTTTATTTGTTATTGACTGCTTAGCTTCATTTGAATCTAAAGTCTGTTGAGTAATAGTCTTAAGTCCTTTTGGATTCGATCCCTAAATACTACAATGATCTCTTAATTTGAGAAAGTATTTCTAAGGATAATTTGAGCATATCAAATTTTTGCGCCGTTGCCGGGGACTTATTTATTACTTTCCGATTTTTAATTTTAGAATTTTGACTAAGCCTATACATTATTTTCGGTAACTTTCTGCTACTTCTCTGCTATCTGTTTCAGGTGTATGCATAATCGTAGTACGAGAAGCAACAAAGACAAAGAGCTTGTGACTTTGGGCATCGACGAATGCGCCAAGTTAGAAAGAACCATCAGAAAGGCCAAAAAGCAGACTAAGATGGTTGGACCGCTTGTTTTGAGGACAGATGCTGAGGGTCATTTAGTTGACAGAGAAGAAAACAGAAGAAATGAGGAAGAGCAGAGGATATATGAGGATGATGTTGTAATTGAGGAACAGGATGTACAATCAGTTGCGCAGAATGTGCAACAACAAGCTGATGGAAATGCTGCTGGGCGTTTCCCACAGAGGACCCTAGGAGATTAAAACAGGCCTGATCAGTTCTATGCAAATAGAGCCACAATCCGCCCTCCTTCCTTTCAAAGGAATAACTTTGATCAGAAACTTGCCTACTACCAGCTTGTGGGTCAGCACCCTTTCCATGGGCTTCCACATGAGCATCCTATGGACCATATCAAGAGGTTTGAGGACCTGGCTACAAGTGTTAAAGCCAATGGAGTCAGCAATGACTTCCTGTTTTGGAAGCTGTTCCCTCACTCTTCGGGAGGAGATGCAGCACATTGGTTGAAACAGCTGGAGCCTGGCTTTTTGACCACATGGGGAGACACCAAATCTGCTTTTCTCAACAGCTTTTATGATGATGCAAGGTCAGAAGGGTTGAGGACAAAAATTGCAGCATTCTCCCAAGGTCCTACTGAAGCTTTCAAGGCAGCATGGGTGAGGTTCAAGCTGTATCAAAAATACTCTCCACACCATGGTTACAATGAAGTACAACTGTTGGGTATTTTCTTTAGAGGTGTTGATTGGAGGTACCAAATGGCTTTGGATGCAGCAAGCAATGGGAACTTCAACACTAGAGTCCCAGCTGACGCCATCACACTGATAGAGAACCTGGCTTCCAGCAACAGCACAAAGAATGCTGATTTTGAGAGACAGAAAATCGCTGTAAATGCTGGGAGCAATCAGTTTGATGCTGAGATGAAGGCTAAGCTGGATTCTGTTCATAACCTTTTGGTAGGTAAGAAGTCTGTTCAGTTTGCTGATGAGGTTGAGACATTTGAGCCAGCTGAGGAGTTTGAAGAAGAAGATGTCAACTACATCAATGAGGCTCGTTTTCAGGGCTAAAGATACAACAATCAGCAAGGAAACAGAGGATTCAGTTGGAACATGCAGAGAAGCAACTTTACGGGAAACCAGAGTTCTTCTGGTTACACTCCCAAGCATCAGTTCTAGAAGCCTGAATACCAGAACCCTTACCAGAACAACAACTTCAGCAGGAACTATGGTTCCTCCTCTTACCAGCCACCACCTGCACCATCAGCTTCAAGCAAGATGGAAGCCATGCTTGAACAGCTGCTAGAGGGTCAGGAAAATATCACAGTTGACTTCAATGGGAAGATTGATGCTCTCTATCAGGATTTGAATAGCAAATTCAAAGCCTTGAACACCCATGTCAAAACTCTTGACACTCAAGTTGCTCAAACTGTTGGAGCTATGAAAAGACAAGATGGATTTCTTCCAGGAAGAACATATACCAGCCCAAGACACTCTGTCAACACCATCACGCTGAGGAGTGGAAAGAACCTGCAACCAGTGCAGAAGAAGGGTCTTAGTGCAGGAGATTTCGAGCAACTTCGAGAGGTTGAAGAGGATGATTTCACCAATTTTGAAGGGTGTCGATCGACACCCACCCCTCGGTGTCGATCGACACCAGAGGAGTCTCACGAAGAGATATCGACCACGATCGACAAGCAGCAAAGTGGACCGTCGACACCACATACAGAGCAGAGTGTCGATCGACACACCACCCCTAGTGTCGATCGACACCCCCCCACAGAAGCAGACTTCGATTTTTCAGACTCCTGAAAATGCAGAAGAAAGGGTTTATAAGCCAAAGGTGCCTTACCCAAGGAACCATAAGAAGTCTAAACAAGAGCTGGAGGATGCTAGGATCAAAGCTATCATGGATCAGCTTGTGGTGAAGATTCCTTTGATTGATGCTATAAGGACTACTCCTGTGATCAAGAGATATGTGAAAAGGATGATGACCAAGAATCTGGGACTTGAGCAAGGGACAATGCTGATTTCAATGTAAGTCAGTGCAGTGATACAAAACAAGATACCAGAGAAGCTGACAGACCCTGGGAGCTTTGTCCTAGACTGCACAATCTTTTCTGAAAGGTTTGAGAAGTCTCTTTGTGATTTGGGGTCAAGTGTCAACATGATGCCCCACTCAGTTGTTGTCAACTTGGGTAAGATAGATTTTCTACCAACCAGGATCTCTCTTATCATAGCAGATAGATCAGTAAGGATCCCTGAAGGCATTTTGGAGGATGTGCCAGTCAAGGTAGGAGATTGCATGATTGATATCTCTTGTATTTACACCATTTAGGCTTGCATTTAGTACATGTTTTGGTTCTCTTTTGAATGTTTTCCTTATCTTTTGTCCCATTTTCTTCTCCTTTTCGACTTAGGTTGCATTTAGGACATAGTTTGCATTTTCTATGCATTATGGATGTTTTTAGGTACCAATGGAGCTATAAGGAGCATGTAGTAGCTTTGAGGATGATCCAGGAAGCTAGCTGGACCAAGAGGAGCAAAAGGGACCAAGGCAGACAATCTCTGCAGAGCCTATCGATCAAGGCACAAGACCTATCGGTCAAAGAGTGACCGATAGGATCCCTATCGACCAGGCCTACCAGTCAGTGAAGTTACCGATAGCAGTGCACCGGTTATATTTTGGTCACCCTATCGGTCATCTTCCAGACCGATATGATCCCTATCGATCATTCCTAACGGTCACAACCGACCGATAGGAACCCAGTCCGAGCCTTGTTTTTATTACACATTTGCCATTACTTTAGGGCTTCCTTCTCTTTTGTATAAATACCTTTTTCTGGGGTTTTCGACAAGTCACCTCATAACACTGTTCTTGAGTTTATTTTCTGGGTTTGTAAGACAAATTTCTTGCTTAATTTAATATAAGTTTGTATTTGCCATTAATCTTACTCTAATCTCTCTTCTAATCATGATTATTATCTTTTCCTGTTGTGATTTGGTGTTAAACATGAGTATAAGTGAGTAGTTTGCTTAGGGTTCTTAGATGTGGTAGATTAAGGGGATTTAAAGATTGATTAAGGTTTGTTTAGTGTTTAATTTCATGGGTTCCTCTCTATTAATCTGTTTATAAGCTAGATTTGTCTTGATTACACTTATCTAGAATTTAGGCTTTCTCTTATGCCCACCAAGTGTTTGATGTAATGCTGATCTTGTTTGATATAGGATTTGCTGGCCTTGGCTCAAGAGATTGACTGTTTGAGGAGCATTTTGACATGAATAGAGTTGGTTGCTATTGCTTGCTAGATGTTTTAGCACTAATGAGAGTTAGAACTTGCTAAGGTGTTTAGTAAAGGGCTATTTTACAAGAGATTGGACTTAGCTTTCTTGATTGTGAACTCTATGTCTAGGAACCACCATTGGTAGCTTGTTTGCTTTATCAATGCTGTTTGAAACAACCTTAGTTAGTCTCTAGATTCCTCAAAATCAATAACCACATCTAGGAACTTGCTTTCTCTTTTATTGAATTTCGAATTTGTTAAGTGCTCTATTTATTTTGCTCTGTTTTACTTCTTGATCATTGCTAAACTGTCTTCTTTTGAATCCTCTTTGGTGATTGATCATTCTAGATTGTTAGATAAGTTGCTTAGGCAACAAAAACTCTTCTTTGCTCTGCTTAACTTATAGATCTCTGCTCACAACTCTTCTGCTTTCAACGAACCCATTTGGATTGACATAAAACCCTTGCTATACTACAATTGATTAACATAGAGGGGTGATTGACTTGAGAGTACAAAACCTCTGTGTCAATTTGGCGCCGTTGCTGATTGGGTTTTGTGTTTGAAAGATCAGAGTTTGTAGAATCTTTAAGATCAAGTCTTTAGTTTTATTTGATTACTCACTCCTTTTCAAGTATTTTCATTTCAGGTACATCACTACAAGTAGAGAAGATGCCCTGCTTTGAAACTCCAAGGTGCAACAACTTCCACCAAGAGCTTCTGCCTATGAACTGCCTTGCAGACAGTGATAACAGGCTTTTGCTGTCTAAAAGAGTAATGCAATGCAGGAGGTTATCAAAACTCAAGCAGCACACAGTCGTAGTATAGTGCAAGAGGAATCAATCCAACCTAGGAGCTAGAAAGTGCAATGAGAATGCAAGGATCATGCAAAGCTAAGCAAATGATGAACTGTTTTGTAAAAGTCCTAAAAACTAGATGCAATGGTCAAATGCAAAGCAAAACTATTTTAAAAATACTAGAAACGAGTGAACTACTACGAGGAACAAACAGAATGATTAAAATGCAAAGCTATGAATTTATAAAAATCGACTAGTGGATCGACCACAGGATCGACCACCAGATCGAGCAACAACGATCAATCTCATCTAAAAGTTCAACAGAAGTTAATCTAATGACCAGGATGCGAAAAGATAGTAAGCAAATGATTAACAGAGATGTAAGAATACTAAGAAAGAGGGTCCAGGGTTGAGATTCATGTTCAAGGGTTTCAAAGGTTCAAGCTTGGTTTGAAAACTTTAGATCTACTCACTTTGTGAGATTCTCTAGGCCTTGAAAAAAAAAACAAGATCCATCCATGGTGTGTGGTATGTATCACTCCTTCATTCTCTTCTCCAGACCCATGGCGTTTGGCGGAAAAAGAGATTGAAGGGCATAAAACTCAGATTTCAAACACACGGCCTAACTAGTCCCCTAAACTACCATGGCGTTTGGGAAAGGTAGACTAGCCTCTAGGATTCGATTTTCAAGGACCTCTGGATCCTGTCAAGGTAAGAGGCCCAAGGTGAGAGTCTCTAAGCCTTAAGAACTCGATATCCTAGAAGAGAAAGCCATGAAGAGCAAGAAAACACCAAGCTTTGAAAACCTTTTCGACCCCTTTGAATCCTCTCAACCCCAAAACCCGATTAAACTACTCGCTACACATAAAGTTAACCGAACAAAGCATAGAAGATGATCTAGTAAACATGAAATACGATTGCTTTAAACTTAAACGATTCAATATTCAAGAACAAAGCAAGAAAAAGATTCAAGGTCTAACAATGGCGAAATCGCCTTCGAACAGAGAGAAAAACTCTGAAAAGATAAAGTGAAAACGTGTATGGAAAAGCAAGATCGCCGCCTTCCCAAAATAGGCCAAACAGCTCGATGGTCCCCCACCCCCCCCCCCCCCCCCCTCGCCAGAAGCCAAAAACGGTTAAAGTGTACTGAGATTGACCTCGAGATCGAGCATCTCACTCGATCATCTTCGGACATCATGACTTCAGCTCGATATGTGTCTCGATCTTCTTTGGTGGATCGAGTGCTTCGTCCGATCTTGGAGTTGATCTATGGAGGATCGAGTGGTGGACTCGATCCGGCTCTCGCTCTGCATGGCGTCATTTACGTCCGTACTCTTTGATCGATCTCTTCACTCGATCTCCGTCTCGATCAGTTCCCTTGGATCGAATGGACTACTCGTTCTTCTGGTCGATCTCATCTAGATCGACCGGCCATGCTCGATCCGCTTCTCGATCTCTGTTCCTTAGCAAGCATTCCTGAATTCTCCAAGTTTCCACGAGCCTCCTCACGAGCGTTAGCACATCCACGAATCTTCCAAGACTCCAAAGTAGCCGAAAACAACCTGAATGCGATGCAAAATGCAAGAAACATGCATATGCTGGTGCAATAATGCTCTAGGACCTAAAGTGATGCAAACTAACCTAAAGTTCAAGGTAAATGCATGAGAAACTAACTTATATGTTTGCAAAATACATGAAATATGCAGCAATATCAACTCCCCCAAACTTGCCTTTTGCTTGCCCTTAAGCAAACAAAATTCAAGAAGGGAGAGAGGTTTTAAAACAAACGGGGGTTTAAGCTTCTCGCAAAGGTGTCTTTCAAATGAATCAATCTCAATGTCCTAGTTATTAATTCTAAAATGCAATGCACACACTCAGACTCCAAAGAACTTTGCCATACTCATCGCACAATGAATTTCAAATCATGACTCTCCTATTCCAAACAATCAAAGAACCTTATTCTTTAACATTCATTAATGATCAAACCGTGAATCAAACTTATGCACTTTAAAGCAAAACACATTTGGCTAAGGGCGAAGGCTATGAGCATAGAATGATCTCATTTTAAAGAGGGTTTCACAATGTAATGGGTTTCTCTCACGAATGGTATGAACTTTATGCATAATGCTAAAGGTAAAGGCAATTGATGCATACATGATTAGATTCTCGTCTACCCTTGTACACTAACAATGATCTTAAAGCCCCTATCATTTTCTTTTCATTTCAGCTCACTAACCCTCCTAGAGACTTATTAAGCTCAAACCCAAATAGAAAACAGAAAACATTTTTACTCTTTAGGCTAGTGAAAAGGCTTGAAAATATTTTAGCTCCTTATTTTTTTTCTTATTGATAGCTCTCTTATTCTTTTCTTTCTTTTTCTTTTCTTTTTATTTTGGCACCTAGGCTCTTTTCTTTTTTATTTTTTTATTTTTTTTATTTTACTTGAGAGAGCTATCTTCTGAAATACTTAGAGCATTATACATTTTGAAAACAATGCCTTTCACTTAAAACCTTTTGTTCACTTCAATTACCAAACTCTTTTGAAACCGTAAGCATATAAACAAGAATGCAATCCCATCAAACCCCCAAACTTATCATAAGCCTACGACTAGCTTCAAAATGCAAAGCTAGCAATCATATGAGAACCTAATCATGTCGTCTAAACGTAACACGTTATGCTAAGTTCAAACCGAAAGGAGGCCTCACAATGATGTCACACAAGAAAGCTTGGCTTGAAAGAAAGGTAAGGGTGATGGTGGGGGTTCTACTTAGGCTCACAAAGAGTGGTAAAGGAGGAAGAGAGCCTAAATGTTTTTCAGATCCATGTGTTCATTTTCAAATGCATAAGAATGATATTTAAAAATTCAGATTAGGGTTCTCACTTATTAGGACAAGCTTCAAATCATGAATGTTCAACTCAAGTCACGAAAATCAAAACAAGTGATCCAAGCATGGTAAGGACTTACTTTCAAAGCGTGAGCAAAGCATTAGAGAACTACTAACTAGGGCATTGAAACAATTCATGAGCTTAAAACACCTTTTTAAGAAAACTTTAACCCCTTATGCAAATGTAAACAACCTAGATGCTTGAAAATTCTAGACTCAATCCTAAAATGTTTAACAATGTGAATGCAACTACATGAATTTTTTTGAAACTTTTTAAAAAATTTTACCAATTTTTTTGTTCTTTTCTATGCCTTAGAATGTATGCAAGACTCAAGGGATGCAAAGATAAAATAAAAGCAAAATAAACATGTCAAACCACACACATACTCCCCTAAACTTGAATGACACCGTCCCGGTGGCAAACAAATTCGAGAGAGCTCAAAACACTAAGCAAAAATCAAGAAAACATGAGCGGTATGTACAATGGAAGGTTGTTGGTACCTCGGATCTAGCCTTGGCTGGAACTTGAGGATGTTCCAGACGAGCTAGATACTATGGCTTTGCCTTTGGATCCTGGCTCTTGGAGGGAAAGATGCGCCGGCTGAATGTTGCTTCCTTGAGTCTCACGGATGACAACTCCACCGGTTGAAAGCCTCCTCTTCTCGGGCTGTTGAACCTCCTCACTTGCATCCTGCTTTGGCGAAGCTCCTTGAAGCGCCTTGACCTTCTTGGCAAGCTTCTTGATGACTTTGCTCTGCCACTTGTTGATCTTTCTTTGCATCTCCACAACAGAAGCAAAGAACTTTTCTGTCTTGGTCCGCGGCTCAAAGTCAAACTTAGGGAGGACAAAGGCTTCGGGCATCTCATCATCCGTGCCTGGAGACTCCGATCTAGGGCGAGTAGCTTGCTGAATGGTTGCCGCGGCTCCTAGAGGAGCAAAGCACTCCTCTACGCTTGGAGGAAACTCGATGTTCCCAATTCCCAACAGCTCGGTTTCGGTTTGGTTTGGAAGGATACACGCCCTCTTCTCATTCTCCTCATCAATGAATAAATATTCAAAGAAGCCCTTGGCTGGCGTGCGTCCCAAGCTGTCAGTGTTCCTTAGATATGTCTCGTCCATGAAGGCTCTATCCGGAACGGGAGTGAAGTTCTGAAGCAGTACGCCGGCTTGCACGAACAAGGGTGTGAGGAAACCGCCAATAAGCGATGAGCTTGCCTTGTATCTCAAGGCATATGCCTTGTATTTCACCAACGAAGCAGCAAGGATGCACCCGTAGTTCACGTCATCTCCGACCTGGTCTTCCAATGGCTCAACATTCTCATCCGGGTCACACACGAGATGCTTAATGCCTTGGAACAAAAAAGCAAAGCTCCGTCTTGGTCACCGTGGGGGCTACTGAACGACCACTAAAGGTGTTGGCCATCAGCTTCAAAGTGTAACGTAGCACCGGGTTCCTCACTCTCTTGATCTTCGCGGTATTCGCCTTGTAGTCTTCATTGGCTATGAGGTCCCAAAAATCGTTTGCTTGAGTGAAGGAGGGAAACTCAACTTTCGTGGCGGCTGCATCGAGACCATAAGCTTGGCAAAGCTCGGGGATTGAGAGACTGAAGGCTTGACGTTTTATCTTGAAGGAGAGGCGGCCTTGAGAAGGAGTTGGGACACTAGGGTTCTCGTACGCAAACTCCAAAGTGGCAAGGAAGTCGATTGTCACTTCGGGAAAGGTTGGGCAATCCATCCGTGACAAACACCTCAGCCCTATCTTCTGGAGGAGTTGATCAAAATCTCCTAAAATCCCCATCTTAGCTAGCAATCCTCTGTCCGCGAACTTAGTTGGCTCGAACTTCAGCCTTTGAAGCCGTTCCTTGTCCCGTTTCTCATCCTTACAGCCAGTTCCTGATTGTCTCCCTCTTGTGCTGTCTCCTCTCTTGTTCTTTTGGGGGCCATAGTGCCTGAAACGAGATTCTCAAACAAGAGATTAAGCAAATCGGCGATTGTAGAGAGAAAGAGAGAAGCAAGAAAGAAAACTTGTAACTAATACCCTAGAATTTTGGGGGATTTATAAAAATTATAACAAGATAATAGAGAATCATATCTAAAGATAGAGAGAAATCTAGAATTTTTCCTATTATCAAGCTATTTTAAAATTTTAAAACCGCCCTAGCATCTAAAACAATCAAAGCGAATAAAAAGGAAATTTTCTTGAAGATTCGAAAATACCTTTGCAAGATTGAAAACGATTGCTGCTAGCCCTTAGAAAACAAGAATTCACACTCTCTTTTGCTTAACAACTCGAGAAAACAAGAATGAGAGAGTGTGAAAGTGGTTGAAAACATTAAAAGGCAAACAAAAACATAACCATGGGTAAAAAAAGTGGTTTTCTAACAAAAGCTGTGGCCTTGATCGATCTCATCACTCGATCTCCGTCTCGATCAGTTCCCTTGGATCGGATGGACTACTCGATCTTCTAGTCGATCTCATCTAGATCGACCGGCCATGCTCGATCCGCTTCTCGATCTCTGATCCTTAGCAAGCATTCCTGAATTCTCCAAGTTTCCACGAGCCTCCTCACGAGCCTTAGCACATCCACGAATCTTCCAAGACTCCAAAGTGGCCGAAAACAACCTGAATGCGATGCAAAATGCAAGAAATATGCATATGCTGGTGCAAGAATGCTCTAGGACCTAAAGTGTTGCAAACTATCCTAAAGTGCAAGGTAAATGCATGAGAAACTAACTTATATGTATGCAAAATACATGAAATATGCAGCAATATCAGACAGCTACACCACCCACCCACAGTTTGCACCCACTCCAGCTCACCCTCACGGTCAATACAACAACTCTACCTATGGTGCAGATGATACCAAGAGCATGCTCACTCAATTCCACAAATTACAACTCCTAGAAACATTGGAGATGAACCAGGGATTTGCTAAGTTGCATAACAAATTGGACTATGTTCATGATGAGCTTACCAAGCTTGATGATTGGGATTCAAGGACACAGATCTCATAAGACAACAGAGGAGTTGACATAGCACCATGCTCCCAAGATATTCTCCCTGAAGCATGTAAGCAAAATCCTCAGGAATTCTGCCACTTACTTACTGAAGAGGATGAAGAATTTAATGATGAAGATGCGTCGTTGGAAGAGCTTGGCATTATGCTTCAAGAGTTGCTGTTACATGTGGACATGTTAAGGGCTGAGTATGGGGGGGAGGTCACCCATTCCAACATTGATTATCAAGAAGCTACAGATACTGTAGACAAGTTCCTCAAAGGACTAGATGACAGCTTTAACAGAGGAGAGGAGCAAGAAAGAGCAGCACAAGAAGCTGCTGAGAAGGAAGAGGCTGAGAAAGCCTTAGCTGCTCCAAAAGAAGAAGCCAAACCAGAGCTCAGTGAAGCTGACAAAGAACTTGTAGAGGAACACCATGCTTTGATGGTCTTGGCTAGTGAAAATCCTGAAGACTGCAGGGAGCTATATGATCGCCAAGTGGGCAGCTCCTCAAGCAGAAATGAGAAGGGTAAAGCCCCTGAAGTTCAAGCTTACAAACCAAAAGTCACTTACCCCACAATGCACATTACAAAAGATAGGATGGAAGCCTACACAATGTTCAGGAAAGACATACAAGATGCTGGAATAAAGTTTCCCCATGGAACCACTTTACTTGAAGTGAAAGATTAGATCAGGTTCCTCAAGGAAGTCTTTGACAAGCTGGAAGTAGTGGAGCCAATTCTGGAAAATGTGGGGGCTGATCTGACTAGAAGCAAAGAGCTGAAGACATTGACAAAGCTTCCCAATCTAAGAAAGTTCCTTATTACTTGTGAACTAGAGATGCTAGACAATGTTGGGGCCTTGTGTGATTCAGGATCAACAGTGAATGTCATGTCTCTCCACATGAGCCAGACTTTAGGAATCAAAAAACTGAAGCCATGCAGAGCCTCTATCACCTTTGTGGATAACACCTCAACAAGACCTTTGGGCATGGTGAAGGATTTCCCTCTGAAGATTGGGAATTGCTTAGTGCCAACAGATTTTGTGGTTATGGAGAAGACTAATTCAAGAGAGGTGCCACTTCTTCTAGGAACACCATTCTTGGCAACAGCAGGATCTCAGCTGGACTTCAAGAGAGGCTCTGTTATTCTAAAAAATGTTTATAAGTTCAAGCTCTACAAAATTGTCTGTCCCTCCATAGTCTTTTGTGGAATGATCATTGAAGAGGAAAGTGAACAACAACAACTTCTAGAGAATGTGCAGCATACTATGGGCTCCACAAGGAGGATCTTGATGAGTCACACTCTCCCTGAGGAGCCAGATCAGAAGCTGGACACTGGGTTGGAACTTGAAGATGGTTTGAATGATGTTGAGAGTTTAATCACCAAGGAAGTGAAACCTTCAACCACACCAACTGTCCAAAAGAAGAGAAACAGGAAGTCAGCTAGTGAGAAATAGAAGGTGATGTCAGTGGGAACATGGGTCTACCAGAAGAAGGAGGCATGAGCACCAGCTTCATCAACCTCTTCTCACTAGTAAGGTAAAAAAAGTCAAACTTAGTGACTTTAAACAGGCACACTTGGGAGGTAGTCCCATGGTATCCTTTGTATATATTAATCTTTCTAGTTTGTTTTTATGTTCAGTTAATGTGTATAGAAGCAGGAGTTCGGTTTGGGGATTGAAAAAGTGCCTAAGGGACAAAGAATAGGTACATTCTGGCTACTATAGATCACAGTATCGGTCACGATAAGACCGATACAAACCCTATCGGTCATGCTATCGGTCATGACGTAATCGATAGTAGGAGAGCCAGGATGCTACCAGTCAACCTATCGATCACTTGTGATAGATAGGGAAAGGAGTCTGCTAAGTGAATCCCTATCGGTCTAAGCTATCGATCATAGACTGATCGATGGAAATGTATCGGTTGTTTTTTGGTCACTCTATCGGTCTAGAGAGTGAGCGATACAAAACAATCGGATATATTTCGGTCAGTGTATCGATCAAGCTAGAAACCGATAGGATTCACAGGAGGGTATCGGTTAGTGCTATCGATCACTTGTGATCGATAGGCACCCCATCGGTCATTCCTATCGGTCAAGCATGACCGATAGCCCGCGAGGTAAGTGTTCAAAATTTTTGAAAAGTTTTCCCTCCTTTTGTTTGGAGCCAAGGAGGTTTAAATTCATATTTTGGCTCCTTCCTGATACTTTGCAGAGCTCCTGAGTACCTTTCATTCTTGTCCCCCGCCCACTTTTGAGTCATTTGGTTCCCCACTTCTCTCTTTAGAAACTAACAATCACTTCTCTTCTTTTCACACTTCATTTTACTAATTCTCTCACCAAAATCCGAATTCTTTAGCTCTCTCTCTCTTTTGTTTATCTTTTCTAAGTGCTCAGAAGTTTCATTAAGGTTTGCTTTCTCAACTATTCACTTCTTCTTCTTACACTTTGCATGTACTTAAAATTGTTAAAATTATGGCTTTAAGAGCAATTTTTGTTTAGTTTAAGATGTTGTGCTTTGGTTTTGCATGGTGGATATTGATATAAGATCAAAGGTATGATCTTATATGACCGGTACAATGAGGAATCAAGCAGCTGGCCACACAGCACTCTCTACTGAGATCCGGTACGTGATGAATGTTACGGTTGGATGGTGATCAAGCAACTGGCCAAACGGTACTCTTTACTTAACCAAATGGATGGGGACGAATGATGGATCGAGTGACACACACACGGCTGATGATTGAACCGTGATAAAGTCAGTTTGAACTCAAGAACAAGGGGGAAATCACACAGTGATCTAGAACTCGGCGGCGGCTTTCTTTGAGAAGAAAGTGTGTTCTTTATTGATAATAGGTAAAAACGTGGGCTACATTGCTGCATATGGGACTTTATTAATAGTCCTTCAGCCTTGACCTTCTAGGGTCGAAATAAACAAACTGCAAGGACCAAAATACAAAAGTGCATAAGGGAAAGATTACAAAAGTTCATGCTAGAAAATGTAAAAAGAAACTAGAAATAAAACCCTGCAAAACAAAAAGGAAAACACAAAATATTATGGAGTAATTGACAAGTTTCTTACCGTTGCCTCTTTAATTATTCATGCCCAAGTATGGTAAGTCTTTGTCTCTACGGTTGCTCTTAAACTTGGTCGTTTTGGTGTGGGGCGATGATGAGAAGAGTTGGGCCGGGGCTGTCTCGTAGTAATGGCCATTCATCCAAGCAGGAGTTAGCCTTGAGCGTGGCTGGGCTTTGAACGTCTTGGAAAGATCCTAAGTGTTGGCCCACTTGTTCGTTTAGCTCTTCGGTACGGCTTCCCGTAATGCTCTCGACCACGATATGGCTTCCCGTAATGCTCTAGACCACGGTACGGGGGTGGTACGTAATGCTCTCGATCGCGGTATGGGAAGGGTTCGTAATGCTCTCGTCCCGCTCGATTATGTCCTCATCCGTTGTGTTGATAATGAGCTGTTTGAGCAAGCGATTGATGTCCACTATCTTCTTAAGGTTGAGAAGGCTCTCTACAGCTTTGTTGAACTCCTCTCTCATGGTCCTTGTACCTGAGCAAGTCCTTGGAGGTTCGTACATGATGGGTACCCGATGCTTGTCCGTGGTGAGGTCCTCATCATTCCCTCCCTCTTGAAGAGGTTCTGACCTCAGAACCGTTTCATCTGCGTCAAAGGGAGCTAAGTCAGTGACATTGAAACTAGAAGAAATGTTCATCTCACTTGGAAGCTCTAAACGGTAGGCATTGTTGTTGATGCGTTCAAGGACTTTGAAGGGTCCATCTCCTCGTGGTGAAAGCTTGCTCTTCCTCTGGTTTGGGAACCTCTCCGGTCTCATGTGTAGCCAAACCCAATCGCCGGGTTCAAATATGACTTCCTTTCTGTTCTTGTCAACGTTCAGCTTCATTTGTAATGTCTTCTTTTCCAAGTTCTCCTTAGCTTTTTGGTGAAGCTTCTTGATCAGCTCGGCTTTGCTCAAAGCATCTTGGCTTGCTCGTTCTGCTGGTGGTAATGGCGCAAGATCTAATGGTGTAGTTGGATTAAACCCATAAACAATCTCAAAAGGTGAAAGTTTAGTAGCAGAGTGGGTGGCTCGGTTATAAGCAAATTCAACATATGGAATGCAATCAAGCCAACTCCTTAAGTTCTTACCAACCGTGGCTCTTAATATAGCTGATAGGGTGCGGTTAACAACCTCGGTTTGGCCGTCAGTTTGGGGATGGCACGTCGTAGAGAACAAAAGCTTGGTGCCTAGCTTCCTCCAAAGTGTTCTCCAGAAGTGGCTCAAGAACTTTGTGTCCTTATCCGACACAATGCTTCGCGGTATACCATGCAGCCTCACTACCTCTTTAAAGAAAAGATCAGCGGTTTGAGTTGCATTATTGGTCTTACTACACGGTATGAAATGGGCCATTTTTGAGAAGCGATCCACCACCACGAATATTGAATCCTTGCCTCTCATCTTGGGCAATCCTAAAACAAAGTCTATAGAACTATCTTCCCAAGGAAGGTTAGGTATAGGCAAGGGCATATATAAACCGTAAGGATGGGACCTTGATTTGGTTCTAAGGCATGTAATGCACTTAGTGCAGAAACGTTCAACGTTTCTCTTGTGGTGTGGCCAAAAGTCTTATCCACGCCAAAGTGTCCCATAAGCCCTCCTCCGTGTGATTCTCTGATCAGTAGCTCTCTCATGGATCCCTGCGGTATACACAAACGTTTATCCCGAAAAAGAAAACCATTGTGTATGTAGAATGGACCTGATGGGGCTTTGTTGCACTCTTGAAAGATTATCCCAAAGTCCGGGTCCTCTTCATCGTGCTCTTTGATGTGTTCAAATCCCATAACCCGAGCCTCCATGGTAGTGATGAGAGTGTAACGCCTAGAGAGGGCATCCGCTACAATGTTTTCTTTCCCCTTCTTGTGTTTGATAATGTAGGGGAACGTCTCTATGAACTCTAGCCACCTTGCGTGTCTCTTTTTCAACGTTGTTTGACCTCTAAGGTGTTTGAGTGTCTCATGATTCGAGTGTATAACAAACTCCTTGGAAAGCAAGTAATGCTGCCATGTCTCTAGTGATCTCACCAAAGCTTATAGCTCCTTGTCATACGTGGGGTAATTGAGCGTAGCTCCGCTTAGCTTCTCACTGAAGTAGGCTACTGGCTTGCCACCTTGTGTAAGTACTGCTCCAATGCCTAATCCTGAAGCATCACAGTCAACTTCAAACGTTTTATCAAAATCATGAAGCACTAGTACCGGGGCATTGGTAAGGCTATGTTTGAGCTTGGCGAAGGCTTCTTCTTGCACTGGCCCCCACTTAAAGGCTAGCTCCTTCTTGATCACGGCAGTGAGAGGGGTGGCTATGGTGCTGAAGTCTTTCACGAACCACCGGTAGAAGCTAGCCAAACCGTGGAAGCTCCGAACATGCCCTATAGAAGATGGCGTAGGCCAGTCTTGAATAGCTCGTATCTTCTCCTGATCCACCCTTAAACCCTGCGAGCTTACAACAAAACCTAGAAACACCAACTCATTAGTGCAAAAGGTGCACTTCTTGAGGTTTGCAAAGAGTCCTTCTTGACGAAGTGTCTCTAATACTTGCTCAAGGTGCTTTAAGTGATCCTCAAGGCAACGGCTATAAATTAAAATATCATCAAAATAAACCACAACAAACTTACTAATGTATGTCCTTAAGACATGATTCATGAGTCTCATGAATGTACTCGGGGCGTTTGTTAGACCAAATGGCATTACTAGCCATTCGTAAAGACCTTGCTTGTTCTTGAAAGCAGTCTTCCATTCGTCGCCCTCCTTCATACGTACCTGGTGGTAGCCGCTTTTCAAATCGACCTTTGAGATGATGGTAGCACCACTGAGCTCATCTAACATGTCGTCTAGGCGTGGAATGGGGTGGCGGTACTTGATGGTGATGTTGTTAATAGCACGGCAGTCCACGCACATTCGCCATGTAACGTCCTTCTTAGGCACCAACAAAACGGGAATGGCACAAGGGCTCAAGCTCTCCCTAATGTAGCCTTTAGACATCAAATCTTGTATTTGCTTTTCAAGCTCCTTAGTCTCCGTGGGGTTCATCCGGTAAGCTGGCCTGTTGGGTAAGGCTGAGCCGGGCACTAAGTCTATCTGGTGTTCTATTCCCCTTATTTGTGGTAGTCCCGAGGGTATCTCTTCAGGGAACACGTCTTGGTATGCTTCTAGTAATCCCCTTATCTCCGCGGGCAGCTCCTTATCACTAGCTCCTGAAAGTAACCCTTCTCGAAAGACCATTAGTAGCACCATGTCTTGACAGTTTAAGGCTCGTGTAACAACTTTAGTAGAAGCAAACAAATTAGTCTTACTTACCTTGGCATCCTTAGCGAATTTGAGTTGCATTTCATGCACTTGGTTAGGCGTGAGGGGAGCTAAGGTGTACTTATGCTTGTCTTGTGTAAAGGTGTATTGGTTGGTACGGCCGTGATGTATAGCCTCCTTATCAAACTGCCAAGGCCTCCCAAACAAGAGATGTCCCGCTTGCATTGGTACTACATCGCACGTCACCTTGTCTAAGTACCTTCCCATACTGAAAGTGACAACTACTTGGTCCGCTATCTTAAGCTCCGTGTCATCGTTTAGCCACCTTAGTTTGTAGGGTCTCGGATGCTTGGTTGTCTCCAAACCTAGCTTATCTACCAAGTACTTGCTAGCCACGTTAGTGCAAGAACCACCGTCTATGATCAAACTACATACCTTGGTGTTCACGGTGCACTTGGTATGGAAGATAATCTCCCTTTGAATCGTCTCTGGGTCAACAAGAACACTAAGGGCTCGACGAATCACCAACATCTCTCCTGAGTCCGGGTATTCAATCTCCTCCGCTCCGGTCTCTGTGATGTCTTCTTCCATCTCATCTTGAGATTCATATCCTCCATCGGCCGTAAGGATCATGACGCGGTTGTTGGGGCACTCCCTCGCCATATGACCTCTCCCCTGACACTTACAACACGTAATGTCACGCGTTCTTTGAGCAAATGGGGGTTTACCTTGCTCGGGTCAAGTTGTTTTAGAGGATTCGGCTGTAGGCTTCTTAAACCGGGACTCAACCTCCACGGCTTTGCCTTTGTCAAACGTCTTTGGTGTTGTAGAGGTCCAGTTGGTCTTTGGCTTCGAACGACTTGTAGCTGCTACCTTCCTCTTAACATGTTGCTCCGCTTGTATGGCTAGGTGTAATAGCTCGGACATGTCGTGGTACGGTTGTCTCTCGACCTTTCTCGTTATACGGTCTTGGAGTCCGTCTATAAACTGAGCCATGAGGGTCTCCTCCGTGTCCTCGAGCTCCAAGCGGTTGCGTAGCTGCTTAAAGTCTTCAAAGTACTCCTCCACTGACCGCTTCCTTGTATCAGCTTACGAAACTTCTTCTGGAGGTCTCGGTGAAAATGAGGTGGGACGTACCGCTTCCTCATGTTGAACCGCATCTCGGTCCACGTACTGATCTGGTCATGACGATGCCTCCTCCTCTCGGACACATCTCTATCCCACCATGACAAGGCGTGGTCAGTTAGCTGAGCGGCTGCTAATGACACCTTCTTCTGGTCATTGTAGCCATAGTACTCGAAGATGTACTCTATTCGCCGTTCCCACTCTAGGTAAGCCTCGGGGTTAACCCTTCCAGCGAAGGTTGGGGCATTCAGCTTCACGTCATTGTTGTTGGGTCGGTAAGCTTCCTCTTCTCGGATACGTCCTCGTTGTATGGGATCCCTAGCTCGTCCCGCGGGTTGGTTCTGAACGTTTGGTGCTGGTGGCGGGTCATCATCTAAGCCGGGCATCTCCTCATCAGTCTCCCCTTGGTGTACTGGTCCTTGGGGCTGTCTCATCGGCCCTCTCCTTGGTAGAAGTGGGGCTGGCGGCAATCTCTCAATCCTAGTCATCCTCTCGCCAAGGGCTTAAATAGCACCTAGGAGTTGTGCCATGTCAACCGGTGCTCCTTGTTCTCCCATCTATTAACCTGCGTAGACTAACAAACAGATTACAAGCACAAGTGTAACAAGGTTCTAGCCGAAGCAAATCAAAAGGGACTTAGCTAAATTTTTTTTTGATTTTTGGGGGTTTTAAAAAAGCAAATCTAACAACTTAACAAGCGAATTCTTTTGGGTTTTTAATAGTTGAAACAACCTAAACAAAAGCAACAATGATTTTTATGGGGTTTTTGATTTATGAAAAAAAACAAGGGAAGCAAACAATGAAAACAAAGCAAAGATCTAAAGGGGATAGATAAAACCTGGTGTAGGAGCGTTTAAGCTCTGATACCAAATGATATAAGATCAAAGGTATGATCTTATATGACCGGTACAATGAGGAATCAAGCAGCTGGCCACACGGCACTCTCTACTTAGATCCGGTACGTGATGAATGTTACGGTGGGATGGTGATCAAGCAACTGGCCAAACGGCACTCTTTACTTAACCAAATGGATGGGGACGAATGATGGATCGAGTGACACACACACGGCTGATGATTGAACCGTGATAAAGTCAGTTTGAACTCAAGAACAAAGGGGAAACCACACAATGATCTAGAACTCGGCGGCGGCTTTCTTTGAGAAGAAAGTGTGTTCTTTATTGATAATAGGTAAAAACGTGGGCTACAATGCTGCATATGGGACTTTATTAATAGTCCTTCAGCCTTGACCTTCTAGGGTCGAAATAAACAAAATGCAAGGACCAAAATACAAAAGTGCATAAAGGAAAGATTACAAAAGTTCATGCTAGAAAATGTAAAAAAAAAAAACTAGAAATAAAACCCTGCAAAACAAAAAGGAAAACACAAAATATTATGGAGTAATTGACAAGTTTCTTACCGTTGCCTCTTTATTGATTCATGCCCAAGTATGGTAAGTCTTTGTCTCCACGGGTGCTCTTAAACTTGGTCATTTTGGTGTGGGGCGACGGTGAGAAGAGTTGGGCCGGGGCTGTCTCGTAGTAATGGCCATTCATCTAAGCTGGAGCTGGCCTTGAGCGTGGCTGGGCTTTGAACGTCTTGGAAAGATCCTAAGTGTTGGCCCACTTGTTCGTTTAGCTCTTCGGTACGGCTTCCCGTAATGCTCTCGACCATGGCACGGCTTCCCATAATGCTCTCGACCACGGTACGGGGGTGGTACGTAATGCTCTCGACCGCGGTACGGGAAGGGTTCGTAATGCTCTCGTCCCGCTCGGTTATGTCCTCGTCCGTTGTGTTGATAATGAGCTGTTTGAGCAAGCGATTGATGTCCTCTATCTTCTTAAGGTTGAGAAGGCTCTCTACAGCTTTGTTGAACTCCTCTCTCATGGTCCTTGTACCTGAGCGAGTCCTTGGAGGTTCGTACATGATGGGTACCCGATGCTTGTCCGTGGTGAGGTCCTCATCAGATATGTTTAAATTGAGCAACTTTACTGTTAAAGCTTTGTTTACTGTTCTTTAATCCCAGTTTTTGCTAGTTTGATATCCCTTTACATGATCATTTTCTCTTTTGCTTAGAGCCACCATGCTAGGTTCACATGCATGGATGTCTTATCTTTATGAACTCTAGCATGTTTAAACTTTTAGCTTGTGGATTCTTCTTGTTTTGTAGGAGTTTAATCTTGTTTAGTGACTAGATATACTTCTTTTAGCTTAGAGAAATTCATTTTAAAGCTTTCATTTATTAGTTTCTCAAACTTTTGTTCTTGTACTTATAATATCTTCAAGCTTTGATTTTGTAGGTACCATGGGTAAAAGAAGAGCAACAGCTGAAAGCAAGGGAAAAGCAACACAAGAGAAAGCGCCCACTTCTTCAAGAGTCAGAAGAGATAAGGGCAAGGGTGCTGCTGCTGAGCAATCATCAAAGGCTGCTGGAAAGAGACCAGTTGGAGATAAAGGCGCCAATCAGAAAAAGAAGAGCAAAACTGTGGATGAAGAAGTCCCATACCATGAGCCAAGTGATAGGGAACTCATGGACGCTTTCAACCAGTGCACCTTCAAGCCAACAAGATACCCTTGGGCTACCACAATGAAGGCGCTTGTGATCTACATGGACTGCAAGGCAGTATTTGAGCTTATGGGACTCGAAGACCTCATGGCAAAACCGCTCCCATCGTACCAGCAACTCACTTACCAGTTTCTCTCCACTCTCAAGGTGGTCTGGTAGGAAGAGAGTGAGCTCTCTAATGGAGATGGGTGGATCTCTTTCAAGATTGGCAAGCAGAAGTTCTCCTCAACCTTCCTGACTATCGCTGAAGCTCTTGGTCTAAGGTCTTTTACCCACAAGTGGAACAGGTTCGATATCTCCTTGAAGCAACACGCCATGCTATGGTGCGAGATTGGAGCTGGGATATACATTGCTGGAACCACAAGGAATTAGCACCTGAGGCGCCCTGCTGTGAGATATGCTCACAAGGCACTTGCAAACACACTCCTTGCAAGGAAGGAAACAACATATCTCACAGGAAAGGAGAGAGACCTGATCTACCAAGGGGTATATGAATTTGTGAGTACCAGCGAAGATGGAAAACCTCTACATCCGCCGAAAGGATACCCTTGTTATGTGTATATGCTGATGAACTACAGCTCAAGGCAGTTCCACTTTAAACCTTATGGAGGCCCAAGCCAAGAGAGCTCTATGAAGTCTGCTCATGAACACATAAACACCCTTCAAAAATGGTGTAAGTGGCAAGACAAAGCCATTAGGAGTTTGGTGAAAATGGTTAAAGGGAAGTTCAGGAAGAACAAAGCTACATCAGCAGGAGCTTCCCATCAGAGCCACACTCATGAGCACACTTCTCATCAAGAAGAGCCTATGCCACAAGCTGACCCAACTGAAGAAGAGGAGGCTGTTTGGAACCCCCATGGAAGACATTCCTTTCATGCACAGCCAAGTGATGAATGGGGGACATGGGCACAACCAAGGGCTTCATCATATGAGCCAAGGCCCCATATTCCACCAGCATGGGAAGCGCCAACTCCCATTCCTTCTGAGGTTCAACAAACATGGCAATGGAGTCACCAAGGTACTTCTTCTCAAGCTGAGCAGCTATGGTCAAGCTAGGCTCCCCCACCACAAGAAGCAGCACCATCTTCAAAGACTTATGAGAGGAGGAACAAGAGGAGAGCTAGCAAGTCTCCTCAGACATTTGGATCCTCCCACCACTCCACTTATTAAACAAGGTACCACATCATATCCATTGTCTATACCATTGCATTTTTTTTTCAATTCTGTATTATATTTTGTTGCTTCTCTCTCTCATTGTTTTCATTACACAAGGGACCGTGTAATTTAAGTGTGGGGGAGAGATTTGGGGTTTGACTTTGTGTTTTGTTTTCTTAGTTTTTCATTTTCTTTCACTTTGAGTCACATGCATATCATGCATTCATCTAAGGCATAGAATAACACAAAAAGTTAAAAAAATTTGCATTTTTGCAAACCAAAAATAAAGCATATAGTTGCTATTCATTCTTATAGGATTGAGTCTAGTGTTGACATATAGGTTGCATTTCATTTGCATAGGGCATAATGATGAAATTTCCTTGTAAATTGCTTAGAGTTTAGAGATGATTTCAGTGTTTAAGTGATTACTTGTTTGATGTATCATAAGAAAGCTAGAAGTTAAGACTGAACCATGCTTGGAATGCTAATTTTGATCATCTCATCTCATACTGAAAGCACTTGTTCTCTGAAAATCAACTCTATCAACTTGAACTTTAATTTAGACTTTTAATTATCATGTCTTATGCATTGAAAAGTGAATTCATGGCTACCATATACATATTTGGATCATCTTTTTTCCTTTTTACCACTCTTGTTGATCCAAATAGCTGATCCTCATACTTATGGGACAGTTAATCCACTCCATTAACCAAAACCTTCTTTTGAGCCTAAACACTATCTTGAGAGTTGTGAGGCCTTTGCATCTCATTTTCGATTTTGTCTTGGCAAAAAGTGTTAGGAATAAGGCTGGCAATAATAACCTCTCTTGTAGATATCAGCTTGCATCTTGAGCTTGATTTTAGGATAGGAGTTTTGGGTTAAAAGGGTAGTGTTAAGTGGTTTGAACTTCATGTATATATGTTTTGAAAGAAAAGGAAAAGGATTGAAATGGTAGAAAAGGGGAAACAGTCTAGAGTTGTGGTTAAGTAATGGGAAGTAAAAGCTCTAAGTGTAAAGAAGAAAGGCGCCAGCAAAAAAGCTTAGAAAGGTCAAAAGAAGAAAATTCAGACCAAGAGCAATCCACCAAAGGTGATGAAGGTGCCAATGCAACAAAGAAGAGCAAGTCACAACCAAAAGGAAGCAACCACTTGATATGCATAAGCATGATTCATGTTCTGAGCTTAATTGAATGTTAAAGAGTTGGTTGATTTGAGCATTTGCTTAAGTTGGGATTTGAGGTCATTTCGAAACATGATGAGCATGGCTAGGTTCTTTAAAGTATAGCTGATTATGTTTGCATCCTACAACTAGGCACTTAAGCATTGATACCATCTCTTTACCTTTGCACTTTTGGATTTGAATGCCCACCTTCAAACCTCACTCTCTCATTTGTTCTTATTTGCTTGAGGACAAGCAAAAGGCAAGTGTGGGGGTGCTGATATCTCTTGTATTTACACCATTTAGGCTTGAATTTAGTACATGTTTTGGTTCTCTTTTGCATGTTTTCCTTATCTTTTGTCCCATTTTCTTCTCTTTTTTGACTTAGGTTATATTTAGGACATAGTTTGCATTTTCTATACATTATGGATGTTTTTAGGCACCTATGGAGCTATAAGGAGCATGGAGAAGCTTTGAGGATGATCCAGGAAGCTAGCTTGACTAAGAGGAGCAACAGGGACCAAGACAGACGATCTCTGCAGAGCCTATCGATCAAGGCACAAGACCTATCGGTCAAGGAGTGACCGATAGGATCCCTATCGACCAGGCCTACCGGTCAGTGAAGTGACCGATAGCAGTGCACCGGTTATATTTCGGTCACCCTATCGGTCATCTTCCAGACCAATAGGATCCTTATCAATCATTCCTATCGGTCACAACTGACCGATAGGAACCCAGTCTGAGTCTTGTTTTTATGACACTTTTGCCATTACTTTAGGGCTTCCTTCTCTTTTGTATAAATACCCTTTTTCTGGGATTTTCGACAAGTCACCTCATAACACTGTTCTTGAGTTTATTTTCTGGGTTTGGAAGACAAATTTCTTGATTAATTTAATATAAGTTTGTATTTGCCATTAATCTTTCTCTAATCTCTCTTCTAATCATGATTAACATCTTTTCCTCTTGTGATTTGGTGTTAAACATGAGTATTAGTGAGTAGTTTGCTTAGGGTTCATAGTTGTGGTAGATTAAGGAGATTTAGAGATTGATTAAGGTTTGTTTAGTTAATAATTTCATGGGTTCCTCGTTATTAATCTGTTTATTAGCTAGATTTGTCTTCATCACACTTATCTAGAATTTAGGCTTTCTCTTATGCCCACCAAGTGTTTGATGAAATGCTGATCTTGTTTGATAGAGGATTTGTTGGCCTTGGCTCAAGAGATTGACTGTTTGAGGAGCATTTTGACATGAATAGAGTTTGTTGCTATTGCTTGCTAGATGTTTTAGCACTAATGAGAGTTAGATCTTGCTAAGGTGTTTAGTAAAGGGCTATTTTACAAGAGATTGGACTTAGCTTGCTTGATTGTGAACTCTATGTCTAGGAACCACCATTGCTAGCTTGTTTGCTTGATCAATGCTGTTTGAAACAACCTTAATTGGTCTCTAGATTCCCCAAAATCAATAACCACATCTAGTAACTTGCTTTCTCTTTTATTGAATTTCGAATTTGTTAAGTGCTCTGTTTATTTTGCTCTGTTTTACTTCTTGATCATTGGTAAACTGTCTTCTTTTGAATCCTCTTTGGTGATTGATCATTCTAAGTTGTTAGATAAGTTGCTTAGGCAACAAAAACTCTTCTTTGCTCTGCTTGACTTATAGATCTCTGCTCAAACCCACTTTTGATGGTGTATTCTCTAATCATGAGCATAAAGAACAGAACCATAGAGCACTCACAAGCGCCTCTTTGATGGTCAGAAAATCTTGCATCCAGTCATCATCGAAGACGAACTATGTCTCCTTACACAAGCGCCTCTTTGATGAATCTTCTTTAGAGGCATGTGTGTCCCAAGAAACTTCTGATCCCTTTCACTGATGTTGGTGGAGCCAGATGCATCATTACTTCTATCTTGGCCTTGTCTACCTCTATTCCTTTCTCAGAGATCATGTCCCCTAGAACGATCCCCTCATTAACCATGAAATGGCATTTTTCCCAGTTCAGCACCAACCCTGTATCTTCACATCTCTTTAAGACCTGACAAAGATTAGACAAGCAAACGCCAAACAAAGATCCATAGACACTGAAGTCATCCATGAATACTTCCACCATTTCTTCAAGCAAGTCAGAGAATATAGAGGTAACACATCTTTGAAAAGTCGTTGGGGCATTACACAGTCCAAATGGCATTCTTCTATAAGCAAAAGTGCCATAAGGACATGTGAAGGTTGTTTTTTCCTGATCGTTAGGGTGAATTGGGATCTGGAATAAACCACTATAGCCATCTAAAAATCAGTAATAAGGGTGATTTGCCAATCTTTCCAGCATCTGATCAATGAAAGGTAAAGGATAGTGATCTTTCCTATAAGCCGAATTCAGTTGTCTATAGTCAATACACATCCTATGTCCTGTTATAGTTATAGTTGGAATAAGCTCATCTTTTTCATTTTTAAAAACCGTGATTCCTCCTTTCTTAGGCACAACATAAACTGGTGAGACCCATATGCTGTCTGAGATAGGGTAAATCACGCATGCATCAAGGAGCTTTAAGATTTCTTTCTTTACAACTTCCTTAAGGTGTGGGTTTAATCTCCTTTGTGGTTCAATAGAAGTTTTTGTCTCATCCTCTAGATGAATCATGTGAGTGCAAAGATTAGGAGATATGCCTTTGGTATCATCAAGTGAATACCCAATGGCTCTCCTAAACTTCCTCAGCTCTTTAACAAGGGCACAGGTTTCATCATCACTGAGCTTATCATTGACTATCATAGGATAGGTATCTTTTGGTCTAAGGAATACATACCTTAGCCCCATGGGAAGTGGTTTGAGGTCCAGCTTGGGTGCCTTTAGCTTGCTCCAGACTTATATTCCAGATCTGCTCCTGGTTCGCTAACCTTAGCTTCATTCGCTTCTTTTCTTACTGAATTCACAACTTCTCTCCTTAGCTTGACAAAGGGCTCATGGTGAATAGCTGGCTTGGCTTCCTTCAACAGCTGCTCATATCTTCCTGCTTCCTCACTCAAATATCCATACTTTCCTGGTATTTTGGTTAAACTCGTGCTTAGATGATCTTTTGTATGCAGCTCTTCCATCTGCTCAATGCTCAAGTCCTCCATGATATCCACACTGAAGATCTACCCTTCCATCATGGGCTTCTTCATGACTTCGTTTACGTCATACTTAAGCACCATATCTTTTCCCAAATGCAGCTCAATCTTGCCTCTTTTAACGCATATGACTGCCCCAGAGGTAGCAAGGAAAGGTCCCCCAACTATTAAGGGGTCCTTCGGATAAGCGTCAAGCTCCAAAATAACGAAATCAGCAGGGATTTCAGTGCTCCCAACTCGGACAGGAAGGTCTTCAAGCAGTCCAATGGGATGCCTGACAGAGCGGTCGGCAAGCACCAGAGTTATCCTACTTGGCCTAAAACTTGTGAATCCCAGACGCTTGGCAGTAGTAAGAGGAATCAGGCTCACACTAGCTCCAAGATCACACAAACAGTTATTGAATGTGAGAGGTCCAATGGAACAGGGTAGAGTGAAGCTTCCAGGATCCCCTAGCTTCTTTGGTTGAGGAAGCTGCTGTATGATGGAACTGACCTCATGAGTGAGAACAACCATCCCTTGCATCTCATTCTGCTTGTTTGCAAGTGCATCCTTCAAGAACTTCTGATATTGAGGCACCAGCAAGAATGCATCAAGCATAGGCATGGTTATTTCCACATTTTCTATTTGCTTCTCAAAAAGTTGTATGTACTTCTCTACAATTGCTTCTTGATTCTTCCTGGAAAGTGGAGTGGTGGCTTGTAAGGAGGACGAACAAAGACAGGTTCCTTCCGTGCAAGCTGTATAGCTTCTCTTGGTGCTTCATTAACCACTTGTTTTCCTTTCCTTACACGCTTGATATTACTATATATTTGGTGTATTTTTCATGCATTTAGGATAATTTTTCATGCATTCATCTTGCATTATAGGCTAGTTTGTTCTATTTGTTGCATTTTAGGTTCTAGGCCCCATTTCATTCGCATTTCGCATGTTTCTTGCATAAATGCATCAAATCCAGATTGTTTGGAGCACTCTCGAGTTGAGGAGATTGCGTAGATGTGCTAAGGCTCGTAAGCGAGCTCGTGGACACTTGGAGAGCTCAGGAGTGCATGCTAAGGACTCGATATCGAATAGCAGATCGAGCAAGGCAGGTCGATCTAGATGAGATCGACCAGAAGATCGAGTGACCAAGTCGATGCAAGGAAATGGATCGAGACCAAGATCGAGTGTGGAGATCGATCTGAAGTACGGACGTAAATGACGCCATGCAGATCGAGTACCAGATCGAGCTTCCAACCTGATCAGCACACAATCGACTCAGAGATCGACTAAAGCCACCCGATCTAAGACGAAGATCGAGAGCCAGATCGAGCTTCGTGCTCGATCCCAGGCTACTTTAACCGTTTTTGGCTTCTAGCAACGGGGGGGGGGGGGGGGGGGGGGGGGGGGGACCATTTGCGGTTTGGCAATTTTTGGCAAAACGCAGCCATCCCTTTCATTATCTTCATTCGGTCTCTTTACCTTTTTGTTCTCTCTCGTTTTGAGGAGAATCCGCCATTGTAGAACTTCAAACTTTTCTTGCATTTTCACTTTGAATATTGAACCTTTTGCCTTTAATCAATCGTTAATCATGTTTAGTAGATCATCTTCTGCATTCTGTTTGGTTTTCTTTATGTGTAGCGAGTAGTTTCATTTGGGTTGATGGGTTGAGGTGATTCGAAAGGGTCAAAAAGGTTAAAGCTTTGATTTTTCTTGTTCTTCATTACTTTCTCTTCTAGGATCTTGAGTACTTAAGGCTTAGAGATTCTCACGCCAAGATCTCTATGATCCAAGGGCTGTCTTACCTTGACAGGATTCAGATGTCCTAGAAAATCAGATCCTAGAGGCTAATCCTTCCTTTCCCACATGCAATGGTTGTTTAGGGGATTAGTTAGGTCATTTGTTTGAAATCTGTGTTCCAAGCTCTTCGATCTCCTTTTCCACCAAACGCCATGGGTTTGGAGAAGAGATTGAAGAAGTGAACCATGCGACATGCCATGGATGATTCTTGTTTTGTTTTCAAGGCCTAGAGAACCTCACAAAGTGAGTAGATCTAAAAGTTTTCAAACCAAGATTTAATCTTTGGGATCCATGAATATGACCCTCAACCCTAGACCATCTTTCTTAGTGTTTTAAACCTCTGCTTATCATTCTGTCATCATAAAGTTTGCATCTTGTTCATTAATCCACCGCATCATTCATCATTTTAAGTTGTTAGACGAGATCGATTCATATTGCTCGATCTAGTGGTCGATCCAGTGGTCGATTCACTAGTCGATTTTTAGTTTTTTATAGCTTTGCATTTTTGTCATTCTGCTTATTCCTCGTGGTAGTTAACCCTCTTCCAGGGATTTTAAAATTGTTTCGCTTTGCATTTGACACTTGCATTTAGTTTTTAAGGATTATACCAATCATTTATCATTTTCGCTTAGATTTGCTCATTCCCTTGCATTCTTAATGAACTTGCTACCCCTAGGTGTGGATTGATACCTCACTTGCATGCTATACTAATCTTAGTCTTGCATTTGAGTTTGATAGCCTCTCGTGCTTGCATTTACACCGTAAGAAATGTGTTATCAAATGGCGTGGTTGCCATCTTAGGGGATAGAAGCATTAAGATTTTGGATTTAGTAAAGACTAAGCCTTTACTTTAAGTTGGTTACTGATTTCTCTACTTTCAAACTTGTGTCTTTTAGGTACATGAATCTGCGTTCCAAGGGTGACAACGCCTTACTCACACCCTTGGACAATATTCATCAGCTTGGACACGCAAGATCAAGAAGAGTTAGAGAGCAAGCTAGAGCTTTTCAGGAGATTGTTCAGCAAGGTTCAGTGGATTTTGAGGTGATGGCTGAGCATGAGCATCCAAAGGGACCTCCTCCAGCTCACGGGGCAGTGGGAAGGGGTAATGGAAACCCCCACCACGCGGCTAGACCCCCACGTATCATTGGAGCAGGAGATGCTGCCAATACTCACCATAATAGGTTCAGGATCACTCCTCTTCCAGTGCAAAACAATAATTTCGAGATCAAGCCAGGGTTTGTTCAGATGGTGCAAAACAACAAATTTCATGGGTTAGCTTTGGAGGACCCATTAGCGCATCTAGACAACTTTGAGCAGCTTTGTGGAATGCTCAAGATAAACGGCATCTCAGAGGATGGCTTTAAGCTGCGTTTGTTTCCCTTTTCCTTAGGAGACAAGGCACGTCATTGGGAGAAGACTCTTCCACAAGGCACTATCACTTCTTGGGCTGACTGTAAGAAAGCTTTCCTCTCCAAGTTTTTCTCAAGCTCTCGGACAGCAAGGTTGAGAAGCGAAATCAGTGGTTTCACTCAATGACAGAATGAGTCCTTCAATGAGGCTATGGAGCGCTTTAAGGATTATACAATAGCCTGCTCTCACCATGGTTTCAGCGAAGAGACCCTCTTGAGTACTATATACCACGGAGCACTTCCAAAGATCAGGTTACTACTTGACACGGCAAGCAAAGGAAACTTCCTTGGTCAAGAGGTTGAGGAAGGTATGGAGCTCATTGAAAACCTAGCATTGAGCGATGTGAATTATTCTGAGGACTATGACCGTCCACCAAGAGGAGCTGATCTTGAAGCCAACAAGAAAGAAATAAAATATCTCCATGAGAAGATCGATAAGCTCATGCTTGCAAACCAAAAGCATGTGCATTTTGTTGGGGATGTTGCGGATGTCTTGGATGAGCTAGAGCAATGCCAAGAAGAAGAAGCTAATTGGGTAGCCGGTCAGAACAACTACAAGCCTCAAGGTTACTCTCAAGGCTACAAAGGCAACAACAACTTTTCTTATAGAAGCACCAACGTTGAAAACCCAAAGGATCAGGTGTACCCTCCTCAACAAGCTAAACCGTTTGTGCCTTATAACAAAGATTTTCAGCCGAGTGGTGGTTTTCAAGGTCAGCGACAAGGTAACTTTCAGGGACAGGAGCAGCAGCTAGGAAACAAAGGTTATACTCCTATGTACCCTCCAGGCTTTGTTCCTCAACAACAGATTCAACCGCAACAAGTTGATCCTGTACAAGCCATGTTTCAGCAGTTGCTTCAAGGGCAAGCTTCAACAAACCAGAAGTTCGCCGAAATGAACACCCGCTTAGACTCCTCTCTCACTGATGTCTCTACTCAGATTACAACTCTAAACAACAAGATAGAGCAGTTAGAGAAGGGTAAAGCAAGTACAAGTGGTCAAAGAAGTCTACCGGGCAAGTGTGAGCAAAATCCCAAGGAATACGCCAATGCTATCACACTACGAAGTGGGAAAGAACTTCCACCAAGGGTTACACCTAAAGACATTGAGGACATTTTGGTTCACGAGGGGGAGGGTAAACCTTCGGCTGATGATGAGATCAACTTCCACAACGTGTGGATAGAGAGGCCAACGAAGGGCAAAGAAGCAGCCGTAGAGAAGCAAGTGGAGAAAGAAACCGAGGAGAAGGATAACTATATACCTCCACCTTATGTTCCTAAGCTTCCTTTTCCTGGCCGCTTCAAGAAACAGCTTATAGAGAAGCATAGGCTCTTGATTGAGAAGCATCTAAGGGACGTAGAGATCAAGCTACCCCGTGTAGATTGCCTAGCGATGATGCCTAAGTGTGCTAAATTTTTCAAGGACACGCTTGCAAAGAAGAACAAGGAAAGCAAGGAAGTGCTGGTGCTTAGTGAAGAGTGTAGCGCCATTATACACAAGGAGATAGTCCCCAAGAAGTTAGGAGATCCAGGAAGCTTCACTATACCATGTGCTCTCGGTCCTTTAACATTTCAAAGCTGCTTATGCGATCTTGGAGCTAGTATAAATCTGATGCCTCGTTCTATAGCAAATAAGCTAGGTTTCACACGGTTCAAAGAGTGTAGGATCTCTCTTGTGTTAGCTGACAGAAGCGTGAGACTTCCAGTGGGTTTGCTAGAGGATCTTCCAGTGAGGGTAAGCGGTGTGAACGTGCCAACCGACTTCGTTGTGCATGAAATGGATGAAGAACCTAAGGATCCGCTTATACTTGGGAGGCCATTCCTTGCAACAGTCAGAGCAATCATTGATGTCAAGAATGGGAAGATAGCTCTACACTTGGGCAAGGATATAAGGCTGGATTTTGATATCAACGAGGTCCTGAAGAAGCCCACCATAGAAGGGAAAGCTTTCTATATAGAGACATTGGATGCTTTGGGGGATGAACTGCTAGAAGAGCTTGCACAAGAGGATCGCTTGAAGCTGGCATTGACTAAGGAGCCAGGGGAGTTCGGTTTTTTGAGTAGGAAGACTCAGGAGTATGTTAATCTCCTTGACTCTAGGAAAGTTGTGTTAGAAGATGAAGGTAGATGCTTAGAGATCGATCAGGCAATCGAGAAGATCACTCGATCCAAGACAGCAATCGACAAGAAGATCGAGGAGACTGGTCGATCCAGAGAAGAGAACGTCTCAGACGCTCGATCTACTACTTGATCCCAATCAAATCGAGTAAGTGATCGACCTGAGTGCAGTCGATCCAGAAAAACAATCGATGGGAAGATCGAGGGAAGCCAATCGATCAGTTCAGAGAACGAGACGGGGACTCGATCTCCTGCTCAATCCCAACCAAATCGAGTAGGAGAATCGAGTGAAATTGCTCGATTCGGACCAGAACGAGTGCAAAATCGACTGGAAGACTCGATCTCGAAGGGGACAACGGTTCAAGAAAGCAGTCTTTTGGGTCATTTCTCGGGTTCTAAGGAGGCTATTGAGGATGGAACGCCAACAAGAGCCACGAGGAGGATTGGAGCGAGCTGCTAGCCCCAAAGATGGACCTTAAGGAACTCCCAAAAGGGCTAAGGTATGCTCTCTTAGGGCTTAATGAAACCTATCCTGTGATTGTGAATGAGAACTTAAATGATGATGAGTTTCACTCGCTCCTAAATGAGCTGAGAAAGTATAGGAAGGCCATTGGGTACTCTCTAAGTGACATCAAGGGCCTTTCACCAATGCTTTGCACTCATAGGATTCACTTGGATAATGAGAACACCTCTTCTATAGAACACCAAAGGCGTTTGAATCCTAATTTAAAGGATGTTGTGAAGAAAGAGATTTTTAAGCTTTTAGAGGCTGACGTGATCTATCCCATAAGTGACAGCACATGGGTTTCTCCCGTACATGTGGTGCTTAAGAAGGGTGGGATCACGGTCATTAAGAACGATAAAGATGAGCTTATACCTACTAGGACTATTACAGGACACTGTATGTGTATAGACTATAGGAAGCTTAATCTTGCTACTAGAAAGGATCATTTTCCTTTACCCTTTATTGATCAAATGCTAGAGAGGCTTGCTAATCATCCTTACTACTGCTTTCTTGATGGATATAGTGGTTTCTTTCAAATACCAATCCATCCAAACAATCAAGAGAAGACGACCTTTACATGCCCTTATGGCACCTTCGCGTATCGAAGGATGCCATTCGGGTTGTGTAACGCACCAGCTACGTTTCAGCGGTGTATGATGTCGATCTTCTCTGATCTAATAGAAGAGATGGTAGAAGTGTTTATGGATGACTTCTCTGTATATGGTGCGTCTTTTTCTGCGTGTTTGTTGAATCTTTGCAAGGTACTAAAGCGTTGTGAAGAGACGAATCTTGTGCTTAACTGGGAGAAGTGTCACTTCATGGTGAAGGAAGGGATCATGCTTGGCCACAAGATATCAGAGAAGGGCATAGAGGTTGATAAAGACAAGGTTGAGGTCATGATGAGTCTTGAGCCGCCAGTTAATGTCAAGGGAGTAAGGAGTTTCCTAGGCCATGCTGGCTTCTACAGGTGCTTCATCAAAGATTTTTCCAAGATTGCACGCCCTCTCACAAGGCTGTTGTGCAAGGAAGCTGACTTTGTGTTTGATGAAGATTGTCTTCGTGCTTTCGTGACCATCAAGGAAGCTCTTGTATCCGCGCCAATAGTGCAAGCACCAGACTGGACTCTACCGTTCGAGATCATGTGTGATGCGAGTGACTACGCCATAGGAGCCGTTCTTGGTCAAAGGAAAGACAAAAGGCTGCACGTCATCTACTATGCCAGTCGGACCCTAGATGACACTCAAGTGAAGTACGCTACGACTGAGAAGGAGTTGCTGGAAGTTGTATTCGCCTTTGAGAAGTTCAGGTCATACCTCGTAGGCTCTAAGGTGGTTGTCTATACAGATCACGCAGCTCTGAGGTACATCTATTCCAAGAAAGACACTAAACCGAGACTCTTGAGATGGATCCTTTTGCTCCAAGAATTCGACATGGAAATTAAGGACAAGAAAGGGATAGAGAACGGGGTGGCAGATCACCTCTCTAGGATGAGAATCAACGAGTCTCTGCCCTTAGATGATACGCTTCCAGAAGAACAACTCATGATGATCACTACGCTTCCAGAAGAACAACTCATGATTCGCCTGTTTGTGGAAGGCTAGAAGGGCAGTTTGAAGAGGTTCTGAGTTTCAAAGAAGAAGACTTGCCTTGGTAGGCTGACATTGTAAAATTCTTGGCATGTGGAGAGGAGCCAACTCACCTTGATCATTACCACAAGAAGAAGTTTATGAGAGATGTTGCCTACTACTTTTGGGACGAGCCCTACTTATACAAAAGAGGGGTTGATAGCTTGTACAGAAGATGTGTCTCAAGGGATGAAGCTCAAGACATTCTACTTCACTGCCATGGATCTTCTTACGGAGGACACTTTGCTTCTTTCAAAACTGCTACAAAGGTGTTACAAGCGGGTTTTTTGTGGCCATATATCTTCAAGGACGCTCACGAGTTTGTTAAGACTTGTGAAGCGTGTCAAAGCGCAGGAAACATCACCAAGAGAAACGAGATGCCTCAGGTTCCTATCTTTGAAGTTGATGTCTTTGACGCATGGGGGATAGATTTTATGGGTCCATTCCCATCTTCTTACAGGAATAAGTACATCTTGGTGGCGGTTGATTATGTATCTAAATGGGTTGAAGCCATCGCTTCCCCTACAAACGACTCTAAGGTGGTGATCAAGCTCTTTAAAACCATCATATTCCCAAGATTTGGAGTCCATAAGGTTGTGATCAGTGACGGTGGCAGCCATTTCATCAACAAAGTATTCGAGAACCTCTTAAGGAAATATGGTGTGAAGCACAAGGTAACTACACCTTATCATCATCAAACGAGTGGACAAGTAGAGGTCTCTAACCGGCAGATCAAGGCAATACTCGAGAGGATAGTAGATACTACTTGGAAGGATTGGGCGGCTAAGCTAGACGATGCTTTGTGAGCTTACCGGACCGCTTTCAAAACCCCCGTAGGTACTACTCCTTTTACTCTTCTCTACGGCAAAGGATGTCACCTCCCTGTTGAGCTGGAACATAAAGCATTGTGGGCTGTGAAGCAGTTAAACTATGATCTCAAGACAGCTCAGGAGAAGCGCTTGATTCAGCTACATGAGCTTGATGAACTAAGGCTGGACGCCTACGAAAGTGCTAAGATCTACAAGGAGCGTACTAAGGCGGCTCATGACAAGAAGTTGGTTCATAAAGAGCTTAAGTAAGGTATTTTGGTGCTACTCTAAGACTCGAGGCTGAAGCTGTTCCCGGGCAAGCTCAAATCAAGGTGGTGCGGACCGTTTGAGATCAAGGAGGTATTGATATAATTGTATATTCCATGCATTTCGCATACATATAGTTTAGTTTCTCATGCATTTACATTGCATATTAGGTTAGTTTGCATCACTTTAGGTCCTACAGTGTCTTTGCACCGGCATTCGCATGTTTCGTGCATTTTGCAACACAATCAGGTTGCTTTTGGTTACTTTGGAGCTATGGAAGATTCATGGACATGCTGAGGTTCGTGAAGAGGTTTATGGACACTTGGAGAAATCAGGATTGCACGCTAAGGACCTGAGATCGAGCAGCAGATCGAGCAAGGCAGGTCGATCTAGATGAGATCGACTAGAAGATCGATCATGGAGATCGATTTGGAGAAGGGACGTAGACGACGCCATGCAGATCGAGGACCGGATCGAGCTTCCAACCCGATCAGCACAAGATCGACTCGGGGATCGACCAAGAGCCACTCGATTCAGGACATGATCGACTGCCAGATCAAGCTTCGTGATCGATCCCAGACTAACCTTATCCTTCCAGCCTGTTTTTGGAGGGGGGGGTGGGGGGGACCATTTGCGGTTTGGCCATTTTAGGCAAAAATCAACGATCCTTTTCTTTATCACGTTTTGTCGACTACTTTTCTATCTTCTCTCTCGTTTTTAGGCGATTCGACATTGTTAGACTTCGAGCTTTTTCTTGTTTTTTTGCTTTTGAATATTGAATCGTTTAAGTTAAATCAATCGCCTTTTATGTTTAGTTCTTCGTTTATTGCATTTCGTATGGTTTATTTCATGAGTCGCAAGTAGTTCTATTGGGTTTTGGGGTTGAGAGGATTCAAGGGGTCGAAAAGGTTTTCAAGTTTGGTGTTTTCTTGTTCTCAAAGGCTTTCTCTTCTAGGATGTCGAGTTCTTAAGGCTTAAAGAGTCTCACGCCATGATCTTTATGATCAGAGAGAGCTCTTACTTTGATAGGATCCAGAGATCTCTGAAAATCGCATCCTAGAGAGTAGTTACCCTTTCCCAAATGCCATGGTAGTTTAGGGAACTAGTTAAGCCGCATGTTTGAAATCTGTTTTCCTTGCCTCTCAATCTCTTTTTCCGCCAAACGCCATTGGTATGGAGGATAGAATGAGAGAGTGATAAATACCACACGCCATGGATGGATCTTGTTTAGTTTTCAAGGCTTAGGGAACCTCACAAAGTGAGTAGATCTAAAGCTTTCCAACCAAGCTGAAACCTTTGAAACCCCTGAACATGAATCTCAATCTTGGACCCTCCTTTTAGTATTTCTTAGTCTCTGTTGATCATTCGCTTGTTGCTTGGTTGCACCCTGGTCATTAGATTTACTTTCGCTTAAACTGCTTTTTCGATCAATTGCTTTTGTTCGATCTAGTGGTCGATCTCGTGGTCGATCCACTAGTCGAATTTTAGTAATTCGTAGCTTTGCATTTTAATAGTTCTGTCTTTTCCTCGTGGTAGCTAGCCCGTTCCTGGTATTTTTAAAATAGTTTTGCCCTACATTTAATCATTGCATCTAGTTTTTAGGAATTTCACAATACTGTCCATCATTTGCTTGGTTTTACAAGATCCTTACATTCTCACGGACCTTTCTAGCTCCTAGGATTTGATTGATACTCTCTTGCATACTTTACTACAACTAAGTGTTGCATTTGAGCTTTGATACATCATTGCATACACTCTGCAAGATCCTAGCTATCAAATGGCGCCGTTGCCATTCTAGGTGTGTTTAGAAAGCATTGAGATTTGGGGTTTAGTAAAGACTAAGCATTTACTTTATTAAAGTTACTAACTTATCTACTCTAAAACGTGTGTCTTTCAGGTACATGAATCTTCGTTCAAGGGGCGACAACAATCTACTTCAACCCTTGGACAACATTCATCAACTTGGTCATTCACGGCAAAGAAGAGTACGAGAACAAGCTAGAGCTTTTGAGGAGATTGTTCAGCACGGTTTGGTTGACTTTGAAGCTATGGCCGAGCACGAGCATCCAGAGGGACCTCCTCCAGCTCATGGGGTAGTGGGACGGGGCAATGGAAACCCCCAACACGCGGCTAGACCCCCAAGGTTCATAGGAGGTGGATATGCTCCCAATACTGATCACAATAGGTTTGGGATCACTCCTCCTCCTGTACAGAACAACAACTTCGAGATTAAGCCGGGTTTCATCTCAATGGTGCAAAACAGTAAGTTTCATGGGCTAGCAATGGAAGATCCCTTGGAACACCTTGATAACTTCGAACAAGTTTGTGGGATGATCAAGATAAACGGCATATCCAAAGATGCTTTCAAGCTGTGTCTCTTTCCATTTTCTCTCGGAGACAAGGCTAGAAATTGGGAGAAAACACTTCCACAAGGCACCATTACCTCTTGGGCCGAGTGTAAAAAGGCGTTTCTCTCAAAGTTCTTCTCTAGCACCAGAACAACACGATTGAGAAGCGAAATCAGCGGTTTCACTCAAAGGAACAATGAGACGTTCAACGAAGCCATGGAGCGGTTTAAAGATTACACAATCCAGTGTCCTCATCACGGCTTCAGTGAAGAGACCTTTCTCAGCACCGTCTACCGTGGAGCTTCACCAAAGATTCGATTGTTGCTCGACACGGCTAGTAAGGGAAACTTCCTTGGTCAAGAGGTAGAAGAAGTCATGGAGCTGATTGAGAACTTAGCATTAAGTGACGGCAACTATGCTGAGGATTACGACCGTGCACCGAGAGGTTCTGAGCTAGAGTCTCACAAGAAAGAGTTGAAATTCTTGCAAGAGAAAATTGACAAGTTGGTTTTGGTAAATCAGAAGCATGTTCACTTTGTTGGTGAAGCGGATGAGAGCCAAGAGGAGCTTGAGTTGATTCAAGAAGAAGCCAACTGGGTGGCAGGTCAAAACAACTCCAAACCTCAAGGATATTCACAAGGCTACAATCAGAACAACAATCTCTCATACCGTAGCACCAATGTCGCGAACCCTAAGGATCAAGTGTACCCTGCTCAACAAGCAAAGCCTTTCGTACCTTACAACAAAGGTTTTCCGCCGAGTGGTGGCTTCCAAGGGCAAGGGCAGAACAACTTCCAAGGACAACAGCAAGGAAACAAGGGTTATACGCCAATGTACCCTCCAGGCTTTGTACCTCAGCAGCAACAACCGATGCAACAACAAGTTGATCCTGTCCAAGCTATGTTTCAACAACTGATTCAAGGGCAAGCCTCTACAAACCAGAAGTTTGCCGAGATGAATACTCGCCTAGACTCGTCTCTCACGGATTTCTCTACTCAGATTACAACCTTGAATAATAAGATCAAGTAACTAGAGAAGGGAAAGGCAAGCTCAAGTGGTCAGAATAGCTTACCGGGCAAGAGTGAGCAAAATCCAAAGGAATACGCCAATGCCATTACGCTAAGGAGTGAGAAAGAGCTAGCACCTACGGTTACTCCAAAGAACAACGAGGAAGTTGTAATTCAAGAGGGGGAGGGTAAGCTTTCAGCTGATGATGAGATCAACTTTGACAATGTCTGGATTCAAGGGCCAAGAAGAGGTGACAAAGCGGTTGTTGAGAAGAATTGATGTTATTGCATATTGCATACATTTTGCATACTCATTAGTTAGCTTTTCATGCATTTGTATCATGTTTTAGGTTAGATTGCATCACTTAGGGTCCTAGAGCATTCTTGCATCAGCATACGTATTTTCCTTGCATTTTGCATCACATTCAGGTTGTTTCTGGCTGCTTTGGAGTCGTGGAGGTTTGTGGACGTGTTGAGGCTGATGTAGCAGTTCGTGGGAGCTCGGAAATATGCTAAGGGCCAGAGATCGAGGAGCAGATCGAGCATGGCCGGTCGATCTGGGAGTTGATAGAGCCAACTAGGCGATCCAAGGAAAATGATCGAGACGGAGATCGAGTGAAGCAATCGATCAATCGGTACAGACGTAAATGACGCCATGCAGAGCGAGAGACAGATCGAGTACACCACTCGATCCAGCCGAAGATCGATACCGAGATCGGATGCAACACTCGATTCACCGATGAAGATCGAGACCCAGATCGAGCCGAAGACACGATGTCCGGATATGATCGAGAGAACCACTCGATCTTGGAGTCGATCTCTGTCCTTTCAACCGTTTTTGGCTGCTAGCGAAGGGAGGACCATTGGCTTGTTTGGGCATTTTGGGAAGGCGGCGACGTCCTTTTTCCCACAACTTTTTAGATCCTTATCTTTTTCCTTATGTATTTCTCTGGTTTTCGTGAGGAACACCATTGTTGAAACTCGTTTTTCTCTTAAGCTTTTGTATTCGAATCATTATCGTTTAATCTAGTTTTCCTTTCATGTTCATCGTCTCGTTTCATATGCTTTGCTTGATTTACTCTATGTGTAGCGAGTAGTTTCCTTTGGGTTCGGGATTGAGAGGATTAAGGGGTTAAAAAGGTTTCGATCTTGGGTTTTTCAAAACGTTTTCAAAGGCTATCTCTTCTAAGGTGTTGAGATCTTAAAGCTTGAAGACTCTCATGCCAAGAGCTTCATGATCCGAGAGGTTCCTTACCTTGACAGGATTCAGGAACCTCGGAAGATCACACCTTAGAGACAAGTTACCCCTTCCCAAAAGCCATGGAAGTTTGGGGGATTAGTTATGCCATTCGTCTGAAATCTGTTTTCCTTGCCTTTCGACCTTTCTTTCCACCAAAAGCCATGGGTTTGGAGGAGAGGATGAAAGAGTGGTCTATACCGAAAGCCACGGATAGATCTTGTTTTGTTTTCAAGGCTTAGATATCCTCACCAAGTGAGTCGATCTAAAGTTTTTAAAACCAAGGTCGAACCTTTGAAACCCCTAACCATGAATCTCAACCCTAGACCCTTCCTTTTATCATATTTACGTCTATTCTCATCTTTTGCTTGATATCTGATAGCATCATGCTCATTGGCTTTACTGTTCTTAAGTTTTTAGACGAGATCGATTGTTACTGCTCGATCTAGTGGTCGATCTCGTGGTCGATCCACTAGTCGAATTTAAATAATTCGAAGCTTTCTTCTTTAATTAATCTGTTTGTTTCTCATGGTAGTTTCTTACTTTCTAGTATTTTTAAAATAAGTTTCATTCTGTTTAAGTTACTGCATCTAGTTTTTAGAGATTTTATCATAAACTGTCTCATTTTGCTTAGATTTGCTTTAGTCCTTGCATTCTCTGTGCATTCTCTATCTCCTAGGAATGGATTGACTCTCTCTTGCTTGCTATACTACAACATTGCTTGCATTAGAGTTTGATAACCTCTCTGCATCATAAACCCGAGCCTAGAAAACCCCTTTATCAAATGGCGCCGTTGCCATTCTAGGACTGTTTAGAGAACATAGAGATTTGGGTCTTAGCAAAGACTAAGTCTTTACCTTTTTCAAGTTACTAATAAATCTACTCTCAAACGTGTGTTTTCAGGTACATGAATCTTCGTTCAAGGGGAGACAACAATCTTCTACAACCCTTAGACAACATTCATCAACTTGGACACTCACGGCAAAGGAGAGTCAGAGAGCAAACAAGAGCCTTTGAGGAGATTGTTCAGCGCGGTTTGGTTAAGTTTGAAGATATGGCTGAACACGAGCATCCAGAAGGACCTCCTCCAACAGCACGGGGCAATGGAAACCCCCAACACGCAGCTAGACCCCCAAGGATCATAGAAGCCGGAGATGCTCCCAATACCCACCACAATAGGTTTGGGATCACTCCTCCTCCTGTACAAAACAATAACTTCGAGATCAAGCCAGGTTTCATCTCCATGGTGCAAAACAACAAGTTCCACGGCTTAGCAATGGAAGACCCCTTGGAGCACTTAGACAACTTCGAGCAAGTATGTGGGATGATAAAGATCAATGGCATATCCGAAGATGCTTTCAAGCTGCGCCTCTTCCCCTTTTCACTCGGAGACAAAGCTAGACATTGGGAGAAGACCCTCCCACAAGGCACCATCACATCATGGGCTGAGTGTAAGAAGGCATTTCTCTCAAAGTTCTTCTCAAGCACCAGGACAGCTCGGTTGAGAAGCGAAATCAGTGGTTTCACTCAAAGGAACAACGAGACATTCAACGAGGCAATGGAGCGTTTCAAAGACTACACGATCCAATGTCCTCATCACGGGTTCAGCGAGGAGACACTACTCAGTACCATATACTGTGGAGCTTCACCAAAGATCAGGTTGTTGCTTGACACAGCTAGCAAAGGGAACTTCCTCGGTCAAGAGGTAGAAGAGGGTATGGAGCTGATAGAAAACTTGGCGTTGAGTGATGGAAACTATGCTGAAGATTATGACCGTGCACCAAGAGAATCAGAGTTAGAGTCTCACAAGAAGGAGCTCAAATCTTTGCATGAGAAGATTGATAAGCTGGTGTTAGCCAATCAGAAGCATGTTCACTTTGTTGGTGAAGCTGATGAGAACCAAGAGGAGTTAGAGCTAAGCCAAGAAGAAGCAAATTGGGTGGCTGGACAGAACAACTACAAGTCTCAAGGCTACAACCAAGGCTACCAGAACAACAACCTCTCTTACCGAAGCACCAACGTAGCCAACCCTAAAGACCAAGTGTACCTTGCTCAGCAAGCTAAACCTTTCATCCCTTACAACAAAGGTTTTCAACCGAGTGGTGGTTTCCAAGGTCAAGGGCAGAGCAACTTCCAAGGGCAACAACAACACAACAAAGGTTATACTCCTAACTACCCTCCGGGCTTTGCACCTTAGCAACAACAACCGATGCAACAACAAGTTGATCTGGTTCAAGCAATGTTTCAACAGCTAATACAAGGGCAAGCCTCTACCAACCAGAAGTTCGCTGAAATGAACACTCGCCTAGACTCATCTCTAACCGACTTCTCCACTCAGATCACCAACCTAAACAACAAGATCAAGCAGCTGGAGAAGGTAAAAGCAAGTACGAGTGGTCAGAACAGTCTTCCGGGAAAGTGTGAGCAAAATCCCAAGGAGTATGCCAATGCTATAACGTTGAGAAGCGGCAAAGAGCTCGAACCTCCGGTCTCTACAAAGAACAACGAGGACGTTGCAATTCAAGAGGGGGAGGGTAAACCTTCGGCTGATGATGATGAGATTAACTTTGACAACGTTTGGATCCAAGGGCCGAGTAGAGGAGATAAGGCGGTCGCTGAGAAGAAAAGTGAGCAAACCACCAAGGAGAAGAACTCTTACGTGCCCCCACCTTACGTACCGAAGTTGCCATTTCCCGGTCGTTTCAAAAAGCAGCTCATCGAGAAGCACAGAATCTTGTTTGAGAAGCACCTGAGAGACGTGGAAATCAAGCTGCCTCTTGTTGATTGTCTAGCTATGATGCCCAAGTGCGCCAAGTTTTTCAAGGACACCCTCGTGAAGAAGAACAAAGAAAGCAAAGAGGTACTTGTTCTAAGTGAAGAGTGTAGTGCGGTTATACATAAGGAGATAGTCCCTAAGAAGCTGGGAGACCCTGGAAGCTTCACTATACCCTGCGCTTTGGGAGACCCTTGAAGACTTACCGGTGCGAATCAGTGGTGTGAATGTACCTACAGACTTCATCGTGTTGGAGATGGATGAGGAGCCTAAAGACCCACTCGTCTTAGGGAGACCGTTCCTTGCAACCGCCGAGGCTATCAAAGATGTGAAGAATGGGAAGATTGCCTTGCATTTGGGGAAGGAGATCAGGCTAGACTTCGACATCAACATGGTTCTAAAGTAGCCGACCATTGAAGGACAAGCTTTCTATATTGAAACAATGGATGCCTTGGCGGATGAGTTGCTGGAAGAGCTAGCTCTAGAAGACCATCTGAAGCTAGCACTAACTAAGGAGCCAGGGGAGTTTGGTTTTATGGACCAAAGAACCCAAGAGTACGTGAACCTGCTGGATTCTAGGAGGATTATCAAGAATGAAGAAGGTTGCTGCCTAGAGATCGACACCGAGATCGACGCTATCACTCGATCCAGGAGTCAGATCGACCAGTCAATCGAGAACACAACTCGATCCGGTGCAACAATCGATGGACAGATCGAGAAGAATGCTCGATCAGGAAAAACAATCGAGCCGACGATCGAGAGAGACCTCCCGATCATTTTGGAGTCCAACCAAGAGATCGACTCAGCGTCTCGATCCCTTACTCGATCCATATCAAATCGAGTAAGTGAATCGAGCGAAATGGCTCGATCTAGACGACATCGAGAGGAGAATCGACCGGAGGACTCGATCTCAGAAGGGATAGCGTTGGAGGAAAGCAGTCTGAAGGGCCATGCCTCGAGTTCAAGGGAGAGTTCTAAGGAGGAAAGTAACAACAACAACCACGAGGATGACTGGAGTGAGCTGTTAGCCCCAAAGGTGGACCTTAAGGAGCTCCCAAAAGGGCTAAGGTATGCTTTCTTAGGGCCTAATAACACCTATCCCGTGATTGTGAACGAAAACCTCAGTGATGATGAGTTGCACTCGCTCTTGACTGAGCTGAGAAAGTATAGGAAGGCCATTGGGTACTCTTTAAGTGACATCAAGGGTCTTTCACTAATGCTATGCACTCATAGGATTCACTTGGATAATGAGAACGCTTCTTGTATAGAACATCAAAGGCGTTTGAATCCTAACTTGAAAGAGGTTGTTAAGAAGGAAATTCTTAAGCTTTTAGAGGCTGACGTGATCTATCCCATAAGTGACAGCACGTGGGTTTCCCCTGTACACGTGGTGCCTAAGAAGGGAGGGATCACGGTCATAAGGAATGAAAAGGATGAGCTTATCCCTACTAGGACCATCACTGGTCATAGAATGTGTATTGACTGTAGGAAACTTAACCTTGCGACTAGGAAAGACCATTTCCCCCTACCTTTTATTGATCAAATGCTTGAGAGACTTGCAAATCACCCTTACTACTGTTTTCTCGATGGGTATAGCGGTTTCTTTCAAATACCTATTCACCCAAATGATCAGGAGAAGACGACCTTCACATGTCCCTACGATACCTTTGCATATCGAAGGATGCCGTTTGGATTGTGTAATGCACCGGCTACGTTTCAGCGGTGTATGATGTCTATCTTCTCTGATCTTATAGAGGAGATGGTAGAGGTGTTCATGGATGACTTCTCTGTGTATGGTGCATCCTTTCCTGCGTGTTTGTTGAATCTTTGCAGGGTACTTAAACGTTGTGAAGAGACAAACTTGGTGCTGAACTGGGAGAAATGCCACTTCATGGTTAAGGAAGATATCAGAGAAGGGTATTGAGGTTGATCAGGCTAAGGTGGAGGTCATGATGGGTCTTGAGCCGCCAGTTAATGTTAAAGGAATCAGAACTTCTTGGGCACGCAGGGTTTTATAGGCGCTTCATCAAGGATTTCTCCAAGATTGCACGCCCTCTTACACGGCTGTTGTGCAAGGAAGCTGAGTTTGTATTCGATGAGGAGTGTTTGAAGGCTTTCGTGACCATCAAGGAAGCACTTACATCAGCCCCTATAGTCCAAGCACCAGACTGGTCTCTCCCCTTTGAGATCATGTGTGATGCTAGTGACTACGCCGTAGGAGCCGTCCTTGGTCAAAAGAAAGACAAGAAGCTACACGTGATCTATAATGCTTCAAGGACCTTGGATGACACGCAATCACGATACACCCCTACGGAGAAGGAGCTGCTTGCAGTAGTCTTCGCCTTTGAGAAGTTCAGATCATATCTCATTGGCTCCAAGGCTATTGTATACACGGATCACGCTGCCTTACGATACATCTACTCGAAGAAAGACACTAAGCCTCGGCTCTTAAGATGGATTCTGTTACTCCAGGAGTTTGACATGGAGATTAAAGACAAGAAGGGGATAGAAAATGGAGTCGCTGACCACCTCTCACGGCTAAGGATCAACGAGTCTCTCCCCTTAGATGACTCTCTTCCAGAAGAGCAGCTTATGGCGATTACTACTGCTGTTTGTGGGAAGCTTGAGGGGAGGTTTGAGGAGGTGCTGAGTTTCAAAGAGGAGGATCTACCGTGGTATGCTGATGTGGTGAACTATCTAGCGTGTGGTGAGGAGCCAACACATCTCAACAACTATCACAAGAAGCGGTTTATGAGGGAGGCTAGTGACTATTTTTGGGACGAGCCCTACTTATACAAAAGAGGAGTAGATAGCTTGTACCGGAGATGTGTTACAAAGGAAGAAGCCAGGGACATCCTCTACCATTGCCATGGCTCTTCTTACGGAGGACACTTTGCCTCATTCAAGACAGCCACGAAGGTGTTGCAAGTCGGTTTCTGGTGGCCCTCCATTTTTAAAGATGCACACGAGTTTGTGAAGAGCTGTGAGGCATGTCAACGGGCAGGGAATATAACCAAGAGGAACGAAATGCCTCAAGTTCCTATCTTCGAGGTTGACGTGTTCGACGCGTGGGGGATTGACTTCAAGGGGCCATTCCCTTCCTCATATGGCAACAAATACATCTTAGTAGCAGTGGATTATGTCTCTAAATGGGGTGAGGCTGTTGCTTCCCCTACAAATGACTCTAAGGTGGTAATCAAGTTGTTCAAGAGTATCATCTTCCCGAGGTTTGGAGTACCCAAGGTTGTTATAAGTGATGGAGGAAGCCACTTTATAAACAAGGTCTTTGAGAACCTCTTGAGAAAGTATGGGGTTAAGCATAAGGTGGCTACACCGTATCATCCTCAAACAAGCGGTCAAGTGGAGGTCTCCAATAGGCAAATCAAGGCTATTCTAGAGAAGACTGTCGGGGCAACAAGGAAAGACTGGTCAGTGAAGCTGGATGATGCTCTTTGGGCCTACCGTACCGCCTTCAAAACGCCGATTGGTACAACTCCTTTCACTCTACTCTATGGCAAGGTCTGTCACCTCCCGGTTGAGCTGGAACACCGTGCATTGTGGGCTGTGAAGAGGCTGAACTTTGATCTCAGGACTGCTCAGGAGAGACGCCTTATTCAGCTACACGAACTGGACGAGTTGAGGCTGAACGCTTACGAGAGCTCCCGGATATACAAGGAGCAGACTAAGGAGGCTCATGACAAGAAGTTGGTTGCCAAGGAGCTTAAGGAAGGAGGACTTTTGTTGCTGTACAACTCGAGGCTCAAACTCTTCCCGTGCAAGCTGAAATCAAGGTGGAGCGGACCGTTCGTGATTCAAGAAGTGTTGCCTTATGGAGCTGTTACTCTGATGGGAAAAAGTGGCAGTGCATTCACCGTCAACGGACACAGAGTCAAGCCCTACTTGGCAGACAGTTATGACAAGGAGAGTACCTCAGTGCTTCTCCAAGACCCACCATCCGCTTAGACCAAGTAAGGTCTAGCTAAAGACGTTAAAGAAAGCGCACTTGGGAGGCATTCCCATGTTTATCTTGTACATATTTCTGCTTTATTTCCCTTTCAGTTTTATGTTTTTATTTTGCAAGTGTGTAGGAACAGGTATAAGGAGTCTAAACCTTGACTTTGAGGTCTTAAAAAGGCAATAGGTGTTAGAATAAGGCTAGAGATCGAGTGCTAGATCGACTGATCCTGGCTCGATCTTTGCTAGATCGAGTCAGTAAATCGAGAGGAGCAAGTCGATCTAGACGAGAACGAGTGACAAGATTGACCTTGACGAAAAAGGATCGATCGATCCAAATCGGATCGACCGATCTAATTTCTCTCGGCAAAATCTGTTGAAAACAGATCGATCACTCGACTCGATCTATCACTCGATCTATGCCAAATCGACCCCTAAATCGAGGACATAGCTCGATCATGAGGACTTAGCCGAGGAGCCAACATCTCAATGATCGAGAGAGCCAATCGATCCAGGACTCGATTCACCATGAATCGAGTCTCAAATCGAGTAACCCTCTCGATCTAAGCCATTTCGGGCATGAGATCGAGTCCTAGATCGACCAAATGGACTCGATCTCATGCCGAGGTAACATTTTTCTTTCCCTCCTTTACTCTTTTCCCTCCAACTTTTGAATTCAAAATTTGGTCAAGGCAAGCATCTTTGACCATGAAAGATGTGCCTTGACCAACACTTTGTCAGAAAAACCACTTTGACTACCCATTGTTTTGGTTTTGCTAAGTCTTTCAATATTTCAAACAACCTCTCACCCTCTCATTCCTGTTTTGCTCGAAAATTTTAAACGAAGAGAGTGAGAGTTTCAATTTTCAAAAGCTAGCAAAGATATTCTGCATTTCTTGCAAAGGTATTTTCAAAGATTTAATGGTTTAATTTTAGAAAATCTCCTTTAATATCGCAAGATCTTGTTTTAGAATATAGGATCGGTTTTGAATTTTTAAAACTAGCTAAGTAAAAGGAATAATTCCAGATTTTTCAGTATCTAAAGATTTGATTCTCCTTTATTTAGCTATGATTTTTATTTATTCCCCAAAATTCTAGGGTAGTTTTTATAAATTCTCTCCTTCTCTTCTCTCATTCTCATCAAATCGCCGCTTGCTTATCAATCTCTTTAGAATCTTGTTTCAGGAACAATGGCACCGAAGAGAACTAGAGAAGAGCAAGCACAAGAAGGAGAAGGACAAGAAGTGGTAGTTCAAGAGAGGGTCTGGTGGAGTAAGGATGAGAAGAGGGATAAGAAGCGGCTAGAGAGGCTTTGGTTTGAGCCTACCAAGTTTGCTGATCGAGAGCTGTTGTCTAAGCTTGGGATTCTTGGGGACTTCGACCAACTCCTCAAGAACATTGGTTTAAGATATCTGTCACGGATGGATTTCCCAACCATTCCTGAAGTGACAATAGACTTCCTTGCCACCTTGGAGTTCCGGTATGAGAATCCTAGTGCACCTGTCCCTTCTCAAGGCCGCCTCTACTTCAAAGTTGGACGTCAAGCCTATACACTCTCCATCCCTGAGCTATGCCAAGCCTACGGTCTCAATGCTGATGCATACAAGGTCGAGTTCCCAGCCTTCAAGAAAGCCGACGAGTTTTGGGACCTGATCAGCAATGAGGACTACAAAGCCAACACCGCCAAGATCAAGCGAGTAAGGAGCCCGGTGCTGAGGTATACTCTGAAGCTGATTGCCAACACGTTCATTGGAAGGTCTGTTGCTCCTACGGTCACGAAGACAGAGCTGTGCTTCCTGTTCCAAGGTGTGAAGCACTTGGTGTCTGATCCGGATGCAAATGAAGAGCCCATAGAGGATGAACTCGGCGATGAAGTGAACTATGGCTGTGTGCTCGCGGCTTCCTTGGTGAAGTACAAGGCTTATGCCTTACGGTGCAAGGCAACCTCCTCTTACATTGGCGGTTTCCTTACTCCTCTGTTCGTGCAAGCCGGTGTGCCCATTCATGACTTTGCTCAAGTCCCAAACAGAGCTTTAATGGATGAAGCATACATGAGGAATACTGATAGCTTGGGACGCACGCCAGCAGAAGGGTTCTATGCCTACCTCTTCATTGATGACGAAGACAAGAAGAGAGTGTGCATCCTGCCCAACAAAGATGAAACCGAGCTGCTTGGTGTTGGGAACATCGAGTTCTTGCCCACGGAGGAAGAATGCTTTGCCCCTTTAGGAGGACCGCCTGCTTCAGCCATTGCCCCGCGTCAAAGGTCAGAGTCTCCAGCCACGAAAGACGAGATGCCCGAGGCTTACACACTTCCCAAGCTAGATTTTGAGCCGAGGACAAAAACCGAGAAGTTCCTAGCATAATTTGTGGAGATGCAACGGAAGATCAACAAGTGGCAAGGCAAGATGCTGAAGAAGCTTGGGAAGAAAGTCAAAGCGCATCAGGGAGGCACGCCTAAGTCAGCTGCAAGTCAAGAGATGCAACAACCCGAGAAGAGAAGGCTCTCAACCGGAGGAGTTGTGATCCGCGAGACCCAAGGTGACAACATTCAGCCGGCGCACCACTCTCTCCAAGAACCAGCTGACAAAGGCAAAGCAACAATCTCTAGCTCCTCTGGAACATCCTCAAGTTCCAGCCGAGCCTGGACCAGAGGTAACAACCTTCTTCCATTGTATATAACCGCTCATGTTGTTTCTTTTGCATTGTGTTTTGTTGCTCCTTCGAATGAGTTTGCCACCGGGACGGTGTCAAGCAAGTTTAGGGGAGTATATGTGTAATTTGACTTGTGTTCTTTGATCTTATTTTCCCTTAGCATCCTTGAGTCTTTAGTCATGAAAAATTGGTAAAATTTTTAAAAAATTTTCAAAGATTCATGTAGTTGCATTTATTTTATTATTTTTTTTTTTTTAAAAACATGTTAGGATTGAGTCAAGAGTTTCTCATATCACCTAGGTTGTTTGCATTTTGCATAAGGGGTTAGAATTTCTTACAAAGGTGTTTTTACTTATGAATTGTTTCAATGCCCTAGTTAGTAGTTCTCTAATGCTTTGTCTATGCTTTGAAAGTAAGTTCTTACCATGCTTGGATCACTTTTTAGGATTTTCGTGGCTTGAATTGAACTCTCATGATTTGAAACTCATTCTAATAAGTGAAAACCTTAATTTGAAATTCTAATTATCATTCTTATGCATTTGAAAATGAACACATGGTTTTAAAATATTTAGGCTCTCTTCTTCCTTTTTACCACTCTTTGTGAGCCTAAGTAGAACTCCCTCCTTGAACCTTACCCTCCTTTGATGCCAAATGTTCTTGTGTGACATCTTTGTGAGGCCTTCCTTTTGGTTTGAACTTGGTATAAAGTGTTAGGTTTAGGCGACATGATTTGGTTTTCATATTGTTGCTAGCTTTGCATTTTGAAGCTAGGTATAGGCTTAGGATAAGTTTAAGGGATCATTGGGGTTGCTATCTTGTCTATTTACTCTCGGTTTCAAAGAGCTTTGTGTTTTAAGGAAAGAAATGAAGTTTTAAAACTAAGTATGCTCTAATTTCAGGAGGTAGCTCTCCCATAATAAAATAAAATAAAAAAAAAAGAGAAAAGAAAAGAAAAAGAAATAAAAAAGGAGCCTAACTGCCAAATAAAGAAAAAAAAATAATAAAAAGAAAAAAAAATATAATAAGAGAGCTACTAATAAGAAATTTCTAAAGAGCAAAAGTATTTTTCAAAACCTTTTCACTAGCCTAAAAAGTTTAAAAATGTCTTTGTTTCGAATTGGGGATTGTTTAGTTTGTGAAGAAAAGGGTAGACTCTTAAGTGGTGAGTGAGGATAAAATTTCTTAAATGAGAGGGGTATAGGATCATTTGATAGTTTACATGGGTAGATGAGAATCTAATCATGTATGCATAAATTGTCTTTACCTTTAGCATTATGCACAAGTTCATCCATTTTTGAGAGAAACCCTTGTTCTGATTATAAACCCTTTTCAAATGAGATCATTCTATGCTCATAACCTTAACCCTTAGCCAAATGTGTTTTGCTTTAAAGTGCATAAGTTTGATTCATGGTTCCAATGTTAATGAATGCTAAAGAATGAGTTTCTTTGATTGTAAGGAATAGGAGTCATGATTTGAATTTCTTTGTGTGATGAGTATGGCTAAGTTCTTTGGAGTATGAGTGTAAGCATAGCATTTTAGAACTGTTAACTAGGACATTGAGATTGATTCATTTGAAAGGCACCTTTGCAAAAAGTTTAAAACCCCACTCATTTTTCTTAAAACCTCTCTTCCTTACTTATTTTCTGTTGCTTGAGGGCAAGCAAGAAGTAAGTTTGGGGGAGTTGATGTTATTGCATATTGCATACATTTTGCATACTCATTAGTTAGCTTTTCATGCATTTGTATCATGTTTTAGGTTAGATTGCATCACTTAGGGTCCTAGAGCATTCTTGCATCAGCATACGCATTTTCCTTGCATTTTGCATCACATTCAGGTTGTTTCTGGCTGCTTTGGAGTCGTGGAGGTTCGTGGACGTGTTGAGGCTGATGTAGCAGTTCGTGGGAGCTCGGAAATATGTTACGGGCCAGAGATCGAGGAGCAGATCGAGCATGGCTGGTCGATCTGGGAGTTGATCGACCAGAAGATCGAGCCAACTAGGCGATCCAAGGAAAATGATCGAGACGAAGATCGAGTGAAGCAATCGATCAATCGGTACAGACGTAAATGACGCCATGCAGAGCGAGAGACAGATCGAGTACACCACTCGATCCAGCCGAAGATTGATATCATTGCATATTGCATACATTCTGCATACTCATTAGGTAGTTTTTCATGCATTTGTATCATGTTTTAGGCTAGATTGCATCACTTAGGGTCCTAGAGCATTCTTGCATCAGCATATGCATTTTCTCTGCATTTTGCATCCATTCCAGGTTGTTTCTGGTTGCTTTGGAGACACGGAGGTTCGTGGAGGTGTGGAGTGATAAGCTGTTTTCTTTACGCTCTAATGCAGCAGAGAGGTTATCAAAACTCTAATGCAAGCAATGTTGTAGTAAGGCAAGCAGGAGAGTGTCAATCCACTTCTAGATGATAGAGAATCCACAGAGAATGCAAGGTCTAAGACAAATCTAAGCAAATGAGACAGTTTATGAGAAATAATCTAAAAACTAAATGCAACAACCTAAATGGAGTGAAACCTATTTTAAAAATACTAGAAAGGAAGCAGTTACCACGAGGAACAAACAGATAAATTAAAGAGAAGAGCTTCGAATTGTTAAAATTCGACTAGTGGATCGACCACAAGATCGACTACTAGATCGAGCAGAAACGATCGATCTCGTCTAAAACCGTAAGAACAATAAATCTAAAGGCCAGGATGCTATCAGGTAATAAGCTAAAGATGAAATGAGGTGTAAATATGCTAGAAGAGAGGACTTGGGGGTTGAGATTCATATAAGGGGTTTCAAGGAACGATCTTGGGTTTGAAACTTTGGATCGACTCACTTGGTGAGGATCTCTAAGCCTCGAAAACAAAACAAGATCTATCCGTGGCTTTCGGTATAGATCACTCTTTCATCCTCTCCTCCAAACCCATGGCTTTTGGTGGAAAGAGAGGTCGAAAGGCAAGGAAAACAGATTTCGAACAATGGCTTAACTAATCCCCCAAACTTCCATGGCTTTTGGGAAGGGGTAACTAGTCTCTAAGGTGAGATCTTCCGAGGCCCATGGATCCTGTCAAGGTAAGGGACCTCTCGGATCATGAAGCTCTTGGCGTGAGAGTCTTCAAGCATTAAGCTTTCAACACCTTAGAAGAGATAGCCTTAAAACGTTTAGAAAACAAACCAAGATCAAACCTTTTCTACCCCTTAATCCTCTCAACCCCTAACCCAAAGTAAACTACTCACTACACATAAAGTAAATCAAGCAAGGTGGAAGAAATGAAACGATAAACATGAAACAACGACTAGATTAAACGATAAGGGTTGAGAATACAAAAGCTTGTAAAGAAAACTGGTTCAACAATGGTGTTCTTCCGAAAACGAGAGAAAAAACTTGAAGGAAAAAAGTTAGAAAATCTAAAAGTTGTCCAAAAAGCATTCGCCGCCTTGCCTAAAATGTCAAAACAGTCCAATGGTCCCCCCTTTGCTAACAGCCAAAAATGGTTGAAAGGACAGAGATCGACCATTGGATCGAGTTGTTCTATCGATCATATCCGGCCATCGTGTCTTCGGCTCGATCCGGGTCTCGATCTTCTTTGGTGAATCGAGTGCTGCATCCGATCTTGGTATCGATCTTTGGCAGGATCGAGTGGTGTACTCGATCCGGCTCTCGCTCTGCATGGCGTCATTTACGTCCGTACCGATACATCGATTGCTTCACTCGATCTCCATCTCGATCATTATCCTTGGATCGCCTAGTTGGCTCGATCTTCTGGTCGATCAACTCCTAGATCGACCGCCCATGCTCGATCTGCTCCTCGATCACTGGTCCTTAGCACACTTCCGAGCTTCCATGAACTGCTACATCGGCCTCCACACCTCCACGAACCTCCGTGTCTCCAAAGCAACCAGAAACAACCTGGAATGGATGCAAAATGCAGAGAAAATGCATATGCTGATGCAAGAGTGCTCTAGGACCCTAAGTGATGCAATCTAGCCTAAAACATGATACAAATGCATGAAAACTACCTAATGAGTATGCGGAATGTATGCAATATGCAATGATATCAACTCCCCCAAACGTACTTCTTGCTTGCCCCCAAGCAACGAAAAACAAGTAAGGAAGAGAGGTTTTCATAAAATTCAAAGGGGTTTTAAACTTTTTGCAAAGGTGCCATTCGAATAGATCATCTCAATGTCCTAGTTAACAGTTCTAAAATGCTAAGCTTACACTCATACTCCAAAGGACTTAGCCATACTCATCACACAAAGAAATTCAAATCATGAGTCTCTTATTCCTAACAATCAAAGAAATTCATCCTTTAACATTCATTAATCATTCGAACCATGAATCAAACTTATGCACTTTAAAGCAAAACACATTTGGCTAAGGGTTATGGTTATGAGCATAGAATGATCTCATTTGAAAAGGGTTTACAATTAGACAAGGGTTTCTCTCAAAAATGGTTTGAACTAATGCATAATGCTAAAGGTAAAGGCAATTTATGCATACATGATTAGATTCTCATCTACCCATGTAAACTATCAAACAGTCCTATACCCCTCTCATTTAAGAAATTTAATCCTCACTCACCACTTAAAAGTCTACCCCTTCTTCTCAACTTAGCAATCCCCAATTCAAAATAAAGACATTTTTAAACTTTTTAGGCTAGTGAAAAAGTTTTGAAAAATATTTTTGCTCTTAGGAATTTCTTATTAGTAGCTCTCTTATTATTACTATTTTTCTCTTCATTTTTTTTTTTATTTATTTGGCACTTAGGCTCTTTTATTATTTTTTTTTTCCTTTTCTTTTTTTTTTTTTTTTTTTTTTTTATTTAGAGAGAGCTACCTTCTGAAATAGAGCATACTTAATTTTTAAAAACAAACCTTTCACTTAAAACCTCATTTCTTTCCTTAAAACACAAACTCTTTTGAACCGAAAACAAATTCACAAGAAGGCAACCCCAATGATCCCCCAAACTTATCCTAAGCCTATACCTAGCTTCAAAATGTAAAGCTAGCAATCAATTATGAAAACCAAATCATGTCGCCTAAACCTAACACTTTATGCCAAGTTCAAACCGAAAATAAGGCCTCACAAAGATGTCACACAAGAACATTTGGCTTCAAAGGAGGGTAAGGTCCAAGGAGGGAGTTCTACTTAGGCTCACAAAGAGAGGTAAAAAGGAAGAAGAGAGCCTAAATATTTTAAAACCATGTGTTCATTTTCAAATGCATAAGAATGATAATTAGATTTTCAAATTAAGGTTTTCACTTAGTAGGATGAGTTTCAAATCATGAGAGTTCAATTCAAGCCACGAAAATCCTAACTAGTGATCCAAGCATGGTTAGAACTTACTTTCAAAGCATAAACAAAGCATTAGAGAACTACTAACTAGGGCATTGAAATGATTCATAAGTAAAACACCTTTTTAAGAAATTCTAACCCCTTATGCAAAATGCAAACAACCTAGGTGATATGAGAAATTCTAGACTCAATCCTAACATGTTTTTAAAGAGATGAATGCAACTACATGAATCTTTGAAAAAATTTTAAAAATTTTACCAATTTTTCATGACTAAGACTCAAGGATGTAAAAAGGAAAATAAGATCAAAGAACACAAGATTAAATCACACAAGTACTCCCCCAAACTTGCTTGACACCGTCCCAGTGGCAAACTCCTCCGGAGAAGCAAACAAACACAATGCAAGAAACAAAGATGTGCGGTTATATACAATGGAGGAAGGTTGTTACCTCTTGTCTAGGCTCGGCTGGAACTTGAGGATGTTCCAGAGGAGCTAGAGATTGTTGTCTTTCCTTTGTTGCCTGGTTCTTGGAGGGAGTGGCGAGCCGGTTGAATGTTGTCTCCTTGGGTCTCGCGGATCACAACTCCTCCGGTTGAGAGTCTCCTCTTCTCGGGTTGTTGTATCTCCTGGCTTCCTGCTGGCTTAGGCTGGCTTCCTTGGAGTTGTTTGACCTTCTTCCCCAGCTTCTTAAGCATTTTCCCTTGCCACTTGTTTATCTTCCGCTGCATCTCCACCACCGAGGCTAAGAACTTCTCGTTTTTGGTCTTAGGTTCAAAATCCAGCTTGGGAAGTGTGTAAACCTCGGGCATCTCATCCTCTGTTCCTGGAGACTCTGACCTTTGGCGCGGGGCAATGGCTGAAGCAGGCGGTCCTCCTAAAGGGGCAAAGCATTCTTCCTCCGTGGGTAAGAACTCGATGTTCCCAACACCAAGCAGCTCGGTCTCGTCTTTGTTGGGGAGGATGCACACTCTCTTCTTGTCTTCCTCATCTATGAAGAGGTAAGCATAAAACCTTCTGCTGGCGTGCGTCCCAAGCTATCAGTGTTTCTCATGTATGCTTCATCCATGAAAGCTCTGTTTGGGACGTGAGCAAAGTCATGGATGGGCACACCGGCTTGCACGAACAAAGGAGTAAGGAAACCGCCAATATAGGAAGAGGTTGCCTTGCACCGTAAGGCATAAGCCTTGTACTTCACCAGAGAAGCCGCGAGCACACAGCCGTAATTCACTTCATCGCCGAGTTCATCTTCTATGGGTTCTTCATTCGCATCCGGATCAGACACCAAATGCTTCACGCCTTGAAAAGGAAGCACAGCTCCGTCTTCGTGACAGTAGGAGCAACAGACCTCCCACTGAATGTATTAGCTATCAGCTTCAAAGTATACCTCAGCACCGGACTCCTAACTCTCTTGATCTTGGCGGTGTTTGCTTTGTAGTCTTCATTGCTGATTAGGTCCCAAAACTCGTTGGCTTTCTTGAAGGCTGGGAACTCCACCTTGTGTGCATCAGCCTTGAGACCGTAGGCTTGGCATAGCTTGGGAATGGATAGTGTGTAGGCGTGGCGGCCAACCTTGAAATAGAGACGCCCTTGAGAAGGAACAGGTGCACTCGGATTCTCGTACCGGAACTCCAAAGTGGCTAGGAAATCTATCGTCACCTCGGGAATTGTAGGGCAGTCCATCCGCGACAAGCACCTCAGACCAATGTTCTTGAGGAGTTGGTCGAAGTCTCCAAGGATCCCGAGCCTGGAAAGAAGCTCTCGATCAGCAAACTTTGTAGGTTCAAACCGGAGCCTCTCCAACCTCTTCTTATCCCTCTTCTCATCTTTGCTCCACCGGACCCTCTCTTGAACCACCACTTCTTGTGTTTCTCCTTCTTGCACTCGCTCCTCTCTTGTTCTCTTTGGTGCCATTGCTCCTGAAACAAATTTTTCTAGAGAATGATTAGCAAGAGGCGATTGAATGAGAATAAGAGAAGAGGAGAAGAAGATTTATATAAACTACTCTAGAATTTTGGGGATCAAATAAAAATAATAGCTAGATAAAAGGGAATAAAATCTTTGAGATACTGAAAATCAAGAATTCTTCCTATTACTTAGCTAATTTTAAAAATTCAAATCCGATCCTATATCCTAAAACAAGAACTTGCGATTTTTAAGGAGATTTTCTTGAAATAAAATCATTAAACCTTGAAAATACCTTTGCAAGAGTAGAGGATATCTTTGCTAAACTTTAAAAGCTTTTAAATTCTCACTCTCTTTGTAAGAAAAACTTGAGCAAACAGAAATGAGAGGGTGAGGAGTAAATTGAAACATTTAAAGAGTTTAACAAACCAAAACAATGGGTGGTCAAAGTGGTTTCTGACAAAAGTCTTGGTCAAGGCACATCTTTCATGGTCAAAGATGCTTGCCTTGACCAAGTTTTGAATTTAAAGATTGGAGGGAAAGGAGTAAAGGAGGGAAAGAAAATTGTTACCTCGGCATGAGATCGAGTCCTTTTGGTCCATCCAGGACTCGATCTCATGCCTAAAATGGCTTAGATCGAGAGGGTTACTCGATTTGTGACTCGATTCAAGGTGAATCGAGCCCTGGATCGATTGGCTCTCTCGATCATTGAGATGTTGGCTCCTCGGCTAAGTCCCTCTGATCGAGCTATGTCCTCGATTTAGGGGTCGATTTAGCATAGATCGAGTGATGGATCGAGTCGAGTGATCGATCAACTTTAAACAGATTTTCCCGAGAGAAATTAGATCGGTCGATCCTATTTGGATCGATCGATCCTTTTTCGTCAAGGTCGATCTTGTCACTCGTTCTCGTCTAGATCGACTGGCTCCTCTCGATTCACTGGCTCGATCTAGCAAAGATCGAGCCAGGATCAGTCGATCTAGCACTCGATCTCTAGCTTTATCTTAACCCCTATTGCCCCTTTTGGAACCCAAAGGCAAGGTTTAGATTCCTTATACATGTTCCTACATACTAAAAACATAAAAACATAAAACTGAAAGAGAAGTGAAAGCAAAAATATGTACAAGATAAACATGGGAATGCCTCCCAAGTGCGCTTTCTTTAACGTCTTTAGCTAGACCTTACTTGGTCTAGGCGGATGGTGGGTCTTGAAGAAGCACCGAGGTACTCTCCTTGTCAAAGCTGTCCGCCAGGTAGGGCTTCACTCTGTGTCCGTTGACGGTGAATGCACTACCACTTCTTCCCATTAGAGTAACAGCTCCATATGGCAAGACCTCTTGAATCACGAACGGTCCGCTCCACCTTGATTTCAGCTTGCCCGGGAAGAGCTTTAGCCTCGAGTTGTACAGCAACACCAGTCCTCCTTCCTTAAGCTCCTTGGCAACCAATTTTTTGTCATGAGCCTCCTTAGTTCGCTCCTTGTAGATCTTGGAACTCTCGTAAGCATTCAATCTCAACTCGTCCAGTTCGTGTAGCTGAATAAGACGCCTTTCCTGAGCCGTCTTGAGATCAAAGTTCAGCCTCTTCACAGCCCACAATGCACGGTGTTCCAGCTCAACCGGGAGGTGACAACCCTTGCCATAGAGTAGAGTGAAAGGGGTTGTACCAATCGGCGTCTTGAAGGCAGTACGGTAGGCCCAAAGAGCATTGTCCAGCTTCACTGACCAGTCCTTCCTTGTTGCTCCAACGGTCTTCTCCAGAATAGCTTTGATCTGCCTGTTAGAGACTTCCACCTGACCGCTCGTTTGAGGATGATACGGCGTAGCCACCTTATGCTTAACCTCATACTTTCTTAAGAGGCTCTTAAAAACCATGTTTACAAAATGGCTTCCTCCATCACTTATAACAACCTTGGGTACCCCAAACCTTGGAAAGATGATACTCTTGAACAACTTGATCACAACCTTAGAGTCGTTTGTAGGGGAAGCAACAGCCTCAACCCATTTGGAGACATAATCCACAGCTACTAAGATGTACTTGTTGCCGTATGAAGAAGGAAAAGGCCCCATGAAGTCAATACCCCACGCATCGAACACGTCAACCTCGAAGATAGGAACTTAAGGCATTTCATTCCTCTTGGTAATGTTCCCTGCTCGCTGACATGCCTCACAGCTCTTCACAAACTCGTGTGCATCTTTGAAGATAGACGGCCACCAGAAACCCGCTTGCAACACTTTCGTGGCAGTTTTGAATGAAGCAAAGTGTCCTCCGTAGGAAGAGCCATGGCAATGATAGAGGATATCCCTGGCTTCTTCCTTTGTAACACATCTTCGGTACAAGCTGTCTACTCCTCTTTTGTATAGGTAAGGCTCATCCCAAAAGTAGTCACTAGCCTCCCTCAAAAACCTCTTCTTGTGATAGCTGTTGAGATGTGTTGGCTCCTCACCACATGCTAGGTAGTTCACCATATCAGCATACCATGGTAGATCCTCCTCTTTAAAACTCAACACTTCCTCGAACCTTCCTTCTAGCTTCCCACAAACAGCAGTAGTAATCGCCATAAGTTGTTCTTCTGGAAGAGAATCGTCTAAAGGGAGAGAATCGTTGATCCTTAGTCTTGAGAGGTGGTTAGCGACTCCATTTTCTATCCCCTTCTTGTCTTTAATTTCCATGTCAAACTCCTGAAGTAAGAGAATCCATGTTAAGAGCCGAGGCTTAGTGTCTTTCTTTGAGTAGATGTATCGTAGAGCAGCATGATCCGTGTATACAATAGCCTTGGAGCCAACGAGATACGATCTGAACTTCTCAAAGGCGAAGACTACTGCAAGCAGCTCCTTCTCCGTAGTGGTGTATCGTGATTGCGTGTCATCCAAGGTCCTTGAAGCATAATAGATCACATGTAGCTTCTTGTCCTTCTTCTGACCAAGGACTGATCCTACAGCATAGTCACTAGCATCACGCATAATCTCAAAAGGGAGAGACCAGTCTGGTGCTTGGACTATAGGGGCTGACGTGAGGGCTTCCTTGATGGTCACGAAAGCCTTCAAACACTCCTCATCGAATACAAACTCAGCTTCCTTGCATAACAGCCGTGTAAGGGGGCGTGCAATCTTGGAGAAATCTTTGATGAATCGCCTATATAACCCTGTGTGTCCCAGGAAGCTTCTAATCCCTTTAACATTAACCGGCGGCTCCAAACCCATCATAACCTCAACCTTAGCCTGATCAACCTCAATACCCCTCTCTGAAATCTTGTGACCGAGTACTATCCCTTCCTTGACCATGAAGTGGCATTTCTCCCAGTTCAGCACCAGGTTTGTTTCTTCACAACGTTTGAGTACCCTGCAAAGATTCAACAAACACGCAGGAAAGGACGCACCATACACAGAGAAGTCATCCATAAACACTTCTACCATCTCCTCTATAAGATCGGAGAAGATCGACATCATACACCGCTGAAAGGTAGCCGGTGCATTACACAATCCAAACGGCATCCTTCGATATGCAAAGGTACCGTAGGGACATGTAAAAGTCATTTTCTCCTGATCGTTTGGGTGAATAGGTATTTGAAAGAAACCGCTATACCCATCGAGAAAACAGTAGTAAGGGTGATTTGCAAGTCTCTCAAGCATTTGATCAATGAAAGGCAAAGGGAAATGGTCTTTTCTAGTCGCAAGGTTAAGCTTTCTATAGTCAATACACATTCTATGACCAGTAATGGTCCTAGTAGGGATAAGTTCATCCTTTTCATTCCTTATGACCGTGGTCCCTCCCTTCTTAGGCACCACGTGTACAGGTGAAACCCACGTGCTGTCACTTATGGGATAGATCACGTCAGCCTCTAAAAGCTTAAGGATTTCCTTCTTAACAACCTCTTTCAAGTTAGGATTCAAACGCCTTTGATGTTCTACAGAAGTGGCGTTCTCATTATCCAAGTGAATCCTATGAGTGCAAAGCATTGGTGAAAGGCCTTTGATGTCACTTAAAGAGTACCCAATGGCCTTCTTATACTTTCTCAGCTTAGTTAAGAGCGAGTGCAACTCATCATCACTAAGGTTTTCGTTTACTATCACGGGATAGGTGTCATTAGGTCCTAAGAAAGCATACCTTAGCCCTTTTGGGAGCTCCTTAAGGTCCACCTTTGGGGCTAACAGCTCACTCCAGTCATCCTTGTGGCTGTTGTTGTTGTTCTCCTCCTTGGAACTCTCCTTTGAACTCGAGGCATGGCCCTTCAGACTGCTTTCCTCTATCGCTAACCCTTCTGTGATCGAGTCCTCCGGTCGATTCTCCTCTCGATGTCGTCTAGATCGAGCCATTTCACTCGATTCACTTACTCGATTTGATATGGATCGAGTAAGGGATCGAGACGTTGAGTCGATCTCTTGATTGGACTCCAAAATGATCGGGGGGTCTTTCTCGATCGTCAACTCGATTGTTTCTTTTGATCGAGCATCATTCTCGATCTGTTGGTCGATTGTTGCACCGGATCGAGTTGGGTTCTCGATTGGCTTGTCGATCTGACTCCTGGATCGGGTGATAGCATCGATCTCGGGGTCGATTTCTAGGCAACATCCTTCTTCATTCTTGATGATTCTCCTCGAATCTAGCAGGTTCACGTACTCTTGGTCCTTTGGTCCACATAGCCAAACTCGGAGGGTAGTTGGTAGTATAACCCTTGCTTTGTTATTGTTGCCCTTGACCTTGGAAATTGCCTTGCCCTTGACCTTGGAAACCACTGCTCGGTTGAAAACCTTTGTTGTAAGGGATGAAAGGCTTAGCTTGTTGAGCAGGGTACACTTGATCTTTAGGGTTGGCTACATTGGTGTTTCGGTAAGAGAGGTTGTTGTTCTGGTAGCCGTGGTTGTAGCCTTGAGACTTGTAGTTGTTTTGTCCAGCCACCCAATTTTCTTCTTCTTGGCTTAGCTCTAACTCCTCTTGGTTTTCATCAGCTTCACCAACGAAGTGAACATGCTTCTGGTTAGCTAAAACCAACTTGTCAATCTTCTCATGCAACGATTTGAGCTCCTTCTTGTGAGACTCTAATTCTGATCCCCTCGGTGCTCGGTCATAATCCTCAGCATAGTTTCCATCACTCAACGCCAGGTTCTCTATCAGCTCCATACCCTCTTCTACTTCTTGACCGAGGAAGTTCCCTTTGCTAGCTGTATCAAGCAACAACCGGATCTTTGGTGAAGCCCCACGGTATATGGTACTGAGTAGAGTCTCCTCACTGAACCCGTGATGAGGGCATTGGATCGTGTAATCTTGGAAACGCTCCATAGCCTCATTGAATGTCTCATTGTTCCTTTGAGTGAAACCGCTGATTTCGCTTCTCAACCGAGCAGTCCTGGTGCTTGAGAAGAACTTTGAGAGGAAAGCCTTCTTACATTCAGCCCATGATGTGATGGTGCCTTGTGGGAGGGTCTTCTCCCAATGTCTAGCTTTGTCTCCGAGTGAAAAGGGGAAGAGACGCAGCTTGAAGGCATCTTCTGATATACCGTTGATCTTAATCATTCCACACACTTGCTCGAAATTGTTCAAGTGCTCCAAGGGGTCTTCCATTGCTAAGCAGTGGAACTTGTTGTTTTGCACCATAGATATGAACCTCGGCTTGATCTCAAAGTTATTGTTTTGTACCGGAGGAGGAGTGACCCCAAACCTATTGTGGTGGGTATTGGGAGCATCTCCGGCTCCTATGATCCTCGGAGGTCTAGCCGCGTGTTGGGGGTTTCCATTGCCCCGTCCTGCTGGAGGTGGTCCTTCTGGATGCTCGTGTGCAGCCATGTCTTCAAAGTTAACCAGACCTTGCTGAACAATCTCCTCAAAGGCTCTTGTTTGATCTCTGACTCTTCTTTGCCGTGAGTGACCAAGCTGATGAATGTTGTCTAAGGGTTGTAGAAGATTGTTGTCTCCCCTTGAACGAAGATTCATGTACCTGAAAACACACGGTTTAGAGTAGTAGGATTAGTAACTTGAAAAAGGTAAAGACTTAGTCTTTGCTAAGACCCAAATCTCTATGTTCTCTAAGCAACCTAGAATGGCAACGGCGCCATTTGATAAGCTGTTTTCTTTACGCTCTAATGCAGCAGAGAGGTTATCAAAACTCTAATGCAAGCAATATTGTAGTAAGGCAAGCAGGAGAGTGTCAATCCACTTCTAGATGATAGAGAATCCACAGAGAATGCAAGGTCTAAGACAAATCTAAGCAAATGAGATAGTTTATGAGAAATAATCTAAAAACTAAATGCAACAACCTAAATGGAGTGAAACCTATTTTAAAAATACTAGAAAGGAAGCAGTTACCATAAGGAACAAACAGATAAATTAAAGAGAAGAGCTTCGAATTGTTAAAATTCGACTAGTGGATCGACCACAAGATTAACCACTAGATCGAGCAGAAACGATCGATCTCGTCTAAAACCGTAAGAACAATAAATCTAAAGGCCAGGATGCTATCAGGTAATAAGCTAAAGATGAAATGAGGTGTAAATATGCTAGAAGAGAGGACTTGGGGGTTGAGATTCATATAAGGGGTTTCAAAGAACGATCTTGGGTTTGAAACTTTGGATCGACTCACTTGGTGAGGATCTCTAAGCCTCGAAAACAAAACAAGATCTATCCGTGGCTTTCGGTATAGATCACTCTTTCATCCTCTCCTCCAAACCCATGGCTTTTGGTGGAAAGGGAGGTCGAAAGGCAAGGAAAACAGATTTCGAACAATGGCTTAACTAATCCCCCAAACTTCCATGGCTTTTGGGAAGGGGTAACTAGTCTCTAAGGTGAGATCTTCCGAGGCCCCTGGATCCTGTCAAGGTAAGGGACCTCTCGGATCATGAAGCTCTTGGCGTGAGAGTCTTCAAGCATTAAGCTTTCAACACCTTAGAAGAGATAGCCTTAAAACGTTTAGAAAACAAACCAAGATCGAACCTTTTCTACCCCTTAATCCTCTCAACCCCTAACCCAAAGTAAACTACTCACTACACATAAAGTAAATCAAGCAAGGTGGAAGAAATGAAACGATAAACATGAAACAACGACTAGATTAAACGATAAGGGTCGAGAATAAAAAAGCTTGAAAAGAAAACTGGTTCAACAATGGTGTTCTTCCGAAAACGAGAGAGAAAACTTGAAGGAAAAAAGTTAGAAAATCTAAAAGTTGTCCAAAAAGCATTCGCCGCCTTGCCTAAAATGTCAAAACAGTCCAATGGTCCCCCCTTCGCTAACAGCCAAAAACGGTTGAAAGGATAGAGATCGACCATTGGATCGAGTTGTTCTATCGATCATATCCGGCCATCGTGTCTTCGGCTCGATCCGGGTCTCGATCTTCTTTGGTGAATCGAGTGCTGCATCCGATCTTGGTATCGATCTTTGGCAGGATCGAGTGGTGTACTCGATCCGGCTCTCGCTCTGCATGGCGTCATTTACGTCCGTACCGATACATTGATTGCTTCACTCGATCTCCATCTCGATCATTATCCTTGGATCGCCTAGTTGGCTCGATCTTCTGGTCGATCAACTCCTAGATCGACCGCCCATGCTCGATCTGCTCCTCGATCACTGGTCCTTAGCACACTTCCGAGCTTCCATGAACTGCTACATCGGCCTCCATGATATCATTGCATATTGCATACATTCCGCATACTCATTCCGAGTACACCACTCGATCCTGCCAAAGATCGATACCAAGATCGGATGCAGCACTCGATTCACCAAAAAAGATCGAGACCCGGATCGAGCCGAAGACACGATGGCCGGATATGATCGATAGAATAACTCGATCCAATGGTCGATCTCTGTCCTTTCAACCGTTTTTGGCTGTTAGCGAAGGGGGGACCATTGGACTGTTTTGACATTTTAGGCAAGGCGGCGAATGCTTTTTGGACAACTTTTAGATTTTCTAACTTTTTTCCTTCAAGTTTTCTCTCTCGTTTTCGGAAGAACACCATTGTTGAACCAGTTTTCTTTTCAAGCTTTTGTATTCTCGACCCTTATCGTTTAATCTAGTCGTTGTTTCATGTTTATCGTTTCATTTCTTCCACCTTGCTTGATTTACTTTATGTGTAGTGAGTAGTTTACTTTGGGTTAGGGGTTGAGAGGATTAGGGGGTAGAAAAGGTTCGATCTTGGTTTGTTTTCTAAACGTTTTAAGGCTATCTCTTCTAAGGTGTTGAAAGCTTAATGTTTGAAGACTCTCACGCCAAGAGCTTCATGATCCGAGAGGTCCCTTACCTTGACAGGATCCAGGGGCTTCGGAAGATCTCACCTTAGAGACTAGTTACCCCTTCCCAAAAGCCATGGAAGTTTGGGGGACTAAATAAGCCATTGTTCAAAATCTGTTTTCCTTGTCTTTCGACCTCTCTTTCCACCAAAAGCCATGGGTTTGGAGGAGAGGATGAAAGAGTGATCTATACCGAAAGCCACGGATAGATCTTGTTTTGTTTTCGAGGCTTAGAGATCCTCACCAAGTGAGTCGATCCAAAGTTTCAAACCCAAGATCGATCTTTGAAACCCCTTATATGAATCTCAACCCTAAAGCCCTCTCTTCTAGCATATTTACGTCTCTTATCATCTTTAGCTTGTTACCTGATAGCATCCTGGTCTTTAGATTCATTGTTCTTACGGTTTTAGACGAGATCGATCGTTTCTGCTCGATCTAGTGGTCGATCTTGTGGTCGATCCACTAGTCGAATTTTAACAATTCGAAGCTCTTCCCTTTAATTTATCTGTTTGTTCCTCGTGGTAACTGCTTCCTTTCTAGTATTTTTAAAATAGGTTTCACTCCGTTTAGGTTGCTGCATTTAGTTTTTAGATTATTTCTCATAAACTGTCTCATTTGCTTAGATTTGTCTTAGACCTTGCATTCTCTGTTGATTCTCTATCATCTAGAAGTGGATTGACACTCTCCTGCTTGCCTTACTACAACATTGCTTGCATTAGAGTTTTGATAACCTCTCTGCTGCATTAGACCGTAAGAAAGACGCTTATCAAATGGCGCCGTTGCCATTCTAGGTTGCTTAGAGAACATAGAGATTTGGGTCTTAGCAAAGACTAAGTCTTTACCTTTTTCAAGTTACTAATCCTACTACTCTAAAACGTGTGTTTTCAGGTACATGAATCTTCGTTCAAGGGGAGACAACAATCTTCTACAACCCTTAGACAACATTCATCAGCTTGGTCACTCATGGCAAAGAAGAGTCAGAGATCAAACAAGAGCCTTTGAGGAGATTGTTCAGCAAGGTCTGGTTAACTTTGAAGACATGGCTGCACACGAGCATCCAGAAGGACCACCTCCAGCAGGACGGGGAAATGGAAACCCCCAACACGCGGCTAGACCTCCGAGGATCATAGGAGCCGGAGATGCTCCCAATACCCACCACAATAGGTTTGGGATCACTCCTCCTCTGGTATAAAACAATAACTTTGAGATCAAGCCAGGGTTCATATCTATGGTGCAAAACAACAAGTTCCACGGCTTAGCAATGGAAGACCCCTTGGAGCACTTGGACAATTTCGAGCAAGTGTGTGGAATGATTAAGATCAACGGTATATCAGAAGATGCCTTCAAGCTGCGTCTCTTCCCCTTTTCACTCGGAGACAAAGCTAGACATTGGGAGAAGACCCTCCCACAAGGCACCATCACATCATGGGCTGAATGTAAGAAGGCTTTCCTCTCAAAGTTCTTCTCAAGCACCAGGACTGCTCGGTTGAGAAGCGAAATCAGCGGTTTCACTCAAAGGAACAACGAGACATTCAATGAGGCTATGGAGCGTTTCAAAGATTACACGATCCAATGCCCTCATCACGGGTTCAGTGAGGAGACTCTACTCAGTACCATATACCGTGGGGCTTCACCAAAATCCGGTTGTTGCTTGATACAGCTAGCAAAGGGAACTTCCTCGGTCAAGAAGTAGAAGAGGGTATGGAGCTGATAGAGAACCTGGCGTTGAGTGATGGAAACTATGCTGAGGATTATGACCGAGCACCCAGGGGATCAGAATTAGAGTCTCACAAGAAGGAGCTAAAATCGTTGAATGAGAAGATTGACAAGTTGGTTTTAGCTAACCAGAAGCATGTTCACTTCGTTGGTGAAGCTGATGAAAACCAAGAGGAGTTAGAGCTAAGCCAAGAAGAAGCAAATTGGGTGGCTGGACAAAACAACTACAAGTCTCAAGGCTACAACCAAGGCTACCAGAACAACAACCTCTCTTACCGAAACACCAATGTAGCCAACCCTAAAGATCAAGTGTACCCTGCTCAACAAGCTAAGCCTTTCATCCCTTACAACAAAGGTTTTCAACCGAGCAGTGGTTTCCAAGGTCAAGGGCAAGGCAATTTCCAAGGTCAAGGGCAACAACAACAAAACAAGGGTTATACTACCAACTACCCTCCGGGCTTTGCACCTCAACAGCAACAACAACCGATGCAACAACAAGTTGATCCGGTTCAAGCAATGTTCCAACAGCTAATACAAGGGCAAGCTTCTACAAATCAGACGTTCGCTGAAATGAACACTCGGCTAGATTCATCCTTAACCGACTTCTCCACTCAAATCACAAACCTCAACAACAAAATAAAGCAGCTGGAGAAGGGCAAGGCAAGCACGAGTGGACAGAACAGCCTCCCGGGAAAGTGTGAGCAAAACCCCAAGGTGTATGCCAATGCTATTACGTTACGAAGTGGCAAAGAGCTTGAGCCTCCGGTCTCTACCAAGAACAATGAGGACGTTGTAATTCAAGAGGGGGAGGGTAAACTTTCAGCTGATAATGAGGATATAAACTTTGACAACGTATGGATCCAAGGACCGAGAAGAGGTGACAAGGCATTCATTGAGAAAAAGGCTGAGAAAACCACCAAGGAAAAGGATGACTACGTGCCCCCACCTTACGTACCAAAGTTGCCATTCCCGGGTCGTTTCAAAAAGAAGTTAATAGAGAAGCACCGGATCCTGTTTGAGAAGCACTTGAGAGACGTGGAGATAAAGTTGCCTCTTGTAGACTGTCTCGCTATGATGCCCAAGTGCGCCAAGTTTTTCAAGGACACCCTTGTGAAGAAGAACAAAGAAAGCAAAGAGGTGTTTGTACTAAGCGAAGAGTGTAGCGCGGTTATTCATAAGGAGATTGTGCCTAAGAAGCTGGGAGATCCGGGAAGCTTCACCATACCTTGTGCTTTAGGTCCTCTAGAGTTCAAGAGTTGCTTGTGTGATCTCGGAGCTAGCATAAACTTGATGCCTCACTCCGTAGCTAAGAAGCTTGGTTTCACTCGGTTTAAGGAATGTCGGATCTCATTGGTGCTGGCTGATAGGAGCGTGAAATTACCGGTAGGGCTGCTCGAAGACTTACCGGTGCGAATCAGTGGTGTGAATGTACCTACAGACTTTGTAGTGATCGACTCAACGTCTCGATCCCTTACTCGATCCATATCAAATCGAGTAAGTGAATCGAGTGAAATGGCTCGATCTAGACGACATCGAGAGGAGAATCGACCGGAGGACTCGATCACAGAAGGGATAGCGATAGAAGAAAGCAGTCTGAAGGGCCATGCCTCGAGTTCAAAGGAGAGTTCCAAGGAGGAGAACAACAACAACAGCCACGAGGATGACTGGAGTGAGCTGTTAGCCCCAAAGGTGGACCTTAAGGAGCTCCCAAAAGGGCTAAGGTATGCTTTCTTAGGACCTAATGACACCTATCCCGTGATAGTAAACGAAAACCTTAGTGATGATGAGTTGCACTCGCTCTTAACTGAGCTGAGAAAGTATAGGAAGGCCATTGGGTACTCTTTAAGTGACATCAAAGGCCTTTCACCAATGCTTTGCACTCATAGGATTCACTTGGATAATGAGAACGCCACTTCTGTAGAACATCAAAGGCATTTGAATCCTAACTTGAAAGAGGTTGTTAAGAAGGAAATCCTTAAGCTTTTAGAGACTGACGTGATCTATCCCATAAGTGACAGCAGTGGGTTTCACCTGTACACGTGGTGCCTAAGAAGGGAGGGATCACGGTCATAAGGAATGAAAAGGATGAACTTATCCCTACTAGGACCATTACTGGTCATAGAATGTGTATTGACTATAGAAAGCTTAACCTTGCGATTAGAAAAGACCATTTCCCTTTGCCTTTTATTGATCAGATGCTTGAGAGACTTGCAAATCACCCTTACTACTGTTTTCTCGATGGGTATAGCGGTTTTCTTTCAAATACCTATTCACCCAAACGATCAGGAGAAAAACGACTTTTACATGTCCCTACGGTACCTTTGCATATCGAAGGATGCCGTTTGGATTGTGTAATGCACCGGCTACCTTTCAGCGGTGTATGATGTCGATCTTCTCCGATCTTATAGAGGAGATGGTAGAGGTGTTTATGGATGACTTCTCTGTGTATGGTGCGTCCTTTCCTGCGTGTTTGTTGAATCTTTGCAGGGTACTTAAACGTTGTGAAGAAACAAACCTGGTGCTGAACTGGGAGAAATGCCACTTAATGGTCAAGGAAGGGATAGTGCTCGGTCACAAGATTTCAGAGAGGGGTATTGAGGTTGATCAGGCTAAGGTTGAGGTTATGATGGGTTTGGAGCCGCCGGTTAATGTTAAAGGGATCAGAAGCTTCTTGGGACACGCAGGGTTCTATAGGCGCTTCATCAAAGATTTCTCCAAGATTGCACGCCCCCTTACACGGCTGTTATGCAAGGAAGCTGAGTTTGTATTCGATGAGGAGTGTTTGAAGGCTTTCGTGACCATCAAGGAAGCCCTCACGTCAGCCCCTATAGTCCAAGCACCAGACTGGTCCCTCCCTTTTGAGATTATGTGTGATGCTAGTGACTATGTTGTAGGAGCAGTCCTTGGTCAGAAGAAGGACAAGAAGCTACATGTGATCTATTATGCTTCAAGGACCTTGGATGACACGCAATCACGATACACCACTACGGAGAAGGAGCTGCTTGCAGTAGTCTTCGCCTTTGAGAAGTTCAGATCGTATCTCGTTGGCTCCAAGGCTATTGTATACACGGATCATGCTGCTCTACGATACATCTACTCAAAGAAAGACACTAAGCCTCGGCTCTTAACATGGATTCTCTTACTTCAGGAGTTTGACATGGAAATTAAAGACAAGAAGGGGATAGAAAATGGAGTCGCTGACCACCTCTCAAGGCTAAGGATCAATGAGTCTCTCCCTTTAGACGATTCTCTTCTAGAAGAACAACTTATGGCGATTACTACTGCTGTTTGTGGGAAGCTAGAAGGAAGGTTTGAGGAAGTGTCGAGTTTTAAAGAGGAGGATCTACCATGGTATGCTGATATGGTGAACTACCTAGCATGTAGTGAGGAGCCAACACATCTCAACAGCTATCACAAGAAGAGGTTTTTGAGGGAGGCTAGTGACTACTTTTGGGATGAGCCTTACCTATACAAAAGAGGAGTAGACAGCTGTACCGAAGATGTGTTACAAAGGAAGAAGCCAGGGATATCCTCTATCATTGCCATGGCTCTTCCTACGGAGGACACTTCGCTTCATTCAAAACTGCCACGAAAGTGTTGCAAGCAGGTTTCTGGTGGCCGTCTATCTTCAAAGATGCACACGAGTTTGTGAAGAGCTGTGAGGCATGTCAGCGAGCAGGGAACATTACCAAGAGGAATGAAATGCCTCAAGTTCCTATCTTCGAGGTTGACGTGTTCGATGCGTGGGGTATTGACTTCATGGGGCCTTTTCCTTCTTCATACGGCAACAAGTACATCTTAGTAGCTGTGGATTATGTCTCCAAATGGGTTGAGGCTGTTGCTTCCCCTACAAACGACTCTAAGGTTGTGATCAAGTAGTTCAAGAGTATCATCTTTCCAAGGTTTGGGGTACCCAAGGTTGTTATAAGTGATGGAGGAAGCCATTTTGTAAACAAGGTTTTTGAGAGCCTCTTGAGAAAGTATGGGGTTAAGCATAAGGTGGCTACACCGTATCATCCTCAAACGAGCGGTCAGGTGGAAGTCTCTAACAGGCAGATCAAAGCTATTCTGGAGAAGACCGTTGGAGCAACAAGGAAGGACTGGTCAGTGAAGCTTGACGATGCTCTTTGGGCCTACCGTACTGCCTTCAAGACGCCGATTGGTACAACCCCTTTCACTCTACTCTATGGCAAGGGTTGTCATCTCCCGGTTGAGCTGGAACACCGTGCATTGTGGGCTGTGAAGAGGCTGAACTTTGATCTCAAGACGGCTCAGGAAAGGCGTCTTATTCAGCTACACGAACTGGACGAGTTGAGGTTGAATGCTTACGAGAGTTCCAAGATCTACAAGGAGCAGACTAAGGAGGCTCATGACAAGAAATTGGTTGCCAAGGAGCTTAAGGAAGGAGGACTGGTGTTGCTGTACAACTCAAGGCTGAAGCTCTTCCCGGACAAGCTGAAATCAAGGTGGAGTGGACCGTTCGTGATTCAAGAGGTCTTGCCATATGGAGCTGTTACTCTGATGGGAAGAAGTGGTAGTGCATTCACCGTCAACGGACGCAGAGTCAAGCCCTACCTGGCAGACAGCTTTGACAAAGAGAGTACCTCGGTGCTTCTCCAAGACCCACCATCCGCCTAGATCAAGTAAGGTCTAGCTAAAGACGTTAAAGAAAGCGCACTTGGGGGGCATTCCCATGTTTATCTTGTACATATTTTTGCTTTCATTTCTCTTTCAGTTTTATGTTTTTATGTTTTTAGTGTGTAGGAACAGGTATAAGGAATCTAAACCTTATCTTTGGGTTCCAAAAGGGGCAATAGGGGTTAAGATAAAGCTAGAGATCGAGTGCTAGATCGACTGATCCTGGCTCGATCTTTGCTAGATCGAGCCAGTGAATCGAGAGGAGCCAGTCGATCTAGACGAGAACGAGTGACAAGATCGACCTTAACAAAAAAGGATCGATCGATCCAAATCGGATCGACCGATCTAATTTCTCTCGGGAAAATCTGTTGAAAATTGATCAATCACTCGACTCGATCCATCACTCGATCTATGCTAAATCGACCCCTAAATCGAGGACATAGCTCGATCAGAGGGACTTAGCCGAAGAGCCAACATCTCAATGATCGAGAGAGCCAATCGATCCAGGGCTCGATTCACCTTGAATCGAGTCACAGATCGAGTAACCCTCTCGATCGAAGCCATTTTAGGCATGAGATCGAGTCCTAGATCGACCAAAAGGACTCGATCTCATGCCGAGGTAACAATTTTCTTTCCCTCCTTTACTCCTTTCCCTCCAATTTTTAAATTCAAAACTTGGTCAAGGCAAGCGTCTTTGACCATGAAAGATGTGCCTTGACCAAGACTTTTGTCAGAAACCACTTTGACCACCCATTGTTTTGGTTTGTGAAACTCTTTAAATGTTTCAATTTATTCCTCACCCTCTCATTTCTGTTTGCTTGAGTTTTCTTTACAAAGAGAGTGAGAATTTAAAAGCTTTTAAAGTTTAGCAAAGATATCCTCTACTCTTGCAAAGGTATTTTCAAGGTTTAATGATTTTATTTCAAGAAAATCTCTTTAAAAATCGCAAGTTCTTGTTTTAGGATATAGGATCGGATTTGAATTTTTAAAATTAGCTAAGTAATAGGAAAAATTCTTGATTTTCAGTATCTCAAAGATTTTATTTCCTTTTATCTAGCTATTATTTTTATTTGATCCCCAAAATTCTAGAGTAGTTTATATAAATCTTCTTCTCCACTTCTCTTATTCTCATTCAATCGCCTCTTGCTAATCATTCTCTAGAAAAATTTGTTTCAGGAGCAATGGCACCAAAGAGAACAAGAGAGGAGCGAGTGCAAGAAGGAGAAACACAAGAAGTGGTGGTTCAAGAGAGGGTCCGGTGGAGCAAAGATGAGAAGAGGGATAAGAAGAGGTTGGAGAGGCTCCGGTTTGAACCTACAAAGTTTGCTGATCGAGAGCTTCTGTCCAGGCTCGGGATCCTTGGAGACTTCGACCAACTCCTCAAGAACATTGGTCTGAGGTGCTTATCGCGGATGGACTGCCCTACAATTCCCGAGGTGACGATAGATTTCCTAGCCACTTTGGAGTTCCGGTACGAGAATCCGAGTGCACCTGTTCCTTCTCAAGGCTGTCTCTATTTCAAGGTTGGCCGCCAAGCCTACACACTATCCATCCCCGAGCTATGCCAAGCCTACGGTCTCAAGGCTGATGCACACAAGGTGGAGTTCCCAGCCTTCAAGAAAGCCGACGAGTTTTGGGACCTAATCAGCAATGAAGACTACAAAGCCAACACCGCCAAGATCAAGAGAGTTAGGAGTCCGGTGCTGAGGTATACTTTGAAGCTGATAGCTAATACATTCAGTGGGAGGTCTTTTGCTCCTACTGTCACGAAGACGGAGCTGTGCTTCCTTTTTCAAGGCGTGAAGCATTTGGTGTCTGATCTGGATGCGAATGAAGAACCCATAGAAGATGAACTCGGCGATGAAGTGAATTACGGCTGTGTGCTCGCGGCTTCTCTGGTGAAGTACAAGGCTTATACCTTACGGTGCAAGGCAACCTCTTCCTACATTGGCGGTTTCCTTACTCCTTTGTTCGTGCAAGCCGGTGTGCCCATCCATGACTTTGCTCACGTCCCAAACAGAGCTTTCATGGATGAAGCATACATGAGAAACACTGATAGCTTGGGACGCACGCCAGCAGAAGGGTTTTATGCTTACCTCTTCATAGATGAGGAAGACAAGAAGAGAGTGTGCATCCTCCCCAACAAAGACGAGACCGAGCTGCTCGGTGTTGGGAACATCGAGTTCTTACCCACGGAGGAAGAATGCTTTGCCCCTTTAGGAGGACTGCCTGCTTCAGCCATTGCCCCGCGCCAAAGGTCAGAGTCTCCAGGAACAGAGGATGAGATGCCCGAGGTTTACACACTCCCCAAGCTGGATTTTGAGCCTAAGACCAAAACCGAGAAGTTCTTAGCCTCGGTGGTGGAGATGCAGAGGAAGATAAACAAGTGGCAAGGGAAGATGCTTAAGAAGCTGGGGAAGAAGGTCAAACAACTCCAAGGAAGCCAGCCTAAGCCAGCTACAAGCCAGGAGATACAACAACCCGAGAAGAGGAGACTCTCAACCGGAGGAGCTGTGATCCGCGAGACCCAAGGAGACAACATTCAACCGGCTCGCCACTCCCTCCAAGAACCAGGCAACAAAGGAAAGGCAACAATCTCTAGCTCCTCTGGAACGTCCTCAAGTTCCAGCCGAGCCTAGACAAGAGGTAACAACCTTCCTCCATTGTATATAACCGCACATCTTTGTTTCTTGCATTGTGTTTGTTTGCTTCTTCGGATGAGTTTGCCACCGGGACGGTGTCAAGCAAGTTTGGGGGAGTACTTATGTGATTTAATCTTGTGTTCTTTGATCTTATTTTCCTTTTTGCATCCTTGAGTCTTAGTTCATGAAAAATTGGTTAAATTTTTAAAACAATTTCAGAGATTCATGTAGTTGCATTCATCTCTTTAAAAACATGTTAGGATTGAGTCTAGAATTTCTCATATCACCTAGGTTGTTTGCATTTTGCATAAGGGGTTAGAATTTCTTAAAAAGGTGCTTTACTTATGAATCATTTCAATGCCCTAGTTAGTAGTTCTCTAATGCTTTGTTTATGCTTTGAAAGTAAGTTCTAACCATGCTTGGATCACTAGTTCGGATTTTCGTGGCTTGAATTGAACTCTCATGATTTGAAACTCATCCTACTAAGTGAAAACCTTAATTTGAAAATCTAATTATCATTCTTATGCATTTGAAAATGAACACATGGTTTTAAAATATTTAGGCTTTCTTCTTCCTTTTCACCACTCTTTGTGAGCCTAAGTAGAACTCCCTCCTTGAACCTTACCCTCCTTTGAAGCCAAATGTTCTTGTGTCACATCTTTGTGAGGCCTTATTTTCGGTTTGAACTTGGCATAAAGTGTTAGGTTTAGGCGACATGATTTGGTTTTCATAATTGATTGCTAGCTTTACATTTTGAAGCTAGGTATAGGCTTAGGATAAGTTTGGGGGATCATTGGGGTTGCTTTCTTGTGTATTTGTTTTCGGTTCAAAAGAGTTTGTGTTTTAAGGAAAGAAATGAGGTTTTAAGTGAAAGGTTTGTTTTTAAAACTAACTATGCTCTATTTCAGAAGGTAGCTCTCTCCAAATAAATAAATAAAAAAAAAGAGAAAAAGAAAAGAAGAAAAAAATAAAAGAGCCTAAGTGCCAAATAAATAAAAAAAAAAATGAAGAGAAAAATAGTAATAATAAGAGAGCTACTAATAAGAAATTCCTAAGAGCAAAAATATTTTTCAAAACCTTTTCACTAGCCTAAAAAGTTTAAAAATGTCTTTATTTTGAATTGGGGATTGCTAAGTTGAGAAGAAGGGGTAGACTCTTAAGTGGTGAGTGAGGATTAAATTTCTTAAATGAGAGGGGTATAGGACTGTTTGATAGTTTACATGGGTAGATGAGAATCTAATGATGTATGCATAAATTGTCTTTACCTTTAGCATTATGCATTAGTTCAAACCATTTTTGAGAGAAACCCTTGTCTAATTATAAACCCTTTTCAAATGAGATCATTCTATGCTCATAACCATAACCCTTAGGCAAATGTGTTTTGCTTTAAAGTGCATAAGTTTGAATCATGGTTCGAATGTTAATGAATGTTAAAGGATGAATTTCTTTGATTGTTAGGAATAAGAGACTCATGATTTGAATTTCTTTGTGTGATGAGTATGGCTAAGTCCTTTGGAGTATGAGTGTAAGCTTAGCATTTTAGAACTGTTAACTAGGACATTGAGATGATCTATTCGAAAGGCACCTTTGCAAAAAGTTTAAAACCCCTTTGAATTTCTAAAAACCTCTCTTCCTTACTTTTTTTTTGTTGCTTGAGGGCAAGCAAGAAGTAAGTTTGGGGGAGTTGATATCATTGCATATTGCATACATTCTGCATACTCATTAGGTAGTTTTTCATGCATTTGTATCATGTTTTAGGCTAGATTGCATCACTTAGGGTCCTAGAGCATTCTTGCATCAGCATATGCATTTTCTCTGCATTTTGCATCCATTCCAGGTTGTTTCTGGTTGCTTTGGAGACACAGAGGTTCGTGGAGGTGTGGAGGCCGATGTAGCAGTTCATGGAAGCTCGGGAGTGTGCTAAGGACCATTGATCGAGGAGCAGATCGAGCATGGCCGGTCGATCTAGGAGTTGATCGACCAGAAGATCAAGCCAACTAGGCGATCCAAGGATAATGATCGAGATGGAGATCGAGTGAAGCAATCGATGTATCGGTACGGACGTAAATGACGCCATGCAGAGCGAGAGCCAGATCGAGTACACCACTCGATCCTCCCAAAGATCGATACCGAGATCGGATGCAACACTCGATTCACCGAAGAAGATCAAGACCCGGATCGAGCCGAAGACACGATGGCCGGATATGATCGATAGAACAACTCAATCCAATGGTCGATCTCTGTCCTTTCAAGCGTTTTTGGCTGTTAGCGAAAGGGGGACCATTGGACTGTTTTGACATTTTAGGCAAGGCGGCGAATGCTTTTTCGATAACTTTTAGATTTTCTAACTTTTTCCTTGAAGTTTTCTCTCTCGTTTTCGGAAGAACACCATTGTTGAACCAGTTTTCTTTTCAAGCTTTTGTATTCTCGAACCTTATCGTTTAATCTAGTCGTTGTTTCATGTTCATCGTTTCATTTCTTCCACCTTGCTTGATTTACTTTATTTGTAGTGAGTAGTTTACTTTGGGTTAGGGGTTGAGAGGATTAGGGAGTAGAAAAGGTTCGATCTTGGTTTGTTTTCTAAACGTTTTAAGGCTATCTCTTCTAAGGTGTTGAAAGCTTAATGCTTGAAGACTCTCACGCCAAGAGCTTCATGATCCGAGAGGTCCCTTACCTTGACAGGATCCAGGGTCCTCGGAAGATCTCACCTTAGAGACTAGTTACCCCTTCCCAAAAGCCATGGAAGTTTGGGGGATTAGTTAAGCCATTGTTCGAAATCTGTTTTCCTTGCCTTTCGACCTCTCTTTCCACCAAAAGCCATGGGTTTGGAGGAGAGGATGAAAGAGTGATCTATACCAAAAGCCACGGATAGATCTTGTTTTGTTTTCGAGGCTTAGAGATCCTCACCAAGTGAGTCGATCCAAAGTTTCAAACCCAAGATCGATCTTTGAAACCCCTTATATGAATCTCAACCCTAAAGCCCTCTCTTCTAGCATATTTACGTCTCATATCATCTTTAGCTTGTTACCTGATAGCATCCTGGTCTTTAGATTCATTGTTCTTACGGTTTTAGACGAGATCGATCGTTTCTGCTCGATCTAGTGGTCGATCTTGTGGTCGATCCACTAGTCGAATTTTAACAATTCGAAGCTCTTCCCTTTAATTTATCTGTTTGTTCCTCGTGGTAACTGCTTCCTTTCTAGTATTTTTAAAATAGGTTTCACTCCGTTTAGGTTGCTGCATTTAGTTTTTAGATTATTTCTCATAAACTGTCTCATTTGCTTAGATTTGTCTTAGACCTTGCATTCTCTGTGGATTCTCTATCATCTAGAAGTGGATTGACACTCTCCTGCTTGCCTTACTACAACATTGCTTGCATTAGAGTTTTGATAACCTCTCTGCTGCATTAGACCGTAAGAAAGACGCTTATCAAATATCGATTCCGAGATCAGATGCAACACTCGATTCGCCGATGAAGATCGAGACCCAGATCGAGCTGAAGACACGATGTCCAGATATGATCGAGAGAACCACTCGATCTTGGTGTCGATCTCTGTCCTTTCAACAGTTTTTGGCTGCTAGCGAAGGGGGGACCATTGGCTTGTTTGGGCATTTTGGGAAGGCGGCGACGTCCTTTTTCCCACAACTTTCTAGATCCTTATCTTTTTCCTTATGTTTTTCTCTGGTTTTCGTGAGGAACACCATTGTTGAAACTCGTTTTTCTCTTAAGCTTTTGTATTCGAATCATTATCGTTTAATCTAGTTCTCCTTTCATGTTCATCGTCTCGTTTCATATGCTTTGCTTGATTTACTCTATGTGTAGCGAGTAGTTTCCTTTGGGTTCGGGGTTGAGAGGATTAAGGGGTTAAAAAGGTTTCGATCTTGGGTTTTTCAAAACGTTTTCAAAGGCTATCTCTTCTAAGGTGTTGAGATCTTAAAGCTTGAAGACTCTCATGCCAAGAGCTTCATGATCCGAGAGGTTCCTTACCTTGACAGGATTCAGGATCCTCGGAAGATCACACCTTAGAGACTAGTTACCCCTTCCCAAAAGCCATGGAAGTTTGGGGGATTAGTTAAGCCATTCGTTTGAAATCTGTTTTCCTTGCCTTTCGACCTTTCTTTCCACCAAAAGCCATGGGTTTGGAGGAGAGGATGAAAGAGTGATCTATACCGAAAGCCACGGATAGATCTTGTTTTGTTTTCAAGGCTTAGAGATCCTCACCAAGTGAGTCGATCTAAAGTTTTTAAAACCAAGGTCGAACCTTTGAAACCCCTAACCATGAATCTCAACCCTAGACCCTTCCTTTTAGCATCTTTACGTCTATTCTCATCTTTCGCTTGATATCTGATAGCATCCTGGTCATTAGCTTTACTGTTCTTAAGTTTTTAGACGAGATCGATTGTTACTGCTCGATCTCGTGGTCGATCCACTAGTCGAATTTTAATAATTCGAAGCTTTCTTCTTTAATTAATCTGTTTGTTTCTCGTGGTAGTTTCTTACTTTCTAGTATTTTTAAAATAGGTTTCATTCTGTTTAAGTTACTGCATCTAGTTTTTAGAGATTTTATCATAAACTGTCTCATTTTGCTTAGATTTGCTTTAGTCCTTGCATTCTCTGTGCATTCTCTATCTCCTAGAAGTGGATTGACTCTCTCTTGCTTGTTATACTACAACATTGCTTGCATTAGAGTTTGATAACCTCTCTGCATCATAAACCCAAGCTTAGAAAACCCCTTTATCAAGAAAGCGGAGCAAACCACTAAGGAGAAGGATGCTTATGTACCTCCACCGTATGTACTTAAGCTACCTTTTCCTGGCCGTTTCAAGAAGCAACTCATAGAGAAGCATAGAGTCTTGTTTGAGAAGCATCTTAAGGACGTAGAGATCAAGCTACCTCTCGTGGACTGCCTTGCAATGATGCCTAAATGCGCCAAATTCTTCAAAGATACTCTCGCGAAGAAGAATAAGGAAAGCAAGGAAGTACTTGTTCTAAGTGAGGAGTGTAGTGCTGTGAAACACAAGGAGATAGTCCCTAAGAAGTTGGGAGACCCTGGAAGCTTCACTATACCTTGCGCTTTAGGTCCTTTGGAGTTCAAGAGTTGCCTTTGTGATCTCGGAGCTAGTATAAATCTGATGCCTCATTCCGTGGCGAAGAAGCTTGGCTTTACCCGTTTCAAGGATTGTATAATCTCGTTGGTACTAGCTGACAGAAGTGTGAGGCTACCTGTGGGTTTGCTTGAGGACTTGCCAGTGAAAATCAGTGGAGTAAACGTGCCTACAGACTTCGTTGTGTTGGAAATGGATGAAGAACCAAAGGATCCACTCATTCTCGGTAGACCATTCTTAGCCACCGGTGGAGCCATCATAGACATCAAAAATGGGAAGATTGCCTTGCACTTGGGTAAAGATATAAGGCTGGCCTTCGATATCAATGAGGTTTTGAAGAAGCCTACGATAGAAGAGCAAGCTTTCTACATTGAAACGTTGGATGCTTTAGTGGATGAGTTGCTGGAAAAGTTAGCTCAGGAGGATCATTTGAAGCTGGCACTGACTAAGGAGCCAGGAGAGTTCGGTTATATGGATCAGAGGACTCAAGAGTACGTCAACTTGCTCGATTCAAGGAAGGTTATACTAGAAGATGAAGGTGTTAGCCTAGAGATCGACTCAGAGATCGATGACATTACTCGATCCAAAGGTCGAATCGACAAGACAATCGAGAGCACAACTCGATCCGGTGCAGCAATCGACAGTGAGATCGAGGAGGGTGATCAATCCAGGAAAACAATCGAGTTCAAGATCGAGAAAGGCCTTCCGATCAGTTTGGCGTCTAATCCGGAGATCGACTCAGCGTCTCGATCTCTCACTCGATCCACATCAAATCGAGCGTAACTGCTCGATCTAGACGACATCGAAAGCAAGATCGACCTGACGACTCGATTTCAGAAGGGATAGCGGTTGGAGAAAGCATCCTCAAGGGCCATGTCTCGGGTTCTAAAGAAGGTTCCAAGGAGGAGAACAACAGCAACAGCCACGAGGATGACTGGAGCGAGCTGTTAGCCCCAAAGGTGGACCTTAAGGTGCTCCCAAAAGGGATAAGGTATGCTTTCTTAGGGCTTAATGAAAACTTGAGTGATGATGAGTTGCAATCGCTCTTAACTGAGTTGAGAAAGTATAGGAAGGCCATTGGGTACTCTCTAAGTGACATCAAGGGCCTTTCACCAATGCTTTGCACTCATAGGATTCACTTGGATAATGAGAACGCCTCTTCTATAGAACATCAAAGGCGTTTGAATCCAAATTTGAAAGAGGTTATTAAGAAAGAGGTTATTAAGAAAGAGATTCTTAAGCTTTTAGAGGCTGACGTGATCTATCCCATAAGTGACAGCACGTGGGTTTCTCCCGTACACGTGGTGCCTAAGAAGGGAGGGATCACGGTCATTAAGAATGACAAAGATGAGCTTATACCTACTAGAACAATTACTAGACACCGTATGTGTATTTATTATAGGAAGCTTAATCTTGCTACTAGAAAGGATCATTTTCCCTTGCCTTTTATTGATCAAATGCTTGAAAGACTTGCTAATCACCCCTATTATTGCTTTCTTGATGGATATAGTGGATTTTTCCAAATACCAATCCATCCAAATGATCAGGAGAAGACGACCTTTACATGCCCTTATGGCACCTTCGCGTATCGAAGGAATCCATTCGGGTTGTGTAATGCACCGGCTACGTTTCAGCGGTGTATGATGTCGATCTTCTTTGATCTAATAGAAGAGATGGTAGAGGTGTTTATGGATGACTTCTCGGTCTATGGTGCGTCGTTTTCTGCGTGTTTGTTGAATCTTTGCAGAGTATTAAAGCGTTGTGAGGAGACAAACTTAGTGCTTAACTGGGAAAAATGCCACTTCATGGTTAAGGAGGGGATCGTGCTTGGACATAAGATATCAGAGAAGGGCATTGAAGTCGACAAAGCAAAGATTGATGTGATGACAAGCCTTGAGCCGCCGGTTAACGTTAAAGGAGTGAGGAGTTTCTTGGGACACGCCGGCTTCTACAGGCGCTTCATTAAAGACTTCTCTAAGATTGCACGCCCTCTCACGCAGCTGTTATGTAAGGAGGCTGAATTCGTCTTTCAAGAGGAGTGTTTGCAAGCTTTCGTGACAATCAAGGAGGCCCTAGTGTCCGCGCCTATAGTGCAAGCACCAGACTGGACTCTACCTTTCGAGATTATGTGTGATGCTAGTGAGTATGCCGTGGGAGCCGTTCTAGGCCAAAGGAAGGATAAGAAGCTGCACGTGATATACTATGCTTCAAGAACCTTGGATGACACTCAAACGAGGTACACACCTACGGAGAAGGAGCTATTGGCGGTTGTATTCGCCTTTGAAAAGTTCAGGGCTTACCTCGTGGGTTCCAAGACCATTGTTTACACAGATCACGCAGCTTTGCGCTACATCTATTCCAAGAAGGACACTAAGCCGAGGCTTCTGAGATGGATCCTCTTACTCCAGGAATTTGACATGGAGATCAAAGACAAGAAAGGGATAGAGAATGGCGTTGCTGACCATCTCTCTCGTTTAAGGATCAACGAGTCTCTTCCTTTAGACGATTCTCTCCCCTAGGAACAACTCATGGCAATTACTACGGCTGTTTGTGGGAGCTTATAAGGGCGGTTTGAGGAAGTTTTGAGCTTCAAAGAGGAGGATCTCCCTTGGTACACAGATATTGTGAACTACTTGGCATGTGGGGAGAAGCCTTCACATCTTGACAACTACCATAGGAAGAAGTTCATGAGGGACGTGAGCCACTACTATTGGGATGAGCCCTATTTATACAAGAGGGGCATTGATAGCCTGTACAGAGGATGCGTGACTAAGGAGGAACCAAGAGATATCATCTTCCATTGCCACGGTTTTTTGTATGGCGGGCACTTCGCTTCATTCAAAACCGCCACTAAGGTATTGCAAGCCCGCTTCTGGTGGCCGTCCATCTTCAAAGACACCCATGAGTTTGTGATGAGTTGTGAAGCTTGTCAAAGAGCAGGGAATATCACTAAGAGGAACGAGATGCCTCAAGTTCCTATATTTGAGGTAGACGTCTTTGACGCGTGGGGCATAGACTTCATGGGGCCGTTCCCTTCATCATACGGCAACAAGTTCATACTCGTAGCTGTTGACTACGTCTCTAAATGGGTTGAGGCCATTGCTTCCCCAACAAACGACTCTAAGGTGGTGATCAAGCTCTTTAAGAGCATTATTTTCCTGAGGTTTGGAGTTCCCAAGGTGGTAATAAGCGACGGAGGGAGCCATTTCATCAACAAGCTGTTTGAAAGTCTGCTAAAGAAGTATGGCGTGAAGCACAAGGTAGCTACGCCTTACCATCCTCAAACGAGTGGCCAAGTGGAGGTCTCTAACCGTCAGATCAAGGCGATACTCGAGAGAACAGTTGGGACTACTCGAAAGGATTGGGCGGTGAAGTTAGATGACGCTTTGTGGGCCTACCGGACTGCTTTCAAGACACCCATCGGTACTACTCCATTCACTCTTCTCTACAGTAAAGGGTGTCACCTTCCTGTTGAGTTGGAACATAGGGCGTTGTGGGCTGTGAAGCGGCTGAATTTTGATCTGAAGACGGCTCAGGAGAAGCGGTTGATCCAGTTGCACGAGCTTAATGAGCTAAGGCTAGACGCTTACAAAAGTGCTAGGATCTACAAGGAACGTACCAAGGCTGCTCATGACAAGAAGCTGGTACCTAAAGAGCTTAAGGAAGGGAGTTTGGTGCTGCTTTACAACTCGAGGTTCAAGCTCTTTCCAGGGAAGCTAAAGTCACGTTGGAGCGGTCCATAAAAAATCAAGGAAGTATTACCTTACGGAGCTGTCACGTTGGTGGGCAAGAGTGGGAATGCATTACAGTTAACGGACACAGAGTTAAGCCATACATGGCGAGTGCATTTGACAAGGAGAGCACCTCAATGCTTCTCCAAGACCCACCATCTGGCTAAACCAAGTAAAGTCTAGCTAAAGACGTTAAAGAAAGCGCACTTAGGAGGCATTCCCATGTCTATCCTGTACATATTTTTGCTTTATTTCTTTTCCAGTTTTATGTTTTTATCTTGTGAGTGTGTAGGAACAGGTATAAGGGATTGCAGGCAAAGATCTTAGATCCAAAAGGAGTGAGAAGGGGCGAATATCGACTAGAGATCGAGTGCTAGATCGACTAATCCTAACTCGATCTTTACTAGATCGAGTTAGTGAATCGAGAGGAGTTAGTCGATCTAGATGAGATCGAGTGACAAGGTCGATCTAGATGAGCACGGATCGATCGATCTTATCTAGATCGACCGATCTAAAACGTCTCGGGAAATTCTTGGAGTTTAGATCGATTGATCCAAAAATGGATCGACCGATCTATTTTCTCTCGGGAAAACCCTTCAAAGACAGATCGATCACTCGACTCGATCCATCACTCGATCGAAAATCGAATCGACCCCTGAATCGAGAACACGGCTCGATCACGCAGACTCAGCCTAGTTGACCAAAAGTCAAGGAACAAGAGAGTACAATCGATCTAAGACTTGATTCTAGTCCAATCGAGTCACTGATCGATCAAATCTCTCGATCCAGCCATTATGGGCATGAGATCGAGTCCTAGATTGACCGAAGAGACTCGATCTCATGCCGAGGTAACAAAATTTTTCCCTCTCTTTCTCCTTTCCCTCGCTTTTTAATTTTGAATGGTGGTCAAGGCAGGAATCTTTGACCCTGAAAGTTGTGCCTTGACCACCTTTTGTCAGAAAAACCACTTGCATCACCCATGGTTTTAAATTTTTGTTGCCTTTAAGTTTTCAACAATTCTACACTCTCTCATTTCTATTTCTACGAGTTTTTAATCGAGAGAGAGTGTTCTTCTTCTTTTCACAAAGGCATTTAGCTCTTATCTTCGGTCTTGCAAGGTATTTCAAGATTTTTAATTAAATCTTTTTAATATTTCCTTTTTTTTTACCGCTTATTCGATTTAAGTTGCTAGGGGTTTTATCAATTTTTTTAAGTACCCAGAAAACAGGAAATATTCCAAATTTAATCCTATCTCTAGATTTTCTTTCCATTTATCTAGATACAATTTTAATAAATTCCCCAAAAATCTAGGGTGTTAGTTGTGGATTTTTCTTTCTCGCTAGTCTCTTTCTCGATTTCTCGCCGCCTTTGCTTACTCTTTGTTTGAGAATCGTGTTTCAGGCACCAATGGCACTTAAGAGAACCAGAGAAGAGGCTGCACAGAGAGAGGATGAACAACGAGTGGTTCAGGAAGAGGGAACTCAACAAGTTCAAGAGGAGGAACCTCAGCAAGTTCATGAGAGGACCCGTTGGACTAAGGAGGAAAAGGCGGCGAAGAAGAGGCTAGAGAGGCTGCGCTTCGAGCCTACCAATCTCGCGAGCAGAGACTTGCTGGAAAGGATGGGTCTCCTAGGGGATTTTGACTCCCTTCTACAAAACATGGGGCTTGCTTGCCTTTCAAGGATGGACTGTCCAACATATCCGCAAGTGACGATGGATTTCCTCTCTACCTTGGCGTTCTCCTATGAGAATCCGAGCCTCCCAACTCCCTCTCAAGGGCATCTCAGCTTCAAGGTCAAAAAGCGGTCCTATCACCTTTCCATTGAGGAGCTTTGCCAAGCATACGGACTCAACGCCGCGGCTAAGCAAGTGGAGTTTCCGCCTCTTAAGAACGCCAGCATCATATGGGACGTGCTTTGCGATGAAGAGTACAAAGCCAAACGGCTAAAATCAAGAAGGTGAGGAATCCCGTTCTAAGGTACACGCTCAAGTTGTTGGCAAACACCTTCAGCAGACGAGCCGTGTCTCCCACGGTGACGAAGACCGAGCTATGTTTCCTCTTCCAAGGGATCAAGGGGATATTATGCAGCAGTGAAGAGAAGAACCATGATCCGCTTATGGATGACCTCGGGAACGATGTCAACTACGGTTGCATTCTAGCCTCCTCCTTGGTGAAGTACAAGGCTTACGCTCTTAGATGCAAGGCGAGCTCAGCTTACATTGGAGGGTTTCTCACGCCGCTCTTCATCCAAGCCGGTGTACCACTTCAACGGTTTGAGCCTTGCGCGGACAGGTCATTCATGGACGAGACTTACATGCGAAATACTGATAGCTTGGGACCTACGCCAGCTCCAGGATTCTTCGCTTATCAGTTCTACGATGACGGAGGGAAGAAGAACGTGTGTATCTTACCTAACGTCGAGGAGACTAACTTGGATAGCATCGGTACGATTCAGTTCTGCCCAACCCACATGGAGTGCTACGCTCCGCTTGGAACAACAATGATGCCCATTCAGTCCACGCGAGAGCCGTCAGAGTCACCACCATCAGATGGAGCAATGCCGGCCCACTTTGAGCTTCCGAGGATGGACTTTGAGCCGCCGACCAAAGCTGAGAAGTTTCTTGCCTCAGTAGTGGAGATGCAGCGGAAGATAACTATGTGGCAAGGAAAGATGATCAAGAAGCTTGCCAAGAAAGTCAAGGCGCTTCAAGGAAGCTCATCCGCGAGGTCTAAGGGGTCAAAGAGTGAAGAGGTTAACCAGCCCGAGAAGAGGAGGAGGTCAACTGGCGGTATTGTCATCTGTGAGCAGCAAGGAACCGCGCAACAAGCTCGACATTCCTTTCATGGTTTCCCCACCGAGGATAAAGGCAAGAACATAGCCCGACACTCCTCTAGCACGAGCAGCTCCGCTGGAACATCCTCAAGTTCCAGCCGAATCTAGCTCCGAGGTACCAAACGACCTGCCCTTGTATATACCATTCATATTTTCTTTCTCCTTGCATTGTGTTTTGAGCTCCTTTGAATTTGTTTGCCACCGGGAAAGTGTCATTCAGGTTTGGGGGAGTATGTGTGTGGTTTGACATGTTTATTCTGATCTTATTTTCCCTTTAGCATCCTTGAGTCTTCATTGCATGAAAAATTGGTAAAATTTTTAAAAATTTTAAGAAAAATTCATGTAGTTGCACTCACATTGTTAAGCATTTTAGGATTGAGTCTAGAATTTTTAAGCATCTAGGTTGTTTACATTTGCATAAGGGGTTAAAGTTTTCTTAAAAAGGTGTTTTAAGCTTATGAATGGTTTCAATCTCCTAGTTGGTAGTTTTCTAATGCTTTGCTCATACTTTGAAAGTAAGTTCTTACCATGCTTGGATCACTAGTTTTGATTTTCGTGACTTGAATTGAACTCTCATGATTTGCAACTTGTCCTATTAAGTGAAAACCCTAACTTGAATTTTTAAATATCATTCTTATGCACTTGAAAATGAACACATGAATCTTGAAAATATTTAGGCTCTCTTCTTCCTTTACCACTTGTTGTGAGCCTAAGTAGAACTCCCACTTTGACCCTTACCTTTCTTTGAAGCCAAGTTTTCGTGTGTGACATCACTGTGAGGCCTCTTCCGGTTTGAACTTAGCATAAAGTGTTACGTTTAGGCGACATGATTAGGTTCTCATATAATTGCTAGCTTTGCATTTTGAAGCTAGATGTAGGCTTAGGATAAGTTTGGGGGATCATTGGGATTGCTTTCATGCTTATATGCTTTCGGTTTCAAAAGAGTTTGGTTTTGAAGTAAAAAAAAGGTTTTAAGTGAAAGGTTTTATGCTTAAAAATGTATAATGCTCTAATGATTTCAGAAGATAACTCTCTCAAAATAAATAAAAAAATATAATAATAATAATAAAAGAGCCTAAGTGCTAAAAATAAAAGAAAAAAAAAAAAAATATAAGAGAGTTATCGATAAGAAAGAGTAAAAGAGCTTAGTATTTTCAAACCTTTTCACTAAACAAAAAGAGTTAGAATGCTTTCTGTTTTGATTTGGGGTGATAAACATGTTTCTAGCTCGGGTTTATGATGCAGAGAGGTTATCAAACTCTAATGCAAGCAATGTCGTAGTATAGCAAGCAAGAGAGAGTCAATCCACTTCTAGGAGATAGAGAATGCACAGAGAATGCAAGGACTAAAGCAAATCTAAGCAAAATGAGAAAGTTTATGAGAAAATATCTAAGAACTAGATGCAGCAACCTAAACAGAGTGAAACCTATTTTAAAAATACTAGAAAGGAAGCAACTACCACGAGAAATAAACGGATTGATTAAAGGAAAGAGCTTCGAATTATTAAAATTCGACTAGTGGATCGACCACGAGATCGACCACTAGATCGAGCAGTAACAATCGATCTCGTCTAAAATCGTAAGAACAGTAAAGCTAATGACCAGGATGCTAACAGATAACAAGCGAATGATGAGAATAGACGTAAAGATGCTAAAAGAAAGGGCTTAGGGTTGAGATTCATGGTTAGGGGTTTCAAAGGTTCGACCTTGGTTTTAAAACTTTAGATCGACTCACTTGGTGAGGATCTCTAAGCCTTGAAAACAAAACAAGATCTATCCGTGGCTTTTGGTATAGATCACTCTTTCATCCTCTCCTCCAAACCCATGGCTTTTGGTGGAAAGAGAGGTCGAAAGGCGAGGAAAACAGATTTCAAGTAAATGGCTTAACTAATCCCCCAAACTTCCATGGCTTTTGGGAAGGGGTAACTAGTCTCTAAGGTGTGATCTTCCGTGATTCCTGGATCCTGTCAAGGTAAGGAACCTCTCGGATCATGAAGCTCTTGGCGTGAGAGTCTTCAAGCATTAAGCTTTCAACACCTTAGAAGAGATAGCCTTTAAAAATGTTTAGAAAAATCCCAAGATCGAAACCCTTTCTACCCCTTAATCCTTTCAACCCCGAACCCAAAGTAAACTACTCGCTACACATAGAGTAAATCAAGCAAAGCATAAGAAACGAGACGATGAACATGAAAGAAAAACTGGATTAAACGGAAACGATTCGAATACAAAAGCTTAAGAGAAAAACGAGTTTCAACAATGGTGTTCTTCACGAAAACGAGAGAGAAAACATAAGGAAAAAGATAAGGATCTCAAAGTTATCTAGCAAAGATCGAGCCAGGATCAGTCGATCTAGCACTCGATCTCTAGCCTTATTCTAACCCCTATTGCCTTTTTAAGACCTCAAAGTCAAAGTTTAGACTCCTTATACCTGTTCCTACACACTTGCAAAATAAAAACATAAAACTGGAAAGGAAATAAAGCAGAAATATGTACAAGATAAACATGGGAATGCCTCCCAAGTGCGCTTTCTTTTACGTCTTTAGCTAGACCTTACTTGGTCTAAGCAGATGGTGGGTCTTGGAGAAGCACTGAGGTACTCTCCTTGTCATAGCTATCTGCCAAATAGGGCTTGACTCTGTGTCCGTTGACGGTGAATGCACTGCCACTTTTTCCCATCAGAGTAACAGCTCCATACGGCAAGATTTCTTGAATCACGAATGGTCCGCTCCACCTTGATTTCAGCTTGCCCGGGAAGAGCTTGAGCCTCGAGTTGTACAGCAACACCAGTCCTCCTTCCTTAAGCTCCTTGGCAACCAACTTCTTGTCATGAGCCTCCTTAGTCCGTTCTTTGTATATCCGGGAGCTCTCGTAAGCATTCAGCCTCAACTCATCCAGTTCGTGTAGCTGAATAAGGCGCCTCTCCTGAGCCGTCTTGAGATCAAAGTTCAGCCTCTTCACAGCCCACAACGCACGGTGTTCCAGCTCAACCGGGAGGTGACAGCCCTTGCCATAGAGTAGAGTGAAAGGAGTTGTACCAATCGGCGTCTTGAAGGCGGTACGGTAGGCCCAAAGAGCGTCATCCAGCTTCACTGCCCAGTCTTTCCTTGTGGCTCCGACGGTCTTCTCTAGAATAGCCTTGATTTGCCTGTTGGAGACCTCCACTTGACCGCTTGTTTGAGGATGATACGGTGTAGCCACCTTATGCTTAACCCCATACTTTCTCAAGAGGTTCTCAAAGACCTTGTTTATAAAGTGGCTTCCTCCATCACTTATAACAACCTTGGGTACCCCAAACCTCGGGAAGATGATACTCTTGAACAACTTGATTACCACCTTAGAGTCATTTGTAGGGGAAGCAACAGCCTCAACCCATTTAGAGACATAATCCACAGCTACTAAGATGTATTTGTTGCCGTATGAAGAAGGGAACGGTCCCATGAAGTCAATCCCCCACGCGTCGAACACGTCAACCTCGAAGATGGGAACTTGAGGCATTTCGTTCCTCTTAGTTATATTCCCTGCTCGTTGACATGCCTCACAGCTCTTCACAAACTCGTGTGCATCTTTAAAAATGGAGGGCCACCAGAAACCGGCTTGCAATACCTTCGTGGCAGTCTTGAATGAGGCGAAGTGTCCTCCGTAGGAAGAGCCATGGCAATGATAGAGGATGTCCCTGGCTTCTTCCTTTGTAACACATCTCCGGTACAAGCTGTCTACTCCTCTTTTGTATAGGTAGGGCTCGTCCCAAAAGTAGTCACTAGCCTCCCTCAAAAACCTCTTCTTGTGATAGCTGTTGAGATGTGTTGGCTCCTCACCACATGCTAGATAGTTCACTACATCAGCATACAACAGTATATCCTCTTCTTTGAAACTCAGCACCTCCTCAAACCTCCCTTCTAGCTTCCCATAAACAGCCGTAGTAATCGCCATAAGCTGCTCTTCTGGAAGAGAGTCATTTAAGGGGAGAGATTCGTTGATCCTTAGCCGTGAGAGGTGGTCAGCGACTCCATTTTCTATCCCTTTCTTGTCTTTAATCTCCATGTCAAACTCCTGGAGTAACAGAATCCATCTTAAGAGCCGAGGCTTAGTGTCTTTCTTCGAGTAGATGTATCGTAAGGCAGCGTGATCCGTGTATACAATAGCCTTGGAGCCAACGAGATATGATCTGAACTTCTCAAAGGCGAAAACTACTGCAAGCAGCTCCTTCTCCGTAGTGGTGTATCGTGATTGCGTGTCATCCAAGGTCCTTGAAGCATAATAGATCACGTGTAGCTTCTTGTCTTTCTTCTGACCAAGGACGGCTCCTACGGCGTAGTCACTAGCATCACACATGATCTCAAAGGGGAGAGACCAGTCTGGTGCTTGGACTATAGGGGCTGATGTAAGGGCTTCCTTGATGGTCACGAAAGCCTTCAAACACTCCTCATCGAATACAAACTCAGCTTCCTTGCACAACAGCCGTGTAAGAGGACGAGCAATCTTGGAGAAATCTTTGATGAAACGCCTGTAGAACCCTGCATGCCCCAAGAAGCTTCTGACTCCCTTGACATTAACCGGCAGCTCAAGACCCATCATGACCTCCACCTTAGCCTGATCAACCTCAATACCCTTCTCTGATATCTTGTGACCGAGCACGATCCCTTCCTTAACCATGAAGTGGCATTTCTCCCAGTTCAGCACCAAGTTTGTCTCTTCACAACGTTTAAGTACCCTGCAAAGATTCAACAAACACGCAGGAAAGGACGCACCATACACAGAGAAGTCATCCATGAACACCTCTACCATCTCCTCTATAAGATCAGAGAAGATAGACATCATACACCGCTGAAACGTAGCCGGTGCATTACACAATCCAAACGGCATCCTTCGATATGCAAAGGTACCGTAGGGACATGTGAAAGCCGTCTTCTCCTGATCGTTTGGGTGAATAGGTATTTGAAAGAAACCGCTATACCCATCGAGAAAACAATAGTAAGGGTGATTTGCAAGTCTCTCAAGCATTTGATCAATAAAAGGCAAGGGGAAATGGTCTTTCCTAGTCGCAAGGTCAAGCTTCCTATAGTCAATAGACATTCTATGACCAGTGATGGTCCTAGTAGGGATAAGTTCATCCTTTTCATTCCTTATGACCGTGATCCCTCCCTTCTTAGGCACCACGTGTACAGGGGAAACCCACGTGCTGTCACTTATGGGATAGATCACGTCAGCCTCTAAAAGCTTAAGGATTTCCTTCTTAACAACCTCTTTCAAGTTAGGATTCAAACGCCTTTGATGTTCTATAGAAGAAGCGTTCTCATTATCCAAGTGAATCCTATGAGTGCATAGCATTGGTGAAAGGCCCTTGATGTCACTTAAAGAGTACCCAATGGCCTTCCTAAACTTTCTCAGCTCAGTCAAGAGCGAGTGCAACTCATCATCACTGAGGTTTTCGTTCACTATCACGGGATAGGTGTTATTAGGCCCTAAGAAAGCATACCTTAGCCCTTTTGGGAGCTCCTGAAGGTCCACCTTTGGGGCTAACAGGTCACTCCAGTCATCCTCGTGGCTGTTGTTGTTGCTTTCCTCCTTGGAACTCTCCTTTGAACTCGAGGCATTGCCCTTCAGACTGCTTTCCTCCATCGCTATCCCTTCTGAGATCGAGTCCTCCGGTCGATTCTCCTCTCGATGTCGTCTAGATCGAGCCATTTCGCTTGATTCACTTACTCGATTTGATATGGATCGAGTAAGGGATCGAGACGCTGAGTCGATCTCTTGGTTGGACTCCAAAATGATCGGGAGGTCTCTCTCGATCGTCGACTCGATTGTTTTTCCTGATCGAGCATTCTTCTCGATCTGTCCATCGATTGTTGCACCTGATCGAGTTGTGTTCTCGATTGACTTTTCGATCTGACTCCTGGATCGAGTGATAGCATCGATCTCGGGGTCGATCTCTAGGCAGCAACCTTCTTCATTCTTGATAATCCTCCTAGAATCCAGCAGGTTCACGTACTCTTGGGTTCTCTGGTCCACATAGCAAAACTCCCCTGGCTCCTTAGTCAATGCTAGCTTCAGATGGTCTTCTAGAGCCAGCTCTTCCAGCAACTCATCCGCCAAGGCATCCATTGTTTCAATATAGAAAGCTTGTCCTTCAATGGTTGGCTTCTTCAGAACCTCGTTGATGTCGAAGTCTAGCCTGATCTCCTTCCCCAAATGCAAGGCAATCTTCCCATTCTTCACATCTATGATAGCCCCGGCGGTTGCAAGGAACGGTCTCCCTAAGATGAGTGGATCCTTAGGCTCTTCATCCATATCCAACACGACAAAGTCTGTAGGTACGTTTACACCACTGATTCGTATCGGTAAGTCTTCAAGCAGCCCCACTGGCAACCTCACGCTTCTATCAGCCAGCACCAATGAGATCCGACAGTCTTTAAACCGAGTAAAACCAAGCTTCTTAGCCACGGAGTGAGGCATCAAGTTTATGCTAGCCCCGAGATCACACCAGCAACTCTTGAACTCTAGAGGACCAAAAGCGCAGGGTATAGTGAAGCTTCCAGGGTCTACCAGCTTCTTAGGGACTATCTCCTTGTGTATAACCGCGCTACACTCTTCACTTAGAACAAGCACCTCTTTGCTTTCTTTGTTCTTCTTCACGAGGGTGTCCTTGAAAAACTTGGCGCACTTGGGCATCATAGCAAGACAATCTACAAGAGGCAGCTTGATTTCCACGTCTCACAGGTGCTTCTCAAACAGGATCCGATGCTTCTCTATTAGCTGCTTTTTGAAACGACCGGAAAATGGCAACTTTGGTACGTAAGGTGGGGGCACGTAAGAGTTCTTCTCCTTGGTGGTTTGCTCACTTTTCTTCTCAGCGACCGCCTTATCTCCTCTCCTCGGCCCTTGGATCCAAACGTTGTCAAAGTTTATCTCATCATCATCAGCCGAAGGTTTACCCTCCCCCTCTTGAATTATAATGTCCTCGTTGTTCTTGGTAGAGACCGGAGGTTCGAGCTCTTTGCCGCTTCTCAACGTTATAGCATTGGCATACTCCTTGGGATTTTGCTCACACTTTCCCGGAAGACTGTTCTGACCACTCGTGCTTGCTTTCCCTTTCTCCAACTGCTTGATCTTGTTGTTTAGGTTGGTGATCTGAGTGGAGAAGTCGGTTAGAGATGAGTCTAGGCGAGTGTTCATTTCAGCGAAGATTCATGTACCTGAAAACACACGTTTGAGAGTAGAAGTATTAGTAACTTGAAAAAGGTAAAGACTTAGTCTTTGCTAAGACCCAAATCTCTATGTTCTCTAAACAGTCCTAGAATGGCAACGGCGCCATTTGATAAACGTGTTTCTAGCTCGGGTTTATGATGCAGAGAGGTTATCAAACTCTAATGCAAGCAATGTCGTAGTATAGCAAGCAAGAGAGAGTCAATCCACTTCTAGGAGATAGAGAATGCACAGAGAATGCAAGGACTAAAGCAAATCTAAGCAAAATGAGAAAGTTTATGAGAAAATATCTAAGAACTAGATGCAGCAACCTAAACAGAGTGAAACCTATTTTAAAAATACTAGAAAGGAAGCAACTACCACGAAGAACAAACGGATTGATTAAAGGAAAGAGCTTCGAATTTTCGACTAGTGGATCGACCACGAGATCGACCACTAGATCGAGCAGTAACAATCGATCTCGTCTAAAATCGTAAGAACAGTAAAGCTAATGACCAGGATGCTATCAGATAACAAGCGAATGATGAGAATAGACGTAAAGATGCTAAAAGAAAGGGCTTAGGGTTGAGATTCATGGTTAGGGGTTTCAAAGGTTCGACCTTGGTTTTAAAACTTTAGATCGACTCACTTGGTGAGGATCTCTAAGCCTTGAAAACAAAACAAGATCTATCCGTGGCTTTCGGTATAGATCACTCTTTCATCCTCTCCTCCAAACCCATGGCTTTTGGTGGAAAGAGAGGTCGAAAGGCGAGGAAAACAGATTTCAAGTAAATGGCTTAACTAATCCCCCAAACTTCCATGGCTTTTGGGAAGGGGTAACTAGTCTCTAAGGTGTGATCTTCCGAGATTCCTGGATCCTGTCAAGGTAAGGAACCTCTCGGATCATGAAGCTCTTGGCGTGAGAGTCTTCAAGCATTAAGCTTTCAACACCTTAGAAGAGATAGCCTTTAAAAACGTTTAGAAAAATCCCAAGATCGAAACCCTTTCTACCCCTTAATCCTTTCAACCCCGAACCCAAAGTAAACTACTCGCTACACATAGAGTAAATCAAGCAAAGCATAAGAAACAAGACGATGAACATGAAAGAAAAACTGGATTAAACGGAAACGATTCGAATACAAAAGCTTAAGAGAAAAACGAGTTTCAACAATGGTGTTCTTCACGAAAACGAGAGAGAAAACATAAGGAAAAAGATAAGGATCTCAAAGTTATAGAAAAAGGGCGTCGCCGCCTTGCCTAAAATGCCCAAACAAGCCAATGGTCCCCCCTTCGCTAGCAGCCAAAAACGGTTGAAAGGACAGAGATCGACTCCAAGATCGAGTGGTTCTCTCGATCATATCCAGGCATCGTGTCTTCGGCTCGACCTGGGTCTCGATCTTCATCGGCGAATCGAGTGTTGCATCTGATCTCGGTATCGATCTTCGGCTGGATCGAGTGGTGTACTCGATCTGTCTCTCGCTCTGCATGGCGTCATTTACGTCCGTACCGATTGATCGATTGCTTCACTCGATCTCCGTCTCGATCATTCTCCTTGCATCGCCTAGTTGGCTTGATCTTCTGGTCGATCAACTCCTAGATCGACCGGCCATGCTCGATCTGCTACTCGATCTCTGGTCCTTAGCATATTTCTGAGCTCCCACGAACTGCTACATCAGCTTCAACACGTCCACAAACCTCCACGACTCCAAAGCAGCCAGAAACAACCTAAATGTGATGCAAAATGCAAGGAAAATACGTATGCTGATGCGAGAATGCTCTAAGACCCTAAGTGATGCAATATAACCTAAAAAATGATACAAATGCATGAAAAGCTAACTAATGAGTATGCAAAATGTATGCAATGTGCAATAACATCATGGGGATTGCTAAGCTTTTACTTTGGAAAAAGGGTAGACTCTAAGTGGTGAGTGAGCTTAAAAGAAAAAAAATGAGAGGGGTTTTTAGGATCGTTGTTAGTTTACATGGGTAAATGAGAATTTGATCATGTATGCATCAATTGTCTTTACCTTTAGCATTATGCATAAAGTTCTTACCATTTTTGAGAGAAACCCTTATCTTAAATAAAAACCCTTTTTCAAATGAGATCATTCTATGCTCATAGCCTATTACCCTTAGCCAAATGTGTTTTGCTTTAAAGTGCATAAGTTTGATTCATGGTTCGGTTATTAATGAATGTTAAAGGATGAGTTTCTTTGATTGTTTGGAATAGGAGAGTCATGATCTGAAATTCTTTGTGCGATGAGTATGGCTACGTTCTATGTAGCATGACTGTGTGTATTGCATTTTAGAACTAGTAACTAGGACGTTGAGATTGATTCATTTGAAAGACACCTTTGCAAGAAGTTTGAACCCCCGTTTGTTTTAAAACTTCTCTTCCTTTCTTATTTTCTGTTGCTTGAGGGCAAGCAAGAAGTAAGTTTGGGGGAGTTGACATAACTGTATATTCCATGCATTTCGCATACATATAGTTTACTTTCTCATGCATTTACATTGCATATTAGGTTAGTTTGCATCACTTTAGGTCCTAGAGTGTCTTTGCACCAGCATTCGTATGTTTCGTGCATTTTGCATCACAATCAGGTTGCTTTTGGTTACTTTGGAGCTATGTAAGATTCGTGGACGTGCTGAGGTTCGTGAAGAGGTTTATGGACACTTGGAGAAATCAGGATTGCACGCTAAGGACCTGAGATCGAGCAGCAGATCGAGCAAGGCAGGTCGATTTAGATGAGATCAACCAGAAGATCGAGCATGGAGATTGATTTGGAGAAGGGACGTAGACGACGTCATGCAGATCGAGGACCGTATCGAGCTTCCAACCCGATCAGCACAAGATCGACTCGGGGATCGACTAAGAGCCACTAGATTCAGGACATGATCGACTGCCAGATCGAGCTTCGTGATCGATCCCAGACCAACCTTATCCGTCCAGCCTGTTTTTTACCGTAGCGAAGGGGGGGACCATTTGCGGTTTGGCCATTTTAGGCAAAAACCAACGATCCCTTTCTTTATCACGTTTTATCGACTACTTTTATATCTTCACTCTCGTTTTTAGGCGATTCACCATTGTTAGACCTCGAACTTTTTCATTCTTTTTTTTGCTTTTGAATATTGAATCGTTTAAGTTAAATCAATCGCCTTTCATGTTTAGTTCTTCATTTATTGCATTTCGTACGGTTTATTTCATGAGTCGCGAGTAGTTCTATTGGGTTTTGGGGTTGAGAGGATTCAAAGGGTCGAAAAGGTTTTCAAGTTTGGTGTTTTCTTGTTTTTAAAGGCTTTCACTTCTAGGATGTCGAGTTCTTAAGGCTTAAAGAGTCTCACGCCAAGATCTTTATGATCAGAGAGAGCTCTTACCTAGACAGGATCCAGAGATCTCTGAAAATCGCATCCTAGAGACTAGTTACCCTTTCCCAAACGCCATGGTAGTTTAGGGAACTAGTTAAACCGCGTGTTTGAAATCTGTTTTCCTTGCCTCTCAATCTCTTTTTCTGCCAAACGCCATGGGTCTGGAGGAGAGAATGAGAGAGTGATCCATACCACACGCCATGGATGGATTTTGTTTAGTTTTCAAGGCTTAGGGAACCTCACAAAGTGAGTAGATCTACAGTTTTCAAACCAAGCTGAAACCTTTGAAACCCCTGAACATGAATCTCAACCCTGGACCCTCCTTTTAGTATTTCTTAGTCTCTGTTGATCATTCGCTTGTTGCTTGCTTGCACCCTGGTCATTAGATTTACTTTCGCTTAAACTGCTTTTTAGATCGATTGCTTTTGCTCGATCTAGTGGTCGATCTCGTGGTCGATCCACTAGTCGAATTTTAGTAATTCGTAGCTTTGCATTTTAATAGTTCTGTCTTTTCCTCGGGGTAGCTAGCTCGTTCCTGGTATTTTTAAAATAGTTTTGCCCTGCATTTAATCATTGCATCTAGTGTTTAGGAATTTCACAAAACTGTCCATCATTTGCTTAGTTTACAAGATCCTTGCATTCTCACTGACCTTTCTAGCTCCTAGGATTGGATTGATACTCTCTTGCATACTTTACTACAACTAAGTGTTGCATTTGAGCTTTGATACATCATTGCATACACTCTGCAAGATCCTAGCTATCAGGTATTGCCCTATGGAGCCGTTACGTTGGTTGGCAAGAGTGGGAATGCATTCACAGTCAACGGACACAGAGTAAAGCCATACATGGTCAGTGAATTCAACAAGGAGAGCACTTCAATGCTTCTCCAAGACCCACTATCTGCCTAAACCAAGTAAAGTCTAGCTAAAGACGTTAAAGAAAGCGCACTTGGGAGGCATTCCCAGGTCTATCTTGTATATATTTCTGCTTTCTTTCTATTTCAGTTTTATGTTTTTATCTTCTAAGTGTGTAGGAAAGGGTGTAAGGGATTGCAGGACATGATCTTGAAGTCTAAAAGAGGCGAGAATGGTTAAGAATAGGCTAGAGATCGAGTGTTAGATCGACTCATCCTAGCTCGATCTTTACTAGATCGAGGTAGTGAATCGAGAGGAGTTAGTCGATCGAGACGAGATCGAGTAGACAGATCGAGTGGAACAGTCGATCACGAGAGGATGAACACCCTATACGTTTAGCTTGAAAAGCAAACGAGGTGTAGATCGACCGAGTCACTCGATTCTCAAAAATAGATCGAATAGTCTACTCGATCTGCTGCTCGATCTAAGCCAAATTGACCTTCAGATCGATCACGTAGCTCGATTCAAGGACCCATGCCTGGTTGACCAAAAGTCAAGGAACGAGAAGGACAGTCGATCTGAGACTCGATGCAATTTGAATCGAGTCCTAGATCGATCAAACCTCTCGATCCTAGCCATTATGGGCATGAGATCGAGTCCTAGATCGACCAAATGGACTCGATCTCGTGCCGAGGTAACAATTTATTTTCCCTATTTTCTTCTTTCCCTCCAATTTTTTAAATTTAAAAAGTGGTCAAAGCAAGCATCTTTGACCATGAAAGATGTGCCTTGACCACACCTTTTGTCAGAAAACCACTTTCTTGCCCATAGTTTTGTATTTTAATTGGTCTTTATATTTTCAAGCTAGAGCACACTCTCTCATACTTTGTTTTTTGAGTTTCTTAAACAAGAGAGAGTGTGATTTTCACTGATTCAAAAGATCAACAGCATCTGTTTTCAAGCTTGCTAAGGTATTTCCGAATCATTGTTCAAATTTTTTTGGAAATTTTCCTTTTTATTACTTGCTTGAGAACTAGATGTTAGGGAATTTGAGCGAATTTTTAAAACTAGCTAGATATTAGGAACAATTCTAGATTTGCTCTTATCTCTAGATTTGCTCCTCTATTTTCTTGCTAGAATTTTTATAAATTCCCCAAAAATTTAGGGTAATTGTTATAAGCTTTTCCCTCTTGCATCGTCTTTCTCTCAACATTCGTCGCCTTTGCTCATTCTTTTTCTTAAGAATTGTGTTTCAGGTACCATGGCTCCAAAACGAACAAGGGAAGAGATAACACAAGGAGGAGAGGCTCAGCAAGAGGCTCAACAAGTGGTTCGGGAGAAGGTTCAATGGACCAAGGAGGAGAAACAAGCCAAGAAGCGGCTTGAAAGGCTGAGGTTCGACCCTACGAAGTTTGCAAGCCAAGATCTGTTGGCCAAGATGGGGATTTTGGGAGATTTCTATCAGCTCTTGAAGAACATAGGGCTCCGATGTTTGTCACGCATGGACTAACCCACTTACCCCGAGGCAACCATTGATTTCTTAGCAACCTTGGAGTTCACGTATGAGAACCCGAATCTTCCTACTCCCTACCAAGGGCACATTACCTTCAAAATCAGACGTGGTGCCTATCATCTCTCGATCCAGGAGCTTTGCCAAGCTTACGGTTTGAACGCTGATGCTGGACAAGTGGAGTTCCCCTCTGTCTCTCATGCTAACGAGTTGTGGGACCTCATAAGCAATGACGACTACAAGCCAAACACTGCGAAGATCAAGCGAGTGAGAAGCCCGGTGCTGCATTACACGCTGAAGCTGATCGCCAACACATTTAGTGGACGGTCCGTGGCCCTTACAGTCACCAAGACAGAGCTTTGCTTCTTGTTCCAAGGTGTTAAGCATCTCGTGTGTGACCCTGAGGAGAACGATGAGCCGTTGGAAGACCAGCTAGGAAACGACGTGAACTACGGCTGTATCCTAGCCTCTTCATTGGTGAAGTATAAGGCGTATGCGATGAGGTGCAAGGCGAGTTCGTATTTTATTGGAGGGTTCCTCACTCCTTTGTTTGTTCAAGTCGGAGTGCCACTAGCTGACTTCGTACCTTGCGCAGATAGGGCGTACATGGATGAGATTTCTCTAAGGAACACCGATAGCTTGGGACGCATGCCAGGTGAGGGTTTTTATGCGTATCAGTTCATTGATGAGGAGAATGAGAAAAGGGTGTGTATTCTGCCAAACAGGGACGAAACCGAGTTGTTGGGAGTTGGGAACATCGAGTTTCTCCCAAGCGTAGAGGAGTGTTTTGCACCTCTAGGAGGAACAGCTGCTCCAGCACTAGCTTCTCGCCCGCGTTCAGAGTCCCCTGCCTCGGATGTTGACATTCCCGAAAGCTTTGTACTCTCTAAGATCGACTTTGAGCCGCAGACTAAGACAGAAAAGTTCTTTGCTTCTGTTGTGGAAATGCAAAGGAAGATCAACAAATGGCAAAGTAAGGTCATCAAGAAGCTTGCCAAGAAGGTCAAGGCGCTTCAAGGGAGCTCCCCTAAGACGGCTGTAAGCAAAGAAGTCGAGCAGCCCGAGAAGAGGAGGAGATCGACTGGTGGAATCGTTTTATGTGAGCCTCAAGGAAGCCCCATCCTACCTGCTCGTCACTCGGTTCATGAAGGAGCCGCATTGGAAAGGGGCAAAGGAGTAGCCCACGAGACCCCAACAAAGAGCAAGAGGTCTGGAATGTCCACAAGTTCCAGCACCACTTAGCTCCGAGGTAACAAACAACCGTCCCTTGTATATACCGCTCATCTTTTCTTTGTTTTTGGTTGTGTTTTGAACTCCCTTGGATTTGTTTGCCACCGAGACGGTGTCATTCAATTTTGCGGGAGTGTGTGTGTTATTTGACGTTGTTTTCTTTCTTCTTATTTTCTCTTTGCATCCCTTGAGTCTTCATCGCATCTAAGGCATAGAAAAGAACAATAGAAAAAAAAAAAAAATTGGTAAAATTTTTAAAAATTTTCAAAAAACAATTCATGTAGTTGCATTCACTTTATTAAACATTTTAGGATTGAGTCTAGAATTTTTAAGCATCTATGTTGTTTACATTTGCATAAGGGGTTAAAGTTTTCTTTAAAAAGTGTTTTAAGCTCATGAATTGTTTCAAGGCCCTAGTTCGTAGCTCTCTGATGCATTGTACACTTATTGAAAGTAAGATCTAACCATACTTGGATCTTGTGCTTTGATTTTCGTGGCTTGACTTGAACATTCATGAACCAAATCTTGTCCTGATAAGTGAGAACCCGAATCTGAATTTTAATTATCATACTTATGCATTTGAAAATGAACACATGGGTCTTATACATATTTAGGCTCTCTTCCTCCTTTCACCACTCTTTTATGAGCCTAAGTAGAACTCCCACCATAACCCTTACCTTTCTTTCAAGCCAAATGTTCTTGTGTGATATCATTGTGAGGCCTCTTTTCGGTTTGAACTTGGCATAAAGTGTTAGGTTTAGGCGACATGATTAGGTTTTCATATTGATGCTAGCTTTACATTTTGAAGCTAGTTTTAGGCTTAGTATTAAGTTTGGGGTTCATGGGGATTGCTTGCTTGCTTAATTGTTCACGGTTTCAAAAGAGTTTGGTGTTTGAAGTGTTTAAAAAGGGTTTTAAGTGGAAGGCAATGTTTTCAAAATAAAAAGCTCTAAGTATATTTCAGAAGATAGCTCTCAAATAAAAGAAAAAGAGAAGAAAAGAAAAGAGCCTAAGTGCCAATCAAAAAAAAAAAAAAAGAAGGAGAAAAGAAAAGAAAGAGTAGAGAGCTATCAATAAGAAACAAAAAATCGAGTTTAAAATGTTTTCAGCCTTTCCACTAGCCTAAGGAGTAAGGATGTTTTCTGTTTTAACTTGGGTTTTTGCTAAGCGAATTGCTTTGGTGATAAGGGTAGTATCTAGAAGGGTGAATGAGCTAAAAAGAAAAAGAAATGAGAGGGGTTTTAGGATGATTGTTAGTGTGTATGGGTAAATGAGAATCTAATCATGTATGCATCAATTGTCTTTACCTTTAGCATTATGCATAAGTTAAATGAGATCATTCTAGTCTCATAGCCTTTGTCCTTAACCAAATGTGTTCGGCTTTAAAATGCATAAGTGTGATTCACGGTTTAATCATTAATGAATGTTAAAGGATAAGATTCTTTGATTGTTTGGAATAGGAGAGTCATGATTTGAAATTCATTGTGTGATGAGTATGGCTAAGTTCTTTGGAGTATGAGTGTGTGTATTGCATATAGAGTTAAGAACTAGGACCACTGAAATGATTTAATTGAAAAGCACCTTTGCAAGAAGCTTAAACCCCCGTTTTTAAAGCTTCTCTCCCTTCTTGAATTTTGTTTGCTTGAGGGCAAGCAAAAGGCAAGTTTGGGGAAGTTGATATTACTATATATTTGGTGTATTTTGCATGCATTTAGGATAGTTTTTCATGCATTCATCTTGCATTATAGGCTAGTTTGTTCTATTTGTAGCATTTTAGGTTCTAGGCCCCATTGCATTCGCATTTCGCATGTTTCTTGCATAAATGCATTAAATCCAGGTTTTTTGGAGCACTCTCGAGTTGAGGAGGTTGCGTAGACGTGCTAAGGCTCGTAAGGGAGATCGTGGACACTTGGAGAGATCAGGAGTGCACGCTAATGACCCGAGATTGAATAGCAGATCGAGCAAGGCAGGTCGATCTAGATGAGATCGACCAGAAGATCGAGTGACCAAGTCGATGCAAGGAAATGGATCGAGACCAAGATCGAGTGTGGAGATCGATCTGAAGTACGGACATAAATGACGCCATGCAGATCGAGTACCAGATCGAGCTTCCAACCCGTTCAGCACACAATCAACTTCGAGATCGACTAAAGCCACTCGATCCAAGACGAAGATCGAGAGCCAGATCGAGTTTCGTGCTCGATCCCTGGCTACTTTAACCGTTTTTGGCTTCTAGCGAGGGGGGGACCATTTGCGGTTTGGCCATTTTTGGCAAAACGCAGCCATCCCTTTCATTATCTTCATTCTGTCTCTTTACCTTTCCGTTCTCTCTCGTTTTGAGGCGAATCCGCCATTGTAGAACTTCAAGCTTTTCTTGCTTTTTCACTTTGAATATTGAACCTTTTGCCTTTAATCAATCGTTAATCATGTTTAGTAGATCATCTTCTGCATTCTGTTCTGTTTTCTTTATGTGTAGCGAGTAGTTTCATTTGGGTTGATGGGTTGAGGTTATTCGAAAGGGCCAAAAAGGTTAAAGCTTTGAGTTTTCTTGTCCTTCATTACTTTCTCTTCTAGGATCTTGAGTACTTAAGGCTTAGAGACTCTCACGCCAAGATCTCTATGATCCAAGGGCTGTCTTACCTTGACAGGATTCAGATGTCCTGGAAAATCAGATCCTAGAGGCTAATTCTTCCTTTCCCACATGTCATGGTTGTTTAGGGGATTAGTTAGGTCATTTGTTTGAAATCTGTGTTCCAAGCTCTTCGATCTCTTTTTCCACCAAACGCCATGGGTTTGGAGAAGAGATTGAAGAAGTGAACCATGCCACATGCCATGCATGGTTCTTGTTTTGTTGTCAAGGCCTAGCTTTCAAACCAAGCTTTAATATTTGAGATCCATGAATATGACCCTCAACCCTAGACCCTCTTTCTAAGTGTTTTAAACCTCTGCTTATCATTCTGTCATCATAAAATTTGCATCTTGTTCATTAATCCATCGCATCATTCATCATTTTAAGTTGTTAGACGAGATCGATTCATATTGCTCGATCTAGTGGTCGATCCAGTGGTTAGTCGATTTTTAGTTTTTTAAAGCTTTGCATTTTTGTCATTCCGCTTGTTCCTCGTGGTAGTTAACCCTCTTACAGGGATTTTAAAATTGTTTCGCTTTGCATTTGACACTTGCATTTAGTTTTTAAGGATTTTACCAATCATTTATCATTTTCGCTTAGATTTGCTCATTCCCTTGCATTCTTAGTAAACTTGCTACCCCTAGGTGTGGATTGATACCTCACTTGCATGCTATAATACATCTTAGTCTTGCATTTGAGTTTGATAGCCTCTCATGCTTGCATTTACACTGTAAGAAATGTGTTATCAACGCTCTGCTTCAGCTTCCCTTTCCTTCTCTGGTTCAGCTTTAGTCTCTTCTTCATGAGTCTCAAGAGACACCCCCACTCCACTTTGCTTCTCAATGTTCACATGGAGATGTTTTGGTGCTACAGGTCCTTGTAGCTGTTTACCACTCCTAGTGGTGATTGCCTGCACAACTGGTGGCGCTTGTTGTTGAGCTGTAATAGAGGAGACCTGATTGGCTTTAAGCATAGCAAGTTCATCACTAACTCTCTCAAACTTCTGCAGTAGGTTTTGTTGGATAGCCAGCATCTCCATTTTATGGGCAGCCTTCATCTCCATTGCACTCTTCTGATTAGCAAGCATCTCTAGTTTATGTGCCGCTTGCATCTCCATTGTACTCTTTTTATGAGCGGCAAGTAACTACTCAAGCAGTCTATCTGTGTTTGTATCAGGCGTAGATGTTGGTGTAGATGAAGTGCTAAGGATATCCAGAACCTGTGCAGCGGCCACTTGATGTTGAGGATCAAACTCTGTTGCATACAGACGCCTTGGTGTTCTTCATAGGAAGGTGTAAACCTGTGGTTTTGTTGTATGGGAATACCAAGCTTATTGTATAATGGCGCACTCTCTCTTATGTACGCTTGAGGACTGTAATCATTGTAGCTGTCATAGCTTGTATCCTGGTAAGGCGTATAATGAACATTATCTTGTTGCTGCACATAGTAGGCTTCAGCTTCTAAGTTGTAAGCATGTCCAAGAGCTGATGTCTTCTCTGTTGCCTTTGGTGGGTGATGTAGAGATTGCTCAAGCAACAAGTCTAGCTTAGTATTTAGTGCTAACATGTCCAGCTTCGTTTGGTGATCTGAGATTTCAGTATTCTCCTTGTAGCTTTCCTCTTTCTCGTCCGCATAGTCGCCATTACTCAAGGCAAGGTTTTCAATCAGCTGCAAACCAGCATCCACTGTTGTACCCAAGAAGTGGCTGTTGCTAGCCGTGTCTAACACCATCTTGAACTGTGGTGATACTCCTCTGTAGAATGTGCTGAGCAATGACTCTGTTGAGAAACCATGATGAGGCAGTGCAAAGTATAACCTTGAAATCCCTCCCATGCCGAACAGAATGGCTTAGATTGTGATTGTTTGAATCCTGAGATGTTTTGACTTAGTGTAGCTGTCCTGGTAGAAGAGTAAAACTTTGCAAGAAACACTCTTTTGCAATCATCCCAAGAATTTACTGATCCAAAAGGCAAGGATCTTTCCCACAAATGCGCACGTTCACCAAGAGAGAAAGGAAATAACCTTAGTTTGAAACCATCTTCTGTGCTACCATTGATCTTTTGTAAACTGCAAAGACTCTCAAAGCCATCCAAGTGATAAAGCGGATCCTCCAAATATGCGCCATTGAAGCAGTTTCCTTGTACCATTGCTATCTGATATATCATGGTTTTTGCTGGTTTTTGACCATGATATAAGTCTTGTTTATAGAGTCTTTTTGGTATTTTTCGTGTCATATAGAGTCTTTGCAGGTCTGGGTACAAATGGAGCATAATTGTGGATTTTGAAACCTTTTGGAGCTATACTGAAGTTGATGCTGAAAGGACCAAGTCGGAGGGCATTAAGGAGCAGGGTGTCGATCGACACCCACCACTTGGTGTCGATCGACACCGGTCGTGGTCGCGAAGAAGCATAAAAACTCATTGGAAGAAATTGCAACTTGGCCCAGAAGTTTCCCACTATTTGCACTTTTGACCCAGTTCGTGTTTAGACTTGTATTTAGGTTTTCTAAGCCATTGTTAGGCATCTATCTTGTTATCATTAAGACTAAGAGAGAGATTAGATTGAGAGCTTTTGGGGAGACAAATCCATACTCTGTAGAGAAGAATTTTGAACCCCTTCATCTTTTACTCTATTTTCTTAATGCAATTTTATTCAGTCATGGTTTGTGTTTCACTTGCTATGTCTTAGTAATCTGCTAGTTAGGTTTTGGGTTATTCAAAGATTGATAATGAATTGTTAGAACTATAAAACTGGAAGGATAAATCATTTGGTTCTTCATCTAGATTGCTTTAACACTGGTTTTAATATTGATCACCTAGAAATCAGATCTTAGGTTGTTTAATAGATGTGGAAACATTGTTAATCACCAGAACTATCTTAGATGAGCAAAATCACTAGTTGCAAAGGAATTTGGATTAGTGATTTTGTGAACATATCGAACCTGATCTATAATGCATGTTTAGGTTGTTAGAATTTGCAAAAGAATTTAGAATTTTATAATCTGACCATAGTAAATCTCTGCGACGGAAGTCGGTTGGTTTTACACTAGTGTTTCGAGCTCTAGAACGGTTTTAATAAATATTATTTTCAGTCCGTGGTCTTCGATTTATATCAACCTGCAAATTTCCCATTGCCTAGCGTCTTGTCTTTATTGATTTTAGGAACCTACAATCCGCCCATGACATCATTGTTATTTTAATTTCATTTCATTATTGACTGCTTAACTTTATTTGAATCTAAAATCTGTAGAGTGATAGCCTTAAGTCCTTGTGGATTCGATCCCTAAGTACTACAATGATCTCTTAATTTGAGAGAGTAGCTGTAAGGGTTAATTTGAGCATATCAAATTTTGGCGCCGTTGCCGGGGACTTAGATATTACTTTCAGATTTTTAGTTTTAGAATTTTGACTAAGCTGTTATTTTCTGTTTATTAACTTTGGTCCTTTCTTTGTTGTCTATTTCAGGTGCATGCATAATCGCAGTACCAGGAGCAACAAGGACAAGCAACTCGTGACTTTAGGCATCGAAGAACTCGCTAAGCTAGAAAGAACCATCAGAAAAGCCAAGAAGCAGGATAAGATGGTTGGACCAATTGTTTTGAGGACAGATGCTGAGGGTCATTTAGTTGACAGAGAAGGGAATAGAAGGAATAAGTATGGTCAGAGGATTGATGAGGATGGTGTTGTGATTGAGGAACAGGATGTGAAACCAGTTGTGCGAAATGTACAACAACAAGCTACTGGAAATGCTGCTGGGCGTTTTCCACAGAGGACCCTGGGAGATTACAACAGGCCTGATCAGTTCTATGCAAATAGAACTGCAATCCGCCCACCTGCCTTTCAGAAGAATGACTTTGAACTGAAACTCAGTTACTATCAGCTTGTTGGTCAGCATCCCTTCCATGGGGAGCCACATGAACACCCAATGGACCATATAGAGAAGTTTGAAGACTTGGCTACAAGTGTTAAAGCCAATGGAGTCACCAATGACTTCTTATTCTGCAAGCTCTTCCCTCACTCTTTGGAAGGTGATGCAGCACATTGGCTTAAACAACTGGAGCCTGGCTCTTTGACCACATGGGAGGACACCAAATCTGCCTTCCTTAACAACTTTTATGATGATGCAAGATCAGAGGAGTTGAGGACAAAAATCGCCACTTTCTCTCAAGGTCCAGCTGAACTTTCAAAGCAGCATGGGTAAGATTCAAGCTGTACCAAAGGGATTGCCCACACCATGGGTTCAGTGAGGTACAACTGTTGGGTATCTTCTTCAGAGGTGTGGATTGGAAGTACCAGATGGCTCTTGATGCAGCAAGCAATGGGAACTTCAACACTAGAATCCCAGCTGATGCCATCAAACTTATAGAGAACTTGGCTTCCAGCAACAACACAAAGAATGCAGATTTTCAGAGGCAGAAAAACGCTGGAAATGCAGGGAGCAATCATTTTGCTGCTGAGATGAAGGCTAAACTGGATTCTGTTCACAACCTCTTGATGGGCAAGAAGTCTGTTCAGTTTGCTACTGAGGTTGAAACATTTGAACCAGCTGAGTTTAAGAAGAAGATTTCAACTACATCAATGGAGCTGGTTTTCAGGGACAAAGGTACAACAATCAGCAAGGAAACAGAGGATTCAGTGGGATTATGCAGAGAAACAACTTCACAGGAAACCAGAGTTCTACTGGCTACACTCCCAAGCCTCAGTTTCAGAAGCCTGAGTACCAGAAGCCTTATCAGAACAGCAACTTCAACAGGAACTATGGTTCCTCATCTTATCAGCCTACACCAGCACCATCAGCTTCAAGCAAAATGGAAGCCATGCTTGAGCAGTTGCTAGAAGGTCAGCAGAAGATTACAGTTGACTGCAATGGCAAGATTGACGCCCTGTATCAAGATTTGAATGGGAAAATCGAAGCTCTTAACACTCATGTGAAGACCTTGGATACTCAAGTGGCTCAAACTGTTGGGGCTATGAATAGGCAGGATGGATTCCTTCCAGGAAGGACAGACACCAACCCAAGACACTCTGTTAATGCCATCACACTGAGGAGTGGAAAGAATCTGCAACCAGTGCAGAAAAAGGGCATGAGTACAGAAGATTTCGAGCAACTGCAGGAGTTTGAAGATGAGGATTTCAAAAGTTTTGAAGGGTGTCCATCGACACCAACCCCTCAGTATCGATCGACACCATAGGAAATTCGCGACTCCTCGACTCTAGGCGAACGGATATCGACCGAGGTCGACAAGCTGCTCGACGCCCGATCGACACCACTCTCATGAGCCAGTGTCGATCGACACCCACACCCTGGTGTCGATCGACGCCCACCACAGAAGCAAACTCCGAGTTCTCAGACTCCAGAAAGTGCAGAAGAAAGGGTTTACAAGCCAAAGGTGCCTTATCCAAGGAACTAGAAGAAATCTAAGCAGGAACTGGTCGATGCTAGGATCAAAGCTATCATGGATAAGCTTGTGGTGGAGATTCCTTTGATAGATGCTATAAGGACTACTCCTGTGATTAAGAGATATGTGAAAACGATGATGACCAAGAATCTGGGACTAGAGCAAGGAACAATGCTGATTTCAGAGCAAGTGAGTGCAGTGATTCAGAATAAGATACCAGAGAAGCTGACTGATCCTCGGAGCTTTGTTCTAGATTACACAATCTTTTCTGAAAGGTTTGAGAGGTCATTATGTGATATGGGGTCAAGTGTCAACCTGATGCCTCATTCAGTTGCTGTCAGCTTGGGTATGACTGATTTCCAGCAAACCAGAATATCTCTTATCTTAGCAGATAGGTCTGTAAGGATTCCTGAAGGCATTTTAGAAGATGTACCAGTCAAAGTGGGAGACTGTGTGATTCCCACAGACTTTGTGGTTCTAGCTTATGGTGAAGAACCAAAGGATCCCTTGATTTTGGGAAGACCATTTCTGGCTACTGCAGGTGCCATCATTGATGTCAGAAAAGGGAGCATTGCTTTGAATGTGGGCGATTTGGTGATGCATTTTGACATGGACAAGTTGATGCAGAGACCAACAATAGATCGTCACACATTCTATGTAGACTCCCTCACCAGTCTTGCAGAAGAGATTTTCCAAGAGATGCATCTTGCAGACCCTTTGGAGAGGGCATTGACAGTCTCTACAGAAGCAACAGAGCATCTAGACAACATTGCTGCTGGTTATGTCAGAATGTTGGATGCAAGTGAGCAGGTCATGCAGTTGGTAGCACAACAGGAACTGGTTGGAACATCTGTAAAAGCTGCAAAGTTAGGCGATTGGAGTGAAGAAAAAGCTCCCAAAATCGAACTCAAACAGCTTCCTGCAGGTCTAAGGTATGCTTTTCTAGGACCTAACTCTACATATCATGTTATAGTTAGTGCTAGCTTAAACAATGCAGAGCTCACTTTACTGCTAAGCAAGTTGCACACTTTTCGCAAGGCTCTTGGCTATTCTCTTAATGACATTTCAGGTATCTCTCCAGAGTTGTGCATGCACAGGATACACCTTGAGGATGAGTCAAAGTCGTCAATTGAAAACCAGAGGAGGCTGAATCCGAACTTGCAGGATGTAGTGAATAAGGAAATCATGAAGCTTCTGGCTGCTGGGATCATCTATCTGATTTCAGACAGCACTTGGGTCAGTCCAGTGCATGTGGTTCCCAAGAAAGGAGGAGTAAAAGTGGTGAAAAATGAGAAAAAATGAGCTGATTCCTACAAGGACCATCACTGGGCATAGGATGTGTATTGACTACAGGAAGCTCAACGCTGCTACAAGGAAGGATCATTTCCCACTGCCATTCATTGATCAGATGCTGGAGAGGTTGGCGAATCACTCCTACTACTGCTTCCTGGATGGCTACTCTGGCTTCTTTCAGATCCCCATCCACCCAGATGACCAGGAGAAGACAACATTTACTTGTCCTTATGGTACATTTGCATATCGCAGAATGCCATTTGGACTTTGTAATGCTCCTGGGACATTCCAGAGATGCATGATGTCTATCTTCACAGACATGATTGAGAAGTATATGGAGGTCTTCATGGATGACTTCTCAGTGTATGGATCATCCTTTAAAGACTGCATTGACAACCTCTGTCAAGTGCTTGCAAGGTGTGAAGAGAAGAATCTAGTTCTGAACTGGGAAAAATGCCATTTTATGGTCAGAGATGGGATTGTGCTTGGGCATCGAGTTTTGGGGAAGGTATTGAGGTAGACAGAGCCAAGATCGAAGTGATGACCAGCTTACAACCACAAGATTGTGTGAAGTCAGTCAGGAGCTTTCTAGGAAATGCTGGATTTTACAGGAGGTTCATTAAGGATTTCAGTAAAATTGCAAGACCACTCACAGCTCTGCTTTGCAAGGATGTGAAGTTTGAATTTACTGAAGAGTGTCATTCAGCCTTCCAGCAAATCAAGCAGGCATTAGTGAGTGCCCCTATTGTGCAGCCTCCTGAATGGGATCTACCATTTGAGGTGATGTGTGATGCTTCAGACTTTGCAGTGCGCGCTGTATTTGGTCAGAGAAAGGATAAAAGCTTCATGCAATCTATTATGCAAGCAGAACAATGGATGATGCTCAAAAGAACTATGCAACTACAGAGAATGAATTCTGTTGCCTGTAGTATTGTCATTTGAGAAGTTCAGACAGTACTTGGTTGGGTCTAAGGTAATTGTGCACACTGATCATTCTGCTCTCAAGTTCTTGATGCAAAAGAAAGATGCAAAACCAAGACTGCTAAGATGGATTTTGCTGCTGCAAGAATTACACATTGAGATAATGGACAAGAAAGGGGTTGAGAATGGAGTAGCAGATCATCTCTCAAGAATCAGGATTGAAGACAGCGTCCCCATTGATGATTTCCTGCCAGAGGAGAATATATGCTTCATTGAGGCTAGGTTGCAGTCTCCAGGTGTGGAAGAACTGTAATTTTCTCGAACTGCGGACAGAGTGTCGATCGACACCTTACACTTGGTGTCGATCGACACCAATCTTGACGCGAGCCAAAATCGAGCAGGATCGACATCGCCCTCGTCAACAAGTTGACACAGACTTGGTGTCGATCGACACACCCCATCTGGTGTCGATCGACACCAGTCCCGAACTGCAATTCTGCTTCAACAGATCCTGCGTGATGTTTTCTCTCAGCCTATCTTCACAGTTGTAACCTCTTCTAGGCCTTGGTATGTTGATATTGACAACTACCTAGCTGCAGATGAGGTTCCTGACACTCTCAAAGGGTATGAGAAGAAGAAATTTATGAGGGAACTAAGGAGATATTACTGGGATGAGCCATACTTGTACAAACACTGCTCATATGGAATCTACAGAAGATGTCTTGCAGAAGCTGAAGTTCAGAATATGTTATTCCACTGTCATGGTTCTGAGTATGCATGACATTTTGCTACTTTCAAGACTGTCTCCAAGGTTCTACAAATAGGCTTCTGGTGGCCTTCAATGTTCAAGGATGCTCAAACATTCATCTCACAGTGTGATGTCTGCAAAGGAGAGGGAAGATCAGTAAAAGACATGAGATGCCACAAAACTTCATACTTGAAGTTGAAGTCTTTGACTGCTGGGGCATTGATTTCATGGGACCATATCATTCATCTTATGGGAACAAGTACATCCTGGTTGCAGTGGATTATGTCTCCAAATGGGGGGAAGCAATTGCCAGTCCACACAATGATGCTGCAGTGGTCCTGAAACTGTTCAAAACCATCATTTTTCCCAGGTTTGGAGTGCCACGGATTGTGATCAGTGATGGTGGGAAACACTTTATCAATATAGTGGTTGAGAAGCTGCTGCAGAAGTATGGAGTTCATTACAAGGTTGCTACACCTTATCACCCTCAGACAAGTGGTCAGGTTGAAGTTTCCAACAGGCAAATCAAGGAAAGTCTGGAGAAGACAGTAGGGAAGACAAGAAAGGACTGGTCTGCCAAGTTAGATAATGCACTTTGGGCCTACAGGACAGCATTCAAGACACCACTTGGCGCCACACCATTTCATCTGCTTTATGGGAAAGCATGTCACCTTCCAGTGGAGCTTGAACACAAGGCAAATTGGGCTGTCAAGAAGATGAACTTTGACTGGAATTCTGCAGCGGAGAGGCGCCAGATACAGCTCAATGAGTTATATGAGATCAGGCATCATGCTTATGAGAACTCAAAGCTGTACAAGGAGAGGACTAAAGCTTACCATGACAAAAAGATCCTTGCCAGACACTTTGAACCAAATGACCAGGTACTTTTGTATAACTCACGTTTACAATTATTTCCTGGAAAATTGTGTTCTCGTTGGTCAGGTCCTTACACAGTCAAGGAAGCCAGACCATATGGTGCAGTTGTTCTGTCAACTCCAGAAGGCAGGGAGTTTGTTGTCAATGGGCAAAGGGTGAAACATTACTGGGCGCAAGCCGCGATTCCCGAAGGACAGATTGTACCTTTGGCAGATGCACCCACAGCCTGATCCTGAGGACAGTCAAGCTAATGACGTTAAACGAGCGCTTGGTAGGAGGCAACCTACTGGTAAGTGTACATACTTAGTCTAATTTTTGACTTTTACTAACTTATTTTCGTGGTATTCAGTCAAAAAAAAAAAAAAAAAAAACGTACAGGGTGTCGAGGCGACCACATGTCGACCACCGTCGACACCTTGGTCGACACCCTCATTAATCAGGTAAGTCCCGATAAAACCCCGACTTCATCTCCTTCCTCTTCACTTCTTCTGAAAACCGAAAACCACAAATTTTCCATAAAATCACAACTTCCTTGTTTGTTGACGGATTTGAGTGATTCAAAAGCCTATCTTGGGCGGAATTCTGTGCTATTTCTGAATATCATACTCATTCATCCAATCTGCAAGGTATGACAGTCGAAATTCCACTTTTTCAGTTCGACCCCAAGGTTTGAAACTTTTGATTTGACCTATTTTAGCTTGATTTAGGACTTGAATCATGCTTCTCTAGGTTGTTTAGGAGGAATTCGACCTTGCCGCTTAGTTATTATAGTTTGTTTTGCAAAATTTTGAAATTTTCGGATTGATGATTAATTTTCCAAAAATAGGTCCCAATTTGGGGTTTTAAACTGCAATTGTTTGTGATTAGTGATCACTAAGTTTCTATTTAGGTTTGCCCTTGATGATATAGGCCAGATTTTGAATTTTCAAATTTTCGAATTTTGGCCTGATTTTTGAAATTTCTGCGTTTTCTTGGTTTTGTGCGTGCAGATGGCTCCACGAAACAACAAAAGATCACGCACTGAGACCGGAGAATCCTCCAACCCAGCACCTGCTATACCAGCTCTTCCTCCATGGCCTCGGAGCGAGGGGTTGAGGATCCCGATGGAGAGGGTTTGGGAGGATACTCTGGCGAAGGAGGTGGCGAAACGCGATTGCATTTTCCGGGACATCAGTGAGCAGTGGGACGACTATGACACATTGTTCTACAATGCTTGGGTCAAGATGGACTTTACGCCTACACGGTTCGCAGATGAGACTACACTTCGCCGCCTCGGGCTCAAGGAGGAGGCTCTGCGAGTGCTGCAGAAGATTGGTTTGGGTACCATGGCTACCAAGCAGTACGATTTATACCCAGAGTTAGTTCGCCAGTTCATTGCCACGGCGAGGGTGTATTACACCAATGACATCGTGAGGAGAGCAGATGATGGCACTCTCACATTCCTCATCAGAGGCATCAGGTACAGGATCACATTCCCTAAGCTCTGTACCATCTTCGGGTTCGATCCAGAGCGCACTGGCATCTCTCTCCCGACGCCGTTTCCTGACCTGCAGAGTTTCTGGTCCCATTTCGGGAATGGGATGTATGATTCCAAGAGGTCTACTCAGACTGATGTGTGCCATCCGTTGCTGCGCTACCTGGTCCGCCTTTTCTCCACTACTCTCCTGTGCAAGTCTGAGCCCGGGAAGATGGTTGACTCTCCTGTATTACGGTATTGAGGATGTGTTGACCGAGGAGTATCCGGTTGACAGCGATGTCAACATGGGAGCCATTTTTGCCCATCACTTGGCTTCGCTGAAGACCAAGGCGTTCACTGGAACTTGGGGCAAGCCCGAGAGTATTGGCAGTCTCCTCACTCCCATCTTCCGCTACTGCCGTATCGACACTTCGACTTGCAGAGTTGTGTCTGAGCGCCACCTCATAGATATGGATTACTTGAGGAGGACACACTGGATCGCAGGAGATGAGCCACTATGGAGCTTTGTTAGTCACACTGGTCAGCGATGTCTTATTCTGCTGCCACAGACTGCTATCATTACACTGCAGACAGACTCCTTCAGTTTCCACCCTGATGCTACATTGCTACGATCCGCGCCAGCGACTAGGCGCCGAGGATTAATTTGAGAATATCACTATCAAGCTGCTTTTGATCTCAAAATGATGCTCTTGAGAGTGTGAAGGTAAGGAGCATCATGAGATCCAATGTGGTGTGCTCTTCCAGCAATCTGAGGGACTGGCCTATGTAACCTTTGAATTGGTGCTTCATCTTCTCTGAACTGAGCTTGATGAGCATGTCTATGATGTTGTTGATCAGTCATTGTACCTGAGAAAACTGAGCAAGAAATGTAAAGCGATTAGGAAGCTAAAAGGTGATTAACTCTAAGCAAGAACCTAAACTCAATTATCTAATAATCCTAGAATGGCAACGGCGCCAAATTGAAGAAGGACTTTTGGGTCACTAAATTCAATACCTCTCTAATCAGATGTAGTATAGATGAGGTTTATCAATCCATCTAGGAGCTAGAATAAAAGAGATGCAAGGCACTAACTAAGCTTAACCATGTATGATAAAGGAGGATGATTCTAACAATTTAAGTGATCAAACATGAAATGCAGAATTGAAAAGCAATACTAACAAGACTAAAGCAAGTAATGCAATGCAAAGAAACTAAATGCAACAGAAACTAACAAGACAATGATCTAAATGCAACAGGACTAAGGTAAACAAAGCAATGAAGTGCAAGAACCAAAATGAAAGCTAAATGCAATAACTTGAAGTGCAAGGCAAGATATAGAACAAAAGTAAAGCAATTAAAAACAGAGGAAAAAAGAACACAAAATGATGAAGAGCAAAGAACAATGGAGCGCTGGTTCAAGGCTTGAGCAATGATGACTTGGGGGATTACTTAGTAACAAACCTAGGGTGGTCAAGACTGATAACAAGCAAAGAACATGATCAAGCCTCTAAATCAATCAATCCGCATCAAGAGCAGAAATAACTAAGTTAAGCACATGTCAGACCCACTTGTGATGGCGTATCTGTGCAAAACCAGCCCGCAACAAGAACATAGATGTCTAAGTTAAGCACATGTCAGACCCACTTGTGATGGCGTATCTGTACAAAACCAGCATGAAAACACAAGGCACTTATAGACCAAACATGCTACCTAAACGCCAATATAATCATCTAGGAGAATGTTCCCAACAAAGTTCTTTCAGGCATTTAAACAAACACTTGTGATGCAGCAAACACCTATAATCAGTTTCACCATTAAAGAGTTATTAAGCACTAAGGACAACTAAGCTAAGTGACCTAAGCATTAATCAAACCAAATCACCCTAAGCTATAAACCAATCATCCCAAAATCTGCTCCAACCTCAAACCATATGAAACTACTCACAACACATAGCAAAATCAACGGATTCAAGCAGAGATGATAGATCAAACATGATTAAACAAGAACTAGAAGGAAAATAACAAAGGAAGTGCAAAACTTTATTAAAAGAGCTGATCTAGATCAAAATCCCATAAAAATCTCTTTGTAGTTTCCCACAAGGTCGAAAATAGGGTCAAGAAGAAGATCAGTGCTAAAAATATAAGGTTTAGCTTAAATAGGCTAAGAAGATAAGGTTTGACAAAAAGTAGAAAAATCTTGGTCAACTCTCGGCGTTGACACATCGACGTGGGGAGAACACCGAGAACCCACGTCGATATCAAGCTGACTGCATCGAGCAGAACACATTCCCTTGCACCACGATGCCTAGCTCGGTGCACTACCTCGGTGCAATCTCGGAGTCCTCGGTCAAATCCTTCTTCCTTGTCCCGCGCTTCACATCGAGCAAGCTTCGCAGATGTTTAGGTCGATGCTGGACCTCGATATGGATATAGAGTTTGCAAAGCTGCTTCTTTGGCATCTCCTCCGAACATGATTGGTTTCCATTTCCTTCCCAACTCCAAGACTCTCCAAGAACACCTGAAAACCACCACAAGCATGCACATGTATGCAAATGTATGCAATCCTAAGCTAAATGCATGATATGTTGATTCTAAGTGCAAATGATGCTAAAATACTAATCTATAATGCAAACACAGAGGACAAGATGCATGAAATGCAGCCTAAAATAGATTAAAATAACAAGCTATCAACACCCCCACACTTAGTCTTTGCTTGCCCTCAAGCAAATAAAAGATTAAACATGGTGATGAGGTTTTTAAATGGGAGCTCATCTCATTAAAATGCTAACAATAGATCAAAATGATGTCCATGTTTCTAGTACTAGAATGCAAATGATGGAACTGTACTTTAAAACTTAGCCACACTCATCACAAAATGAAAATGATTCTCAAGTTATCAATCTACACAAGCCCTCAAATCACTTGACCTTTTTAACATTCAGCAAACAAGTAACCAATGGATCAAGTTTGTGCAAATCAAGTGAAAGCATTTGGTTCAAGGGACATGGTTATGAGATAAAAATGATCTCATTCAATGGCTCAAAGAAACAGGGGATGTCTCATATGAAATGAATCTATCTTAGGCAAAATGCTAAAGGTAAAAGCACACTTATGCATGCAAGTCAAAGCTCTCTTCTACCCTTTTCCAAAGATGATCCTAATCAAGTCTAAGTCCCAAAATAAACCCATAAATCTACACTTTCCCACAGCTCTTTTGATCTTTTTCTCCTCGAAATGTTGGGGACTTCTTCTTTTGCTTGTGTGGCTGACTTCTTTTAGAACTTGCTCTTCTTTGTTGTATAGGCGCCAATTTTCATCACCTTTTTGGTGGATTTCTTGGTCTGATTTTTCTCCTTTTGGATGACCTTTGTAAGCGTGTTGTTGCTGGCGCCTCTTCTTCTTTGTAACTTAGAGCTTTCTTCTTTTTCACTTAACCACAAGATACAATCATCTTCCCACAATATCATTCTCTTCTTGAAACCATTCCCACTCTTCCTCTCTTCTCAAAAGATATAAACATTTAAAGCTTAAACCACTTATCTCTATCCTTTCCCAAAACTCCTAACCTAGTATAAGCTCAAAATGCATTATGATGTCTACAAGAGAGCTTCTCCTTGCCAGCCTTATTCCTAACACTTTTTGCCAAGACAAGTTTGAAAAATGATGATGCAAGGCCTCACAAACTCTCACAATAGTGTTTGGGTTTAAAAGGAAGGATTGGTTTAAGGTATGGTTAACTGTCCCTTAATGATGAGGATCAGCTACTTGGATCAACAAGAGTGGTGAAGAGGAAGAAGATGATCCAAGTATGTGTATTGGTAGCCATGCAATCACTTTCAATGCACAAACAAGATAATTCAAAGTCCAAATAAAGGTTCCACTTATATAAATGTCAAAATAGAATCAAGCAAGCTTCAACTTCAAACAAGAGTTTGAAAATGATAAATTCAAAGAGTGGTTCAGCCTTATTTCAGGGGCTTCATCAAATGCATCAAAGGACTAAGAACAAGGGCATCATTTTCATAAACCACTAGAATTTTCAAAGATTCATTATCATTGCACCCATTTTAAACAAGAAAGCTACAACCTAAGTGAATGCATGAAGTCTAAGTCCTATATGAATGCACATGAACACTCTGTTTTTAAGAAATCAATTTTCGAAAATTTTCAAATTTTTAGTGATTTTCTATGCCTTAGGTGCAATGCAAGTATGATGCATTGTTGTTAAGCTATATGTAAATGCAAATGTGATATGGATGCAGAATGTTAGTCCAAGCAGACCCTCCCCCACACTTAGAATACACAGTCCACTGTGTATTATAAATGCAAAAGGAGGCAATATCACAATATCATCAATGAAATGGAAAAATGAAGGTAGAAAGTGAAGGATAAAGAAAGTGTGTACTTGTATTGGTGGTTGGAGGGGTGGAGGATTTGATAGTCATTGGTCGAGGTGGTTGATGGTGCCCAAATGATCAAGGCGTCCTTGCAGTTTTGGAGTTTTTAAGAGCAGTTGTCCATATCGAGGTGGGCTCTGGGTTTTCTGCTCGATGCTGCACCTCGGTGTGATCACCCTCGGGCATCTTGCTCGGTGTACGGTACTCGCTCTTTGGTGTATGGTCAAGGGCTTCGGGGGCGATTGCATCGAGCAGGGTTCTGGAGGTTTTGCTCGATACAACACCTCGGTGCAATCCCCATCGTGCAATCTGCTCGACGTACGGACTCCTTCGTCCTCAAGATGAACTGCATCGGGCAGGTTTTGCTCGATATGACACCTCGATGCATAAACAGAGTTTTAAATCCCTTGGTTCTCCACTTTGTTTGACCAATCTAATCACTTTTCACATCCTGAAAATACTTAACAAACAGATCAAAAGCAAAAGGAAAACATATTTACATAGATAGTCATGGGATTACCTCCAAAGTGTGCTTTGTTTAAGGTCTCTTAGCTTGACCTCGTTTGCTTTGCTAGGTGGGCACATCAAAGAGACTAAGATCAGTCTCCATTGAGCAACCTCTAAGGCTAGATAAGATTTGACTATGTGTCCATTGAATGTGAATTCCTTTCCTTCAGTATCCAGCAATGTGATTGCTCCATAGGGAAGAACTTCTTTGATTCTATATGGCCCATTCCATCTTGACTTGAGTTTTCCAGGAAAGAGCCTCAACCTTGAGTTGTAGAGAAGAACCAAGTCGCATGATCTGAACTCCTTGTGGACTATCTTCTTGTTGTGGAAAGCTTTAGTCCTCTCTTTGTAAATCATTAAATTCTCATAGGACTCCAACCTGATCTCTTCTAGCTCATGAAGTTGCATAAGTCTCCTATTTGGGCGCTTTTAATGTCATAGTTGATCAGTTTGATTGCCCATTGAGCTTTATACTCAAGCTCTACTGGAAGGTGACTTGCCTTTCCATACAGCAAGCTGAAAGGTGATCTCCCTATTGGTGTCTTGAATGCAGTCCTATAAGTCCAAAGTGCATCATCAAGCTTGCAGACCAGTCTTTCCTTGTGATCCCCACTGTCTTCTCTAGGATGGCTTTGATTTCTCTGTTTGAAACCTCAACTTGACCACTGGTTTGTGGATGTTAAGGCGTTGCCACTTTGTGTTTGACTCCATGCTTCTTCAGAAGGTTATCAAAGACTTTGTTGATGAAGTGACTTTCACCATCACTTATCACCACTGCACACCAAATCTTGGAAATATTACAGTCTTGAAGAGCTTCACAATAACGGAGGAATCATTCGTTGGACTTGCAACAGACTCGACCTATTTGGAGACATAATCAATTGCCACTAAGATGAACTTGTTGCCATATGATGAAGGGAAGGGTCCCATGAAATCAATCCCTCATACATCAAAGATCTCCGTTTCAAAGATTGGATTCTGAGGCATCTCATCCCTCTTGGTAGGTTCCCCTTCCTTTGACATGCTTCGCACCTCTTGATGAACTCATGGGTATCTCTAAAGATGCTAGGCCACCAGAATCCTGCTTGAAATATCTTTGTAGCTGTCTTGAATCTCGCGAAATGGCCTCCATAAGCAGACCAATGGCAGTGGAAAATGATGTCTTGTGCTTCTTCTTCTGCTACACATCGCCTAAACAGTCCATCTTATCCTTTCTTGTACAAGTATGGATCATCCCAATACAGTTGAGATAAGTCTTTGAAGAAATTATCTTTGTGATAAGGCTTTTGGAAGGTGGAGAGATGGTCTGAAACCAGATAGTTCACGAAATCTGAGTACCAAGGCAGTTTCCTGTCTTGCAAAGCGGCTGCTTCATTCCATCTCTTCAGCACTTCGTAAGCCATGAGTTGCTCTTCAGGAAGAGAGTCATCTATAGGAACAAGATCTTCAATCCTCATTCTTGATAAGTGATCAGCCACTCCATTTTCTATTCCCTTCTTGTCAAGTATCTCGAGATCAAACTCCTGAAGCAGAAGTATCCACCTGAGCAGGCGTGGCTTTGTACCCTTCTTGGCATAAAAGTAGTGAAGTGCTGCATGATCCGTGTAGACTATGACCTAAGAGCCAACAAGGTAGCTTCTGAACTTTTCAAATGCGAACACAACTGCTAGCAACTCCTTCTCTGTCGTAGCATACCGAGTTTGTGCATCATCCAGAGTGCGGCTTATGTAGTATATAACATGTTGATTTCTTGTCCACTCTCTGACCTAGCACAGCTCCAAGTGCATAATCACTGGCATCGCGCATTATCTCAAATGGCAAACTCCAGTCAAATGCTTGAACAATCAGAGCACTCACAAGCGCCTCTTTGATGGTCAGAAAAGCTTGCATGCAGTCATCATCGAAGACGAACTCTGTCTCCTTACACAACAGTCTAGTGAGGGGCCTTGCTATCTTGGAGAAATCTTTGATGAATCTTCTGTAAAAGCATGCGTGTCCCAAGAAACTTTGATCCCTTTCACTGATGTTGGTGGAGCCAGATGCATCATTACTTCTATCTTGGCCTTGTCCACCTATATTCCTTTCTCAGAGATCTTGTGCCCTAGAACGATCCCCTTATTAACCATAAAATGGCATTTTTCCCAGTTCAGCACCAACCCTGTATTTCACATCTCTTTAAGACCTGACAAAAATTAAACAAGCAGACGCCAAACGAAGATCCATAGACACTGAAGTCATCTATGAATACTTCCACCATTTCTTCAAGCAAGTCAGAGAATATAGAGGTAACACATCTTTGAAAAGTCGTTGGGACATTACACAGTCCAAATGGCATTCTTCTATAAGCAAAAGTGCCATAAGGACATGTGAAGGTGGTTTTTTCCTGATCGTTAGGGTGAATTTGGATCTGGAAGAAACCACTATAGCCATCTAAAAAGCAGTAATAAGGGTGATTTGCTAATCTTTCCAGCATCTGATCAATGAAAGATAAAGGATAGTGATCTTTCCTAGAAGCAGAATTTAGTTTTCTATAGTCAATACACATCCTATGTCCTGTTATAGTTCTAGTTGGGATAAGCTCATCTTTTACATTTTTAACAACCGTGATTCCTCCTTTCGTAGGCACAACATTGACTGGTCAGACCCATGTGCTGTCTGAGATAGGGTAAATCACGCCTGCATCAAGGAGCTTTAAGATTTCATTCTTTACAACTTCCTTAAGATTTGGGTTTAATCTCCTTTGGGGTTCAATGGAAGTTTTTGTCTCATCCTCTAGATGAATCCTGTGAGTGCAAAGATTAGGAGATATGCCTTTGATATCATCAAGTGAATACCCAATGGCTCTCCTAAACTTCCTCAGCTCTTTAACAAGAGCACAGGTTTCAACATCACTGAGCTTATCATTGACTATCACATGATAGGTATCTTTTGGTGTAAGGAATACATACCTTAGCCCCTTGGGAAGTGGTTTGAGGTCCAGCTTGGGTGCCTTTAGCTCGCTTCAGTCTCCTTTTCCAAGATCTGCTCCTGGTTCGCAAACCTTAGCTTCATTGGCTTCTTGGCTAACTGAATTCACAACTTCTCTCCTTAGCTTGACAAAGGGCTCATGGTGAATAGCTGGCTTGGCTTCCTTCAACAGCTGCGCATATCTTGCTGCTTCCTCACTCAAATACCCATACTTTCCTAGTATTTTGGTTAAAACCGTGCTTAGATGATCTTTTGTATGCAGCTCTTACATCAGCTCAATGCTCAAGTCCTCCATGATATCCACGCTGAAGATCTGCCCTTCAATCTGGGGCTTCTTCATGTCTTCTTTTATGTCGTACTTGAGCACCATATCTTTTCCCAAATGCAGCTAAATCTTGCCTCTTTTGACGGTTATGACTGCTCTAGAGGTGGCAAGGAAAGGTCTCCCAAGTATCAAGGGGTCGTTCGGATCAGCGTCAAGCTCCAAAACAACAAAATCAGTAGGGATTTCAGTGCTCCAAACTCTGACAGGAAGGTCTTCAAGCAGTCCAATGGGATGCCTGACAGAGCTGTCGGCAAGCACCAGAGTTATCCTACTTGGCCTAAAACTCGTGAATCCCATACGCTTGGCAGTAGTAAGAGGCATCAGGCTCACACTAGCTCTAAGATCACACAAACAGTTATTGAATGTGAGAGGTCCAATGGAATAGGGTAGAGTGAAACTTCCAGGATCCCATAGCTTCTTTGGTTGAGGAAGCTGCTGTATGATGGAACTGACCTCATGAGTGAGAACAACCATCCCTTGCATCTCATTCTAGTTGTTTACAAGTGCATCCTTCAACAACTTTTGATATTGAGGCACCAGCAAGAATGCATCAAGCATGGGCATGGTTATTTCCACATTTTCTATTTTCTTCTCAAAAAGTTGTTTGTACTTCTCTACCAATTGCTTCTTGATTCTTCCTGGAAAGGGGAGTGGTGGCTTGTAAGGAGGAGGAACAAAGACAGGTTCCTTCTGTGTCGGTTGTATAGCTTCTCTTGGTGCTTCATCAACCACCTATTTTCCTTTCCTTACACGCTCTACCCCAGCTTTCCTTTCCTTCTCTGTTTCAGCTTCAGTCTCTTCTTCATTAGTCTCAAAAGACATCCCCCCCCCCCCCCCCCCCACTTTGCTTCTCAATGTCCACATGAAGATGTTTTGGTGCTACAGGTCCTTGTAGCTGTTTACCACTCCTAGTGGTGAATGCCTGCACAGCTGGTGGCGGTTGTTGTTGAGCTGTAATAGAGGAGACCTGATTGGCTTTAAGCATAGCAAGTTCATCACTAACTCTCTCAAACTTCTGTAATAGGTTTTGTTGAATAGCCAGCATCTCCATTTTATGGGCAGCCTTCATCTCCATTGCACTCTTCTTATGAGCGGCAAGTAACTGCTCAAGCAGTCTAGCTGTGTTTGTATCAGGCATAGATGTTGGTGTAGATGAAGTGTTAAGGATATCCAGAACCTGTGCAGCGACCACTTGATGTTGAGGATAAAACTCTGTTGCATACAGACGCTCTTGGTGTTCTTCATAGGAAGGTGTAGACCTGTGGTTTTGTTGTATGGGAACACCAAGCTTATTGTATAATGACGCACTCTCTCTTGTGTACGCTTGAGGACTGTAAGCATTGTAGCTGTCATAGCTTGTATCCTGGTAAGGCGTATGATGAACATTCTCTTGTTGCTGCACATAGTAGGCTTCAGCTTCTAAGTTGTAAGCATGTCCAAGAGTTGATGTCTTCTCTGTTGCCTTTGGTGGGTGATGTAGAGATTGCTCAAGAAACAAGTCTAGCTTAGCGTTTAGTGCTAACATGTCCAGCTTTGTTTGGTGATCTGAGGTTTCAGTATTCTTCTTGTAGCTTTCCTCTTTCTCGTCCACATAGTCGCCATTACTGAAGGCAAGGTTTTCAATCAGCTGCAAACCATCATCCACTGTTGTACCTAAGAAGTGGCCGTTGCTAGCTGTGTCTAACAGCATCTTGAACCGTGGTGACACTCCTCTGTAAAATGTGCTGAGCAAAGACTATGTTGAGAAACCATGATGAGGGCAGCGCAAAGTGTAACCTTGAAATCTCTCCCATGCCGAACAGAATGACTCAGTTTGTGATTGTTTGAATCCTGAGATGTTTTTCCTTAGTGTAGCTGTCCTGGTAGAAGAGTAAAACTTTGCAAGAAACACTCTTTTCAATCCTCCCAAGAATTTACTGATCCAAAAGGCAAGGATCTTTCCCACAAATATGCACGTTCACCAAGAGAGAAAGGAAATAACTTTAGTTTGAAACCATCTTCTGTGATGCCATTGATCTTTTGTAAACTGCAAAGACTCTCAAAGCCATCCAAGTGATCAAGCGGATCCTCCATATATGTGCCATTGAAGCGGTTTCCTTGTACCATTGTTATCAAGCTGCTTTTGATCTCAAAATGATGCTCTTGAGATTGTGGAGGAAGGATACCTCTGCGTTTAGTGTGAAGCTAAGGAGCATCATGAGATCCAATGTGGTGTGCTCTTCTAGCGATCTGAGGCACTGGCCTATGTAACCTTTGAATTGGTGCTTCATCTTCTCTGAACTGAGCTTAATGAGCATGTCTATGATGTTGTTGATCAGTCATTGTACCTGAGAAAACAGAGCAAGAAATGTAAAGCGATTAGTAAGCTAAAAGGTGATTAAGTCTAAGCAAGAACGTAAACTCAATTATCTAACAATCCTAGAATGGCAACGGCGCCTAATTGAAGAAGGACTTTTGGGTCACTAAATTCAATCCCTCTATAATCAGATGTAGTATAGATGAGGTTTATCAATCCATCTAGGAGCTAGAATAAAAGAGATGCAAGGCGCTAACTAAGCTTAACCATGTATGATAAAGGAGGATGATTCTACCACTTAAGTGATCAAAGATGAAATGCAGAATTGAAAAGCAATACTAACAAGACTAATGCAAGCAATGCAATGCAAAGAAACTAAATGCAACAGAAACTAACAAGACAATGATCTAAATGCAACAGGAGTAAGGTAAACAAAGCAATGAAGTGCAAGAACCAAAATGAAAGCTAAATGCAATAACTTGAAGTGCAAGGCAAGATATAGAACAAATGCAAAGCAATTAAAAATAGAGGAAAACAGAATACAAAATGATGAAGAGCAAAGAACAATGAAGCGCTGGCTCAAGGCTAGAGCAATGATGACTTGGGGATTACTTAGTATCAAACCTAGGGTGGTCAAGACTGATAACAAGCAAAGAACATGATCAAACCACTAAATCAATCAATCCGCATCAAGAGCAGAAATAACTAAGTTAAGCTCATGTCAGACCCACTTGTGATGGCGTATCTGTGCAAAACCAGCCGCAACAAAAACAGAGATGTCTAAGTTAAGCACATGTCAGACCTACTTGTGATGGCGTATCTGTGCAAAACCAGCATGAAAACACAAGGCTCTTATAGACCAAAAATGCTACCGAAACACCAATATAATCATCTAGGAGAATGTTCCTAATAAAGTTCTTTCAGGCATTTAAACAAACACTTGGGATGCAGCAAACACCTATAATCTGTTTCACCCTAAAAGAATTACTAAGCACTAAGGACAACTAAGCTAAGTGATCTAAGCATTAATCAAATCAAAGCACCCTAAGCTATCAACCAATTATCCCCAAATCTGCTCCAACCTCAAACCATATAAAACTACTCACAACACATAGCAAAATGAACAAAAACAAGCAGAGATGATAGATCAGTCATGATTAAACAAGAACTAGAAGGAAAATAACAAAGGAAGTGCAAAACTTAATTAAAAGAGCTGATCTAGATCAAAATCCCATAAAAATATCTTTGTGGTTTCCGACAAGGTCGAAAATAGGGTCAAGAAGAAGATCAGTGCTAAAAAGATAAGGTTTAGCTTAAATAGGCTAAAAATATAAGGTTTGGCAAAAAGTAGAAAACTCTTGGTCAACTCTCGGCGTTGACACATCGTGGTGCAAGGGAAGGTGTTCTGCTCGATGCAGTTAGCTCGATATCGAGGTGGGTTCTCGGTGTTCTCCTCGATGCTACACCTCGATATGCCTTGTGTATTCGTATTGGCATGTACGGCATGCCTAGCTTGGTGCACTACCTAAGTTCAATCTCAGAGTCCTCGGTCAAATCCGTCTTCCTCGTCCCGTGCTTCACATCAAGCAAGCTGCGCAGATGTTCTGCTCAATGCTGGACCTCGATATGGACTGAGTTTGCAAAGCTGCTTCTTTAGCATCTCCTCCGAACATGATTTGTTTCCATTTCCTTCCCAACTCCAAGACTCTCCAAGAACACCTGAAAATCACCACAAGCATGCACATGTATGCAAATGTATGCAATCCTAAGCTAAATGCACGCTATGTTGATTCTAAGTGCAAATGATGCTAAAATGCTAATCTATAATGCAAAAACAGAGGAAAAGATGCATGAAATGCAGCCTAAATGGGTTTAAAATAACAAGCTATCAACCATATAGGGACCTAAGTAGCTAATCACCAATCAAGAACATGGAACTAAGCTCACAAATTCGAATCCTAACAATGTCTAGCAATGAAAAGGACTTTAAGCAAAAGCATGTTCTTCTAATGCATATTATCTAACCATCAAGCAAGAATCTCAAATCATGCACTATCTAGCCCTAAGCGAATCATCTTGCAAGGTGAACTATCACTTTGTGTCACTGAACAAAGGAAACATAGACCAAGCTAAGACTATCAAGCGAAATAGGTGAATCATGCAAAGACCAAGATTTCAAACCATCAAGTGAACCATATGCATCAACAATACCATATTCAATCAAAAGGGAAAAGCTTTATGAACAATAATCACCTTTCAAGAGAATGAAATGATAACAGGTTTTTTACACAGGTGCAAGCAAGGAGGTTATCAAAACCTAAGAAATAAACAGTTGTAGTAAAGCAAGAGGTATCAATCCACACCTAGGGAGCAGGAAGAGCAATGAGAATACAAGGATCTAGTGAATCTAAGCAAATATAAATGATTGGTAAAATCTAACAGAACTAAATGCAACGATCTAATGCAATGCAAAACAATTTGAAAATCCCTGGAAGAGGGTTAACTACCACGAGGAGCAAGCAAAAGTTGAAAAATGAAAAGCTACTAAAAACTAAAAATCGACCAGTGAATCGACCACAGGATCGAGCACTGGATTGAGCAGAATGGATCGATCTAACAAACAACTTAAAGCGAAATGACTTCTAACGAACAGGATGCAAACTAAATGACAAGCGAATGATGAACAGAGGTTTAAAACACTAAAAGAGAGGGTTTAGGGTCAAGGGTCATATTCAAGGGTATCAAAGATTCAAACTTTGGTTTGAAAACATTTAGGTCTACTCTTTTAAGAGGTTTCTCTAAGCCTTGAAAACAAAACAAGAACCATCCATGGCATATGGTATGGTTCACTTCCTCAATCTCTTCTCCAAACCAATGACGTTTGGTGGATAAAGAGATCGAAGAGCAAGAAAGACAGATTTAAAACAATGACCTAACTAATCCCTTTTACAACCATGGCGTGTGGGAAAGGAAATATTAGCCTCTAGGATCTGGTTTTCCAGGATATTTAATCCTCTCAAGGTAAGACAGCCTTTGGTTCATAGAGACCTTTTCCAAGGCTCTCTAGGCTTTAAGATCCCAAGATCCTAGAAGACAAGGTATGAAGAACAAGAAAACACAAAGCTTTGAACCCTTTCAACCCTATTGAATCACCTCAACCCCAAAACCCGAATCGACTACTCACTACACATGTTTAAGATCGAATCAAAAGCAATAAACGATAAGCTAAGCATAATTAACAATAGATTAAAGAAAAACTTGCTTGATATTAAAAGATTCAAAGGTTCAAAAACTGAAAAAGCTTAAGCTGTTCTACAATGGCGAATCGCCTAACTTAGATAAGGGAAAAGACATAATGAAGATAAGATAAAGGTGATGGCTGCTTTTGCCAAAAATGGCTAAACCGTTAGCTGGTCCCCCCTTCGCTAGCCTCCAAAGACAGCTGGACGGATAAGCTCGTCTGGGATCGATCTTGAGATCGACCAATGTGCTCGATCATCTTCAGGAATCGCCTTGCTCCGCTTGATCTTCTGGTCGATCTGGTTGGAGGGATCGAGTATCTTCCTCGATCTACTTCTCGATCTTTGGATGATCGAGTCTTGGTCTCGATCTGGCTCTCGTTCTGCATGGCGTCATTTACGTCCGTACTCCAGATCGATCTCCTCTCTCGATCTCGGTCTCGATCCTTCCTCTTGAATCGACTTGGTGCACTCGATCTTCTGGTCGATCTAATCTAGATCGACCTGCCTTGCTTGATCTGCTACTTGATCTCGGGTACTTCGCATGCCAAGCTAAGTTCTCCAAGTGTCCTTGAGCTCCACTTCGAACCTCCTCACGTCCACATAGTCTCCGCAACTCCATAGTGCTCTAAACAAACTGATAACGATGCATATATGCAAGAAATATGCAAAATGCGAATGCAAAGGGACCTAAAACCTAAAATACAACAAATGGAACAATCTAGCCTATAATGCAAGATGAATGCATGAAAAACTACTCTAAATGTATGCAAAATATGCAGAACATATGGCAATATCAACTCCCCCAAACTTGCCTTTTTCTTGCCCTCAAGCAAACAAAATTCAAGAAGGGAGAGAGGTTTGAAAGTGGAAGCTCAAAACGAAAGTATTCAAAGGAGAAATCTATTCAACGCCCAAGTTATAAGTTTTAAGATGCAAAGAGGTTGTTCTACTTAAAAACCTTAGCCATACCCATCAAAGCAAGCAATAAACCCTAGCTTAGTCTACACAAGCATTCAAATCAACCAACTCTCTAACATTCATTAAGCGTTAACCAATGGATCAAGTTGTGCACATCAAGCGAAAGCATTTGGTCAAAGGGGTAAGGTCACAAGATGAAAATGATCTCGTTTTAAGAAGGGTTTTAAAAATCAAGGGATCACTCAATGAAAGAATCCTATCTTTGGCAAAATGCTAAAGGTAAAGGCACACTTATGCATGCAAGTTAAAGCTCCCTTCTATCCATTTTACCCAAGATGATCCTAGAACTTCTAAAACCCAAGATTAACCCCTAAATCTACCCTTTCCCAAAGCTTGATCATCTTCACTCTTCACAATGGGGGAAACTTCTCTTGGCTTTTGCCGTGTGGTTGACTTCTTCTTTTTGAACTTTGTTCTTCATTGTTGATTAATTGGCGCCGCTTTCATCACCTTTGGTGGATAGCTTGGTCATATTTTTCCTTTCGGTTGAGCTCTTCTTAACTTTGTTGTTGCTGGCGCCTTTCTTTTCTTTGACACTTAGAGCATTTTATCTATTTTACTTAACCACAAATAACTCGTTCCCCCTTTTGCTACTAACCCCACTTCTTTCTTTCTTTTGAAAACATAAATACATGAAACTCTTAAACCACCCAAACGACCCTTTCCCCAAACTCCTAACCTAATACCAAGCTCAAAATGCAAGCTGGTGTCTACAAGGGAGCTTTTCCTTGCCAGCCATATTCCTAACACTTTTTTGCTAAGATAAGATTGAAAATAATGCAATGAAAGGCCTCACTACTCACGCAAAAGTGTTTAGACTTGAAATAAGGTTAGGTTTAAGGCGTGGTTAACTGTCCCATTATGATGAGGATCAGCTACTTGGATTAACAAGAGTGGTAAGAAAGGAAGAAGATAATCCAAGTATGTATAAGGGTAAGCCATGCAATCGCTTTCAATGCACAAACAAGATATTTCAATGTCAAGATTAAGGTTCAAATAAAATGGAGTTGGCATCAAATCAAAGCGAGTTTCATCATAAGACTAGAGTATCAATTGCAAGTAATCAAGGTATGGTGCAGCCTTAACTTCAAACTCACTAGATGCAATCAAACAACAAACAACTTAGGCATTGAAAACAATTCAAACATTGACAACTTAACAAGTGTTTATCATTTACTCCCTATGCAAATGCAGCAACATAAATGATTTTTAAAATTTCTAGACTCAATCCTAAAATATTTTACAATGCAAGTGCAACTACATGAATTTTTTTTGAAAGTTTTTAAAAATTTTACCAATTTTATTTTATTCTTTTCTATGCCTTAGAATGTATGCAAGACTCAAATGATGATAACAGAAAATAAGAGCAAAGAAAACATGTCAAACACACCACACACTCCCCCAAACTTGAATGACACCGTCTCGGTGGCAAATAAATTCAAAGGAGTTCAGAACACAAAGCAAAAACAAAGAAAACATGCGTGGTATATACAAGGGATGGTTGTTGGTACCTCAGAGCTAAGTAGTGCTGGAGCTTGAGGTTGCTCCAGACTTCTTGCTCTTCTTATGGGTCTCGTGAGCTACTGCCTTGCCTTTGTCCTTTGCAGCTCCTTCATGAACCGAGTGGCGAGCAGGTAGGATGGTGCTTCCTTGAGGCTCAAGTAAAACGATCCCACCAGTCGATCTCCTCCTCTTCTCGGGCTGCTCGACTTCTTCGCTTACAGCCTTCTTAGGTGAGCTCCCTTGAAGCACCTTGACCTTCTTGGCAAGGTTCTTGATTACTTTGCTTTGCCATTTGTTGATTTTCCTTTGCATCTCCACAACAGAAGCAAGGAACTTCTCGGTCTTAGTCTGCGGCTCAAAGTCGATCTTGGGAAGAACAAAGCTCTCGGGCATCTCATCATCCGAGGCAGGAGACTCTGATCTTGGGCGAGCAGCTTGTTGAAGGGCGGCTGTAGCTCCTAAAGGGGCGAAACATTCCTCTACACTCGGCAAGAACTCGATGTTGCCAACTCCTTGCAGCTCGGTTTCCACCTTATTTGGTAAGAAGCAAACTCGCTTCTCATTCTCGGAGTCGATGTACAGATAGGCAAAGAAGCCCTCGGCTGGCGTGCGTCCCAAGCTATCTGTGTTCCTTATATAGATCTCATCCATGAAAGCTCTCTCCAGAACAGGGGTAAAGTCTTGAGGCGGTACGCCAGCTTGCACAAACAAGGGGGTGAGAAAGCCTCCTATAAGTGCCGAGCTTGCCTTGCATTGCAAGGCATATGCCTTGTATTTCACCAATGAGGCAGCTAGGATACACCCATATTTCACGTCATCGCCAAGTTCATCCTCCATTGGATCGTCGTTCTCCTTAGGATCACAAAGCAGATGTTTGATGCCTTGGAACAGGAAGCAAAGCTCGGTCTTCGTGACCGTGGGGGCTACTGACCGTCCGCTGAAGGTGTTAGCAATAAGTTTTAGCGTGTACCTAAGCACCGGACTCCTCACTCTCCTGATCTTTGCTGTATTCGCCTTGTAGTCATCATTGCTTATGAGGTCCCACAGGTCATTGGCTTGAGTGAAGGAGGGGAACTCAACCTTTGTGGCGGCAGTGTTGAGGTCATAGGTTTGACAAAGCTCCGGGATTGAGAGACGAATGGCCTGACGTTTGATCTTGAAGGAGAGATGGCCTTGAGAAGGAGTAGGGATGCTCGGGTTCTCATACGCGAACTCCAAAGTGGCCAGGAAATCAATTGTCACCTCGGGAAAGGTTGGGCAGTCCATTCGTGATAAGCACCGGAGCCCTATGTTCTTGAGGAGTTGATCAAAGTCTCCCAGGATCCCCATCTTAGCCAACAGACCTCTAACCGCGAACTTAGTAGGATCGAACCTCAGCCTCTCTAGCCTCTTCTTGGCTTGTTTTTCCTCTTTGGTCCATTTAACCCTCTCCTGAACCACCACTTCTTGACCTTCTCCCTCTTGTGATGTCTCTTCTCTCGTTCTCTTGGGGGCCATAGTACCTGAAACACAATTCTCAAGAAAAAGAATGAGCAAAGGCGGCAGATATTGAGAGAAAGACTAGTCAATGAAGAAAAGTTTATAACTAATACCCAAGATTTTGGAGGGGATTTATAATAATCCTAGCAAGATAATAGAGAAGAAAAACTAGAGATAGGATTAAATCTAGAATTTTTCCAAATATCTAGCTAGTTTTAAAAAATCGTTAAACCCCCTAACTTCTAGTATTCAAGCACAGCAATAAAAAGGAAATTTTTCAAAAAACAGTTTGAGCAATTAATCGAAAATACATTTGCAGAGTTTGAAAGCAGATGTTGTTAGCCTTTAAGGAAAACAAATATTACTCTCTCTTGCTTCGAAAACTCGAAACACAAGAAATGAGAGAGTGTGTGCTTGCTTGAAAATATAAAGGCCAACAAAAATCTAAAACCATGGGCAAGCTAGTGGTTTTCTGACAAAAGTGTGGTCAAAGCACATCTTTCATGGTCAAAGATTCCTGCCTTGACCACAGTTTAAATTTAAAAATAGGAGGGAAAGAAGAAAAGAGGGAAAAGAAATTGTTACTTCGGCACGAGATCGAGTCCATTTGGTCGATCTAGAACTCGATCTCATGCCCATAATGGCTAGGATCGAGAGGTTTGATCGATCATGGACTCGATTCAAATTGCATCGAGTCTTAGATCGATTGTACCCTCTCGTTCCTTGACTTTGGTCAACTAGATTGCACTCCGTGGATCGAGCCACGTGATCGATTTGGGGGTCAATTTAGCTTAGATCGAGTTGGGGATCGATTTTACTGATCGATCTTTCTTTGAAGGATCTTCTCGAGAGAAATTAGATCGGTCGATCCATATTTGGACCGATCGATCCAAACTTTAAGAATTTCCCGAGACATTTTAGATCGGTCGATCTAGATGGGACCGATCAATCCAAACTCATCTAGATCGACCTTGTCTAGTCGATCTCGTCTAGATCGAGTGGCTCCTCTCGATTCACTAGCCCGATCTAGTAAAGATCGAGCTAGGATAAGTCGATCTAGCACTCGATCTCTAGCCTATACTTAGCCCTTCTCGCCTCTTTTGGACTCCAAGATCACACCTAACAATCATTTATCCAATCACTTACACTCTTAAACATTAAAAGCATAAAACTGAAGTAGAAATAAAGAAAAAATATGTACAGGATAGACATGGGAATGCCTCCCAAGTGCGCTTTCTTTAACGTCTTTAGCTAGACTTTACTTGGTTTAGGCATGAGGGGGGTCTTGAAGAAGCACGGATGTGCTCTCCTTGCTGTAACCATCCGCCAAGTAAGGCTTAACCCTGTGCCCGTTGACCGTGAAGGCATTCCCGCTCTTGCCAACCAATGTGACCGCTCCATAGGGTAGAACCTCTTTGATCTCAAACGGTCCGCACCACCTTGATTTGAGCTTGCCCGGGAACAGCTTCAACCTTGAGTCATAGAGTAGCACCAGACTGCCTTCTCTTAACTCCTTGTGAACAAGCTTCTTGTCGTGCACAGCCTTAGTCCGCTCCTTGTAGAGCTCATATAGCTGAATCAACCGCTTCTCCTGAGCTGTCTTGAGGTTGTAGTTGAGCTGCTTCACTGCCCATTGATACACGAGTTTTTGAGGCTCTTGAATGTCAATCACCCTTACACTTGTACTAGTCAGTTGTAGTGTAGTATGGGTTTTATGTCAATCCAATGGGAAGAGTTGAAAACAGAGGAGTTGAGAGTAAAATCTCAAAGTCAAGCAAGCAGAGAATTGGTTTTGTTGCCTAAGCAACAGTTCTAGCAACCTACGTGAAATAAGCAACAAAAGAAGTGAAAGCAAAAGCAAACTAAGCAGTTCTAAACAAGAAAAATAGAGTAAAACAGAGCAAAACAGAGAAAAATTGAGATTCAAATAAGAGAAAGACAAGTCTCTAGATGTGGTTATTGACTTTGGGGAATTTCAGGCATCAACTAAGGCTGTTTCAAACTACATTGATCAAGCAAGCAAGCAAGCAATGGTGATTCCTAGACATAGAGTTCACACTTAAGCTAGTTAGATCCAATCTCTTGGCAAATAACCCTTTACTAAACATTCTAACAAGAACTAACTCTCATTAGTGCTAAAACATCAAGCAAGCATGATTAGACAACTCTATTCAAGTCAAAATGCTCCTCAAACAGTCAATCTCTTGAGCCAAGGCCAGCAAATCCTCTATTAAACATGATAAGCATTTCATCAAACACTTAGTGGGCATAAGAGAAAGCTAACAACTTAGACAAGTTTGATCAAGACTAATCTAGCATGAACAACAGATTAATAGAGAGGAACCCATAGAATGAAGAATATAACAAGCCCTAATCAAGCCTTAGATTCCCTTAATCTACCACATCTAGAAACTCTAAGATAACTACTCACTCATAATCATGTTTAACACCAAATCACAAGGGGAAAGGATGCTAATCATGATTAAAAGAGAGATTAAAGAAAGATTAAAGCAAATACTTGATTGTATTAAACAAAGCAAAGAAATTGTCTTACAAACTTAAAAGAAATGCTCAAGAACAGTATTTTGACATGACTTGTCAAAAATCAGGAAAAAGAGGCTATTTATAGCCTAGAAAGAAAAACCCTAGAGTAATGGCAAAGTTGTAATTAAAAACAGGTTCGGGCTGGGTCAGTATCGGTCAGTTGTGTCGATCTCCAGTGAGCGAAATGGGTCCCTATCGGTCTTCAGTGATCGACACAAATGACCAAAATTAGAACGGTGTGTTTGTGTCGATCACACTTGACCGATACTGGTGACCGATATGCTCCGTATCGGTCACTCTTGACTGAAACTCTCCGTGCTCTAACCGAAAACTTCGGCAGAGATCTTCTGGTGTGATCCTTCTTACTCCCTTCTGCCCAGCTAGCATCTTGTATCATTCCCAAAACTCCTCCAAGCTCCTTTAAACTCCAAAAGCACCTAAAAACATCCAAAATGCAAAGAAAATGCAAACTATACTCTAAATGCAACCTAAGTCTAAAAGGAGAAGAAAATAGGACAAAAGCAAAGGGAAAACATGCAAAAGAGGATCAAAATATGTACTAAATGCAGCCCTAAATGGTGTAAATACAAGGGATATCAACACCCCCACACTTGCCTTTTGCTTGTCCTCAAGTAATCAAGAACAAATGGGAGAGTGAGGTTTGAAAATGGGCATTCAGATTCCAAAAGTGCAAAGGTAAAGAGATGGTTTTAGTGCTTAAGTGCCTAGTTGTAGGATGCAAACATAATCAGCTATACTTTAAAGATCCTAGCCATGCTCATCATGTTTCAAAATGATCTCAAATCCCAACTTAGGCAGATGCTCAAATCAATCAACTCTTTAACATTCAATTAATTTCAGAACATGAATCATGCTTATGCAAATCAAGTGAAGACATTTGGTTGAAAAAGAGTAAGGTTATGAGATAAGAATGATCTCATTTAAGCACAAGGGTTCAAAAACATAAAGGATCACTCAATGAAATGACTTCATCTTACACAAAATGCTAAAGGTAAAAGCACACTTATGCATGCAATTCAAAGCTCTCTTCTACCCTTATTTCCCAAAGATGAGTCCTAAGCATTTCTAAACCCAAGAGTGAACTCTCTAAGTCTACCCTTTCCTAAATTCTACCCTTTACCCATCTTCATGGCTGGGGAAACTTCTTCTTTTGCTTGTGTGGCTGCTTCTTTTTGGTTGGGACTTGCTCTTCTTTGTTGTGTTGGCACCTTCATCACCTTTGGTGGATTGCTTCTTGGTCAGATTTTTCTTCTTTTGGACCTTCCTAAGCATTGTTGTTGGCGCCAAACCTTTTTTTTAAACCTAGAGCTTTTATTCCCTTTTCTTAACCACAATACTAGATTGTTTCCCCTCTTTCTACCATTTCAGATCTTTTCCCTTTCTTTCAAAACATAAAAACATTAAGCTCAAACCACCTAACTCTACCCTTTTAAACCCCAAAACTCCTATCCTAGAATCAGGCTCAAAATGCAAGCTGATATCTACAAGAGAGCTAATCATTGCCAGCCTTATTCCTAACACTTTTTGCTAAGACAAAATCGAAAATGCAATGCAAAGGCCTCACAGCTCTCACAATAGTGTTTAGGCTCAAAATGAGGTTTTGGTTAAGGGTGAGGATGTAACTGTCCTATAATTATGAGGATCAGCTATTTGGATCAACAAGAGTGGTAGAAAGGAGAAAGATGATCCAAATATGTATATGGTAGTCATGAATTCACTTTTCAATGCATAAGACATGATAATTAAAAATCCAAATTAAAGTTCAAGTTGATAGAGTTGATTTTCAGAGAACAAATGCTTTCAGAATGAGATGAGAAGACCAAATCTAGCAATCTAAGCATGGTTCAGCCTTAACTTCTAGCATTCAAATGATGCATCAAACAACTAAGCACTTAAAAACTGAAATCATCTCTAAACACTAAGCACTTTACAAGGAAAACTCATCATAATGCTCTATGCAAATGCAATGCAACCTACATGTCAACACTAGACTCAATCCTAGAAGAATGAAATGCAACTAGATGCTCTCTTTTTGGTTTGCAAAAATGCAAAAATTTTCAAATTTTTTTTTTCAATTTTTTGTGTTTTTCTATGCCTTACATGTATGCATGATATGCATGAGAGTCAAAGTGAAAAGAAAAAAAAAACTAAGAAAACAGAAAACAAAGTCAAGCCCCAAATCTCTCTCCCACACTTAAATTACACAGTCTCTTGTGTAATGAAAGCAATGGAAGAGAGAAGCAACAAAATATATTACAAAAATAAAAAGATGCAATGGTATAGAACAATGGAAGGGATGTGGTACTTGGTTCAATGGTAGGAGTTGTGGGATGATCCTGAGGTTTGTGGAGACTTGCTAGCTCTCCTCTTGCTTCTCTCATAGACTTTAGTGGAATGCTCTGCTTCTGGGGTTGGTTGAACCCAGCTTGACCATAGCTGTTCAGCTTGTGAAGAAGTCCCTTGTGTGCCCCATTGCCATGTATCCTGAGCTTCAGAGGGGTTGGGGATTGGCGCCTCCCAAGCTGATGGAACATGGGATCTTGGCTCATAAGATGAAGCCCTTGGTTGTGCCCATGTACCCCATTGGTCACTTTGTTGAGCATGGAATGAGTGTCTTCCATGGGGGTTCCATACAGCTTCCTCCTCTTCAGTTGGCTCAGATGGGTTAAGTTGCTCTTCTTGTTGAGAGTAGAGCTCTTGGATGTGGCTGTGGTGGGAAGTTTTTGCTGATGTAGCCTTGTTCTTTCTGAACTTCCCCTTTATCATCTTCATAAGCCCTTTGATGGCTTTGTCCTGCCACTTGCACCACTTATGTAGTGTGTTAATGTGCTCATGAGCTGCTCTCAAAGAACTTCTTTGGTTGGGAGCTTCATAGGGCTGGAAGTGGAACTTCCTTGAGCTGTAGTTCAACACTTCTTCTTCTTCAAGCTCATCTTCTTCATGGGTTCTTCCTTGGCCTTCAGCGCCAGCAGTAGCATTCCATTGTTCTTCTTCTTCTTCTTCTCTAATCTCTTCAGTGTGCTCCTCTTCTTCATCACTGTCTTCTTCTTCTTCTTCTACTGTAGGAATAGGGCCGCCTGTGTAGAGCTCCTCCTTACTCAAGTTGAAATTGATGTTTGATGTTATGGTGAAGGAGGTCAGCCTTGGGTTTGGGAGAAGGACTCTCACATGCTCCAAGTGGTTGTTGAGGAACAGATAAACAATACTTGCCTTGGATGCTCTTCTCAAGAAAATGACTCCTTTTCAGGTAGTCCATATCTATCCAAACAGGAGCTAGAGCATCTTCAGCACGCTCCTCAAGGTTCACATCACAGGCTAGTAGAATTGCTGTCACAACTCCACCAATGTGCAGTTGTGGGTTATTCTCCCTTGTTCCCTTGTTGACAATCCAGCTCTGGTATGTTTGCATCTGCTCCATCAACAGCCTTACAAGGCATGGGAGCTTGCTAGGTGGAGGAACTTCCACTGCACATCTGCTGGTGCCTGGACCAGTGTACAATCCATTGTAGAGGAAGTCTCTCTCTCTGCCAGTTAGGTGTGAGGTTTCTTTCCTTGCAAAGAATGTGTTTGCAAGCACCTTGTGTGTGTATCTAACTGAAGGATGCTTCAAGTGCTGGTTCCTTGTAGCCCCAGCTTTGAATTCTCCTACTCCAATTACCTCCCAAAACCTTGTGCACTTTGTTTCATGGATCAAGAACTTCTTCCCTCTTTGAAAGTAAGTGCTCAGCCCCAGCGCCCTAGAGAGTTCTTGGAATGTGATTTTGAACTTCTGTTTTCCAAGCTTGAAAGAGATCCATCCATCCTGGTCAGGGAGCTCACTCTTCTCATAATAAACCACCTTGAGGGTGGAGAGGTATTGATGAGTGAAGCGCTCATAGGATGGGAGAGGCTGTAGTAGCTCTATAAGCTCCATATGTTCAAAGGTGCAGAAGCAGTCTTCATAGATTCCCAGCTCCTTCATTGTGGAGGGGCAAAGATATCTTGTTGGCTTGAAGGTACATCTACTGAATTCCTCCATGAGTTCCCTAGCACTGTACTTCATGGGTGGAGTCTCTTCCTCAACAGCATTTCCCTTGCCTCTCTGCTTGGCGCTTTTATCCTTAGCTGGCCTCTTCCCAGCGGCCTTGGATGAAGTCTCAGCAGCTTTGCCCTTTCCTTTTTCTTGCCTTACTGTTGGAGGTGTTGGTGCTTCCTGAGGTGCTTCTCCCTTTTTCCCAGCAGCTATTTTTGTTCTTCCCATGGTACCTTCAAAAGCAAAGCTTGAAAACAAGGTAAGTGAAAGAATAAAAGCTGAAGAGCCAAATAGCTGAAAGCTTTTAATGGAGAAACTCTTTAATGCTAAGAAAAGTCTAACAAGTCCTAACAACAAGCTAAAACTTATTCAAAGCAAGAAGATATTAAAAGCTAGCAACTAAATAAACTAGAATGCACAAAACATAAACAGTTATGCATGACATTCTAGCAAAATGGTTTCTAGGCAAAAGAGATGATGATTTTGCAAAAGGATGAAGATGAGCAAGCAGTGAGATAAATAGATATTAATCAGAATTTCAACATCTAGCTTGATATCTCAAAACAAATCCATATTGCAAAATCATAGCACAATAATCAAAACTAAACACTGTTTGCTCTTAAAAATTTCATAAAAACGATTTTTATCATAAGCTAAGTGTAAGAGCAAAGAGAGATAGTTTATGAAGAAAACCTTTAGTGGACTTCTGAACACTTAGAGAAATCAATAAAAGAGAAAAAGAAATAGTGATTTCGAGCTTTAAGTGAGAAGAAGAGTGAGTTTAAGTGTGAAGAGAAGTGAAGAGAGTTGTTGCTTATATAGAGAGAAAGGAGAGGACACCAAAGGAATCAACGGTTGGTGAGGGAACATAAGGAATCAAAAGTGTGGGGGGAAAAACAAAAATGTTCAGAAGCTAGGAAAGAGGTCAGAAGGAATCCCATTTAAAAATTCAAACTACTTTGGCTCCAAACCAAAGTAGGTAAAAAAATTTTGAAAGTTGAGACACTTACCTCAGATGGAGTTTCGGTCACTCATGACCGATATTACTGACCGAAATTGCATTTTCGGTCATAAGTGATCGATACTAGAGACTGACGTGCTTCCTGGGATTAGTATCGGTCATCAGTGATCGACACGCTTGACCGAAAATAACACGGTGTGTTTATGTCGGTCATGAGTGATCGATTTTGGTGACCGAAATGTTTCCAAGAATCTTATCGATCACCAATGATCGACACACTAGACCGAAATTAGAACCGTGTGTTTATGTCGATCATGCATGATCGATACTGATGACCGAAAATCTATTCTTCTTTCAAACTTCTTTCCATATCGGTCACAAGGGACCGATATGTTGACTGGTATAAACTGGCTCCACTGATATCGGTCAATCATGATCGCTACTAATGACCGAAAATCTGTGTATCGGTCTGTCATGACCGATACAAATGACCAATATCAGCCAGAATACACCTGTTCTTTGTCCCCATCATACTTTCTCAAGCCCCAGTTTGAAATCCTGTTTCTATACACTAAAACAAAGCATAAAAGATAAACTAGAAAGCATAATATATACAAAAGGATACCATGGGACTACCTCCCAAGTGTGCTTGTTTAAAGTCACTAAGCTTGACTTTGATTACCTCTTTAGTTGAGGTGAGGAGAAGGAGTCATGGAACTTTTTGGTGGTGGCTTGCTCCTTTGGACTCTAGCAGAAACTCCATTCATCTTTATCTTGGCAAAAGGCATAGTCTTCCCCTCTTGCTAAAGCTTGAAGATGAACTCTCCCTTCTTAGAGACCCTTGGTTGCAAAACCAGCTCCCTTTTGTTAGTATCCAGCTTGATCTCATTCAGATTCTTGTAACCAACCACTTCAAGGACCTCCTCTTCAGTGGTGTCTTCAAACAACTTGGCCAAGCAGCAGCCATCAAAACTCTCTCCTTGGTAGCCTTCAAACTCTGGCCAGTTCCTTCCAAGCTGCTTCAGCTTTTTGATCTCCATTGAGAAGGCTTGCTCATTCTCCAGCTTATTTCCCTTGGAGTCAAACCTTAGAACCTTCTTCTTGGTCAGCTTCAGCTCAATAGTGCATTCCTTAGCATCAAACACTGCTCCAACTGAGGCCAAGAAAGGTCTTCCTAGTATGATAGCATTCTTTATATGCCCTTCCACATCAAGCACTAAGAAATCAGTGGGAATGGTTACTCCTTCTATCATCATTGGCACATCCTTAAGACTCCCAAGTGGTTTCTTCACTATTCCATCAGCTATAGTAAGGGATACATTACTCTCTTGAAGTTGAGTGTAGCCAAGAGCCTTAGCAGTAGAGGATGGGAGAAGATTGATACTTGCTCCAAAGTCACAAAGACAGCTTTTGAAAGTCTGCCCCTTAAGTTCACATGGGAGAGTTAAACAGCCAGGATCTCCAAGTTTTTTTATAGTGAGCTCCTTAATCTCAGGTGTTCCAGTCTTCACCCTTAGCTTCTCAAGTTCTTCTTGGCCATTCAAACCCCTCAACTCCATCTGAGCAGCATAGAGAGTTTCATACTTCTGAACTAGCTGTTCCTTGAACCTTCCTGGAAAAGGGATGGTTGGTTGATAAACAGGAGGAGCAGCTGTTTGAGGTTTCTCCTTATCATCAGCAGCTTCCATCAAGTAATCCTTTGTGTTGTCAACAACCTCATGTGGCGCCCACCACTCTTCATCATCTGAGTTTTCTCCATCTCCAAAGGGTCCTTCTTCTACAGCTCCTTGGTCATTTTTGATTTCCAAGAACTCTTCCCCCCCCCCCCCCCCCCCCACACTTAGAGGTTCAGTGTCCTCAGTGAACAAGTAGAGGAACTCTTCAATGATAACTTCCTCTTCAGCTGAGAAGCTTTCTTCTTCTAGCACAATAGCATTGCAGAACTCCTTTGGGTTAGCTTCTGGTTTTCCAGAAAACTGTCCTTGTAGCTTGGGACCAGCTATTCCTTTGTTGTTCTCTAGTGTTTTGACTCCTGCAGCCAATCCATCAAACTTGTTGGTAAGCTCTACATGCACTGAATCAATTTTGTTGTGGACCTCTGCAAACTTCTTGTTCATTTCCAAGGTTGTAGTGACTTGAGTGTTGATCATTTTCTGCATGAGGGCCTTGAGATCAGTGTCTTGAGAGCTAGAGGAAGTTTGTCCTTGTGCTTGGGCATTGAATCCTGGAGGGTTGTAGGGCGCTCTTGGCTGATAGTTTTTGTTCCTCTGCTGGAAACCTTGATTGTTGTAGGGAACAAAAGCTCTTGGGGGAGCTTGCTGTTGCTGTTGAGGGTAAACCTGATCTTGTGGGTTGGCAACATTGTTGCTCCTGTAGGACAAGTTGGGATTGGGTCTGTAGTTCTCATAATTGTTATAGCCACCTTGGTTTCCCAAATAGTTCATCTCCTCAACTTGGCATTGCTCATGATCATCAAGTTGAACCATGTCTCTCACAAAGTGAACCTCTTTCTTTTCCCTTAGCAACAAGTCCAGCTTCTCATGGAGAGACTTGATTTCTTTCTTGCTAGTCTCTAACTCATCCTTTGCACTCCTTGGTGCTCTGTCAAACTCCTCATTGTAGTTTCCATCAGACTTAGCCAAGTTCTCTACTAACTCCAAACCTTCATCTACATCTTTTGACAGGAAGTTCCCATTGGAGACTGTATCCAGGAGCATTCTGATCTTAGGCAAGGCTCCTCTGTAGAGAGTAGAGAGCAAAGATGCTTGTGAGAAGCCATGATGAGGGCATTACAATGTGTAACCCTTGAATCTTTCCCAAGCTTCTCCAAAGCTTTAATTGTTCCTCTGTGCAAATCCTGAGATCTCATTCCTTATCCTAGCAGTTCTGGAAGTGGAGAAAAACTTTGCTAGAAAGACTTTCTTGCATTCATCCCAACTGGTGATACTCCCTTGGGGAAAGTTATTCTCCCACTGATGTGCCTTGTCTCCTAGGGAAAAGGGAAACAATCTGAGCTTGAAACCATCTTCACTTACTCCATTTATCTTTGTGAGGGAGCACAGCCTGTCAAAATTGTCCAAATGATCAAGAGGGTCTTCAAGTGGTAACCCATGGAATTTGTTGTCTTGAACCATTGAAATCAAACCAGACTTGATTTCAAAGTTGTTGTTTTGGACTGCTGGTGGAATAATGCCTGTCCTGTTGTTGTAGGCATTTGGTGCATCACCAGCGCCAATAGGTCTAGCTGCTCTTGGAGCTTGTGCAGCACCTCTTGGTCCTTGCTCACCCTGTACGCCTTGAACACCTTGATGTCCTTGTATATCCTGAGCGCCTGCAGCTCCTTGAGGTCCCTGAAATCTGATGTCATCCATGACTTGATCCTGATTGTTCATACCAAGTCTTTGCAAGTGTTGCTGCCTTTCTTGCTGTCTCCTTGCTCTCTGTCATCTATCCAGCAGATTGATGTTGTCTATGAAATCCACAAGATTGCCTGAACCTCTAGATCTCAAGTTCATATACCTGAAAGACAGAAGTGAGGGTCAAAGAGAATTAGTAACCAAATAAAAGTAAAAACTTGATCTTAAAGATTTCACAAACTCTAATGATTCAAACTAATTTCCAAATAGCAATGGCGCCAGATTGATACACGATGTTTTTGAGGCTCTTGAATGTCAATCACCCTTACACTTGTACTAGTCAGTTGTAGTGTAGTATGGGTTTTATGTCAATCCAATGGGAAGAGTTGAAAACAGAAGAGTTGAGAGTAAAATCTCTAAGCCAAGCAAGCAGAGAATTGGTTTTGTTGCCTAAGCAACAGTTCTAGCAACCTAAGTGAAACAAGCAACAAAAGAAGTGAAAGCAAAAGCAAACTAAGCAGTTCTAAACAAGAAAAACAGAGTAAAACAGAGCAAAACAGAGCAAATCCCAGATTCAAATAAGAGAAAGACAAGTCTCTATATGTGGTTATTGACTTTGGGGAATTTCAGGCATCAACTAAGGCTGTTTCAAACTACATTAATCAAGCAAGCAATGGTGATTCCTAGACATAGAGTTCACACTTAAGCTAGTTAGATCCAATCTCTTGGCAAATAACCATTTACTAAACATTCTAACAAGAACTAACTCTCATTAGTGCTAAAACATCAAGCAAGCATGATTAGACAACTCTATTCAAGTCAAAATGCTCTTCAAACAGTCAATCTTTTGAGCCAAAGCCAGCAAATCCTCTATTAAACATGATCAGCATTACATCAAACACTTGGTGGGCATAAGAGAAAGCTAACAACTTAGACAAGTTTGATCAAGACTAATCTAGCATGAATAACAGATTAATAGAGAGGAACCCATAGAATGAAGAACATAACAAGCCCTAATCATGCCTTAGATTCCCTTAATCTACCATATCTAGAAACCCTAAGATAACTACTCACTCATAATCATGTTTAACACCAAATCACAAGGGGAAAGGATGCTAATCATGATTTAAAGAGAGATTAAAGAAAGATTAAAGCAAATACTTGATTGTATTAAACAAAGCAAAGAAATTGTCTTACAAACTTAAAAGAAATGCTCAAGAACAGTATTTTGACATGACTAGTCAAAAATCTGGAAAAAGAGGCTATTTATAGCCTAGAAAGAAAAACCCTAGAGTAATGGAAAAGTTGTAATTAAAAACAGGTTCGGGCTGGATCAGTATCGGTCAGTCGTGTCGATCTCCAGTGACCGAAATGGGTCCCTATCGGTCTTCAGTGATCGACACAAATGACCGAAATTAGAACGATGTGTTTGTATCGATCATACTTGACCGATACTGGTGACCGATATGCTTTGTATCGGTCACTCTTGACCGAAACTCTCCGTGCTCTGACTGAAACCTTCTGTAGAGATCTTCTGCTGTGATCCTTCTTGGTCCCTTTTGCCCAGCTAGCATCTTGTATCATTCCCAAAACTCCTCCAAGCTCCTTTAAGCTCCAAAAGCACCTAAAAACATCCAAAATGCAAAGAAAATGCAAACTATACTCTAAATGCAACCTAAGTCTAAAAGGAGAAGAAAATGGGACAAAAGCAAAGGGAAAACATGCAAAAGAGGATCAAAATATGTACTAAATGCAGCCCTAAAATGTGTAAATACAAGGGATATCACTCATAGTGCCCTATGCTCCAACTCAACAGGAAGATGACACGCCTTACCGTATAAAAGACTAAAAGGAGTCGTGCCTATAGGGGTCTTAAAAGCGGTTCGTTAAGCCCACAAAGCATCGTCTAGTTTGACCACCCAATCCTTTCTAGTAGCCCCAACTGTCCTCTCGAGTATAGCCTTGGTCTGCCTATTAGAGACCTCTACTTGCCCACTCGTTTGAGGATGATAAGGTCTTGCTACCTTGTGCTTCACGCCATAATTCCTCAAGAGGCTTTCAAACACCTTGTTGATAAAGTGGATTCCACCGTCACTGATTACTACCTTGGGGACTCCAAACCGTGGGAAGATGATGGTCTTGAAGAGCTTGATCACCAACCTTGAATCATTTGTTGGGGAAGTTATAGCCTCAACCCACTTAGATACATAACCAACCGCCACTAATATGAACTTGTTTCCGTAAAAAGATGGGAATGGTCCCATGAAATCTATCCTCCAAGCGTCAAAGACATCAGCCTCAAAGATAGGAACCTGAGGCATCTCGTTTTTCTTGGTGATGTTCCCTGCCCGTTGACAAGCTTCACAACTTTTGACAAACTCGTGAGCGTCCTTGAAGATAGATGGCCACCAGAAACCCGCTTGTAACACTTTTGTAGCAGTCTTGAAGGAAGCGAAATGACCACCATATGAAGAGCCATGACGATGTAGAAGTATGTCCTTAGCTTCTTCCCTTGTTACACATCTTCTATACAAGTTGTCCACTCCTCTCTTGTACAAGTATGGTTCATCCCAAAAGTAATGAGAAATGTCTCTCATGAACTTCTTCTTGTGGTAATGATCAAGGTGAGTAGGCTCCTCTCCACAAGCCAAGAAGTTCACTATATCAGCATACCAAAGTAAGTCTTCTTCCTTGAAACTCAAAACTTCTTCAAACTTGTCTTCAAGCTTCTCACATACCGCCGTGGTGATCATCATGAGCTGCTCTTCAGGAAGTGAATCATCAAGTGGCAAAGCTTCAATGACTCTCATCCTAGAGAGGTGATCAGCAACACCATTCTCTATCCCCTTTTTGTCTTTTATCTCTATATCAAACTCTTGTAGAAGGAGAATCTACCTTAAGAGCCTCGGTTTAGTGTCTTTCTTGGAATAGATGTACCTCAAAGCTGCATGATCTGTGTAGACGACAACCTTAGAGCCTACGAGGTATGATCTGAACTTCTCAAAGGCAAACACAACGGCCAGCAACTCCTTCTCGGTTGTAGCATACTTCACTTGTGTGTCATCCAAGGTACGGCTGGCGTAGTAAATAACATGCAACTACTTGTCTTTCCTCTGACCAAGAACAGCTCCTATGGTGTAGTCACTCGCGTCGCACATGATCTCGAACGGTAGGGTCCAGTCCGGTGCTTGTACTATTAGCGCGGATACAAGAGCCTCCTTGATAGTCTTGAAAGCATGAAGACAATCCTTATCAAACACAAACTCAGCTTATTTGCATAACAACCGTGTGAGGGGCCTTGCTATCTTAGAGAAACCTTTTATGATTCTCTTGTAGAAGCCCGCGTGACCTAGGAAACTTCTTATCCCCTTGACATTAACCGGCGGCTCAAGACTCATCATGACCTCAACTTTCGCTTTATCAACCTCTATGCCCTTCTCTGATATCTTGTGGCCAAGTACGATCCCTTCCTTCACCATGAAGTGACACTTCTCCCAGTTAAGCACAAGGTTTCTCTCTTCACAACGCTTAAGTACCTTGCAAAGATTCAACAAACAAGCAGAAAAAGACGCACCATATACAGAGAAGTCATCCATAAACACTTCTACCATCTCTTCTATTAGATCAGAGAAGATCGACATCATACACCGCTGAAACGTAGCCGATGCATTACACAACCCGAATGGCATCCTTTGATATGCGAAGGTACCGTAGGGGCATGTAAAAGCCGTCTTCTCTTGATCGTTAGGATGGATTGGTATTTGAAAGAATCCACTATAACCATCAAGAAAGCAATAGTAAGGATGATTAGCAAGCCTCTCTAACATTTGATCAATAAAAGGAAGAGGAAAATGATCCTTTCTAGTAACAGAATTGAGCTTCCTATAGTCTATACACATACGGTGACCAGTTATAGTCCTAGTAGGTATCAATTCATCTTGTTCATTTTTAATGACCGTGATCCCTCCCTTCTTAGGCACCACGTGGACAGGAGATACCCATGTGCTGTCACTGATGGGATAGATCACGTCAGCCTCTAACAACTTAAGAATCTCTTTCTTGACTACTTCTTTCAAGTTCGGATTTAAACGCCTTTGGTGTTCAATAGAAGAAGAGTTCTCATTATCTAAGTGAATCCTATGAGTGCAAAGCATTGGTGAAAAGCCCTTGATGTCACTTAGAGAGTACCCAATGGCTTTCCTATACTTTCTCAGCTCACTTAGGAGCGAGGGCAACTCATCATCACTTAAGTTCTCATTCACAATCACAGGGTAGGTATCATTAAGCCCTAAGAAAGCATACCTTAGCCCTTTTGGGAGCTCCTTTAGGTCCACCTTTGGGGCTAGCAGCTCGCTCCAGTCATCCTCGTGGCTAGTGTTGGTGTTCTCGTCCTCAGTAGCCTCCTTTGAACCCGAGACATGAGCCTTAAGACTGCCTTCTTGAACTATTGTCCCCTCAGAGATCGAGTCATCCAGTCGATCTTGCACTCGTTCTGGTCCGGTTCGAGCAACTTCACTCGGTTCACCTACTCGATTTGATATGGATCGAGCAGGAGATCGAGTCCCTGACTCGTTCTCTGAACTGATTGATTGGCTTCTCTCGAGCTTCTCATCGTTCTCTTCTTTGGATCGACCAGCCTCCTCGATCTTCTTGTCGATTGCTGTTCTGGATCGAGTGATCTTCTCGATTTCCTGATCGATCTCTAGGCATCCGCCTTCATCTACTTTGACAACCTTCCTAGAGTCGAGGAGATTAACGTACTCTTGAGTCTTCTTACTCAGAAAACCAAACTCCCCCGGCTCCTTAGTCAATGCCAGCTTCAAGTGATCCTCTTGTGCCAACTCTTCTAGCAATTCATCCGCCAAAGCATCCAACGTCTCTATGTAGAATGCTTGCCCTTCTATGGTTGGCTTCTTAAGGACCTCGTTGATATCAAAATCCAGCTTTATGTCTTTGCCAAGGTGTAGAGCTATCTTCCCATTCTTGACGTCAATGATTGATCTGGCGGTTGCAAGGAATGGTCTACCGAGTATAAGCGGATCCTTAGGTTCTTCATCCATCTCAAGCACAACAAAGTCAGTTGGTTGACATCGCTTATCCTTACTGGAAGATCCTCGAACATACCCACTGGAAGTTTCACGCTTCTGTCAGCTAACACAAGAGAGATCCTACAATCTTTGAACCGTGTAAAACCGAGCTTCTTTGCAATAGAATGGGGCATGAGATTGATACTTGCTCCCAAATCGCATAAACAGCTCTCAAACTTCAATGGACCCAAAGCACAAGGAATGGTAAAGGATCCTGGATCTCCTAGCTTCTTAGGCACTATTTCTCTTTGAATAATGGCACTACACTCTTCACTAAGCACCAAGACTTCTTTACTCTCCTTAGTCTTCTTTGTAAGGGTGTCTTTGAAGAACTTAGCACACTTCGGCATCATAGCTAGGCAATCAACAAGAGGCAACTTGATCTCGACATCCTTTAGATGCTTCTCAAATAAGAGTCTATGCTTCTCTATCAGTTGTTTCTTCAAGCGGCCAGGAAAAGGAAGCTTAGGTACATACGGTGGAGGCACATAAACATCTTTCTCTTTAGTAGCTTGCTCCACTTTCTTCTCTACGACTACCTCTTTACCTTTTCTTGGTCTTTCAATCCACACATTGTCAAAGTTGATTTCCTCATCAGCCGAAAGCTTACCCTCCCCCTCTTGGACTACAATGTCCTCATTGTTTATAGGAGCAACACGCGGAGGAAGCTCTCTACCACTCCTCAATATAATGGTGTTGGTGTATTCAATTGGATTCTGCTCACACTTGCCCGGTAAGCTGTTCTGACCGCATGTACTAGCCTTTCCCTTCTCTAACTGCTTGATCTTGTTGTTCAGGTTTGTTATCTGATTTGAGACATCAGTAAGAGAGGATTCAAGGCGGTTGTTCATCTCGGCAAACTTCTGATTAGTTGAAGCTTGACCTTGAAGCAACTGCTGAAACATTGCTTGAACCGGATCTTGAGGAGGCTGTTGCATCTGTTGTTGTTGAGGAACAAAGCCGGGAGGAAACATAGCAGTGTAACCTTTGTTGCCTTGCTGCTGCTGCTGACCTTGAAAGTTTGATATAGCTGCATATTCCATGCATTTAGCATACACATAACTTAGTTTCTCACGCATATACATTGCATTTTAGGTTAGTTTGCATCACTTTAGGTCCTAGAGCGTTCTTGCACCAGCATATGCATATTTCTTGCATTTTGCATCGCATACAGGTTGTTTTCGGCTACTTTGGAGTCTTGGGGGTTCTTGGACGTGTTGAGGCTCGTGAGGAAGTTCGTCGGACTTAGAGAATTCGGAAATGCTTGCTAAGGACCAGAGATCGAGAGGAGGTTCGAGCATGGCCGGTCGATCTAGATGAGATCGACCAGAAGATCGAGTAGTCCAGCCGATCCAAGGGAACTGATCGAGACGGAGATCGAGTGAAGCGATCGATCAAGGAGTACGAACGTGAATGACGCCATGCAGAGCAAGGGCCGGCTCGAGTCCACCACTTGATCCTCCAAAGATCGACTCCAAGATCGAACGAAGCACTCGATCCACAAAGGAAGATCGAGACACAGATAGAGCTGAAGGCACGATGTCTGAAAATGATCGAGAGAGACGCTCGATCTCGAAGTCGATCTCAGTGTACTTTAACCGCTTTTGGCCGCTAGCAAAGAGGGGACCATCGAGCTGTTTGGCCTGTTTTGGCAAGGCGGCGAGCATACTTTTGAGGGACACGCTTTCATTTTTATCTTTTTATCTTTTTCTCTCTGTTCGAAGGCGATTTTGCCATTGTTAGACCTTGAAGCTTTGTGCTTGAATCTTTGAATCGCTTTAAGTTTAATCCATCGTTTTTCATGTCTATCGTTTCATCTTTCATGCTTTGCTTGGTTTACTTAATGTGTAGTGAGTAGTTTAATCGGGGTTTGGGGTTGAGAGGATTCAAAGGGGTCGAAAAGGTTTTCAAGTTTGGTGTTTTCTTGTTCTTAATGGCTTTCTCTGCTAGGATGCCGAGTTCTTAAGGCTTAAAGAGTCTCACGCCAAGATCTTTATGATCAGAGAGAGCTCTTACCTTGACAGGATCTAGAGATCTCTGAAAATCGCATCCTAGAGACTAGTTACCCTTTCCCAAACGCCATGGTAGTTTAGGGGACTAGTTAAGCCGCGTGTTTGATATCTGATTTCCTTGCCCTTCAATCTCTTTTTCCGCCAAACGCTATGGGTCTGGAGGAGAGAATGGAGGAGTGATCCATACCACACACCATGGATGGATCTTGTTTTGTTTTCAAGGCTTAGAGAACCTCACAAAGTGAGTAGATCTAGAATTTTCAAACCAAGCTTGAACCTTTGAAACCCCTGAACGTGAATCTCATCCCTAGACCCTCTTTCTTAGTATTCTTACATCCTTGCTAGTCATTCGCTTTTTACCTGTTGCATCCTGGTCATTAGTTTCGTTGCATTTGAACTTTTAGACGAGATCGATCGTTGTTGCTCGATCATGTGGTCGATCCACTAGTCGATTTTTATAAATTCATAGCCTTGCATTTTAATCATTATGTTTGTTTGTCGTGGTAGTTCACTCGTTCCTCATAATTTTAAAATAGTTTTGCCTTGCATTTAGTCGTTGCATTTAGTTTTTAAGATTTTTACAAAACCGTTCATCATTTGCCTAGCTTTACTTGATCCTTGCATTCTCATTGAACTTTCTACCTCATAGGATTGGATTGACTCTTTTTGAATTGTACTACAACTAAGTGCTGCTTAAGTTTTGATAATCTCCTGTTGCATTGCATCAACCTAGATAAAAAAGCTCGTTATCAAAGTTCCCTTGCCTCTGCCCTTGAAAGCCACTATTCGGTTGAAAACCCTTGTTACAAGGTACAAAGGGCTTTGCTTGCTGAAGGAGATACACCTGATCTTTAGGGTTCTCTACATTTGTGCTCCTGTAAGAGAGATTGTTGTTCGCTTGGTAGCCTTGTAAATAACCCTGATTCTTGTTGTAGTTCTGACTAGCAATCCCGTTAGCTTCTTCTTGACTCAGCTCTAGTTCCTCGAAGACATCTTCAGCTTCTCCTATGAAGTGAACTTGCTTCTGATTAGCAAGCACTAGCTTGTCTATCTTCTCATAGAGGGACTTAAGCTCTTTTTTGTGAGACTCTAGATCAGCTCCTCTTAGTGTTCGGTCATAGTCCACTGAATAATTCCCATCACTCAATGTCAACTTCTCTATCAGCTCCATACCTTCTTCAACTTCTTGACCAAGGAAATTTTCTTTGCTTGCCGTATCAAGCAACATTCTGATCTTTGACAAAGCTCCTCAGTATATGGTGCTTAGGAGAGTCTCTTCACTGAAGTCATGGTGAGGACACTGAATGGTATAGTCTTTGAACCTCTCCATAGCTTCATTGAATGTCTCGTTCTGCCTTTGAGTGAAGCCACTGATCTGACTTCTCAACCGAGCTGTCCTGGTGCTTGAGAAAAATTTTGAGAGAAAAGCTTTCTTACATTCAGCTCAAGACGTGATGGTGTCTTGTGGAAAAGTCTTCTCCTAATGACTAGCTTTGTCACCGAAAAAAAAAGGAAAAAGACGCAGCTTGAAAACATCTTCGGATATGTCATTGATCTTGATCATCCCATACACCTGTTCAAAGTTATCAAGGTGCTCTAAGAGATCTTCTATAGCCAGCCCATGGAATTTGATATTCTGAACCATTGAGATGAATTCAAGTTTTATCTCAAAATTGTTATTCTGAACAGGAAGAGGAGTGATCCCAAAACGATCGTGATGCATATTAGAAGCATCTCCAGCACCTATGATTCATAGGGGTCTAGCTGCGTAGATGGGGTTTCTATTGCCCCTTCCTACACCACTGTGAGCTGGTGGAGCTCCTTCAGGATGTTTCTATTTAGCCATGGTTACAAAATTTATTGTACCGGCTTGAACAATTTTCTCAAAAGCTCTAATTTGCTATCTTGCTCTTTTTGTTATTGAATGTCTGAATTGATGAATATTTTTTAGGAGTGTAAGTAAGTTATTATCACCTATAGAACACAAATTCATGTACCTGAAAAACACAAGTGTGAAGAAAAAGAGATTAGTAACTAAAATGAAAGAAAAGACTTAGTCTTTAATAAACCACAAATTTTAATGCTTTCTAGCAATACTAAAATGAAATACACAATTGTAGTAAAGTAAAAGGTATCAATCTACAGCAGAAAAAGCAATGAGAATACAAAGATTAAACAAATATGATAAATAATTGGTAACAAAACTAAATGCTATTTTTGCTAGCTACATCAACGCTTCACAGGAAAAGGAGAAACAGTTGCAGAATTGGGTTTACAAATCGGATTCACGAATCAAAGAAAGAAGATTCATGTGTAGATCTCATATGAGCATACCATGATTTCTCGCTATGCGCTGGCTTCCCCAAATCTCGTTCTCGTCCCAGTCGTCTTCTTCTCTCAAATCGGTGGCTTCTTATTCTGAATCTACGGATCCCGATCAAAATCTGGATCGGGATCGATTCCATCGCGGCTTGTTTCGTTTCAACTGTGGGAGGCTCACAAGTCAGAGGAAGCCCCGTCACTTGACGGATGACGACGTGTTGGGAGAACGTCATGCCTCACGCGCCAGAGGAAGCTTTGTGGTGGTGGTGGAGAAACTCAGCTTGTCATCGGAAGAAAATGAAGATTTGGATGTGTCTCGCCGGAACCTTGCGCCGTCATCGATATTTTATCCCCGAGTCCAGATTTGCAGTTATTGGGTCATGACCGACTCATTGAGCAGATTATCTATCAAATCGCATTGTTGTATTATTCTATATGTAGATTGGACTATTCTATATATTTGGTGTTGATGTGCACTATTCTAAATTTATTGAATTCAATAAATATGCTATTTTTATATTTTTTACCGCAATTCTATGTTTCTTGTATGTGTTTCCATTATGTATAACTGATAAAGTTACATACAATATTAGCCTTATTTAATTTTGTGGTGTGTACCATTTCTTCCTTACACCTATTGAATCTTATGAGCTCTATTGGTTTCCTTCTACTGCAATTAGAGAGCAATGTTTCATTTTGAAACAGAGAGCAATGTAACTTTAGTGAAGACCTATACTATTTAGTATATATTTATATAGTATAAATCAGTTTAATATTGGTGTAGTATAGATGGGTTTATCTCTATTTGGATTCGTATATTATATAACAAAGTAACATTTAATGGTGGATAAAGTTTAACGGATATAACCAAAAATATTTGGATTTAGTTTTAAATAATTTTAGTTATCTTAAAATTATGTTTATTTTCAGGATCTTTAACAAATTACAGTTTATGATGGATTACGATTTTTAAAAGAATCACGTTCGTGTGACAAAAAAAATATAAATACAAGAATTTGGTATATTATTTAATGGTTTGAGTTTAGTTTTAAATAATAAATTTATAAATTACATAATTAAATTTAAATACTATACTTTAAAGATAGAATCTTAAGGGGTTGGAATATAATTAAAAGTGGTTTGTGTATAGTTTATAGTGGTTTGAGTTTAATTCTAAATAATGAATTATTTTATATATATTACATAGTAATTCTAAATCCCAAATTCTAAATACTTGAATTTTTGGTTTACGATACCCCAAATATGATTAGTGGTAATGATTTTATTTTTTATGATAAAATAGTAAAAAAAAATAGTATAGAATGGATTACAAAATATTACAGATAGTAATACATTATTACAAAATGATAAAATAGTATAAAATTTTCTATTATCTTTCTTATCACTACTTTCTCTTCCCAACAACTATATTTTTTTATTATTTTTTCTCTAAGCTCTCTCTTTGGAATTTTGGTTAGTTCTTTTATTTTAGATTTCTTATGACTATAACTTTAATTTTAAAGTCTAATTTGATTAGTGAACTAATTAACTCTAAATTTAATTAATAATATTAAACTTTCTGGTATATCATACTGTACCAACAAGTTTGACGGACTACCAAAAAGAATAAGAGAACGGTTAGCGTTTGAAACAAATCTAAGTTTGAGGCTAGTTAAAACTCAATCAATTCATACAAATCAAAGTATCGGACGAAACACTAATACTCAGTTATATAAAAATCAACGAATTTTGTCATTATCTTAACAAATGATCTGTGATATTATAAATTTAACTAAAAATAAAAATTCCGAGACAAGCCGATGAAACAGTAATAACTGACAAGAGTTAATGAAATACCATTGCGAGCTAATCGAAAATAATAGGTTCTCAGACAGATGAAAACATCGTTTAAGAATAAACAAAAGGTTTCAAGCAAAACATCGTTTGAAGGTAAACAAAAGGTTTCAAGCAAAACATCGTTTGAAGATAAACAAAAGGTTTCAGCCAAAACAACAATCTCTAAGCACCACCCTTTCCCTTCTTCTTTTGGATCTTCTTCTGGTAAAACTCTAATTCTTTGCCTTCGAGAATGTATCTGCACCAAGTTTACAAGAAAGAGAGCATGAACAAGATGGATTAAGAAGATTTCAAACACACAATGAATCAAGGAACGAGATAAATACCCATCAGCACGCCCGCACTGGCCAGGCCTTGATGAGATACAAGCCAACAAACGACCGCTTGCAAATTGGTCCTCAATGTGTGAATCAAGGCTGCGACCATCTTGACGCTGCTCGATCTTTCTCTGGACATGGTTGCTCTTCTTGGTCTCCTCAGGAGCTGCTGAGGCTGGAGCTGCAACTTCAGAGTCCTATAAAGTAAACAATATCGTAAGACATAAGCAAAATATAATTAAAACTTCAGACTCAAATATCAAGTAAGCAAAGGAATCAATTGTCCAACAGAAAAGAATTGTCTCACCTCTCCTTCTTTCTTCGTGGCAGCGGCGACGTTCTTCTTCTTGCGACCAACTTCAACACCATAGTGCTGGAGATACCACTGCTTGAAGGGAGCAGCATCCACCTGGACAATAGCACTCTTGACAAGTGTTTTTGTACGCACCAACTCGTTGTTGGATGCATTGTAAACCACATCAAGGACTCTTGTCTTGCGGGTTACAACTTCACTTCCCCAGGAGTAGTTTCCAGTATCAAGTCTCAACGCACGCCACTTGACATTACCTCCACGAACTCTAATTCTTCTGACCGTTTTGTTGCTGGACAGCTTGGTGTTGGCAGGCTGCCTTCCCATTTCATACCTTCAAAAACCAAAACCAAAACTTTACAAACCAGAAGAAAACTACCAAATAAATCAATGAATGATGAATCAGGGCAGAAGAAATGTAAGCAACACAACTAATTAAACTAATAAGCTATTTCCGGAGAAAAACATTACGACTATGTTTCAGTATTTGAAGAGGTCACGATGAGTTTTATACAATGTTCTCGAGCTATATTTCCACCATTACTGCATTTCCTGAGATTATTAGACCAAACTCTAAGAAATATTAGACTAATGTTTTGCTAATGCCAGAATTTTGAAATGATTTTAAGAAATTTTTAACCAGAGCAGATAAGAATATATATCGAAATAGATCTGAACATGAATAAAATAAAAAAGAGCAAAACTTACTTTCGCTTCTTCCTCCATCCCTTTTGTTTGCCTCCAGTGGCACGCCTCTTGTGGATGGAGTCACGAGAGATACCTATCAAAATTCAAGTTCCATATCAGATTATAGCATCAATACATTCATCACGATACACAGAAAGGAAGAACAGAGATTCAACGGGTGTAGAAATCAAGAAGAAAACGCTCGTACCCATGGTTGCCTCTTAGGGTTTTGCTGCGGCGGTGAGAGAGAGAGGAAGAGAGTTATATATAAGACTATATAAAAATGGAGTTGCAACTGAGAAAAGAAACCCTAGTATCTCCCTTCTTTATAAGGCTTGTTACACTTGGGCCCTTAAAATCACTTGGGCCCGTCATAATTGATATAACAATTTTTTGATTTGTGAAAATGTTGATTCTCTTTATAAGATTGTGAAAAATGTTTATTTTATTACATCTGAAAATTTTAAAAGTAAAATACAAAACACAGTATTGTAAAAATGAGAGTATTCGGACAGAACAATATTTAAGAAATCTACATAAAAATCTAATATTTTAATGATACTATTTTCAATGCTTATACTACATACAATATTTAGAAGAGGTCAAATCCAAATTTTTTTTTTTTTAACTGTATTTATATTAGTAAGAGACAGTTAATGCCCCGCAGGTTACATCTCACAATCTCAGAACGATCTGCAATTAAATTAAAGTAAAAACTTTAATCAAAAAATATGTTAGTAAATCAAGAACCAAATGGAAAGGTACGAAATTGATGAAGGGGTGTGTGGAAGCGTCCGAGAGAGAGAGAGTCTAGTCGAAGCAGTCTCTTGATGTCTTCCACAACTTCTATAGCTTAATATGTTTACATTGATGCGAGTTTTCAGAGATAAAGGATATTTGCTAATTTGCTATGATCTTATTATACTAAGCACAAGCACAAGAATAATTAAATTTTCGAGATTTTTGAACAATAAGAACATGAGTTCTTCCTTCAAGGTTACATGTATAATAAACGGGTACATTGAGACCACTGCTTAGATCTTTGTTTTTAGAAGGCTATTCTAACGAACCACGTAAAGATCACACGAGACCAACAAAACGAGAGCATAACATATAACAATGGAAGGAGATGAGTAAAAGTGATTCCTGTTTTGTCTTCCAAACATCTCTTGTATACATCAATTATATAATCATATATGTCCAAAACATATTTTCTTTACCTACTTTTAGAAGGGAAATCAGGAAAAACAAAAAGAGAAAACTCACAACTCTTCTTCATTTTCCCTTGTCATTTCACTCACAACTTTCTTTATGGACGAGCATGCCAAAAATCGCCAAAGTAAATATCCCCTATATATTAATTGAAAAACATTTTTAGAGATTACTAACCTTATTTTTGTTAATATTTACAGTAGTATTATTTTGCTCATGTGTCAGCACTATAAAGCTCATCAGCACACTTATTAAAAATGACTTAAGTTACTAGATTAATTACATGATGCAGTTTTAAGATCAAACATATAATATGAATTTATTTGAAGTATTCATATTATATATAACTGAACCAAATTAATCTAAAAAATAAACACAACCAATAAAATATAAACATAATGTAAATTTTATAAAAACAATGTATAACTTTATTCAAATTATATTATTTTCTGTTAATTTTGATATAATTTTTAAAAAAATATTAAAATGATATATTATTGAAGACAATAATTCCAAAATAATTTCCAAATTATTTTCTTTATTAGAATTTAAATATCAACCAAACATGATATTTTAGCTACAAAATATGTTTATAATCGTTTAACACAGTAAACACCTCACAATAACATAGTATAGAATCGTTTAACACACGCCAACAACCAAACATGCAAATCACACAATCAAACATGCAAAACATCAAACCTTAGCAATCTAACGATTCTAAATACCAACCATAGTCACGCACTCACCTTAGACAAGGTTGGAAACAGATTGGCCAGAAGAAATTCCGATGAAACTCGCATGGAAACGAAGATATCCGATCACCCTAAAGATCTTTCGGCTACAGCTACGATCCGATCTCCATCCTCGGCTATCTCTCGATCTGTTCACCTTTCTTCGAGCTAAACTCGGTTTACCTTTGGAAACCCCACAAAACACGTCTATTAGCTCGAGGTCATCCGATGGAAACTCGACACAAAGAGAAATATCCGATCGCTTACCAGTTTATCTCGGCGATGGTCAGATCTGCACGGCGAACCTTCAATCTCTCTCGACTATCATCGGGATAAACTGACTTTTTAGGGTTTTCTCTCGACTAATCTCTCTCTTTTGCTTTATTATTCTCAATAAACGCAACTCTCCCGAGATAAGTCTCAAAAACACCTTATATACTCGCAAAACCCTAAGTAACTCGGACTAAACCGACGTTTCTCGGTTCCAGTAGGATTTATCACGATCTGATTAGATTCTCTCGGCTATAACCCGTACAAGCTCTACCATCTGCGTGATAAACCACGTTTTAGCCGACCAACTCTCACGGCCCCCAGCCCAACCCAATTTCCCACCAGCTATTTCCTTCTCTCTCGAATAAACCTCCTTTATTCGAGTGATTTCCCTTCTGTCCGACTATATGGAGCCGGTTCTTTGCAGACTCAAATTGATTCTTCAGCTGTATTTGCTTATTCTTTATCTCATCTAGACACGGAGGCTATGAGGACTATTATTGAGACTCACACTCATCAGCTTGCGGCTCAATCTGAGAAGATTGAGACTCAAGCTGAGAAGATTGAGACTCAAGCTGTGAAGATGAAGAGTTACGATATGCTCTTTGACTACTTGGCGGACAAAGATCCATAATTTGCTTAGTTGCGAGCTAATATGGCGGGTTCTTTGACCAATCCTCCACAGCCAGAGCCAGATCTTTAGTTTATTTGCTTTTATGTCTCTTATTTACATTTGTTTATGTAATGAATTAAATTTTAAATTTCAGTTTTAATTATAATTTCAGTTTTCTTTATAATTTATATTTTTATTATAATTTCATTTACATTTTAATTATTGAATTTTTTTAATAAAATAGAAATCCGTACTAATAATTCTGCGACCATTTTGCGACTGCACCACTAATAATTTTGCGACGGCTTTGCGACTGGACTGCTAATAATTTTGCGACACATTTGCGACAGACACCTAAAAGAATTTGCAACACCCTTGCAACGAACAGCTAAAAGGATTTGCGACACATTTGTGACATCGCTCCTCAAAAATTCGGTTTGTATGTTTAGCAAGGTATGTCGCAAAGCCGCCGCAATATTTGCATCTTAGCGACGGAGAGTTCCATGCAACTATGTCGTAAAGTTTGTGAATAATTTGCGATGAACCCTTCTTACGACGTCCTTGCGACGTTTTATCTTCCTCGCAATATTTGTGACGTACCCTGTTCGTCGCAAAGTTTACGATGGTCTTGCGTTGTCTTAGGTTCATCGCAAAATTTGCGACGGCTTTGCGACGTTTTTGGATTTGCGTCTAATGATTTGCAACGTTTTTGTCTCCGTCGCAATTCCGCCGCTAAAGCCCTTTTGCGACGGACTTGCGACATATTATGCCGACGCAAATCGGCTGTTTTTTGTAGTGAATATTTTAGTCAATGCAATTATAAGTTAGAAACATTTATGAATCTCTGTGTTTTTTGCTTAAATCGATTGTTTTTTGTGCTTAAATACATTGTTTTTTGTCTGCTTATGCTCTTGCACTAACTTTCATTCCACTGTTATCCTAATAGCCGTTTTGTTTCTATGTTTGTAGGTTTCGTAAAGACAAAGGCTCACTGACCTGAAAGATTACAAAAGTTTTTACAAACAAGTTTGATGAGGCATATTACACTTGGAGTTGTGTGCCTGTTCCAAGAAGAGAAAGATACATTTTGGAATTCGTGGCACATTACGTAAACCAAGCAAGGCGTGAAGAATGAAACGATAAACATAAAAACGATGGATTAAACTTAACACGATTCGAAAATATTCAAGAACAAAGCTTCTAAATCCCACAATGGCGGAATCGCCCAAAAACCAGAGAGAAAGATGATAAAAAAGTAAAAGTGAAAGCGTGTGTGAAAAATGCGATCGCCGCTTTCCCAAAGTAGGCCAAACAGCTCGATGGTCCCCCCCTCGCTAGCGGGCAAAAACGGTTGAAAGGACTGAGATCGACTTCGAGATCGAGCATGTTGCTCGATCGTCCTCAAACATCGTGTCTTCTACTCGATCTGTGTCTCGATCTTCTTCGGTGGATCGAGCGTTGCATCCGATCTTGGTATCGATCTAAGGCGGATCAAGTGGTGGACTCGATCCGGCTCTCGCTCTGCATGGCGTCATTTACGTCTGTACCACTTGATCGATTGCTTCACTCAATCTCCGTCTCGATCAGATTCCTTGGATCGGAAGGACTACTCGATCTTCTGGTCGATCTCATCTAGATCGACCAGCCGTGCTCGATCTGCTCCCCGATCTCTGGTCCATAGCAAACATCGGACGTTCCCACGAATCTCCACGCTAGCCTCAGCACGTCCACGAACTTCCACGACTCCAAAGTAGCCAGAAACAACCTGAATATGATGCAAAATGCAAGGAACATGCGTATGCTGGTGCAAGAATGCTCTAGGACCTAAAGTGATGCAATCTAGCCTAAAGTGTGATGTAAATGCATGAAAAGCTAACTTATATGTTTGCAAAATACATGCAATATGCAGTGATATCAGCAAGTTCCTCATCACTTGTGAGCTCGAGATGCTTGACAATGTCAAAGCCCTATGTGACTCAGGATCAACTGTCAATGTTATGTCTCACCATCTTAGCCAAACTCTAGGGATCAAGAAACTGGTGCCGTCCAGGACCTCCATCACCTTTGTAGACAACACTTCCACAAAACTTTTAGGCATGGTGAAGGACTATCCTGTGAAGATTGGAGAATGCCTAGTTCCAACAGACTTTGTGGTCATAGAAAAAACATATTCCAGAGAGGTGCCACTTCTTCTAGGTACTCAATTCTTGGCAACAGCAGGAGCTCAGCTGGACTTCAAGAGAGGTTCTGTCATTTTGAAGAATGTTGATGAGTTCAAGGTCTACAAGATTGCCTCTCCTTCCATAGCTTTCTGTGGAGCAGCTGAGCAAGGGTATTACTACTGGAAACTCCCAGATAGTTTGAAGGATGCTATGAACCCCACTATGAGCATGTTGTTGAGTGATGCTTTCCTTACTGAACCAAACAAGAGTCAGACCACCAAGTTGAAGCTTGAAGAAGGTTTGAAGGATATTGACAACTCAACAACCAAGGAAGTGACAACTTCAGCCATACCAAATGTCAAGAACAAAAGGCATAGGATGTCAGCTCAAGAGAAACACAGGCAACTATCAAAGGGAACATGGGTCTGGAGGAAGAAAGAGGTAGGGGCACCAGCTCCATTCACCTCTAACCTCAACTAAAGAGGTAATCAAAATCAAGCTTAATGACTCTAAACAAGCACACTTGGGAGGTAGTCCTATGGTATCCTTTTGTATATATTAAGCTTTCTAGTTTATCTTTTATGCTTTGTTTTAGTGTATAGAAACAGGATTTCGAACTGGAGTTTGAGAAAGTATGATGGGGACAAAGAACAGGTGTATTCTGGCTGATATCGGTCATTTGTATCGGTCATGACAGACCGATAAACAGATTCTCCGTCATTAGTGGCGATCATGATTGACCGATATCAGTGGAGCCAGTTTATACCAGTCAACATATCTGTCACTTGTGACCGATATGGAAAGAAGTTTGAAAGAGGGATAGATTTTCGGTCATCAGTATCGGTCATGCATGATCGACATAAACACACCGTTCTAATTTCGGTCGAGTGTGTCGATCATTGGTGATCGATAAGATTCTTGGAAACATTTCGGTCACCAATATCGATCTCTCATGACCGACATAAACACACTGTGTTATTTTCGGTCAAGTGTGTCGATCATTGATGACCGATACTAATCCCAGGAAGCACGTCAGTCTCTAGTGTCGATCACTAATGACCGAAAATGCAATTTCGATCAGTAATATTGGTCATGAGTGACCGAAACTCCATCCAAGGTAAGTGTCTCAACTTTCAAATTTTTTTACCTCCTTTGGTTTGGAGCCAAAGGAGTTTGGATTTTTAAATGGGATTCCTTCTGACCTATTTCCTAGCTTCTGAACACTTTTGTTTTTGTCCCCCACACTTTTGATTCCTTATGTTCCCTCACCAACCTTTGATTCCTTTGGTTTCCTCTCCTTTCTCTCTATTTAAGCAACAACTCTCTTCACTTCTCTTCACACTTAAACTCACTCTTCTTCTCACCTAAAGCTCGAAATAACTAGTTCTTTTTCTCTTTTATTGCTTTCTCTAAGTGTTCAGAAGTTCACTAAAGGTTTGCTTCCTAAACTATCTCTCTTTGCTCTTACTCTTAACTTATGATAAAAACTGCTTTTATGAAGATTTTAAGAGCAAGCAGTGTTTAGTTTTGATTGTTGTGCTATGATTTTGCAATATGGATTTGTTTTGAGATATCAAGCTAGATGTTGAAGTTCTGATTAATATCTATTTATCTCATTGTTGCTCATCTTCATCCTTTTGCAAAATCATCATCTTTTTTTCCTAGGAACCATTTTGCTAGAATATCATGCATAACTGTTTATCTTTTGTGCATTCTAGCTTATTTAGTTGCTAGTTTTTGATCTCTTCTTGCTTTGAATAAGTCTCAGCTTGTTGTTAGGACTTGTTAGTCTTTTCTTAGCATTAAAGAGTTTCTCCATTAAAAGCTTTCAGCTATTTGGTTCTTCAGCTTTTATTCTTTCACTTACCTTGTTTTCAAGCTTTGCTTTTGAAGGTACCATGGGAAGAACAAAAATAGCTGCTGGGAAAAAGGGAGAAGCACCTCAGGAAGCACCAACACCTCCAACAGTAAGGCAAGAAAAAGGAAAGAGCAAAGCTGCTGAGACTTCATCCAAGGCCGCTGGGAAGAGGCCAGCTAAGGATAAAAGCGCCAAGCAGAGAGGCAAAGGAAAAGCTGTTGAGGAAGAGACTCCACCCATGAAGTACAGTGCTAGGGAACTCATCGAGGGATTCAGTAGATGTGCCTTCAAGCCAACAAGATATCCTTGCCCCTTCATAATGAAGGAGTGATATATCATGGTTTTTATGATTTTTAACCATGATATAAGTCCTTTTTATTGAGTCTTTTTGGTCTTTTTAGAGTCCTAGTAGAGTCTTTGCAGGTTATAGCATGTCTGGAGCTTAATTGGAGATTTTGGAACCTTTTGGAGCATTCTGGGTTGAAGCCACAAAGTACCAAGCGCGAAGCAGAAAGTACCACATATGGTGACGCTCGTCACCACCTTTGGTGACGCTCGTCACCCATCAAGGAAGGAGCGTGGCTGTTTTATTAAAAGTATGAAGAAGATTTGCAGAATTGGCCTAGAAGTTACTTTATTTACATGAAGACCCCAGATCGTGTTTAGCCTCTATTTATTAGGTTTTTCAGCCATTGTTGGCTATTATCTTAGTTTTTGAGAATTCAGAGAGCTTAGAGAGAGATTTATTCAGAGCTTTTTGGGGAGACAAATCCTGTACTCTTTTGAGAAGATTTCGAAGCCCCTTTATTTCTTACTCTTTCTCTTTCTCTTAATGCAATTTTATTCAGTTATGTTTTGTGATCTCATAATCATGTCTGAGTAATCTGCTAGTTAAGTTAGGGTTTTTCAAAGGTTGATGAAAGGATTGTAGAATCGCTATCTGTTAGGAATATCTTATGGTTTTTCATCTCTGCTTGCTTTAAAATCGAATTTCTGAGACACATCATCTAGGAATCCGAAAATCTTAGGTTGTTAAATATATGTGAGAGCATTATTCATAACCTGAACTAGTATTTGATGAGTAAAACAACTTAGTGCAAAGAGATTTGGCTTATGAGTTTTGTAAACAATTGAATCTGATCAATCCTGCATGTTTAGGTTGTTAGGGTTTGCAAAGAGATTTGAAACTCTGTGATTTAGGCATAGATAACTTTTGCAATGAGAATTGATTAGTTATACATCAGTGATTCATGTTTAAAACGGTTCTTAATCATTCCTGATTTCCTGTATCATACATCCTTGGATTCAACCTGCGAACTACCCTGACTTAGCGCTTTTAGTCTTCTGGAACTTAGATTATCTTACAAAATCGTTTGCTTACTTTCATTCATTCATTCGCATTACATACATCATATTTTGCTTAGCTTAATCCGAGTCTACATTCGATAGTGTAGTCTGCATTACTCTCTTGGGATTTCGATACCCCTTGTACTACAACTGCTTTTGCTGTGCACTTGCAGTAGTTTTATTTGGATAAAACCTGAGCCCTATCAAGGAGCTGAGAATCTATGAAGACTGCATCTGCACCTTTGAACAGATGGGGCTTACAGAGCTACTACAGCCTCTCCCATCCTATGAGCGCTTCACTCATCAATTCCTCTCCACCCTCAAGGTGGTTTATTATGAGAAGAGTGAGCTCCCTGACCATGATGGATGGATCTCTTTCAAGCTTGGAAAACAGAAGTTCAAAATCACATTCCAAGAACTCTCTAGGGCGCTGGGGCTGAGCACCCACTTTCAAAGAGGGAAGAAGTTCTTAATCCATGAATCACAGAACATAAGGTGCTTGCAAATACATTTTTTGCAAGGAAATAAACCTCACACCTAACTGGCAAGGAGAGAGACTTCCTCTACAATCGATTGTACACTGGTCCAGGTACCAGCAGATGTGCAGTGAAAGTTCCTCCACCTAGCAAGCTCCCATGCCTTGTAAGACTGTTGATGGAGCAGCTGCAAACATACCAGAACTGGATTGTCAACAAAGGAAGAAGGGAGAAGAATCCACAACTGCACATTGGAGGAATTGCGACAGCAATTTTAATAGCCTGTGATGTGAACCTTGAGGAGCATGCTGAAGATGCTCGAGCTCCTGTCTGGATAGATATGGACTACCTGAAGAGGAGTCATTTTCTTGAGAAGAACATCCAAGGCAAGTATGCTTATCAATTCCTCAACAACCGCTTGGAGCATGTGAGAGTCCTTCTCCCAAACCCAAGGCTGACCTCCTTCACCACAACATCAAACATCAATTTCAACTCGAGTGAGGAGGAGCTCTACACAAGTGGCCCTATTCCTACAGTAGAAGAAAAAGAAGACAGTGAAGAAGAAGAGGAGCACACTGAAGAGATCAGAGAAGAAGAAGAAGAAGAAGAAGAACAATGGAATGCTACTGCTGGCGCTGAAGGCCAAGGAAGAACCCATTAAGAAGATGAGCTTGAAGAAGAAGAAGTGTTGAACTACAGCTCAAGGCAGTTCCACTTCCAGCCCTATGAAGCTCCCAACCAAGGAAGCTCTTTGAGAGCAGCTCATGAGCACATTAACACATTACAAAAGTGGTGCAAGTGGCAGGACAAAGCCATCAAAGGGCTTATGAAGATGATAAAGGGGAAGTTCAGAAAGAACAAGGCTACATCAGCAAAAACTTCCCACCACAGACACACCCAAGAGCTATACTCTCAACAAGAAGAGCAACTTAACCCATCTGAGCCAACTGAAGAGGAGAAGCTGTATGGAACCCCCATGGAAGACACTTATTCCATGCTCAACCAAGTGACCAATGGGGTACATGGGCACAACCAAGGGCTTCATCTTATGAGCCAAGAGCCCATGTTCCATCAGCTTGGGAGGCGCCAATCCCCAACCCCTCTGAAGTTCAGGATACATGGCAATGGGGCACACAAGGGACTTCTTCACAAGCTGAACAACTATGGTCAAGCTGGGTTCAACCAACTCCAGAAGCAGAGCATTCCACTAGAGTCTATGAGAGAAGGAAGAGGAGAGCTAGCAAGTCTCCACAAACCTCAGGATCATCCCACAACTCCTACCATTGAACCAAGTACCACATCCCTTCCATTGTTCTATACCATTGCATCTTTTTATTTTTGTAATATATTTTGTCGCTTCTCTCTTCTATTGCTTTCATTACACAAGGGACTGTGTAATTTAAGTGTGGGGAAGAGATTTGGGGTTTGACTTTGTTTTCTGTTTTCTTAGTTTTTCTTTTTCTTTTCACTTTGAGTCTCATGCATATCATGCATACATGTAAGGCATAGAAAAACACAAAAAAATCGAAAAAATTTGAAATTTTTTGCATTTTTGCAAACCAAAAAGAGAGCATGTAGTTGCATTTCATTCTTCTAGGATTGATTCTAGTGTTGACATGTAGGTTGCATTGCATTTGCATAGGGCATTATGATGAGTTTTCCTTGTAAAGTGCTCAGTGTTTAGAGATGATTTCAGTTTTTAAGTGCTTAGTTGTTTGATGCATCATATGATTGCCAGAAGTTAAGGCTGAACCATGCTTAGATTGCTAGATTTGGTCTTCTCATCTCATTCTGAAAGCATTTGTTCTCTGAAAATCAACTCTATTAACTTGAACTTTAACTTGGACTTTTAATTATCATGTCTTATGCATTGAAAAGTGATTGCATGGCTACGATATACATATTTGGATCATCTTTCTCCTTTCTACCACTCTTGTTGATCCAAATAGCTGATCCTCATAATTATGGGACAGTTACATCCTCACCATTAACTAAAACCTCCTTTTGAGCCTAAACACTATTGTGAGAGCTGTGAGGCCTTTGCATTGCATTTTTGATTTTGTCTTGGCAAAAAGTGTTAGGAATAAGGCTGGCAATGATTAGCTCTCTTGTAGATATCAGCTTGCATCTTCAGCTTGATTCAATGATAGGAGTTTTGGGGTTTAAAAAAGGTAGAGTAAGTGGTTTGAACTTCATGTTTTTATGCTTTGAAAGAAAGGAAAAAGACCTGAAATGGTAGAAAAGGGGAAACAGTTTAGTATTGTGGTTAAGTAAAGGGAATAAAAGCTCTAAGTTTAAAAAGAAGGTTTGGCGCCAACAACAATGCTTAGAAAGGTCCGAAAGAAGAAAAATCTGACCAAGAAGTGAGCTGTTAGCCCCAAAGGTGGATCTTAAGGAGCTCCCAAAAGGGCTAAGGTATACTTTCTTAGGACCTAATGACACCTATCCCGTGATAGTAAATGAAAACCTTAGTGATGATGAGTTGCACTCGCTCTTAACTGAGCTGAGAAAGTATAGGAAGGCCATTGGGTACTCTTTAAGTGACATCAAAGGCCTTTCACCAATGCTTTGCACTCATAGGATTCACTTGGATAATGAGAACGCCACTTCTGTAGAACATCAAAGGCGTTTGAATCCTAACTTGAAAGAGGTTGTTAAGAAGGAAATCTTTAAGCTTTTAGAGGCTGACGTGATCTATCCCATAAGTGACAGCACGTGGGTTTCCCCTGTACACGTGGTGCCTAAGAAGGGAGGGATCACGGTCATAAGGAATGAAAAGGATGAACTTATCCCTACTAGGACCATTACTGGTCATAGAATGTGTATTGACTATAGAAAGCTTAACCTTGCGACTAGAAAAGACCATTTTCCTTTGCCTTTTATTGATCAAATGCTTGAGAGACTTGCAAATCACCCTTACTACTGTTTTCTCGATGGGTATAGCGGTTTCTTTCAAATACCTATTCACCCAAACGATCAGGAGAAAACGACTTTTACATGTCCCTACGGTACCTTTGCATATCGAAGGATGCCGTTTGGATTGTGTAATGCACCGGCTACCTTTCAGCGGTGTATGATGTCGATCTTCTCCGATCTTATAGAGGAGATGGTAGAGGTGTTTATGGATGACTTCTCTATGTATGGTGCGTCCTTTCCTGCGTGTTTGTTGAATCTTTGCAGGGTACTTAAACGTTGTGAAGAGACAAACCTGGTGCTGAATTGGGAGAAATGCCACTTCATGGTCAAGGAAGGGATAGTGCTCGGTCACAAGATTTTGGAGAAGGGTATTGAAGTTGATCAGGCTAAGGTTGAGGTTATGAAGGGTCTAGAGCCGCCGGTTAATGTTAAAGGGATCAGAAGCTTCTTGGGACACGCAGGGTTTTATAGGCGTTTCATCAAGGATTTCTCCAAGATTGCACGCCCTCTTACACGGCTGTTGTGCAAGGAAGCTGAGTTTGTATTCGATGAGGAGTGTTTGAAGGCTTTCGTGACCACTACGGAGAAGGAGCTGCTTGCAGTAGTCTTCGCCTTTGAGAAGTTCAGATCATATCTCGTTGGCTCCAAGGCTATTGTATACACGGATCATGCTGCTCTACGATACATCTACTCGAAGAAAGACACTAAGCCTCAGCTCTTAAGATGGATTCTGTTACTCCAGGAGTTTGACATGGAAATTAAAGACAAGAAGGGGATAGAAAATGGAGTCGCCGACCACCTCTCAAGGCTAAGGATCAACGAGTCTCTCCCCTTAGATGACTCTCTTCCAGAAGAGCAGCTTATGGCGATTACTACTGCTGTTTGTGGGAAGCTAGAAGGAAGGTTTGAGGAAGTTGTTGAGTTTTAAAGAGGAGGATCTACCATGGTATGCTGATGTAGTGAACTACCTAGCGTGTGGTGAGGAGCCAACACATCTCAACAGCTATCACAAGAAGAGGTTTTTGAGGGAGGCTAGTGACTACTTTTGGGATGAGCCTTACCTATACAAAAGAGGAGTAGACAGCTTGTACCGGAGATGTGTTACAAAGGAAGAAGCCAGGGACATCCTCTATCATTGCCATGGTTCTTCCTATAGAGGCCACTTCGCTTCATTCAAGACTGCCACGAAAGTGTTGCAAGCCGGTTTCTGGTGGCCCTCCATTTTTAAAGATGCACACGAGTTTGTGAAGAGCTGTGAGGCATGTCAGCGAGCAGGGAACATAACTAAGAGGAATGAAATGCCTCAAGTTCCCATCTTCGAGGTTGACGTGTTCGATGCGTGGGGTATTGACTTCATGGGGCCTTTCCCTTCTTCATACGGCAACAAGTACATCTTAGTAGCTGTGGATTATGTCTCCAAATGGGTTGAGGCTGTTGCTTCCCCTACAAATGACTCTAAGGTTGTGATCAAGCTGTTCAAGAGTGTCATCTTCCCAAGGTTGTTATAAGTGATAGAGGAAGCCACTTTATAAACAAGGTCTTCGAGAACCTCTTGAGAAAGTATGGGGTTAAGCATAAGGTGGCTACACCGTATCATCCTCAAACAAGCGGTCAGGTGGAAGTCTCCAACAGGCAAATCAAAGCTATTTTGGAGAAGACCGTGGGAGCAACAAGGAAGGACTGGTCAGTGAAGCTAGACGATGCTCTTTGGGCTTACCGTACTGTTTTTAAGACGCCGATTGGTTCAACTCCTTTCACTCTACTCTATGGCAAGGGCTGTCACCTTCCGGTTGAGCTGGAACACCGTGCATTATGGGCTGTGAAGAGGCTGAACTTTGATCTCAAGACGGCTCAGGAGAGGCGCCTTATTCAGCTACACGAACTGGACGAGTTGAGGTTGAATGCTTACGAGAGCTCTAAGATCTACAAGGAGCGGACTAAGGAGGCTCATGACAAGAAGTTGGTTGCCAAGGAGCTTAAGGAAGGAGGACTGGTGTTGCTGTACAACTCGAGGCTCAAACTCTTCCCGGGCAAGCTGAAATCAAGGTGGAGCGGACCGTTCGTGATTCAAGAGGTCTTGCCGTATGGAGCTGTTACTCTGATGGGAAGAAGTGGTAGTGCATTCACCGTCAACGGACACAGAGTGAAGCCCTACTTGGCTGACAGCTTTGACAAGGAGAGCACCTCAGTGCTTCTCCAAGACCCACCATCCGCCTAGACCAAGTAAGGTCTAGCTAAAGACGTTAAAGAAAGCGCACTTGGGAGGCATTCCCATGTTTATCTTGTACATACTTCGGCTTTCATTTCTCTTTCGTCTCTCAAGTGCTTCTCAAACAGGATCCGGTGCTTCTCTATTAGCTGCTTTTTGAAACGACCCGGAAATGGCAACTTTGGTACGTAAGGTGGGGGCACGTAGTCATTCTTCTCCTTGGTGGTTTTCTCAGCTTTCTTCTCAACGAATGCCTTGTCACCTCTTCTCGGTCCTTGAATCCACACGTTGTCAAAGTTGATCTCCTCATTATCAGCCGAAAGTTTACCCTCTCCCTCTTGAATTACAACGTCCTCGTTGTTCTTTGTAGAGACCGGAGGTTCAAGCTCTTTGCCACTTCTCAATGTAATACCATTGGCATACTCCTTGGGGTTTTGCTCACACTTTCCCGAAAGACTGTTCTGACCACTCGTGCTTGCTTTACCCTTCTCCAGCTGCTTGATCTTGTTGTTAAGGTTGGTGATTTGAGTGGAGAAGTCGGTTAGAGATGAATCAAGCCGAGTGTTCATTTCAGCGAACTTCTGGTTGGTAGAAGCTTGCCCTTGTATTAGCTGTTGAAACATTGCTTGAACCGGATCAACTTGTTGTTGCATCGGTTGTTGTTGCTGAGGTGCAAAGCTCGGAGGGTAGTTAGGAGTATAACCCTTGTTTTGTTGTTGTTGCCCTTGGAAGTTGCCTTGCCCTTGAAAGTTGCCTTGTTTCCTTGACCTTGGAAACCACTACTCGGTTGAAAACCTTTGTTGTAAGGGATGAAAGGTTTAGCTTGTTGAGCAGGGTACACTTGATCTTTAGGGTTGGCTACGTTGGTGCTCCGGTAAGAGAGGTTGTTGTTCTGGTAGCCTTGGTTGTAGCCTTGAGACTTGTAGTTGTTCTGTCCAGCCACCCAATTTGCTTCTTCTTGGCTTAGCTCCAACTCCTCTTGGTTTTCATCAGCTTCACCAACAAAGTGAACATGCTTCTGATTAGCTAAGACCAACTTGTCAATCTTCTCATGCAACGATTTGAGCTCTTTCTTGTGAGACTCTAACTCTGATCCTCTTGGTGCTCGGTCATAATCCTCTGCATAGTTTCCATCACTCAACGCCAGGTTTTCTATCAGCTCCATACCCTCTTCAACCTCTTGACCGAGGAAGTTCCCTTTGCTAGCTGTATCAAGCAACAACCGGATCTTTGGTGAAGCTCCACGGTATATGGTACTGAGTAGAGTCTCCTCACTGAACCCGTGATGAGGGCATTGGATCGTGTAATCTTTGAAACGCTCCATAGCCTCATTGAATGTCTCGTTGTTCCTTTGAGTGAAACCGCTGATTTTGCTTCTCAACCGAGCAGTCCTGGTGCTTGAGAAGAACTTTGAGAAGCAAGCCCTCTTACATTCAGCCCATGATGTGATGGTGCCTTGTGGGAGGGTCTTCTCCCAATGTCTAGCTTTGTCTCCGAGTGAAAAGGGGAAGAGACGCAGCTTGAAAGCATCTTCTGATATACCGTTGATCTTTATCATTCCACATACTTGCTCGAAATTGTCCAAGTGCTCCAAGGGGTCTTCCATTGCTAAGCCGTGGAACTTGTTGTTTTGCACCATGGAGATGAAACCCGGCTTGATCTCGAAGTTATTGTTTTGTACTGGAGGAGGAGTGATCCCAAACCTATTGTGGTGGGTATTGGGAGCATCTCCGGCTCCTATGATCCTCGGAGGTCTAGCCGCGTGTTGGGGGTTTCCATTGCCCCGTCCTGCTGGAGGAGGTCCTTCTGGATGCTCGTGTTCAGCCATGTCTTCAAAGTTAACCAGACCGTGTTGAACAATCTCCTCAAAGGCTCTTGTTTGATCTCTGACTCTCCTTTGCCGTGAGTGACCAAGCTGATGAATGTTGTCTAAGGGTTGTAGTAGATTGTTGTCTCCCCTTGAACGAAGATTCATGTACCTGAAAACACACGGTTTAGAGTAGTATGATTAGTAACTTGAAAAAGGTAAAGACTTAGTCTTTGGTGAACTACCTAGCGTGTGGTGAGGAGCCAACACATCTCAACAGCTATCACAAGAAGAGGTTTTTGAGGGAGGCTAGTGACTACTTTTGGGATGAGCCTTACCTATACAAAAGAGGAGTAGACAGCTTGTACCGGAGATGTGTTACAAAGGAAGAAGCCAGGGACATCCTCTATCATTGCCATGGTTCTTCCTATGGAGGACACTTCACTTCATTCAAGACTGCCACGAAAGTGTTGCAAGCCGGTTTCTGGTGGCCCTCCATTTTTAAAGATGCACACGAGTTTGTGAAGAGCTGTGAGGCATGTCAGCGAGCAGGGAACATAACTAAGAGGAATGAAATGCCTCAAGTTCCCATCTTCGAGGTTGACGTGTTCGATGCGTGGGGTATTGACTTCATGGGGCCTTTCCCTTCTTCATACGGCAACAAGTACATCTTAGTAGCTGTGGATTATGTCTCCAAATGGGTTGAGGCTGTTGCTTCCCCTAAAATGACTATAAGGTTGTGATCAAGCTGTTCAAGAGTGTCATCTTCCCAAGGTTTGGGGTACCCAAGGTTGTTATAAGTGATGGAGGAAGCCACTTTATAAACAAGGTCTTCGAGAACCTCTTGAGAAAGTATGGGGTTAAGCATAAGGTGGCTACACCGTATCATCCTCAAACAAGCGGTCAGGTGGAAGTCTCCAACAGGCAAATCAAAGCTATTTTGGAGAAGACCGTGAGAGCAACAAGGAAGGACTGGTCAGTGAAGCTAGACGATGCTCTTTGGGCTTACCGTACTGCTTTTAAGATGCCGATTGGTATAACTCCTTTCACTCTACTCTATGGCAAGGGCTGTCACCTTCCGGTTGAGCTGGAACACCGTGCATTATGGGCTGTGAAGAGGCTGAACTTTGATCTCAAGACGGCTCAGGAGAGGCGCCTTATTCAGCTACACGAACTGGACGAGTTGAGGTTGAATGCTTACGAGAGCTCTAAGATCTACAAGGAGCGGACTAAGGAGGCTCATGACAAGAAGTTGGTTGCCAAGGAGCTTAAGGAAGGAGGACTGGTGTTGCTGTACAACTCGAGGCTCAAACTCTTCCCGGGCAAGCTGAAATCAAGGTGGAGCGGACCGTTCGTGATTCAAGAGGTCTTGCCGTATGGAGCTGTTACTCTGATGGGAAGAAGTGGTAGTGCATTCACCGTCAACGGACACAGAGTCAAGCCCTACTTGGCTGACAGCTTTGACAAGGAGAACACCTCAGTGCTTCTCCAAGACCCACCATCCGCCTAGACCAAGTAAGGTTTAGCTAAAGACGTTAAAGAAAGCGCACTTGGGAGGCATTCCCATGTTTATCTTGTACATACTTCTGCTCTCATTTCTCTTTCAGTTTTATGTTTTTATGTTGCAAGTGTGTAGGAACAGGTATAAGGAGTCTAAACCTTGACTTTGAGGTCCAAAAGGGGCAATAGGGGTTAAGATAAGGCTAGAGATCGAGTGCTAGATCGACTGATCCTGGCTCGATCTTTGCTAGATCGAGTCAGTGAATCGAGAGGAGTCAGTCGATCTAGACGAGAACGAGTGACAAGATCGACCTTGACGAAAAAGGATCTATCGATCCAAATCGGATCGACCGATCTAATTTCTCTCGGGAAAATCTGTTGAAAATTGATCGATCACTCGACTCGATCCACCACTCGATCTATGCCAAATCAACCCCTAAATCGAGGACATAGATCGATCAGAGGGACTTAGCCGAGGAGCCAACATCTCAATGATCGAGAGAGCCAATCGATCCAGGACTCGATTCACCTTGAATCGAGTCTCAAATCGAGTAACCCTCTCGATCTAAGCCATTTTGGGCATGAGATCGAGTCCTAGATCGACCAAAAGGACTCGATCTCATGCCGAGGTAACAATTTTCTTTCCCTCCTTTACTCCTTTCCCTCCAATTTTTAAATTCAAAACTTGGTCAAGGCAAGCATCTTTGACCATGAAAGATGTGCCTTGACCAAGACTTTTGTCAGAAACCACCTTGACCACCAATTATTTTGGTTTGCTAAAGTCTTTAAATATCTCAAATTATCTCTCACCCTCTCATTCCTGTTTGCTCGAGATTTTTAACAAAGAGAGTGAGAATTTTAAGTCTTTAAAGATTAGCAAAGATATCCTTAACTTCTTGCAAAGGTATTTTCAAAGATTTAATGGTTTAATTTTAAGAAAATCTCCTTAAATATCGCAAGATCTTGTTTTAGGATATAGGATCAGTTTTGATTTTTTAAAATTAGCTAAGTAAAAGGAAAAATTCTGGATTTTCAGTATCTAAAAGATTTGATTCCCTTTTATGTAGCTATGATTTTTATTTAATCCCCAAAATTCTAGGGTAGTTTTTATAAATTCTCTCCTTCTCTTCTCTCATTCTCATCAAATCGCCACTTGCTAATCATTCTCTTTAGAATTTGTTTCAGGAACAATGGCACCAAAGAGAACAAGAGAGGAGCAAGCACAAGAAGGAGAAGGACTAGAAGTGGTGGCTCAAGAGAGGGTCCGGTGGAGCAAAGATGAAAAAAGGGATAAGAAGAGGCTTGAGAGGCTCCGGTTTGAACCTACAAAGTTTGCTGACCGAGAGCTTTTGTCCAGGCTCGGGATCCTTGGGGACTTCGACCAACTCCTCAAGAACATTGGTTTGAGATGCTTATCGCGGATGGACTGCCCTACCATTCCCGAGGTGACGATAGATTTCCTTGCCACCTTGGAGTTCCGGTATGAGAATCCGAGTGCCCCTGTCCCTTCCCAAGGCCGTCTCTACTTCAAGGTTGGCCGTCAAGCTTACACACTATCCATCCCCGAGCTATGCCAAGCCTACGGTCTCAAGGCTGATGCATACAAGGTGGAGTTCCCAGCCTTCAAGAAAGCCGACGAGTTTTGGGACCTGATCAGCAATGAAGACTACAAAGCCAACACCGCCAATATCAAGAGAGTTAGGAGTCCGGTGCTGAGGTATACTCTGAAGCTGATTGCCAATACATTCAGTGGAAGGTCTGTTGCTCCTACCGTCACGAAGACGGAGCTGTGCTTCCTTTTCCAAGGCGTGAAGCACTTGGTGTCTGATCCGGATGCGAATGAAGAGCCCATAGAAGATGAACTCGGCGATGAAGTGAATTACGGCTGTGTGCTCGCGGCTTCTCTGGTGAAGTACAAGGCTTATGCCTTACGGTGCAAGGCAACCTCTTCCTACATTGGCGGTTTCCTTACTCCTTTGTTCGTGCAAGCCGGTGTGCCTATCCATGACTTTGCTCACGTCCCAAACAGAGCTTTCATGGATGAAGCATACATGAGAAACACTGATAGCTTGGGACGCATGCCAGCAGAAGAGTTTTATGCTTACCTCTTCATAGATGATGAAGACAAGAAGAGAGTGTGCATCCTCCCCAACAAAGATGAGACCGAGCTGCTTGGTGTTGGGAACATCGAGTTCTTACCCACGGAGGAAGAATGCTTTGCCCTTTTAGGAGGACCGCCTGCTTCAGCCATTGCCCCGCGCCAAAGAAGTTTACACACTTCCCAAGCTGGACTTTGAGCCGAGGACCAAAACCGAGAAGTTCTTAGCCTCGATGGTGGAGATGCAGCGGAAGATCAACAAGTGGCAAGGGAAGATGCTTAAGAAGCTGGGGAAGAAGGTCAAACAACTCCAAGGAGGCCAGCCTAAGCCAGCTACAAGCCAAGAGATACAACAACCCGAGAAGAGGAGACTCTCAACCGGAGGAGTTGTTATTCGCGAGACCCAAGGAGACAACATTCAGCAAGCGCGTCACTCCCTCCAAGAACCAGGCAACAAAGGAAAAGCAACAATCTCTAGCTCCTCTGGAACATCCTCAAGTTCCAGCCGAGCCTAGACAAGAGGTAACAACCTTCTTCCATTGTATATAACCACTCATGTTTGTTTCTTGCATTGTGTTTGTTTGCTCCTTTGGATGAGTTTGCCACCGGGACGGTGTCAAGCAAGTTTGGGGGAGTACTTGTGTGATTTAATCTTGTGTTCTTTGATCTTATTTTCCTTTTTACATCCTTGAGTCTTAGTCATGAAAAATTGGTAAAATTTTTAAATTTTATTTCAAAGATTCATGTAGTTGCATTCATCTCTTTAAAAACATGTTAGGATTGAGTCTAGAATTTCTCATATCACCTAGGTTGTTTGCATTTTGCATAAGGGGTTAGAATTTCTTAAAAAGATGTTTTACTTATGAATCATTTCAATGCCCTAGTTAGTAGTTCTCTAATGCTTTGTTTATGCTTTGAAAGAAAGTTCTAACCATGCTTGGATCACTAGTTAGGATTTTCGTGGCTTGAATTGAACTCTCATGATTTGAAACTCATCCTACTAAGTGAAAACCTTAATTTGAAAATCTAATTATCATTCTTATGCATTTGAAAATGAACACATGGTTTTAAAATATTTAGGCTCTCTTCTTCCTTTTTACCACTCTTTGTGAGCCTAAGTAGAACTCCCTCCTTGAACCTTACCCTCCTTTGAAGCCAAATGTTCTTGTGTGACATCTTTGTGAGGCCTTATTTTCGGTTTGAACTTGGCATAAAGTGTTAGGTTTAGGCGACATGATTTGGTTTTCATAATTGATTGCTAGCTTTGCATTTTGAAGCTAGGTATAGGCTTAGGATAAGTTTGGGGGATCATTGGGATTGCTTTCTTGTGTATTTGTTTTCGGTTCAAAAGAGTTTGTGTTTTAAGGAAAGAAATGAGGTTTTAAGTGAAAGGTTTGTTTTTAAAACTAAGTATGCTCTATTTCAGAGAGTAGCTCTCACTAAATAAATAAAAAAGAAAAAAAAAAGAAAAAAAAATTAATAAAATAAAAGAGCCTAAGTGCCAAATAAAGAAAAAAAAATGAAAAGAAAAAAATAAAAATAAAAAGAGAGCTACTAATAAGAAATCTTTAAGAGTAAAAATATTTTTCAAAAGCCTTTTCACTAGCCTAAAAAGTTTAAAATGTCTTTGTTTTGAATTGGGATTGCTAAGTTGAGAAGAAAGGGTAGACTAATCATGTATGCATAAATTGTCTTTACCTTTAGCATTATGCATTAGTTCAAACCATTTTTGAGAGAAACCCTTGTCTAATTATAAACCCTTTTCAAATGAGATCATTCTATGCTCATAACCATAACCCTTAGCCAAGTGTGTTTTGCTTTAAAGTGCATAAGTTTGATTCATGGTTCGAATGTTAATGAATGTTAAAGGATGAATTTCTTTGATTGTTAGGAATAAGAGAGTCATGATTTGAATTTCTTTGTGTGATGAGTATGGCTAAGTCCTTTGGAGTATGAGTATAAGCTTAGCATTTTAGAACTGTTAACTAGGACATTGAGATGATCTATTCGAAAGGCACCTTGGCAAAAAGTTTAAAACCCCTTTGATTTTTCTGAAAACCTCTCTTCCTTACTTATTTTTTGTTGCTTGAGGGCAAGCAAGAAGTAAGTTTGGGGGAGTTGATGTCATTGCATTTTGCATACATTTTGCATACTCATTTGATAGTTTTTCATGCATTTGTATCATGTTTTAGGTTAGATTGCATCACTTAGGGTCCTAGAGCATTCTTGCATCAGCATGTGCATTTTCTCGGCATTTTGCATCCATTCCAGGTTGTTTCTGGTTGCTTTGGAGTCATGGAGGTTCGTGGAGGTGTGGAGGCCGATGTAGCAGTTCATGGGAGCTCGGGAACGTGCTAAGGACCAGTGATCGAGGAGTAGATCGAGCATGGCCGGTCGATCTAGGAGTTGATCGACCAGAAGATCGAGCCAACTAGGCGACCCAAGGATAATGATCGAGACGGAGATCGAGTGAAGCAATCGATCAATCGGTATGGACGTAAATGACGCCATGCAGAGCGAGAGCCAGATCGAGTACACCACTCGATCCACCCGAAGATCGATACCGAGATCGGATGCAACACTCGATTCACCGATGAAGATCGAGACCCGGATCGAGCCGAAGACACGATGTCCGGATATGATCGAGAGAACAACTCGATCCAATGGTCGATCTCTGTCCTTTCAACCGTTTTTGGCTGTTAGCGAAGGGGGGACCATTGGATTGTTTGGACATTTTAGGCAAGGCGGCGAGATGCTTTTGGGGGTACTTTTAGATTTCTTATCTTTTCTTTCATGTTTTCTCTCTCGTTTTCGCAAGAACACCATGGTTGAACCAGTTTTCTTTTGAAGCTTTTGTATTCGAATCCTTATCGTTTGATCTAGTCTTTCTTTCATGTTTATCGTTTCATTTCTTCTGCTTTGCTTGATTTACTTTATGAGTAGTGAGTAGTTTATTTTGGTTTCGGGGTTGAGAGGATTGAAGGGTAGAAAAGGTTCGATCTTGGTTTGTTTTCTAAACGTTTTTAAGGCTATCTCTTCTAAGGTGTTGAAAGCTTAATGCTTGAAGACTCTCACGCCAAGAGCTTCATGATCCGAGAGGTCCCTTACCTTGACAGGATCCAGGGGCCTCGGAAGATCACACCTTAGAGACTAGTTACCCCTTCCCAAAAGCCATGGAAGTTTGGGGGACTAGTTAAGCCATTACTCGAAATCTGTTTTCCTTGCCTTTCAACCTCTTTTTCCACCAAAATCCATGGGTTTGGAGGAGAGGATGAAAGAGTGATCTATACCGAAAGCCACAGATAGATCTTGTTTTGTTTTCGAGGCTTAGAGATCCTCACCAAGTGAGTCGATCTAAAGTTTCAAACCCAAGATCGATCCTTGAAACCCTTTATATGAATCTCAACCCTAAAGCCCTTTATCTTAGCATATTTACGTCTCATTTCATCTTTTGCTAGTTACCTGACAGCATCCTGGTCTTTAGATTCATTGTCCTTACGGTTTTAGACGAGATCGATCGTTTCTGCTCGATCTAGTGGTCGATCTTGTGGTCGATCCACTAGTCGAATTTTAACAATTCGAAGCTTTTCCCTTTAATTTGTCCGTTTGTTTCTCGTGTAACTGCTTCCTTTCTAGTATTTTTAAAATAGGTTCCACTCTGTTTAAGTTGCTGCATTTAGTTTTTAGAATATTTCCCATAAATTGTCTTACTTGCTTAGATTTGTCTTAGACCTTGCATTCTCTGTGGATTCTCTATCATCTAAAAGTGGATTGACACTCTCCTGCTTGCTTTACTACAACATTGCGTGCACTAGAGTTTTGATAGCCTCTGCTGCATTAGAGCATAAGAAAACAGTTTATCAAATGGCGCCGTTGCTGGGGATGTAAAAAGATTTGTCTTAGACCTTGCATTCTCTGTGGATTCTCTATCATCTAGAAGTGGATTGACACTCTCCTGCTTGCTTTACTACAACATTGCGTGCACTAGAGTTTTGATAGCCTCTCTGCTGCGTTCTTCGTTTATTAGAAGCTATCGCTTTAAGTTGTTAGATCGATCTGTTTTACTCGATTCAGTGCTCGATTCAGTGCTCGATTTTTAGTTCTTAGTAGATTTGGATTTTTAATCTTTTGCTTTTTCCTAGTGGTAGTTAACCTTCTTCTAGGGATTTTAAAATAGTTTTGCATTTTATTTAGTCATTGCATTTAGTTTTCGCCGATTTTACCAATCATTTTCCTGATCTGCTTAGATTTGCTTCACACTTGCATTCTTAGTGTTCTTCCTTCTTCCTAGGTTGGATTGATACCCTACTACTATACTACATCATTGTTGTGGTTTGGGATTTGATATTCTGACTAGCTAAAATCCTGTTTATCAGCATTAAGAGCCCAAATCCAAGAAGAGAATATATTAAGAACAAGAAAAAGTCCCAAGCTTTAAACCCTTTAAACCCTCTTAATCGCCCCAACCTTAACCCAAAGTAGACTACTCACTACACATGATTAAAACCAATGGAAATGCAAAGCAAAGAAAGATAAGCATGATTAAGCAAGTAAGATTAAAGAAATAATTAATGATTAAAGTAAGATTAAGAGTTTACAAAACTAAGAAAACTTTAAAAGTATAACAATGGCGATAAGCCTAAAGGAAAGCTCGAAAAAGTAGTAGACAAACCGTGGTTGTTGAAAGTGATAAGGTTTTTCGCCCAAAATAGGCCAACAAGAAAAATGGTCCCTTCACTAAAATCCAAAAGTGAGCTTTCCGGATAAGGTGTAGGGATCGAGCTGAGTAGTCGATATGATCACTCGATCTCCCGGCTAGAACGTCTGCTTTTGCTCGATCCTTGGGTCGATTCGGTCGGATGGATCGAGTACTTCAATCGATCTGCTTGTCGATCCTCGGATGATGGAGTCGTGAACTCGATCTGGCTCTTGTTCTGCATGGCTTTAATCCACGTCCGTACTCACGATCGATCACCTCAGTCGATCTTGACCTCGATCCCTTCCTTGAAACGACCCGGCCTTAGTCGATCTTCTGGTCTATCTCATCTAGAAGCCGTAGAGAAGAAAGTGAAGCAAACTACTAAGGAGAAGGATGCTTATGTGCATCCACCGTATGTACCGAAGCTTCCTTTTCCTGGCCGCTTCAAGAAACAGCTGATAGAGAAGCACATACTCTTATTTGAGAAGCATCTAAAGGACGTTGAGATCAAGTTGCCTCTTGTGGATTGTCTAGCTATGATGTCAAAGTGTGCTAAGTTCTTCAAAGACACCCTTACAAAGAAGAATAAGGAGAGTAAAGAAGTTTTGGTGCTTAGTGAAGAGTGTAGTGCCATTATTCACAACGAGATTATCCCTAAGAAGCTAGGAGATCCAGGATCATTCACCATTCCTTGTGCTTTGGGTCCATTGAAGTTTAAGAGCTGTTTATGTGATTTGGGAGCAAGTATCAATCTCATTCCCCACTCTATAGCAAAGAAGCTAGGTTTCACATGGTTTAAAGAGTGTAGGATCTCCCTTGTGTTAGCTGACAGAATCGTAAGACTACCAGTGGGTATGCTAGAAGATCTTCTTGTGAGAATAAGCGATGTCAATGTACCAACCGACTTTGTTGTGCTTGAGATGGATGAAGAGCCTAAGGATCCGCTTATACTTGGAAGACAATTCCTTGCAACCGCCAGAGCAATCATTGATGTAAAGAATGGGAAGATGGCCCTGCACCTTGGCAAAGACATCAAGCTGGATTTTGATATCAATGAGGTCCTGAAGAAGCCAACCATTGAAGGACAAGCATTCTACATAGAAACGTTGGATGCTTTGGCTGATGAACTGCTAGAAAAGTTTGCACAAGAGGATCACTTTAAGCTAGCTTTGACAAAGGAGAGAGGGGAGTATGGTTTCTTAAGTGAGAAAACCCAAGAGTATGTTAATCTCCTTGATTCTAGAAGAGTTTTCAGGGAAGATGAAGGCGGATGCCTAGAGATCGATCAGGAAATCGAGAAGATCACTCGATCCACGACATCAATCAACAAGAAGATCGAGGAGGCTGGTCGATCTAGAGCAGAGAACAATGAGAAGATCAAGAGATGCCAATCGATCAGTTCAGAGAACAAGTCAAGGACTTGATCTCCTGCTCGATCCACATCAAATCGTGTAGGTGAATCGAGTGAAGTTCCTCGATCCAGACCAGAACGAGTGGAAGATCGACTGGATGACTCGATTTCTGAGGGGACAACGGTTCAAGAAGGCAGTCTTAAGGCTCATGTCTCGGGTTCTAAGGAGGCTACTGAAGACGGGAACGTCAACACAAGCCACGAGGAGGACTGGAGCGAGCTGCTAGCCCCAAAGGTGGACCTAAAGGAGCTCCCAAAAGGGCTAAGGTATGCTTTCTTAGGGCTTAACGAGACTAATCCCGTGATTGTGAATGAGAATCTGAGTGATGATGAGTTGCACTCGCTCCTTAATGAGTTGAGAAAGTATAGGAAGGCCATTGGGTACTCTCTAAGTGACATCAAGGGCCTTTCACCAATGCTTTGCACTCATAGTATTCACTTAGATAATGAAAACTCTTCTTCTATTGAACATCAAAGACGCTTAAACCCGAATTTGAAAGAAGTAGTTAAGAAAGAGATTCTGAAATTGTTAGAGGCTGATGTGATCTACCCCATCAGTGACAGCACGTGGGTTTCTCCTATCCACGTGGTGCCTAAGAAGGGGGGGATCACAGTCGTTAGGAATGAACAAGATGAATTGATCCCTACTAGGACCATAACTGGTCACCGAATATAGACTATATGAAGCTTAATTCTGCTACTAGAAAGGATCATTTTCCTCTTCCTTTTATTGATCATATGCTTGAGAGACTTGCTAATCATCCATACTATTGGTTTCTTGATGGTTATTGTGGTTTCTTTCAAATACCAATCCACCCTAACGATCAAGAGAAGACGACATTTACATGCCCTTATGGTACCTTCGCGTATCGACAGATGCCATTCGGGTTGTGTAACGCACCAGCAACATTCCAGCAGTGCATGATGTCGATCTTCTCTGATCTTATAGAGGAGATGGTGGAAGTGTTTATGGATGACTTCTCTGTATATGGTGCATCCTTTTCTGCTTGTTTGTTGAATCTTTGCAAGGAACTTAAGCGATGTGAGGAGACAAACTTGGTTCTCAACTGGGAGAAGTGTCACTTCAAGGTGAAGGAAGAGATTTTGCTCGGTCACAAGGTATCTGAGAAGGGGATAGAGGTTGATAAAGCTAAGGTTGAGGTCATGATGAGTCTTGAGCGGCCGATTAATGTCAAGGGTATAAGGAGTTTCCTAGGTCAAGCCGGCTTCTACAGGAGGTTCATAAAAGATTTCTCCGAGATAGCAAGACCCCTCACGCGGCTGTTGTGCAAGGAAGCTGAGTTCGTGTTTGATGATGAGTGTCTTCACGCTTTCAAGACCATCAAAGAAGCTCTTGTCACGGCACCCATAGTACAAGCACCAGATTGGAGCTTACCGTTCGAGATCATGTGTGACGCGAGCGACTACGCCGTGGGAGCTATTCTAGGTCAGAGGAACGACAAGAGATTGCATGTTATCTACTACGCCAGCCGTACCTTGGATGACACGCAAGTGAGATATGCTACAACCGAGAAAGAGCTGCTGGCTGTTGTGTTTGGTTTTGAGAAGGTCAGATCATATCTGGTGGGCTCTAAGGTTGTTGTATACACTGATCACGCAGCATTGAGGTACATCTACTCGAAGAAAGATACCAAGCCGAGGCTCTTAAGGTGGATTCTCCTTCTACAAGAGTTTGATATGGAGATAAAAGACAAGAAGGGGATAGAGAATGGTGTTGCTGATCACCATTCTAGGATGAGAGTGAATGAAGCTTTGCCATTAGATGATTCACTTCCTGAAGAGCAGCTCATGATGATCACCACGGCAGTATGTGGAAGGCTTGAAGACAAGTTTGAAGAGGTTTTGAGTTTCAAGGAAGAAGACTTACCTTGGTATGCTGATATAGTAAACTATTTAGCTCGTGGAGAGGAGCCTTCTCACCTTGATCATTATCACAAGAAGAAGTTCATGAGGGATGTCTCCCATTACTTTTGGGATGAGCCATACTTGTACAAAAGAGGAGTGGACAGCTTATATAGAAGGTGTGTAACAAAGGAAGAAGCTAAGGACATACTTCTACATTGTCACGGCTCTTCATATGGTGGTCATTTCGCTTCTTTCAAGGCCGCTACAAAGGTGTTACAAGCCGGCTTTTGGTGGCCATCGCTGTTCAAAGACGCTCATGAATTTGTTAAAGCTTGTGAAGCTTGTCAAAGAGCTGGAAACATCACGAAGAGGAGTGAGATGCCTCAGGTGCCAATCTTTGAAGTTGATGTCTTTGACGCTTGGGGGATAGATTTCATGGGACCGTTCCCATCTTCTTACGGCAACAAATTCATCTTGGTAGCCGTTGTTTGTGTGTCTAAGTGGGTTGAGGCTATAGCTTCCCCAACCAATGATGTAAAAGTGGTGATCAAGCTCTTCAAGACCATCATATTCCCACGGTTTGGAGTTCCAAAGATAGTAATCAGCGACGGTGGAAGCCACTTTATCAAGAAGGTGTTTGAAAGTCTCTTGAAGAAGTATGGAGTGAACCACAAGGTAGCAACACCTTATCATCCTCAAACTAGTGGGCAAGTAGAGGTGTCTAACAGGCAGATCAATACTATACTAGAGAGGACAGTTGGGGCTACTAGAAAAGATTGGGCGGTCAAACTCGACGATGCTTTGTGGGCTTACCGAACCGCTTTCAAGACTCGTATATGCACCACTCCTTTCACTCTTCTTTACGTTAAGGCATGTCATCTTCCTGTTGAGTTGGAGCATAGAGCACTATGGGCAGTGAAGCAGCTGAACTAAAACCTCAAGAAAGCTCATGAGTAGCAGTTGATTCAACTCCAAGAGTTAGATGAGCTACGGCTAAAAGCTTACGAGAGTGCTAAGATCTACAAGAAGCGGACCAAGGCGGTTCATGACAAGAATCTTGTTCACAAGGAGTTAAGAGAAGGCAGTCTGATGCTACTCTACGACTCGAGGTTGAAGCTGTTCCCGGGCAAGCTCAAATCAAGGTGGTGTGGACCGTTTGAGATCAAAGAGGTTCTACCCTATGGAGCGGTTACATTGGTTGGCAAGAGCGGTCATGCTTTCACGGTCAACAGGCACAGGGTTAAGCCCTACTTGGCGAGTGACTACAACAAGGAGGACACTACAATGCTCCTCCAAGACCCACCTCAGGCCTAAACCAAGTAAAGTCTAGCTAAAGACGTTAAAGAAAGCGCACTTGGAAGGCATTGCCATGTCTATCTTGTACATATTTTTGCTTTATTTCTACTTCAGTTTTATGATTTTTATGTTTAAGTGTGTAGGTGAAAGGATGAGGGGCTGTAAGCCATGATCTTGGAATCAAAAGAGGCGAGAAAGGTTAAGTATAGGCTAGAGATCGAGTGCTAGATCGACTTATCCTGGCTCGATCTTTACTAGATCGAGCTAGTGAATCGAGAGGAGTCAGTCGATCTAGACGAGATCGAGTAGATAATCGAGTGGAACGGTCGATCATGAGAGGATAAACCACCTATGCGTTTAGCTTGAAAAGCAAACGAGGTGTGGATCAACCGAATCACTTGATCCTCGAGAATAGATCAATCAGTCTACTCAATATGCCACTCGATCTAAGCCAAAACGACTCCCAAATCGATCACGTGGCTCGATCTAAGGAGCATAGCCTGAGTGACTTAAAATCATGGAACGAGAGGGTGCAATCAATCTAAGGCTCGATGCAATCTGAATCGAGTCCCTGATCGATCAAACCTCTCGATCCTAGTCAACATGGGCATGAGAACGAGTCCTAGATCGACCAAATGGACTCGATCTCGTGCCGAGGTAAGTGATATCTTTCACTCTTATCTTCTTTCCCTCCTATTTTTAAATTTGAATTGTTGTCAAGGTAAGCATCTTTGACCATGAAAGATGTGCCTTGACCACACTTTTGTCTGAAACCACTAGCTTTGCCCATGGTATTTCATTTTTTGTTGGCCTTTATATTTTCATGAAACCACACACTCTCTCTCATTTGTATTCCGAGTTTTCTAAGGCAAGAGAGAGTGTGATTTTCTTTTCCTAAAGGCTAACAACATCTGCTTTCAATCTTTGTAAAGGTATTTTCGGGTTATTGTTTAAAATCTTTTGGAAAATTTCCTTTTATTTCCTTTGGTTGATGGTTAGATGTTAGGGAGTTTAACAAATTTTTAAAAATAGCTAGATATTAGGAAAAATTCTAGATTTAATTCTATCTCTAGATTTTCTTCTCTATTATCTAGCTAATATTTTTTAAAATTCCCCAAAAATCTAGGATAGTTGTTAAAAAGTTTTTCCTTCTACCTTGTCTTTCTCTCAACATTCGCCGCCTTTACTCATCCTCTTGCTTAAGAATTGTGTTTCAGGCACCATGGCTCCAAAGAGAACGAGAGAAGAGACAGCACAAGGGGGAGAAGGTCAAGAAGTGGTTCAAGAGAGGGTCAGATGGACAAAAGAGGAGAAACAAGCCAAGAAAAGCCTAGAGAGGCTCCGGTTTGATCCCACAAAGTTCGCGAGTAGGGATCTTTTTGCTAAGATGGGGATCTTGGGAGACTTTGATCAGCTTCTCAAGAACATTGGGCTCTGGTGCTTATCAAGAATGGATTGCCCAACTTATCCCGAGGCAACCTTGGACTTCTTGGCTACTTTGGAGTTCACCTACGAGAATCCGAGCCTCCCAACTCCTTCTCAAGGTCACCTAACCTTTAAGATCAGGAAACAAGCCTATCATCTCTCGATCCAAGAGCTTTTCCAAGCCTATGGTTTGAAGGCTGATGCGAAGCAAGTTGAGTTTCCTGCCTTCACTAAAGGCAACGACTTGTGGGATCTTATATGCAACGATGATTACAAGCCAAACATGGCGAAGATCAAGAGAGTCCGCAGTCCTGTCTTGAGATACACGCTCAAACTCATCGCCAATACATTCAGCGGACGGTCTGTGTCTCATACAGTCACCAAGAACGAGCTGTGTTTCTTGTTCCAAGGCGTTAAGCATATATTGTGTGATCCTAAGGAGAACGACGAGCCAATTGAGGACGAGCTCGGCGATGATGTGAATTACGGATGCATACTGGCTGCCTCTTTGGTGAAGTACAAGGCATGGGCGATGAGATGCAAGGCAAGCTCGACGCTTATAGGAGGCTTTCTCACTCCGATGTTTGTTCAGGCTGGTGTACCCCTTCCAGACTTCGTTCCTTGCGCAGAGAGAGCCTATATGGACGAGGTTTACATGAGAAACACGGATAGCTTGGGACGCACGCCGGCTGAGGGATTATTTGCTTACTTGTACATCGATTGTGAGAATGAGAAGCGAGTGTGCATCTTGCCAAACAAGGTGGAAACAGAGCTTCTAGGTGTTGGTAATGTGGAGTTTCTGCCAAGTGTTGAGGAATGCTATGCACCTCTAGGAGCCACAGATGCTCCTCCACGACTTCCTCGCCCTCTTTCAGAATCGCCTACATCCGATGCTGAGATGCCCGAGAGCTTCGTCCTTCCCACGCTTGACTTCGAGCCAAGAACCAAAACTGAGAAGTTTCTTGCTTCAGTCTTCGAGATGCAGCGCAAGATCAACAAATGGCAGAGCAAAATGATTAAGAAGCTTGCCAAGAAGATCAAGAACTTGAAGAAGAACTCATCTGAGGCATCAAGGCAACGAGCAAGCTGCACGCCGCTCTCTACACAAAGGAGCAAGCAAGGAGAAAGGCAAGGCGGTCACTCAAGACCCTCCTAGCAAGAGCAGGAAGTCTGGAGCATCCTCAAGCTCCAGCCGAGCCTAGCTCCAAGGTACCAACAACCGAACCCTTGTATATACCACGCATCATTTGATTTTTGTTTGTGTTTTGACTCCTCTTGAGCTTTGTTTGCCACCGAGACGGTGTCATTCAAGTTTAGGGGAACATATTTGGGCTTTCTTCTTCCTTTCACCACTCTCTTGTAAGCCTAAATAGACTTCCCCACCTTTACCTTACCCTCCTTTCAAGGCATTGTTCTTGTGTGATGAATCTTTGTGAGGCCTCTTTTCGGTTGAACTTAGCATAAAGTGTTAGGTTTAGGCGACATGATTAGGCTTTCATATTGATGCTAGCTTTGCATTTTGAAGCTAGTTTTAGGCTTAGGATAGGGCGGGTATTCATGGGGATTCCTTGGTTTTATTTCGGTTTAAAGAGTTTGAAGTTTGGAAGTTGAATAAAGGGGTTTTAATGGTTTTAAGTGGAAGTCTTATTGTTTTAAAAATGAAAGCTCTAGTCTGAATAAGAAGGTAGCTCTCAAAAAAAGAAAAAAAAAGGAAAAGAAAAAGAGCCAAAAGGCCAATGTTTAAAAAGAAAAGAAAATAAAAAAAAAATGAGTAGAGAGCTATCAAAGTAAAAAGAAAAGAGCTAATTATGTTTTCAGCCTAACCACTAGCCGAAAGGGTTTTAAAATGATGCTTTTATTTGGGTTTTTGCTTGGCGAATTGCCTTGGTGATAAGGGTTGTCTTTAGAAGGGTGAGTGAGCTTAAAAAGAAAAGAAAAATGAGAGAGGGTTCTAGGTACATTGTTAGTATGTATGGGTAGATGAGAGTCTAGTCATGTATGCATCAATTGTCTTTACCTTTAGCATTATGCATATGTTCGACCATTCTTTGAGATAACCCTTTGTTTGAATCGCCCTTATAAGTGAGATCATTTTTATCTCGCAACCCTTGTCCCTTAGCCAAGTGTATTCGGATTAAAGTGCATAAGTGTGATTCACGGTTTTGAGCTTAATGAATGTTAAAGGTTAGGATTCATGATTTGAAATTCAATATGTGATGAGTATGGCTAAGTTCTTTGGAGTATGAGTGTGTGCATTGCATCATAGGATTAAGAACTAGGACCATTGAATTGATTCAATTGAAAACCACTTTTGCAAGAAGCTTGAACCCCTGTTTTAAAACCTCTCTTCCTTTCTTGAATTTTGTTTGCTTGAGGGCAAGCAAAAGGTAAGTTTGGGGGAGTAGATATTACCATATATTTCACATATTTTGCATGCATTTAGGATAGTTTTTCATGCCTTTACCTTGCATTATAGGCTAGTTGTTCTATTTGTTGCATTTTAGGTCCTAGGTCCCTTTGCATTCGCATTTTGCATATTTCTTGCACTTTTGCATCATTATCAAGTTGTTTGGAGCACTCTGGAGTTGTGGAGGTTATGTGGACGTGAGGAGGATCAGCTAGAAGCTTGTGGACACTTGGAGAGCTCAACCTTGCATGCGAAGGACCCGAGATCGAGTAGCGGATTGAGCAAGGCAGGTCGATCTAGATGAGATTGACCAGAAGATCGAGTGACCCAAGTCGATTCAAGAGGAAGGATCGAGACCAAGATCGGGAGAGGAGATTGATCTGGAGTACGGACGTGAATGACACCATGCAGAACGAGAGCCAGATCGAGACCACGACTCGATCATCCAAGGATCGAGAAGAAGATCGAGGAAGGTGCTTGATCCATCCAACCAGATCAACTGGAAGATTGAGCAAAGAAAGGCGATCCAGCAAGAAGATCGAGTGAGCTACTCGATCCAAAGATCGATTCCTGAAGAGCCTTTTCCGTCCAGCTGTCTTTGGCATCTAGCGAAGGGGGGACCTGTTGCGGTTTGGCCATTTTTGGCAAAGCGAGCCATCACTTTCATTATCTTCATTCTGTATTTTACTTTTTCTCTGCACCTTAGGCGATTTCGCCATTGTTAGACTTTAAGCTTTTCTTGTTCTTGAGCACTTTGAATCTTTAAATATTAATCAGTTTTTCTTTAATCACATTGTTAATCATGCTTAGTTCATCCTTTATTGCTCGAGGCTCAAGCTCTTCCCGGGCAAGCTGAAATCAAGGTGGAGCGGACCGTTCTTGATTCAAGAAGTCTTGCCGTATGGAGCTGTTACTCTGATGGGAAAAAGTGGCAGTGCATTCACCGTCAACGGACATAGAGTCAAGCCCTATTTGGCAGATAGCTATGACAAGGAGAGTACCTCAGTGCTTCTCCAAGACCCACCATCCGCTTAGACCAAGTAAGTCTAGCTAAAGACGTTAAAGAAAGCGCACTTGGGAGACATTCCCATGTTTATCTTGTACATACTTCTGCTTTATTTCCCTTTCAGTTTTATGTTTTTATTTTGCAAGTGTATAGGAACAGGTATAAGGAGTCTAAACCTTGACTTTGAGGTCTTAAAAAGGCAATAGGGGTTAGAATAAGGCTAGAGATCGAGTATTAGATCGACTGATCCTGGCTCGATCTTTGCTAGATCGAGTCAGTAAATCGAGAGGAGCCAGTCGATCTAGACGAGAACGAGTGACAAGATCGACCTTGACGAAAAAGGATCGATCGATCCAAATCGGATCGACCGATCTAATTTCTCTCGGGAAAAATCTGTTGAAAACAGATCGATCACTCGACTCGATCCATCACTCGATCTATGCCAAATCGACCCCTAAATCGAGGACACAGCTCGATCATGAGGACTTAGCCGAGGAGCCAACATCTCAATGATCGAGAGAGCCAATCGATCCAGGACACGATTCACCATGAATCGAGTCTCAAATCGAGTAACCCTCTCGATCTAAGCCATTTTAGGCATGAGATCGAGTCCTAGATCGACCAAATGGACTCGATCTCATGCCGAGGTAACATTTCTCTTTCCCTCCTTTACTCTTTTCCCTCCAACTTTTGAATTCAAAACTTGGTCAAGGCAAGCATCTTTGACCATGAAAGATGTGCCTTGACAAAGACTTTGTCAGAAACCACGTTGACTACCCATTGTTTTGGTTTTGCTAGTCTTTAAATATTTCAAACATCCTCTCACCTTCTCATTCCTGTTTTTCTCGAAACTTTTCAACAAAGAGAGTGAGAGTTTAAGTTTTCAAAAGCTAGCAAAGATATTCTGAACTTCTTGCAAAGGTATTTTCAAGGATTTAATGGTTTAATTTTAGAAAATCTCCTTTAATATCGCAAGATCTTGTTTTAGAATATAGGATTGGTTTTGAATTTTTAAAACTAGCTAAGTAAAAGGAATAATTCCAGATTTTTCAGTATCTAAAGATTTGATTTTCCTTTATTTAGCTATGATTTTTATTAATTCCCCAAAATTCTAGGGTAGCCTTTTATAAATTCTCTCCTTCTCTTCTCTCATTCTCATCAAACCGCCGTGTACTTATCAATATCTTTAGAAATTTGTTTCAGGAACCATGGCCCCAAAGAGAACAAGAGAGGAGCAAGCACAAGAAGGAGAAGGACAAGAAGTGGCAGTTCAAGAGAGGGTTAGATGGAGCAAGGATGAGAAGAGGGATAAGAAGCGGCTGGAGAGGCTTAGGTTAGAGCCTACCAAGTTTGCTGATCGAGAGCTGTTGTCTAAGCTCGGGATTCTTGGTGACTTCGACCAACTCCTCAAGAACATTGGTTTAAGATGTCTGTCACGGATGGATTGCCCAACCATTCCTGAAGTGACAATAGACTTCCTTGCCACCTTGGAGTTCCGGTATGAGAATCCTAGTGCACCCGTCCCTTCCCAAGGTCGCCTCTACTTCAAAGTTGGACGTCAAGCCTACGGCCTCAACGCTGATGCATACAAGGTCGAGTTCCCAGCCTTCAAGAAAGCCGACAAGTTTTGGGACCTGATCAGCAATGAAGACTACAAGGCCAACACCGCTAAGATCAAGCGAGTAAGGAGCCCGGTTCTGAGGTATACTCTGAAGCTGATTGCCAACACGTTCATTGGAAGGTCTGTTGCCCCTACGGTCACGAAGACAGAGATGTGCTTCCTGTTCCAAGGCGTGAAGCACTTGGTGTGTGATCCGGATGCAAACGACGAGCCTATGGAGGATGAACTCGGCGATGAAGTGAACTACGGCTGTGTGCTCACGGCTTCTCTGGTGAAGTACAAGGCTTATGCCTCACGGTGCAAGGCAACCTCCTCTTACATTGGCGGTTTCCTTACTCCTCTGTTCGTGCAAGCCGGTGTGCCTATTCATGACTTTGCTCACGTCCCAAACAGAGCTTTCATGGATGAAGCATACATGAGGAATACTGATAGCTTGGGACGCACGCCAGCAGAAGGGTTCTATGCCTACCTCTTCATTGATGATGAAGATAAGAAGAGAGTGTGCATCCTTCCCAACAGAGATGAAACCGAGCTGCTTGGTGTTGGGAACATCGAGTTCTTGCCCACGGAGGAAGAATGCTTTGCCCCTTTAGGAGGACTGCCTGCTTCAGCAATTGCCCCGCGTCAAAGGTCAGAGTCTCCAGGCACGGAAGATGAGATGCCCGAGGCTTACACACTTCCCAAGCTGAGGACAAAAACCGAGAAGTTCTTAGCATCGGTGGTAGAGATGCAAAGGAAGATTAACAAGTGGCAAGGCAAGATGCTGAAGAAGCTTGGGAAGAAAGTCAAAGCACTTCAGGGAGGCACGCTTAAGCCAGCTGCAAGTCAAGAGATGCAACAACCCGAGAAGAGAAGGCTCTCAACCGGAGAAGTTGTCATCCGCGAGACCCAAGGAGACAACATTCAGCCGACGCGCCACTCTCTCCAAGAACCAGCTGACAAAGGCAAAGCAATGATCTCTAGCTCCTCTGGAACATCCTCAAGTTCCAGCCGAGCCTAGACCAGAGGTAACAACCTTCTTCCATTGTATATAACCGCTCATGTTTGTTTCTTGCATTGTGTTTTGATGCTCCTTCGGATGAGTTTGCCACCGGGACGGTGTCAAGCAAGTTTGGGGGAGTACATGTGTGATTTGACTTGTGTTCTTTGATCTTATTTTCCCTTAGCATCCTTGAGTCTTAGTTCATGAAAAATTGGTAAAATTTTTAAAATTTTTTCAAAGATTCATATAGTTGCATTCATATTTTTTTTTTAAAAAAAACATGTTAGGATTGAGTCTAGAGTTTCTCATATCACCTAGGTTGTTTGCATTTTGCATAAGGGGTTAGAATTTCTTACAAAGGTGTTTTTATTTATGAATTGTTTCAATGCCCTAGTTAGTAGTTCTCTAATGCTTTGTCTATGCTTTGAAAGTAAGTTCTTACCATGCTTGGATCACTTGTTAGGATTTTCCTGGCTTGAATTGAACTCTCATGATTTGAAACTCATTCTAATAAGTGAAAACCTTAATTTGAAATTCTAATTATCATTCTTATGCATTTGATAATGAACACATGGTTTTAAAATATTTAGGTTCTCTTCTTCCTTTTTACCACTCTTTGTGAGCCTAAGTAGAACTCCCTCCTTGAACCTTACCCTCCATTGAAGCCAAATGTTCTTGTGTGATATCTTTGTGAGGCCTTCCTTTCGGTTTGAACTTGGCATAAAGTGTTAGATTTAGGCGACATGATTTGGTTTTCATATTGTTGCTAGCTTTGCATTTTGAAGCTAGGTATAGGCTTATGATAAGTTTGGGGGATCATTGGGGTTGCTTTCTTGTCTATTTGTTTTCGGTTTCAAAAAGTTTGTGTTTTAAGGAAAGAAATGAGGTTTTAAGTGAAAGGTTATTTTTAAAGCTAAGTATGCTCTAAATAATTTCATGAGGTAGCTCTCTCATAATAAACTAATAAAATAAAAAAAAATAAAAAAAAAGAGAAAAGAAAAGAAAAAGAAATAAAAAAGAGTCTAAGTGTCAAATAAAGAAAAAAATAATAAGAGAGCTACTAATAAGAAATTTTTAAAGAGCAAAAGTATTTTTCAAAACCTTTTCACTAGCCTAAAAAGTTTAAAAATGTCTTTGTTTCGAATTGGGGATTGCTAAATTTGTGAAGGAAAGGGTAGACTCTTAAGTGGTGAGTGAGGATAAAATTTCTTAAATGAGAGGGGTATAGGATCATTTGATAGTTTACATGGGTAGATGAGAATCTAATCATGTATGCATAAATTGTCTTTACCTTTAGCATTATGCACAAGTTCAACCATTTTCGAGAGAAACCCTTAATCTATTTATAAACCCTTTTCAAATGAGATCATTCTATGCTCATAACCATAACCCTTAGCCAAATGTGTTTTGCTTTAAAGTGCATAAGTTTGATTCATGGTTCGAATGTTAATGAATGTTAAAGGGTGAGTTTCTTTGATTGTTAGGAATAGGAGAGTCATGATTTGAATTTCTTTGTGTGATGAGTATGGCTAAGTTCTTTGGAGTATGAGTGTAAGCATAGCATTTTAGAACTGTTAACTAGGACATTGAGATTGATTCATTTGAAAGGCACCTTTGCAAAAAGTTTAAAACCCCACTCATTTTTTCTGAAAACCTCTCTTCATTACTTATTTTCTGTTGCTTGAGGGCAAGCAAGAAGTAAGTTTGGGGGAGTTGATGTTATTGCATATTGCATACATTTTGCATACTCATTAGTTAGCTTTTCATGCATTTGTAGAATGTTTTAGGTTAGATTGCATCACTTAGGGTCCTAGAGCATTCTTGCATCAGCATACGCATTTTTCTTGCATTTTGCATCACATTCAGGTTGTTTCTGGCTGCTTTGGAGTCGTGGAGGTTCGTGGACGTGTTGAAGCTGATGTAGCAGTTCGTGGGAGCTCGGAAATATGCTAAGGACCAGAGATCGAGGAGCAGATCGAGCATGGCCGGTCGATCTGAGAGTTGATCAACCAGAAGATCGAGCCAACTTGGCGATCCAAGGAGAATGATCAAGACGGAGATGGAGTGAAGCAATCGATCAATCGGTACGGACGTAAATGACGCCATGCAGAGCGAGAGACAGATCGAGTACACCACTCGATCCAGCCGAAGATCGATACCGTGATCGGATGCAACACTCGATTCGCCGATGAAGATCGAGACCCAGATCGAGCCGAAGACACGGTGTCCGGATATGATCGAGAGAACCACTCGATCTTGGAGTTGATTTATGTCCTTTCAACCGTTTTTGGCTGCTAGCGAATGCGGCGACGCCCTTTTTCGATTACTTTTAGATCCTTATCTTTTTCCTTATGTTTTCTCTCTCGTTTTCGTGAAGAACACCATTGTTGAAACTCGTTTTTCTCTTAAGCTTTTGTATTCGAATCGTTTCCGTTTAATCCAGTTTTTCTTTCATGTTCATCGTCTCGTTTCTTATGCTTTGCTTGATTTACTCTATGTGTAGCGAGTAGTTTACTTTGGGTTCGGGGTTGAGAGGATTAAGGGGTAGAAAGGGTTTCGATCTTGGGGTTTTTAAAGGCTATCTCTTCTAAGGTGTTGAAAGCTTAAAGCTTGAAGACTCTCACGCCAAGAGCTTCATGATCCGAGAGGTTCCTTACCTTGACTGGATCCAGGAGCCTCGGAAGATCACACCTTAGAGACGAGTTACCCCTTCCCAAAAGCCATGGAAGTTTTGGGGACTAGTTAAGCCATTTACTTGAAATCTGTTTTCCTTGCCTTTCGACCTCTCTTTCCACCAAAAGCCATGGGTTTGGAGGAGAGGATGAAAGAGTGATCTATACCGAAAGCCACGGATAGATCTTGTTTTGTTTTCAAGGCTTAGAGATCCTCACCAAGTGAGTCGATCTAAAGTTTTAAACCCAAGGTCGAACCTTTGAAACCCCTAGCCATGAATCTCAACCCTAGGCCCTTTCTTTTAGCATCTTTACGTCTATTCTCATCATTCTCTTGTCAACTGATAGCATCCTGGTCATTAGCTTTACTGTCCTTACGATTTTAGACGAGATCGATTGTTATTGCTCGATCTAGTGGTCGATCTCGTGGTCGATCCACTAGTCGAATTTTAATAATTCGAAGCTCTTTCCTTTAATTAATCCATTTGTTTCTCGTGGTAGTTGCTTCCTTTCTAGTATTTTTAAAATAGGTTTCACTCCGTTTAGGTTGCTGTATCTAGTTCTTAGATATTTTCTCATAAACTTTCTCATTTTGCTTAGATTTGCTTTAGTCCTTGCATTCTCTGTGCATTCTCTATCTCCTAGAAGTGGATTGACTCTCTCTTGCTTGCTATACTACGACATTGCTTGCATTAGAGTTTGATAACCTCTCTGCATCATAAACCCGAGCTAGAAACCGTTTATCACTATACACGACTTCGCCCATGTCCCAGCCAGAGCTTTCATGGATGAGGCATACATGAGGAATACCGACAGCTTGGGACGCACGCCAGCAGAAGGGTTCTACGCCTACCTCTTCATAGACGACGAAGACAAGAAGAGAGTGTGCATCCTGCCAAACAAAGATGAAACCAAGCTGCTTGGTGTTGGGAACATCGAGTTCTTGCCCACGGAAGAGGAGTGCTTTGCTCCTCTAGGAGGACCACCTGCTTCGGCGATTGCTCCTCGTCAAAGGTCCGAGTCTCCAGCCACGGAAGATGAGATGCCCGAGGCCTATGCACTTCCCAAGTTAGACTTTGAGCCGAGAACAAAAACCGAGAAGTTCCTAGCATCTGTTGTGGAGATGCAAAGGAAGATCAATAAGTGGCAAGGCAAAAAGCTCAAGAAACTTGGAAAGAAAGTCAAGGCACTTCAAGGAGGCTCGCCTAAGAAGGATACAAGTAAAGAGGCTCAACAACCCGAGAAGAGAAGGCTCTCAACCGGTGGAGTTGTCATCCGCGAGGCACAAAGCAGCACCATTCAGCCAGCGCGCCATTCCCTCCAAGAACCAGCCGACAAGGGCAAAGCAACAATCTCTAGCTCCTCTGGAACATCCTCAAGTTCCAGCCGAGACTAGACCAGAGGTAACAACCTTCTTCCATTGTACATAACCGCTAATATTTGCTTCCTTTTGCTTTGTGTTTTGATACTCCTTCGAATGAGTTTGCCACCGGGACGGTGTCAAGCAAGTTTGGGGGAGTACATGTGTGATTTGACTAGTGTTTTGTGATCTTATTTTCCTTTAGCATCCTTGAGTCTTTAGTTCATGAAAAATTAGTAAAATTTTTAATTTTTTTTCAAGGATTCATGTAGTTGCATTCATCTTGCCAAAACATGTTAGGATTGAGTCTAGAGTTTCTCATAGCATCTAGGTTGTTTGCATTTGCATAAGGGGTTAGAGTTTCTTGAAAAGGTGTTTTTACTTATGAATTGTTTCAATGCCCTAGTTAGTAGTTCTCTAATGCTTTGTCTATGCTTTGAAAGTAAGTTCTTACCATGCTTGGATCACTTGCTAGGATTTTCGTGACTTGAATTGAACTCTCATGATTTGAAACTTGTCCTAATAAGTGAGAACCTTAATTTGAAATTTTAATTATTATCCTTATGCATTTGAAAATGAACACATGGTTTTAAAATATTTAGGCTCTCTTCTTCCTTTTTACCACTCTTTGTGAGCCTAAGTTGAACTCCCACCTTAACCCTTACCATTCTTTGAAGCCAAATATTTCTTGTGTCACATCATTGTGAGGCCTTCCTTTTGGTTTGAACTTGGCATAACGTGTTAGGTTTAGGCGACATGATTTGGTTCTCATATGATTGCTAGCTTTGCATTTTGAAGCTAGGTATAGGCTTAGGATAAGTTTGGGGGATCATTGGGGGTGTTTTCATTTCTATTTGTTCTCGGTTTCAAGGAGTTTGGTGTTTTAAAGAAAGAAATGGGTTTTAAGTGAAAGGTTGTGTTTAAAAACTAAGTATATGCTCTAATAAATTTCATGAGGTAGCTCTCCCAAATAAAATAAAATAAAAGAAAAAGAAATAAAAGAGCCTAAGTGCCAAATAAAAATAGAAAGAAAAAAAAAGAGAAAAGAAAAAAAATAATAAGAGAACTACCAATAAGAAATATTTGAAGAGCAAAGTTATTTTCAAAACTTTTTCACTAGCCTAAAGAGTTTAAAAATGTTTTTGTTTCGAATTGGAGATTGCTAAGTTTTGAGAAGAAAAAGGGTAGACTCTAAGTGGTGAGTGAGGATAAAAGTTGATAAATGAGAGGGGTTTAGGATCATTTGTTAGTTTACATGGGTAGATGAGAATCTAATCATGTATGCATCATTTGTCTTTACCTTTAACATTATGCATAAGTTCAACCATTTTTGAGAGAAACCCTTGTTCTAATTGTAAACCCTTTTCAAATGAGATCATTCAATGCTCATAACCTTCACCCTTAACCAAATGTGTTTTGCTTTAAAGTGCATAAGTTTGATTCATGGTTCGAATGATAATGAATGTTAAAGGATGAGTTTCTTTGATTGTTAGGAATAGGAGAGTCATGATTTGAATTTCTTTGTGTGATGAGTATGGCTAAGTTCTTTGGAGTATGAGTGTAAGCATAGCATTTTAGAACTGTTAACTAGGACATTGAGATTGATTCATTTGAAAAGCACCTTTGCAAGAAGTTTAAACCCCCATTCGTTTTTCTTAAAACCTCTCTTCCTTACTTACTTTCTGTTGCTTGAGGGCAAGCAATAAGTAAGTTTGGGGGAGTTGATGTTACTGCATATTACATACATTTTGCATACTCATTAGTTAGCTTTTCATGCATTTGCATCACGTTTTAGGTTAGATTGCATCACTTAGAGTCCTAGAGCATTCTTGCACCAGCATACGCATGTTCCTTGCATTTTGCATCACATTTAGGTTGTTTCTGGCTGCTTTGGAGTCGTGGAGGTTCGTGGATGTGCTGAAGCTGTTGTAGCAGTTCGTGGAAGCTCAGATATTTACTAAGGATCAGAGATCGAGGAGCAGATCGAGCATGGCCGGTCGATCTAGGATGTGATCGACCAGAAGATCGAGAAGACCAGGCGATCCAAGGAGAATGATCGAGACGGGGATCGAGTGAAGCAGTCGATCAAACAGTTCGGACGTAAATGACGCCATGTAGAGCGAGAGCCAGATCGAGTACACCACTCGATCCAACCAAAGATCGATACCAAGATCGGATGCAACGCTCGATCCGCCGAAGATGATCGAGACCCAGATCGAGCTGAAGACACGATGTTCAGAGATGATCGAGAGAACCGCTCGATCCCGGAGTCGATCTCTGTCCTCTCAACCACTTTTGGCTGCTAGCGAGGGGGGGACCATCAGCTTGTTTTGGCCATTTTGGGAAAGCGGCGACGTCCTTTTCCCATACAATTTTTCCATCCTTATCTTTTTATGTTTTTCTCTCTGGTTTTGGACGAAGGACACGATTGTCGAACCTTGAGTTTTCTTAAGCTTTGTAATCGAATCTTTTTCATCTTAATCTAGTTTTCTTTTCATGTTCATCGTTTCCTTTTCCATGCCTTGCTTGATTTACCTTATGTGTAGTGAGTAGTTTATTTGGGTTCGGGGTTGAGAGGATTAAGGGGTCTAATGGGTTTCGATCTTGTGGTTTTCTAAGCGTTTTTAATGGCTATCTCTTCTAGGGTGTTGAGCTTTCAATGCTTGAAGACTCTCACGCCAAGAGCTTCATGATCCGAGAGGTTCCTTACCTTGACAGGATTCAGGGACCTCGGAAGATCACACCCTAGAGACTAGTTACCCCTTCCCAAAAGCCATGGAAGTTTGGGGGACTAGTTAAGCCACTCATTTGAAATCTGTTTTCCATGCCCTTCGACCTCTCTTTCCACCAAAAGCCATTGGTTTGGAGGAGAGGATGAAGGAGGGATCTATACCGAAAGCCACGGATAGATCTTGCTTAGTTTTCAAGGCTTAGAGATCCTCACAAAGTGATTCGATTTAAAGTTTTCAACCCAAGGTCGAACCTTTGAAACCCCTGACCATGAATCTCAACCCTAGGCCCTTTCTTTTAGCATCTTTACTTCTTCTCTCGTCTTTCGCTTGATCTTTGATAGCATCCTGGTCGTTAGTTTTACTGTTCTTGCATTTTTAGACAAGATCGATTGTTATTGCTCGATCTAGTGGTCGATCTCATGGTCGATCCACTAGTCGAATTTTAGTAATTCGAACCTTTGTCCTTTAATTATTCTGTTTGTTCTTCATGGTAGCTTGATCATTCCTGGTAATATTAAAACAGTTTGCATTCCATTTAGTTGCTGCATCTAGTTTCTAGCGATTTTCTCAAAATCTATCTTGTTTCACTTAGATTTGCATAGTCCTTGCATTCTCTTCGCATTTTCTATGATCCTAGGTATGGATTGACTCTCTCTTGCATGCTGTACTACGACCTGTCTTGCATTTGAGTTTGCTAACCTTATTGTATTCTCACCCTTGCAAATAAAGTGTCTATCAAACGGCGCCAATCCTTAAAACTAGATGCAGCAACTAAATGGAATGCAAAACTATTTTAATATTACCAGGAATGATCAAACTACCATGAGGAACAAACAGAATAATTAAAGAACAAAGCTACGAATTACTAAAATTCGACTAGTGGATCGACCACTAGATCGAGCAACTACGATCGATCTCATCTAAAAATTTAAGAACAGCGAAACTAACGACCAGGATGCTATCAAAGATCAAGCGAATGACGAGAGAGAATGTAGAAATGCTAAGAAAGAGGGTCTAGGGTTGAGATTCATGGTCAGGGGTTTCAAAGGTCCGAGCTTGGGTTGAAAACTTTAAATCGACTCACTTTGTGAGAATCTCTAAGCCTTGAAAACCAAATAAGGTCTATCCGTGGCTTTCGGTATAGATCACTCCTTCATCCTCTCCTCCAAACCCATGGCTTCTGGTGAAGGGCAGGAAAAACAGATTTCAAACACATGGCTTAACTAATCCCCCAAACTTCCATGGCTTTTGGGAAGGGGTAACTAGTCTCTAGGGTGCGATCTTCAGAGGTCCTTGGATCCTGTCAAGGTAAGAGACCTCTCGGATCATAAAGCTCTTGGCGTGAGAGTCTTTAAGCTTTAGGAACTCAACACCCTAGAAGAGGTAGCCATTAAGCGCTAGAAAACTCCAAGATCGAAAACCTTTTTGACCCCTTGAATCCTCTCAACCCTGAAACCCTAGTGAAACTACTCACTACACATAAGATAAATCAAGCAAAGCATAAAGAAAGAAGCGATGAACATGAAAAGGAACTAGATTAAACTTCAAAACGATTCGAATACAAAAGCAAGAAAAACTTCAAGTTTGACAATGGCGGATAATCTCTAAAACCAAAGAGAAAAGCATAAAAAGATAAGATTGAAAAAAAGTCTGTGGAAAGAAACATCGCCGCCTTCCTAAAAAGGCGAAAACAACTCGATGGTCCCCCCCTCGCTAGCGGCCAAAAGCGGATGAAAGGACAGAGCTCGACTTCGGGATCGAGCGGCTCTCTCGATCATTTTCGGACATCGTGTGTTCAACTCGATCTTGGTCTCGATCATCTTCGGCGGATCGAGTGTTGCATCCGATCTTGGTATCGATCTTCGGTTGGATCGAGTGGTGGACTCGATCCGGCTCTCGCTCTGCATGGCGTCATTTACGTTCGTACCGTTTGATCGATTGCTCCACTCGATCTTCGTCTTGATCATGTTCCTTGGATCGCCTGGTCTTCTCGATCTTCTGGTCGATCTTATCTAGATCGACCTGCCATGCTCGATCTGCTCCCCGATCTCTGGTCCTTAGCAAACATCCGACTTTCCACGAACCGCCACAACAGCTTCATCATGTCCACGAACCTCCACGACTCCAAAGTGGCCAGAAACAACCTGAATGTGATGCAAAATGCAAGGAACATGCGTATGCTGGTGCGAGAAAGCTCTAGGACCCTAAGTGATGCAATCTTGTCTAAAGCATGATGTAAATGCATGAAAAGCTAACTAATATGTATGCAAAATGCATGCAATATGCAGTAACATCAGGGCACGATGGCTTCTACATGCGCTTCAACATGGATTTTTCCAAGATTGCACGCCCTCTCACACGGCTGTTGTGCAAGGAAGCCGATTTTGTCTTTGATGAGGAGTGCTTGCAAGCTTTCAAGACCATTAAGGAAGCTCTTGTCACGGCACCAATAGTTCTAGCACCAGACTGGAGTCTACCGTTTGAGATCATGTGTGATGCTAGTGACTATGCTGTGGGAGCTGTTCTAGGGCAGAGAAAAGACAAGCAGCTGCGTGTGATTTACTATGATTCAAGAACCTTGGATGACACGCAAACAAGATACACTACTACGGAGAAGGAGCTATTGGCAGTAGTGTTTGCCTTTGAGAAGTTCAGAGCTTATCTAGTGGGAGCCAAGGTTGTTGTCTACACAGATCACGCGGCGCTTAGATACATCTACTACAAGAAGGATACTAAGCCAAGGCTTTTGAGATGGATACTTCTTCTTCAGGAGTTTGACATGGAGATTAAAGACAAGAAAGGGATAGAGAATGGTGTTGCTGATCACCTCTCTAGGTTGAGGATCAATGAAGCCTTACCTCTTGATGACTCGCTTCCGGAAGAACAACTTGTGATGCTCACTACAGCCGTATGTGGAAAGCTAGAGGATAAGTTTTAGGAGGTTTTGAGGTTCAAAGAAGAGGATCTTCCTTGGTACGCTGACGTTGTGAACTACTTGGCATGCAGAGAGGAGCCAACTCATCTTCATAGCTATCACAAGAAGAAGTTCATGAGAGACGTAAGCCACTACTTTTGGGACAAGCCTTACCTGTACAAGAGTGGCGTGGACAGTTTATACAGGAGATGTGTTACAAAGGAAGAAGCTAAGGACATTCTCTTTCACTGCCATGGCTCTTCGTACGACGGACACTTTGCTTCATTCAAGACAGCTACAAAGGTCTTATAAGCTGGTTTCTGGTGGCTGTCTATCTTCAAAGACGCCCACGAGTTTGTAAAGTGTTGTGAAGCTTGTCAACGAGCAGGGAACATCACGAAGAGGAACGAGATGCCTCAGGTTCCTATCTTTGAGATAGACATGTTTGACGCATGGGGCATAGATTTCATGGGGCCTTTCCCTTCCTCTTACGGCAACAAGTTCATTTTGGTAGCTGTTGACTACGTTTCTAAATGGGTTGAGGCTATTGCCTCCCCTACAAACGACTCTAAGGTGGTGATCAAGCTCTTTAAGAGCATCATATTCCCAAGGTGGTGATCGACCAGGCAGGTTGATCTTCGGTCCAGATTTCTGCTTCCTTCCTTGGACAGCTCAGACTTTGTCTTTTAGTGATGGGACCAGTTGTGTGGTCCTTTATGAACACTCTAGACCTAAAATTTTAGGGGATCCACGAATTTTACAGCCTCCATCCCCATTTTTGGGTTTTGTGGATCACCATTGAAACTTCTTTATCATTTTTCAAGCTTTATCTTTGTAAAAACTTTGATTTTGAATCTGAGAACTTCTCTTTATGCTTTAATCCTTCTTTCTTGTTATTTCAATCATGTTTAACTCCTCTTATCTCATGATTAAGAGGGGTTCGGAAATGATATTAGAGTAGTTCTTTAGGATTTAAGGATGAGGTGATTAGGAAGGTTTTAAAGGTTAGATCTTGGTATTTTCTTGCTCTGAACTTTATCCTTTCTTGGTCTGGAGTATTAAATGCTTAAAGACCTTGAGAGAGGCTTTATGATCCAAGAGATTTCCTTTTCTCATAAGAACTTAGGAGATCTCTTTTGTCCAAACCAAAAGACTAGTATGCCTTAAAGACCACGGAATTGGCAAGTAAGGGCTAGTTAAGCCATGTTAAGATCCGTGCTTCAGCTCCATCAACCATCCTTTTCCACCACAAGCCATGGGTTTGGAGAGGATGAATGATGAGAGGAATTTATCTTACCCACAAGCCATGGGAAGATTGCTTCTTAGGCTTAAGGATAGCTCATTTTGAAATGTGTGGATTTACTTTTTTCAAACCAAGATCGAACCTTGACCTTCCCTATGCATGAACCTCATCCTTTTATCTGTTATTTATCATTCAAGTAGTTTCAAAAGCTTTCTCTTTTAGATTTAAAGTTTGCTCCTTTAAGTTGCTAGAAATAGCCTTAATTGCCTGTTTTCAGTTTTCGAATTTTCATAATCAGTAGTCTTGCACTTTAAATTTCTAGTTTTCTTCTAGTAGTTGCTAACCCTTAACAGGGGATTTTAAAATTGTTTTCTTGCTCATTTCGTATTGCATTTAGTTTTTGTTAAATTTTCTCTTCCATTTTACCCGAATTTGACTTGCTTTACTTTGGTCTTGTATTCCTAGTATCTTTCTCACCTAGGCTGGATTGACACCTAAAGTACTACAGCAACACTAAGAGGCTTTAGGAATGATATTTAGAACTGAAAAAAGCTCTCTATCAGGAAGGGAAAGGTCCCATAAAGTCAACCCCCCACACATCAAACAGATCCACTTCAAGAATAGAGTTCAAAGGCATCTTATCTCTCTTGGAGATGTTTCCCTTTCTTTGGCATGCATCACATGAGGAGATGTGAGCTTGGGCGTCCTTGAACAGACTAGGCCACCAAAACCAGCTTGGAGGACCTTGGAGGCTGTCTTGAATGTTGGAAAATGTTCTCCATAGGCTGAGCCATGGCAATGATGCAGAATTCCTGGAACTTCTTCTTCAGTTATACACCTTCTGAACAACCCATCATTCCCTCTCTTGTACAGATATGACTCATCCCAAAAGTAATGGGAAAAATCTCTTAGGAATTTCTTCTTCTGGTGTTGATATTGCCATATATTCTGCATATTTTGCATGCATTTAAGATAGTTTTTCATGCATTCATCTTGCATTATAGGCTAGTTTGTTCTATTTGTTGCATTTTAGGTCCTAGGTCCCTTTGCATTCGCATTTTGCATATTTTTTGCACTTTTGCATCATTTTCAGGTTGTTTGGAGCACTATAGAGTTGTGGAGGTTATGTGGACGTGAGGAGGATCAGCTAGAAGCTTGTGGACACTTGGAGAGCTCAACCTTGCATGCGAAGGACCCGAGATCGTGTAGCGGATCAAGCAAGGCAGTTTGATCTAGATGAGATCGACCAGAAGATCGAGTGACACAAGTCGATTCAAGAGGAAGGATCGAGACCAAGATCGAGAGAGGAGATCGATCTGGAGTACGGACGTAAATGACGCCATGCAGAACGAGAGCCAGATCGAGACCACGACTCGATCTTCCAAGGATCGAGTAGAAGATCAGACGAAGCACTCGATCCATCCAACCAGATCGACTTGAAGATCGGGCGAAGGAAGGCGATCCAACAAGAAGATCGAGTGAGCTGCTCGATCCATAGGTCGATTCCTGAAGAGCCTTATCCGTCCAGCTGTCTTTGGCATCTAGCGTAGGGGGGACCAGTTGCGGTTTGGCCATTTTTGGCAAAGTGCAGCCATCATTTTCTCTTATCTTCATTCTGTCTTTTACTTTTCTCTCGACCTTAGGCGATTCGCCATTGTTAGACTTGAAGCTTTTTCTAGTTTTTGAACCTGAATCTTTTAATATTAATCAGTTTTTCTTTAATCGCATCGTTAATCATGCTTAGTTCATCCTTTATTGCTTTTCAATCGGTCTTAATAATGTGTAGTGAGTAGTCTTTTTGGGTTTTCGGGGTTGAGGTGATTCAAAGGGTTTAAGAGGTTTAAGTTTTCAGTTTTCTTTGTTCTTTATACCTTCTCTTCTATGATCTTGGGGTCTTAAGGCTTAGAGAGCCTTGGAAAAGGTCTCTATGATTCCAAGGCTATCTTACCCTGACTGGATTCGGATGTCCTCGATAACCAGATCCTAGAGACTAATATTTCCTCTCCCAAACGCCATGGTTGTAGAGGAGATTAGTTAGGTCATATATTGAAATTTGTTTTCCTTGCTCTTCGATCTCTTTTTCCACCAAACGTCATGGGTTTGGAGAAGAGATTGGGGAAGTGAATCATGCCACACGCCATGGATGGTTCTTGTTTTGTTTTCAAGGCTTAGAGAAAGCTCATAAATGAGTAAATCTATATGTTTTCAAACCAAAGCTTAAACCTTTGACACTCTTAAATATGACCCTCGACCCTAAACCCTCCTTTTTAGTATTTTAAAACCTCTGTTAATCGTTTGCTTGTCATAAAGTTGCATCCTGTTCATTAGAAGTCATTTCCTTTAAGTTGTTTGTTAGATCGATCCATTATGCTCGATCCAGTGCTCGGTCCAGTGGTCGATTCACTGGTCAATTTTTAGTTCTTAGTAGCTTTGCATTTTTAATCTCTTGCTTGTTCCTAGTGGTAGTTAACCCTCTTCCAGGGATTTTAAAATTGTTTTGCATCTCATTTAGTCGTTGCATTTAGTTTTCCTTGATATTACCAACTATTTATCCGATTTGCTTAGATTTGCTTCATCCTTGCATTCTTAGTGTTCTTCCTGTTTCCTAGGTTGGATTGATTCCCCTTACTACTGTACTACATCATAACATGTGGTTTGGGCTTTGATAACCTCCTTACTTGCATAGAAAAATCCTGTTATCAAATGGCGCCGATGCCATCTTAGGATTGTTAGGAAGCTCACGGTGGTGTAGGAAGGTGCAATGGAAACCCCATCCACGCAGCTAGACCCCCACATATCATCGGTGGTAGAGATGCTCCTAATACGCATCACAATCGCTTTGGGATCACTCCTCCTCCAGTCCAGAATAACAACTTCGAGATAAAGCCTGAATTCATCTCGATGGTTCAAAATAGCAAATTCCATGGGCTGGCTATGGAAGACCCCTTAGAGCACCTTGACAATGTTGAGCAAGTGTGTGGGATGATTAAGATCAATGGGATCTCGGAAGATGCCTTCAAGCTATGGCTCTTCCCATTTTCTCTCGGTGACAAGGCTAGGCATTGGGAGAAGACACTTCCACAAGGCACCATCACGTCTTGGGCTGAATGTAAGAAAGCTTTTCTCTCAAAGTTTTTCTCAAGCACCAGGACAGCTCGGTTTAGAAGTGAGATTAGTGGCTTCACTCAAAGGCAGAACGAGACATTCAATGAAGTTATGGAGAGATTCAAAGACTATACCATTCAGTGTCCTCACCACGGCTTCAGTGAAGAGACTCTCCTAAGCACAATATACCCAGGAGCATTACCCAAGATCCGGATGCTACTTGATACGGCAAGCAAGGACAATTTTCTTGGTCAGGAAGTGGAAGAGGGTATGGAGTTAATCGAAAACTTGGCATTGAGTGATGGGAATTATGCCGAGGATTATGACCGTGCACCACGAGGTTCTGAGCTAGAGTCTCACAAGAAAGAGCTTAAGTCCCTCCATGAGAAGATAGACAAGCTTGTGCTTGCAAACCAGAAGCAGGTTCACTTCGTGGGAGAAGCTGAAGATGTCTCCGAGGAGCTAGAGTTAAGTCAAGAAGAAGCTAAGTGGATTGCTGGTCAGAACTACAACAAGCCTCAGGGATATTCTCAAGGATAGCAAGTCAACAACAATCTCTCATACAGGAGTACAAACGTTGAGAATCCAAAGGATCAGGTGTACCCCCGTCAGCAAGCAAAGCCCTTTGTACCTTACAACAAGGGTTTTCAACAAAACAACGGGTATCAAGGTCCGAGGCAAGGTAACTTCCAGGGTCAGCAGCAACAACAAGGCAACAAAGGCTTTACCCTTATGTTTCCTCTCGGCTTTGTTCCTTAATGTTATTGCATATTGCATACATTTTGCATACTCATTAGTTAGATTTTCATGCATTTGTATCACGTTTTAGGTTAGATTGCATCACTTAGGGTCCTAGAGCATTCTTGCATCAGCATACGCATTTTCCTTGCATTTTGCTTCACATTCAGGTTGTTTCTGGCTGCTTTGGAGCCGTGGAGGTTCGTGGACGTGTTGAGGCTGATGTAGCTGTTCGTGGGAGCTCGAATATATGCTAAGGATCAGAGATCGAGGAGCAGATCGAGCATGGCCGGTCGATCTAGGGGTTGATCGACCAGAAGATCGAGCCAACCAGGCGATCCAAGGAGAATGATCGAGACAAGGATCACTTAGGGTCCTAGAGCATTCTTGCATCAGCATACGCATTTTCCTTGCATTTTGCATAACATTCAGGTAGATTCTGGCTGCTTTGGAGTCGTGGAGGTTCGTGGACGTGTTGAGGCTGATGTAGCTGTTCGTGGGAGCTCGGATATATGCTAAGGATCAGAGATCGAGGAGCAGATCGAGCATGGCCGGTCGATCTAGGGGTTGATCGACCAGAAGATCGAGCCAACCAGGCGATCCAAGGAGAATGATTGAGACAAGGATCGAGTGAAGCAATCGATCAAATGGTACGGACGTTAATAACGCCATGCAGAGCGAGAGTCAGATCGAGTACACCACTCGATCCAGGCGAAGATCGATAACGAGATCGGATGCCACACTCGATTCGCCGATGATGATCGAGACCCAGATTGAGCCGAAGACACGATGTCCGGATATAATCGAGAGAACCACTCGATCTTGGAGTCGATCTCTGTCCTTTCAACCGTTTTTGGCCGCTAGCGAAGGGGGGACCTTTAGCTTGTTTCAGCATTTTGGGAAGGCGGCGACGTCCTTTTCCTATAACAACTTTAGATCCTTATCTTTTCCTTTATGTTTTCTCTCTCGTTTTCGTGAAGAACACCAATGTTGAACTCGCGTTTTTCTTAAGCTTTGTATTCGAATCATTTCTGTTCAATCTAGTTTTCTTTTCATGTTCATCGTCTCGTTTCATATGCTTTGCCTGATTTACTATATGTGTAGCGAGTAGTTTCTTTGGGTTCGGGGTTGAGAGGATATAGGGGTCAAAAAGGTTTCGATCTTGGGGTTTTTCTAAACGTTTTCAAAGGCTATCTCTTCTAAGGTGTTGAGATCTCAATGCTTGAAGACTCTCACGGCAAGAGCTTCATGATCCGAGAGGTTCCTTACCTTGACAGGATTCAGGAGCCTCGGAAGATCAAACCTTAGAGACTAGTTACCCCTTCCCAAAAGCCATGGAAGTTTGGGGGATTAGTTAAGCCATTCGTTTGAAATCTGTTTTCCTTGCCCTTCGACCTCTCTTTCCACCAAAAGCCATGGGTTTGGAGGAGAGGATGAAGGAGTGATCTATACCGAAAGCCACGGATAGATCTTGTTTAGTTTTCAAGGCTTAGAGATCCTCACCAAGTGAGTCGATTTAAAGTTTTAAACCTAAGGCCGTACCTTTGAAACCCCTGACCATGAATCTCAACCCTAGGCCCATTCTCTTAGCATCTCTACATCTTATCTCATCTTTCGCTTGATCTCTGATAGCATCCTGGTCATTAGTTCTACTGTTCTTGCATTTTTAGACGAGATCGATTGTTACTGCTCGATCTAGTGGTCGATCTCATGGTCGATCCACTAGTCGAATTTTAATAATTCGAAGCTTTCTCCTTTAATTATTCTGTTTGTTTCTCGTGGTAGTTTCTTCCTTTCTAGTATTTTTAAAATAGGTTTCATTCTGTCTAAGTTGCTGCATCTAGTTTTTAGAGATTTTCTCATAAACCGTCTCATTTCGCTTAGATTTGCTTTAGTCCTTGTATTCTCTGTGCATTCTCTATCATCCTAGAAGTGGATTGACTCTCTCTTGCTTGCTGTACTACAACATGTCTTGCATTTGAGTTTGATAACCTCACTGCAATATAACCCGTACTAAAAGTGATTATCATTCCTCAACAACAACAGATACAACCCCAACCTCAAGATCCGGTTCAAGCAATATTTCAGCAGTTGCTTCAAGGTCAAGCTTCAACTAATCAGAAGTTTGCCGAGATGAACAACCGCGTTGACTCCTCTCTTACTGACGTCTCAACTCAGATAACAAACCTGAACAACAAGATCCAGCAGTTAGAGAAGGGGAAGGCTAGTACAAGCGGTCAGAGCAGCTTATCGGGCAAGTGTGAGCAGAATCCCAAAGAATATGCAAAGGCTATCACATTGAGGAGTGGTAAAGAGCTTCCGCCGACAGTTGCACCTAAACACAATGAGGACATTGTAGTTCAAGAGGGGGAGGGTAAGCTTTCAGCTGATGAGGAGATTAATTTTGATAATGTGTGGATTGAGAGACCAAGAAAGGGCAAAGAAGTCGCCCTAGAGAAGAAAGTGGAGCAAGCTACTAAGGAGAAGGATGATTATGTGCCTCCACCGTATGTACCAAAGCATCCTTTTCCTGGCCGCTTCAAGAAACAGCTGATAGAGAAGCACAGACTCTTATTTGAGAAGCATCTAAAGGACGTTGAGATCAAGTTGCCTCTTGTGGATTGTCTAGCTATGATGCCGAAGTGTGCTAAGTTCATCAAAGACACCCTTACGAAGAAGAACAAGGAAAGTAAAGAAGTTTTGATGCTTAGTGAAGAGTGTAGTGCTATTATCCATAGAGAAATAGTGCCTAAGAAGCTAGGAAATCCAGGATCCTTCACCATTCCTTGTGCTTTGGGTCCATTGAAGTTTTAGAGCTGTTTATGTGATTTAGAGCAAGTATCAATCTCATGCCCCACTCTATAGCAAAAAAGCTAGGTTTCACACGGTTCAAAGAGTGTAGGATCTCCCTTGTGATAGCTGACAGAAGCGTAAGACTTCCAGTGGGTATGCTAAAAGATCTTCCAGTGAGAATAAGCGATGTTAATGTACCAACCGACTTTGTGGTGCTTGAGATGGATGAAAAGCCTAAGGATCCGCCTATACTTGGAAGACTATTCCTTGCAACCACCAGAGCAAACATTGATGTGAAAAATGGGAAGATAGCCCTGCACCTTGGTATAGACATCAAGCTGGATTTTGATATCAATGAGGTCCTGAAGAAGCCGACCATTGAAGGACAACCATTCTACATGGAAACGTTGGATGCTTTGGCGGATGAACTGCTAGAAGAGTTGGCACAAGAGGATCACTTGAAGCTAGCTTTGACAAAGGAGAGAGGGGAGTACGGTTTCTTAAGTGAGAAGACCCAAGAATATGTTAATCTCCTCGATTCTAGAAGAGTTGTCAAAGAAGATGAAGGCGGATGCCTAGAGATCGAGTCAGTGAATCGAGAGGAGTCAGTCGATCTAGACGAGATCGAGTAGACAAATCGAGTGGAACGGTCGATCACGAGAGGATAAACCACCTATGCGTTAGCTTGAAAAGCAAACGAGGTGTGGATCGACTGGCTCACTCGATCATCAAAGATAGATCGATCAGTCTACTCGATCTGCCACTCGATCTAAGCCAAAACGACCCCCAAATCGTCATGTGGCTCGATCCAAGGAGTAAAGCCTAGTTGACCAAAAGTCAAGGAACGAGAGGGTACAATCGATCTAAGACTTGATGCAATTTGAATCGAGTCCCTGATCCTAGTCAACATGGGCATCATATCGAGTCCTAGATCGACCAAATGGACTCGATCTCGTGCCGAGGTAACAATTTCTTTTCCCTCTTTTCTTCTTTCCCTCCTGTTTTTAAATTCAAATCTTGGTCAAGGCAAGCATCTTTGACTAAGAAAGATGTGTCTTGACCAAGCTTTTTGTCTTAAACCACCTGTGCATGTGTCCAAAGATTTTTGTCTTTAAAACCTCTCTTGCTCTCTTTGTATCTTCACTTTACAAACCCGATTTTCACAAAACATAAAGAGAAAGAGAGCGAGTTTGAGTTTTTAAGACTTGTGCATTTCATTTTCCTGTCATACAGAGGTACCATGGCTCCCAAGAGAACAAGAGAAGAGACAGCACAAGAAGGAGAAGCTCAAGAAGTGATTCAGGAGAGGGTTAGATGGACCAAAGAGGAAAATCAAGCCAAGAAAAGGCTGGAAAGGCTTAGGTTTGATCCCATGAAGTTTGCAAGCAGAGATCTGTTGGCTAAGATGGGGATCTTGGGAGACTTCGACCAGCTTCTCAAGAACATAGGGCTCCGATGTTTATCTCGTATGGACTGTCCAACATATCCCGAGGCGACAATTAATTTCCTAGCCACCTTGGAGTTCACGTATGAGAACCCGAGTCTTCCTACTCCTTCCCAAGGCCACATCACCTTCAAGATCAGGCGTCAAGCTTATTATCTCTCGATCCAGGAGCTTTGCCAAGCCTACGGTTTGAAGGCTGATGCTAAGCAAGTGGAGTTTCCGTCTTTCACTCAAGCTAACGACCTGTGGGACCTCATAAGCAACGATGACTACAACGCGAACACGGCGAAGATCAAGGGAGTGAGGAGTCCGGTGCTAAGATACACGCTCAAGTTGATCGCCAACACCTTCAGTGGACGGTCTGTGGCTCCCACAGTCACCAAGAACGAGCTTTGCTTCTTTTTCCAACGCATTAAGCATCTGCTTTGTGATCCTAAGGAGAATGACGAGCCGATGGAAGACGAGCTCGGCGACGATGTGAACTATGGATGCATCTTAGCCGCTTCCTTGGTGAAGTACAAGGCGTATGCCTTGCGATGCAAGGCGAGCTCATCTTTGATTGAAGGCTTCCTCATGCCTATGTTTGTGCAAGCCGGAGTGCCACTTGCTGACTTTGTACCTGTCGTGGAGAGAGCCTACATGGACGAGATTTTCATGAGGAACACGGACAGCTTGGGACGCACGCCAGCCGAGGGTTTCTACGCCTACTTGTTCATTGACTGTGAGAATGAGAAGCGGGATTGCATATTGCCGAACAAGGAAGAAAACGAGCTGCAAGGAGTTGGCAACATCGAATTCTTGCCGAGTGTAGAAGAGTGCTTCTCACCTCTAGGAGGAACAGCTGCTCCTGCACTAGCCTCTCGCCCACGGTCAGAGTCCCCTACCTCGGATGCTGAGATGCCCGAGAGTTTCGTCCTTCCAAAGCTTGACTTTGAGTCAAGGACTAAGGCGGAAAAGTTCCTTGCTTCTGTTGTGGAGATGCAAAGGAAGGTGAACAAATGGCAGATCAAGATGATCAAGAAACTTGCTCAGAAGATCAAGAAGCTTAAAGGCAACTCATCTGAGGCATCTTCAAGCGAAGAGGTTGAGCAACCCGAGAAGAGGAGAAGATCTACTGGTGGGATAGTGATCCGTGAGCCCCAAGGCAATGAGCAAGCTGCACGCCACTCTGTACACGAAGGGACAGCCAAGGAGAAAGGCAAGGCGGTCACTCAAGACCCTCCTAGCAAGAGCAGGAAGTCTGGAGCATCCTCAAGCTCCAGCCGAGCCTAGCTTCAAGGTACCAACAACCGATCCCTTGTATATACCACACATCTTTTGATCTTTGTTTGTGTTTTGACTCCTCTTGAGCTTTGTTTGCCACCGAGATGGTGTCATTCAAGTTTGGGGGAGTGTGTGGTGTGTTTGACATGTTTCTTTGATCTTATTTTCTGTTATCATCCCTTGATTCTTGCATTGCATCCTAAGGCATAAAAAAGAACAAAAAAATTATAAAATTTTTAAAAATTTTCAAAAATTTTCAAAAAAATTCATGTAGTTGCATTCGAACTGTTAAACATTTTAGGATTGAGTCTAGAATTTTCGAGCATTTAGGTTGTTTACATTTGCATAAGGGGCAAAAGTTTTTCTTGAAAAAGTGTATTAAGCTCATGAATTGTTTCAAGGCCCTAATTAGTAGTTCTTTGATGCATTGCACACTCTTTGAAAGTAAGCTCTAACCATACTTGGATTATTTGTTTTGATTTTTGTGGCTTAAGTTGAACATTCATGAATTGAATCTTTTCCTAATAAGTCAGAACCTTAATTTGAATCTTTTTAATTATCATACTTATGCATTTGAAAAAGGATACATGGATCACTTATACATACTTAGGCTTTCTTCTTCCTTTCACCACTCTCTTGTAAGCATAAGTAGACTTCCCCACCTTTACCTTACCCTCCTTTCAAGCCAATGTTCTTGTGTGATAAATCTTTGTGAGGCCTCTTTTCGGTTGAACGTAGCATAAAGTGTTAGGTTTAGGCGACATGATTAGGCTTTCATATTGATACTAGCTTTGCGTTTTGAAGCTAGTTTTAGGCTTAGGATAGGGTGGGTGTTCTTGGGGATTGCTTTGTTTTGCTTCGGTTTAAAGAGTTTGATATTTGGAAGTTGAATAAAAGGGTTTTAATATTTTTAAGTGGAAGGCTTATTGTTTCAAAATGAAAGCTCTAATTTTAACTAAGAAGGTAGCTCTCAAAAAGAAAAGAAAAGAGCCAAAAGACCAAGTGTTTAAAAAAGAAAAGAAAAAAAAAATGAGTAGAGAGCTATCAAAGTAAAAAGAAAAGAGCTAAGTATGTTTTCAGCCTTTCCACTAGCCTAAAGAGTTTTAAAATGATGCTTTTACTTGAGTTTTTGTTAGGCGAATTGCCTTAATGATAAGGATAGTCTTTAGGAGGGTGAGTGAGCTTTAAAAGATAAGAAAAATGAGAGAGGGTTCTAGGATCTTTGATTAGTATGCATGGGTAAATGAAGGTTTAATCATGTATGCATCAATTGTCTTCACGTTTAGCATTATGTGAAAGTTCGACCATTCTTTGAGATATCCCCTTGTTTGAATAGCCCTTGTAAGTGAGATCATTATTATCTCGCAACCCTTGTCCCTTAGCCAAGTGTATCCGGTTTTAAAGTGCATAAGTGTGATTCACGGTTTTGAGCTTAATGAATGTTAAATGTTAGGATTCTTGGATTGTTTGGGATATGAGAGTCATGATTTGAGATTAAATATGTGATGACTATAGCTAAGTTCTTTGGAGTATGAGTGTGGAAGACGCCATGCAGAACGAGAGCCAGATCGAGACCACGACTCGATCTTCCAAGCATCGAGTAGAAGATCGGACGAAGCACTCGATCCATCCAACTAGATCGACTTGAAGATCGAGCAAAGGAAGGCGATCCAACAAGAAGATCGAGTGAGCTGCTCGATCCAGAGATCGACTCCTGAAGAGCCTTATCCATCCAGCTGTCTTTGGCATCTAGCGATGGGGGGGGGGGACCAATTGCGCTTTGGCCATTTTTGGCAAAGCGCAGCCATCATTTTCTCTTATCTTCATTCTGTCTTTTACTTTTCTCTCGACTTTAGGCGATTCACCATTGTTAGACTTGAAGATTTTTCTAGTTTTTGAACTTGAATCTTTTAATATTAATCAGTTTTTCTTTAATCGCATCGTTAATCATGCTTAGTTCATCCTTTATTGCTTTTCAATCGGTCTTAATAATGTGTAGTGAGTAGTCTTTTTGGTTTTTCGGGGTTGAGGTGATTCAAAGGGTTTAAGAGGTTTAAGTTTTGAGTTTTCTTTGTTCTTCATACCTTCTCTTCTAGGATCTTGGGGTCTAAAGGCTTAGAGAGCCTTGGAAAAGGTCTCTATGATTCCAAGGCTATCTTACCCTGACCGGATTCAGATGTCCTCGATAACCAGATCCTAGACTCTAATCTTTCCTCTCCCAAACGCCATGGTTGTAGAGGAGATTAGTTAGGTCATATATTGAAATCTGTTTTCCTTGCTCTTCGATCTATTTTTTCCACCAAACTGCATGGGTTTGGAGAAGAGATTGAGGAAGTGAATCATGCCACACGCCATGGATGGTTCTTGTTTTGTTTTCAAGGCTTAGAGAAGGCTCATAAATGAGTAAATCTATATGTTTTCAAACCAAAGCTTAAACCTTTGACACTCTTTAATATGACCCTCGACCCTAAACCCTCCTTTTTAGTATTTCCAAACCTTTGTTAATCGTTTGCTTGTCATAAAGTTGCATCCTGTTCATTAGAAGTAATTTCCTTTAAGTTGTTTGTTTGATCGATCCATTCTGCTCGATCCAGTGCTTAATCCAGTGGTCGATTCACTGGTCGATTTTTAGTTCTTAGTAGCTTTGCATTTTTAATCTTCTGCTTGTTCCTAGTGGTAGTTAACCCTCTTCCAGGGATTTTAAAATTGTTTCGCATCTCATTTAGTCGGTGCATTTAGTTTTCTTTGATTTTACCAACTATTTATCCGATTTGCTTAGATTTGCTTCATCCTTGCATTCTTAGTGTTCTTCCTGCTTCCTAGGTGATATCATTGCATATTGTATACATTCTGCATACTCATTAGGTAGTTTTTCATGCATTTGTATCATGTTTTAGGCCAGATTGCATCACTTAGGGTCCTAGAGCATTCTTGCATCAACATATGCATTTTCTCTGCATTTTGCATCCATTCCAGGTTGTTTCTGGTTGCTTTGGAGACACGGAGGTTCGTGGAGGTGTGGAGGCCGATGTAGCAGTTCATAGAAGCTCAGGAGTGTGCTAAGGACCAGTGATCGAGGAGCAGATCGAGCATGGCCGGTCGATCTAGGAGTTGATCGACCAGAAGATCGAGCCAACTAGGCGATCCAAGGATAATGATCGAGATGGAGATCGAGTGAAGCAATCGATGTATCAGTACGGACGTAAATGACGCCATGCAGAGCGAGAGCCGGATCGAGTACACCACTCGATCCTCCCAAAGATCGATACCAAGATCGGATGCAGCACTCGATTCACCGAAGAAGATCGAGACCCGGATCGAGCCGAAGACACGATGGCCGGATATGATCGAGAGAACAACTCGATCCAATGGTCGATCTCTGTCCTTTCAACCGTTTTTGGCTTTTAGCGAAGGGGGGGCCATTGGACTGTTTTGACATTTTAGGCAAGGCGGCGAATGGTTTTTCGGGGAACTTGAGATTTCTTATCTTTTTCTTTCAAGTTTTCTCTCTCGTTTTTCGGAAGAACACCATTGTTGAACCAGTTTTTTTTCAAGCTTTTGTATTCTCGAACCTTATCGTTTAATCTAGTCGTTGTTTCATGTTTATCGTTTCATTTCTTCCACATTGCTTGATTTACTTTATGTGTAGTGAGTAGTTTACTTTGGGTTAGGGGTTGAGAGGATTAAGGGGTAGAAAAGGTTCGATCTTGGTTTGTTTTCTAAACGTTTTTAAGGCTATCTCTTCTAAGGTGCTGAAAGCTTAATGCTTGAAGACTCTCACGCCAAGAGCTTCATGATCCGAGAGGTCCCTTACCTTGACAGGATCCAGGGGCCTCGGAAGATCTCACCTTAGAGACTAGTTACCCCTTCCCAAAAGCCATGGAAGTTTGGGGGACTAGTTAAGCCATTGTTCGAAATCTGTTTTCCTTGCCTTTCGACCTCTCTTTCCACCAAAAGCCATGGGTTTGGAGGAGAGGATGAAAGAGTGATCTATACCGAAAGCCACAGATAGATCTTGTTTTGTTTTCGAGGCTTAGAGATCCTCACCAAGTGAGTCGATCCAAAGTTTCAAACTTAAGATCGACCTTTGAAACCCCTTATATGAATCTCAACCATAAAGCCCTCTCTTCTAGCATATTTACGTCTCATATCATCTTTAGCTTGTTACCTGATAGCATCCTGGTCTATAGATTCATTGTTCTTACGGTTTTAGACGAGATCGATCGTTTCTGCTCGATCTAGTGGTCGATCTTGTGGTCGATCCACTAGTCGATTTTTAACAATTCGAAGCTCTTCCCTTTATTTATCTGTTTGTTCCTCGTGGTAACTGCTTCCTTTCTGGTATTTTTAAAATAGGTTTCACTCCGTTTAGGTTGCTGCATTTAGTTTTTAGATTATTTCTCATAAACTGTCTCGTTTGCTTAGATTTGTCTTAGACCTTGCATTCTCTGTGGATTCTCTATCATCTAGAAGTGGATTGACACTCTCCTGCTTGCCTTACGACAACATTGCTTGCATTAGAGTTTTGATAACCTCTCTGCTGCATTAGACCGTAAGAAAAAGCGTTTATCAAATGGCGCCGTTGCCATTCTAGGTTGCTTAGAGAACATAGAGATTTGGGTCTTAGCAAAGACTAAGTCTTTACCTTTTTCAAGTTACTAATCCTACTACTCTAAACCGTGTGTTTTCAGGTACATGAATCTTCGTTCAAGGGGAGACAACAATCTTCTACAACCCTTAGACAACATTCATCAGCTTGGTCACTCACGGCAAAGAAGAGTCAGAGATCAAACAAGAGCCTTTGAGGACATTGTTCAGCAAGGTCTGGTTAACTTTGAAGACATGGCTGCACACGAGCATCCAGAAGGACCACCTCCAGCAGGACGGGGCAATGGAAACCCCCAACACGCGGCTAGACCTCCGAGGATCATAGGAGCCAGAGATGCTCCCAATACCCACCACAATAGGTTTGGGATCACTCCTCCTCCGGTACAAAACAATAACTTTGAGATCAAGCCAGGGTTCATATCTATGGTGCAAAGCTAGACATTGGGAGAAGACCCTCCCACAAGGCACCATCACATCATGGGCTGAATGTAAGAAGGTTTTCCTCTCAAAGTTCTTCTCAAGGACCAGGACTGCTCGGTTGAGAAGCGAAATCAGCGGTTTCACTCAAAGGAACAATGAGACATTCAATGAGGCTATGGAGCGTTTCAAAGATTACACGATCCAATGCCCTCATCACGGGTTCAGTGAGGAGACTCTACTCAGTACCATATACCGTGGGGCTTTACCAAAGATCCGGTTGTTGCTTGATACAGCTAGCAAAGGGAACTTCCTCGGTCAAGAAGTAGAAGAGGGTATGGAGCTGATAGAGAACCTGGCGTTGAGTGATGGAAACTATGCTGAGGATTATGACCGAGCACCGAGGGGATCAGAATTAGAGTCTCACAAGAAGGAGCTCAAATCGTTGCATGAGAAGATTGACAAGTTGGTTTTAGCTAACCAGAAGCATGTTCACTTCGTTGGTGAAGCTGATGAAAACCAAGAGGAGTTATAGCTAAGCCAAGAAGAAGCAAATTGGGTGGCCGGACAAAACAACTACAAGTCTCAAGGCTACAACCAAGGCTACCAAAACAACAACCTCTCTTACCGAAACACAAATGTAGCCAACCCTAAAGATCAAGTGTACCCTGCTCAACAAGCTAAGCCTTTCATCCCCTACAACAAAGGTTTTCAACTGAGCAGTGGTTTCCAAGGTCAAGGGCAAGGCAATTTCCAAGGTCAAGGGCATCAACAACAAAACAAGGGTTATACTACCAACTACCCTCCGGGCTTTGCACCTCAACAGCAACAACAACCGATGCAACAACAAGTTGATCCGGTTCAAGCAATGTTCCAACAGCTAATACAAGGGCAAGCTTCTACAAATCAGAAGTTCGCTGAAATGAACACTCGGCTAGATTCATCCTTAACCGACTTCTCCACTCAAATCACAAACCTCAACAACAAAATAAAGCAGCTGGAGAAGGGCAAGGCAGGCACGAGTGGACAGAACAGCCTCCCGGGAAAGTGTGAGCAAAACCCCAAGGAGTATTCCAATGCTATTACGTTACGAAGTGGCAAAGAGCTTGAGCCTCCGGTCTCTACCAAGCACAACGAGGACATTGTAGTTCAAGCGGGGGAGGGTAAACTTTCAGCTGATAATGAGGAGATAAACTTTGACAACGTATGGATCCAAGGACCGAGAAGAGGTGACAAGGCATTCATTGAGAAAAAAGGCTGAGAAAACCACCAAGGAAAAGGATGACTACGTGCCCCCACCTTACGTACCAAAGTTACTGTTCCCGGGTCGTTTCAAAAAGCAGTTAATAGAGAAACACCGGATCCTGTTTGAGAAGCACTTGAGAGACGTGGAGATAAAGTTGCCTCTTGTAGACTGTCTCGCTATGATGCCCAAGTGCGCCAAGTTTTTCAAGGACACCCTTGTGAAGAAGAACAAAGAAAGCAAAGAGGTGCTTGTACTAAGCGAAGAGTGTAGCGCGGTTATTCATAAGGAGATAGTGCCTAAGAAGCTGGGAGATCCTGGAAGCTTCACCATACCTTGTGCTTTAGGTCCTCTAGAGTTCCAGAGTTGCTTGTGTGATCTCGGAGCTAGCATAAACTTGATGCCTCACTCCGTGGCTAAGAAGCTTGGTTTCACTCGGTTTAAGGAATGTCTGATCTCATTGGTGCTGGCTGATAGGAGCGTGAGATTACCGGTAGGGCTGCTCGAAGACTTACCGGTGCGAATCAGTGGTGTGAATGTACCTACAGACTTTGTAGTGCTGGAGATGGACGAGGAGCCGAAAGACCCACTCATCTTAGGGAGACCATTCCTCGCAACCGCCGGAGCCATAATAGACGTGAAGAATGGGAAGATTGCCTTGCATTTGGGGAAAGAGATCAGGCTAGACTTTGACATCAACAAGGTTCTAAAGAAGCCAACCATTAAAGGACAAGCTTTCTATATCGAAACGATGGATGCCTTGGCGGATGAGTTGCTGGAAGAGCTAGCTTTAGAAGACCATTTGAAGCTAGCACTCACTAAGGAGCCAGGAGAGTTTGGCTATGTGGACCAAAGGACCCAAGAGTACGTGAACCTGCTTGGTTCGAGGAGAATCATCAAGAATGAAGAAGGATGTTGCCTAGAAATCGACCCCGAGATCGACGCTATCACTCGATCCAGGAGTCAGATCGACAAGCCAATCGAGAACCCAACTTGATCTGGTGCAACAATCGACCAACAGATCGAGAAAGATGCTCGATCAGAAGAAACAATCGAGTTGACGATCGAGAAAGACCTCCCGATCATTTTGGAGTCCAATCAAGAGATCGACTCAACGTCTCGATCCTTTACTCGATCCATATCAAATCGAGTAAGTGAATCGAGTGAAATGGCTCGATCTAGATGACATCGAGAGGAGAATCGACCGGAAGACTCGATCATAGAAGGGATAGCGATAGAGGAAAGCAGTCTGAAGGGCCATGCCTCGAGTTCAAAGGAGAGTTCCAAGGAGGAAAACAACAACAACAGCCACGAGGATGACTGGAGTGAGCTGTTAGCCCCAAAGGTGGACCTTAAGGAGCTCCCAAAAGGGCTAAGGTATGCTTTCTTAGGACCTAATGACACCTATCCCGTGATAGTAAACGAAAACCTTAGTGATGATGAGTTGCACTCGCTCTTAACTGAGCTGAGAAAGTATAGGAAGGCCATTGGGTACTCCTTAAGTGACATCAAAGGCCTTTCACCAATGCTTTGCACTCATAGGATTCACTTGGATAATGAGAACGCCACTTCTGTAGAACATCAAAGGCGTTTGAATCCTAACTTGAAAGAGGTTGTTAAAAAGGAAATCCTTAAGCTTTTAGAGGCTGACGTGATCTATCCCATAAGTGACAGCACGTGGGTTTCACCTGTACACGTGGTGCCTAAGAAGGGAGGGATCACGGTCATAAGGAATGAAAAGGATGAACTTATCCCTACTAGGACCATTACTGGTCATAGAATGTGTATTGACTATAGAAAGCTTAACCTTGCGACTAGAAAAGACCATTTCCCTTTGCCTTTTATTGATCAGGTGCTTGAGAGACTTGCAAATCACCCTTACTACTGTTTTCTCGATGGGTATAGCGATTTCTTTCAAATACCTATTCACCCAAACGATCAGGAGAAAAACGACTTTTTACATGTCCCTACGGTACCTTTGCATATCGAAGGATGCCGTTTGGATTGTGTAATGCACCGGCTACCTTTCAGTGGTGTATGATGTCGATCTTCTCCGATCTTATAGAGGAGATGGTAGAGGTGTTTATGGATGACTTCTCTGTGTATGGTGCGTCCTTTCCTGCGTGTTTGTTGAATCTTTGCAGGGTACTTAAACGTTGTGAAGAAACAAACCTGGTGCTGAACTGGGAGAAATGCCACTTCATGGTCTAGGAAGGGATAGTGCTCGGTCATAAGATTTCAGAGAGGGGTATTGAGGTTGATCAGGCTAAGGTTGAGGTTATGATGGGTTTGGAGCCGCCGGTTAATGTTAAAGGGATTAGAAGCTTCTTGGGACACGCAGGGTTCTATAGGCGCTTCATCAAAGATTTCTCCAAGATTGCACGCCCCCTTACACGGCTGTTATGCAAGGAAGCTGAGTTTGTATTCGATGAGGAGTGTTTGAAGGCTTTCGTGACCATCAAGGAAGCCCTCACGTCAGCCCCTATAGTCCAAGCACCAGACTGGTCTCTCCCTTTTGAGATTATGTGTGATGCTAGTGACTATGCTGTAGGAGCAGTCCTTGGTCAGAAGAAGGACAAGAAGCTACATGTGATCTATTATGCTTCAAGGACCTTGGATGACACGCAATCACGATACACCACTACGGAGAAGGAGCTGCTTGCAGTAGTCTTCGCCTTTGAGAAGTTCAGATCGTATCTCGTTGGCTCCAAGGCTATTGTATACACGGATCATGCTGCTCTACGATACATCTACTCAAAGAAAGACACTAAGCCTCGGCTCTTAAGATGGATTCTCTTACTTCAGGAGTTTGACATGGAAATCAAAGACAAGAAGGGGATAGAAAATGGAGTCGCTGACCACCTCTCAAGACTAAGGATCAACAAGTCTCTCCCTTTAGACGATTCTCTTCCAGAAGAACAACTTATGGCGATTACTACTGCTGTTTGTGGGAAGCTAGAAGGAAGGTTTGAGGAAGTGTTGAGTTTTAAAGAGGAGGATCTACCATGGTATGCTGATATGGTGAACTACCTAGCATGTGGTGAGGAGCCAACACATCTCAACAGCTATCACAAGAAGAGGTTTTTGAGGGAAGCTAGTGACTACTTTTGGGATGAGCCTTACCTATACAAAAGAGGAGTAGACAGCTTGTACCGAAGATGTGTTACAAAGGAAGAAGCCAGGGATATCCTCTATCATTGCCATGGCTCTTCCTACGGAGGACACTTCGCTTCATTCAAAACTGCCACGAAAGTGTTGCAAGCGGGTTTCTGGTGGCCGTCTATCTTCAAAGATGCACACGAGTTTGTGAAGAGCTGTCAGGCATGTCAGCGAGCAAGGAACATTACCAAGAGGAATGAAATGCCTCAAGTTCCTATCTTCGAGGTAGACGTATTCGATGCGTGGGGTATTGACTTCATGGGACCTTTTCCTTCTTCATACGGCAACAAGTACATCTTAGTAGCTGTGGATTATGTCTCCAAATGGGTTGAGGCTGTTGCTTCCCCTACAAACGACTCTAAGGTTGTGATCAAGTTGTTCAAGAGTATCATCTTTCCAAGGTTTGGGGTACCCAAGGTTGTTATAAGTGATGGAGGAAGCCATTTTGTAAACAAGGTTTTTGAAAGCCTCTTGAGAAAGTATGGGGTTAAGCATAAGGTGGCTACACTGTATCATCCTCAAACGAGCGGTCAGGTGGAAGTCTCTAACAGGCAGATCAAGGCTATTCTGGAGAAGACCGTTGGAGAAACAAGGAAGGACTGGTCAGTGAAGCTGGACGATGCTCTTTGGGCCTACCGTACTGCCTTCAAGACGCCGATTGGTATAACCCCTTTCACTCTACTCTATGGCAAGGGTTGTCACCTCCCGGTTGAGCTGGAACACCGTGCATTGTGGGCTGTGAAGAGGCTGAACTTTGATCTCAAAACAGCTCAGGAAAGGCGTCTTATTCAGCTACACGAACTGGACGAGTTGAGGTTGAATGCTTACGAGAGTTCCAAGATCTGCAAAGAGCGGACTAAGGAGGCTCATGACAAGAAATTGGTTGCCAAGGAGCTTAAGGAAGGAGGACTGGTGTTGCTGTACAACTCGAGGCTGAAGCTCTACCCGGGCAAGCTGAAATCAAGGTGGAGCGGACCGTTCGTGATTCAAGAGGTCCTGCCATATGGAGCTGTTACTCTGATGGGAAGAAGTGGTAGTGCATTCACCGTCAACGGACACAGAGTCAAGCCCTACCTGGCGGACAGCTTTGACAAGGAGAGTACCTCGGTGCTTCTCCAAGACCCACCATCCGCCTAGACCAAGTAAGGTCTAGCTAAAAACGTTAAAGAAAGCGCACTTGGGAGGCATTCCCATGTTTATCTTGTACATATTTTTGCTTTCATTTCTCTTTCAGTTTTATGTTTTTATGTTTTTAGTGTGTAGGAACAGGTATAAGAAATCTAAACCTTATCTTTGGGTTCCAAAAGGGGCAATAGGGGTTAAGATAAAGCTAGAGATCGAGTGCTAGATCGAGCCAGTGAATCGAGAGGAGCCAGTCGATCTAGACGAGAACGAGTGACAAGATCGACCTTGACGAAAAAGGATCGATCGATCCAAATCGGATCGACCGATCTAATTTCTCTCGGGAAAATTTGTTGAAAATTGATCGATCACTCGACTCGATCCATCACTCGATCTATGCTAAATCGACCGCTAAATCGAGGACATAGCTCGATCAGAGGGACTTAGCCGAGGAGCCAACATCTCAATGATCGAGAGAGCCAATCGATCCAGGGCTCGATTCACCTTGAATTGAGTCACAAATCGAGTAACCCTCTCGATCTAAGCCATTTTAGGTATGAGATCGAGTCCTAGATCGACCAAAAGGACTCGATCTCATGCCGAGGTAACAATTTTCTTTCCCTCCTTTACTCCTTTCCCTCTAATTTTTAAATTCAAAACTTGGTCAAGGCAAGCATCTTTGACCATGAAAGATGTGCCTTGACCAAGACTTTTGTCAGAAACCACTTTGACCACCCATTGTTTTGGTTTGTTAAACTCTTTAAATGTTTCAATTTATTCCTCACCCTCTCATTTCTGTTTGCTCGAGTTTTTCTTACAAAGAGAGTGAGAATTTAAAAGCCTTTAAAGTTTAGCAAAGATATCCTCTACTCTTGCAAAGGTATTTTCAAGGTTTAATGATTTTATTTCAAGAAAATCTCCTTAAAAATCGCAAGTTCTTGTTTTAGGATATAGGATCGGATTTGAATTTTTAAAATTAGCTAAGTAATAGGAAAAATTCTTGATTTTCAGTATCTCAAAGATTTTATTCCCTTTTATCTAGCTATTATTTTTATTTGATCCCCAAAATTCTAGAGTAGTCTATATAAATCTTCTTCTCCTCTTCTCTTATTCTCATTCAATCGCCTCTTGCTAATCATTCTCTAGAAAAATTTGTTTTAGGAGCAATGGCACCAAAGAGAACAAGAGAGGAGCGAGTGCAAGAAGGAGAAACACAAGAAGTGGTGGTTCAAGAGAGGGTCCGGTGGAGCAAAGATGAGAAGAGGGATAAGAAGAGGTTGGAGAGGCTCCGGTTTGAACCTACAAAGTTTGCTGATCGAGAGCTTCTGTCCAGGCTCGGGATCCTTGGAGACTTCGACCAACTCCTCAAGAACATTGGTCTGAGGTGCTTATCGCGGATGGACTGCCCTACAATTCCCGAGGTGACGATAGATTTCCTAGCCACTTTGGAGTTCCGGTACGAGAATCCGAGTGCACCTGTTCCTTCTCAAGGCCGTCTCTATTTCAAGGTTGGCCGCCAAGCCTACACACTATCCATCCCCGAGCTATGCCAAGCCTACGGTCTCAAGGCTGATGCACACAAGGTGGAGTTCCCAGCCTTCAAGAAAGCCGACGAGTTTTGGGACCTAATCAGCAATGAAGACTACAAAGCCAACACCGCCAAGATCAAGAGAGTTAGGAGTCCGGTGCTGAGGTATACTTTGAAGCTGATAGCTAATACATTCAGTGGGAGGTCTGTTGCTCCTACTGTCACGAAGACGGAGCTGTGCTTCCTTTTCCAAGGCGTGAAGCATTTGGTGTCTGATCCGGATGCGAATGAAGAACCCATAGAAGATGAACTCGGCGATGAAGTGAATTACGGCTGTGTGCTCGCGGCTTCTCTGGTGAAGTACAAGGCTTATGCCTTACGGTGCAAGGCAACCTCTTCCTATATTGGCGGTTTCCTTACTCCTTTGTTCGTGCAAGCCGGTGTGCCTATCCATGACTTTGCTCACGTCCCAAACAGAGCTTTCATGGATGAAGCATACATGAGAAACACTGATAGCTTGGGACGCACGCCAGCAGAAGGGTTTTATGCTTACCTCTTCATAGATGAGGAAGACAAGAAGAGAGTGTGCATCCTCCCCAACAAAGACGAGACCGAGCTGCTTGGTGTTGGGAGCATCGAGTTCTTACCCACGGAGGAAGAATGCTTTGCCCCTTTAGGAGGACCGCCTGCTTCAGCCATTGCCCCGCGCCAAAGGTCAGAGTCTCCAGGAACAGAGGATGAGATGCCAGAGGTTTACACACTCCCCAAGCTGGATTTTGAGCCTAGGACCAAAACCGAGAAGTTCTTAGCCTCGGTGGTGGAGATGCAGCGGAAGATCAACAAGTGGCAAGGGAAGATGCTTAAGAAGCTGGGGAAGAAGGTCAAACAACTCCAAGGAAGCCAGCCTAAGCCAGCTACAAGCCAGGAGATACAACAACCCGAGAAGAGGAGACTCTCAACCGGAGGAGTTGTGATCCGCGAGACCCAAGGAGACAACATTCAACCGGCTCGCCACTCCCTCCAAGAACCAGGCAACAAAGGAAAGGCAACAATCTCTAGCTCCTCTGGAACATCCTCAAGTTCCAGCCGAGCCTAGACAAGAGGTAACAACCTTCCTCCATTGTATATAACCGCACATCTTTGTTTCTTGCATTGTGTTTGTTTGCTCCTTCGGATGAGTTTGCCACCGGGACGGTGTCAAGCAAGTTTGGGGGAGTACTTGTGTGATTTAATCTTGTGTTCTTTGATCTTATTTTCCTTTTTGCATCCTTGAGTCTTAGTTCATGAAAAATTGGTAAAATTTTTAAAATTTTTTCAAAGATTCATGTAGTTGCATTCATCTCTTTAAAAACATGTTAGGATTGAGTCTAGAATTTCTCATATCACCTAGGTTGTTTGCCTTTTGCATAAAGGGTTAGAATTTCTTAAAAAGGTGTTTTACTTATGAATCATTTCAATGCCCTAGTTAGTAGTTCTCTAATGCTTTGTTTATGCTTTGAAAGTAAGTTCTAACCATGCTTGGATCACTAATTAGGATTTTCGTGGCTTGAATTGAACTCTCATGATTTGAAACTCATCCTACTAAGTGAAAACCTTAATTTGAAAATGTAATTATCATTCTTATGCATTTGAAAATGAACACATGGTTTTAAAATATTTAGGCTCTCTTCTTCCTTTTCACCACTCTTTGTGAGCCTAAGTAGAACTCCCTCCTTGAACCTTACCCTCCTTTGAAGCCAAATGTTCTTGTGTGACATCTTTGTGAGGCCTTATTTTCGGTTTGAACTTGGCATAAAGTGTTAGGTTTAGGCGACATGATTTGGTTTTCATAATTGATTGCTAGCTTTACATTTTGAAGCTAGGTATAGGCTTAGGATAAGTTTGGGGGATCATTGGAGTTGCTTTCTTGTGAATTTGTTTTCGGTTTAAAAGAGTTTGTGTTTTAAGGAAAGAAATGAGGTTTTAAGTGAAAGGTTTATTTTTAAAAACTAAGTATGCTCTATTTCAGAAGGTAGCTCTCTCTTAATAAATAAATAAAAAAAGAGAAAAAAAAGAAAAAAAAAAAAAAAAAAAAAAGAGCCTAAGTGCCAAGTAAATAAAAAAAAAATGAAGAGAAAAATAGTAATAATAAGAGAGCTACTAATAAGAAATTCCTAAGAGCAAAAATATTTTTCAAAACCTTTTCACTAGCCTAAAAAGTTTAAAATTGTCTTTATTTTGAATTGGGGATTGCTAAGTTGAGAAGAAGGGGTAGACTCTTAAGTGGTGAGTAAGGATTAAATTTCTTAAATGAGAGGGGTATAGGACTGTTTGATAGTTTACATGGGTAGATGAGAATCTAATCATGTATGCATAAATTGTCTTTATCTTTAGCATTATGCATTAGTTCAAACCATTTTTGAGAGAAACCCTTGTCTAATTATAAACCCTTTTCAAATGAGATCATTCTATGCTCATAACCATAACCCTTAGCCAAATGTGTTTTGCTTTAAAGTGCATAAGTTTGATTCATGGTTCGAATGTTAATGAATGTTAAAGGATGAATTTCTTTGATTGTTAGGAATAAGAGACTCATGATTTGAATTTCTTTGTGTGATGAGTATGGCTAAGTCCTTTGGAGTATGAGTGTAAGCTTAGCATTTTAGAACTGTTAACTAGGACATTGAGATGATCTATTCGAAAGGCACCTTTGCAAAAAGTTTAAAACCCCTTTGAATTTTCTGAAAACCTCTCTTCCTTACTTGTTTTTTTTGTTGCTTGAGGGCAAGCAAGAAGTAAGTTTGGGGGAGTTGATATCATTGCATATTGCATACATTCTGCATACTCATTAGGTAGTTTTTCATGCATTTGTATCATGTTTTAGGCCAGATTGCATCACTTAGGGTCCTAGAGCATTCTTGCATCAACATATGCATTTTCTCTGCATTTTGCATCCATTCCAGGTTGTTTCTGGTTGCTTTGGAGACACGGAGGTTCGTGGAGGTGTGGAGGCCGATGTAGCAGTTCATAGAAGCTCGGGAGTGTGCTAAGGACCAGTGATCGAGGAGCAGATCGAGCATGGCCGGTCGATCTAGGAGTTGATTGACCAGAAGATCGAGCCAACTAGGCGATCCAAGGATAATGATCGAGATGGAGATCGAGTGAAGCAATCGATGTATCAGTACGGACGTAAATGACGCCATGCAGAGCGAGAGCCAGAACGAGTACACCACTCGATCCTCCCAAAGATCGATACCGAGATTGGATGCAGCACTCGATTCACCGAAGAAGATCGAGACCCGGATCGAGCAGAAGACACGATGGCCGGATATGATCGAGAGAACAACTCGATCCAATGGTCGATCTCTGTCCTTTCAACCGTTTTTGGCTGTTAGCGAAGGGGGGACCATTGGACTGTTTTGACATTTTAGGCAAGGCGGCGAATGCTTTTTCGGGGAACTTAAGATTTCTTATCTTTTTCTTTCAAGTTTTCTCTCTCGTTTTTCGGAAGAACACCATTGTTGAACCAGTTTTCTTTTCAAGCTTTTGTATTGTCGAACCTTATCGTTTAATCTAGTCGTTGTTTCATGTTTATCGTTTCATTTCTTCCACATTGCTTGATTTACTTTATGTGTAGTGAGTAGTTTACTTTGGGTTAGGGGTTGAGAGGATTAAGGGGTAGAAAAGGTTCGATCTTGGTTTGTTTTCTAAACGTTTTTAAGGCTATCTCTTTTAAGGTGCTGAAAGCTTAATGCTTGAAGACTCTCACGCCAAGAGCTTCATGATCCGAGAGGTCCCTTACCTTGACAGGATCCAGGGGCCTCGGAAGATCTCACCTTAGAGACTAGTTACCCCTTCCCAAAAGCCATGGAAGTTTGGGGGACTAGTTAAGCCATTGTTCGAAATCTGTTTTCCTTGCCTTTCGACCTCTCTTTCCACCAAAAGCCATGGGTTTGGAGGAGAGGATGAAAGAGTGATCTATACCGAAAGCCACGGATAGATCTTGTTTTGTTTTCGAAGCTTAGAGATCCTCACCAAGTGAGTCGATCCAAAGTTTCAAACCCAAGATCGACCTTTGAAACCCCTTATATGAATCTCAACCATAAAGCCCTCTCTTCTAGCATATTTACGTCTCATATCATCTTTAGCTTGTTACCTGATAGCATCCTGGTCTATAGATTCATTGTTCTTACGGTTTTAGACGAGATCGATCGTTTCTGCTCGATCTAGTGGTCGATCTTGTGGTCGATCCACTAGTCGAATTTTAACAATTCGAAGCTCTTCCCTTTAATTTATCTGTTTGTTCCTCGTGGTAACTGCTTCCTTTCTGGTATTTTTAAAATAGGTTTCACTCCGTTTAGGTTGCTGCATTTAGTTTTTAGATTATTTCTCATAAACTGTCTCGTTTGCTTAGATTTGTCTTAGACCTTGCATTCTCTGTGGATTCTCTATCATCTAGAAGTGGATTGACACTCTCCTGCTTGCCTTACTACAACATTGCTTGCATTAGAGTTTTGATAACCTCTCTGCTGCATTAGACCGTAAGAAAAAGCGTTTATCAAATGGCGCCGTTGCCATTCTAGGTTGCTTAGAGAACATAGAGATTTGGGTCTTAGCAAAAACTAAGTCTTTACCTTTTTCAAGTTACTAATCCTACTACTCTAAATCGTGTGTTTTCAGGTACATGAATCTTCGTTCAAGGGGAGACAACAATCTTCTACAACCCTTAGACAACATTCATCAGCTTGGTCACTCACGGCAAAGAAGAGTCAGAGATCAAACAAGAGCCTTTGAGGACATTGTTCAGCAAGGTCTGGTTAACTTTGAAGACATGGCTGCACACGAGCATCCAGAAGGACCACCTCCAGCAGGACGGGGCAATGGAAACCCCCAACACGCGGCTAGACCTCCGAGGATCATAGGAGCCGGAGATGCTCCCAATTACCCACCACAATAGGTTTGGGATCGCTCCTCCTCCGGTACAAAACAATAACTTTGAGATCAAGCCAGGGTTCATATCTATGGTGCAAAACAACAAGTTCCACGGCTTGGCAATGGAAGACCCTTTGGAGCACTTGGATAATTTCGAGCAAGTGTGTGGAATGATTAAGATCAACGGTATATCAGAAGATGCCTTCAAGCTGCGTCTCTTCCCCTTTTCACTCGGAGACAAAGCTAGACATTGGGAGAAGACCCTCCCACAAGGCACCATCACATCATGGGCTGAATGTAAGAAGGCTTTCCTCTCAAAGTTCTTCTCAAGCACCAAGACTGCTCGATTGAGAAGCGAAATCAGCGGTTTCACTCAAAGGAACAATGAGACATTCAATGAGGCTATGGAGCGTTTCAAAGATTACACGATCCAATGCCCTCATCACGGGTTCAGTGAGGAGACTATACTCAGTACCATATACCGTGGGGCTTCACCAAAGATCCGGTTGTTGCTTGATACAGCTAGCAAAGGGAACTTCCTCGGTCAAGAAGTAGAAGAGGGTATGGAGCTGATAGAGAACCTGGCGTTGAGTGATGGAAACTATGCTGAGGATTATGACCGAGCACCGAGGGGATCAGAATTAGAGTCTCACAAGAAGGAGCTCAAATCGTTGCATGAGAAGATTGACAAGTTGGTTTTAGCTAACCAGAAGCATGTTCACTTCGTTGGTGAAGCTGATGAAAACCAAGAGGAGTTATAGCTAAGCCAAGAAGAAGCAAATTGGGTGGCCGGACAAAACAACTACAAGTCTCAAGGCTACAACCAAGGCTACCAAAACAACAACCTCTCTTACCGAAACACAAATGTAGCCAACCCTAAAGATCAAGTGTACCCTGCTCAACAAGCTAAGCCTTTCATCCCCTACAACAAAGGTTTTCAACCGAGCAGTGGTTTCCAAGGTCAAGGGCAAGGCAATTTCCAAGGTCAAGGGCATCAACAACAAAACAAGGGTTATACTACCAACTACCCTCCGGGCTTTGCACCTCAACAGCAACAACAACCGATGCAACAACAAGTTGATCCGGTTCAAGCAATGTTCCAACAGCTAATACAAGGGCAAGCTTCTACAAATCAGAAGTTCGCTGAAATGAACACTCGGCTAGATTCATCCTTAACCGACTTCTCCACTCAAATCACAAACCTCAACAACAAAATAAAGCAGCTGGAGAAGGGCAAGGCAAGCACGAGTGGACAGAACAGCCTCCCGGGAAAGCGTGAGCAAAACCCCAAGGAGTATGCCAATGCTATTACGTTACGAAGTGGCAAAGAGCTTGAGCCTCCGGTCTCTACCAAGCACAACGAGGACGTTGTAGTTCAAGCGGGGGAGGGTAAACTTTCAGCTGATAATGAGGAGATAAACTTTGACAACGTATGGATCCAAGGACCGAGAAGAGGTGACAAGGCATTCATTGAGAAAAAAGGCTGAGAAAACCACCAAGGAAAAGGATGACTACGTGCCCCCACCTTACGTACCAAAGTTGCCATTCCCGGGTCGTTTCAAAAAGCAGTTAATAGAGAAACACCGGATCCTGTTTGAGAAGCACTTGAGAGACGTGGAGATAAAGTTGCCTCTTGTAGACTGTCTCGCTATGATGCCCAAGTGCGCCAAGTTTTTCAAGGACACCCTTGTGAAGAAGAACAAAGAAAGCAAAGAGGTGCTTGTACTAAGCGAAGAGTGTAGCGCGGTTATTCATAAGGAGATAGTGCCTAAGAAGCTGGGAGATCCTGGAAGCTTCACCATACCTTGTGCTTTAGGTCCTCTAGAGTTCCAGAGTTGCTTGTGTGATCTCGGAGCTAGCATAAACTTGATGCCTCACTCCGTGGCTAAGAAGCTTGGTTTCACTCTGTTTAAGGAATGTCGGATCTCATTGGTGCTGGCTGATAGGAGCGTGAGATTACCGGTAGGGCTGCTCGAAGACTTACCGGTGCAAATCAGTGGTGTGAATGTACCTACAGACTTTGTAGTGCTGGAGATGGACGAGGAGCCGAAAGACCCACTCATCTTAGGGAGACCATTCCTCGCAACCGCCGGAGCCATAATAGACGTGAAGAATGGGAAGATTGCCTTGCATTTGGGGAAAGAGATCAGGCTAGACTTTGACATCAACAAGGTTCTAAAGAAGCCAACCATTGAAGGACAAGCTTTCTATATCGAAATGATGGATGCCTTGGCGGATGAGTTGCTGGAAGAGCTAGCTTTAGAAGACCATTTGAAGCTAGCACTCACTAAGGAGCCAGGAGAGTTTGGCTATGTAGACCATAGGACCCAAGAGTACGTGAACCTGCTAGATTCGAGGAGAATCATCAAGAATGAAGAAGGATGTTGCCTTGAAATCGACCCCGAGATCGACGCTATCACTCGATCCAGGAGTCAGATCGACAAGCCAATCGAGAACCCAACTCGATCCGGTGCAACAATCGACCAACAGATCGAGAAAGATGCTCGATCAGAAGAAACAATCGAGTTGACGATCGAGAAAGACCTCCCGATCATTTTGGAGTCCAATCAAGAGATCGACTCAACGTCTCGATCCTTTACTCGATCCATATCAAATCGAGTAAGTGAATCGAGTGAAATGGCTCGATCTAGACGACATCGAGAGGAGAATCGACCGGAAGACTCGATCATAGAAGGGATAGCGATAGAGGAAAGCAGTCTGAAGGGCCATGCCTCGAGTTCAAAGGAGAGTTCCAAGGCAGTCTGTTATCAGGTGTGAGTTGAGAGTTTGTGGTATCTGCCCAATAACCAAGTAGTACACAAAGTCAGCATACCAAGGCAGTTTGTTCTCTTCTAAGCTTTGCACTTCCGCTGCCTTCACTCCTAAAGCATACAGCTGTTCCTCTGGTAGAGTATCATTGATTGGGATAAAATCATATATTCTCATTCTTGAGAGGTGATCGGCAACTCCGTTCTCAATGCCTCTCTTATCCACAATGTCCATGTCATACTCTTGCAAGAATAGGATCCATCTAAGATGTCTTGGCTTGGTGTCTTTCTTGGCATAGATGTGCAGTAGTGCAGCATGATCAGTGTAGACTATCACTTTAGAACCCACTAAATAGCTTTTGAACTTCTCAAATGCAAAGACAACTGCATACTTTGATTGAGTCTCATCCATTGTTCTGCTAGCATAATAGATAACATGAAGTTTCTTGTATACTCTTTGACCCAAGACTGCTCCAACAACATAATCACTAGCATCACACATGATTTCAAATGGCAAATCCCAGTTTGGAGCTTGGATACCAGAGCTTGCTTGAGGGTGAGGAGGGCTTGCAAGCACTCCTCCTCAAAGATAAACTCTGTCTCCTTACACAACAGTCTTGTCAAGGGTCTTGCAATCTTTGAGAAGTCCTTGATGAATCTCCTGTAGAAACCAGCATGTCCCAAGAAGCTTCTAATTCCCTTTACTGTGTTTGGAGGCTCTAAGTGCAGCATCACATCAATCTTTGCCTTTATCCACTTCTATCCCCTTCTCTGAAACTTTGTGACCCAACACAATGCCTTCTTGAACCATGAAATAACATTTCTCCCTATTCAGAACCAGCTTAGTGTCTTCACACCTTTGTAGAACATGAGAAAGATTGGACAAGCAGACACCAAAGGAGGATCCATAGACACTAAAGTCATCCATGAATACCTCCACCATCTCTTCAAGCAAGTCAGAAAAGATAGAAGTCATACACCTTTGCAAGGTAGCACGAGCATTGCATAAACCAAAATGCATTCTACTATAAGGAAATGTTCCATATGGGCAAGTAAAAGTAGTTTTCTCTTGATCATTAGGATGGATAGGGATCTAAGAATCCACTATAACCATCTAAGAAGCAGTAATACTTATGATTTGCTAGTCTTTCTAACATTTGGTCTATGAATGGCAAAGGGAAATGATCTTTCCTAGAAGCAAAATTAAGTTTTCTGTAATCTATGCACATACTATGGCCAATAATTGTTCTAGTTTTTATTAGCTCATCATTTTTGTTTTTTACAACAGTGATCCCTCCTTTCTTAGACACCACATGGACTGGTGAGACTCATGTGCTGTCTGAGATAGGATAGATCAACTTCAAGATTTCCTTTTTTACTACCTCTTTTAAGTTAGGATTCAATCTCTTTTGAGGTTCAACAGAAGTTCTTGTCTCATCCTCTAGATGGATCCTATGAGTGCAGAGGTTTGGAGAAATGCCTTCGATGTCATCTAGTGAATAAGCAATGGCTCTCCTAAACCTCTTTAACACTTTGACAAGAGCAATGATCTCATCATCATTGAGGTTATCATTGACAATTATAGGATAAGTAGAGTTAGAGCCTAAGAATACATACCTTAGCCCTTTAGGAAGAGGTTTGAGCTCCACCTTGGGTGCTTTGAGCTCACTCCAGTCCTCTTATAAGCTGCTCTGCTCCTTGGCGCCAGCTTCTTTGCTTAGGGGACCAGCTTCTTGAACTGAGAAGACCTCCCTTCTTGTGTAGTCCAGCTTCTCAAATGGCTCCTCCTCTTCCAAGACTCTGTGAGAGTCTAACCTCAGCTTATAACCCAAGCTTTCCTTATCCAAGTAACCATCTTCTCCATGATCCTTTGTCAAAGCCACTTGAAGTTTATCCTCACAATACAACTCCTCTTGAATTTTATCATGCAGCTTCTCTAAGATCTCAATTTGAAACACTAGACCTTCAATAGTCGGTTGCTGCATAATCTGCTTGATGTCAAACTTCAAAGACATGTCTTTGTATCAATTTGGCACCGTTTCCATTAGGGGAATGCTTTGTTCAGTAGGATTTGTAGAGATTTTGAGATCAAGCTTTGTTACTTTTGTTTTTCGTTACTGATTTCTCTTTTGGTCTAAAATTTCTTTTGTAAGTACCACAACACTTGCTCTTAAGTGTCTACAATCACTACTGAGGTTCAAGATCAAGGATTTTGGGTTTGCAAAATCAGAAGTCAGCTGTTGAAGCATGGAAGAAAATTAGTATGCTGCTGGTTTTGGTTTGCAAGGTCCACAAGGTCTTCAAGGAATTCAAGGCTTACAAGGACAGCAAGGTCGACATGGTTTACAAGGAGCTTGGGTTCAAAGACTGATAGCTAGATTTTTGCAGAGTGTATGCAATGATGTATCAAAGCTCAAATGCAACACTTAGATGTAGTAAAGTATGCAAGTGAGTATCAATCCAATCCTAGGAGCTAGAAAGATCAGTGAGAATGCAAGGATATTGTAAACCTATGCAAATGATGGACAGTTTTGTGAAATTCCTAAAAACTAGATGCAATGATTAAATGCAGGGCAAAACTATTTTAAAAATACTAGGAACGAGCTAGCTACCACGAGGAAAAGACAGAATGATTAAAATGCAAAGCTACGAATTACTAAAATTCGACTAGTGGATCGACCACGGGATCGACCACTAGAACGAGCAAAAGCAATCGATCCAAAAGGCAGTTTAAGCGAATGCGAATCTAATGACCAGGGTGCGAGCAAACAACAAGCGAATTATCAACAGAGACTAAGAAATACTAAAAGGAGGGTCCAGGGTTGAGATTCATGTTCAGGGGTTTCAAAGGTTCAAGCTTGGTTTGAAAACTCTAGATCTACTCACTTTGTGAGGTTCTCTAAGCCTTGAAAACAAAACAAGATCCATCCATGGCGTGCGGTATGGATCACTCTCTCATTCTCTCCTCCAGACCCATGGCGTTTGGCGGAAAAAGAGATTGAGAGGCAAGGAAATCAGATTTCAAACACGCGGCTTAACTAGTCCCCTAAACTACCATGGCGTTTGGGAAAGGGAAACTAGTCTCTAGGATGCGATTTTCAGAGATTTCTGGATCCTGTCAAGGTAAGAGCTCTCTCTGATCATAAAGACCTTGGCGTGAGACTCTTTAAGCCTTAAGAACTCGACATCCTAAAAGAGAAAGCCATTAAGAGCAAGAAAACACCAATTTTGAAAACCTTTTCGACCCCTTTGAATCCTCTCAACCCCGAAACCCAATAAAACTACTTGCGACTCATGAAATAAACCGTATGGAATGCAATAAACGAAGAACCAAACTTGAAAGACGACTGATTTAAGTTAAACGATCCAATATTCAAAAGTAAAACAAGAAAAAGCTCGAAGTCTAACAATGGCGAATCGCCTAAAACGAGAGAGAAGATCGAAAAGTAGTCGACAAAACGTGATCATGAAAGGGTGGCCAAACCGCAAATGGTGGTCCACCCACCCCCCCCCCCCCCCCCCCCCCCCCCCCCCCCCCCCTTCTTCGCTACAGTCCAAAAACAGGCTGGACGGATAAGGTTGGTCTGGGATCAATCACGAAGCTCGATCTGGCAATCGGCTCTTGGTCGATCCCCGAGTCGATCTTGTGCTGATCGGGTTGAAAGCCGGATCCGGTCCTCGATCTGCATGGCGTCGTCTACGTTCGTACTTCAAATCGATCTCCATGCTCGATCTTTTGGTCGATCTCATCTTGATCGACCTGCCTTGCTCGATCTCAGGTCCTTAGCGTGCAATCCTGATTTCTCCAAGTGTCCACGAACCTCTTCACGAGCCTCACCACGTCCACGAATCTTCCATAGCTCCAAAATAACCAAAAGCAACCTGATTGTGATGCAAAATGCACGAAACATGCGAATGCTGGTGTAATGATACTCTAGGACCTAAAGTGATGCAAACTAACCTAATATGCAATGTAAATGCATGAGAAACTAAACTATATGTATGCAAAATGCATGGAATATACAGTTATATCAACTCCCGCAAACTTGCCTTTTGCTTGCCCTCAAGCAAAATAAAATTAAAGAAGGGAGAGAGGTTTTAAATCAAACGAGGGTTTAAGCTTCTTGCAAAGGTGTTTTTCAAATGAATCAATCTCAACGTCCTAGTTACTAGTTCTAAAATGCAATACACACACTCATACTCCAAAGAACTTAGCCATACTCATCGCACAATGAATTTCAGATCATGACTCTCCTATTCCAAACAATCAAAGAAACTCATCCTTAAACATTCATTAATAACCGAACCATGAATCAAACTTATGCACTTTAAAGCAAAACACATTTGGCTAAGGGTATAGGCTATGAGCATAGAATGATCTCATTTGAAAAAGGGGTTTTTATTTAAGGCAAGGGTTTCTCTCAAAATTGGTAAGAACTTTATGCATAATGCTAAAGGTAAAGGCAATTGATGCATACATTATCAGATTCTCATCTACCTATGTAAACTAACAACGATCCTAAAACCCCTCTCATTTATTTTTATTTAAGCTCACTCACCACTTAGAGTCTACCCTTTTCCCCAAAGCAAAAGCTTAGCAATCCCAAAACAAAACAGAAAGCATTTTAGCTCTTTAAGGTTAGTGAAAAGGTTTGAAAATACTAAGCTCTTTAACTCTTTCTTATCGATAACTCTTATATATATATATATTTTTTTTTTCTCTTTCTTTTCTTTTATTTTTGGCACTTAGGCTCTTTTATTATTATTATTTTTTTTATTTTGAGAGAGTTATCTTCTGAAATTATTAGAGCATTATACATTTTTAAGCACAAAACATTTCACTTAAAACCATTTTCTTACTTCAAATGCCAAACTCTTTTTCGAAACCGAAAGCATAAAAGCATGAAAGCAATCCCAATGATCCCCCAAACTTATCCTAAGCCTACATCTAGCTTCAAAATGCAAAGCTAGCAATCATATGCGAACCTAATCATGTCGCCTAAACGTAACACTTTATGCTAAGTTCAAACCGGAAGAGGCCTCACAATGATGTCACACACGAAAACTTGGCTTCAAAGAAAGGTAAGGGTCAAGGTGGGGGTTCTACTTAGGCACACAAAGAGTGGTAAAAGGAAGAAGAGAGCCTAAATATTTTAAAATCCATGTGTTCATTTTCAAATGCATAAGGATGATAATTGAAAATTCAGATTAAAGTTCTCACTTATTAGGACAAGTTTCAAATCATGAGAGTTCAATTCAAGTCACGAAAATCAAAACAAGTGATCAAAGCATGGTAAGAACTTACTTTCAAAGTGTGAGCAAAGCATTAGAGAACTACCAACTAGGAGATTGAAACCATTCATAAGCTTAAAACACTTTTTTAAGAAAACTTTAACACCTTATGCAAATGTTAACAACCTAGATGCTTAAAAATTCTAGACTCAATCCTAAAATGCTTAACAAGATGAATGCAACTACATGAATTTTTCTTAAAATTTTTAAAAATTTTACCAATTTTTCATGCAATGAAGACTCAAGGATGCTAAAGGGAAAATAAGATCAGAATAAACATGTCAAACCACACACATACTCCCCCAAACTTGAATGACACCGTCCCGGTGGCAAACAAATTCAAAGGAGCTCAAAACACAATGCAAAAAGAAAGAAAATATGAACGGTATATACAAGGGTAGGTCGTTTGGTACCTCGGAGCTAGACTCGGCTGGAACTTGAGGATGTTCCAGCGGAGCTGCTCGTGCTAGAGGAGTGTCGGGCTATGTTCTTGCCTTTATCCTCGGTGGGGAAACCATGAACGGAATGTCGAGCTTGTTACGCGGTTCCTTGCTGCTCACGGATGACAATGCCGCCAGTTGACCTCCTCCTCTTCTCGGGCTGGTTAACCTCTTCACTCTTTGACCCCTTAGACCTCGCGGATGAGCTTCCTTGAAGCGCCTTGACTTTCTTGGCAAGCTTCTTGATCATCTTTCCTTGCCACTTAGTTATCTTCCGCTGCATCTCCACCATTGAGGCAAGAAACTTCTCAGCCTTGGTCAGCGGCTCAAAATCCATCCTCGGAAGCTCAAAGTGGGCTCGCATTGCGCCATCTGATGGTGGTGACTCTGACTGCTCTCGCGTGGACTGATTGGGCATCATTGTCATACCAAGTGGGGCGTAGCACTCCTCGTGTTTTGGGCAGAACTGAATCGTACCGATGCTATCCAAGTTAGACTCCTCAAAGTTTGGTAAGATGCAAACGTTCTTCTTCCCTCTATCATCGTAGAATTGATAAGCGAAGAATCCTGGAGCTGGCGTACGTCCCAAGCTATCGGTATTTCGCATGTAAGTCTCGTCCATGAATGACCTGTCCGCGCCAGGCTCGAACCGTTGAAGTGGTACACTGGCTTGGATGAAGAGCGGCGTGAGAAACCCTCCAATGTAAGCTGAGCTCGCCTTGCATCTAAGAGCGTAAGCCATGTACTTCACCAAGGAGGAGGCTAGAATGCACCCGTAGTTGACATCGTTCCCGAGGTCATCCATAAGCGGATCATGGTTCTCCTCTTTGCTGTTGCATAGTATCCCCATGATCCCTTGGAAGAGGAAACACAGCTCCGTCTTCATCACCGTGGGAGACACGGCTCGTCTGCTGAAGGTGTTCGCCAACAACTTGAGCGTGTACCTCAGAACGGGATTCCTCACTTGCTTGATTTTAGCCGTGTTGGCTTTGTACTCTTCATCGCAAAGCACGTCCCATATGATGCTGGCGTTCTTGAGAGGCGGAAACTCCACTTGCTTAGCCGCGGCGTTGAGTCTGTATGCTTGGCAAAGCTCCTCAATGGAAAGGTGATAGGACCGTTTCTTGACCTTGAAGCTGAGATGCCCTTGAGAGGGAGTTGGGAGGCCCGGATTCTCATAGGAGAACGCCAAGGTAGAGAGGAAACCCATCGTCACTTGTGGATATGTTGGACAGTCCATCCTTGAAAGGCAAGCAAGCCCCATGTTTTGTAGGAGGGAGTCAAAATCCCCTAGGAGACCCATCCTTTCCAGCAAGTCTCTGCTCGCGAACTTGGTAGGCTCGAAGCGCAGCCTCTCTAGCCTCTTCTTCGCCGCCTTTTCCTCCTTAGTCCAACGGTCCTCTCATGAATTTGCTGAGGTTTCTCCTCTTGAACTTGTTGAGTTCCCTCTTCCTGAACCACTCGTTGTTCATCCTCTCTCTGTGCAGCCTCTTCTCTGGTTCTCTTAGGTGCCATTGGTGCCTGAAACACGATTCTCAAACAAAGAGTGAGCAAAGGCGTCGAGAAATTGAGAAGGAAAAATCTACAACTAACACCCTAGAGTTTTGGGGGATTTATAAAAATTGTATCTAGATAAAGGAAAACAAGATCTAGAGATAGGATTAAATCTAGAATATTTCCTGATTTCTAGGTACTTTAAAAAAAATCGATAAAACCCTTAGCAACTTAAATTGATCAAGCGGTTATAAAAGGAAATATTGAAAAGATTTAGTTAAAAATCTTGAAATACCTTGCAAGATTGAGGATAAGAGCTAAATGCCTTTGGGAAAAGAGGAAGAACACTCTCTCTCGATTAAAAACTCATAGGAATAGAAATGAGAGAGTGTAAAATTGTTGAAAACTCAAAGGCAACAAAAATCTAAAACCATGGGTGGTGAAAGTGGTTTTCTGACAAAAGGTGGTCAAGGCACAACTTTCGTGGTCAAAGATTCCTGCCTTGACCACCATTCAAAATTAAAAAGCGAGGGAAAGAAGAAAGGGAGGGAAAAATTTTTGTTACCTCGGCATGAGATCGAGTCCCTTCGGTCTATCTAGGACTCGATCTCATGCCCATAATGGCTGGATCGAGAGATTTGTTCGATCAGTGACTCGATAGGACTAGAATCGAGACTTAGATCGATTATACTCCCTCATTCCTTGACTTTTGGTCAACTAGGCTGAGTCCGCGTGATCGAGCCATGTTCTCGATTCAAGGCTCGATTCGATTTAGATTGAGTGATGGATCGAGTCGAGTGATCGATCTGTCTTTGAAGGATTTTCCCGAGAGGAAATGGATCGGTCGATCCATTTTTGGATCGATCGATCTATACTCCAAGAATTCCCCGAGACATTTTAGATCGATCGATCTAGATGGGACCGATCGATTCGTCTCATCTTAATCAACCTTGTCACTCGATCTCGTCTAGATCGACTAACTCCTCTTGATTCACTAACTCGATCTAGTAAAGATCGAGTTAGGATTAGTCTATCTAGCACTCGATCTCTAGTCGATATTTGCCCCTTCTCACTCCTTTTGGATCTAAGATCTTTGCCTGCAATCCCTTATACCTGTTCCCACACACTCAGAAGATAAAAACATAAATCTGAAAGAGAAATAAAACAAAAATATGTACAAGATAGACATGGGAATGCCTCCCAAGTGTGCTTTCTTTAACGTCTTTAGCTAGACTTTACTTGGTTTAGGCAGATGGTGGGTCTTGGAGAAGCATTGAGGTGCTCTCCTTGTCAAATGCACTCGCCATGTATGGCTTAACTCTGTGTCCGTTCACTGTAAATGCATTCCCACTCTTGCCCACTAATGTAACAGCTCCGTAAGGTAATACTTCCTTGATTTCATACGGACCGCTCCACCGCGACTTCAGCTTCCCTGGAAAGAGCTTGAGCCTTGAATTGTAAAGCAGCACCAAACTCCCATCCTTAAGCTCCTTAGGTACCAGCTTCTTGTCATGAGCAGCCTTGGTACGCTCCTTGTAGATCCTAGCGCTTTCGTAAGCGTCCATCCTTAGCTCATCAAGCTCGTGCAACTGGATCAACCGCTTCTCCTGAGCCGTCTTCAGATCAAAATTCAGCCGCTTCACAGCCCACAACGCCCTATGTTCCAACTCAACAGGAAGGTGACACCCTTTACCGTAGAGAAGAGTGAAAGGAGTAGTACCGATGGGTGTCTTGAAAGCAGTCCGGTAGGCCCATAAAGCGTCATCTAACTTCACCGCCCAATCCTTCTGAGTAGTCCCAAATGTTCTCTTGAGTATCGCTTTGATCTGACAGTTAGAGACCTCCACTTGGCCACTCGTTTGAGGATGGTAAGGTGTAGCTACCTTGTGCTTCACGCCATACTTCCTTAGAAGATTTTCAAACAGCTTGTTGATGAAATGGCTTCCTCCGTCGTTTATCACCACCTTGGGAACTCCAAACCTCGGGAAAATAATGCTCTTAAAGAGTTTGATCACCACCTTAGAGTCATTTGTTGGGGAAGCAATGGCCTCAACCCATTTAGAGACGTAGTCAACAGCTACTAGTATGAACTTGTTGCCGTATGATGAAGGAACTGGCCCTATAAAGTCTATGCCCCACGCGTCAAAGACATCTGCTTCAAATATGGGAACTTGAGGCATTTCATTCCTCTTAGTGATATTCCCTGCTCTTTGGCAGGCCTCACAGCTCATCACGAACTCAAGGATGTCTTTGAAGATGGACGGCCACCAGAAGCCGGCTTGCAAGACCTTAGTGGCGGTTTTGAATGAAGCGAAGTGCCCGCCATACAAAGAACCGTGGCAAAGGAAGCCGATATCTCTTGCTTCCTCCTTGGTCACTCATCTTCTGTACAGGCTATCAACGCCTCTCTTGTATAAATAGGGCTCATCCTAATAGTAGTGGCTCACGTCCCTCATGAACTTCTTCCATTGGTAGTTGTCAAGATGCGAATGCTCTTCCCCACATGCCAAGTAGTTCACAATATCCGCGTACCAAGGAAGATCCTCCTCTTTGAAGCTCATAACTTCCTCAAACTGCCCCTCTAGGCTCCCACAAACAGCCGTAGTGATTGCCATGAGTTGTTCCTCGGGGAGAGAATCATCTAAAAGAAGAGACTTGTCGATTTTTAACCGAGAGAGATGGTCAACAACGCCGTTTTCTATCCCTTTCTTATCTCTGATCTCCATGTCAAATTCTTGGAGTAAGAGGATCCATCTCAAAAGCCTCGGCTTAGTGTTCTTCTTGGAATAGATGTAGCGCAAAGCCGCGTGATCTGTGTAAACAATGGTTTTGGAACCCACGAGGTAAGCCCTGAACTTCTCAAAGGCGAATACAACCGTCAATAGCTCCTTCTCTGTAGTCGTGTACCTCGTTTGCGTGTCATCCAAGGTTCTTGAAGCATAGTAAATCACGTGCAGCTTCTTATCCTTCCTTTGGCCTAGAACGGCTCCCACGGCATAGTCACTAGCATCACACATAATCTCGAAAGGTAGAGTCCAGTCTGGTGCTTGCACTATAGGCGCGGATACTAGGGCCTCCTTGATGGTCAAGAAAGCTTGCAAACACTCCTTATCAAAGACGAATTCAGCCTCCTTGCACAACAGCCGCGTAAGAGGGCGTGCAATCTTAGAGAAATCTTTGATGAAGCGCCTGTAGAAGCCCGCGTGTCCCAAGAAACTTCTCACTCCTTTGACGTTAACTGGCAGCTCGAGACTTGTCATCACTTCAACCTTTGCCTTGTCGACCTCAATACCCTTCTCCGATATCTTATGGCCAAGCACGATCCCCTCCTTAACCATGAAGTGGCATTTTTCCCAGTTAAGCACCAAGTTTGTCTCCTCACAACGCTTTAGTACCCTGCAAAGATTCAACATACACGCAGAAAAGGACGCACCATAGACCGAGAAGTCATCCATAAACACCTCTACCATCTCTTCTATTAGATCGGAGAAGATCGACATCATACACCACTGAAACGTAGCCGGTGCGTTACACAACCAGAATGGCATCTTTCGATATGCGAAGGTGCTATAAGGGCATGTAAATGTCGCCTTCTCCTGATCATTTGGATGAATTGGTATTTGGAAAAATCCACTATATCCATCAAAAAAGCAATAGTAGGGGTGATTAGCAAGTCTTTCAAGCATTTGATCAATCAAAGGAAAGGGAAAATGATCCTTTCTAGTAGCAAGATTAAGCTTCTTATAATCAATACACATACGGTGTCCAGTAATTGTTCTAGTAGGTATAAGCTCATCTTTGTCATTCTTAATGACCGTGATCCCTCCTTTCTTAGGCACCACGTGTACAGGAGAAACCCACGTGCTGTCACTTATGGGATATATCACGTCAGCCTCTAAAAGCTTAAGAATCTCTTTCTTAACAACCTCTTTCAAATTAGGATTCAAACGCCTTTGATGTTCTGTAGAAGAGGCGTTCTCATTATCCAAGTGAATCCTATGAGTACAAAGCATTGGTGAAAGGCCCTTGATGTCACTTAGAGAGTACCCAATGGCCTTCCTATACTTTCTCAACTCAGTCAAGAGTGAGTGCAACTCATCATCACTTAAGTTTTCATTCACAATCACATGATAGGTTTCGTTAAGCCCTAAGAAAGCATACCTTAGCCCTTTTGGGAGCTCCTTAAGGTCCACCTTTGGGGCTAACAACTCGCTCCAATCATCCTCGTGGCTGTTGCTGTTGTTTTCCTCCTTGGAGCCTTCCTTAGAACCCGAGACATGGCCTTTGAGGCTGTTGTTCTCCAACCGCTATCCCTTCTGAAATCGAGTCGTCAGGTCGATCTTGCTCTCGATGTCGTCTAGATCGAGCAGTTTCGCTCGATTCACTTACTCGATTTAATGTGGATCGGGTGAGAGATCGAGACGCAGAGTCGATCTCCAGATTAGACCCCAAACTGATCGGAAGGCTTCTCTCGATCTTGGACTCGATTGTTTTCCTGGATCGATCACCCTCCTCGGTCTGACTATCGATTTGACTCCTGGATCGAGTAATGCTGTCGATCTCTGAGTCGGTCTCTAGGCTAACGCCTTCATCTTCTAGCACAACCTTCCTTGAATCAAGCAAGTTGACGTATTCTTGAGTTCTCTGATCCACGTAGCCGAACTCTCCTGGCTCCTTAGTCAATGCCAGCTTCAAATGATCTTCTTGAGCCAACTCTTCCAGCAACTCATCCGCTAAAGCATCCAACGTTTCAATGTAGAAAGCCTGCCCTTCTATCGTAGGCTTCTTCAAAACCTCGTTGATATCAAAGTGCAGCCTCATATCTTTACCCAAGTGCAAGGCAATCTTCCCGTTCTTGACGTCTATGATAGCTCCGGGGGTGGCTAAGAAAGGTCTACCGAGAATGAGTGGATCATTTTGTTCTTCATCCATTTCCAACACAACGAAGTCCGTAGTCACGTTTACTCCACTGATCTTGACTGGCAAGTCCTCAAGCAAGCCCACGGGTAACCTCACACTTCTGTCAGCTAGTACCAACGAGATTCTGCAATCCTTGAAACGGGTAAAGCCAAGCTTCTTTGCCACAGAATGAGGCATCAGATTTATGCTAGCTCCGAGATCACAAAGGCAACTCTTGAACTCCAAAGGACCTAAAGTGCAAGGTATAGTGAAGCTTCCAGGGTCTCCCAATTTCTTAGGGACAATCTTCTTATGTATCACAGCGCTGCACTCCTCACTTAGAACAAGCACTTCCTTGCTTTCTTTATTCTTCTTCACGAGAGTGTCTTTGAAGAATTTGGCGCATTTAGGCATCATTGCAAGGCAGTCCACGAGAGGTAGCTTGATCTCAAACAAGACTCTATGCTTCTCTATGAGTTGCTTCTTGAAATGGCCAGGAAAAGGTAGCTTAGGTACATACGGTGGAGTTACATAAGCATCCTTCTCCTTAGTAGTTTGCTCCGCCTTCTTCTCAACAACCGTTTTATCACCTCTCCTTGGTCCTTGAATCCAAACATTGTCAAAGTTTATCTCATCATCGGCTGAAAGCTTACCCTACCCCTCTTGAATCACAACGTCCTCGTTGATCTTGGGAGTAACCGTAGGTGCTAGCTCTTTCCTACTCCTTAGCGTAATGGCATTGGCGTATTCCTTGGGATTCTGCTCGCTTGATGTTGCCTTGCCCTTCTCAAGTTGCTTGGTCTTATTATTCAAGGTTGTAATCTGAGTAGAGAAGTCCGTGAGAGACGAGTCTAAGCGAGTGTTCATCTAGGCAAACTTCTGGTTTGTAAAGGCTTGCCATTGAATCAGTTGTTGAAACATAGCTTGGACAGGATCAACTTGTTGTTGCATCGGTTGTTGCTGCTGAGGTACAAAGCCCGGAGGGTACATTGGCGTATAACCTTTGTTTCCTTGCGGTTGTCCTTGGAAGTTGTTCTGCCCTTGCCCTTGGAAACCACCACTCGGCTGAAAACCTTTGTTGTAAGGTACGAAAGGCTTTGCTTGTTGAGCAGGGTACACTTGATCCTTAGGGTTCGCCACATTGGTGCTACGGTATGAGAGATTGTTGTTTTGGTTGTAGCCTTGTGAATATCCTTGAGGTTTGTAGTTGTTTTGACCCGCAACCCAATTGGCTTCTTCTTGGCTTAACTCAAGCCCCTCTTGGCTCTCATCCGCTTCACCAACAAAGCGAACATGCTTCTGATTTGCCAAAACCAACTTGTCAATCTTCTCATGCAAGGATTTCAACTCTTTCTTGTGAGACTCTAGCTCAGAACCTCTCGGTGCACGGTCGTAATCCTCAACATAGTTGCCGTCACTTAATGCTAAGTTCTCAATCAGCTTCATGCCTTCTTCTACCTCTTGACCATGAAAGTTTCCCTTACTAGCCGTGTCAAGCAACAAGCGAATCTTTGGTGAAGCTCCGTGGTAAATGGTGCTGAGTAAGGTCTCTTCACTGAAGCCATGATGAGGACACTGGATTGTGTAATCTTTAAACCGCTCCATGGCTTTGTTGAAAGTCTCATTGTTCCTTTGAGTGAAGCCGCTGATTTCGCTTCGCAACCGTGCTGTTCTGGTGCTAGAGAAGAATTTTGAGAGAAACGCCTTTTTACACTCGGCCCATGATGTAATGGTGCCTTGTGGAAGTGTCTTCTCCCAATGTCTAGCCTTGTCTCCAAGAGAAAATGGAAAGAGACGTAGCTTGAAAGCATCTTCGGATATGCCGTTTATCTTGATCATCCGACATACTTGTTCGAAGTTATCAAGGTGTTCCAAGGGATCTTCCATTGCTAGCCCATGAAACTTATTGTTTTGCACCATTGAGATGAAACCCGGCTTAATCTCGAAGTTGTTGTTCTGTACAGGAGGAGGAGTGATTCCAAACCTATTGTGATGAGTATTGGGAGTATCTCCGGCTCCTATGATCCTTGGGGGGTCTAGCCGCGTGTTGGGGGTTTCCATTGCCCCTTCCCACTGCTCCGTGAGCTGGAGCAGGTCCCTCTGGATGCTCGTGCTCAGCCATCGCTTCAAAGTCAACCAAACCGTGCTGAACAATCTCCTCAAAAGCTCTAGCTTGCTCTCGTACTCTTCTTTGCCGTGAATGACCAAGTTGATGAATGTTGTCCAAGGGTTGAAGTAGATTGTTGTCTCCCCTTGAACGAAGATTCATGTACCTGAAAGAAACACGTTTGAGAGTAGAGAAATTAGTAACTTAAACAAAGTAAAGGCTTAGTCTTTACTAAACCCTAAATCTCAATGCTTTCTAAACACTCCTAGAACGGCAACGGTGCCATTTGATAGCTAGATTTTTGCAGAGTGTATGCAATGATGTATCAAAGCTCAAATGCAACACTTAGTTGTAGTAAAGTACGCAAGTGAGTATCAATCCAATCCTAGGAGCTAGAAAGATCAATGAGAATGCAAGGATATTGTAAAACTAAGCAAATGATGGACAGTTTTGTGAAATTCCTAAAAACTAGATGCAATGATGAAATGCAGGGCAAAACTATTTTAAAAATACTCGGAACAAGCTAGGTATCACGAGGAAAAGACAGAATGATTAAAATGCAAGCTACGAATTACTAAAGTTTGACTAGTGGATCGACCACGGGATCGACCACTAGATCGAGCAAAAGCAATCGATCCAAAAGGCAGTTTAAGCGAAAGCGAATCTAATGACCAGGGTGCGAGCAAACAACAAGCGAATGAACAACAGAGACTAAGAAATACTAAAAGGAGGGTCCAGGGTTGAGATTCATGTTAAGGGGTTTCAAAGGTTCAAGCTTGGTTTGAAAACTCTAGATCTACTCACTTTGTGAGGTTCTCTAAGCCTTGAAAACAAAACAAGATCCATCCATGGCGTGCGGTATGGATCACTCTCTCATTCTCTCCTCCAGACCCATGGCGTTTGGCGGAAAAAGAGATTGAGAGGCAAGGAAATCAGATTTCAAACACGCGGCTTAACTAGTCCCCTAAACTACCATGGCGTTTGGGAATTGGAAACTAGTCTCTAGGATGCGATTTTCAGAGATTTCTGGATCCTGTCAAGGTAAGAGCTCTTTAAGCCTTAAGAACTCGACATCTTAAAAGAGAAAGCCATTAAGAGCAAGAAAACACCAAACTTGAAAACCTTTTCAACCCCTTTGAATCCTCTCAACCCCGAAACCCAATAAAACTACTCGCGACTCATGAAATAAACCGTACGGAATGCAATAAACGAAGAACTAAACATGAAAGATGACTGATGTAAGTTAAACGATCCAATATTCATAAGTAAAACAAGAAAAAGCTCGAAGTCTAACAATGGCGAATCGCCTAAAAACGAGAGAGAAGATCGAAAAGTAGTCGAGAAAACGTGATCATGAAAGGGATCGTTGTTCTTTGCCTAAAATGGCCAAACCACAAATGGTCCCCCCCCCCCCCCCCCCCCCCCCCCCCCCCCCCCCCCCCCCACCCCCCCCCCCCCCCATGAAAGGGATAGTTGTCCCCCTAAAATCGGCCAAACCAACCCCCCCCCCCCCCCCCCCCACCCCCCCCCCCCCAGGTCGCTACGGTCGGTCCAAACACAGGCTGGACGGATAAGGTTGGTCTGGGATCGATCACGAAGCTCGATCTGGCAATCGATCATTCCTGAATCGAGCGGCTCTTGGTCGATCCCCGAGTCGATCTTGTGCTGATCGGGTTGGAAGCTCGATCCGGTCCTCGATCTGCATGGCGTCGTCTACGTCCGTACTCCAAATCGATCTCCATGCTCGATCTTCTGGTCGATCTCATCTAGATCGAGTCGATCTCATCTAGATCGACCTGCCTTGCTCGATCTGCTGCTCGACTCAAGTCCTTAGCGTGCAATCCTGATTTCTCCAAGTGTCCACGAACCTCTTCACGAGCCTCAGCACGTCCACGAATCTTCCATAGCTCCAAAGTAACCGAAAGCAACCTGATTGTGATGCAAAATGCATGAAACATGCGAATGCTGGTGCAAAGATACTCTAGGACCTAAAGTGATGCAAACTAACCTAATATGCAATGTAAATGCATGAGAAACTAAACTATATGTATGCAAAATGCATGGAATATACAGTTATATCAAAGACCATTGAGACCGATTGGTGCTGCTGATATACCTTCAGGTTATGCTTCAAGACAAGGCATCCTTCCACATATGGAGACACAGCAATATCAGACCAAGAGCAGTCTCATCACTATGATCCAAGAAAAGCAGTTCTTTGGATTGCCAAACCAAGATCCTCTAGAGCACTTGGATCATTTTGAGAGGATATGTGCTTTGACAAAGCTTAGTGGAGTTGCAGATGATGGTTTGAAGCTCAAATTATTTCCATTCTATCTTGACGATATAGCTAAATTATGGGAGTAGTCTTTAGCACAAGGAAGCATCACTTCTTACGATCAATGCAAAGGTGCTTTCTTAACCAAGTTCTTCTCTCCCTCAAGAACTGCACATTTCAGGAATTAGATCACAAACTTCAAACCGTGGTCTAATGAAAGCTTTGGAGATACTTCAGAAAGGTTTAGAAGCTTCATTCACCAATGTCCTCACCATGGCTTCACCAAAGCGATGCTGCTCTCCACACTATACAAAGGTGTTCTTCCAACAATAAGGATCCTTCTAGATACAGCAAGAAATGGTTACTTGCTTGGTAAAGATGTTGATGAAGGATGGCTTCTAGTGGAGAACATGGCACTCAGAAATTGTGAATATGTAGATGACAAGGAGCAACATTCCAAAGCAACTGAAGAGAAGCTAGAGACAGCATTGTATGAGATGAAAGCCTTACAGAAGAAAGTGACTTGCTGCTCAATGAGATAAATAACCTCTTCCTAGTGTTCCTTCACCAAACCACTACAAAGAGCATCAAATCAAAGCTGTTCAACCACAAGAGGCGCCAATAATGAACCAAGACCATGGTGTTTGTGTACACCAGCCCTATGGAGTCACTTATACTCAACAACATCAGAGTTCTTCTTCTGAAACAGTTGGCGCCAACACCTCCCAACTTTCACATGAATTGGACCTTAAGGAGATGTTCCTACAACTCCAACATCTTCAGAATGCAGAATTTCAGAAGATCATGGCCGTTGAGATTCAAAAGAGTATGACTGATTTGACTGTTGAGATACACAAAGGCATTGACTCCAGATTGCAATCCCAACTAGGTCCATTGAAAATCAACAAACTAGGAAAAGCATGGCTTAACCATCTACCTCTTCACTTGCACAAGAGTGTGTCAAAGCAGTCACTTTAAGAAGTGGGAAGAACCTTCTTCCAAGAGTGGCGCCTTCTACACCCGATGTGGACATTAAGGAACAAGAAGAGGGGGTGGAAGCTAAATATAATGAGGAAGCTCAAGAGGTGATACGATCCTCAAAGCTTGAGGATCGTTTTGGTGAATGATGGAGGCTGAAAGCTGGACTAAAGTCACTTTCTTTCAGCCGGTCGGATGGAGTATGGTCGAAGTGGAAAGATGGCGCCTGTTCAAGGGACTAAAGTCACTCCTTTAGAAGGCTGTTCGGATGATGATGAATAGAAGGTGGATCGAAGGTCGCCACAAAGCCTGATGGTGAAGCCAATGATAAGACAAAGTTAAAATGGGCAGAAATCGCAAATGCCTAGAAAAACTGAAGAAGAGAGAACTCTTTGAGAAAATGCTTGATCTTTATTGATTGTGTGAAAAATACAAGGCTGCGAGGGGACTTTGGATAGAGTCCAAACAGCTATGCCCTTCTAGGGGTCTTGAAGCAAATTACAATAAATGCAGCTAAATTAAAGGGATTGAAAATGGCTAACAATTGCCTTATCTAATAGAAATTCGAAAATTAAGAATAAATGCAAGGAAATCAAGACAAAAACAAAGAAAGTTAGTCAAACAACATAATGAATTCATTCTTACCTTGACTGATTTGTAGGGATTTGTTTGACTTGATGGAGGGGATGAACCTGGACGCCTTTAGGTTGGGAGAATGGTGAATAAGGAGACTTCATGCCCATACTTGATAAGTGGTCATTCTTTCATGTATTTTCTTGGACCGTCCTTCATGAAATAATCCTCTTCTTGATACGGTTTGGCTTGCATCTCCCAGCTTCCTTGGTTTGTAAGCATTTCGGTTTGACCTTGATCTTTGGAGATGGTTAACTTCGTCAGCTGCTCGGCTATGTCTCGAACCTCTTGATCAGCAAGTAGTGCCTTCACAGCTTGGTTGAAGTTATCCCTTAGCTTCATAGCTCTTGCTCTAGTCAAGGGTGGGACGTTCATAGCTGGAACATGGATGGTTGGCGGAATGCTGGTACTTAGGATTATATCATCCTCTCCCTCTTGTAAAGGGTCTGTCCTAAGTCAAGGTGGAAATGTATCGTAGGGAGATAAGTCAGATACATTGAAGGTTGTGGAAATGTTAAACTCACCTGGAAGATCAATCTGGTAGGCGTTATCATTGATCTTTTTAACCACTTTGAATGGTCCGTCTCCTCTGGGTGCCAGCTTGGACTTCATTTGGTGTGGAAACCTTTCGGTTCTCATGTGTAGCCAGACCCAATCTCCTGGTGCAAAGCTGACTTCCTTACGACCCTTGTTCACATTATTCGTAGTCTGCTCGTTTCTCTTCTCCATGTGCTCCTTCGCCTTTTGGTGTAGCTTCTTAACAAACTCGGCCTTGGCTTCACCGTCTTGGCTGATTTGTTCCTTATGTGGTAGTGGTACGAAATCCAAGGGAGTGCTAGGCTTAAAACTATACACAAGCTCAAAAGGAGAGAATTTAGTAGTAGAGTGTGGTGTGTGGTTATAAGCAAATTCAATGAAAGGAAGACAATCAAGCCAATTTCGTAAGTTGTTACCGATTGTGGCCCTTGAGAGGGTGGATAGTGTGCGGTTTACGACTTCAGTCTGTCCATCCGTTTGGGGGTGACAAGTGGTAGAAAATAGAAGCTTAGTCCCAAGCTTTCTCCACAAAGTCTTCCAGAAGTGGCTTAGGAACTTGGTGTCTCGGTCTGAGAAGATAGTCCTTGGCAATCCGTAAATTCTGACAATCTCCCTGAAAAACAGATCAGCAATTTGTGTTGCATCGTTGGTCTTGTTGCAAGGAATGAAGTGTGCCATCTTGGAGAACCGATGAACTACCACAAATATGGATTCCTTGTCTCTTATCTTAGGCAGTCCTAAAACAAAATTCATAGACACATCTACCCAAGGTAGGTTAGGAATTGGTAAGGGAATATAAAGTCCATGAGGGTGCAACGTGGATTTTGCCCTTAGGCAGATGATGCATTTGGAGCAGAATCGTTCCACATCTCTTTTCAGATGCGGCCAGTAGAAGTGCTCATCGACAATGCATTTGGTCTTTTGCACTCCAAAGTGTACCATAAGTCCGCCTCCATGGGCCTCCCTAAGAATCAACTCTCGCATTGAACTCTGCTGGATGCATATTCTTTTGTCCCTGAAAAGAAAACCATCATGTTTATAGTGAGGAACAATAGCACCTTTTGTACACTGTTGGTAGAGCTCACCAAAGTCTGGATCGTTGTCATATAACTCCTTGAGATGCTCAAAACCCATTATCTTGGCCTCCATGGTGGAAATCAGGGCATGCTTCCGGGATAAGGCATCAGCTACAATATTCTCCTTGCCCTTCTTGTACTTGATCACATAGGGGAAGGTCTCCACAAACTCGAGCCATTTTGCATGTTGTTTCTTCAGTGTGGTCTGGCCCCTTAGGTATTTGAGCGTTTCATTGTCGGTATGGATGACAAACTCCTTGGAAAGAAGGTAGTGCTGCCACGTCTCCAAAGACCTTACTAGGGCGTAGAACTCCTTGTCATAGGTGGGGTAGTTGAGTGCAGCTCCATTCAGTTTCTCGCTGGAGAAGGCAACCGGTTTCCCTCCTTGAATTAAGACAGCTCCAATACCTGTACCTGAAGAATCACATTCAACTTCAAAAGTTTTGTCAAAGTTAGGTAAAACTAAGACAGGTGCATGGGTGAGGCTATCTTTAAGCTTCTGAAAAGCCTCTTCCTGTTTTGGCCCCCAGGTGAAGGCAATATTCTTCTTGATCACCACAGTTAAAGGAGTAGCAATGGTACTGAAGTCCTTGACAAAACGCAGTATAAGCTTGCTAAGCCATGAAAACTCCGAACATGACCAATGGTGGTTGGCGTGGGCCAGTCTTGTATGGCTTTGATTTTCTCTTCATCCACCATTAGACCCTGTGAACTAACAACAAAGCCTAAAAATACCAATTGATCAATGCAGAAAACACATTTCTTGAGATTAGCATATAAATGTTATAGCCTTAAAGATTCTGAGACTTTCTCAAAATGATTAAGGTGTTCATCCAAGCTAGTGCTGTATACTAGAATATCATCAAAATACACAACAACAAACTTACAGATGTAGGCTCTTAAAACGTGGTTCATGAGCCTCATGAAGGTGCTTGGTGCGTTGGTGAGGCCAAACGGCATGACCAGCCACTCATATAGACCTCTCTTGGTCTTGAAAGCTGTCTTCCACTCATCACCGTCCTTCATTCTGACTTGGTGGTAGCCACTCTTCAGGCCTATTTTTGAAAAGATGGTGGCGCTACTGAGCTTATCCAACATGTCTTCCAATCTTGGAATGGGATGCCGGTATTTGAAAATAATGTTGTTGATGGCCCTGCAATCTACGCACATTATCCATGTGCCATCTTTCTTGGGTACCAAGAAGACTGGTGCTACACAAGGACTAAGGCTCTCACGGATATAGCCTTTGCTCATCAGGTCTTGAACTTGCTTCTCTAGTTCCTTAGCCTCCTCAGGATTGACTCTATAGGCTGGTCGGTTGGGTAGTGGGGCTCCGGGTACAAGGTCAATTTGATGCTCAATTCCTTGGATAGGTGGTAATCCGTTGGGAATGTCTTCTGGAAAAACGTCCTTGAAGTCCTCTAACAGCTTAAGTACTTCTTCTGGTTGGTTGTCATCTTCGGGTCCTGAAAAATACCCTTCTCTAAAGACAATTAGTAGCACCTGCTCTTTCATTTCTAATGATTTAATAACTTTGCCAGGTGAAACATAAAGATTGGTCTTACTTACCTCGGTTCCTCTTGACATCGCCTTTTGCATTTCATGTACTTCTTGAGGGGTGAGGGGTGCTAGGTTATGCTTACGTTTGTTATGGATGAAGCTGTAGTAGTTAGTCCGCCCATTATGCATGGTCTCTTTGTCAAATTGCCACGGCCTCCCTAGTAAGAGATGTCCGGCTTGCATGGGAACAACATCACACACTACAGTGTCCGTGTACTTGCATCAAAGAGTGCACTAAGAGCTCTCCTGACAACAAGTATTTCTCCTACTTCAGGATAGTTGATAACATCATCATCGGAGTGTTCTAACTCTTCTGCTTCTCCTTCATCTTGGGACTCATACTCTCCATTTGCTTTGAGAATCATGACCCTTTGATTGGGACAATCTCTTGCATAGTGTCTCTTTCCCTTACATTTAAAACAAGAAATGTCACGAGTTCTAGTAATTTGTTGAGTTTGGGACTTACCTTTCTCTGGTTTGAAGGCTTTCTTCTTGAACCTGGAATTTGTCTCAATAGATTTCCCTTTGTCTAGGTCGTGTTGAGGAGTCTAAGTGGTCTTGGTCCGGTTAATGGAGGCTGTCTTCCTCTTGATATGTTGCTCAGCTTGGATAACTAAGTACAGATGCTCCTCTAGGTCATGGTAGCGTTGCCTTTCCACTTTTCTGGCAATCCTATCTTGCAGCCCATCCAGAAACTGTGCCATTTGAGTTTCTGGCGTATCCTCAACTTCCAATCTATTTTTAAGACTTTCGAACTCTTCAAAATACTCTTCCACCGATTTGCTCCCTTGAGATAGTTTGCGGAATCTCCTTTGTATATCCCGGTGGTAATGAGCTGGGACATATCTATTCGTTAGGCTGAACTGCATATCCCTTCGGGTATTGATCTGGGGGTGTCGATGTCTTCGCCTGTCTGAAACATCTCTGTCCCACCAAGCAAGAGCATTATCAGTAAGCTGGGCAGAAGCAAGTGATACTTATCTTACCTCGGAATATTGGTAATATTCGAAGATGTGTTCCTTTCGCCTCTCCCAATCAAGGTAGGCATCTGGGTTGATCTTCCCAGCAAAAGTTGGGGCAGTCAACTTGATATCTCTGCTTCCTCCTCGATCATAGTCATCGCCTCAGTTTCTATCCCTTTGTGGTGGGTCTCGGCTGTTGTTGTTCCCGTTAGGCTCGGGTGGTACTTGATGTTGTGGAAGGGGGGATCATCGTCTAGATCAAGCATGCTCTCTTCCTCTTCTTCACGTTCCCTTTGATTCCGAGCACCTTGGGCACGATTCCTGCGTGGTCGCTGGTCATACTGATCCATGCGAGTGCCAAGGAGTTCTATAGAAGTTTGCAGATTAGCATGAACTTGGGCGATGTCGGTTAAGGTTGGAGCGTCTCCCATTGCTTGTTCCAGTTGGTACCTGAAAAAGATACAAAGTGTATGAATGTGTTCTAAAGAAATAAGAGAGAAATAGAATATGCTTGGACCAATAGTTTATATATATATATATATATTTAAATATAATAAGATTTTGAAAAGCTAATAAACATACATTATTTTGTGCTTTTAGTTTTTATGAATCAAACTGAAACAAAGCAAGAACAGTAAGAACAAGTTTGAATTTTTTTTTTTAATCAAGAACGAAGAACAATAAGAATAAGTTGAAAACTTTTTTTTTATTTGAGTTTTTCGGGAAAAATGAAGAACACAAACGAAAATGCAAAGACAAAGGATAGATAAAACCTGGGTTTATGAGCTTTTAAGATCTGATACCAGATGATACAATCCTTAAAGGTTGAGGCTCGTTTTGGTGAATGATGGAGGCTGAAAGCTAGACTAAAGTCACTATCTTTCAGCCGGTCGGATGGAGTATGGTCGAAGTGGAAAGATGGCGCCTGTTCAAAGGACTAAAGTCACTCCTTTAGAAGGCTGGTCAGATGATGATGAATAGAAGGTGGATCGAAGGTCGCCACAAAGCCTGATGGTGAAGGCAATGATAAGACAAAGTTAAACTAGGCAGAAATCGCAAATGCCTAGAAAAACAGAGGAAGAGAGAACTCTTTGAGAAAATGCTTGATCTTTATTGATTGTGTGAAAATACAAGGCTGTGAGTGGACTTTATATAGAGTCCAAACAGCTATGCCCTTCTAGAGGTCTTGAAGCAAATTACAATAAATGCAGCTAAATTAAAGGGATTGAAAATGGCTAACAATTGCCTTATCTAATGGAAATTCGAAAATTAAGAATAAATGCAAGGAAATCAAGACAAAAACAAAGAAAGTTAGTCAAACAATATAATGAACTCATTCTTACCTTGACTGATTTGTAGGGATTTGTTTGACTTGATGGAGAGGATGAACCTGGATGCCTTTAGGTTGGGAGAATGGTGAATAAGGAGACTTCATGCGCATACTTGATAAGTGGCCATTCTTCCATGTATTTTCTTGGACCATCCTTCATGAAATAATCCTCTTCTTGATATGGTTTGGCTTGCATCTCCCAGCTTCCTTGGTTTGTATGCATTTCGGTTTGACCTTGATCTTTGGAGATGGTTAACTTCGTCAGCTGCTCGGTTATATCTCGAACCTCTTGATCAGCAAGTAGTGCCTCCACAGCTTGGTTGAAGTTCTCCCTTAGCCTCTTAGCTCTTGCTCTAGTCAAGGGTGGGACGTTCATAGCTGGAACATGGATGGTTGGCGGAATGCTGGTACTTGGGATCACATCAGAGGCTCCCCAAAGGCTTGCTTGAAGATGTACCACTAAGGATTGGGAGTGTAGAGATACCTACTGATTTTATGGTTTTCGATATGGATGAGGAACCTAGAGATCCTCTTATTCTTGGGAGACCCTTCCTAGCCACAACATGAGTTGTCATTGATGTTAAGTAAGGAAAAGATTGAAACAGCAGGATTATAGCAGATTTCCTAATTCAAGCAGATATAAAGAGAGTTTTAGAAGTCTAACAACCTAAAGGATCAAACATAAGTGAAGAGAACATCAAACAAAGAGTGAACAGAAAGAAAATCAACTAAAACAAAGGTAAAAACAAAGCAAATTCGAATTCCAACTAAAAATAGAGAAAAGGTGGGACTTGAGATGAGATAATTGGTGTTAGAGAACTCTTGACTCAACCTGTCGTGCTTACAAACTCACACAATGCTATTCTTTATGCATATAATTCATTTATAAGATTAATCCAATCTCTTGGCACTAATCTCTTTGCTAATTACCAAATCAAGAACTAATTTTCATTATTGAAATGACAAACAGCAAGCATTAAGACAATTCTATCGATCCTACATTGCCAAATCACTCCGTAGACAGTCAATCTCTTGAATTAGGATAACCAATTCTCTTGCAAAGCAGTTCAGGCATTTCATCAAACACTTGGTAGGCATAAAAGGAGCCTAAAACCCTAATCAACTTAGCTAGAGCTAATTAGACATTAAACACAGCAATCAAGAAAGGAAATAAAAGAATTAACACTAAGAAATCATAGATAGAGTATCAAATTCCCTAAACCTAACCCATCTCAAATCCCTAAAAAGACTACTCACTAAGCACCATTAAAGCCAACAATTCAAAGAGAGAAAGATGCCTAATCGTGATTAGAGAGATTAAACAGGAAGATAAATGCAAACTCTTATTAAAGTGAAGCAAGGATTCAAATTACAAGATCAAAAACCAGAACAAAAGAAGAAGAAGCTGCTGGATAAAAGACTGTGCCCAGAAATTAGGGATTTTTCGTATTTAAAGAAGTCCAAGGGCAAATGGAAAAATTATAAATAAGTGGTCTTCAGTCTGGGATTCTATCGGTCTAAAGATGACCGATAGGGTAAGCAGAATACGCTCGTTTGTTTTCTATCGGTCAGTCCTCTTGACCGATAGGCTGATCGATAGCTCCTCTTTCGGTCACGCCTTGACCGATAACCTTCGTGCCTTGACTGATAGGGCTTGCAGAAATTGGTTGCCTTGGCTCCTCTTGCTCCATTTTAGCTCAGCAACCTCCTGGTTTATTCCCAAAGCTCCTCCTTGCTCCTCATAGCTCCATAAGCACCTAAAAACATCCTTGATGCGAAGAAAATGTTTTGTGGCTTCCCTTTTATAGTAGGGAGCCAAAAGAAGTATAACAAACCTAAAAAAGATAGGATAAGGTTAACAAAAGTCAAGTGGTCAGCACGGATGAGTTGCATCGAGATCGTACAGTCGATGTTCTGCTCGATATGCGACCTCGATATGGTCCGTGCAGCGCGTATCGACATCCTTCCTCGATGCAGACCAACAACTTTGAATCCTCGTGCTGATCCTTTTCCTCTCGTCCTGCTTCTTGCATCGAGCATACTCCACGAGTGTTTTGCTCGATATGCTTGCTTGATATGGACCAGACTTTGAAAGAACTCCAATTTTAACATCTTCTTTGATTATGATGTGCTTCCATCTCCTTCCCACCTCCAAGAAACTCCAAAATCACCTGAAAATCACCACAAACATCCTCATGTATGCAATCCTCACCTAAATGCATGCCATGTTGATTATAAGTGCAAATGTTACTAGAATGCTAAACTATAATGCAAAAACAGAGGAAACGGTGCATGAAATGCAGCCTAAAATGATCTAAAATAGCTAGCTATCACCACTTGACTTTTGTTAACCTTATCCCATTTTTTTAGGTTTTTTTTATGCTTCTTTTGGCTCCCTACTATAAAAGGGAAGCCATAAAACATTATCTTTAAGCAAGTTTAGCTTTCTATCAAAAACTCTCCCTTCTCTAAACCTTAAACGGCGATTTACCTTAAGGAACATAATCTTTAATAAAGTTTGCAATTTTATAGTTTAATCTTGTCTCTTAATCTTTGTTCTTGCACCTTGGTAGTTTAGATTTGTCATCTTTGCATTTTAACCTCATCTAGTTATGTTTAACTCCATATCAATGGGATTAAACATGATTAGTGAGTAGTTTACTTTAGATTTAGGGTTCCAAGTAGGGAAAGTGGTGATTAAGATGTGATTAAGGGGTGATTAGGCTTATTTAACTATTCTATGTTGTCTCCTTCTCTTGCAAAGTGGTTATTGTTCATAAAGCTTGCTCCTTTTGATAGAATATGGTATTGATTGATGCATATGGTTCACTAAATGGCTTGTTATCTCATCTCTAAGTATGGTTCGCTTATTTGGCTTGATAGTTTAGCTTGGTATATGTTTATTTTATTCAGTGACACTAAAGTGATAGTTCACCATTGCTAGGTGATTCGCTTAGGGCTAGATAATGCTGGTTTTGAGATTCTTGCTTTATGGTTAGATAGTATGCATCAAAAGATCTTGCCTTTGTTTCATTCATGTTCATTGCTTAGCATTGTTAGGATGTTGCATCTGTTTGCTTATCCCCATGTTCTTGATTGGTGTTTAGTTAACTAAGTCCTTATTGGTTCACAAGATTGATAAGTTGATCTGAATTCTCGCTTGGGTGAGAGAATGATTGCTTGATTAGTACATCTCTTAGGCTAGAATGGTTCTGATCTTTATGATCATGGTGGAAGGATATGCCATCACAAGTGGGTCTGACACTTCAATCTTATTGAATATGAACTGCTTATTGATGCCAAATTGGTTCCTTTTAGATACCTTGTCTAGGAGTATCCTTTTAGATACTTTGTCTATGAGTACAACACTGAGAATTGCTTGCCTTTGAATGCTTGATGTTTGCCTTTGCTAGAATCCCCATTTTCACTCTTGAAAACCACTATCCCACAATTGCTTAGAACCTTGAGTCTTGCTTTTAATTAATCGTCTTTAAGATCATCTTGCTTAGTTCTTGCTTTAGTAGTCGTTATTGCTGAGTTCTTGTTTAGTCATTGCCTTAAGTTCATTGCTTAGTTTTGTTCACTTGCATTTAGTTTATGCTTTATTTCAATTGCATTGCTAGTTTGATAGAGTTGTCCTTGTTCAATCAAAACCCCATCTTTGCTTAGCTTATGGCATTGTTTGCATCTCATCTCCCACAAATGGATTGATACCTTATCCTTATTCTATAACTGATTAGAGGTAGGATATTTGATCTAGTGATACAAATTCGCCCTTTCAACCAGTTTGCTCGATTGAGTCACACCGAGGAGTTGCATCGAGCAGAACATCCAACGTTCTGCTCGATATAGGTGCTAGCAGCTAAACCGATGCAAGACGATGTCCGGTACAACAACCACCGAGGAGAACAACAACCGAGTATGAGACATTACACATCGAGGTGTAGCATTGAGCAAAACACCAAAGGCTTTGCTCGATGCAGAATGGCCGAGCCAGGAACAAGCATCCAGATGATGCCATGCACTGCCCACGCGAAGGATCATGCAAGCCAAAGTATCTCCCTACACCGAGCAACAACATTAAGCACAACATCTACTGAGACTGATCGATGCAAGGTGCCTTGAAGGAGAAGCTGACCAGAACACGGAAACCCCAAGGCAGAGGAGCATCATCGCCGAGCCACAGGACTCGACGTCCCTGATATGGTACACATCAAGGTACCCCATCGAGTGCTTTGCTCGATATGATCCGTGTAAATTTTTTTTTGAAATTTTTACATGGGTAAATCTAGTAAGACCTTTTTGTGGGCCTTGATGGTTGGTAAAAGAATCTTTTCTTTCTCCCCCTCACATGAATTTTTTGAATTTTAAATGAGATTTTCTACCATTATCCTTAGTTATTTTAGATTTCTCTTATCCTCTTGCCTTAAAACTAGCATTTTCATCTCTCTCCACACATCCATATCGAGCTAAACTCCCATCGCCAAACATCTTTTCTTTCTTTCTTGCATTCTCTGTCCTATAACTTCATCTTTTGGTTCAAGAATTAAGGTAAACTTTGCTAGATTCCTTGTTTCTTGAGTTTAATCTTGGAAAATTGAAGTAGGATGTATTAGAATGATTGATTAAGGTTGTTTTGTACAATTTTGTTTATGGTTTTGATTTGCATATCACCATTGTTGCTCTTCTTTGAAAATTTATGGTTGAAATGTTTGAAAAATGCTGTTTTTATGCTTAGTTTGACATTATGTTTAGATTCTGGCCAAATCTAGGCATGCTATTGTTTTTCCAGCATAGTGACTATTGAAATATTTCTTATTAGACTAGTAATGGTGAATCTGATGAATTTTTATAGTTTGGTGGAGAGAGAATGATGTTTTGCTGCATATGCTTGAATTTGCTCTAATCGCTACTTAATACTGTGAGAATTTCAGTTTTAATTGTGTCTATCCTTTTGAGCTGAAAACTTTTGCTAAATTCGACTCTATTTGTTGGTAATCAGTGTGAATGTTTACAGAATTTTACAGTGCCTGCTTAAATTTTGAAAATTAATTTTCCGCACAATGCTCTCAAAGGGTAGTATACTAATTCTTGCTTCAAGCATTGCATTCTCAGGTACTGTGTCGAACACAAGGGGAAATGAGGAGATTTCTAGCTTAAATTCTGTTGCAAGAAACAGAGCTGAGGGAAAAAGGCCAGTTGTTGAAGAAGAAGGAGTCCAAGATGCAGCACCAAAGCTAAAGTACTACTTGAGGGAGATGAGGAGAGTGGACTCCACTCCTACAAGATATGCTGATCCTGGTCTGTTGGGAGAGCTAGGAATCAAGACTGAAGTGGATGAGCTGTTGAGAAACATTGGACTGGAGAAATTTGCTAGTTTTGGCTATCCAAATTACAAACAACTTTCTTGTGAGTTTCTTGCAAGCTTCAAAGTCTACTTATACAAGTTTGATGAAGAATATGATGAAAGAGAAGAAGACTTTGGCAATGGATTCATCAAGTTCAGAGCCAACAAAGCATGGTACACCATGGGGTTCACTCAGCTTGAAGAAATGTTTGGATTTGATCAAGGCTCAAGAGCACAAAACATGCGTTTCAAGCATGATGAGCGAAGGCATGTGTGGGAGGAGATAGCGAATGATGCTTATAGATCTGGTCATCTGAAGAGTGCTAGCATCCGCCATCCAGCTATCAAATATGTTCATAGAGTCCTCACCAGCACACTATTTTACAAGAAAGAGCAAAGTATTGTCAAAGAAGAAGAGACGGGGTTGCTTGTGAATGGCTTGAAGAACATAATGGTTGAAACAAGGCATGGGAAGATCCAAGGAGAGAGCTTAGGAGTCGGTCTTGTGACAATCCTATTGAAGCAACTTCTAGCACGCCAACGATGGGCTTCAAACACTAGAGACAAGAAGCCAAAGATAGCCATTGGAGGCGTGATCATTCCTATCTTGCTTAGTGCTGGAGTTGAGCTTGGTACACCAGATGTTACAATGATCTTCCTAGATGTTCCTTATCTAAGTAAGATCGGATACCTTTCAGGAGCTGTTGAGACAGGATCTGGCTATCAGTTTGAGCTGGACAACAGGAAAAGGAAGATCATCTTGCCCAAGCAGCGCTTAACCAACTTCACCGCCTATGAGAACATCCGATTCATGCCAACAGAAGATGAGCTTTATAACCCAAGGACTGACCCACCATTGATGAGGCCAAGCAAAGTGAAGAACATGAGCACCATCAGAGACTCAGATGTAGAAGAAGACAATGAAGAGCATCATCAAGAACAAGAGGTTCAGCATCAAGGGATGAAGGACGATGAACATGAGGACTATGATAGCCGCCCTTATGCATTTGACCCTTATGATGTGATCTGCACATCTGAAGCTTCAAAGGCTGCACATGAGCACATTAGGCTTCTTCATAGGTGGAACCACATCCAGGACGAAGCCATCAGAGGTTTGCTGAAGAGAATCAAAGCAAGCAAGATATCGGTTGATTCATTGAAGAAGAAAGTGAGGAAGCTCAAGAAGAGTTGAGAGGATCATCATCAGCTAAGAGAACAGATCAAGCGCACCAAGCAGAGCCACAAGGAGGAGGATCTGATGCTGAGGATATGTCTGAGGACACACCAGAGGCTACAGTCCAAGAGAGACACTCATTCCACATCAGTGAGCAGCCAAGGACACAAGCTTCTCAACCGGCCAGGCATTCATCTCATGTAGCTGCTCCAAAGCGAAAAGGAAGGAAGCGAAGGACTAGACAGCAAAATCCATCAGAGGAGGAAATTTCTCTTAAATCTCTCTTGCTTAGTAGTTTAATCATGTCTATCTTTTCTTCCTTTGCATTTTCGTGTGTTTAGATCATGTGTAGCGAGTAGTCATTTATGGATTTAAGGTTGGGGTGATTAAGGGGTTTAAAGGTTTAAGCTTTGGTCTTTTTCTTGTTCTTGACTTATTCTCTTCTTGGATTTGGGGGTTTTAATGCCTAGAAACTCTTGAGAAAGATCTCTTTGATCTCAACGATTTCCTTACCTTAGCAGGATTCAGGAGATCCCTTAAACCCAAATCCAAGAGACTAGCTCATCCTTTCCCAAACGCCATGGATGCTTAGAGAGCTAGTTAAGCCATTTCATGAGGTCCATGCTTCATGTTCTTCACCCTTTCTTTCCACCATACGCCATGGGTTATGAGGAAAGGTTGAGGAAAGGATTCATACCACACGCAATGGATAAATCTAGTTTAGCATCTCAAGGCTTAGAGATAGCACTAAATGTGTAGATCTATGTTTTCAAAACCCAAAGCTTGAATCTTCAACCACCTAAGCATGAACCTCAACCTTCAATCCTCTTTTAGCATTTAAAAACTCAAAGTAATCATTTCCTAGTTCTAAAGTTTGCGTCTTTTGTCTTAGTTCCTTAAATATCATCCTAGGTTGTTAGAACTTTCCCTTTCTGTCTGCTCTCAGTGTTCGAATTTTTAAAACCAGTAGTTTTACATTTTAAATTCTTAGAAGTCTTCTAGTACTTGTTTAACCCACCAGTAGAGATTTTAAAGTAGTTTTCGTGGTCATTTAGTAGTTGCATCTAGTTTTTACAGATTCTCTCCTCAAATAATCCGGATTTCTATTAGCTTTACAAAGCTCTTGCATTCTTAGTATCTTTCAAGACAACCTGAGCAGGATTGACACCTTAAGCACTATACTTACAACAATAACCTGCTTTAGTATTTGATTAAAGAGCCCCTAAAGAGCTAGTTATCAAATGGCGCCGTTGACGGGGAGTGTGAGTTCGGTTTTTAAAGAGAGAGTGTGAGTTCGGTTTTAAAGGCATAGAGCATCTTATAAACATTCCTATAAACATTCCAAACTGATTTTTAGAAAGAGAGAGTGTGAGTTCGGTTTTTAAAGGCATAGAGCATCTTATAAACATTCCCTTTCAAAGGTATTTCGAATTTCTTGAATTTCATATTTGAGTTTTCAACAAAAATTTCCTTTTATTGAATTGGTTGAATGTTATTTGCTAGGGATTAGGATGAATTTTCAAAAATATCTAAGTATTAGAGAAATTTTCTTGATTTAGTCTTATCTCAAGAGATTTTCTTCTTCTATTTATTGATAAATCTTAGAAAATCCCCAAAAATCTAGGATTTATATTTAGAAATTTTCTCTATTTGCCTATCTTTCTCTCTTAATCCTCGCCTATACTCACCTTCTCTTTGAGAACTTGTGTTTCAGGTACCATGGCACCAAAGAAGAGAAGTAGAGATTTGGCAACTCAAGAGGAGACTCAGCAAGTGGTTGAAGAAAGGGTCAGATGGAGTAAGGAGGAGAAGAAAGCAAAGAAGAGGCTTGAGAGGTTGCGGTTTGAGCCTACAAAGTTTGCAAGCAGGGATCTCTTGGAAAGGCTCGGTATGTTGGAGGATTTTGACAAGTTGCTCAAGGACATGGGTCTTGCTTGCCTCTCACGGATGGACTGCCCTACTTACCCCGAGGCCACACTTGACTTCCTCTCCACCTTGGACTTCTCATACGAAGATCCAAGCATCCAAACCCCCTCCAAGGGTCATCTCACGTTCAAGATCAGGAAGCAAGCCTACCACCTCTCCATCCCTGAGCTATGAGAAGCTTATGGTCTCAATGCTGCAGCCACGCTTGTGGAGTTCCCTCGGTTCACATCCGCGAATGATCTATGGGACTTGGTTAGCGATGACGACTACAAGGCCAATACAGCCAAGATCAAGAAGATGCGAAACTTTGTGCTAAGATACGCCCTCAAGCTGCTAGCCAACACATTCAGTGGAAGATTCTTACCTCCAACCGTTACCAAGAACGAGCTGTGCTTCCTTTTACAAGGAGTAAGAATGTTTTATGCGATCGAGAGGAGAATGATGTGCCAATGGAGGATGAGCTTGGAGAAGACGTCAACTACGGTTGCATCTTGGCTTCGTCTTTGGTCAAGTACAAGGCTTGGGCGTTAAGGTGTAAGGCGAGTTCTGCACTCATAGGAGGCTTCCTCACACCAATGTTCATACAAGCGGGAGTGCCTCTTGTGGAGTTCGAGCCTTGTGTGGAGCGTGCTTACATGGATGAAACCTACATGCGCAACACCGATTCCTTGGGACCTACTCCAGCTCCTGGCTTCTTTGCTTACCTGTTCTACGACCACAACCACACGAAGAAGGTCTGCATCCTGCCTAATCCTGATGAGACACACCTCCAAAGCATCGGTACAATTGAGTTCTTGCCAAGCGATGAAGAGTGCTTTGCGCCTCTTGGAACCGCAGCAGCCCCGCCTCAGCTCACTTGCTCACCATCAGAGTCACCTCCTACAGATGCCGAGCTGCCCCAAAGCTTTGATCTCCCCAAGCTAGACTATGAGCCACAGACAAAGGCTGAGAAGTTCCTTGCCTCGGTTGTAGAGATTCAGCGCAAAGTTAACAAGTGGCAAGGGAAGATGATCAAGAAGCTAGGAAAGGACTTACAAGGGAGCTCATCTGAGACGACAGTGAGTGAAGAGGTTGAGCAGATGGGAGAAACGATGAGGAGACGATCAACCGGAGGTGTGGAGATCCGTGAGCCCCAAGATGGTGATCAAGCTAGCCGCCTTTCTCTACACGAAGGAACAAACAGGAGCAAGGGCAAGGGGGTACTCCATGACACTACTAGAAAGAGAAGGAGGACCGGAGCAACCTCAAGCTCCAGCCATGCCTAGCTCTGAGGTACCAAAACTCAACCATTGTATATATCATGCATTTATTTTATTTTTGCTTTGTGTTTTTGGTCTCCTCTTGAATTTGTTTGACACCGAGATGTTGTCATTCAAGTTTGGGGGAGAGTGTGTGCTTTGACATGTTTTTATTTGAATCTTATTTTGTGTTAGCATCCTTGAGTCTTCATGCATTGCATTCATCTAATTGCATAGAAAAATACAAAAAAATCAGAAAATTTTTCAAAAATTTCAAAAAAATCATGTAGCTTGCATTTGCATTGTCAAATATTTTAGGATTGAGTCTAGAATTTTTAGCATTTAGGTTGCTTGCATTTGCATAGTGGGCAATGATATGAAAACTTTTTCCTTGTAAAGTGTTTTAAGCTCATGAATTGGTTCAAGGCCCTAGTTAGTATTTCTCTGATGCTTTATTCAAATTTTGAAAGTAAGTTCTAACCATATTTGGATCATTTGTCTTGATTTTCGTGGCTTAAGTTGAACAAACTTGAATTGAATCCTTTCCTATCAAGTGGAACCTTAACTTGAATTTTGAATTATCATACTTGTGCATTTGAAAAAGAATACATGGATTACATATACATATTTAGGCTTTCTTATTCCTTTCACCACTCTTTTGTAAGCCTAAATAGAACTCCTCACCTTAACCCTTACCCTCCTTTCAAGCCAAATTTTTTGTGTGTGATTTTGGGAGGCCTTAATTTTCGATTGAACTTGGCATAAAGTGTTTGGTGTAGGCGACATGATTAGGCTCTCATATTGATGCTAGCTTTGCATATTGAAGCTAGTTTTAGGCTTAAGTTTGGGGGTGGGAATTCACAGGTGTTGTTGATTTTGCTTACTTGTTTCGAGTTTGAAACGATTTGGTGTTTGGGGGTTTGAACAAAAAAGGATTCATAGTTTTAAGTGGTTGGTCTTGGTTTTAAATAAAAGCTCTAGTTGAAAAGAAAAGAAGATAGCTCTCAAAAAAGAAAAAGAAAAAAAATCTATGTGAAAAGAGCCAAAAGGCCAAGTAAAAAAGAAAAAAATTTGTGAAGAGAGCTACCAAAAGAAAAGAAAAGAGCTAAGTATATATATGGCCATACCACTAGCTTTAAGAAGGTTTGAATGATGTGTTTAATTGGGTTATGCTAGGCGTCTTGCCTTGTTGTTTTGGGCAGTCTCTAGGGGGCGAGTGAGCTTGAAAAAGAAAGAAAATGAATGAGAGAGGGATTAGGATCATTGTTAGTGTATATGGGTAGATGAGAGTCTAGTCATGTATGCATTAATTTCCTTTTACCTTTAGCATTATGCATAAGTTCAACCTTTTTTAAGATAAACCATTGCTTGAATTACGCTCTTGAATGAGATCATTTTTATCTCATGACCTTGTCCCTAGCCAAATGTATTCGGTTTTAAGTACATAAATGTGATTCACGGTTTGATCTTAAATGACTCAGATGTGGAAGAAGACATTGAAGAGCATCATCAAGAACAAGAGGTTCCGCATCAAGGGATGAAGGAGGATGAACATGAGGACTATGATAGCCGCCCTTATGCATTTGACCCTTATGATGTGATCTGCACATCTGAAGCTTCAAAGGCTGCACATGAGCACATTAGGCTTCTCCATAGGTGGAACCACATCCAGGACGAAGCCATCAGAGGTTTGCTGAAGACAATCAAAGCAAGCAAGATATCGGTTGATTCATTGAAGAAGAAAGTGAGGAAGCTCAAGAAGAGTTGAGAGGATCATCATCAGCTAAGAGAACAGATCAAGCGGTCCAAGCAGAGCCACAAGGAGGAGGATCTGATGCTGAGGATATGTCTGAGGACGCACCAGAGGCTACAGTCCAAGAGAGACACTCATTCCACATCAGTGAGCAGCCAAGGACACAAGCTTCTCAACCGGCCAGGCATTCATCTCATGTAGCTGCTCCAAAGCGAAAAGGAAGGAAGCGAAGGACTAGACAGCAAAATCCATCAGAGGAGGAAATTTCTCTTAAATCTCTCTTGCTTAGTAGTTTAATCATGTCTATCTTTTCTTCCTTTGCATTTTCGTGTGTTTTGATCATGTGTAGCGAGTAGTCATTTATGGATTTAAGGTTGGGGTGATTAAGGGGTTTAAAGGTTTAAGCTTTGGTCTTTTTCTTGTTCTTGACTTATTCTCTTCTTGGATTTGGGGGTTTTAATGCCTAGAAACTCTTGAGAAATATCTCTTTGATCTCAGCGATTTCCTTACCTTAGCAGGATTCAGGAGATCCCTTAAACCCAAATCCAAGAGACTAGCTCATCCTTTCCCAAACGCCATGGATGCTTAGGGAGCTAGTTAAGCCATTTCATGAGATCTATGCTTCATGTTCTTCACCCTTTCTTTCCACCATACGCCATGGGTTAGGAGGAAAGGTTGAGGAAAGGATTCATACCACACGCAATGGATAAATCTAGTTTAGCATCTCATGGCTTAAAGATAGCACTAAATGTGTAGATCTATGTTTTCAAAACCCAAAGCTTGAATCTTCAACCACCTAAGCATGAACCTCAACCTTCAATCCTCTTTTAGCATTTAAAAACTCAAAGTAATCATTTCCTAGTTCTAAAGTTTGCGTCTTTTGTCTTAGTTCCTTAAATATCATCCTAGGTTGTTAGAACTTTCCCTTTCTGTCTGCTTTCAGTGTTCGAATTTTTAAAACCAGTAGTTTTACATTTTAAATTCTTAGAAGTCTCCTAGTACTTGTTTAACCCACCAGTAGGGATTTTAAAGTAGTTTTCGTGGTCATTTAGTAGTTGCATCTAGTTTTTACAGATTCTCTCCTCAAATAATCCGGATTTCTATTAGCTTTACAAAGCTCTTGCATTCTTAGTATCTTTCAAGACAACCTGAGCAGGATTGACACCTTAAGCACTATACTTACAACAATAACCTGCTTTAGTATTTGATTAAAGAGCCCCTAAAGAGCTAGTTATCAAATGGCGCCGTTGACGGGGAGTGTGAGTTCGGTTTTTAAAGAGAGAGTGTGAGTTCGGTTTTAAAGGCATAGAGCATCTTATAAACATTCCTATAAACATTCCAAACTGATTTTTAGAAAGAGAGAGTGTGAGTTCGGTTTTTAAAGGCATAGAGCATCTTATAAACATTCCCTTTCAAAGGTATTTCGAATTTCTTGAATTTCATATTTGAATTTTCAACAAAATTTCCTTTTATTGAATTGGTTGAATGTTATTTGCTAGGGATTAGGATGAATTTTCAAAAATATCTAAGTATTAGAGAAATTTTCTTGATTTAGTCTTATCTCAAGAGATTTTCTTCTTCTATTTATTGATAAATCTTAGAAAATCTCCAAAAATCTAGGATTTATATTTAGAAATTTTCTCTATTTGCCTATCTTTCTCTCTTAATCCTCGCCTATACTCACCTTCTCTTTGAGAACTTGTGTTTCAGGTACCATGGTACCAAAGAAGAGAAGTAGAGATTTGGCAACTCAAGAGGAGACTCAGCAAGTGGTTGAAGAAAGGGTCAGATGGAGTAAGGAGGAGAAGAAAGCAAAGAAGAGGCTTGAGAGGTTGCAGTTTGAGCCTACAAAGTTTGCAAGCAGGGATCTCTTGGAAAGGCTCGGTATGTTGGAGGATTTTGACAAGTTGCTCAAGGACATGGGTCTTGCTTGCCTCTCACGGATGGACTGCCCTACTTACCCCGAGGCCACACTTGACTTCCTCTCCACCTTGGACTTCTCATACGAAGATCCAAGCATCCAAACCCCCTCCAAGGGTCATGTAACGTTCAAGATCAGGAAGCAAGCCTACCACCTCTCCATCCCTGAGCTATGAGAAGCTTATGGTCTCAATGCTGCAGCCACGCTTGTGGAGTTCCCTCGGTTCACATCCGCGAATGATCTATAGGACTTGGTTAGCGATGACGACTACAAGGCCAATACAGCCAAGATCAAGAAGATGCGAAACTTTGTGCTAAGATACGCCCTCAAGCTGCTAGCCAACACATTCAGTGGAAGATCCTTACCTCCAACCGTTACCAAGAACAAGCTGTGCTTCCTTTTACAAGGAGTAAGAATGTTGTATGCGATCGAGAGGAGAATGATGAGCCAATGGAGGATGTGCTTGGAGAAGACGTCAACTACGGTTGCATCTTGGCTTGGGCGTTAAGGTGTAAGGCGAGTTCTGCACTCATAGGATGCTTCCTCACACCAATGTTCATACAAGCGGGAGTGCCTCTTGTGGAGTTCGAGCCTTGTGTGGAGCGTGCTTACATGGATGAAACCTACATGCGCAACACCGATTCCTTGGGACCTACTCCAGCTCCTGGCTTCTTTGCTTACCTGTTCTACGACCACAACCACACGAAGAAGGTCTGCATCCTGCCTAATCCTGATGAGACACACCTCCAAAGCATCGGTACAATTTAGTTCTTGCCAAGCGATGAAGAGTGCTTTGCGCCTCTTGGAACCGCAGCAGCCCCACCTCAGCTCACTTGCTCACCTTCAGAGTCACCTCCTACAGATTCGAGATGCCCCAAAGCTTTGATTTCCCCAAGCTAGACTATGAGCCACGGACAAAGGCTGAGAAGTTCCTTGCCTCGGTTGTAGAGATTCAGCGCAAAGTTAACAAGTGGCAAGGGAAGATGATCAAGAAGCTAGGAAAGGACTTACAAGGGAGCTCATCTGAGACGACAGTGAGTGAAGAGGTTGAGCAGATGGGAGAAACGATGAGGAGACGATCAACCGGAGGTGTGGAGATCCGTGAGCCCCAAGATGGTGATCAAGCTAGCCGCCTTTCTCTACACGAAGGAACAAACAGGAGCAAGGGCAAGAAGGTACTCCATGACACTACTAGAAAGAGAAGGAGGACCGGAGCAACCTCAAGCTCCAGCCATGCCTAGCTCTGAGGTACCAAAACTCAACCATTGTATATATCATGCATTTATTTTATTTTTGCTTTGTGTTTTTGGTCTCTTCTTGAATATTTTTGACACCGAGATGTTGTCATTCAAGTTTGGGGGAGAGTGTGTGCTTTGACATGTTTTTATTTGAATCTTATTTTGTGTTAGCATCCTTGAGTCTTCATGCATTGCATTCATCTAATTGCATAGAAAAATACAAAAAAATCAGAAACATTTTCAAAAATTTCAAAAAAAATCATGTAGCTTGCATTTGCATTGTCAAATATTTTAGGATTGAGTCTAGAATTTTTAGCATTTAGGTTGCTTGCATTTGCATAGTGGGCAATGATATGAAAACTTTTTCCTTGTAAAGTGTTTTAAGCTCATGAATTGGTTCAAGGCCCTAGTTAGTAGTTCTCTGATGCTTTATTCAAATTTTGAAAGTAAGTTCTAACCATATTTGGATCATTTGTCTTGATTTTCGTGGCTTAAGTTGAACAAACTTGAATTGAATCCTTTCCTATCAAGTGGAACCTTAACTTGAATTTTGAATTATCATACTTGTGCATTTGAAAAAGAATACATGGATTACATATACATATTTAGGCTTTCTTATTCCTTTCACCACTCTTTTGTAAGCCTAAATAGAACTCCTCACCTTAACCCTTACCCTCCTTTCAAGCCAAATTTTTTGTGTGTGATTTTGGGAGGCCTTAATTTTCGATTGAACTTGGCATAAAGTGTTTGGTGTAGGCGACATGATTAAGCTCTCATATTGATGCTAGCTTTGCATATTGAAGCTAGTTTTAGGCTTAAGTTTGGGGGTGGGAATTCACAGGTGTTGTTGATTTTGCTTACTTGTTTCGAGTTTGAAACGATTTGGTGTTTGGGGGTTTGAACAAAAAAGGATTCATAGTTTTAAGTGGTTGGCCTTGGTTTTAAATAAAAGCTCTAGTTGAAAAGAAAAGAAGATAGCTCTCAAAAAAGAAAAAGAAAAAAAATCTATGTGAAAAGAGCCAAAAGGCCAAGTAAAAAAGAAAAAAATATGTGAAGAGAGCTACCAAAAGAAAAGAAAAGAGCTAAGTATATATATGGCCATACCACTAGCTTTAAGAAGGTTTGAATGATGTGTTTAATTGGGTTATGCTAGGCGTCTTGCCTTGTTGTTTTGGGCAGTCTCTAGGGGGCGAGTGAGCTTGAAAAAGAAAGAAAATGAATGAGAGAGGGATTAGGATCATTGTTAGTGTATATGGGTAGATGAGAGTCTAGTCATGTATGCATTAATTGCCTTTTACCTTTAGCATTATGCATAAGTTCAACCCTTTTTGAGATAAACCATTGCTTGAATTACCCTCTTGAATGAGATCATTTTTATCTCATGACCTTGTCCCTAGCCAAATGTATTCGGTTTTAAGTACATAAATGTGATTCACGGTTTGATCTTAAATGAATGTCAAAGGTTAGGATTCTTGGATTATTTGGAATAGGAGACTCATGATCTGAGATTCAATATGTGATGAATATGGCTAAGTTCTTTGGAGTAGAAGTTTGTGCACTGCTTTTTAGAATTAAGAACTAGGACCATTGAATTGATTCATTTGCTCAAACACTTTTGGAAATTTGAGCTCCCACTTTTAAACCTCTCTTCCTAGCTTGAATTTTGTTTGTTTGAGGGCAAGCAAAAGGCAAGTCTGGGGAGTTGATATACTCATATATTTCGCATATTTAGCAAACATTTAGAGTAGTTTTCATGCATACATCTTGCATAATAGACTAGTTTGCACCATTTATCTCATTTTAGGTCCTAGAACACTTTGCATTAGCATTTTGCATATTTCTTGCATTCTTGCATCATATTCAGGTTGTTTTGGCTACACTGGAGCGATGGAGGGTGCGTGGACATGCTAAGGATGGAAAGGGAGCCTATGGATACGTGGAGGAACTCAGCCATGCAGCAAAGGAACCGGGATCGAGGCTCAGATCGAGCTAGGCAGGTCGATCAAGAAGAGATCGACAAGAAGATCGAGACGCTCGGGTCGTTTCAATGAAGAGGATCGAGGTCAAGATCGACCAAGGTGATCGAACGTGAGTACGGACACGGGAACTAAGCCCAGGAAGAACGAGGGCCAGATCGAGGTCACGACTCGATCATCCGAGGATCGACCATAAGATCGACGGAAGCACTCGATCCACCCTACTGAATCGACCCGAAGATCGAGCGAGAGAAGACGTTCTACGAGAAAGATAGAGTAAGAGATCGACTGCTCAGATCGATCTCTGAACCTTATCCGGACAGCTAATATTTTGGATTTTAGTGAGGGGACCATTCCCTTTGTCTACCCTATTTTGGAAGCGAGGCAGAACAATATTAATTCTCTCCTTCTTGTATAGTTTTCTCTTATCTTTATGCTTTGAAAAACTGTCATAGTTTACTTTTTAAGCTTTTGTTATTTTGTAGAACTTTAATCCGTTTTTAATCTAAGTATTTCTCTTAAATCTCTCTTGCTTAGTAGTTCAATCATGTCTAACTTTTCTTCCTTTGCAATTTCATGTGTTTTAATCATGTGTAGCGAGTAGTCATTTATGGGTTTAAGGTTGGGGTGATTAAGGGGTTTAAAGGTTTAAGCTTTGGTCTTTTTCTTGTTCTTGACTTATTCTCTTCTTGGATTTGGGGGTTTTAATGCCTAGAGACTCTTGAGAAAGATCTCTTTGATCTCAGGGATTTCCTTACCTTAGAAGGATTCAGGAGATCCCTTAAACCCAAATCCAAAAGACTAGCTCATCCTTTCCCAAACGCCAAGGATGCTTAAGGAGCTAGTTAAGCCATTTCTTGAAATCTATGCTTCATGTTCTTCACCCTTTCTTTCCACCATACGCCATGGGTTAGGAGGAAAGGTTGACGAAAGGATTTATATCACAGGCCATGGATAAATCTTGTTTAGCTTCTCAAGGCTTAGAGATAGCACTAAATGTGTAGATCTCTGTTTTCAAAACCCAAAGCATTCATTTCCTTAAGCATGACCCTCAACCTTGAATCCTCTTTTAGCATTTAAAAACTCAAAGTAATCATTTCCTAGTTCTAAATTTTGCATCTTTTTCTTAGTTCCTTAAATATCATCCTAGGTTGTTAGAACTTTCCTTATCTGTCTGCTTTCAGTGTTCGAATTTTTAAAACCAGTAGTTTTGCATTTTAAATTCATAGAAGTCTTCTAGTACTTGTTTAACCCATCAGTAGGGATTTTAAAATAGTTTTTGTGGTCATTTAGTAGTTGCATCTAGTTTTTACACATTTTCTCCTCAAATAATCCGGATTTCTATTAGCTTTACAAAGCTCTTGCATTGTTAGTATCTTTCAAGACAACCTGAGCTGGATTGACACCTTAAGCACTATACTTACAACTATACTGTGCTTTAGGCTTTGATTCAAACTAGACCTTAAAAAACCTAGTTATCAGCTGGCTATCGGTCTGAATATGACTCATAGGGTGACCGGAATACGTTCGTTTGTTTTCCATCGGTCAGTCATCTTGCCCGATAGGATGATCGATCGCTCCTCTATCGGTCACTCCTTGACCGATAGCGTTCGTGCCTTGACCGATAGGGTTTGCAGAAATCGTCTACCCTGGCTCTTCTTGCTTCATTTTAGCTCAGTTAACCTCCTTGTTCATTCCCATAAGCACCTAAAAACATCCTTGATGTAAAGAAAATGCAAACTTCATTCTAAATGCATCCTAAGTCTAAAAGGAGAAGAAAGTGGGACTAAAGAGAAAGGAAACATGCAAAAGAGAACCAAAACATGCACTAAATGCAAGCCTAAATGATGCAAATGTATGAGATATCACTAACCCCTTCGGACTGATAAAAACCCCACTACTATACTACAACTGACTAGTATGAGTTTTGGGTGATTGAGAAAGGGCTCAAAACTCTAGTATCATAATGCTAGATTAGCCCTTGCTAAGTTGATCTAGATCCTAGAGTTTTCTTATGCCTTATAAGTGTTTGATGAAATGCCTGAATGAGTCAAGTAAGAGATTTGCTTATCTTAGCCTAAGGAATTAGATGTCTAAGGAGTAGACTGTCAATATAGAATTGGATTAGTTGTTGTTAATGCTTGTTGATCATCTATTTCAGTAATGGAAATTGTGTTGAATATATGTTTAGCAAAGTGATTAGTATTCAAGGGATGGAGATAGTCATAGCTGTTAATTCTATGCCTAGAAATAGTTTGTTGTGGGTTTGTAAGCATCACTAGTTAAGCTGAAAGTCTCCTTTGATCAACTACCATATCTCATGCCTATTAGTCTTTTGATTATTTGAATTCGAAGTTGCTTTAGTTTCTTGGTCTTGCTTTAGTTCATTTGAAGTCTCTCTAGCTATTAGAATCATAGTTCACTTTATCTAATCATTGCTTTCTTGAATTAGATAGTCTATTGCATTCCTGATTTCTTACTTTGCCCATTTAGATTGATACCTTACATGCTGTAGTGACATGAGTGTGTTAGGATTTGAAGTAGAGTAAACTCCTACATCAAATTGGCGCCGTTGCCATTTGGGATTGTTGTAAGCATTAGGATTTGTATATTGTTTGAGATCAAGCTATTATTTTCGTTTCTAGTTACTAATTGCTCTTTTTGGACTTGAATCTCTTTTGGTACCAAAACACTTGCTCTAAGGTGTCTACAGCTGCACAACTAGACCAAGGAACAAGATTTTAGGTTCACAGCAGTAGTTATCAGTTGTTGAAGGATGGAAGAGCATCTACATGCTGCTGGTTTTGGTCTTCAAAGTCCACAAGGGATCCAACGAACACAAGGAATACAAGGTTTACAAGGACAGCAAGGTCCACATGGTTTACAAGGTGATTGGGGTTTTAGAGACCAAAGACCACCAAGACCTATAGGGGCTGGCGATTCACCAACTTCTTTTGCTTCAAGACATAGGATAACTCCTCATGTAGAGGACACTCATTTTGAGATCAGGAAAGGGATGATTGCAATGGTCCAAGCGACAGATTCTTGGGGATGTGATATATCATGGTTTTTTATGGGTTTTTGACCATGATATAAGTCCTGTTTATAGAGTCTTTTTGGTATTTTCCGAGTCTTTTTGAGTCTTCACAGGTTTGGATATGTTTGGAGCTTATTTAAAGATGTTGGTGCATTCTTGAGCAAAACAGAAGATGTTGCTGAAGAAATCAAGTTGTGCAAAAATTGTGCAGTGCGCGTGCAAATCCCGTGTCGATCGACACTAGGGTCTTGGTGTCGATCGACACCAAAAGTACACAATCTTGCCCGAGTTTTTAAAGATTTCTGAAGACTTACAAGTTCGCCGAGAAGTTTTATATATATGCAGTTTCGCCCCAACTCGTGTTTTGGGTCTATAAAAGGATTTTTATGGTTATTGTTTAAACCTAAGCTTTATTTTGTAGAGAGATTTAGAGAGAGATTTTTAGAGAGTTTTTGGAGAGATAAATCATTCTCCTTTAGAGAATATTTTGAACTCCCTTATTTCTTTTATTGATTTTTTTTATGCTTTCTATTCAAATTATGATTTATGTTTCATTGATCATGTCTGAGTAGTTTGCTTGTTAGGTTTAGGGTTTTTCAAAAGTGATGATGAATTGCTAGGTTGATTTGAATTGTTAGGGAAAAATCATTAGAGTTCTTCATCTGGATTTGTGTTTATTGTTTATTCTAGCTTCGCGACCTAGAATCTGATCTTATATTGATTAATCGATGCAGAATTATTGTTAATCACCAGAACTAATCTTAGATGAGCGAAATTCTTATCTGCAAAGGAAATTGGTTTAGGATTTTGTGAACAATTGAACCTGATTTTAATGCTTGTATGAATTGATAGGATTTGCAAAGGAAATTGGGATTCTAGGATTTAGACATAGATCATCTCTGCAGCGGAAGTTGATTGATTTTATATTAGTGTTTCAAGTTCAAGAACAGTGCTTAATAAACTCCTAACATTCTGTCTAGATTTGCAATTCAGATTCACCTGCGAATTTCCCAATTGCCTAGCGTTTCTCTCCATGATTTAAAACCTCCTCACAGTCGATTTGCTGCTTTCTTTTTATTACTTGCATTACATCCATTTAGTTTTCCTTAACTTGATTTAAACCTGAAATTTATTGTGCAACATCTAAGTCCTTGTGGATTTGATCCCTAAGTACTACAGTGATCTCTTAATTTGGGAGAGTAGCTCTAAGGGTTAATTTGAGCATATCAAATTTTGGTTCTTGAACATATAGACTACTAATAAGGTTGAGCAATGATAGTTATTGGACAATGCTGTGAATTTATGAGTTGAATCTGGGATGTTGTGAATGTCTAAGAAGAAGTACATGGTGGTTTGACTTGGTTTAAGAAATGCAGTGTGCGGATTAGAGGATGAACAGTCAAAGCAATGATCCATGAGAAGGTGAGTTCCCGCGTTTTCAAACCTTGACTCTGTATTTAGTTTTCTGTTTGCTTGAGGGCAAGCAAAAGCTAAGTCTGGGGGAGTTCATATATCATGGTTTTTTATGGGTTTTTGCCCATGATATAAGTCCTGTTTATAGAGTCATTTTGGTATTTTTCGAGTCTTTTTGAGTCTTCACAGGTTTGGATATGTTTGGAGCTTATTTGGAGATATTGGAGCATTCTGGAGCAAAACAGAAGATGTTGCTGAAGAAATCAAGTCGTGCAAAAATTGTACACTCTCGAGCAGAAATTGTGCAGTGCGCGTGCAAATCCCGTGTCGATCGACACTAAGGTCTTGGTGTCGATCGACACCAAAAGTACACAAATCTTGCCCGAGTTTAAAGATTTCTGAAGACTTACACGTTCGCCCAGAAATTTTATATATCTGCAGTTTCGCCCCAAATCGTGTTTTGGGTCTATAAAAAGATTTTTATGGACATTGTTTAGACCTAAGCTTTATTTTACAGAGAGATTTAGAGAGAGATTTTTAGAGAGTTTTTGGAGAGATAAATCATTCTCCTTTAGAGAAGATTTTGAACTCCCTTATTTTCTTTTATTGATTCCTTTTATGCTTTCTATTCAAATTATGATTTCTGTTTCATTGATCATGTTTGAGTAGTTTGCTTGTTAGGTTTTGGGTTTTTCAAAGGTGATGATGAATTGCTAGGTTGAATTGAATTGTTAGGGAAAAATCATTAGAGTTCTTCATCTGGATTTGTGTTTATTGTTTATTCTAGCTTCGCGAACTAGAATCTGATCTTAGGTTGATTAATAGATGCAGAAGTATTGTTAATCACCAGAACTCATCTTAGATGAGCAAAATTCTTATCTGCAAAGGAAATTGGTTTAGGATTTTGTGAACAATTGAACCTGATTTTAATGCTTGTTTGAATTGATAGGATTTGCAAAGGAAATTGGGATTCTAGGATTTAGACATAGATCATCTCTGCAGCGGAAGTTGATTGATTTTATATTAGTGTTTCAAGTTCAAGAACAGTGCTTAATAAACTCCTAACATTCTGTCTAGATTTGCAATTCAGATTCACCTGCGAATTTCCCAATTGCCTAGCGTTTCTCTCCTTGATTTAAAACCTCCTCACAATCGATTTGCTGCTTTCTTTTTATTACTTGCATTACATCCATTTAGTTTTCCTTAGCTTGATTTGAACCTGAAATTTATTGTGCAACAATCTAAGTCCTTGTGGATTCGATCCCTAAGTACTACAGTGATCTCTTAATTTGAGAGAGTAGCTCTAAGGGTTAATTTGAGCATATCAGGATGCCTAATGAAGATCCTCTTGATTATCTTGACAATTTTTAGAGGATTTTCTCCATGGCTAGGATGAGTGGCATATCTGATGATGGTTTGAAGCTAAGACTCTTCCCTTTCTCACTTGGAGATAGAGCTTGACAATGGGAGAGAAGCTTGATGCAAGGAAGTATCATAACATGGGCTCTATGTAAGAGTGTCTTTCTCACTAAGTTCTTCTCTCCCTCTAGGACATCAAGATTTAGGAATGAGATTTACAACTTCAGCCAATGGCCTAATGAGAGTTTTGGAGATGCTTGGGAAAGGTTTAGAGGCTTCTCGGTTCAGTGTCCTCATCATGGCTTTACAAAGGAAACACACTTGTCCACACTTTATAGAGGTGTCTTGCCTAAGATGAGACTACTTTTCCATACTGCTAGTAGAGGTAATTTCCTTGGTCAAGATGTGGATGATGGCTTGGCTTTGATTGAGAATCTAGCTAACAGCAATGCACAATATGGTGAGGAGCAAGAGGGAAATTCGAAATTAGTCTCTTCCCAACTAGAAACTACATTGTGGGAAGTGAAGGTGGTGAAGGAGAGAATCAATGATGTCTTGCACCAATCTCAGCTCCAGCAGGAGTTTCTGGTTAACTATGTTCAACAACAAGAAGGGGGAGAGACAAAAATATCAAGGAAACCTCCCACAAATCCTTAACCTCAAGAGAATAACATGAAGCAAATGCCAGCTCCTCACCTCTCAACAGGTCATAACCACACAAGTAGCTACACTTTATCTAATCATTGCTTGCTTGAATTAGATAGTCTATTGCCTTCCTGATTGCTTACTTTGCCAATTTGGATTGATACCTTACATGCTGCAATGACATGAGTGTGTTAGGATTTGAAGTAGAGTAAACTCCTACATCACTAAGATTCAAGGTGACAGTTCTTAAGGTCAAGTTCGATTTTAAGAGAGTTGAGGTTTTACACACCATGTGAAATCAGGAAAAGCTTGTGTCACTCAAACCACAACTTAAAAAATTAAAGAGCAATAAAAGTAGATTGAATGTAAAGGAGAATATAGATTGCAATAAGTAAAGTAGATAAGATTAGCTGAGATTAATAAGATTAAGTTAGGATTAGGTAAAGTAGATAAGATTAAGTTAGGATTAGACTCGGTTAAATGGATTAGGGATTCAGTCATTAGATTAAGAACATTTCCATTATCATTCGGTCACATGTAGACTTGGTCTTTTGATGGTGACTTTTAGCTAAAGGGAGTCTTTACATGTTACCTAGCCCATGGTGTAAAATCTACCACCATAGACGAGCTCTCGCAACGTGGTACAACGAATCAAACAAGATTAAGACATCATCCCCATAGAACCGTAAGACTTCCCACACAAGTAATTCCTTAGGGTGGGTCCATCGTTACAAGGTGGTTCTGGCTAAGTAAGCACGTGGGTTCGTGTCAAGCCACCTAAGAGCTTTTTATCTAGTTGATGAGGCTAAACTAAGCATTAAACATAATTAGCAAGGAGAAATCAAAAGTAAAGTGCATGATAAGCAAATAAAAAATCCAAAACCCCCATATCCTTAAGTAAACCCACTAAACCCCTTGAGGTGACTACTCACGCGCCATAAAAAGAGCCTTAGAACCCATGTGGCTGAAATGTCTCATTCTTGGTTAGCTGTGAGAAGAGATAACAAGAAAAATAAAGATCTAACTATTACTCAAAGGAAACACTTAATAGAAACTGGATTAAGTCTTAAGGTTTGAAACTTGCAACAATGGTGAAAATACAAAGCAAGAAGAAAGAGTTTGGTAGCTAAAAGAAAAGATGCAAAAATAAGTAAAATGTTCTTGGATGAAAGACAAAATGAGTGGTTGGTAGTATTTATTGGGAAAGAGAGAAGAGAGGTTACCCTAGAATGCGCGGGACTACTTGCCCCGTATGGGTTCTCGCTTAGAAGCTTGGGTGCTGATGTCGTGGTACGGATCGTGTCGTCTCTATCGGGCTGTTGCCACGACGTTTTCCCGATGTAATGTGAGACAACATCTACTTCGGATCGTGTATCGGCTTCATCTCGATGTACTTGGCCATTGTGAAAACCTCGTGCTTCTTGTCACGTCCTTTGACTGCGGTGGCCTCGCGGTGTGATGCAAGACATCGTCTGCTTCCCCTTTGGTCGTACTTCTTTGTCTCCAAGTACCTTGGTTTCCTTCGACTTTCCTCCCTGATAGTTCAAGTACCTGAAAAGAGCTAGAAACATGTAAGACAAATGCAAAAATCCTAACTAATGCATCCTAGACCTATATGAATGGAAACAAAGCATATTCTGGGATATAAATGCAATAACCCTAGCTTAACTATCATGAGAAAACAAGGAAAATGATGCAAATATAAGAGATATCACCTTATGAGCTGGGAGAACGCCTTTAAGCCTGGAGCACCTTCAGGATACTGAAGACGAGCCACAAGTAGGTGACACCTGGCCAATTGGACTTTAGCAATGGAAGTAGCAGAGTCGTCATCGACCATCTCGATGAAGATTACAAGAGATTGTAAAACCGATTGGAAAGAAAAAGAGAAAAAAGCGTGATTAATGTACGCATTGAAGAAGAAGTGAGCAAAAAGATTTCTGGATCCACCTATTTATAGGTGTGGCAAGAAACGAAGAGACGATGGCAAATCCCAGGTTAATGCGATTATTTGATAAAAACCAAAGGTTGATTTTGCAATTAACTCGGCCTCAAGCCAAGCACCAAAGCAATGCCCCTTTAATGGGATGGATGACTTGGCACATCCCAACTTAGGGAACCAATGAAGCTCCAGTTCACAAGAAGCTAGAAGAAAAGTGCGGCCCAACTTCCTATGCGGCAAGCAAAAACAAGCTTTCCACGTGGATCATCGCACCGACAGCCATAACAACACCTCACCCGGGCAAGAAAGTCTTCTCTGACCAAAAGGGTTGAGACGTTAAACCCAGAAACCAATAGCAAAAGCAACTGAGCCTCTGGGGCATCATCGAGTGAATCCTCTCCAGTCCCAACAAGACATAATGCCACATTATGAACCTCCAAGCTTGACAGGGACCAGTAGCCTGATAAGACGGCCTTTGCTTGCAAGACGATCGTCATAGGCCAGTTAGGCCATCCTTTGTCGTACACATGGGTCCGCCTTATTCTCGGGCCGAATAGTTAAGTGTGTCCATAACTGCATAATCTCTCGCCTGAATGACTTTTTTAGATGATTGCTTGATTTCCTGCCGTACTTGCATGACTGCTTGATTCCATGCCTGCATGATTGTTTGATTTCTTTATTGAGTGATTCTCTGCTTGCGTGAATGCTTGATTCCTTTGCTCGCATGGTCATTCGAGCCCCCACGGTCATCTACTTTATCTATGTTTTATTTCTTATAGAACTTTCAATCTTGTCACTTTATCCTCATTTGCATTATCTTACCCTCCTCGTCGACTTGCTTCCCTTCTGGACCACCATTCCTTCGGGAATTCTAGACTCTGGTCCCCAGACCCCTGAGTCCTCTTTGCTAGCTCCCGCCGGGGATCATGCAACTCTTTAGCGTGTAGCCTCTGGGTACGCACTTGCCTTTCGAGGCATTATTCTTCCTGGAATTTGGAATTTCGGTCCCATAGACCTCCAGGTCTTTGTCACTAGCTCCATTTAGGGACCGTGCGACCCTTAGTGTGCTCCTTCCAGGGACGTGCTTGCCTTCCGAAGCACTACCGGGAAACAAGGTCACCCTTTCTAGGGGGGGTTATCTTCCCAAAGCATTCCTTACCTTTCCCTCCAGGGTATATTAAAGCACGATTCTTAAACCATGAAACTTTCCGCGTAAGCACAACGTAAATACTGTTCCGGCAGTAAGATAGTCGGGTAACACCTCTGGGAAACACCCTGTTTGGCCAGTATCTGGCTCACACAAGCTGTAAAAAAGCAAAGGCTCCCTCTCGTGTTAGCAACCCGCGCATGGGGACAATCTTTTCACCCCCTCAAGGCGCCATCCACGGTTCTTGAGCAGGTGTCTTAACCCGCGTCGGTGTCTTATGTCAATCGCGATGGTCACATAAAACTCTAACTTCCTCATAAACACAAAGGGGACCGAAGATGGTGATATCTCCTATATTTACACTATTTAGGCTTACATTTAGTTCATATCTTAGTCTTCTTTTGCATGTTTTCCTTTGTTTTTGTCCCATTCTTTTATATTTTTAGATTTAGGTTGCATTTAGGATGTAGTTTGAATTTTCCTTGCATAAGGGATGTTTTTAGGTACCTAAGGAGCCATGTAAGATAAGGAGGAAGTGTGGGAATGATCCAGGGAGTTCCCCCAATCACAGAGGAGCAAGAAGAACCAAGAAAGCAGAAGTTTGGCCTAGCATTGATTACAAAGAAGTCTACATCGTACGATGTAATGAAGCAGAGAGAAACAGAGTTTACATTGATCACTCACATCGATGACATGTGATCGATGACAAGCCACACGACATCCACATCGATCGCCATATTTGTTATCCAAGGGATAAGTCCTTTTTTTATTGAGTCTTTTTGGTCTTTTTAGAGTCCTGGTAGAGTCTTTGCAGGCTATAGCATGACTGGAGCATAATTAGAGGTTTTGGAGCCTTTTGAATCATTGCAAGAATCAACCCCGAAGTTATCAACTCAGAAGGCGTTACATGGCATTGGTGACGATCGTCACCACTCAAGGGTGACGCTCATCACCCGCATCTGAAGAGAGTCGCAAAGTTTATTTAAAAGATGGAGAAGATATTGCACTTTGGCCCAGAAGTTCCACTATTAACAGAAGTGTCCCAGCTCGTGTTTTAGCTTGTATATATTAGGTTTTCAGCCATTTTTGGCTTTTATCTTGTATCTTAGAATTCAGAGAACTTTAGAGAGAGATTGATTCAAAGCTTTTGGAGAGATAGATCCTGTACTCTTTTAGAGAAGATTTGAAGCCTCTTTATCTTATACTCTATTCTTTTAATGCAGTTTTATTCAGCTATGCTTTGTGTTTTCATAATCATGTCTGAGTAATATGTTAGTAAAGTTAGGGTTTTTTAAAGGTTGACGAAGAGTTTGTAGAATTGCAAAACTGTTAGGAAAATCCATTGGTTCTTCATTTGTGCTTGCATTCATATCGATTTCGGAGACTAATCATCTAGATTTCGAAACCCTAGGTTGTTTTATAGATGTGAGAACATTGTTTATCACCTGAACTAGTAGTAGATGAGCAAAACGCCTATTTTTGTGAGCAATTGAACATGATCATTACTGCATGTTTAGATAGTTAGAATTTGCAAAGAGATTCGGAATTTTGTGTTTTAGGCATAGATAACTTCTGCAATGAGAATTGATTAGTTATATCTTGTTTCAAGTTCTAGACGGTTTTATTTCATTCCTTATTGCATGCATTCTACGTTCTCGGATTCAACCTGCGAATTGTACTGACTTAGCACTTTCAGCTTTATGAACTTAGATCAATCAACAAATTTTGCCTGCTTTCATTACTTTAGTTATTTCGCATTACATTGATTATTTACTGCTTAGTTTAATCCGAACCTAAACTCTATAGTGTAGTTAACTTAGTCCCTTGGGATTCGATAACCTTTTATGCTACAACTCCTTTGCTGTGTACTTGCAGTAGTAAATTAATTGGGTAAAATCTGAGCTCTATCAAGTTTTGGAGCCGTTGCCGGGGATTAATAGCTGACTATTGATTTTTAATATTAGGATTTTATGTAATTTTCTATTTGTTTGCTCACTTTCTGCTACTTTTCTTTGTGCTGGTTTCAGGTGTATGCATAATCGCAGTACCATAAGCAACAAAGAGATGGAGCTTGTGACTTTGGGCATTGACGAACTAGCTAAGTTGGAAAGGACCATCGGGAAAGCTAAGAAATAGTCTACAATGGTTGCTCTACTTGTCTTGGTCGAAGATGCAGAGGGTCACTTGGTTGACAGAGATGGAAATAAGAGGAATGAAGAAGGGCAGAGACTGGATCAGAATGGGAATGTCATAGTTGAACAGGTGGTTCAACATGTGGCGAATGACACTGGAATCACTGCTGGAAACGCTGCTTGGTGTTTTTTTCAGAGGACTCTAGGAGATTACAACAGACCTGACCAGTTTTATGACAACATAGCTGCAATCCGCCCTCCTGCTTTCCAGAGAAACGATTTTAAGCTCTACCCTGCTTATTTTCAGCTTGTGGGTCAGCATCCCTTTCATGGCTTACCACATGAGCATCCTATATATCACATAGAGAGGTTTGAGGATTTGGCTTCAAGTGTCAATGCCAATGGAGTTAGCAATGATTTCTTGTTCTGCAAGCTGTTTCTTTATTCTCTTGGAGGAGATGCAGCTTATTGGCTGAAGCAACTGGAGCCTGGATCGCTGACCACTTGGAAAGACACCAAAAAGGCTTTCCTGAACAACTTCTATGATGCTGCTAGATCAGAAGACTTGAGGACGAAAATTGTTTCATTCTCCCAAGGACCTAATGAAGCTTTTAAGCCTTCTTGGCTGAGATTCAAATCTTATCAGAGAGACTGTCCTCATCATGGTTTCAATCAGGTGCAGCTACTTGGAATTTCTTTAGAGGAGTGGACTGGAAATATCAGATGGCGTTGGATGCTGCTAGTAGTGGAAACTTCATCAGCAACCTTCCAGAATCTACAATAACCCTGATTGAGAACTTAGCATGCAGTAACAGCACCAAGAATGCTGATTTTCAGAGGATGAAACAGGCTGGTTTGAATGATGGGAACCAGATTGCTGAGGTTAAGGCTAAGGTGGACATTATGCATAACCTTCTGGTGGGAAAGAAATCAGTCCAGTTTGCTGCAGAGGTGGACACTTTCGAAAATCTGATATAGCTGTATATTCCATGCATTTTGCATACATATAAGTTAGTTTCTCACGCATATACATTGCATTTTAGGTTAGTTTGCATCACTTTAGGTCCAAGAGTGTTCCTGCACCAGCATATGCATATTTCTTGCATTTTGCATCAGATTGTTTTCGGCTACTTTGGAGCCTTGGAGGGTTCGTGGACGTGTTGAGGCTCGTGAGGAAGTTCGTGGGACTTGAAGATTTTGGGAATGCTTGCTAAGGACCAGAGATCGAGAGGAGGTTCGAACATGGCCGGTCGATCTAGATGAGATCGACCAGAAGATCGAGTGGCCCAGCCGATCCAAGGGAACTGATCGAGACGGAGATCAAGTGAAGCGATCGATCAAGGAGTACAGACGTGAATGACGCCATGCAGAGCGAGAGCCAGATCGAGTCCACCACTCGATCCTCCAAAGATCGACTCCAATATCGAACGAAGCACCCGATCCACCGAGGAAGATCGAGAGAAAGATCGAGCTGAAGGCACGATGTCTGAAAATGATCGAGAGAGCTGCTCGATCCCGAAGTCGATCCCAGTGTACTTTAACCGCTTTTGGCTGCTAGCGATGGGGGGACCATCGGATTGTTTGGCCTGTTTTGGCAAGGCGGCGAGCATGCTTTTGGAGAACACGTTTTTCATTTTTTCTTTTTATCATCTTTTTCTCTCTGATCGAAGGCGATTTCGCCATTGTTGGATTTTGAAGCTTTTCTTGCTTTTGGATCGAATCGTTTAAGTTTAATCGATCGTCTTTCATGTTCATCGTTTCATCCTTCATGCTTTGCTTGGTTTACTTAATGTGTAGTGAGTAGTTTAATCGGGTTTCGGGGTTGAGAGGATTTAAAGGGGTCGAAAAGGTTTTCAAGTTTGGAGTTTTCTTGTTCTTAATGGCTTTCTTTTCTAGGATGTTGAGTTCTTAAGGCTTAAAGAGTCTCACGCCAAGATCTTTATGATCAGAGAGAGCTCTTACCTTGACAGGATCCAGAGATCTCTGAAAGTCACATCCTAGAGGCTAGTTACTCTTTCCCAAACGCCATGGTAGTTTAAAGGACTAGTTAAGCCGTGTGTTTGAAATCCGTTTTCCCTGCCTCTCAATCTCTTTTTCCGCCAAACGCCATGGGTCTGGAGGAGAGAATGAGAGAGTGATCCATACCACAAGCCATGGATGGGTCTTGTTTTGTTTTCAAGGCTTAGAGAACCTCACAAAGTGAGTAGATCTAGAGTTTTCAAACCAAGCTTGAACCTTTGAAACCCCTGAACGTGAATCTCAACCCTAGACCCTCTTTCTTAGTATTCTTACATCTTTGTTAGTCATTCGCTTGTTACCTGTTGCATCCTGGTCATTAGTTTCGTTGCGCTTGAACTTTTAGACGAGATTGATCTTTGTTGCTCGATCTAGTGACTGATCCGGTGGTCGATCCACTAGTCGATTTTTATAAATTTATAGGTTTGCATTTTAATAATTCTGTTTGTTCGTCGTGGTAGTTCACTCTTTCATAGTAATTTTAAAATAGTTTTGCCTTGCATTTAGTCGTTGTATTAAGTTTTTAGGAATTTTACAAAATCATTCATCATTTGCCTAGCTTTACTCGATCCTTGCATTCTCACTGATCTTTCTAGCTCCTAGGATTGGATTGATACTCGCTTGCATACTTTACTACAACTAAGTGTTGCATTTGAGCTTTGATACATCATTGTATACACTCTGCAAAAACCTGTTATCAAATGGCGTCGTTGCCGTTTCCAGGAGTGTTTAGAAAGCATTGAGATTTGGGGTTTAGTAAAGACTAAGCCTTTACTTTGTTTAAGTTACTAATTTCTCTACTCTCAAACGTGTGTCTTTCAGGTACATGAATCTTCGTTCAAGGGGAGACAACAATCTACTTCAACCCTTGGACAACATTAATCAACTTGGTCATTCACGGCAAAGAAGAGTACGAGAACAAGCTAGAGCTTTTGAGGAGATTGTTCAGCACGGTTTGGTTGACTTTGAAGCTATGGCCGAGCACGAGCATCCTGAGGGACCTCCTCCAGCTCACGGGGCAGTGGGAAGGGGCAATGGAAACCCCCAACACGCGGCTAGACCCCCAAATAGGAGCCGGAGATGCTCCCAATACTCATCACAATAGGTTTGGGATCACTCCTCCTCCTGTACAGAACAACAACTTCGAGATTAAGCCGGGTTTCATCTCAATGGTGCAAAACAATAAGTTTCATGGGCTAGCAATGGAAGATCCCTTGGAACACCTTGATAACTTCGAACAAGTATGTGGGATGATCAAGATAAACGGCATATCCGAAGATGCTTTCAAACTGCGTCTCTTTCCATTTTCTCTTGGAGACAAGGCTAGACATTAGGAGAAGACACTTCGACAAGGCATCATTACATCTAGGGCTGAGTGTAAAAAGGTTTTCCTCTCAAAGTTTTTCTCTAGCACCAGAACGACAAGGCTACAAAGCGAGATCAGCGGCTTCACGCAAAGGAACAATGAGACTTTCAATGAAGCCATGGAACGGTTCAAGGACTATACTATCCAATGTCCATACCACGGCTTCAGCGAAGAGACTCTTCTCAGCACTATCTACCGAGGAGATTCACCAAAGATTCACTTGTTGCTTTACACGGCTAGTAAGGGAAACTTCCTTGGTCAAGAGGTAGAAGAAGGCATGGAGCTGATTGAGAAGTTGGCACTAAGTGACGGCAACTATGCTGAGGATTATGACCGTGCACCAAGAGGTTCTGAGCTAGAGTCTCACAAGAAAGAGCTTAAGTCTTTGCATGAGAAGATTGATAAGTTGGTTTTGGCAAACCAGAAGCATGTTCACTTTGTTAGTGAAGCGGATGAGAGCCAAGAGGAGCTTGAGTTGAGCCAAGAAGAAGCCAATTGGGTGGCGGGTCAAAACAACTACAAACCTCAAGGCTATTCACAAGGCTACAACCAGAACAACAATCTCTCATACCGTAGCACCAATGTCGCAAACCCTAAGGATCAAGTGTACCCTGCTCAGCAAGCAAAGCAATTCGTACCTTACAACAAAGGTTTTCAGCCAAGTGGTGGCTTCCAAGGACAAGGGCAGAACAACTTCCAAGGACAACAGCAAGGAAACAAGGGTTATACACCAATGTACCCTCCGGGCTTTGTACCTCAGCAGCAACAACCGATGCAACAACAAGTTGATCCTGTCCAAGCTATGTTTCAACAATTGATTCAAGGGCAAGCCTCTACAAACCAGAAGTTTGCCGAGATAAACACTCGTTTAGACTCGTCTCTCACAGATTTCTCTACTCAGATTACAACCATGAATAACAAAATCAAGCAACTTGAGAAGTGATAAACTTTTTCTTAGCAAGGGTGAAAATGCAATGAGGTTATCAAACTCAAATGCAAGACATGTTGTAGTACAACAAGCAAGAGAGAGTCAATCCATGCCTAGGATGATAGAGAATGCAAAGAGAATACAAGGACCAATGCAAATCCAAGCGAAATGAGATGATTTATGAGAAAATCTCTAAAAACTAGATGCAGCAACTTAAATAGAATGCAACATATTTTAAAAATACTAGAAATGAAGAAACTACTGCGAGGAACAAACAGATTAATTAAAGGATCAAGCTTCGAATAACTAAAATTCAACTAGTGGATCGACCATGAAATCGACCACTAGATCGAGCAATAACAATCGATCTCGTCTAAAAATGCAAGAACAGTAAGACTAACGACCAGGATGCTATCAAAGATCAAGCGAATGATGAGATAAGATGTAAAGATGCTAAAAAAAAGGGCCTAGGGTTGAGATTCATGGTCAGAGGTTTCAAAGGTTCGACCTTGGGTTAAAAACTTTAAATCGACTCAATTTGTGAGGATCTCTAAGCCTTGAAAACTAAGCAAGATCTATCCGTGGCTTTCGGTATAGATCACTCCTTCATCCTCTCCTCCAAACCCATGGCTTTTGGTGGAAAGAGAGGTGGAAGGGCGAGGAAAACAGATTTCAAATGAATGGCTTAACTAATCCCCCAAACTTCCATGGCTTTTGGGAAGGGGTAACTACTCTCTAAGGTGTGATCTTCCGAGGCTCCTGAATCCTTTCAAGGTAAGGAACCTCTCGCATCATGAAGCTCTTGGCGTGAGAGTCTTCAAGCATTGAGATCTCAACACCTTAGAAGAGATAGCCATTGAAAACGCTTAGAAAAACCCCAAGATCGAAACCTTTTAGACCCCTTAATCGTCTCAACCCCGAACCCAAGTAAACTACTCACTACACATAAAGTAAATCAAGCAAAGCATGTAAAAGGAAACGATGAACATGAAAAGAAAACTAGATTAAGACGGAAATGATTCGATTACAATGCTTAAGAAAAACACAAGTTCAACAATGGTGTTCTTTACGAAAAACAGAGAGAAAACATAAAGAAAAAGATAAGGATTGAAAGTTGTCTCTGAAAAGGACGTCGCCGCCTTCCCAAAATGGCCAAAACAAGCTTATGGTCCCCCCCCTCGCTAGCGGCCAAAAGTGCTTGAAAGGACAGAGATCGACTCCAAGATCGAGCGGTTCTCTCAATCATATCTGGACAACGTGTCTTCGGCTCGATCTGGGTCTCGATCATCATCGGCGAATCAAGTGTTGCATCCGATCTCGGTATCGATCTTCGGGTGGATCGAGTGGTGTACTTGATCTGGCTCTCGCTCTGTATGGCGTCATTTACGTCTGTACCGTTTGATCGACTGCTTCACTCGATCCTTGTCTCGATCATTCTCCTTGGATCGCCTGGTTGGCTCGATCTTCTGGTCGATCACCTCCTAGATCGACCGGCCATGCTCGATCTGCTCCTCGATCTCTGATCCTTAGCATATATCCGAGCTCCCGCGAACTGCTACATCAGCCTCAATATGTCCACGAACCTCCACGACTCCAAAGCAGCCAGAAACAACTTGAATGTAATGCAAAATGCAAGGAACATGCGTATGCTGGTGCAAGAATGCTCTAGGACTCTAAGTGATGCAATCTAACCTAAAATGTGATACAAATGCATGAAAAGCTAACTAATGAGTATGCAAAATGTATGCAATATGCAGTAACATCGACTCCCCCAAACTTACTTCTTGCTTGCCCTCAAGCAACAGAAAATAGGTAAGGAAGAGAGGTTTTCCGAAAAACGAATGGGGGTTTAAACTTCTTGCAAAGGTGCCTTTCAAATGAATCAATCTCAATGTCCTAGTTAACAGTTCTAAAATGCTATGCTTACACTCATACTCCAAAGAACTTACCCATACTCATCACACAAAGAAATTCAAATCATGACTCTCCTATTCCTAACAATCAAAGAAACTCATCCTTTAACATTCATTAACAATAGAACCATGAATCAAACTTATGCACTTTAAAGCAAAACACATTTGGCTAAGGGTTAAGGTTATGAGCATTGAATGATCTCATTTAAAAAGGGTTTATGATTAGAACAAGGGTTTCTCTCAAAAATGGTTGAACTTGTGCATAATGCTAAAGGTAAAGACAATTTATGCATACATGATTAGATTCTCATCTACCCATGTAAACTAACAAACGATCCTATACCCCTCTCATTTAACAAACTTTATCCTCACTCACCACTTAGAGTCTACCCTTTTTTTCTTCACAAAACTTAGCAGTCCCCAATTCGAAACAAGAACATTTTTAAACTTTTTAGGCTAGTGAAAAGGTTTTGAAAATAATTTTGCTTTTTAGATTTTTCTTTTTATTTTTATTTGGCACTTAGGCTCTTTTATTTCTTTTTCTTTTCTTTTTCTCCTTTTTTTTTTTTTTTTATTATGGGAGAGCTACCTCCTGAAATTTATTAGAGCATACTTAGTTTTTGAAACACAACCTTTCACTTAAAACCCATTTCTTTCTTTAAAACACAAAGTTCTTTGAAACCGAGAACAAATAGGAAAGGAAACAACCCCAATGATCCCCCAAACTTATCCTAAGCCTATACCTAGCTTCAAAATGCAAAGCTAGCAATCATATGAAAACCAAATAATGTCGCCTAAACCTAACACTTTATGCTAAGTTCAAACCGAAAAGGAAGGCCTCACAAAGATGTCATACAAGAACATTTGGCTTCAAAGAAGGGTAAGGTTCAAGGAGGGAGTTCTACTTAGGCTCACAAAGAGTGGTAAAAAGGAAGAAGAGAGCCTAAATATTTTAAAACTATGTGTTTATTTTCAAATGCATAAGGATGATAATTAGAATTTCAAATTAAGGTTCTCACTTATTAGGATGAGTTTCAAATCATGAGAGTTCAATTCAAGCCACGAAAATCCTAACAAGTGATCCAAGCATGGTAAGAACTTACTTTCAAAGCATAGACCAAGCATTAGAGAACTACTAACTAGGGCATTGAAACAATTCGTAAGAAGAAACACCTTTTTAAGAAATTCTAACCCCTTATGCAAAATGCAAACAACCTAGATGCTATGAGAAACTCTAGACTCAATCCTAACATGTTTTGACAAGATGAATGCAACTACATGAATCTTTGAAAAAAATTTAAAAATTTTACCAATTTTTCATGAACTAAAGACTCAAGGATTCTAAAGGAAAATAAGATCACAAAACACAAGTCAAATCACACATGTACTCCCCCAAACTTGCTTGACACCGTCCCGGTGGCAAACTCATTCGAAGGAGTAGCAAAACACAAAGCAAAAAGAAGCAAATATGAGCGGTTATGTACAATGGAAGAAGGTTGTTACCTCTGGTCTAGTCACGGCTGGAACTTGAGGATGTTCCAGAGGAGCTAGAGACTATGGTCTTGCCTTTGTCGGCTGGTTCTTGGAGAGAGTGGCGCGCCGGCTGAATGGTGTTTCCTTGGGTCTCGCGGATGACAACCCCACCGGTTGAGAGCCTTCTGTTCTTGGGTTGTTGCACCTCTTGACTTGCAGCTTTCTTAGGCGAGCCTCCCTGAAGTGCCTTGACTTTCTTTCCAAGCTTCTTGAGCATCTTGCCTTGCCACTTGTTGATCTTCCTTTGCATCTCCACAACAGATGCTAGGAACTTCTCGGTTTTTGTCCTTGGCTCGAAGTCTAGCTTGGGAAGTGTGTAGGCCTCGGGTATCTCATCTTCCGTGGCTGGAGACACCGACCTTTGACGAGGGGCAATCGCTGAAGCAGGTGGTCCTCCGAGAGGGGCAAAGCATTCTTCCTCCGTGGGCAAGAACTCGATGTTCCCAACACCAAGTAGCTCGGTTTCATCTTTGTTTGGCAGGATGCACACTCTCTTCTTGTCTGCGTCGTCTATGAAGAGGTAGGCGTAGAACCCTTCTGCTGGCGTGCGTACCAAGCTATCGGTATTCCTCATGTACGCCTCATCCATGAAAGCTCTGGCTGGTACATGGGCGAAGTCGTGAATAGGCACACCAGCTTGCAAGAATAGAGGAGTGAGGAAGCGGCAAATGTAAGAGGAAGTTGCCTTGAACCGCAAGGCATAAGCCTTATATTTCTCCAAGGAAGCAGCAAGCACACATCTGTAGTTCACCTCATCGCCGAGTTCATCCTCCATAGGCTCGTCATTTGCATCCGGATCACACACCAAGTGCTTCACGCCTTGGAACAGGAAGCAAAACTCGGTCTTTGTGACCGTGGGAGCAACAGATCTTCCACTAAACGTGTTGGCAATCAGCTTCAGAGTGTACCTCAGCACCGGGCTTCTCACTCGCTTGATCTTGGCGGTGTTGGCTTTGTAGTCCTCATTGGTAATCAGGTCCCAAAAGTCGTTGGCTTTCTTGAAGGCGGGGAACTCGACCTTGTTGGCATCCGCGTTGAGACCGTAAGCTTGGAATAGCTCAGGGATGGAGAGGGTGTAGGCTTGACGGCTAAACTTGAAGTAGAGGCGACCTTGTGAAGGGACGGGCGTGCTAGGATTCTCATAACGGAACTCCAACGTGGCAAGGAAGTCTATTGTCACTTCTGGAATGGTTGGGCAATCCATCCGTGACAGACATCTTAGGCCAATGTTCTTGAGGAGTTGGTCGAAATCCTCAAGAATCCCTAGCTTGAACAGCAGCTCTCGATCAGCAAACTTGGTAGGCTCAAACCGAAGCCTTTCCAGACGTTTCTTGTCACTCTTCTCATCCTTAGTCCATCTGACCCTCTCTTGAACTGCCACCTCTTGTGCTTCTCCCTCTTGTTCTGTCTCTTCTCTTGTTCTTTTGGGGGCCATTGTACCTGAAACAAGTTTCTCAAGAAGCTTGATAAGCAAAAACGGCGGTTTGATGAGAATGAGAGAGGAGAAGGAGAAAACTTATAAATACTACCCTAGAATTTTGGGGAATTAATAAAAATCATAGCTAAATAAAGGAGAATCAGATCTTTAGATACTAAAAAATCTAGAATTAATCCTTTTACTTAGCTAATTTTTAAAAATCAAAACCAACTCTATATTCTAGAACAATATCTTGCGAATTTAAAGGAAATTTTCCTAAAGATAAATCATTAAATTTTGAAAATACCTTTGCAAGAAATGTAAAAAATCTTTGCTAGCTTCTGAAAACCGAAACTCTCACTCTCTTTGTTTAAAAGTTTCGAGAAAGACAGGAATGAGAGGGTGAGAGGTTGTTGAAACATTTAAAGTCTAGCAAAGAGCAAAACCATGGGTAGTAAAGGTGGTTTTTCTGACAAAGTCTTGGTCAAGGCACATCTTTCATGGTCAAAGATGCGTGCCTTGACCAAGTTTTGAATTTAAAAATTGGAGGGAAAAGAGTAAAGGAGGGAAAGAAAATGTTACCTCGGCATGAGACCGAGTCCATTTGGTCGATCTAGGACTCGATCTCATGCCCATAATGGCTTAGATCGAGAGGGTTACTCGATTTGAGACTCGATTCATGGTGAATCGAGTCTTGGATCGATTGGCTCTCTCGATCATTGAGATGTTGGCTCCACGGCTAAGTCCTCATGATCGGGCTATGTCCTCGATTTAGGGGTCGATTTGGCACAGATCGAGTGATGGATCGATTCGAGTGATCGATCTGTTTTCAACAGATTTTCCCTTGAGAAATTAGATCGGTAGATCCGTTTTGGATCGATAGATCCTTTTTCGTCAAGGTCGATCTTATCACTCGTTCTCGTCTAGATCGACTGGCTCCTCTCGATTCACTGGCTCCTCAGGATCAGTCGATCTAGCACTCGATCTCTAGCCTCATCTTAACCCCTATCGCCTCTTTTGGACCTCAAGATCAAGGTTTAGACTCCTCATACCTGTTTCTACACACTTGCAGAATAAAAACATAAAACTGAAAGAGAAATAAAGCAGAAATATGTACAAGATAAACATGGGAATGCCTCCCAAGTGCGCTTTCTTTAACGTCTTTAGCTAGACTTTACTTGGTTTAGGCAGATGGTGGGTCTTGGAGAAGCACCGAGGTACTCTCCTTGTCATAGCTGTCTGCCAAGTAAGGCTTAACTTTGTGTCCGTTGACGGTGAATGCACTGCCACTTTTTCCCATCAGAGTAACAGCTCCATAAGGCAACACTTCTTGAATCACGAACGGTCCGCTCCACCTTGACTTGAGCTTTCCCGGGAAGAGTTTGAGCCTTGAGTTGTACAGCAACACTAACCCTCCTTCCTTAAGCTCCTTGGCAACCAACTTCTTGTCATGAGTCTCCTTAGTCCGCTCCTTGTATATCCGAGAGCTCTCATAAGCGTTCAGTCTTAACTCATCCAGTTCGTGTAGGTGAATAAAGCGCCTCTCCTGAGCAGTCTTGAGGTCAAAGTTCAGCCTCTTCACAGCCCACAACGCACGGTGTTCCAGCTCAACCGGGAGATGACAACCCTTGCCATAGAGTAGAGTGAAAGGGGTTGTACCAATCGGCGTTTTGAAGGCGGTACGGTAGGTCCAAAGAGCGTCGTCCAGCTTCACTGCTTAGTCTTTCCTTGTTGTCCCGACAGTCTTCTCTAGTATAGCCTTGATTTGCCGCTTGGAGACTTCCACTTGACCGCTTGTTTGAGGATGATACGGTGTAGCCACCTTATGCTTAACTCCATACTTTCTCAAGAGGTTCTCAAAGACCTTGTTTATGAAGTGGCTTCCTCCATCACTTATAACCACCTTAGGTACCCCAAACCTTGGGAAGATGATACTCTTGAACAGCTTGATTACCACCTTAGAGTCATTTGTAGGGGAAGCAACCGCCTCAACCCATTTAGAGACATAATCCACTGCCACTAAGATGTATTTGTTGCCATATGAAGAAGGAAATGGCCCCATGAAGTCTATGCCCCACGCGTCGAACACGTCAACCTCGAAGATCGGAACTTGAGGCATTTCGTTCCTCTTAGTGATATTCCCTGCTCGTTGACATGCCTCACAGCTCTTCACAAACTCGTGTGCATCTTTAAAAATGGAAGGCCACCAGAAACCGGCTTGCAACACTTTCGTGGCAGTCTTGAATGAGGCGAAGTGTCCTCCGTAGGAAGAGCCATGGTAATGATAGAGGATGTCCCTAGCTTCTTCCTTTGTAACACATCTCCGGTACAAACTTTCTACTCCTCTCTTGTATAAGTAGGGCTCGTACCAAAAGTAATCACTAGCCTCTCTAATAAACCGCTTCTAGTGATAGCTGTTGAGATGCGTTGGCTCCTCACCACACGCTAGATAGTTCACTACATCAGCATACCACGGTAGATCCTCCTCTTTGAAACTCAACACCTCCTCAAACCTCCCTTCTAGCTTTCCACAAACAGCCGTAGTAATCGCCATAAGCTGCTCTTCTGGAAGAGAGTCATCTAAGGGGAGAGACTCGTTGATCCTTAGCCGTGAGAAATGGTCAGCGACTCCGTTTTCTATCCCTTTCTTGTCTTTAATCTCCATGTCAAACTCCTGGAGTAAGAGAATCCATCTTAAGAGCCGAGGCTTATTATCTTTCTTCGAGTAGATGTATTGCAAAGCAGCGTGATCCGTGTAGACAATAGCTTTGGAACCAACAAGATTTGATCTGAACTTCTCAAAGGCGAACACTACTGCAAGCAACTCTTTCTCTGTAGTGGTATACCTTGTTTGCGTGTCATCCAAGGTTCTTGAAGCATAGTAGATCATGTGTAGCTTCTTGTCTTTCTTCTGACCAAGAACGGCTCCTACGGCGTAGTCACTAGCATCACACATGATCTCAAAGGGAAGAGACCAGTCTGGTGCTTGGACTATAAGAGCTGATGTAAGGGCTTCCTTGATGGTCACGAAATCTCTCAAACACTCCTCATCAAACACAAACTCAGCTTCTTTGCACAACAACCGTGTAAGAGGGCGTGCAATCTTGGAGAAATCTTTAATGAAGCGCCTATAGAACCCTGCGTGTCCCCAGAAGCTTCTGACTTCCTTAACATTAACCAGCGGCTCAAGACCCATCATGACTTCCACTTTAGCCTGATCAACCTCAATGCCCTTCTCTGATATCTTATGACCAAGCACGATCCCTTCCTAAAGACTCAAGGATTCTAAAGGAAAATAAGATCACAAAACACATGTCAAACCACACATGTACTCCCCCAAACTTGCTTGACACCGTCCCGGTGGCAAACTCATTCGAAGGAGCACCAAAACACAAAGCAAAAAGAAGCAAATACGAGCGGTTATGTATAATGGAAGAAGGTTGTTACCTCTGGTCTAGTCTCGGCTGGAACTTGAGGATGTTCCAGAGGAGCTAGAGATTGTTGCTTTGCCCTTGTTGGCTGGTTCTTGGAGAGAATGGCGCGCCCGCTGAATGGTGCTGCTTTGTGCCTCGCGGATGACAACTCCACCGGTTGAGAGCCTTCTCCTCTCGGGTTGGTGAACCGCTTTACTTGCATTCTTCTTAGGCGAGCCTCCTTGAAGTGCGTTGACTTTCTTGCCAAATTTCTTGAGCATTTTGCCTTGCCACTTATTGATTTTCCTTTGCATCTCCACCACAGATGCTAGTAACTTCTCTGTTTTGGTTCTCGGCTCAAAGTCTAACTTGGGAAGTGTGTAGGCTTCAGGCATCTCATCTTCTGTGGCTGGAGCCTTGGACCTTTGACGAGGAGCAATCGCTGAAGCAGGTGGTCCTCCTAGAGGAGCAAAGCACTACTCTTCCGTGGGCAAGAACTCGATGTTCCCAACACCAAGCAGCTCGGTCTCATCTTTGTTTGGCAGGATGCACACTCTCTTCTTGTCTTCGTCGTCTATGAAGAGGTAAGCTGGCATGCGTCCCAAGCTGTCAGTATTCCTCATGTAGGCCTCATCCATGAAAGCTCTGGCTGGTACATGGGCGAAGTTGTGTATAGGCACACCAGCTTGCAAGAATAGAGGAGTGAGGAAGCCGCCAATGTAAGAAGAAGTTGCCTTGCACCGCAAGGCATAAGCCTTGTATTTCACCAAGGAGGCAGCAAGCACACATCCGTAGTTCACCTCGTCGCCGAGCTCATCTTCCATAGGCTCTTCATTTGTATCCGGATCACACACCAAGTGCTTCACGCCTTGGAACAGGAAGCAAAGCTCGGTCTTTGTGACCGTGGGAGAAACTGATCTTTCGCTAAACGTGTTGGCAATCAGCTTCAGAGTGTACCTCAGCACCGGGCTTCTCACTCTCTTGATCTTGGCGGTGTTGGCTTTGTAGTCCTCGTTGCTAATCAGGTCCCAAAAGTCGTCTGCTCGTTTGAAGGCGGGGAACTTGACCTTGTTGGCATCCGCGTTGAGACCATACGCGTGACATAGCTCGGGGATGGAGAGGGTGTAGGCTTGATGTCCAACCTTGAAGTAGAGGCGACCTTGTGAAGGAACGTGTGTGCTAGGATTCTCGTAACGGAACTCCAACGTGGCAAGGAAGTCTATTGTCACTTCTAGAACGGTTGGGCAATCCATCCATGACAGACATCTTAAGCCAATGTTCTTGAGCAGTTGGTCAAAATCCCCAAGAATCCCTAGCTTGAACAGCAACTCTCGATCCACAAACTTGGTAGGCTCAAACCAGAGCCTTTCAAGCCGTTTCTTGTCCCTCTTCTCATCCTTAGTCCATCTAACCCTCTCTTGAACAGCCACCTCTTGTCCTTCTCCCTCTTGTGCTGTCTCTTCTCTTGTTCTCTTGGGGGCCATTGTACCTGAAACAAGTTTTCTCAAAAAGTTTGATAAGCAAAACGGCGGTTTGATGAGAATAAGAGAGGAGAAGGAGAAAGCTTATAAATACTACCCTAGAATTTTGGGGAATTAATAAAAAATTTAGCTAAATAAAGAAGAATCAAATCTTTAGATACTAGAAAATCTAGAATTATTCCTTTTACTTAGCTAAATTTTAAAAATCAAAACCGACCCTATCTTCTAGAACAATATCTTGCGAATTTAAAGGAAATTTTTCTAAAGATAAATCATTAAACTCTGAAAATACCTTTGCAAGAATGTTAAAGAATCTTTGCTAGCCTTTGAAAACTGAAAACTCTCACTCTCTTTGTTTAAAATATTCGAGAAAACAAGAATGAGAGGGTGAGAAGTTGTTGAAACATTTAAAGACTAGCAAAAAGCAAAACCATGGGTAGTAAAGGTGGTTTTCTGACAAAGTCTTCGTCAAGGCACATCTTTCATGGTCATAGATGCTTGCCTTGACCAAGTTTTGAATTTAAAAATTGGAGGGAAAATAATAAAGGAGGGAAAGAAAATGTTACCTCGGCATGAGATCGAGTCCATTTGGTCGATCTAGGACTCAATCTCATGCCCATAATGGCTTAGATCGAGAGGGTTACTCGATTTGAGACTCGATTCATGATGAATCGAGTCATGGATCGATTGGCTCCCTCGTTCATTGAGATGTTGGCTCCACGGCTAAGTCCTCATGATTGAGCTATGTCCTCGATTTAGGGGTCGATTTGGCATAGATCGAGTGATGAATCGAGTCGAGTGATCGATCTGTTTTCAACAGATTTTCCCGAGAGAAATTAGATTGGTCGATCCGTTTTAGATCGATCGATCCTTTTTCGTCAAGGTCGATCTTATCACTCGTTCTCGTCTAGATCAACTGGCTCCTCTCGATTCACTGACTCGATCTAGCAAAGATCGAGTCAGGATCAGTCGATCTAGCACTTGATCTCTAGCCTTATCTTAACCCTTATCGCCTCTTTTGGACTTCAAGATCGAGGTTTAGACTCCTCATACCTGTTCCTACACACTTGCAAAATAAAAACATAAAACTGAAAGAGAAAGAAAGCAGAAATTTGTACAAGATAGACATGGGAATGCCTCCCAAGTGCGCTTTCTTTAACGTCTTTAGCTAGACTTTACTTGGTTAGGCGGATGGTGGGTCTTGAAGAAGCACCGAGGTACTCTCCTTGTCATAGCTGTCTGCCAAGTAAGGCTTGACTCTGTGTCCGTTGACGGTGAATGTACTGCCACCCTTTCCCATCAAGGTAACAGCTCCATAAGGCAGCACTTCTTGGATCACAAACGGCCCGCTCCACCTTGACTTCAGCTTTCCCGGGAAGAGTTTGAGTCTTGAGTTGTACAGCAACACTAAACCTCCTTCCTTAAGCTCCTTGGCAACCAACGTCTTGTCATGAGCTTCCTTAGTCTGCTCCTTGTATATCCGAGAGCTCTCATAAGCGTTCAGTCTTAACTCGTCTAGTTCATGTAGCTGAACAAGGCGCCTCTCTTGAGCAGTCTTGAGGTCACAGTTCAGCCTCTTCACAGCCCACAACGCACGGTGTTCCACCTCAACCGGGAGATGACAGCCCTTGCCATAGAGTAGAGTGAAAGGGGTTGTACCAATCGCTGTTTTGAAGGTGGTACGGTAGGCCCAAAGAGCGTCGTCCAGCTTCACTGCCCAGTCTTTCCTTGTTGCTCCGACAGTCTTCTCCAGTATAGCCTTGATTTGGCCGTTGGAGACTTCCACTTGACCGCTGGTTCGAGGATGAGACGGTGTAGCCACCTTATGCTTAACGCGATACTTTCTCAAGAGGTTCTCAAAAAGCATGTTTATGAAGTGGCTTCCTCCATCGCTTATAACCACCTTAGGTACCCCAAACCTCGGGAAGATGATACTCTTGAACAGCCTGATTACCACCTTAGAGTCGTTTGTAGGGGAAGCAATAGCCTCAACCCATTTAGAGACATAATCCACTGCTACTAAGATGTATTTGTTGCCATATGAAGAAGGAAATGGCCCCATGAAGTCTATGCCCCACGCGTCGAACATGTCAACTTCGAAGATGGGAACCTGAGGCATTTCGTTCCTCTTAGTGATATTCCCTGCTCGTTGACATGCCTCACAGCTCTTCACAAACTCGTGTGCATCTTTAAAGATGGACGACCACCAGAAACCGGCTTGCAACACTTTCGTGGCAGTCTTGAATGAAGCAAAGTGTCCTCTGTAGGAAGAGCCATGGCAATGATAGAGGATGTCTCTAGCTTCTTCCTTTGTAACACACATCCGGTACAAACTGTCCACTCCTCTCTTGTATAAGTAGGGCTCGTCCCAAAAGTAGTCACTAGCGTCTCTCATGAACCGCTTCTTGTGATAGCTGTTGAGATGTGGTACCACACTCTAAATAGTTCACTACATCAGCATACCACGGTAGATCCTCCTCTTTGAAACTCAACACCTCTTCAAACCGCCCCACTAGCTTTCCACAAACAGTCGTGGTGATCGCCATGAGTTGCTCTTCTGGAAGAGAGTCATCTAAGGGGAGAGACTCGTTGATCCTTAGCCATGAGAGATGGTCTGCGACTCCGTTTTCTATTCCCTTCTTGTCTTTAATCTCCATGTCAAACTCCTGGAGCAAGAGAATCCACCTCAAGAGCCGAGGCTTAGTGTCTTTCTTCGAATAGATGTATTGCAAAGCAGCGTGATCCGTGTAGACAATAGCTTTGGAACCAACAAGATTTGATCTGAACTTCTCAAAGGTGAACACTACTGCAAGCAACTCTTTCTCTGTAGTGGTATACCTTGTTTGCGTGTCATCCAAGGTTCTTGAAGCATAGTAGATCATGTGTAGCTTCTTGTCTTTCTTCTGACCAAGAACGGCTCCTACGGCGTAGTCACTAGCATCACACATGATCTCAATGGGCAGAGACCAGGCTGGTGCTTGAACTATGGGGGCTGATGTAAGGGCTTCCTTGATGGTCACGAAAGCTCGCAAACACTCCTCATCAAACACAAACTCAGCTTCTTTGCATAACAACCGTGTAAGAGGGCGTGCAATCTTGGAGAAATCTTTGATGAAGCGCCTATAGAACCCGGCGTGTCCCAAGAAACTTCTGACTCCCGTAACGTTAACCGGCGGCTCAAGACCCATCATGACTTCCACTTTAGCCTGATCAACCTCAATGCCTTTCTCTGATATCTTATGACCAAGCATGATCCCTTCCTTGACCATAAAAAAGCATTTCTCCCAGTTTAGCACCAAGTTTGTCTCTTCACAACGCTTTAGTACCCTGCAAAGATTCAACAAACACGCAGAAAAGGACGCACCATAGACAGAGAAGTCAACCATGAACACCTCTACCATCTCCTCTATTAGATCGGAGAAGATCGAAATCATACACCGCTGAAACGTAGCCGGTGCATTACACAATCCAAACGGCATCCTTCGATACGCGAAGGTACCGTAGGGATATGTGAAGGTCGTCTTCTCCTGATCATTTGGGTGAATTGGTATCTGAAAGAAACCACTATACCCATCGAGGAAACAGTAGTAAGGGTGATTAGCAATTCTCTCAAGCATTTGATCAATAAAAAGCAAAGGGAAATGGTCTTTCCTAGTCGCAAGGTTAAGTTTCCTATAATCAATACACATCCTATGACCAGTGATGGTTCTAGTAGGAATAAGCTCATCCTTTTCATTCCTTATGACCGTGATCCCTCCCTTCTTAGGCACCACGTGTACATGAGAAACCCACATGCTGTCACTTATGGGATAGATCACGTTAGCCTCTAAAAGCTTAAGGATCTCTTTCTTAACAACCTCTTTCAAGTTAGGATTCAAACGCCATTGATGTTCTATAGAAGAGGCGTTCTCATTATCCAAGTGAATCCTGTGAGTGCAAAGCATTGGTGAAAGGCCCTTGATGTCACTTAAAGAGTACCCAATGGCCTTCCTATTCTTTCTCAGCTCAGCCAGGAGCGAGTGCAACTCATCATCACTTAAGTTTTCATTCAGAATCATGGGATAGGTGTTATTAGGCCCTAAGAAAGCATACCTTAGCCCTTTTGGGAGCTCCTTAAGGTCCACCTTTCGGGCTAACAGCTCGCTCCAGTCATCCTCGTGGCTGTTGCTGTTGTCTTCCTCCTTGGAACCCTCCTTAGAACCCGAGGCATGGCCCTTAAGACTGCTTTCCTCAATCGCTATCCCTTCTGAAATCGGGTCGTCCAGTCGATCTTGCTCTCGATGTCGTCTAGATCGAGCAATTTCGCTCGATTCACTTACTCGATTTGATGTGGATCGAGTAAGGGATCGAGACGCTGAGTCGATCTCCTGATTGGACCCCAAAATGATCGGGGGGTCTCTCTCGATCGTCGACTCGATTGTTTTTCTGGATCGATCATGCCTCTCTATTTGTCTGTCGATCGTTGCACTGGATCGAGTTGTGTTCTCGATTGCCTGATCGATCTGACTCCTGGATCGAGTGATAGCGTCGATCTCGGAGTCGATCTCTAGGCAGCAGCTTTCATCCTTCTTAACAATCTTCCTAGAGTCCAGCAAGTTGACGTACTCCTGGGTCGTCTGATCCACATAGCCAAACTCCCCAGGCTCCTTAGTCAGTGCCAGCTTCAGATGGTCTTCAAGAGCCAGCTCTTCCAGCAACTCATCCGCTAAGGCATCCATCGTTTCAATGTAGAAAGCTTGCCCTTCTATGGTCGGCTTCTTCAGAACCTCATTGATATCGAAGTCCAGCCTTATATCCTTTCCCAAGTGCACGGCAATCTTCCCGTTCTCGACGTCGATGATAGCCCCGGCGGTTGCAAGGAATGATCTTCCTAGGATGAGTGGGTCCTTAGGCTCTTCATCCATCTCCAACACGACGAAGTCCGTAGGTACGTTCACACCACTGAATCGCACTGGTAGATCTTCAAGCAGTCCCACTGGTAGCCTCACACTTCTATCAGCCAGTACCAACGAGATCCTACAGTCTTTGAAACGAGTAAAGCCAAGCTTCTTAGCCACGGAGTGAGGTATCAGGTTTATGCTAGCTCCGAGATCACATAGGCAACTCTTGAACTCTAGAGGACCTAAAGCGCACGGTATAGTGAAGCTTCCAGGGTCTCCCAACTTCTTAGGGAATATCTCCTTATGTATCAAAGCACTACACTCTTCACTTAGAACAAGCACCTCCTTGCTTTCCTTATTCTTCTTCACGAGAGTGTCTTTGAAGAATTTGGCGCATTTAGGCATCATTGCGAGGCAGTCAACAAGAGGTAACTTGATCTCCACGTCCTTAAGATGCTTCTCAAAGAGGATTCTACGCTTCTCTATGAGTTGCTTCTTGAAACTGCCAGGAAAAGGCAGCTTAGGTACATACGGTGGAGGCACATAAGCATTCTTCTCCTTAGTAGTTTGCTCAGCTTTCTTCTCAGCAACTGCTTTGTCTCCTCTTCTTGGCCCTTGGATCCAGACGTTGTCAAAGTTAATCTCTTCATCAGCTGAAGGCTTACCCTCCCCCTCTTGAATTACAACGTCCTCGTTGTTCTTAGTAGAGACCGGAGGTTCTAGCTCTTTGCTGCTTCTTAGTATGGCGTTGGCATACTCCTTAGGATTCAGCTCACACTTGCCCGTTAGACTATTCTGACCACTTGTACTCGCTTTCCCGGATCAACTTGTTGTTGCATCGGTTGTTGCTGCTGAGGTGCAAAGCCCGGAGGGTAGTTAGGTGTATAACCCTTGTTATTTTGATGTTGCCCTTGGAAGTTGTTCTGCCCTTGACCTTGGAAACCACCACTCGGTTGAAAACCTTTGTTGTAAGGGATGAAAGGTTTTGCTTGCTGAGCAGGGTACACTTGGTCCTTAGGGTTGGCGCGTTGGTGCTTCGGTAGGAGAGGTTGTTGTTCTGGTTGTAGCCTTGGTTGTAGCCTTGAGGTTTGTAATTGTTCTGTCCCGCCACCCAATTAGCTTCTTCCTGGCTCAACTCAAGCTCCTCTTTATTCACATCAGCTTCACCAACAAAGTGAACATGCTTCTGATTGGCTAACACCAGCTTATCTATCTTCTCATGCAAGGACTTCAGCTCCTTTTTGTGAGACTCTAGCTCGGATCCTCTCGGTGCATGGTCATAGTCCTCAGCGTAGTTGCCATCACTCAATGCCAAGTTTTCTATCAGCTCCATACCCTCTTCTACCTCCTGACCAAGGAAGTTCCCTTTGCTAGCTGTGTCAAGCAACAACCTGATCTTTGGTGAAGCTCCACGGTATATGGTGCTGAGTAGGGTCTCCTCGCTGAAACCATGATGAGGACATTGGATCGTGTAGTCTTTGAAACGCTCCATTGCCTCGTTGAATGTCTCGTTTTTTCGTTGAGTGAAGCCGCTGATTTCGCTTCTCAACCGCGCTGTCCCAATGCATAGCCTTGTCTCCGAGTGAAAAGGGAAAGAGATGCAGCTTGAAAGCATCTTTGGATATGCCATTGATCTTGATCATCCCACATACTTGCTCGAAGTTGTCAAGGTGCTCCAAGGGATCTTCCATTTCTAAGCCGTGGAACTTGTTCTTTTGCACCATGGAGATGAAACCTGGCTTGATCTCGAAGTTGTTGTTTTGTACAGGAGGAGGAGTGATCCCAAACCTATTGTGATGAGTATTGGGAGCATCTCCGGCTCCTATGATCCTTGGGGTTCTAGCCGCGTGTTGGGGGTTTCCATTGCCCCTTCCCACTGCCCCGTGAGCTGGAGGAGGTCCCTCTGAATGCTCGTGTTCAGCCATAGCGTCAAAGTCAACCAAACCGTGCTGAACAATCTCCTCAAAGGCTCTGGCTTGTTCTCGTATTCTTCGTTGCCGTGAATGACCAAGCTGATGAATGTTGTCCAAGGGTTGAAGTAGATTGTTGTCTCCCCTTGAACGAAGATTCATGTACCTGAGAGACACACGTTTTAGAGTAGATATATTAGTAACTAAAACAAGGTAAAGGCTGAGTCTTTACTAAGTTCCAAATCTTTATGCTTTCTAAACAATCCTAGGACGGCAACGGCGCCAATCCTAAAAACTAGATGCAGCAATTAAATGGAATGCAAAACTATTTTAATATTACCATGAATGATCAAACTACCATGAGGAACAAACAGAATAATTAAAGAACAAAGCTACGAAGAGATAGCCATTAAGCGCTAGAAAACTCCAAGATCGAAAACCTTTTTGACGCCTTGAATCCTCTCAACCCTTAAACCCTAGTGAAACTACTCACTACACATAAGATAAATCAAGCAAAGCATAAAGAAAGAAACGATGAACATCAAAAGGAACTAGATTAAACTTCAAAACGATTCGAATACAAAAGCAAGAAAAACTTCAAGTTCGACAATGGCGAATAATCTCTAAAACCAGAGAGAAAAGCATAAAAAGATAAGATTGAAAAAAAGTCTGTGGAAAGAGACATCACCGCCTTCCCAAAATGGCGAAAACAACTCGATGGTCCCCCCCTCGCTAGCGGCCAAAAGCGATTGAAAGGACAGAGATCGACTTCGGGATCGAGCGGCTCTATCGATCATTTTCGGACATCGTGTCTTCAACTCGATCTGGGTCTCGATCATCTTCGGCGGATCGAGTGTTGCATCCGATCTTGGTATCGATCTTCGGTTGGATCGAGTGGTGGACTCGATCCGGCTCTCGCTCTGCATGGTGTCATTTACGTCCGTACCGTTTGATCGATTGCTCCACTCGATCTTCGTCTCGATCATGTTCCTTGGATCGCCTGGTCTTCTCGATCTTCTGGTCGATCTATCTAGATCGACCTGCAATGCTCAATCTGCTCCCCGATCTCTGGTCCTTAGCAAACATCCGACTTTCCACGAACCGCCACAACAGCTTCAGCACGTCCACGAACCTCCACGACTCCAAAGTGGCCAGAAATAACCTGAATGTGATGCAAAATGCAAGGAACATGCGTATGCTGGTGCGAGAATGCTCTAGGACCCTAAGTGATGCAATCTAGTATAAAGCATGATGTAACTGCATGAAAAGCTAACAAATATGTACGCAAAATGCATGCAATATGAAGTAACATCAGGGCACGATGGCTTCTACATGCGCTTTAACATGGATTTTTCCAAGATTGCACGCCCTCTCACACGGCTATTGTGCAAGGAAGCCGATTTTGTCTTTGATGAGGAGTGCTTGCAAGCTTTCAAGACCATTAAGGAAGCTCTTGTCACGGCACCAATAGTTCAAGCACCAGACTGGAGTCTACCGTTTGAGATCATGTGTGATGCTAGTGACTATGCTGTGGGAGCTGTTCTAAGGCAGAGAAAAGACAAGCGGCTGCGTGTGATTTACTATGCTTCAAGAACCTTGGATGACACGCAAACAAGATACACTACTACAGAGAAGGAGCTATTGGCAGTAGTGTTTGCCTTTGAGAAGTTCAGAGCTTATCTAGTGGGAGCCAAGGTTGTTGTCTACACAGATCACGCGGCGCTTAGATACATCTACTCCAAGAAGGATACTAAGCCAAGGCTTTTGAGATGGATACTTCTTCTTCAGGAGTTTGACATGGAGATTAAAGACAAGAAAGGGATAGAGGTGTTGCTGCTCACCTCTCTAGGTTGAGGATCGATGAAGCCTTACCTCTTGATGACTCGCTTCCGGAAGAATAACTTATGATGCTCACTACAGCCGTATGTGGAAAGCTAGAGGACAAGTTTTAGGAGGTTTTGAGTTTCAAAGAAGAGGATCTTCCTTGGTACGCTGACGTTGTGAACTACTTGGCATGCGGAGAGGAGCCAACTCATCTTCACAGCTATCACAAGAAGAAGTTCATGAGAGACGTAAGCCATTACTTTTGGGACGAGCCTTACCTGTACAAGAGGGGCGTGGACAGTTTATACAGGAGATGTGTTACAAAAGGAAAAAGCTAAGGACATTCTCTTTCACTGCCATGGCTCTTCGAAGGACAGACACTTTGCTTCATTCAAGACCGCTGCAAAGGTCTTATAAGCTGGTTTCTGGTGGCCGTCTATCTTCAAAGATGACGTAAATGACGCCATGCAGAACGAGAGCCAGATCGAGACCACGACTCGATCTTCCAAGGATCGAGTAGAAGATCGGACGAAGCACTCGTTCCATCCAACCAGATCGACTTGAAGATCGAGCGAAGGAAGGCGATCCAACAAGAAGATCGAGTGAGCTGCTCGATCCATAGATCGATTCCTGAAGAGCCTTATCCGTCCAGCTGTCTTTGGCATCTAGCGAAGGGGGGACCAGTTGCGGTTTGGCCATTTTTGGAAAAGTGCAGCCATCATTTTCTCTTATCTTCATTCTGTCTTTTACAATTCTCTCGACCTTAGGCGATTCGCCATTGTTAGACTTGAAGCTTTTTCTAGTTTTTGAAGTTGAATCTTTTAATATTAATCAGTTTTTCTTTAATCGCATCGTTAATCATGCTTAGTTCATCCTTTATTGCTTTTCAATCGGTCTTAATAATGTGTAATGAGTAGTCTTTTTGGGTTTTCGGGGTTGAGGTGATTCAAAGGGTTTAAGAGGTTTAAGTTTTGAGTTTTCTTTGTTCTTCATACCTTCTCTTCTATGATCTTGGGGTCTTAAGGCTTAGAGAGCTTTGGAAAAGGTCTCTATGATTCCAAGGCTATCTTACCCTGACCGGATTCAGATGTCCTCGATAACCAGATCCTACAGACTAATCTTTCCTCTCCCAAACGCCATGGTTGTAGAGGAGATTAGTTAGGTCATATATTGAAATCTGTTTTCCTTGCTCTTCGATCTCTTTTTCCACCAAACGCCATGGGTTTGGAGAAGAGATTGAGGAAGTGAATCATGCCACACGCCATGGATAGCTCTTGTTTTGTTTTCAAGGCTTAGAGAAAGCTCATAAATGAGTAAATCTATATGTTTTCAAACCAAAGCTTAAACCTTTGACACTCTTGAATATGACCCTCGACCCTAAACCCTCCTTTTTAGCATTTTAAAACCTCTGTTAATCGTTTGTTTGTCATAAAGTTGCATCATGTTCATTAGAAGGCATTTCCTTTAAGTTGTATGTTAGATCAATCCATTATGCACGATCCAGTGCTCGGTCTAGTGGTCGATTCACTGGTCGATTTTTAGTTCTTAGTAGCTTTGAATTTTTAACCTCTTGCTTGTTCCTAGTGGTAGTTAACCCTCTTCCAGGGATTTTAAAATTGTTTCGCATCTCATTTAGTCATTGCATTTAGTTTTCCTTGATATTACCAACTATTTATCCGATTTGCTTAGATTTGCTTCATCCTTGCATTCTTAGTGTTCTTCCTGTTTCCTAGGTTGGATTGATTCCCTTACTACTGTACTACATCATAACATGTGGTTTGGGCTTTTATAACCTCCTTACTTGCATAGAAAAATCCTGTTATCAAATGGAAGGGTTAGATGGACCAAAGAGGAAAATCAAGCCAGGAAAAGGCTGGAAAAGGCTTAGGTTCGATCCCATGAAGTTTGCAAGCAGAGATATGTTGGCTAAGATGGGGATCTTGGGAGACTTCGACCAGCTTCTCAAGAACATAGGGCTCCGATGTTTATCTCGTATGGACTGTCCAACATATCCCGAGGCGACAATCGATTTCCTAGCCACCTTGGAGTTCACGTATGAGAACCCGAGTCTTCCTACTCCTTCCTAAGACCACATCACCTTCAAGATCAGGCGTCAAGCTTATTATCTCTCGATCCAGGAGCTTTGCCAAGCCTACGGTTTGTAGGCTGATGCTAAGCAAGTGGAGTTTCCCTCTTTCACTCAAGCTAACGACCTGTGGGACCTTATAAGCAACGATGACTACAACACGAACACGGCGAGGATCAAGAGAGTGAGGAGTCCGGTGCTAAGATACACGCTCAAGTTGATCGTCAACACCTTCAGTTGACGGTCTGTGGCTCCCACAGTCACCAAGAACGAGCTTTGCTTCTTGTTCCAAGGCGTTAAGCATCTGCCTTGTGATCCTAAGGAGAATGACGAGCCGATGGAAGACGAGCTCGGCGACGATGTGAACTATGGATGCATCTTAGCCGCCTCCTTGGTGAAGTACAAGGCGTATGCCTTGCGATGCAAGGCGAGCTCATCTTTGATTGAAGGCTTCCTCACGCCTATGTTTGTGCAAGCCGGAGTGCCACTTGCTGACTTTGTACCTGTCGCGGAGAGAGCCTACGTGGACGAGATTTTCATGAGGAACACAGACAGCTTGGGACGCACGCCAGCCGAGGGTTTCTATGCCTACTTGTTCATTGACTGTGAGAATGAGAAGCGGGATTGCATATTGCCGAACAAGGAAGAAACCGAGCTGCAAGGAGTTGGCAACATCGAGTTCTTGCCGAGTGTAGAGGAGTGCTTTTCACCTCTAGGAGGAACAGCTGCTCCTGCACTAGCCTCTCGCCCACGGTCAGAGTCCCTTACCTCGGATGCTGAGATGCCCGAGAGTTTTGTCCTTCCAAAGCTTGACTTTGAGTCGAGGACTAAGGCGGAAAATTTCCTTGCTTCTGTTGTGGAGATGCAAAGGAAGGTGAACAAATAGCAGAGCAAGATGATCAAGAAACTTGCTCAGAAGATCAAGAAGCTTAAAGGCAACTCATCCGAGGCATCTTCAAGCGAAGAGGTTCAGCAACCCGAGAAGAGGAGAAGATCTACTGGTGGGAGAGTGATCCGTGAGCCCCAAGGCAACGAGCAAGCTGCACGCCACTCTGTACACGAAGGGACAGCCAAGGAGAAAGGCAAGGCGGTCACTCAAGACCCTCCTAGCAAGAGCAGGAAGTCTGGAGCATCCTCAAGCTCCAGCGGAGCCTAGCTCCAAGGTACCAACAACCGATCCCTTGTATATACCACGCATCTTTTGATCTTTGTTTGTGTTTTGACTCCTCTTGAGCTTTGTTTGCCACCGAGACGTTGTCATTCAAGTTTGGGGGAGTGTGTGGTGTGTTTGACATGTTTTCTTTGATCTTACTTTCTGTTATCATCCCTTGAGTCTTGCATTGCATCCTAAGGCATAAAAAAGAACAAAAAAATGATAAAAATTTTCAAAAAAATTTATGTAGTTACATTCGAACTGTTAAACATTTTAGGATTGAGTCTAGAATTTTTGAGCATTTAGGTTGTTTACATTTGCATAAGGGGCAAAAGTTTTTCTTGAAAAGTGTATTAAGCTCATGAATTGTTTCAAAGCCCTAATTAGTAGTTCTTTGATGCATTGCACACTCTTTGAAAGTAAGCTCCAACCATACTTGGATCATTTGTTTTGATTTTTGTGGCTTAAGTTAAACATTCATGAATTGAATCCTTTCCTAATAAGTGAGAACCTTAATTTGAATCTTTTTAATTATCATACTTATGCATTTAAAAAAGGATACATGGATCACTTATACATACTGATAGGGTCAGGTTTTACCCAAATAAAACTACTGCAAGTGCACAGCAAAAGCAGTTGTAGTACAAGCGGTTATCGAATCCCAAGGGAGTATGTAAACCACACTAGCGATTATAGATTCAGATTAAGCTAAGCGATAAATAATGAATGTAATGCCAAACAGTAAAATAAATGCAAGAGGGCGTTTTTATGCTTGTTCTTAAAGTTCAGAAGGCTTAAGGCGCTAAGTCAGGACAGTTCGCAGGTTGAATCTGAGAGTGTAGAATGCATGCAATCAGAAATGAATTAAAACCGTCTTGAACATGAATAGCAAAGATATAACTAATCAATTCTCATTGCAGAAGTTATCTATGTCTAAATCACAGAGTTTTAAATCTCTTTGCAAATCCTAACAACCTAAACATGCAGTAATGATCAGGTTCAATTGTTCACAAAACTCCTAAGCCAAATCTCTTTGTACTAGGGCGTTTTGCTCATCAAATACTAGTTCAGGTTATTAATAATGCTCTCACATCTATCAAAAACCTAGGGTTTCGAAATTCAGATGATGTGTCTAAGAAATCGATATGAATGCAAGCACAGATGAAGAACCAATGAATTTCCTATAAGTTTTTAGTAATTCTACAAACTCTTCTTCAACCTTTGAAAAGCCCTAACTTAACTAACAAACTACTCAGACATGGTGATTTGAGAAAACATCATGAAAAGAATAGATTGCATAAAAGAAATAAGAAATAGAAATAAAGGAGTTTAAAATCTGCTCTGAAGGAGTCTGATTTGTCTCTCCAAAAGCTCTGCTACAAATCTCTCTCTAAAGCTCTCAAAAATAATAAGATACAAGATATCTGCCAAAAGAATGGCTGAAAAACCTAATATACAAGCTAAAACACGATCTGGGGTCTTTTTGCAAATACTGGAACTTTTGGGCCAAAACTGCAATTTCTTCCCAATCTTTTAAAAACAGGCCACGACCTCCTTCCTTGGTGGGTGACGAGCGTCACCAGATTGGTGACGAGCGTCACCCATATGCATACTTTTCTTCCCGAGTTGGATACTTCGTGGCTTCAACTCAGAATGCTCCAAAAGGTTCCAAAATCTCCAATTATGCTCCAGACATGCTATAACCTGCAAAGACTCTACTAGAACTCTAAAAAGACCAAAAGGACTCAATAAAAAGAACTTATATCATGGTTAAAAACCATAAAAACCATGATATATCAACTCCCCCAGACTTAGCTTTTGCTTGCCCTCAAGCAAACATCAGACAAAGAACAAGGTCGAGGTTTGAAAACAAGAAACAGTCAGTCAGTCATCAGGAACACCACAGTAGTTAGAGCTTTCGAATCCACATACCACATAGTCAACACAAGATCAAATTTCAGTCTAATTATCACAAGCTTAGCAAATCTTTCAAGTCCAGTCCAAACCCCTTCAAGAAATCCGAAATTTCTACTATTAACTCCTTATTTTTTATCTAAGTGTAATATCTCATCAAAGTTTTATCATCTTAATCACTTTACAGATTCTTTTCCCTTCCTAACAACTGAACAAATAGATCTCAACACAACTCTCCTATTTTCTCTTCCCTTAATCTATTCCTTTGGATATTTTCAATTTTTCACTTCTTTTTTTTTCTCAACTTTTACAGTCTAAGATATGGTGCTACTCAATACTTGTGTTCCTTGTGAGGAGACAGGTTCTTGAATGTGTTCACTACTGTTGTTCCTTGTGAGGAGACAGGATCATGAATGCACCATTCTTTGGACTTAAACTTTTAAAAACTACATCAGGGAAGATCAAAGAGAAACTGTATTTTAACCTTATTTTCAGTGCTGAAAGAGAGAATCAAGATCAATAAGAATCAATCACCAAGACAAGAAGTTTAAAGTTCATTAAGGTGGAGGTAACAGTAAATTTTCCAGATTCTCTAAGAACCTAAACCTTCATTGCTAGACTGATCTACCTATGACTTTCAACTTAGTAAGACTTGTAATCAACTACTGTGGTAATGGTTCTTATCAGCAAAAACGTCCTATGGCTAGTTCCAAGAAAAACTAACAGTTTCAAAAATTTTGACTCTAGAAAAACAGGTTTTTGACTCAACTTTAAGACTCTATAAACATGACACAAATTACACAACGTCAGTAACCACCTCCCCCAGACTTAAAAAACACTGTCCCCAGTGTTATTAAGCCAAGAGTTGGTCAGAAAAATGAATGAGAAGTCGAAAAACCAAGTCAGAAAAGTGTTACCTCGCATGGGGTCGGGTGACGAGCGTCACCATCTCTGATACTTCAGAAATCGACATGTTGGATGTTTAAATGCTATGCCATCATGTGTACTCCGAAGTCAAACTGTAAGAGCACTCAAAACACACATCAAAACATCCAAACAAAGCATAGTCCATGGTCCAACAAGTTCACAAGATATCATCCAAGCAAACTGAACAAAGTGACTCTTCTTTTTTTTTTTTTTTTTGATTTTTCTCATGTTTTTGGGTTTTTTTTTAGCTATGTAATAGAAAACTAAACTAATATATGAAAAAGAAAACTTACCAGTGGGTTGCCTCCCACTAAGCGCTTGTTTAAAGTCATTAGCTCGACTTTGAATGCTGCTCAGACAGCTGGTGGAGCAGAAGGTGGCATTGAATGCCTTGGAGAAGAATGTCTCCTCATCCATGGTGGTTTGTAAGCAGTATATGTATGAACACTTCCAAGGAAGTGAGGAACATCGGCAGAGTGGGTCGTGAGTGTGGGTGGGGCATTTCGTTTTCCTGCAGAATCATCAAAAGAAACACCAAGCTTTCCACGAGAATCTCGTTGCTTGCATAAGTGTGAAGCATCTTTTTCACCTTTTAAATTCTTATTGATTAGATTAGGAGGTTTGGAACTGGTTCCAGGAAGTGCATACCTTTGCTTAGTTGCAGGTTTCTGGGTTGTGGACTGTTGAATTTTCGGATTGGCAACATATGATGGACTTGTAGAGCAAATATCACGTCTCTCCTTTGTGTCCAGATTGGTGACGAGTGTCACCAGGTCAGTGACGCTCGTCACTGACTCTGCAGTTCGAGTTTCTGCAGTTTTCCTGCAATTCAGCTCTGCAAGTGTTGCTTCCATCACATACACGTCTTCCTCCAGCAACTTGGCATTCATTAGAACCTCTTTTTCAAGCCCAGTCATGAAGATATGATCCTCACTGCAATCCTCAAACCCAACAGCTTCTGCAGAAGTTTCAGATATTGGCTTTTCAACAGCCATCTTGCTCACTTGCCCACTTATATCTGATTCATTGACACACTCAGCAATAGTGTCTTCTGAATGCTCCATGACAGTCTCTTCATCTCTAGAAGTTCTTACAGAAAAGGTCTGACCATCAATGGTAGAACTCCCTCTTAACTTATCCATGTCAAAGTTCATGACAACATCACCAAGATCAAGCTCAATGTTCCCCCTTCTAACATCAATGATGGCTCCAGCAGTAGCCAAGAATGGTCTTCCCAGAATAAGAGGATCTTTAGGTTCTTCAGCATATTTCAGAACCACAAAATCTGTAGGAATTATGCAGCCTTCAATGTTAACATGAACATTCTCTAACATGCCTTCTGGGGTCCTTATGGATCGATCTGCTAGGATGAGAGAGATCCCAGCTGGCTTGAAATCAGTCATTCCAAGTCTAGCAGCAACAGAGAAAGGCATCAAGTTAATACTTGACCCTAGATCACATAGAGAGTGTGGAAAACGTCCTGCAGATATTGAGCAATCAAGCACAAAGGTCCCTGGATCAGATAGCTTCTCTGGAACTCTGCTTTGAGTGATGGCATTGACTTGTTCAGAAACAGTCACCTTCTTCTTCTTCTTTGGAACTGTGCCTAAGAGAATTGCACTGATGTCTCTTGTAAACAATGCTCCTTCCTCAGGACTTACACCATTCACCACTATCCTCTTTACATACCTTCTTAGAGCTGGTGAAAGCTTGACTGTATCAACAAGTGGGATCTCAAGCATCAGCTTGTCTATCATAGCTTTGCATCTGGCTTCTTCTATCTCCTGTTTAGACTTCCTAGGATGCTTGGGGAATGGTGTTTTGGGTTTATAGACACGTTCCTGGTCATAATTTGCAGTTACAGGCGAAGCAGCTTCGTTCTGGGGTGGGTGACGATCGTCACCAGGGGGGTGACGCTCGTCACTCACTTGTGACAACCCCCGATACCCTTGTAGGTCGGTGACGAGCGTCACTCCTCCTTGATGACGCTCGTCACTCACCTCTGAGACAGAAAAATTTTCATCTTCAGACTCCATGAGTTGCACGATCTGTTCTGCACTCAACCTCTTTTTCTGCACTGTTTTAAGCTCCTTTTCATTCCTGACTGTGATGGCATTAACCTGATGCTTGGGATTGATATCAGTCCTTCCAGGAAGGAATCCCTCTTGCCTTTGAACAGCTCCTGCAGTTTGAGCAACCTGCACATCAAGCTTCTTCATGTGAGAGTTCAGACTCTCAATTTTTCCATTCAGGTCTTGATACAGCGAATCTAGCTTGCCATTGAAGTTCACTGTCATCTTCTGCTGTCCTTCAAGTACTTGCTCCAGCATAGCTTCCATTTTATTGTCTTGTGGAGGTGCAGTTTGGTAGGAAGAAGAAGCAAAATTCCTGCTGTTTTGGTAAGGTTTCTCAACTTCAGTCTTCTGGAATGGGGGCTTAGGAGTGTAACCAGGCGTGCTCTGTCCTCCTGTAAAGGTACTCTGCTGATTATTGCTGTTGTAGCCTCTGTTCCATTGCTGATTTCCAAACCTTTGGCTCTGAAAACCCCCTCCATTGATGAAATTAACATCTTTCTGCTCAAATTCTTCAGGATTTTCGAAACTCTCCACTTCTGCAGCAAACTGAACTGACTTCTTTCTTACCAAAAGGCTGTGCATGCTGTCCAACTTAGCCTTAACTTCAGCTATTTGGTTTTCATCATTCAAACCAGCCTGCTGCTTTCTCTGAAAATCTGCATTCTTAGTGCTGTTACTGCAGGCTAAGTTTTCAATCAATCTTACAGCTTCTTCTGGTCTGTTGGTGTTGAAGTTTCCTGCACTTGCTGCATCCAGCGCCATCTGATACTTCCAGTCAATGCCTCTGAAGAAGATCCCAAGTAGTTGCACCTGACTGAAGCCATGATGAGGACAGTCCCTTTGATAGGACTTAAACCTGATCCAAGAAGCCTTAAAAGCTTCAGTAGGGCCTTGTGTAAAGGAAGCAATTTTCGTCCTCATGTCCTCTGATCTTGCATCATCATAGAAGTTATTCAGAAAGGCGTTCTTAGTGTCTTCCCAAGTGGTCAATGAAGCAGGTTCCAGTTGCTTCAGCCAATATGCAGCTTCTCCTTCAAGAGAGTAAGGAAACAGCTTGCAGAACAGAAAGTCATTGCTAACCCCATTAGCTTTGACACTGGAAGCCAAGTCCTCAAATCTCTCTATGTGATCCATAGGATGCTCATGAGGTAAACCATGGAAGGGATGCTGACCAACCAGCTGATAGTAGACAGGTTTGACCTCAAAATCGTTCCTCTGGAAGGCAGGAGGTCGGATTGCAGCTCTGTTGGCATAGAACTGATCAGGTCTGTTGTAGTCACCTAGAGTCCTCTGAACAAAATGCCCAGCAGCGTTATTGGCAGCAGCAGGGACTCCCACGTTCTCATTCACTTGCTGAACCTGCTGTTCAACAATGACATTCCCCTCTTGATCAATTCTCTGCCCCTCTTCGTTCCTCCTGTTTCCATCACTGTCAACCAAGTGACCTTCTGCATCTTCAACCAAGATAAGTGGAGCGACCATTGTAGATTGCTTCTTAGCTTTCCTGTTAGTTCTCTCCAACCTAGCAAGCTCGTCGATGCTCAAAGTCACAAGCTCCTTCTCTTTGTTGCTTCTGGTTCTGCGATTAGGCATACACCTGAAACAGGAACAAGGAAAAGTAGCTGAAAATCAGTAAACAAATAAAAACTTAGACAAAATCCTAATACTAAAAATCGATAGGCAGCTATTCCTCCCCGGCAACGGCGCCAAAAACTTGATAGGGTCAGGTTTTACCCAAATAAAACTACTGCAAGTGCACAGCAAAAGCAGTTGTAGTACAAGGGGTTATCGAATCCCAAGGGAGTATGTAAACCACACTAGCGATTATAGATTCAGATTAAGCTAAGCGATAAATAATGAATGTAATGCAAAACAGTAAAATAAATGTAAGAGGGCGTTTTTATGCTTGTTCTTAAAGTTCAGAAGGCTAAAGGCACTAAGTCAGGACAGTTCGCAGGTTGAATCTGAGAGTGTAGAATGCATGCAATCAGGAATGAATTAAAACCGTCTTGAACATGAATCGCAAAGATATAACTAATCAATTCTCATTACAGAAGTTATCTATGTCTAAATCACAGAGTTTTAAATCTCTTTGCAAACCCTAACAACCTAAACATGCAGTAATGATCAGGTTCAATTGTTCACAAAACTCCTAAGCCAAATCTCTTTGTACTAGGGCGTTTTGCTCATCAAATACTAGTTCAGGTTATTAATAATGGTCTCACATCTATCAAAAACCTAGGGTTTCGAAATTCAGATGATGTGTCTAAGAAATCGATATGAATGCAAGCACATATGAAGAACCAATGAATTTCCTATAAGTTTTTAGCAATTCTACAAACTCTTCTTCAACCTTTGAAAAGCCCTAACTTAACTAACAAACTACTCAGACATGGTGATTTGAGAAAACATCATGAAAAGAATAGATTGCATAAAAGAAATAAGAAATAGAAATAAAGGAGTTCAAAATCTGCTCTGAAGGAGTCTGATTTGTCTCTCCAAAAGCTCTGCTACAAATCTCTCTCTATAGCTCTCAAAAATAATAAGATACAAGATATCTGCCAAAAGAATGGCTGAAAAACCTAATATACAAGCTAAAACACGATCTGGGGTCTTTTTGCAAATACTGGAACTTTTGGGCCAAAACTGCAATTTCTTCCCAATCTTTTAAAAACAGGCCACGACCTCCTTCCTTGGTGGGTGACGAGCGTCACCCATATGCATACTTTTCTTCCCGAGTTGGATACTTCGTGGCTTCAACTCAGAATGCTCCAAAAGGTTCCAAAATCTCCAATTATGCTCCAGACCTGCTATAACCTGCAAAGACTCTACTAGGATTCTAAAAAGACCAAAAGGACTCAATAAAAAGGACTTATATCATGGTTAAAAACCATAAAAACCATGATATATCACATACTTAGGCTTTCTTCTTCCTTTCACCACTCTCTTGTAAGCATAAGTAGACTTCCCCACCTTTACCTTACCCTCCTTTCAAGCCAATGTTCTTGTGTGATAAATCTTTGTGAGGCCTCTTTTCGGTTGAACTTAGCAGAAAGTGTTAGGTTTAGGCGACATGATTAGGCTTTCATATTGATACTTGCTTTGCGTTTTGAAGCTAGTTTTAGGCTTAGGATAGGGCGGGTGTTATTGGGGATTGCTTTGTTTTGCTTCGGTTAAAGAGTTTGATATTTGGAAGTTGAATAAAAGGGTTTTAATGGTTTTAAGTGGAAGGCTTGTTGTTTTAAAATGAAAGCTCTAAGTTTAACTAAGAATGTAGCTCTCAAAAAAAAAAGAAAAAAAAAAGAAAAGAGCCAAAAGACCAAGTGTTTAAAAAAGAAAAAAAAAGAAAAAACATTAGTAGAGAGCTATCAAAGTAAAAAGAAAAGAGCTAAGTATGTTTTCAGCCTTTCCACTAGCCTAAAGAGTTTTAAAATGATGCTTTTACTTGGGTTTTTGCTAGGCGAATTGCCTTAATGATAAGGGTAGTCTTTAGGAGGGTGAGTGAGCTTTAAAAGATAAGAAAAATGAGAGAGGGTTCTAGGATCTTTGATTAGTATGCATGGGTAGATGAAGGTTTAATCATGTATGCATCAATTGTCTTCACGTTTAGCATTATGTGAAAGTTCGACCATTCTTTGAGATATCCCCTTGTTTGAATAGCCCTTGTAAGTGAAATCATTATTATCTCGCAACCCTTGTCCCTTAGCCAAGTGTATCCGGTTTTAAAGTGCATAAGTGTGATTCACGGTTTTGAGCTTAATGAATGTTAAATGTTAGGATTCTTGGATTGTTTGGGATATGAGAGTCATGATTTGAGATTAAATATGTGATGAGTATAGCTAAGTTCTTTGGGGTATGAGTGTGGAAGACGCCATGCAGAACGAGAGCCAGATCGAGACCACGACTCGATCTTCCAAGCATCGAGTAGAAGATCGGACGAAGCACTCGATCCATCCAACTAGATCGACTTGAAGATCGAGCGAAGGAAGGCGATCCAACAAGAAGATCGAGTGAGCTGCTCGATCCAGAGATCGACTCTTGAAGAGCCTTATCCGTTCAGCTGTCTTTGGCATCTAGCGATGGGGGGACCAGTTGCGCTTTGGCCATTTTTGGCAAAGCGCAGCCATCATTTTCTCTTATCTTCATTCTGTCTTTTACCTTTCTCTCAACCTTAGGCGATTCACCATTGTTAGACTTGAAGCTTTTTCTAATTTTTGAACTTGAATCTTTTAATATTAATCAGTTTTTCTATAATCGCATCGTTAATCATGCTTAGTTCATCCTTTATTGCTTTTCAATCGGTCTTAATAATGTGTAGTGAGTAGTCTTTTTGGTTTTTCGGGGTTGAGGTGATTCAAAGGGTTTAATAGGTTTAAATTTTGAGTTTTCTTTGTTCTTCATACCTTCTCTTCTAGGATCTTGGGGACTAAAGGCTTAGAGAGCCTTGGAAAAGGTCTCTATGATTCAAAGGCTATCTTACCCTGACCGGATTCAGATGTCCTCGATAACCAAATCCTAGAGACTAATCTTTCCTCTCCCAAACGCCATGGTTGTAGAGGAGATTAGTTAGGTCATATATTGAAATCTGTTTTCCTTGCTCTTCGATCTATTTTTTCCACCAAACTGCATGGGTTTGGAGAAGAGATTGAGGAAGTGAATCATGCCACACGCCATGGATGGTTCTTGTTTTGTTTTCAAGGCTTAGAGAAGGCTCATAAATGAGTAAATCTATATGTTAACAAACCAAAGCTTAAACTTTTGACACTCTTGAATATGACCCTCGATCCTAAACCCTCCTTTTTAGTATTTTCAAACCTCTGTTAATTGTTTGCTTGTCATAAAGTTGCATCATGTTCAGTAGAAGTCATTTCCTTTAAGTTGTTTGTTAGATCGATCCATTCTGCTCGATCCAATGCTCAATCCAGTGGTCGATTCACTGGTCGATTTTTAGTTCTTAGTAGCTTTGCATTTTTCATCTTCTGCTTGTTCCTCAGCCCGATGATACACTGCTACGATCTGCACCAGCTACTAGGCGTAGAGGAGGATCTTCCCGCGCTGCTGCTTCTGCTGCTGAGGATGCGCCTGTTGAGGGTCATGCTGGCGGTTCCTCTCATCATCCGTCACTACCACATACGTTGCCGGCGCCGATTGGTCGCCATACACTTCCACCGACCCCTGAGATTCCGATGGAGCAGGCCACTTTTCAGCGCTACATGGTGCATAGTATTCAGGCATTGTTGAACGCTGTCTCGGTGCTCTCCAACTGCGGTTGTGTGCGCCCCCATTCACCAGATACTGAGGATGAGGACTAGTTCCTCTATGCTACCTGGTTACTTTTCCTTTTCCCTTTGTTCTTTTTCATTTTTCTGTTGAGTCAGTTTTTGTGTCTTTGTTTTGAGTCAGTTTGTCAGCTTGGTATTTAGTTTTGAAATCTGTTTGAACTGATGAGATTATGGATTATGTTGTTGCTTTTAATTGTTTGCTTGAGTGTTCTTAACAGTCCTGACTTTGGAGAACATCAGCTAACAATCTAACTTGCAACAAGTATACATGTTTGGGTCATCCCATTCTGTTTTCGGACAGGGTGTCGATCGACACCAACCATTCGGTGTCGATCGACACCACGCGCTATCACAGGTACCACTTTCTCATCTATGTACAAACCGTTTCATTACCTCTTTCTACCAACTCCTTGCTTAATAACACTGGGGACAGTGTTGTTTAAGTCTGGGGGAGGTTGTTTATAGAGTCTCAAAGTTGAGTCAAAACCTGTTTTGTTGAGTCAAAATGTTTTTTGAAACTGTCAGTTTTTTTTTTCTTGGAACTAACCATAGGACGTTTTTGCTGATAAGAACCATTGCCACAGTAGTTGATTTCAAGTCTCACTAAGTTGAAAGTCATAGGTAGATCAGTCTAGCAATGAAGGTTTAGGTTCTTAGAGAATCTGGAAAATTTGTTGTTAGCTCCACCTTAATAAACTTTAAACTTCTTGTCTTGGTGATTGATTCTTATTGATCTTGATTCTCTCTTTCAACACTGACAATAAGGTTAAAATACAGTCTCTCTTTGATCTTCCCTGATGTAGTTTTTAAAAGTTTAAGTCCAAAGAATGGTGCATTCATGACCCTGTCTCCTCACAAGGAACAACAATAGTGAACACACTCAAGAACCTGTCTCCTCACAAGGAACACAAGTATTGAGTAGCACCATATCTTAGACTGTAAAAGTTGAGAAAAAGAAGTGAAAAAATCGAAAATATCCAAAGGAAAAGATCAAGGGAAGAGAAAATAGGAGAGCTGTGTTGAGATTGCTTTGTTCAGTTGTTTAGGAAGGGAAAAGAATCTGTAAAGTGATTGAGATGATAGAGCCCTGATGAGATTTCACACTTAGATAAAAATAAGGAGTTAGCAGTAGATATTTCGGATTTCTTGAAGAGATTTGGACTGGACTTGAGAGATTTGCTAAGCTTGTGATGATTAAACTGAAATTTGATCTTGTGTTGACTCTGTGGTATGTGGATTCGAAAGCTCTAACTAGTGTGGTGTTCCTGATGACTGACTCACTGTTTCTTGTTTTCAAACCTCGACTCTGTATTTAGTTTTCTGTTTGCTTGAGGGCAAGCAAAAGGTAAGTCTAGGGGAGTTGATATATCATGGTTTTTGCTGGTTTTTGCTGGTTTTTGACCATGATATAAGTCCTGTTTATAGAGTCTTTTTGGTATTTTTCGAGTCCTATAGAGTCTTTGCAGGTTTAGGTACGAATGGAGCATAATTGTGGATTCTGGAACCTTTTGGAGCTATACTGAAGCTGTTGCTGAAAAGACCAAGTCGGAGGGCATTAAAGAGAGAGGTGTCGATCGACACCCACCTATTGGTGTCGATCGACACCGATCGTGGTTGCGAAGAAGCGTTAAATCTCATTAGAAGAAATTGCAACTTGGCCCAGAAGTTTCCCACTATTTGCACTTTTTCCCCAGTTCGTGTTTAGACTTGTATTTAGATTTTCTAAGCCATTGTTAGGCACATTTTCTGAGGATTATTGAGACAAAGAGAGAGATTAGATGGAGAGCTTTTGGGGAGACAAATCCATACTCTGTAGAGAAGAATTTCGAACCCTTTTAATCTTTTACTCTATTTTCTTAATGCAATATTATTCAGTCATGATTTGTGTTTCACCTGCTATGTCTGAGTAATCTGCTAGTTAGGTTTTGGGTTATTCAAAGGTTGATAATGAATTGTTAGAACTATAAAACTGGAAGGATAAATCATTTGGTTCTTCATCTTGATTGCTTTAATACTGGTTTTAAGATTGATCACCTAGAAATCAGATCTTAGGTTGTTTAATAGATGTGGAAACATTATTAATCACCAGAACTATCTTAGATGAGCAAAATAACTAGTTGCAAAGGAATTTGGATTAGCGGTTTTGTGAACTTATCGAACCTGATCTATAATGCATGTTTAGGTTGTTAGAGTTTGCAAAGGAATTTGGAATTCATCTGATCATAGTTAATCTCTGCGACGGAAGTCGATTGGTTTTACACTAGTGTTTCGAGTTATAGAACGGTTTTAATAAATATTCCTTTCAGTCTGTGGTCTGCGATTTATGTCAACCTGCGAATTTCCCATTGCCTAGCGCTTCTCTATTGATTTTAAGAACCAACAACCATCCTGATCTCATTGACTTTGCAAATATTTAGTTTTATTTTATCATCTACTGCTTAGCATTATTTGAATCTAAAATCTGTTGAGTGATAGTCTCAAGTCCTTGTGGATTCGATCCCTAAGTACTACCGTGATCTCTTAATTTGAGAGAGTAGCTCTAAGGGTCAATTTGAGCATATCAGTCTTCACAGGTTTGGATATGTTTGGAGCATATTTGGAGATATTGGAGCATTCTGGAGCAAAACAGAAGATGTTGCTGAAGAAATCAAGTCGTGCATAAATTGTGCAGTGCGCGTGCAAATCCCGTGTCGATCGACACTAGGGTCTTGGTGTCGATCGACACCAAAAGTACACTATCTTGCCCGAGTTTTTAAAGATTTTTGAAGACTTACAAGTTCGCCGAGAAGTTTTATATATTTGCAGTTTCGCCTCAACTCGTGTTTTGGGTCTATAAAAGGATTTTTATGGTTATTGTTTAGACCTAAGCTTTATTTTACAGAGAGATTTAGAGAGAGCTTTTTAGAGAGTTTTTAGAGAGATAAATCATTCTCCTTTAGAGAAGATTTTGAACTCCCTTATTTCTTTTAATGATTTCTTTTATGCTTTCTATTCAAATTATGAGTTATGTTTCATTGATCATGTCTGAGTAGTTTGCTTGTTAGGTTTAGGGTTTTTCAAAGGTGATGATGAATTCCTAGGTTGAATTGAATTGTTAGGGAAAAATCATTAGAGTTCTTCATCTCAATTTGTGTTTATTGTTTATTCTAGCTTCGCGACCTAGAATCTGATCTTAGGTTAATTAATATATGCGGAAGTATTGTTAATCACCAGAACTAATCTTAGATGAGCAAAATTCCTATATGCAAAGGAATTTGGCTTAGGATTTTGTGAACAGTTGAACCTGATTTTAATGCTTGTTTGAATTGATAGGATTTGCAAAGGAATTTGGGATTCTAGGATTTAGAAATAGATAATCTCTGCAGCGGAAGTTGATTGATTTTATATTAGTGTTTCAAGTTCAAGAACAATGCTTAATAAACTCCTAACATCCTGTCTAGATTTGCAATTCACATTCACCTGCGAATTTCCCAATGGCCTAGCGTTTCTCTCCTTGATTTAAAACATCCTCACAATCGATTTGCTGCTTTCTTTTTATTAATTGCATTACATCCATTTAGTTTTCCTTAGCTTGATTTGAACCTGAAATTTATTGTGCAACATCTAAGTCCTTGTGGATTCGATCCCTAAGTACTACAGTGATCTCTTAATTTGAGAGAGTAGCTCTAAGGGTTAATTTGAGCATATCAAATTTTGGTTCTTGAACATATAGACTGCTAATAAGGTTTAGTAATGATAATTATTGGACAATGCTGTGAATTTATGAGTTGAATCTGGGATGTTGTGAATGTCTAAGGAGAAGTACATGGTGGTTTGACTTGGTTTAAGAAATGCAGTGTGCGGATTACAGGATGAACAGTCAAAGCAATGATCCATGGAAGGTGAGTTCCCGCGTTTTCAGACCTCGACTCTGTATTTAGTTTTCTGTTTGCTTGAGGGCAAGCAAAAGCTAAGTCTCGGGGAGTTCATATATCATGGTTTTTTATGGGTTTTTGCCCATGATATAAGTCCTGTTTATAGAGTCATTTTGGTATTTTTTGAGTCTTTTTGAGTCTTCACAGGTTTGGATATGTTTGGAGCTTATTTGGAGATATTGGAGCATTCTGGAGCAAAACAGAAGATGTTGCTGAAGAAATCAAGTCGTGCAAAAATTGTACACTCTCGAGCAGAAATTGTGCAGTGCGCGTGCAAATCCCGTGCCGATCGACACTAGGGTCTTGGTGTTGATCGACACCAAAAGTACACAAATCTTGCCCGAGTTTTTAAAGATTTCTGAAGACTTACACATTCGCCCAGAAGTTTTATGTATCTGCAGTTTCACCCTAAATCGTGTTTTGGGTCTATAAAATGATTTTTATGGTCATTGTTTAGACCTAAGCTTTATTTTACAGAGAGGTTTAGAAAGAGATTTTTAGAGAGTTTTTGGAGAGATAAATCATTCTCCTTTAGAGAAGATTTTGAACTCCCTTATTTCTTTTATTGATTTCTTTTATGCTTTCTATTCAAATTATGATTTCTGTTTCATTGATCACGTCTGAGTAGTTTGCTTGTTAGGTTTAAGGTTTTTCAAAGGTGATGATGAATTGCTAGGTTGAATTGAATTGTTAGGGAAAAATCATTAGAGTTCTTTATCTGGGTTTGTGTTTATTGTTTATTCTAGCTTCGCGACCTAGAATCTGATCTTAGGTTGATTAATAGATGAAGAAGTATTGTTAATCACCAGAACTAATCTTAGATGAGCAAAATTCTTATGTGCAAAGGAAATTGGTTTATGATTTTGTGAACAATTGAACCTGATTTTAATGCTTGTTTGAATTGATAGGATTTGCAAAGGAAATTGGAATTCTAGGATTTAGACATAGATCATCTCTGCAGCGGAAGTTGATTGATTTTATATTAGTGTTTCAAGTTCAAGAACAATGCTTAATAAATTCTTAACATTCTGTCTAGATTTGCAATTCAGATTCACCTGCGAATTTTCCAATTGCCTAGCGTTTCTCTCCTTTATTTAAAACCTCCTCACAGTCGATTTGCTGCTTTCTTTTTATTACTTGCATTACATCCATTTAGTTTTCCTTAGCTTGATTTGAACCTTAAATTTATTGTGCAACAATCTAAGTCCTTGTGGATTCGATCCCTAAGTACTACAGTGATCTCTTAATTTGAGAGAGTAGCTCTAAGGGTTAATTTGAGCATATCAGGATGCCTAATGAAGATCCTCTTGAATATCTTGACAATTTTTAGAGGATTTTCTCCATGGCTAGGATGAGTGGCATATCTGATGATGGTTTGAAGCTAAGACTCTTCCCTTTCTCACTTGGAGATAGAGCTTGACAATGGGAGAGAAGCTTGATGCAAGGAAGTATCATAACATGGGCTCCATGTAAAAGTGTCTTTCTCACTAAGTTCTTCTCTCCCTCTAGGACATCAAGATTTAGGAATGAGATTTACAACCTCAACCAATGGCCTAATGAGAGTTTTGGAGATGCTTGGGAAAGGTTTAGAGGTTTCACGGTTCAGTGTCCTCATCATGGCTTTACAAAGGAAACACACTTGTCCACACTTTATAGAGGTGTCTTGCCTAAGATGAGACTACTTTTCGATACTGCTAGTAGAGGTAATTTCCTTGGTCAAGATGTAGATGATGGCTTGGCTTTGATTGAGAATCTAGCTAGCAGCAATGCACAATATGGTGAGAAGCAAGAGGGAAATTCGAAATTAGTCTCTTCCCAACTAGAAACTACATTGTGGGAAGTGAAGGTGGTGAAGGAGAGAATCAATGATGTCTTGCACCAATCTCAGCTCTAGCAGGAGTTTCTGGTTAACTATGTTCAACAACAAGAAGGGGGAGAGACAAAAATATCAAGGGAAACCTCCCACAAATCCTTAACCTCAAGATAATGACATGAAGCAAATGCTACAACAGCTCCTCACCTCTCAACAGGTCATAACCACACAAGTAGCTACACTTTATCTAATCATTGCTTGCTTGAATTAGATAGTCTATTGCCTTCCTGATTGCTTACTTTGCCAATTTGGATTGATACCTTACATGCTGCAATGACATGAGTGTGTTCGGATTTGAAGTAGAGTAAACTCCTACATCACTAAGATTCAAGGTGACAGTTCTTTAGGTAAAGTTCGATTTTAAGAGAGTTTAGGTTTTACACACCATGTGAAATCAGGAAAAGCTTGTGTCACTCAAACCACAACTTAAAAAATTAAAGAGCAATAAAAGTAGATTGAATATAAAGCAGAATATAGAGTAAAGTAGATAAGATTAGCTGAGATTAATAAGATTAAGTTAGGGGTTAGACTGGGTTAAATGGATTAGGGATTCGGTCATTAGATTAAGAACATTGCCATTATCATTCGGTCACATCTAGACTTGGTCTTTTGATGGTGACTTCTAGCTAAGGGGAGTCTTTACATGTTACCTAGCTCATGGTGTAAAATCCACCACCATAGACGAGCTCTCGCAACGCGGTACAACGAATCAAACAAGACTAAGACATCATCCCCATAGAACCATAAGACTTCCCACACAAGTAATTCCTTAGGGTGGGTCCATCGTTACAAGGTGGTTCTGGCTAAGCAAGCACGTGGTGTTCGTGTCAAGCCACCTAAGAGCTTTTTATCTAGTTGATGAGGCTAAACTAAGCATTAAACATAATTAGCAAGGAGAAATCAAAAGTAAAGTGCATGATAAGCAAATAAAAAATCCAAAACCCCCGTATCCTTAAGTAAACCCACTAAACCCCTTGAGGTTACTACTCACGCGCCATAAAAAGAGCCTTAGAACCCATGTGGCTGAAATGTCTCATTCTTGGTTAGCTGTGAGAAAAGATAACAAGAAAAATAAAGATCTAACTATTACTCAAAGGAAACACTTAATAGAAACTGGATTAAGTCTTAAGGTTTGAAACTTGCAACAATGGCGAAAATGCAAAGCAAGAAGAAAGAGTTTGGTAGCTAAAAGAAAAGATGCAAAAATAAGTAAAATGTTCTTGGATGAAAGACAAAATGAGTGGTTGGTAGTATTTATAGGGAAAGAGAGAAGAGAGGTTACCCTAGCACGCACGGGACTACTTGCCCAGTATGTGTTCTCGCTTAGAAGCTTGGGTGCTGATGTCGTGGTATGGATCGTGTCGTCTCTATTGGGCTGTTGCCACGACGTTTGCCCGATGTAATGTGAGACAACATCTACTTCGGATCGTGTATCGGCTTCATCTCGATGTACTTGGCCATTGTGAAAACCTCGTGCTTCTTGTCACGTCCTTTGACTGCGGTGGCCTCGCGGTGTGATGCAAGACATTGTCTGCTTCCCCTTTGGTCGTACTTCTTTGTCTCGAAGTACCTTGGTTTCCTTCGACTTACCTCCCTGATAGTTCAAGTACCTGAAAAGAGCTAGAAACATGTAAGACAAATGAAAAAATCCTAACTAATGCATCTTAGACCTATATGAATGGAAACAAAGCATATTCTGGGACATAAATGCAATAACCCTAGCTTAACTATCATGAGAAAACAAGGAAAATGATGCAAATATAATAGATATCACCTTCTGAGCTGGGAGAACGCCTTTAAGCCTGGAGCACCTTCAGGATACTGAAGACGAGCCACAAGTAGGTGACACCTGGCCAATTGGACTCTAGCAATGGAAGTAGCTGAGTCGTCATCGACCATCTTGATGAAGATTACAAGAGATTGTAAAACCGATTGGAAGGAAAAAGAGAAAAAAGCGTGATTAATGTACGCATTGAAGAAGAAGTGAGAAAAAAGATTTCTGGATCCACCTATTTATGGGTGTGGCAAGAAACGAAGAGACGATGGCAAATCCCAGGTTAATACCAATATTTGATAAAAACCAAAGGTTGATTTTGCAATTAACTCGGCCTCAAGCCAAGCACCAAAGCAATGCCCCTTTAATGGGATGGATGACTTGGCACATCCCAACTTAAGGAACCGATGAAGCTCCAGTTCACAAGAAGCTAGGAGAAAAGTGCGGCCCAACTTCCTATGCGGCAAGCAAAAACAAGCTTTCCACGTGGATCATCGCACTGACAGCCACAACAACACCTCACCCGGGCAAGAAAGTCTTCTCTGACCAAAAGGGTTGAGACGTTAAACCCAGAAACCAATAGCAAAAGCAACTGAGCCTCTGGGGCATCATCGAGTGAATCCTCTGCAGTCCCAACAAGACATAATGCCACATTATGAACCTCCAAGCTTGACAGGGACCAGTAGCCTGATAAGACGGCCTTTGCTTGCAAGACGATCGTCATAGGCCAGTTAGGCCATCCTTTGTCGTACACATGGGTCCGCCTTATTCTCGGGCCGAGTAGTTAAGTGTGTCCATAACTGCATAATCTCTCGCCTGAATGACTTTTTTAGATGATTGCTTGATTTCCTGCCGTACATGCATGACTGCTTGATTCCTTTGCTCGCATGGTCATTCGAGCCCCCACAGTCATCTACTTTATCTATGTTTTATTGCTTATCGCACTTTCAATCTTGTCACTTTATCCTCATTTGCATTATCTTACCCTCCTCGTGGACTTGCTTCCCTTCTGGACCACCATTCCTTCGGGAATTCTAGACTCTGGTCCCCAGACCCCTGAGTCCTCCTTGCTAGCTCCCGCCGGGGATCATGCAACTCTTTAGCGTGTAGCCTCTGGGTACGCACTTGCCTCTCAAGGCATTATTCTTCCTGGAATTTGGAATTTCGGTCCCAAAGACCTCCAGGTCTTTGTCACCAGCTACTTTTAGGGACCGTGCGACCCTTAGTGTGCTCCTTCCGGGGACGTGCTTGCCTTCCGAAGCACTACCGGGAAACAAGGTCACCCTTTCTAGGGGGTGTTATCTTCCCAAAGCATTCCTTACCTTTCCCTCCAGGGTATATTAAAGAACGATTCTTAAACCATGAAACTTTCCTCGTAAGCACAACGCAAAGACTGTTCCGACAGTAAGATAGTCGGGTAACACCTCTGGGAAACACCCTGTTTGGCCACTATCTGGCTCACACAAGCTATAAAAAAGCAAAGGCTCCCTCTCGTGTTAGCGACCCGCGCATGGGGACAATCTTTTCACCCCCTCAAGGCGCCATCCACGGTTCTTGAGCAGGTGTCTTAACCCGCGTCGGTGTATTATGTCAATCGCGATGGTCACATAAAACTCTAACTTCCTCATAAACACAAAGGGGACCGAAGATGGTGATATCTCCTATATTTACACTTTTTAGGCTTACATTTAGTTCATATCTTAGTCTTCTTTTGCATGTTTTCCTTTGTTTTTGTCCCATTCTTCTTTGTTTTTAGATTTAGGTTGCATTTAGGATGTAGTTTGCATTTTCCTTGCATAAGGCATGTTTTTAGGTACCTAAGGAGCCATGTAAGATAAGGAGGAAGTATGGGAATGATCCAGGGAGTTCCCCCAATCACAGAGGAGCAAGAAGAACCAGGAAAGCAGAATTTTGGCCTAGCATTGATTACAAAGAAGTCCACATCGTACGATGTGATGAAGCAGAGAGAAACAGAGTTTACATCGATCACTCACATTGATCACATGTAATCGATGTCAAGCCATACGACATCCACATCGATCGCCATATTTGTTATCCAAGGGATAAGTCCTCTTTTTATTGAGTCTTTTTGGTCTTTTTAGAGTCCTGGTAGAGTCTTTGCAGGCTATAGCATGACTGGAGCATAATTGGAGGTTTTGGAGCCTTTTGAATCATTGCAAGAATCAACCCCGAAGTTATCAACTCAGAAGGCGTTACATGGCATTAGTGACGATCGTCACCACTCAAGGGTGACGCTCATCACCCGCATCTGAAGAGAGTCGCAACATTTATTTAAAAGATGGAGAAGATATTGCACTTTGGCCCAGAAGTTCCACTATTAACAGAAGTGTCCCAGCTCGTGTTTTAGCTTGTATATATTAGGTTTTCAGCCATTTTTGGCTTTTATCTTGTATCTTAGAATTCAGAGAACTTTAGAGAGAGATTGATTCAAAGCTTTTGGAGAGATAGATCCTGTACTCTTTTAGAGAAGATTTGAAGCCTCTTTATCTTATACTCTATTCTTTTAATGCAGTTTTATTCAGCTATGCTTTGTGTTTTCATAATCATGTCTGAGTATTATGTTAGTAAAGTTAGGGTTTTTTAAAGGTTGATGAAGAGTTTGTAGAATTGCAAAACTGTTAGGAAAATCCATTGGTTCTTCATTTGTGCTTGCATTCATATCGATTTCGGAGACTAATCATCTAGATTTCGAAACCCTAGGTTGTTTTATAGATGTGAGAACCACCTGAACTAGTAGTAGATGAGCAAAACGCCTATTTTTGTGAGCAATTGAACATGATCATTACTGCATGTTTAGATAGTTAGAATTTGCAAAGAGATTCGGAATTTTGTGTTTTAGGCATAGATAACTTCTGCAATGAGAATTGATTAGTCATATCTTGTTTCAAGTTCTAGACGGTTTTAATTCATTCCTTATTGCATGCATTCTACGTTCTCAGATTCAACCTGTGAATTGTACTGACTTAGCGCTTTCAACTTTATGAACTTAGATCAATCAACAAATTTTGCCTGCTTTCATTACTTTAGTTATTTCGCATTACATTGATTATGTACTGCTTAGTTTAATCCGAACCTGAACTCTATAGTGTAGTTAACTTAGTCCCTTGGGATTCGATAACCTTTTATGCTACAACTCCTTTGCTGTGCACTTGCAGTAGTAAATTAATTGGGTAAAACCTGAGCTCTATCAAGTTTTGGCGCTGTTGCCGGGGATTAATAGCTGACTATTGATTTTTAGTATTCGGATTTTATGTAATTTTCTATTTGTTTGCTCACTTTTTGCTACTTTTCTTTGTGCTGGTTTCAGGTGTATGCATAATCGCAGTACCATAAGCAACAAAGAGATGGAGCTTGTGACTTTGGGCATTGACGAACTAGCTAAGTTGGAAAGGACCATCGGGAAAGCTAAGAAATAGTCTACAATGGTTGCTCCACTTGTCTTGGTCGAAGATGCAGAGGGTCACTTGGTTGACAGAGATGGAAATAGGAGGAATGAAGAAGGGCAGAGACTGGATCAGAATGGGAATGTCATAGTTGAACAGGTGGTTCAACATGTGGCGAATGACACTAGAATCACTGCTGGAAACGCTGCTTGGCGTTTTGTTCAGAGGACTCTAGGAGATTACAACAGACCTGACCAGTTTTATGACAACATAGCTGCAATCCGCCCTCCTGCTTTCTAGAGAAACGATTTTAAGCTCTAGCCTGCTTATTTTCAGCTTGTGGGTCAGCATCCCTTTCATGGCTTACCACATGAGCATCATATAGATCACATAGAGAGGTTTGAGGATTTGGCTTCAAGTGTCAATGCTAATGGAGTTAGCAATGATTTCTTGTTCTGCAAGTTGTGTCTTTATTCTCTTGGAGGAGATGCAGCTTATTGGCTGAAGCAACTGGAGCCTGGATCGCTGACCACTTTGAAAGACACCAACAAGGCTTTCCTGAACAACTTCTATGATGCTGCTAGATCAGAAGACTTGAGGACGAAAATTGCTTCATTCTCGCAAGGACCTAATGAAGCTTTTAAGGCTTCTTGGCTGAGATTCAAATCTGATCAGAGAGACTGTCCTCATCATGGTTTCAATCAGGTGCAGCTACTTGCAATTTTCTTTAGAGGAGTGGACTGGAAATATCAGATGGCGTTGGATGCTGCTAGTAGTGGAAACTTCATCAGCAACCTTCCAGAAGCTGCAATAACCCTGAATAAGAACTTAGCATGCAGTAACAGCACCAAGAATGCTGATTTTCAGAGGATGAAACAGGCTGGTTTGAATGATGGGAACCAGATTGCTGAGGTTAAGGCTAAGCTGGACATTATGCATAACCTTCTGGTGGGAAAGAAATCAGTCCAGTTTGCGGCAGAGGTGGACACTTTCGAAAATCTGATATAGCTGCATATTCCATGCATTTTGCATACATATAAGTTAGTTTCTCACACATATACATTGCATTTTAGGTTAGTTTGCATCACTTTAGGTCCTAGAGTGTTCCTGCACAAGCATATGCATATTTCTTGCATTTTGCATCACAAACAGGTTGTTTTCGGCTACTTTGGAGCCTTGGAGGGTTCGTGGACGTGTTGAGGCTCGTGAGGAAGTTCGTGGGACTTGAAGAATTTTGGAATGCTTGCTAAGGACCAGAGATCGAGAGGAGGTTCGAGCATGGCCGGTCGATCTAGATGAGATCGACCAGAAGATCGAGTGGCCCAGCCGATCCAAGGGAACTGATCTAGACAGAGATCGAGTGAAGCGATCGATCAAGAAGTACGGACGTGAATGACGCCATACAGAGCGAGAGCCGGATCGAGTCCACCACTCGATCCTCCAAAGATCGACTCCAATATCGAACGAAGCACCCGATCCACCGAGAAAGATCGAGACAAAGATCGAGCTGAAGGCACGATGACTGAAAATGATCGAGAGAGCTGCTCGATCCCGAAGTCGATCTCAGTGTACTTTAACCGCTTTTGGCCGCTAGCGAAGAGGGGACCATCGGATTGTTTGGCCTGTTTTGGCAAGGCGGCGAGCATGCTTTTGGAGAACACGTTTTTCATTTTATCTTTTTATCATCTTTTTCTCTCTGCTCGAAGGCGATTTCGCCATTTTTGGATTTTGAAGCTTTTCTTGCTTTTGTATCGAATCGTTTAAGTTTAATCGAATGTCTTTCATGTTCATCGTTTCATCCTTCATGCTTTGCTTGGTTTACTTAATGTGTAGTGAGTAGTTTAATCGGGTTTCGGGGTTGAGAGGATTTGAAGGGGTCGAAAAGGTTTTTAAGTTTGGAGTTTTCTTGTTCTTAATGGCTTTCTTTTCTATGATGTTGAGTTCTTAAGGCTTAAAGAGTCTCACGCCAAGATCTTTATGATCAGAGAGAGCTCTTACCTTGACAGGATCCAGAGATCTCTGAAAGTCACATCCTAGAGGCTAGTTACTCTTTCCCAAACGCCATGGTAGTTTAGAGGACTAGTTAAGCCGTGTGTTTGAAATCCGTTTTCCCTGCCTCTCAATCTCTTATTCCGCCAAACGCCATTGGTCTGGAGGAGAGAATGAGAGAGAGATCCATACAACACGCCATGGATGGGTCTTGTTTTGTTTTCAAGGCTTAGAGAACCTCACAAAGTGAGTAGATCTAGAGTTTTCAAACCAAGCTTGAACCTTTGAAACCCCTGAACGTGAATCTCAACCCTAGACCCTCTTTCTTAGTATTCTTACATCTTTGCTAGTCATTCGCTTGTTACCTGTTGCATCCTGGTCATTAGTTTCGTTGCGCTTGAACTTTTAGACGAGATCGATATTTGTTGCTCGATCTAGTGGTCGATCCTGTGGTCGATCCACTAGTCGATTTTTATAAATTCATAGGTTTGCATTTTAATCATTCGGTTTGTTCGTCGTGGTAGTTCACTCTTTCATAGTAATTTTAAATTAGTTTTGCCTTGCATTTAGTCGTTGCATTCAGTTTTTAGGAATTTTACAAAATCATTCATCATTTGCCTAGCTTTACTCGATCCTTGCATTCTCACTGATCTTTCTAGCTCCTAGGATTGGATTGATACTCGCTTGCATACTTTACTACAACTAAGTGTTGCATTTGAGCTTTGATACATCATTGCATACACTCATGAGGAGATTGACCAGAAGGATGTTAACTTTATCAATCCTGGGGGATTTCAGGGTCAAAGCTTTGTGAATCAGCAGTGGAACAGAGGTTACAACAGCAACAATCATAAGAGTACCTTCACAAGAAACCGGAATTCTTCTGGTTACACTCCAAAACCACAGTTCTAGAAGACGGAATTTCAGAAGCCTTACCAGAACAGCAGTAACTTCAACAGGAATTCTGGTTCTTCTTCCTACCAAACTGCACATTCACAAGACAACAAGATGGAAGCTATGTTGATATCTCCATTATTTATACCATTGTAGATTGCATTCAACACTAGTTTTAGCCTTTAAACATGCATATTTTGCTTCTTCTTGTTTCTTTTGCCTACATTTAGGAGTTAGTGTAGTTTTAGGAGTTGCAATGGATTTTGCATGCATCTGGAGTTTTATTTAGGTACTAGAAGGAGTGTGGAGACCATGTGGTGCAATGGATGTGAGCTGGGAATGATGGAAGACAATGGACGAAGGCGGATCAGCCAATATCGATGACAATATCAACATCATCTGATCGATACTGAGCATATCGAGGGGAGTATCGATCACTTCAATGTCGATACAGTGAAGGCATGGTGTGAACGCAGCATATCGACTAAGGGAGACCTTGATGCAAAAGAAGGAAGCCCACACCGAGCAGTGTATCGACGTCCCAAACCGATACACCGAGACAGGACAATACCGAGGTCCTGTATCGACTTGTTTGCCCGATGAGCCTTAACTAAAGGGTTATTGTATCGACTTCACACCAAGGAGAGTCAAACCGATACAACATTGAAGCCTTCTGTATCGACCAGCATATCGACCAAGGGACATCGATACAACCCAGAAGAAGAGATGATATCGAGATGAGTATCGATGTGCATGATCGATATGGTCTGTCCGAGTCAGCCTATTTTTGGTTTAATCTTGGTTTACTAGGGGTTTTCTATTTCCCCTATAAATACTAATGTCCTAAAATGGTTAGGCAACTTAGATCTAATTATTTTCATTATGTGCTTGCACTTCAAATCTTTCCTTTTCAGCTTTGCTTTATAAGAACTAGTTTTATTTAGTGAATTTCTGTATTTGTCTTTAATTTGCTTATTCTGCTTTCTAATCATGCTTAACCATTATTTCTCTTTAGAATTTTTGGTTTTGATTATGGCTAGTGAGTAGTATTATTTAGGGTTTGAGATGGGATAGATTAGATGGGTTTTAGCACTAGATTAGAGAGGTCTTATGCTTAATATGATTGTATTCTATTTATTAGATGTGCCTAACACTGGATCAGCCTTGGCAAGGCTTCTTTAGTATATTGGCTTTCTCTTATGCCTGATGAGTGTTTGATGAAATGCTGCTTTGAGTCTCTTAGATGATTTGTATGCTTAGCCTAAGGAATTAGATATCTAAGGTGCATTTTGGCTTTATAGGATTGGAATTCTGTTTTGAATGCTTGCTGATCATGTGTTTGAGTAAAGGGATTTATCTGAAATGTGTGTATAGCAAAGTGATTAGTGTCAAGGAATTGAGCTAGTTATAGTTGTTAATCCTATGCCTAGAAGATAGCATTGTTTGAATGGTTTTGAAGCATCACTAGTTAGGTTCTAATCCCCTCTTAATCAATAACCCCATCTTGGATACTTACTTCATCAATTTGAATTTCCTGTCTTGTTTGGTTCAGTCTTTAGACCTGTTTAGTTTGATCACAACTGCTTTCTTGAATTTGGCTTGACTTAAGTGATTTGCTGTATTCTTGGTGTCTTATGAACTCAGATGGATTGATACCTTACATGCTGCAATAACATGAGTGTGTTAGGATTTGTTTAGGTAGTCAAAATCCTGTTATCACTATGCTGGAGCAGATCGTAGAATGGAAGCAGAAGATGACAGTGGACTTCAATGGCAAGATATATTCGCTGTATAAGGACCTGAATGGAAAACTTGAGAGCCTAACTCTCACATGAAGAAGCTGGATGTTCAGGTTGCTCAAACTGCAGGAGTTGTTCAGAGGCAAGAGGGATTCCTTCCTGGAAGGACAGATACTAATCCCAAGCACCATGTGAATGTCATCACATTGAGGAGTGGAAGAAACCTTCCACCAGTGTTCAAGAAAGGTTTGAGTACAGAGCAGTTCGTGGGACTTTTTGAAGATGATGAAGTTCCTGCTGTGAATGAACGAGTGACGGTCGTCACCCCTGAGGGGTGTCGCTCGTCACCCACTTTACAAATGCCCGGCACGAAGGATTCATCCCTGATCAGTGACGAGCGACACTAGAAAGGTGACGCTCGTCACCAATCACGAACCACAACTATTCCGCCTGAGACTTCAAATAATGCTAAGGAAACGGTGTATAAGCCTAAGATACCCTATCCTAAGCATCCTAAGAAGTCTAAACAAGAGATTAAAGATGCTAGATGCAGGCTATAATGGACAAACTGGTCACTGAGATTCCCTTGATTGATGTTGTGAGGATTACTCTTGTTATAAGGAGATATGTGAAGAGGATGGTGACCAAAAACTTGAGCCTGGAGCAAGGAGCAATGATGATTAACGAGCGGGTCAGTGCAGTGATTCAGAGCAGTGTACCTGACAAGCTTTTAGACCCTGGAAGCTTTGTATTGGACTGCACCAAGATTTTATGGATGACCGATATTAAAACAATCAGGATATCTCTTATCCTAGCTAATAAATCAGTCAGAGTCCTTGAAGGAGTTATAGAGGATGTGCCTATTAAAGTAGAAGATTGCATGATTCCTACTGATTTTGTGTTTCTGGAGTATGGAGAAGAACCCAAAATCCTCTGATTCGTGGTAGACTTTTCCTGGCTACTGCAGGAGTTATTATAGATGTCAGGAAAGGAAGAATTGAGCTGAATGTTCGTGACTTGGTGATGAATTTCTAAATGGACAAGCTGATGAAGAGGCCAACTATAGATGGACAGACATTCTATGTGGATGTTCTCACCAACCTTGCTGAGCAGATCTTCCAAGAGATGAGTCCAGAGGATTCCTTAGCGAGAGCGTTGACCACTTCTACAGCAGAGGCTGAGCATCTCGATGCAGCTACTACTGGTTATGAAAAGATGATGGATGCTACTGCACATGTCATGCAACTGGTTGCAAAAGAAGAGCTAGTCAGCACATATGCGAAAGCTGCTGTAATGGACGATTGGAGTGCAGCAAAAGCACCAAAAACTGAGCTTAAACAGCTCCCTGCAGGGCAAAGGTACGCCTTCCTTGGAGAAAACTCCACTTATCCTGTCATTGTTAGTGCTTCATTGAACAATGCATAGCTCACCCTTTTGCTAAGCAAGCTGTGCAGATTTCGCAAAGGTCTTGGCTATTCTCTTAATGATATTTCAGGTATTACTCCAGTCTTATGCATGCATAGGATATCTCTGGAAGATGAATCAAAATCATCAGTGGAGCATCAGAGGAGGCTGAATCCGAACCTGCAGGTTGTTGTTAAGAAGGAGATCATGAAGTTGCTGCAAGCTGGGATCATCTATCCCATTTCCAATAGCGCTTGGGTCAGTCCAGTTAATGTGGTTCCTAAGAAAGGAGGAGTCACAGTGGTGAAGAATGACAAGGATGAGCTGATTCCTACCAGAACAGTGACTGGACACAGGATGTGTATAGAATACAGGAAGCTGAATGCAACCACCAGGAAAGATCATTTCCCTCTGCCTTTCATCGATCAGATGCTGGAGAATCACAAGTATTACTGGTTCTTAGATGGCTATTCAGGCTTCTTTCAGATTCCCATACATCCAGATGATCAAGAGAATACCACCTTTACCTGTCCTTATGGCACATTTTCATATCGCAGAATGCCTTTTGTACTGTGTAATGCTCCTGCAACCTTCCAGAGATGCATGATGTCGATTTTTACTGATATGATTGAGAGGTTTATGGAGGTCTTTATAGATGACTTCTCAGTCTATGGTTCTTCTTACAAAGGCTGTCTGGAAAACTTGTGTGCAGTTCTGCAGAGATGTGAAGAGAAGCATTTGGTTATGAATTGGGAGAAGTGCTATTTTATGGTACAAGATGGCATTGTTCTTGGTCACAGAGTCTCTGGAGATGGCATTGAAGTGGATAGGGCGAAAATTGAAGTGATGACAAGGTTGCAGGCACCTGATTCAGTCAAAGCAGTGAGGAGTTTTCTGGGTCATGTTGGGTTTTACCGAAGATTCATGAAAGACTTCAGCAAGATTGGAAGACCTCTTACTGCAGTTCTCTACAAGGATGTGAAGTTTGAATTCTCTGCAGAATGTCAATCAGATTTTGAGCAAATCAAAGAGGCTTTGGTGACAGCTCTTATTGTAGAAACTCCAGATTGGGATTTGCCTTTTGAGGTGATGTGTGGTGCCAGTAATTTCGCAGCTGGAGCAGTGCTGGGACAGAAGGGAGACAAGAAGCTACACGCCATCTACTATGCCAGCAGAACATTGGATGATGCTCAGAAGAACTATGCTACTACTGAGAAGGAATTGTTGGCAGTGGTCTTTGCCTTAGAGAAGTTACACCAGTACCTTAGTGGCTCCGAGGTCGTGGTCCATACAGACCATTCAGCGCTGAAATACTTGATGCAGAACAAGGATACAAAGGCATGGTTGTTGAGATGGATTCTGCATCTCCAAGAGTTTGACATTGAAGTTACGGACAAGAAAGGAGTTGAGAATGGAGTTGCTGCATCTCTCCACAATCGGGATTGAAGATGATGTCCCAATCAATGATTTCTTGCCTGAGGAGGATGTTTATTTGATAGAGACTCGAGTGCAGGAAGAAAGCATTGAAAACCTGCAGTCTTCTCGAAACTACAGGACAGTGACGAGCAACACCAGGAGGGTGACGCTCGTCACCAATTCAGCTGACTCGCGATCAAGTCTAGATACGAACCCAATGACGATCGCCACCCCCATTGGTGACGCTCGTCACCCTACACAGACGTTGACATTGATTTCTGCCAGCTTGGGAGCTTCTTTTGAGGAGCAAGTTTATGCTGTGACAGATCCCAAGCGACCCTGGTATGCTGATATTGCCAACTACTTAGCTGCAGAGGATGAACCACATGCTTTCAAGGGGTATGCTAAAAAGAAGTTCTTGATAGAACTTAGGAAATTCTATTGGGATGACCCATATATTTGCAGACATTGTGCAGATGGGATTTACATGAGATGCATAGCAAAAGCTGAGGTTCCTGACGTCCTGTTTTATTGTCATGGCACTGAGTATGCTGGACACTTTGCCACATTCAAAACAGTTTCCAAAGTTCTTCAAGCTGACTTCTGGTGGCCTACTATGTTCCAGGATGCACATGCATTTATTACAAGATGTGATACCTGTCAGAGAAGAGGAAAGATTAGCAGAAGACATGAGATGCCACAAAACTTCATTCTTGAGGTTGAAGTCTTTGACTGTTGGGGCATTGAATTCATGGGTCCTTTCCCTTCATCATATGGGAACATATAAATTCTAGTTTCTGTTGACTATATATCCAAGTGGGTAGACGCGTTGGCTACTCCTACTAATGATTCTGCAGTGGTTCTGAAGCTGTTTAAACAACATTCCAAGTCGAGCTAAAGACTTAAAACAAGCGCTTGGTGAAAGGTAACCCACTGGTAAGTTTTCTTTTTCATTGTACTTAGTATTATTTTCATGTATATACTCTTTTATTTAGCTTTAAAAGAAAGGACTTAGTCGCTACCATCGGTGACGATCGTCACCCATTAAGGGGTGACGCTCGTCACCCGTCTGAGGCCCAGGTACGCGTTTAAACTCTTTCTTCTTCTTCGTCATCACATAACTAAAACTTCACTCCATAAACACAAAACCCACAAAAATCCTATCTTTGGATTTTGTTAACCAAATTAAGTGATTCAAAAGCCTAATCCATGCGGATTTTAGACCTGATTAGCTTGATTTAGATGAATGATACAATTCTTATATGATTTTAGTGGTTGATTTGGAAGTTTTTTTTATTTTTGAGTTCATGAGAAAACTTGCAAAAATTTAGAAATTTTGGGTATTTGTGGTCGAGTGTGGTGTTGAATTATGTTACTGGAAGTGCTGTAAAGCAACGCCAATGCTTGTTTCACTGTGAATTGGTGATTCTCGAAATTTTTGATAATTGGCTAATTTTGGTTAATTTCTGCTTGGTTTTGATTTTCATTTTCAGATGGTTCCACGTGAGAAGAGACTGTGACTCGCATCTTCTTCCAGTGATGCATCTAGTTCTGCACAGCCAGAGAGCACGAGACCTGTGTGCGGGCCTCCATGGCCTAAGAGAGAGGATAAGAAAATCGCTTCGGGAATAGCTTGGACAAGAACCCTGAAACAGGAGATGGCGAAAGATGCCTGTATTTTCCGCGACATACAGGAAGGCTGGTGTGAGTATGACACACTGTTCTATTGCAAGATGTGAAGATCCTTACCACCGATTCGCAGACAACAAAGTGCTTCACCAGTTGGGCATCAAGGATGAGGTTCTGCGGGTTCTAGAGGGGATCAGGATGAGCTCTATGGTGATTTAGCAGTACGATCTGTACCCTGATCTGGTCTGCCAATTCCTTGCCACAGTTCGCGTGTACTACGAGAACGAGTTGGCCAAGACAGCATAGCAGGGCACGCTCACCTTCCTGATCAGAGGCATTCGCTACAGGCTCAATATCTTTGAGCTTTTCAGGATCTATAGTTTCGATAAGCATCCTTCAGGAGTTCTCGCACCTTCGCAGTGGACCCATATGCAGACTTTCTGGTCCAAGTTCGGGAATTGTGTCTATGAGTTCAAGACGAGCACACATACTGATGTTAGGTATCCCGTGATGAGGTACATTCTGCGCCTTATAGGCAACACCATTCTCTGCAAGTCTGCTCCAAGTAAGATGCGTGTCAGTATGCTCGTTCTGCTATATTATGGCTTCGCCAATATGCTGGATGATGAGATCCCTATAAAGACATGGTCCGCACCAACTTGGGCGCCATTTTTTTATAGCACTTGGTCTCTCTGATGACCAAGCCATTCACGAGCTCAGGGGACAAGACAAAGAGCGTTGGCAGCCTTCTCACACCTATCTTCCAGCACTTTCAGATCGACACAGCGCCTTGCAGCATTGTCACTGCACAAGCTCTTATGGATGATGTACACTGGGGACATGCTACCTGGCTCAAGCACAGGTTGGTCTGGACTTTCACTACTTCTGCTGGGGAGTATGTTGGCGTGCAATTGCCAAACTGGGAGCTCACTACGATCCAGAGCGATCCACTTCAGCTGCGTCTTCTCACAGCCCCGCGACGTTACAGAGGAGCCACTGCTGGCGCGACTTCTGATACAAGAGTTTTGAGTCTCTTTCTCAATCACCGAAGCTTGTACTAATCAGTTGTAGTATAGCAAAAGGTTTTTATAAATCCAAAAGGGCAAGACTGAAGCAGTAGGATTGCAATAGAGTTCCTAATTCAAGCAGAAACGGAGAGTTTAGTTATCTAACAACCTAAAGAATCAAAGAAACTTGAAGCAACCACTTAACAATAGCAAGCAACAAACAAAAGATCAAAACTAAGTAAAAACAGAGCAATATCAAAGCAAATTCGAATTGAACCCAAAACATATGAAAGACAGGACTTGAGATGGGATAATTGGTGTTAGAGAACTCTTAACTTAACCTATGATGCTTACAAACTCACACAATGCTATGCCTTATGCATAGGATTCATTTATATGACTAATCCAATCTCTTTGTTAATCATCTAGTCAAGAACTAATTCTCACTAGTGAAATGAAAAACAACAAACATTAAGACAATATATCAATCCTATAATGCCAAATCACTCCCTAGACAGCCAATCTCTTCAGCTAGGATAAGCCATTCTCTTGCAAAGCAGTTCATGCAAATCATAAAACACTTGGTGGGCATAATATGCGCCTAAGGTCCTAATCAACTTAGCTAAGGCTAATCAGGCATTAAACACAGCAATCAAGAAAGGAAATGAAAAAATTTAACACTAAGCAATCATAGATCCAGCCTCAAATTCCCTAAACCTAACCCATCTCAAATCCCTAAGTCACTACTCACTAACCACCATCAAGAACATCAATCCAAAGAGAAAAAGATAGCTAATCATGATTACAGAGATAAAAAAAAGAAGATACATTCAAAATTATATTGAAATGGAACAAAGATTCAAACTACAAGATCAAATCAAAAACATAAGAGGAAAGAACTGTTGGATAAAAGCTTGTTCACGAAAATTAAAGATTTGCAATATTTATAGGAGTCTAAGCGAGTCTAAGCAGAGTGGAAAAATTGTAAATAAAAAGAAGTTCGGACTGGTTCGTATCGGTCAAAAGTGATCGATACAGTTGATCGATAGAGCATCCGCTGGGTTCCCATCGGTCACTCCTTGACCGATACACTTGGTCGATAAAGGTTAAGCGGTTTCACGAAACTCGCTATATCTTTTGAACTGCATATCACAATGACCTGAAACAAAGTCCTTCTGAAAGCGAACTAACGTGTTACAACTTTAATGAAGAGTGCGGAAGATGAATCAAGACGTAGGCTATTCTTCCGAGCTGATCTTCAAGTCGGTCAAGATCGACGGTCAAAATACCAGATAGACATATGCTCACTTTATTCGCCGTAACTCTTCAAACACTAATGGGAACGACTCGAAACAAATACCAACCGAAACTTAACTCACGGGCCGACAATATTGATAAAGAACCCCGAGGCCAAATTGGAATGGAAACACCTCATCTGAGCTGATCTTCAGTCAATATGGTCTTTTGCTTGCTTTACATCGGTCACATGTGACCGATACAGATGATCGATGGGATTTGCTGGCTTTCCATCGGTCACAGGTGACCCATACAGATGACCGATACCCCATTCGTTTGATTCCCATCGGTCACTTGGCTGGATCCTATTGGTCACAAGTGACCGATACAGATGTCATATCTCTTCCCATCGGTCACAAGTGACCGATATAGATGATCGATGGGGATGGCCGGATTCACGACAACTTTATTAACTTTCTAACCGCTGCTGGGAATGACCTGAAACCAATTACATACGCAAGCTAACTCAGTTGGCTACAACATTTATGAAGCTTGTTGAAGCTGAATCTGGTTGGAGATGCTTTTTCCGAGCCAGTTTTGTCAGGTGAAGTTTCTGGCTGCTTCAACAAGGTGCACCTTCTTCTTGGCTCTTTTGATGTCTTGTTCTGCACCCACCATCATCTCCCATGCTCCTTGTAGTCTCAAAAGTCTCCATACATACCTGCCAAACTCCTCAAATGCACAAAACATGCAATGCACACCCTAAATCTACACAAAGTCCTAATTGAATGCAAATGGGACAAAAACAAGCAAAAATGAATGTTTAAAGACTATTAAACAATGCAAATTGTATGCTAATATGGTGTAAATAGTGATTATATCAACACCCTCATACTTGCATTTTGCTTGTCCTCAAGCAAGCAAGGAAAAATGAGAGAATGAGGTTTGAAAGTGGGAGCTTAAAACTAAAGATATTAATGGAAAAACTGATTCAATGTCCAAGTTATAGGTTCTAAGATGCATAGAGATTGTTCTAATTCAAAAGCTTTAGCCATACCTATCATAGCAAACAATGAACTCTAGCTTAGCCTACACAAGCATTCAAATCAACCAACTCTTTAACATTCATTAATAGTAACCAATGGATCTTGCTTGTGTAAATCAAGTGAAAGCATTTGGTTAAAGGACAAGGCTAAGAGATGAAAATGATCTCTTTTAATGTTGGTTTTCAGAAGGAAGGGATCTCTCTTTGAAGGAATGAACTTTGGCAAAATGCTGGGTCAAGCTCAACCTATGCATACAAGGATAAACTCTCATCTACCCATTGCCTAGATTGTTCTAATCCCAACCTTATGTCCCATCAAAGCCCATCATAATATACCCTTTTCATAAGGCTTTTGCCTCTTTTAAACACCCCCACACTTTGCCATTTCTTAGGGAAGGTTTTCTTCTTTGCTCTCTTCATGATGTGGCCGCTTTGTTCTTCTTTTTGCAGCTCTTCTTTGTTTCCTTGGAGAGTCTCCATTTTGCTTCTTCTTTTAGTTCCTTAGGATTCTTTTGGCCTCTTCTTTTTGTTGTTGGAGAACTCCTCTTCTTTGTTTGCTGCTCCTAGATCTTTTGGGTTCCACACATGCTTAGCTTGTTTCCTTCCCTTTATTCTTTTCTTCTCCAAATGAAAAATAAAGAGCACCCAATTCCCACACCTAAATTTACCATCCTAAGCCTATTTATGACTCAAAGAGAAGAGTCATATCTACAGGAGAGCTTACCCTTGTCGTGCTAAACCCAACACTTTTTGCTAAGTTCATTCAGAAATAGGCCTTACACACACAAGATAATATTTAGGCTTGAAAGGAGGTTTGGTTTAGGGTGTGTGGTTAACTGTCCTTTAGATTAGGATTAACTACTTGGACTAGCAAGAGTGGCAGAAGGAGAAAGAAAGTCCAAGTATGTATATGGTAGCCATGCAATCATTTTTCAAAATATAAGCAAGATAATTATAAGTCAGGATTATGGTTCTAATAAGATATAGTTGGAATCAAATCAAAGCAAGCTTGAGAATAAGACAAGAATATCAATGCAAGAATTCAAGATATAATGCAGCCTTAATTTCGAACTCACTACAATGAAATCAAACAACAGATAATTAAGGCACTGAAAATAGCTCAAACTCACTACAATGCAATCAAACAACTAATAACCAATGCATTTAAAACAGCTCAAACATTAACATTTTGACAAGTGTTTATCATCTACTCCCTATAAAAATGTGTGCAAACCTATATGACATGCATCTAGACTCAATCTTAGTTATGTAAATACAACTAAATGAACTTTTTGGTTCCAAACAATTTGAAAATTTTATGGATTTTCAGTGCATATGGATGAATGCATGAGACTCGAGTATGTAAAAGAGAAAATAAGAAAACAAAACACAAAGTCAAATGCAACTATCCTCTTGCCTTAAACTCCACCTGCTCCTAGGATCAAAAGAGAAACACAAACACAAACTTAAAAGGCAAAAATATGTACAGGAATAACATGGGAATACCTCCCAAGTGTGCTTGTTTAAAGTCATTAAGCTTGACTTCTCTTGCTCCTTAGATGGGTTGAGAGGGAGTTAGAGGACTCCTTGGTGGATCCTTTCCTGAGGGGCCTGTGAATGTGGTTGATGGTGACTTCGAGAGAGGCAATTCTCAGCTGCAAAACTCCATTCCTTAGTCTTTATGAAGGAAGCTTGTCCCTTATCTCCCTTCTTGGTCCTCTTGATGTCAAACCTTAACACCTTGTCTTCCTTCAACCTTAACTCAATGATGCCCTTCTTAACATCAAAAACAGCACCAGCAGATGCCAGAAATGGTCCTCCTAATATGATTGGGGCCTGCTCATCACTCTTTATATCTAGCACCAGAAAATTAGTTGGTACCTTCACCTTGTCAATCATCAATGAAACATCCTCAAGAGACCCAACTGGTTGCTTTCTTGACCCATCAGCTAGGGGGAGAGAGACATCACTTTTCTTAAAGCTAGTGTGGCCCAAGGTTTTAGCAGTAGAGAGTGACATATGGTCGATGCTGGACCCAAGATCACACAAGCAACTCTTGAAAGAGAGTGTTCCCAATTCACATGGTAGTGTAGAACAACCAGGATCTTCAAGCTTGGTAACTTGGCTTTCTTCATCTTTAGTAGGAACCTCTTCTTTAGCAGCTCTACCTTTCCCAACCTCCTTTTCTTTCAACATTGCAAGATACTTCTGATTTAAAGGTGGAGACAACTTCTTTGTTGCTTCATCTAATCTAAGGATCTCTTCAATTTTTGCCATTTGCTCATCATAGAGACCATTATAATCGGCAGCTAGCTGCTTCTTGAACCTTCCAGGAAATGGTATTGTAGGCTGATAAGGAGGAGGAATGTATTTTGGTTCCTTGGTTGTCTCCTTGGATACCTCTTTAGGCTTCTCTGGAACAATTTCTTTGGCTTTGCTATTCCTTGACCTTTCACCAGCCTCAACCACTTCATCATCTTCTACTACTGTCTCTTTCTTGGAGATTGCCTATTCTTCCCTTACGGCAGCAACATAGACAACTTCCCTCTGCTTCTCTTCTATGACCTTTACTGATTTTCAATTTCCTCCCCCACACCTAGAGCTTCAATGTCCTCATTGATGATGGAGGGTGTCACCTTTGGAGTTATAGGGACAAACTCATGGCCATATAAAAGGCTTTCAATTTCAGCAATAGAGTTTTCGTTCTCTTCTTGAGTAGTTAGGGAAGTAGAGGAGATACCATAGCAATACTCTAAGGGCCTCTTAAAGGTAATTGGCTGAGCATTGTTCTCTTTCCTGCTCAGCTTCATAGTCAAGGAGTCTATTTGGGATTGAAAGTTGTTGATGGTGTATGTAATACTTCTTTGAATTTCAGCAACCATGCTTCTCTGAATTTCAGCCATACTTCTTTGAATTTCAGCAGCCATGTTTCCTTGAATTTCTGCAGTGTCGACTTGTTGCATTTGAAGTAGAATCTGCTTGATGTCCAACTCTTGAGGTGGTTGAGTGCTTGGTTGTTGTTGAGGCGCCAAGGCAAGCTGCATAGGAGTAGTGGAATGTATCATGTTCCCTTGCTGTTGGTTATAGGGCCAAGTGGTTGAGAAGAAGACCTTTGATGGTGGTGAATGTGAGGGCCTTCATTGAGTAACATATCCACCTTTTCTTGCATATCTTTTACCATATAACTTGCTGTTTCCAACCTCTCTTCAGCTGCCCTTGCATGCTGCTCAGACTCATCAACATAATCCCAACTGCTTAGTGCCATGTTCTCCACTAGTATCCATCCTTCATCAACATCTTTGCCAAGGAAATAGCCATTGCGTGCTGTATCTTGAAGGATTCTTACTCTTGGTAGAACACCTCTATAGAGGCTGGAGAGAAGCATTTCTTTTGTGAAACCATGATGTGGGCATTGCTTAATGAAGCTTCTAAACCTTTCCCAAGTGTCTCCAAAGCTCTCATTGGACCATTGTCTGAAGTTAGAAATCTCATTCCTGAATCTTGCAGTTCTTGAGGGGGATAAGAACTTGGTCAAGTAAGCACCTTTGCATTGTTCCCAAGTGGTGATTCTGCCTTTTGCTAAAGACTTTTCCCACATTTGAGCTCTATCACCAAGAGAGAATGGGAATAATCTGAGCTCAAACTAACATCTGAAACTCCACTAAGCTTTGTCAAAGCACAAATCCTCTCAAAGTGATCCAAGTGCTCAAGAGGGTCTTGGTTTGGAAATCCAAAGAACATCATTTCTTGAGCCATAGTAATCATGCTGCTCTTGATCTCATAGCGATGAGTCTCCGTAGGCGGAAGAATACCTTGTCTTAAAGCATAACTTGAAGGTATATCAGCAGCACCAATAGGTCTCAATGGTCTTTGAACCCAAGCTCCTTGTAAACCATGTGGACCATACTGTCCTTGTAAGCCTTGGATACCTTGAAGACCTTCTGGACCTTGTGGACCTTGCAAACCGAAATCAGCAGCATACTGATGTTCTTCCATTCTTCAACAGCTGATATCTGATTCTGAAAACCCTAAGGTCTTTGACCTTGAACTTCTGTTGTAGCTGTAGACACTTAAGAGCAAGTGCTTTGGGTACCTACAAAAGAAATTCTACACCAAAAGAGAAATCAGTAACCAAAAACGAAAACAACAATGCTTGATCTCAAGATGTCAACAAATCCTACTGAACAAAGCATTCCCCTAATGGCAACGACGCCAAATTGATACAAGAGTTTTGAATATCTTTCTTAATCACCCAAGCTTGTACTAATCAGTTGTAGTATAGCATAGGGTTTTTGTCAATCCAAAAGGGGAAGATTGAAGCAGTAGGATTACAATAGAGTTCTTAATTTAAGCAGAAAGAGAGAGTTTAGTTATCTAACAACCTAAAGAATTAAAGCAACTTGAAGCAAACACTTATCAGGAGCAAGCAACAAGCAAATTATCAAAACTGAGTAAAAACAGAGCAATATTAAAGCAAATTCGAATTCAACCAAAAACAAAGGAAAGACGGGACTTGAGATGGGATAATTGGTGTTAGGGAACTCTTAACTGAACCAATGATGCTGACAAACTCACACAATGCTATTCCTTATGCATATGATTCATTTATATGACTAATCCAATCTCTTGGAACTAATCTCTTTGCTAATCATCAAGTCAAGAACTAATTCTCATTAGTGAAATGACAAACAGAAAGCATTAAGACAATCTATCAATCCTATAATGCCAAATCACTCCCTCGATAGTCAATCTCTTGAGCTACAATAAGCAATTCTTTTAGATGTTCAGATATTTCATCAAACAGTTGGTGGGCATAAAATGAGCCTAAGGTCCTAATCAACTTAGCTAAGGCTAATCAGGCATTAGACGTAGCAATCAAGAACGGAAATGAAAGAATTAACACTAAGAAATCATAGATAAAGCCTCAAATTCCATAAACCTAACTCATCTCAAATCCCTAAGTCATTACTCACTAATCACCATCAAGAACATCAATTTAAAGAGAAAAAGATAGCTTATCATGATTAGAGAGATTAAACAAGAAGATAAATACAAACTTATATTGAAATAAAAAAAAATTAAAACTACAAGATCAAATCAAAAACACAAGAGGAAAGAACTATTGGATAAAAGCTTGTTGCAAAAAATTAGTGATTTTCAATATGTATAGGAGTCTAAGCAGAGTGGCAAAATTGTAAATAAAAAGAAATTCAGACTGATTTGTATCAGTCAAAAGTGATCGATACAGTTGATCGATAGAGCATCCGCTGGGTTCCCATCGTTCGCTCCTTGACCGATACGCTTGATTGATACAGGTTGAGCGGTTTCACGAAAAGCACGATATCTTTGGAACGGTATATCAGAGTGACCTAAAAGCAAGTTCTACTGAGAGCTAACTAACGTGGCTACAACTTTTATGAAGAGGGCAGAACCTGAATCAAGACGGATGCTATTAGTCCGAGCTGATCTTCAACTCGGTCAAGATCAACAGTCAAAACACCAGATGGACATATTCTCACTTTACTCACTGTAACTCTTCCACCACTGATGGGCATGACTCAAAAACAATACCAACCGAAACTTAACTCACGGGGCTACAATATTGATGAAAAAGACCAAGGCCAAATCGGAATGGAAACACCTCATCTGAGCTGATCTTCAATCAATATGGTCCTTTGCTTGATTTACATCGGTCACATGTGACCGATACAGATGATCGATGGGATTTGCTGGCTTTCCATCGGTCACAGGTTACCCATACAGATGACCGATACTCCATTCTTTTGATTCCCATCGGTCACTCGGCTGGATCCTATCGGTCACAAGTGACCGATACAGATGTCATGTCTCTTCCCATCGGTCACAAGTGACCGATACAGATGATTGATGGGGATGACCGGCTTCTCAAACTTCTTTAACTTTCCAACCGCTGATGGGAATGACCTGAAATTAGCTCCACACGAAAGCTAACGCACGGGGCTACAACATGGATGAAGACTGTTGAAGCTTAATCGGGTTGGAGATGCTTTGTCTTAGCCGGTTTTGCCAGATGAAGTTTCTGGCCGCTTAAACAAGGTGCACCTTCTTCTTGGCTCTTCTGATGTCTGGTGCTGCACCCACCATCATCTCCCATGCTCCTTGTAGTTTCAAAACTCTCCAAACATACCTGCCAAACTCCTCAAATGCACAAAACATGCAACACACACCCTAAATCTACACTAAGTCCTAATTGAATACAAATGGGATAAAAGCAAGCAAAAATGAATGTTTAAAGACTATAAAACAATGCAAAATGTATGCTAATATGGTGTAAATAATAAGTATATCATCTTCTTCCACTGCTGCTGCTCAGGCTGGACCGTCCAGACGCCAGACCATACCCATGCCAGGGATTGCTGCTGTGAGGCGCCCTCCTAGATCTCAGACACCTATGGATATGGCAGCCTTTCAGGACTATTTCATCTACAGCTTCGAGGGTCTGTGCAACGCTGTAGCTACACTCAGCAACTGTGGTTGCATCTGCCCTCACTCTGCTGCTGAGGAATGCGAAGATGAGGACTAGCTCTTCTGTTATCCTGGTTACTTGTTCCATTTTTCCCTTTAATTTTATTTCTCTTATGGTATTTTATGTTTTTCTCTTGAATTAGTTTGTCAGTTGTTTTGATGTTGTTTTGTGGACTTGTTGAACTAGGAGTTATGCTATATGTGGATGTTTTCACGTATATTTGAGTGCTCTAACAGTCCGACTCTATTGTACAAATGATAACATAACGTTTAACACATCTAACTGATGATTCCGGAGTTTCAGACACGGTGACGATCGTCACCACTAAGAGGTGACGCTCGTCACCCACTCCTTCGCAAGGTATAACTTTCAAATTCGGTTCTACACGTTCTCTTGCTTTTTCTTGACGAACTCTAGTCTTAATAACACTGGGGACAGTGTTGTTTAAGTCTGGGGGAGGTGGCTACTGATGTTTTGTACATTTTGTTTTGTTTTGAGAGTCTTAAATTGAGTCAAAAACCTGTTTTATAGAGTCAAAATTTTGAAACTTTCAGTTTTTCTTGGAACTAACCACAAATCATTGATGCTTATAAGGACCATTGCCACAGTAGTTGATAACAAGTCTTACTATGTTGAAAGTCATAGAAAGATCAGTCTAGCAAAGAAGGTTTAGGTTCTTAGAGAATCTGGAAAATCTGTTGTTGACTCCACCTTAATGAACTTTAAACATCTCATCTTGGGGCTTGATACTCACTGATCTTGATTCTCTCTTTCAATACTGTCAAAGATGTTTAGATGCAGTCTCTCTTTGATCTTCATTGATACATCTTTTAAGAGTTTAAGTCTATAGAATGGTGCATCATGATCCTGTCTCCATACAAGGAACAACAGTAGTGAACACTTATGAATCTGTCTCCTCACAAGGGACACAAGTATTGAGTAGCACCGTATCTTAGGCTGTAAAAAAATGAGAAAGGAAGTTGAAACAATCGAAGAAATCTAAAGTAAAAGATCAAGGGAAGAGAAAATAGGAGAGCTATGTTGAAATTTCTTTGTTCAGTGTTCAGGAAGGGAAAAGAATCTATACGTGATTGAGTTGATAAATCCTTGATGAGATATCACACTTAGATAAATAAAAGGAGTTAACAGTAGAGATTCTGGATTTCTTGAAGGGGCGTGGACTGGATTTGAGATATTGCTAAGCTTGGGATTTGAGATATTGGCTCTGTGGTATGTGGATTCGAAAGTATTGATCAATGTGGCGTTCCTAATGTTTAGCTGACTGTTTCTCTTTTCAAACCTCGACCCTTTTCTTTGTCTGATGTTTGCTTAAGGGCAAGCAAAAGCTTAGTCTGGGGGAGTTGATATATCATGATTTTTATGATTTTTAACCATGGTATAAGTCCTATTTATTGAGTTTTTTGGTCTTTTTAGAATTATAGTAGAGTCTATGCAGGTTATAGCATGACCAGAGCATAATTAGAGGTTTTAAAGCTTTTTGGATCATTTCAAGAATCAACCCCGAAATTAGCAACTCAGAAGGCGTTACATAGCATTGATGACGATCGTCACCACTCAAGGGTGACACTCGTCTCCCACATCTGTAGAGAGTCGCGACGTTTAGTTAAACGAAAGAGAAGATATTGCACTTTGGCCCAGAAGTTCCACTATTTACAGAAGTGTCCCAGCTCGTGTTTTAGCTTGTATTTATCTTGTATCTTAGAATTCAGAGAGCTTTAGAGAGAGATTGATTCAGAGCTTTTGGGGAGACAGATCCTGTACTCTTTTAGAGAAGATTTCGAACCCTTTTATCTTATACTCTATTCTTTTAATGCAGTTTTATTCAGGTATGCTTTGTGTTTTCATAATCATGTCTGAGTTATCTGTTAGTTAAGTTAGGGTTTTTCAAAGGTTGATGAAGAGTTTGTAGAATTGCAAAACTGTTAGGAAAATCCATTGGTTCTTCATATGTGCTTGCATTCATATCGATTTCTGAGACTAATCATCTAGATTTCGAAACCATAGGTTGTTTATTAGATGTGAGAACATGGTTAATCACCTTAACTAGTATTAGATGAGCAAAACACCTATTTGCAAAGAGGTTTGACTTAGGAGTTTTGTGAACAATTGAACCTGATCATTACTTCCTGTTTAGATTGTTATAATTTGCAAAGAGATTTGGAATTCTGTGATTTAGGCATAGATAACTTCTGCAATGAGAATTGATTAGTTATATCTTTGTGTTTTGAGTTCTAGACGGTATTAATTCATTCTTGATTTCATGGATTCTACATTCTCGGATTCAACCTGCGAAATGTCCTGACTTAGCGCCTTTAGCTTTCTGAACTTAGATCAATCAACAAATTTCGCTTGCTTTCATTACTTTAGTTATTTCACATTACATTCATTATTTAATGCTTAGTTTAATTCGAACCTGAACTTTATAGTGTACTTAACTTACTCCCTTGGGATTCGATAATCTTTTATGCTAAAACTGCTTTGTTGTGCACTTCCAGTAGTAAATTAATTTGGTAAAACCTCAGCCTTATCACAATGCAAAGGTGCTTTCTTAATTAATTTCTTCTCTCCCTCAAGAACTGAAAAATTCAGGAATGAGATCACAACCTTCAAACAGTTGTCTAATGAGAGCTTTGGAGACACTTGGGAAAGGCTTTGTGGCTTCACTTATCAATGCCCTCATCATGGCTTCACCAAAGAAATGCTTCTATCCATTTTCTATAGATGTGTTCTCCCAAACATAAGAATCCTTCTAGATGCAGCAAGCAATAGCTATTTCCCTGGAAAATATGTTGATGAAGGCTGGCTACTAGTGGAGAACATGGCACTCAGTAATTGGGATTATGTGGATGAGTTTGAGCAACATGCAATGACAGCTGAAGAGAAGTTTGAAACAGCAATGCATGAGATGAAGGCTTTGCAGGAAAAAAGAGGAAATTTTGTTCAATGGAGCAACCAAACCTCTTCAAACTGTTGATACACATAGCCACTACAAGGAGCATCAAGTCAAATATGTTAAGATCCAAGAGGAGCAAACAGTGAGACAAGGCTATAAAACAACATCAAAGCTCTTCTTCTCAAACGGTTGGCGCTAACAACTCTCAGGTTTCACAAGATTTGGACATAAAGCAGCTTCTGCTCCAAATGCAAGAGCTCCAAACTGCAGAAATTCAAAGCAGTATGGCTGCCATTCAAAGAAATATAGCTGAGTTCAGAATAGCATGACTGCTGACATCCAAAGGAGTCTTTAATCTTTGAATCTGAGATTAAGGAAGCAAGAGAGTCTTGCATAATCATCTTCCTCTTCACTTATACAAGAGTGTGTCAAAGCTGCCACCTTAAGAAGTGGGAAGCATGTCCCTCCAAGAGTGGCACCTTCTACATCCAATGTGGACATTGAAGAACAAGAAGAGTGAGTGGTGGTCAAAGATGCTGAAGAAGCTAAAGAGGATTAAGTGGTTGAAGCTGAAAAATGTTCAAAGAACACCAAGGCCAAAGAAGTGGTTAAGGAGAAACCAAGAGAAGCACCTAAGGAGTTAGTCAAAGAACCAAGATACATTCGTCCACTGTTATCTCATACATTTGCATCACTTAGGCTTGAATTTAGTGCTTGTTTTGATTCTCTTTTGCATGTTTTCCTTCTCTTTAGTCCCATTTCTTCTCCTTTTAGACTTGGTTGCATTTATGATGTAGTTTGCATTTTCTATGCATCAAGGATGTTTTTAGGTGCTTATGGAACTGAATGGAGCAATGAGGAAGTGTAGGAGCGGATCAGAAGGCTAGCAAAGCCAAGAAGGAGCAAAAGGAGCCAAGGAAAGCAATCTCTGGAAGTCCATCGATCAAGCCTTCAAGATCATCGGTCAGGAAGTCATCAATAGGAGGCCATCGATCATGCCATCGGTCAAGGAGTGACCGATGGGAATGCAGCGAGTATACCATTGGTCACTCTCCTCAGGACCATCGGCCAGGAAGTGACCAATAGAGAGGCCATCAGTCATGCCATCAGCCCCGGAAGTGACCGATGGAAACCCAGCGTGTATACCAATGGTCACTCTCCTCAGGACCATCGGTCACTTTCGGATCGATGGAATCCAACCTGAACCTGCATTTATTTACAGTTTTGCCATTGTGTTAGGGCATTTGTCTTTTGATATAAATAGCTTGTTTTAAGAATTTTTAGTATCAAGCCTTGTTCTAAGTTTTCTGTTGGTTGATTTTTCTGGTTTTGTAAGACAATCCATCTTTGCTTAATCTAAGTTTGTATTTACCTTTAATCTTCTCTTTAATCTCTCTCTTAATCATGTTTAACATCTTCACTCTTTGTGATTTAATGTTTAACATGGTGATTAGTGAGTAGTTACCTTAGGGTTTCTAGATGTGGTAGATTAGGAGAATTTACAGGCTTGATTAGGGTTTGTTAGCACTTAATATGATTGATTCCACTATATTAATATGTTCTTAAGGTAGATTTGTTTTGATAACATGAATCTAGATTTAGGCTTCATTTTATGCCCACAAAGTGTTTGATGAAATGCTGATCTTGGTTAATAGAGGATTTACTGGCCTTTTCTCAAGAGATTGACTGTTTGAGGAGTATTTTGACTTGAATAGAGTTGTTTGTTCATTCTTGTTGATTGTTCTAGCACTAATGAGAGTTAGTTCTTGTTGGGATGATTAGCAAAGTGTTATTTTCCAAGAGATTGGACTTAACTTGCTTGTTTTTGAACTCTATGTCTAGGAATCAGCATTGATAGCTTGTTTGCTTGATCAGTGATGTTTGTAACAACCTTAGTTAGCCTTTGAATTCCCCAGAGTCAATAACCACATCTAGGAACTTGTCTTCTCTTTATTTAAATTTTGAATTTTCCATTTACTCTGTTTATTTGCTCTGTTTTGTTCATTGATCATTGCTGAACTGTTCTTCTTTGAGTGCTCTTTGGTTTATGATCATTTAAGTTGCTAGTTTAGTTGCTTTGCAACACAATCTTCTCTGTTTCACCTGACTTAGAGCTTTCTACTTGCAACTCTTCTGTTATTCAACATAACCCATTGGATTGACATAAAAACCCAAATACTACAACTGATTAGTACAATGGGTGATTGACATAAGAGGTCAAAACTCTTGTATCAATTTGGCGCCGTTGCCATTGGGGTTTACAGTTTGAATCATTAGAGTTTGTAGAACCTTTAAGATAAGGGTTTATGGGGTTTACAGTTTGAATCATTAGAGTTTGTAGAACCTTTAAGATAAGGGTTTACTTGCATTTGGTTACTAATCATCCTTGACTCTTATTGCTGTTTTTCAGGTTTATGAACTTAAGATCCAGAGGTTCCATGGGTTAGCACTTGAAGACCCTTTGGATCACTTGGATAACTTTGATAAACTCTGCTCTGTAACAAAGATAAATGGGGTAAGTGAAGATGGCTTTAAACCAAAGTTGTTCCCATTCTCTCTTGATGATAAAGCTCACCAGTGGGAGAAAAACTTACCTCATGGAAGCATGACCAGTTGGGATGAATGCAAGAGAGCCTTTTTAGCAAAGTTCTTCTCTACTTCAAGGACTGCTAGGATCAGGAATGAGATCTCAGGGTTTGCACAGAGGAACAATGAAAGCATTGGTGAAGCTTTGGAAAGATTCAAGGGCTACACACTGCAGTGCCCACACCATGGCTTCTTACAAGCCTCTCTGCTCCCAACTCTCTACAGGGGCGCCCTCCCAAAGATCAGAATGCTTCTGGACACTGCATCTAATGGTAACTTCTTATCTAAAGATGTTGATGAGGCATTGGAGCTTGTTGAGAATCTAGCACAGTCTGATGGGAATTACCATAAGGAGTTTGATAGAACTCCAAGGAGTCCTAAAGATGAACTGGAGTCTAGCTAGAAAGAGATCAAAGCTCTGCTTTAAAGATTGATCTACTGCTGAGGGAAAGGATGGAAGTTCACTTTGTTGGTCACATGGTTCATCTTGATGATCAAGAGACTTGCCAAGTTGAGGAGATGAACTATCTTGGTAACCAAGGAGGCTACAATGGGTATGGCAACTACAGACCTAACACAAATCTATCATACAAAAGCAAAAATGTTGCAAATCTTCAAGACCAAGTGTACCCACCTCAACTGCAACAGCAAGCTGGCCAAGCAAGACCTTTTGTTCCCTACAATAACAATCACGGTTTTCAACAGAGGAAACACAAATTCTAGCCAAGAGCGCCCTACAGGCTTCAATACTCTAGCACCAGCTCAAGCTTCCTCCAGCTTCCAAGATCCTGAACTCAAGAGTATGATGCAGCAAATGCTTCAGAATCAGGTCAACACAACCTTGGATATGAACAAGAAGTTTGCTGAGGTTCATAACAAGATTGATTCTGTGCATGTGGAGTTCACCAACAAGTTTGATGGCTTAGCAGCAAGGGTAAAGAACTTAGAGAACAACAAAGGCATAGCAAGTGCAACATGCCCTTAAGGTACTCTTCCTGGAAAATGTGAGAACAATCCAAAGGAATACTGCCAAGCTGTTGAATCTCTTGATGCTTTCACACCTGAGGAAGATGCTATAGTAGATGAGTTTCTGTCCATGATCAATGAGGACATTGATGAACAAAGTTAGGGGTAGGAACTTGTTAAGGTTTCTGATGCCAAGAAGGAAGCTCAAGCTGATTTATTCCGAGCTTATCAACCTGACATTCCATTTACAGGAAGGTTCAAGGCGCTGCTAGTCAAGAAGTATGAAACCCTCTATGCTGCTCAAATGGAAATGGGAGGTTTAAATGCTGAAGTGGAGCTTGGGAAACTGCGAGCTAAGGCTAAGGCATCAGAAGTTAAAGAGCTCAACATCAAGAAGCTTGGAGATCCAGGTTGCTTCACACTCCCTTGTGAGCTTAAAGGCAAGATCTTGGAGCAAGCATCAATCTGTTACCAGCTTCTACTGCTAAGGAGTTAGGCTACACCAAGTTTCAACCAGTAATGTCTCTCTTAACATTGCTGATGGAACTGTGAAGATGCCATTAGGAGCTCTTAAGGATGTGCCTATGCAGATAGAAGGAGTGACTATCCCTACTGACTTCTTGGTGCTAGATGTTGAAGGGCAGATCAAGAATGCCATCATACTTGGAAGACCATTTGACGCTGCATTTGACGCTAGAGAGTGCACAACAGAGCTGAGGCTTACTAAAAATAAGGTCTTGAGGTTTGACAGCAAGGGCAACAAGCTGTAGCATGATCATGCTTTATCCATGGAGCTTAACAAGGTGAAAGGAGTTAACAAAAACTGGCCAGAGTTTGAAGGCTACCAAGGAGAGAGCTTTGATTGTTGCTGTTTGCCAAAGCTGTTTGAAGACACCACTGAAAAGGAGGTCGTTGAAGTGGTTGGTTACAAGAATTTGAATGAAATCAAGTTGGTTAGTAAAGGAGGAGAGGTGGTTTTGCAACCATGTGGCTCAAAGATGGGTGAGGTTTTCTTCAAGATTCAGCAAGAGGAGAAGACTATGCCTTTTGCTAAGATCAAGCTGAATGGAGTCACCACCAGAGTCAAGGGGAGCAAGATGACACCAAGGAGTTCCAAGACTCCTTCTCCTCACCTTAAGTAAGGAGGTAATCAAATTCAAGCTAAGCGACTCTAAACAAGCACACTTGGGAGGTAGGCCCATGATATCCTTTGTATATATTATGCTTTTTGTTCATTTTTATGCTTTGTTAGTGTCTTTAGAAGCATGAGTTCGGTTTGGGGCTTGAGAAGGAGTTTGGGGAAACAAAAAGTGCAAGGCATGGTTTCCATCGGTCAAGGCCATCGGTCAGGAAGTGACAAATAGGACCCTATCGATCATACCATAGGTCAGGAAGTGACAGATAGGACCCTATCGATCATACCATCGGTCAGGAAGTGACCGCTGGAAACCAAGCAGATGCACCATCGGTCACACCATCGATCAGAAGGTGACCGATGGAAATCAAGCGGATATTCCTTCGGTCACCATCATCGATCAAAAGTGACCGATGGGGTTAGGCAGGAGAGCCATCAGTCATGCCATCGGTCTCAAAGTGATTGATAGCACCCTATCGGTCACTACCATGGGTCTCAAGTGATCGATGGTCAGGCGACATACCATAAGGAAAACTAAAACTGCTTCTGGAAGCAAGGGTCAAGCACCACAAGATGAAGCACTTTCTTCTCCACTTACCAGAAGAGACAAAGGCAAAGGTGTTGCTGCTGGGCAATCATCTATGGCTGCTGGAAAGAGGCCGGTTGAGGGAAAAGCAGCCAAATCCAAAGGAAAGGGGGTTGCTGTAGAAGAAGTCCCATACAAGAAGCCAAGTGCAAGAGATCTCATAGAGCATTTCAACCAATGCACTTTCAAGGCCACAAGATACCCTTGTGCTTCCACAATGAAGGCGTTTGGGATCTATGGCGATTGCAAGAGAATATTTGAGAACATGGGGCTTAGCGAATTTATGGAGAATGCACTTTCCTCCTACAAGCATCTCACATACCAGGTCCTCTCCACTTTCAAGGTGGTGAGCTATGAAGAGAGTGAACTTTCCAATGGAGATGGCTGGATTTCTTTCCAGCTTGGCAAACAAAGGTTTACAGCAACCTTCTCTAAGCTCTCTCAAGGCCTTTGCATGTGCCCTTATGCTGACAAGAGGGACTACTTCAAGATCAGCCAAAAGCTGCATGAGATGCTATGGGGAGTGATTGGGGCTGCCTCATACACAGATGGAGGCACAAGGAATCAGCATTTGAAGCACCCAGCTGTGAGATATGCTCACAAAGCTCTTGCAAACACATTCTTTGCAAGAAAGGAGACAACCAATTTCACAGAAAGGGCGAGGGACTTCATGTACAATGCAATGCAGCCAATAGTGGGCTTCAGCAAGAAAAGAGTACCTCTGGGGCCGCCAAACAAGTACCCTTGCTATGTGAGTATGCTTATGGAGCAGCTCTACTCCTACAGAGGCCGGATCATCGACAAGGTCAAAAGGGAGAGGAATCTCCAACTGCACATTGGAGGGATTGTTACAGCCATCATGATGGCAAGTGGTGTGAACCTTGAGGAGCATAATAAAGATGCTTTGGAACCAATGTGGATAGTTCTGGATTGTCTCAAGAGGAGTCACTATCTTGAGAAGAGCATCCAAGGGAAGAATGTTTACAAGTTCCTCAAAGGATTCAGAGAGCCAGCAAGAGTCATTCTCCCAAATCTGCAGCTAACATCCATCATCAAGGGGAATAATGCCAGATTTTTCCTAGATGAAAGTCAGCTTTACCATGGAGCCTCTTTAGCTGAAGAGAGTGTAGAAGATAGTGAGGAAGATGAGCAAGAAGAAGGTGAAGAAAACAATGAAGAGGAGGTACAAGAAGAGTCTGCTGTTGGCGCTGAAAGCCAAGTAGAATCACAAGAGGAAGAGCTAGATGAGAATGAGGTGCTGAACTACAACACTAAGCAGTTCCACTTCAACCCTTATGAGGTCCCAAGCCAAGGAAGCTCTCTGAAGTTTGCTCATGAACACATTAAAAAAACTTCAGAAGTGGTGTAAATGGCAAGACAAGACCATCAAGATGTTAGTAAAGCTGGTCAAGGGAAAGTTCAAGAAGGATAAATCTACATCAAGAGGAGCTTCCCATCAAAGCCATGGTCATGAGTACACCTCCCACTATGAAGAGCAATTGCCACAAGCTGAACCTACTGAAGAAGAGGAAGCTATTTGGAACCCCCAAGGGAGACACTCCTTCCATGTGCAACCAACTGATCAATGGGCAGCTTGGGAACCTTCAAGAGCTTCATCTTATGAGCCAAGGTCCCAAACACCATCAGGATGGGAGGCACCAGCTTACACTACTTCTGAGGTCCACACAACATGGTAACAATGGGACACTCAAGGCAACTCATCCCAAGCTCAAGCTCAATGGACAAGTTGTGTTCTTCAACCTCAAGAAGCAGAAACCTCTTCACAAGGCAAAGAGAGGAGAAACAAGAGGAGAGCTAGCTATTCTCCACAGCCAGAGACATTTGGATCATCCCACAAGTCCTCCCACCAAAGCTAAAGGTACCACATCCTTACCATTGTATAAACCATTGTATCTTTTTAAGTTTTTGCAATATATTCTGTGGCTTCTCTCTCTCACTCCTTTCATTACACGAGAGACTGTGTAATTTAAGTGTGGGGGGGAGAGATTTGGGGTTTAACATGTTTGTTCTTTTCTTAGTTTTTCATTTTCTTTCGTCTTGAGTCACATGCATATCATGCATTCATCTAAGGCATAGAAAAACACAAACAATCGAAAAATTTGAAAATTTTTACATGTTTTGCAAACCAAAAAGAGAACATATAGTTGCATTTCATTTGCTTAGGATTGAGTCTAGTGTTTCCATAGAGGATTGATAACCGGTTTTTGCAGTGCAATGATGTATCAAAGCTCAAATGCAACACTGAGCTGTAGTATAGCATGCAAGTGAGTGTCAATCCACACCTAGGAGCTAGAAAGTTCAATGAGAATGCAAGGATCATGTAAAGCTAAGCAAATGATGAACGGTTTTGTGAAATTCCTAAAAACTAGATGCAATGGTTAAATGCAAAGCAAAACTATTTTAAAAATACTAGAAATGAGAGAACTACCACGAGGAATAAACAGAATGATAAAAATGCAAGGATGTGAATTTATAAAAATCGACTAGTGGATCGACCACAGGATCGACCACTAGATCGAGCAACAACAATCGATCTCGTCTAAAAGTTCAACAGAAACGAAACTAATGATCAGGATGCGAACAGATAGCAAGCGAAAGACTAACAGAGATGTAAGAATACTAAGAAAGAGGGTCCAGGGTTGAGATTCATGTTCAAGGGTTTCAAAGGTTCAAGCTTGGTTTGAAAACTTTAGATCTACTCACTTTGTGAGATTTTCTAGGCCTTGAAAACAAAACAAGATCCATCCATGGCGTGTGGTATGGATCACTCCTTCATTCTCTCCTCCAGACCCATGGCGTTTGGCGGAAAAAGATATTGAAGGCCATAGAACTCAGATTTCAAACACACGGCCTAACTAGTCCCCTAAACTACCATGGCGTTTGGGAAAGGTAGACTCGCCTCTAGGATTCGACTTTCAAGGACCTATGGATCCTGTCAAGGTAAGAGGTCCCTTTGATCATAAAGATCTTGGCGTGAAAATCTCTAAACCTTAAGAACTCGATATCCTAGAAGTGAAAGCCATGAAGAACAAGAAAACACCAAACCTTGAAAACCTTTTCGGCCCCTTTGAATCCTGTCAACCCCAAAACCCGAATAGACTACTCGCTACACATAAAGTAAACCGAACAAAGCATAAAGGATGAACTCATAGACATGAAAAACGATTGCTTAAAACTTAAAACGATTCAATATTCGTGAACAAAGCTTCAAGGTCTAACAATGGCCAAATCGCCTTTGAACCGAGAGAAAAACTGTAAAAAGATAAAGTGAAAACGTGTATGGAAAAGCAAGATCGCCGCCTTCCCGAAATAGGCCAAACAGCTCGATGGTCCCCCCCTTGCTAGCGGCCAAAAACGGTTAAAGTGCACTGAGATCGACCTCGAGATCAAGCATCTCGCTCGATCATCTTCGGACATCGTGACTTCAGCTCGACCTGTGTCTCGATCTTCTTCGGTGGATCGAGTACTTCGTCCGATCTTGGAGTCGATCTATGGAGGATCGAGTGGTGGACTCGATCCGGCTCTCGCTCTGCATGGCGTCATTTACGTCTGTACTCCTTGATCGATCACTTCACTCGATCTCTGTCTCTATCAGTTCCCTTGGATCGGATGGACTACTCGATCTTCTGGTCGATCTCATCTAGATCGACTGGCCATGCTCGATCCGCTTCTCGATCTCTGATCCTTAGCAAGCATTCCTGAATTCTCCATGTTCCCACGAACCTCCTCACGAGCCTCAGCACATCCACGAATCTTCCAAGACTCCAAAGTAGCCGAAAACACCCTGAATGCGATGCAAAATGCAAGAAACATGCATATGCTGGTGCAAGAATACTCTAGGACCTAAAGTGATGCAAACTAGCCTAAAGTGCAATGCAAATGCATGAGAAACTAACTTATATGTATGCAAAATACATGAAATATGCAGCAATATCAACTCCCCCAAACTTGCCTTTTGCTTGCCCTCAAGTAAACAAAATTCAAGAAGGGAGAGAGGTTTTAAAACAAACGGGGGTTTAAGCTTCTTGCAAAGGTGTCTTTCAAATGAATCAATCTCAACGACCTAGTTACTAATTCTAAAATGTAATGCACACACTCATACTCCAAATAACTTAGCCATACTCATCACATAAAGAATTTCAAATCACAACTCGCTTATTCCAAACAATCAAAGAAACTCATCCTTTAACATTCATTAACTATCGAACCGTGAATCAAACTTATGCACTTTAAAGCAAAACACATTTGGCTAAGGGTGAAGGCTATGAGCATAGAATGATCTCATTTTAAAGTGGGTTTCTCAATGCAATGGGTCTCTCTTGCGAATGGTATGAACTTTATGCATAATGCTAAAGGTAAAGGCAATTAGTGCATACATGATTAGATTCTCATCTACCCTTGTACACTAACAATGATCCTAAAACCCTTCTCATTTTCTTTTCTTTTCAGCTCACTCACCCTCTTTGAGACTACCCTTATTAAGCTTAAACCCAAATAAAAACAGAAAACATTTTTACTCTTTAGGTTAGTGAAAAGGCTTGAAAATATTTTAGCTCCCTAATTTTTCTTATTGATAGCTCTCTTATTCTTTTCTTTCCTTTTCTTTTCTTTTTATTTTGGCACTTAGGCTCTTTTCTTCTCTCTTTTTTTATTTATTATTTTTTTTTATTTTACTTGAGAGAGCTATCTTCTGAAATACTTAGAGCATTATACATTTTTAAAGCCAAACCTTTCACTTAAAACCTTATGTTCACTTCAATTACCAAACTCTTTTGAAACCGAAAGCATATAAACATGAAAGCAACCCCATAAAACCCCCAAACTTATCTTAAGCCTATATCTTGCTTCAAAATGCAAAGCTAGCAATCATATGAGAACCTAATCATCTCGCCTAAACGTAACACGCTATGCTAAGTTCAAACCGAAAAGAGGCCTCACAATAATGTCACACAAGAAATATTTGCTTGAAAGAAAGGTAAGGATGATGGTGGGAGTTCTACTTAGGCTCACAAAGAGTGGTAAAAGGAGGAAGAGAGCCTAAATATTTTTAAGATCCATGTGTACATTTTCAAATGCATAAGAATGATATTTAAAAATTCAGATTAGGGTTCTCACTTATTAGGACAAATTTCAAATCATGAGTGTTCAATTCAAGTCATGAAAATCAAAACAAGTGATCCAAGCATGGTAATGACTTACTTTCAAAGTGTGAGCAAAGCATTAGAGAACTAATAACTAGGGCATTGAAACAATTCATGAGTTTGAAACACCTTTTTAAGAAAACTTTAACCCCTTATGCAAATGTAAACAACCTAGATGCTTAAAAATTCAGGACTCAATCCTAAAATGCTTAACAATGTGAATGCAACTACATGAATTTTTTTGAAATTTTTAAAAACTTTTACCGATTTTTTCCTTTTCTTTTCTATGCCTTAGATGTATGCAAGACTCAAGGGATGCAAAGATAATATAAGAGCAATATAAACATGTCAAACCACACACATACTCCCCCAAACTTTAATGGCACCGTCCCGGTGGCAAACAGGTTCGAGAGAGCTCAAAACACAAAGCAAAAATCAAGAAAACATGAGCGGTATGTACAATGGAAGGTTGTTGGTACCTAGGGTCTAGCCTCGGCTGGAACTTGAGGATGTTCCAGACGAGCTAGTTACTATGGCTTTGCCTTTGGAGGCTGGCTCTTGGAGAGAGAGACATGCCGACTGAATGTTGCTTCCTTGACTTTCACGGATGACAACTCCACCGGTTGAAAGCCTCCTCTTCTCGGGCTGTTAAACCTCCTCACTCGCAGCCTGCTTTGGTGAAGCTCCTTGAAGCACCTTGACCTTCTTGGCAAGCTTCTTGATGACTTTCCTCTGCCACTTGTTGATCTTTCTTTGCATCTTCACAACTGAAGCAAAGAACTTTTCTGTCTTGGTCTGCGGCTCAAAGTCAAGCTTAGGGAGGAAAAGGCTTCGGGCATCTCATCATCCGTGGCTGGAGACTCCAATCTAGGGCGTGTAGCTTGCTGAATGGTTGCCGCGGCTCCTAGAGGAGCAAATCAGTCCTCTATGCTTGGGAGAAACTCTGTGTTCCCAATGCCCAACAGCTCGGTCTCGGTTTGGTTTGGCAGGATACACGCCCTCTTCTCATTCTCCTCATCAATGAATAAGTATTCAAAGAAGTCCTCGACTGGCGTGTGTCCCAAGCTATCAGTGTTCCTTAGATACGTCTCGGCCATGAAGGCTCGATCCGGAACGGGAGTGGAGTTCTGAAGTGGTACGCCGGCTTGCACGAACAAGGGTGTGAGGAAACCGCCAATGAGTGACAAGCTTGCCTTGCATCTCAAGGATGCACCCGTAGTTCACGTCATCTCCGAGCTGGTCTTCCAACGGCTCCTCGTTCGCATCCGGATCACAAAGAAGATGCTTAAGGCCTTGGAACAAAAAGCAAAGCTCTGTCTTGGTCACAGTGGGGGCTATGGACCGACCACTAAAGGTGTTGGCCATCAGCTTCAAGGTGTAACGTAGCACCGGGTTCCTCACCCTCTTGATCTTCGCGGTATTTGCCTTGTAGTCTTCATTGGCGATGAGGTCCAAAAAATTGTTTGCTTGAGTGAAAGAGGGAAACTCCACTTTCGTGGCAGCTGCATCGAGGCCATAAGCTGGGCAAAGCTTGGGGTTTGAGATACTGAAGGCTTGGCGTTTTATCTTGAAGGAGAGGCGGCCTTGAGAAGGAATTGGGATGCTAGGATTCTCGTACGCAAGCTCCAAAGTGGCAAGGAAGTCGATTGTCACTTCGGGAAAGGTTGGTCAATCCATCCGTGACAAACACCTCAGCCGTATCTTCTGGAGGAGCTGATCAAAATCTTCTAGAACCCCCATCTTGGCCAGCAATCTTATGTCCGCAAACATAGTTGGCACGAACCTCAGCCTTTGAAGCCGTTCCTTGTCCCGTTTCTCATCCTTACTCCAACGAACCCTCTCCTGAACAACCACTTCTTGGTTTCCTCCCTCTTGTGCTGTCTCTTCTCTCGTCCTTTTGGGAGCCATTGTGCCTGAAACAAGTTTCTCAAGCAAAGCAATGAGCAAAACGGCGATATGAGGAGAGAAAAAGAGAAGCAAAGAAGAAAACTTATAACTAATACCCTAGAATTTTGGGGGATTTATAAAAATTATAACAAAATAATAGAGAATCATATCTAGAGATAGAGAGAAATCTAGAATTTTTCCTATTATCAAGCTATTTTTAAAAATTTAAAACCACCCTAGCATCTAAAACAATCAAAGTGAATAAAAAGGGATATTTTCTTGAAGATTTTCTTAAAGATTAGAAAATACCTTTTACAAGGATTGAAAAAGATGCTGTTAGCCTTTAGAAAACAAGAATTCACACTCTCTTTTTCTTAACAACTCGAGAAAACAAGAATGAGAGAGTGTGAAAGTGGTTGAAAACATTTAAATGCTAACAAAAAAAAAGCCATGGGTAAAAGAAGTGGTTTTCTGACAAAAGTTGTGGTCAAGGCAAATCTTTCATGGTCAAAGAAGCTTGCCTTGACCACTTTTTAAATTTAAAAACCGGAGGGAAAGAGGAAGAGAGGGAAAAGAAATGTTATCTCGGCACGAGATCGAGTCCATTTGGTCGATCTAGGACTCGATCTCATGTCCATAATGGCGTGAATCGAGAGGGTTGCTCGATTTGGTTCTCGATTCGAATTGAATCGAGTCTTGGATCGATAACACCTCTCGTTCCATGAGTTTTTGGCACGATGGCTAAATCCTCATGATCGAGTCACATTCACGATTCAGGGGTCAATTTAAGCTTGGATCGAGTGGCAGATCGAGTAGACTACTCGATCTAGCCTTTAAAATCGAGTGACTCAGTCGATCCACCTCTCATTTTCTTTTCAGGCTAAACGTATAGGGTGTTCCTCCTCTCGTGATGGACTGTGTCACACGATCTGTCTACTCGATCTCGTCTAGATCGACTAGCTCCTCTCGATTCAATAGCTCGATCTAGCAAAGATCGAGCCAAGATGAGTCGATCTAGCAATCGATCTCTAGCTTATACTCGCCCCTTCTTACTCCTTTTGGATCTCAGATCATAGCCTACAATCCCTCATACTTGTTCCTACACACTCAGAAGATAAAAACATAAAACTGGAAAAGAAATAAAGCAAAAATATATACAGGATAGATATGGGAATGCCTCCCAAGTGCGCTTTCTTTAACGTCTTTAGCTAGACTTTAGTTGGTGATAAACTCATAATTTAGCATATTTTAGCACTCATTTAGGATAGATTTTTCATTCACATTGCATTCATATTTAGATTATTTGTAACTTTTCCTCCATTTTAGGTTTTAGACATGTTTGCATTAGCATTTGCATATTTTTTGCATATATGCATTGTTTTTAGGTAATATGGTGTACATGGAGCTGTGTTGGATGCTGAGCATGGACAAAGAGTCAAAAAAGAGCTTAGGAGTTCCTGGGAGTCAAGAAAGTGTTCGGTCAAAAAGAATTAGGCTGAGATCGAGCCTCAGATCGACCATCCAAGTCGTTTCAGCCTGAGATCGACCACCAGATCGACCATACCACTCGTTTCAGCCTGAGATCGACCACCAGATCGACCATACCACTCGTTTCAGCCTGAGATCGACCACCAGATCGACCATCCCACTCGTTTCAGCTCAGATCGACCACTAGATCGACCAGGCGGGTCGATCTTCGGTCCAGATTTCTTCTTCCTTCCTTGGACAGCTCAGACTTTGTCTTTTAGTGAGGGGACCAGTTGTGTGGTCCTTTATGAACACTCTAGACCTAAAAATTTAGGGAATCCACGAATTTTACAGCCTCCATCCCCATTTTTGGGTTTTGTGGATCACCATTAAAACATCCTTTTCCATTTTCAAGCTTTATCTTTTGTAAAAACTTTGATTTTGAATTTAAGAACTTCTCTTTAAGCTTTAATCTGTCTTTCTTGTTATCTTAATCATGTTTAACTCCACTTATCTCATGATTAAGAGGGGTTTGAAAATGATAATAGACTAGTTCTTTAGAATTTAAGGATGAGGTGATTAGGAAGGTTTTAAAGGTTAGATCTTGGTATTTTCTTGCTCTTAACTTTATCCTTTCTTGGTTTGGAGTATCAAATGCTTAAAGACCTTGAGAGAGGCTTTATGATCCAAGAGATTTCCTTTTCTCATAAGAACTTAGGAGTTCTCTTATGTCCAAACCAAGAGACTAGTATGCCTTAATGACCACGGAAGTGGCAAGTAAGGGCTAGTTAAGCCATGTTAAGATCCGTGCTTCAGCTCCATCAACCACCCTTTTCCACCAAAAGCCATGGGTTTGGAGAGGATGAATGATGAGAGGAATTTATCTTACCCACAAGCCATGGGAAGATTGCTTCTTAGGCTTAAGGATAGCTCATTTTGAAATGTGTAGATTTACTTTTTGCAAACCAAGATCGAACCTTGAGCTTCCCTAAGCATGAACCTCATCCTTGAATCTGTTTTTTTATCATTCTAGTAGTTTCAAAAGCTTTCTCCTTTAGATTTAAAGTTTGCTCCTTTAAATTGCTAGATATAGCCTTAATTGCCTGTTTTCAGTTTTCGAATTTTCATAATCAGCAGTCTTACACTTTAAATTCTTAGTGTTCTTCTAGTAGTTTCTAACCCTTAAGAGGGGATTTTAAAATTGTTTTCTTGCTCATTTGTATTGTATTTAGTTTTTGTTGAATTTCTCCCTCATTTACCCGAATTTGACTTAGCTTTACTTTGCTCTTGTATTCCTAGTATCTTTCTCACCTAGGCTGGATTGACACCTAAAGTACTACAGCAACACTAAGAGGCTTTAGGATTGATAATTAGAACTGTGCAAAAAGCTCTCTATCAATTGGCGCCGTTGCCAACTTAGGTTTTGCTGAAATTACTAGGATTTGAGCTTAGTATAGACTAAGTTTTTATTTTTCATTTTGGTTACTAACTCTCTTTCAAGTGTTTGTTCTTTTTGCAAGGCACAATCACAAGGAATACAGTATGGATTCGGATATAGCATCAATGTTTGAGGCGTTATTAGCAAATCAAGAAAGAATGATGGCTTGGGGCCCAACAAGCAACCATGGTTTTGAAAGGTCATCCACTTATCAAAGATTGCTTATGGATGAACATTCTGCTCACGAGAATCACTATGAATATGGTGAGGGATACCAATCTTGGGACATGGAGGACGAGCAAGGAGCAGCCTATTCTTCCCACATCTCTAAGGAGGAATAAACTCTCAACATGATGAAGTTGCTTTTGGAGCAGCAAGGAGCAGCCTATTCTTCCCACATCTCTAAAGAGGAAGAAACTCTCAACATGATGAAGTTGCTTTTGGAGCAACAAGAGGATAAAGCTCTCACCAATGATGAATTCCAACAAGAAGCTGAAGAACTTGAAGCTCTTCTTAGGTACATTGTTGATGAAAATCTTGAGCAAAGATTTGAAGATCCTTGTGAAGAAAGTTTGGTTGTTGAATGTTTAGAGGATGCTAGTGAGAGCTCATTTGTTGAGCAAGAGCCCCCCACCAAGAAAGAAACACAAATGCAATTCATTCCCAGGAAAGAGACAAAGGAGAGTCCCATTGCAGCAGCCTCCATGGAGAGTAAAGAAGAAGAATCTCCAATGGAACAACCTTTTGCCAAGCACCTCGGTTTCACCCTCACCAATGAAGAAAGCATTGAGGATCCACGGCAGTTACACTTTGAGGAGATAAGGATGCACACATTTGGGGGATGGTTCTATGATGAGTATGAGCCTGGTGATACAAGCCTCAACATGACCGAGGAGGAGAGCCTTGAGGATCCATGGAAGCTACCCTTTGAGGAGATAAGGATGCACACATTTGGGGGATGGTTCTATGATGAGTATTATCCTGGTGATCAAGCCTCAACATGGCCAAGGAAGATAGAGATTCAAAGGCACGTTCTTGGAAGCTCTAAACGGCAAGAAAACTGAAGCATGTCCGGTAGATCGATGGCTAGATCAACCGGCCAAGGTCGATTCAGGACAGGATCGAGAGCTGCATCGAGTACATACACTCGATCTTCTGCCCAGAACGAGCAACAGATCGATCCTCCAGCTCGATCCACAATACAGCCCAAGGTACACCATTCCAACACCTTGTATATATCATGAATTCTTGGCTTTTTGAATTTTACTTCTTGTTGCTGGTCTCTCTTGAACTTTTATTACACAAGGGACTGTGTAATTTAAGTTTGGGGGAGAGGTTGAGAGATTTAATTTTGTGTTTTGTTTTCTCATTTTCCCTTTAAGCATATTTGAGTCTTCATGCATATACATTTGCATAGAAAATCAGAAAATTTTTCAAAATTTTCAAAAAAATTCATGTAGCTTGCACTTGCATTGGTAAATATTTTAGGATGGAGTCTAGATATTATCATATAGGTTGCTTGCATTCACGTGCATATGGGGCAATTTTTCTTAAAAAAGTGTTTTACTCTCATGAATTAGTTCAAGGCCCTAGTTAGTAGTTCTTTGATGCTTGTGCAAACTTGAAGTTAAGTTCTAACCATATTTGGATCATTTGTTTTGATTTTCGTGGCTTAAGTTGAACAGACATGAATTGAATCCTTTCCTACTAAGTGAGAACCTTAATCTGAATTTGAATTATCACACTTGTGCATTTGAAATGAAATACATGGATCACATATACATATTCAGGCTTTCTTACCCCTTTTTACCACTCTTTGTAAGTCTGAATAGAACTCCACACCCTGAACCTTACCTTCCTTTCAAGCCAAATATTTCTTGTGTGATGTGAGGCCTTATTTTCGGATTGAACTTGGCATAAAGTGTTAGGTTTAGGCGACATGATTAGGCTTTCATATTGATGCTAACTTTGCATTTTGAAGCTAGTTTTAGGTTTGTTTTCGGGCAGGGATTCGCTGGTGTTAAAAGAATTTTGCATGTGTTTTCAATTTAAAAAGAAATGGTGTTCGGGGTTTGAAAATAAAAATGACTCATGGTTTTAAGTGGTGGTGTTGTTCTGTTTTTAAATAAAAGCTCAGTTTTAAAAGAGAAGGAGGTAGCTCTCAAAAAAAAAAAAAAAAAAAAAAAGAAAATCAGAAAGAAAAGAGCCAAAGGCCAAAGTTTAGAAAGAAAAAAAAATAAGAGAAGAGAGCTACCAAGATTTAATTAAAGAGCTTTAAGTTTGTGTTTGACCACCACTAGCCTAAGAAGAGTAAAGATGTCTTCTGTTTTTGTGGGTTATGTTTGGCTTCTTGCCTTGTTGTTTGGGTAGTTTCTAGAGGGTGAGTGAGCTTGAAAAAGAAAGAAAATGAGAGAGGTTTAGGATCATTGTTAGTGTATATGGGTAGATGAGAGTCTAGTCATGTATGCATCAATTGTCTTTACCTTTAGCATTATGCATAAGTTCAATCCTTTTTGAGATAACCCATTGTTTGAATTACCCACTTGAATGAGATCATCTTTTCTCATAACCTTGTCCTTAGCCAAATGTATTCTGTTCTAAGTGCATGAGTGTGATCCACGGTTTGATCATTAATTGAATGTTAAATGTTAGGATTCTTGGATTGTTTGGAATATGAGAGTCATGATCTGAAATTCAACATGTGATGAATATGGCTAAGTTGTTTGAAGTAGAGTTTGTATACTGCATCCTAAAATTAAAAACAAGGACCATTGAGATGATTCATTTGAAAAACATTTTTTTCAAGAAATTTGAACCCCCATTTTTAAACCTCTCTCTCGGACTTGTCTTTGTTTGCTTGAGGACAAGCAAAAAGGCAAGTTTGGGGGAGTTGATAAACTCATAATTTAGCATATTTTAGCACTCATTTAGGATAGATTTTTCATTCACATTGCATTCATATTTATATTATTTGTAACTTTTGCTCCATTTTAGGTTTTAGACATGTTTGCATTAGCATTTGCATATTTCTTGCATATATGCATTGCTTTTAGGTAATATGGTGTACATTGAGCTGTGTTGGATGCTGAACATGGACAAAGAGTCAAAAGAAGAGCTTAAGAATTGCTGGGAGTCAAGAAAGTGTTCGGCCAAAAAGAATTAGGTTGAGATCGAGCCTCAGATCGACCATCCAAGTCGTTTCAGCCTGAGATCGACCACCAGATCGACCATACCACTCGTTTCAGCCTGAGATCGACCACCAGATCGACCATACCACTCGTTTCAGCCTGAGATCGACCACCAGATCGACCATCCCACTCGTTTCAGCTCAGATCAACCACTAGATCGACCAGGCGGGTCGATCTTCGGTCCAGATTTCTGCTTCCTTCACAGCTCAGACTTTGACTTTTAGTGAGGGGACCAGTTGTGTGGTCCTTTATGAACACTCTAGACCTAAAAATTTAGGGAATTCACGAATTTTACAGCTTCGATCCCCATTTTTGGGTTTTGTGGATCACCATTAAAACATCTTTTTCCATTTTCAAGCTTTATCTTTTGTAAAAACTTTGATTTTGAATTTAAGAACTTCTCTTTAAGCTTTAATCTGTCTTTCTTGTTATCTTAATCATGTTTAACTCCACTTATCTCATGATTAAGAGGGGTTTGAAAATGATAATAGAGTAGTTCTTTAGGATTTAAGGATGAGGTGATTAGGAAGGTTTTAAAGGTTAGATCTTGGTATTTTCTTGCTCTTAACTTTATCCTTTCTTGGTTCGGAGTATCAAATGCTTAAAGACCTTGAGAGAGGCTTTATGATCCAAGAGATTTCCTTTTCTCATAAGAACTTAGGAGTTCTCTTATGTCCAAACCAAGAGACTAGTATGCCTTAATGACCACGGAAGTGGCAAGTAAGGGCTAGTTAAGCCATGTTAAGATCCGTGCTTCAGCTCCATCAACCACCCTTTTCCACCAAAAGCCATGGGTTTGGAGAGGATGAATGATGAGAGGAATTTATCTTACCCACAAGCCATGGGAAGATTGCTTCTTAGGCTTAAGGATAGCTCATTTTGAAATGTGTAGATTTACTTTTTGCAAACCAAGATCGAACCTTGAGCTTTCCTAAGCATGAACCTTATCCTTGAATCTGTTATTTATCATTCAAGTAATTTCAAAAGCTTTCTCCTTTAGATTTAAAGTTTGCTCCTTTAAGTTGCTAGAAATAGCCTTAATTGCCTGTTTTCAGTTTTTGAATTTTCATAATCAGGTGTCTTACACTTTAAATTCATAGTTTTCTTCTAGTAGTTGCTAACCCTTAAGAGGGGATTTTAAAATTGTTTTCTTGCTCATTTCGTATTGCATTTAGTTTTTGTTGAATTTCTCCCTCATTTACCCGAATTTGACTTAGCTTTACTTTGCTCTCGTATTCCTAGTATCTTTCTCACCTAGGCTGGATTGACACCTAAAGTACTACAGCAACACTAAGAGGCTTTAAGATTGATAATTAGAACTGTGAAAAAAGCTCTCTATCACTTGGATTAGGCACATGCTGGGTCTTGGAGAAGCATTGAAGTGCTCTCCTTGTCTAATGCACTCGCCATGTATGGCTTAACTCTGTGTCCGTTCACTGTGAATGCATTCCTGCTCTTACCTACCAACGTGACAGCTCCGTAGGGCAATACCTCCTTGATTTCATACAGACCGCTCCATCTAGATTTCAGCTTCCCTGGAAAGAGCTTGAGCCTTGAGTTGTAAAGCAGCACCAAACTCCCTTCCTTAAGCTCCTTGGGTACCAACTTCTTGTCGTGAGCAGCCTGAGTATGCTCCTTGTAGATCCTAGAGTTTTCGTAAGCATCCAGCCTTAGCTCATCAAGTTCGTGCAACTGGATCAAGCGCTTCTCCTGAGCTGTCTTTAGATCGAAATTCAGCCGCTTCACTGCCCACAATGCCCTATGTTCCAGCTCAACGGGGAGGTGACATCCTTTGCCGTAGAGAAGAGTGAAAGGAGTAGTACAAATGGGCGTTTTGAAAGCAGTCCGGGAAGCCCACAAAGCGTCATCTAACTTCACCGCCCAATCCTTCCGAGTTGTTCCAACTGTTCTCTCAAGTATCGCCTTGATCTGTCGGTTAGAGACCTCCAGTTGGCCACTCGTTTGAGGATGGTAAGGTGTAGCTACCTTGTGCTTCACGCCATACTTCCTTAGAAGGTTTTCAAACAACTTGTTGATGAAATGGCTTCCTCCGTCGCTTATCACCACCTTGGGTACTCCAAACCTCGGGAAAATGATGCTCTTAAAGAGCTTGATCACCACCTTAGAATCGTTTGTAGGGGAAGCAATGGCCTCAACCCATTTAGAAACGTAGTCAACAGCTACTAGAATGAACTTGTTGCCGTAGGAAGAAGGAAACAGCCCCATGAAGTCTATGCCCCATGCGTCAAAGACATCAACCTCGAAGATAGGAACTTGAGGTATCTCGTTCCTCTTAGTGATGTTCCTTGCTCGTTGACAAGCTTCACAACTCTTCACGAACTCATGGGCATCCTTGAAGATAGACGGCCACCAGAAACCGGCTTGTAAGACCTTTGTAGCGGTCTTGAATGAAGCAAAGTGTCCTACGTAGGAAGAGCCATGGCAGTGAAAGAGAATGTCCTTGGCTTCTTCCTTTGTAACACATCTCTGGTATAAACTGTCAACGCCCCTCTTGTACAAGTAAGGCTCGTCCCAAAAGTAGTTGCTTGCGTCTCTCATGAACTTCTTCTTGTGGTAGCTGTCGAGATGAGTTGGCTCCTCTCCGCATGCCAAGTAGTTCACAATGTCAGCGTACCAAGGAAGATCCTCCTTTTTGAAGCTCAGAACCTCCTCAAACTGCCCCTCTAGCTTTCCACAAACAGCCGTAGTGATCACCATGAGTTGTTCCTCGGGGAGCGAATCATCTAAGTGAAGAGACTCGTTGATTCTTAAGCGAGAGAGATGGTGAGCAACGCCGTTCTCTATCCCTTTCTTGTCTTTGATCTCCATGTCAAACTCCTGAAGAAGAAGAATCCATCTCAAAAGCCTCGGCTTAGTATCCTTCTTGGAATAGATGTACCTCAAAGCCGCATGATCTGTGTAGACAATGGCCTTGGAACCTGCAAGGTACGACCGGAACTTCTCAAAGGCAAACACTACTGCCAATAGCTCCTTCTCCGTAGTAGTGTACCTTGTTTGCGTGTCATCCAAGGTTCTTGAAGCATATTAAATCACGTGCAGCTTCTTATCTTTCCTTTGACCTAGAACGGCTCCCACGGCATAGTCACTAGCATCACACATAATCTCGAACGGTAGAGTCCAGTCCGGTGCTTGCAATATAGGCGCGGATACTAGAGCTTCCTTGATGGTCACGAAAGCTTGCAAACAATCCTCATCAAAGACAAAATCAGCTTCCTTGCACAACAGCCGTGTAAGAGGGCATGCAATCTTGGAAAAATCCTTGATGAAGCGCCTGTAGAAGCCAGCGTGTCCCAAGAAACTCCTCACTCCATTAACATTAACCGGCGGCTCAAGACTCATCATGACCTTAACCTTTAGCCTTATCAACCTCAATGCCCTTCTCTGATATCTTATGACCAATCACGATCCCTTCCTTCACCATGAAGTGACATTTCTCCCAATTAAGCACCATGTTTGTTTCCTCACAACACTTTAGTACCTTGCAAAGATTCAACAAACACGCAGAAAAGGACACACCATAGACCGAGAAGTCATCCATAAACACCTCTACCATCTCTTCTATTAGATACACCGCTGAAACATAGCCGGTGCGTTACACTACCCGAATGGCATCCTTCGATACGCGAAGGTACCAAAAGGGCATGAAAAGGTCGTCTTCTCGTGATCATTTGGATGGATTGGTATTTGGAAAAATTCACTATATCCATCAAGAAAGCAAAAGTAGGGATGATTAGCAAGTCTTTCAAGCATTTGATCAATAAAAGGCAAGGGAAAATGATCCTTTCTAGTAGCAAGATTAAGCTTCCTATAATCAATACACATACGGTGTCCTGTAATAGTTCTAGTAGGTATAAGCTCATCTTTATCATTCTTAATGACCGTGATCCCTCCCTTCATAGGCACCACGTGTACGTGAGAAACCCACGTGTTGTCACTTATGGGATAGATCAGGTCAGCTTCTAATAGCTTAACAATCTCTTTCTTAACAACCTCTTTCAAATTAGGATTCAAACGCCTTTGAAGTTCTATAGAAGAGGCGTTCTCATTATCCAAGTGAATCCTATGAGTGCAAAGCATTGGTGAAATTTTATTTTCTCCCTTTGATATCACTTAGAGAGTACCCAATGGCCTTCCTATACTTTCTCAACTCAGTTAAGAGCGAGTGCAACTCATCATCACTTAAGTTCTCATTCACAATCACAGGATAGGTTTCGTGAAGCCTTAAGAAAGCATACCTTAGCCCTTTTGGGAGCTCCTTAACGTCCACCTTTGGGGCTAGCAGCTCGCTCCAATCATCCTCGTGGCTGTTGCTGTTGTTTTCCTCCTTGGAACATTCCTTAGAACCCGAGACATGACCCTTGAGGCTGCTTTCTTGATCCGTGGTCCCCTCTGGAATCGAGTCATCTAGTCGATCTTGCTCTCGATGTCGTCTAGATAGAGCAGTTTCACTCGATTCACTCACTCGATTTAATGTGGATCGGCTGAGAGATCGAGACGCTTGGTCGATCTCCGGAATGGACTCTGAACTGATCAGAAGGCATTTCTCGATCTCGGACTCGATTTATTTCCTGGATCGATCACCCTCCTGGATCTGACTGTCTATTGTTGCACCGGATCGAGTTGTGTTCTCGATTGTCTTGTCGATTTGACCCTTGGATCGAGTAATTTTATCGATCTCGGAGTCGTTCTCTAGGCAAGCGCTTTCATCTTCTAGCACAACTTTCCTTGAATCAAGCAGGTTAACGTATTCCTGAGTCATCTGATCCAAGTAATCGAACTCTCCTGGCTCCTTAGTCAATGCCAGCTTCAAATGATCCTCCTTAGCCAACTCTTCTAGCAACTCATCCGCTAAAGCGTCCAACGTCTCAATGTAGAAACCTTGCCCTTCTATCGTAGGCTTCTTCAAAACCTCATTGATATCAAAGTCCAGCCTTATATCTTTACCCAAGTGCAGAGCTATCTTACCATTCTTGGCGTCCATGATGGCTCCGGCGGTGGCTAAGAACGGTCTACCGAGAATGAGCGGATCCTTACGTTCTTCATCCATTTCCAACACAAAGAAGTCCGTAGGCACGTTTACACCGCTGATTCTCACTGGCAAGTCTTCAAGCAAACCCACGGGTAACCTCACGCTCCTGTCAGCTAGTACCAACGAGATTCTACAATCTTTGAACCGGGTAAAGCCAAGTTTCTTTGCTATGGAATGAGGCATCAGATTTATACTAGCTCCGAGATTGCAAAGACAACTCTTGAACTCCAAAGGACCTAAAGCGCAAGGTATAGTGAAGCTTCCAGGATCTCCCAACATCTTGGGAACTATTTCCTTGTGTATTACTGCGCTACATTCCTCACTAAGGACTAGTACCTCCTTGCTTTACTTATTCTTTTTTACAAGCGTATCTTTGAAGAATTTGGCGCACTGAGGCATCTTCGCAAGGCAGTCCACGAGAGGTAGCTTGATCTCTATCTCCTTAAGATGCTTCTCAAACAAGATTGCTTCTCTATAAGTTGCTTCTTGAAGCGGCCAGGAAAAGGTAGCTTGGGTACATATGGTGGAGGCACATAAGCATCCTTCTCCTTAGCAGCTTGCTCCACTTTCTTCTCTACAACTGCTTTCTCACCTCTACTTAGCCCTTGAATCCAAACATTGTCAAAGTTGATATCATCATCAGCTGAAAGCTTACCCTCCCCCTCTTGAATGACAACGTCCTCGTTGTTCTTAGGAGTAACCATAGGTGCAAGCTCTTTCCCTCTCCTTAGCGCAATGGCGTTGGCGTATTCTTTGGATTTTGCTCACACTTGCCCGGTAAGCTCTTCTGACCACTTGTACTCGCCTTTCCTTTCTTTAGCTGCTTGATCTTGTTGTTCAAGTTTGTAATCTGAGTAGAGAAATCAGTGAGAGAGGAGTCTAAGCGAGTGTTCATCTCGGCAAACTTCTGGTTTGTAGATGCTTGCCCTTGAATCAATTGTTGAAACATTTCTTGGACAGGATCAACTTGTTGTTGTTCCATCGGTTGTTGTTGAGGAACAAAGCCCGGAGGGTACATTGACGTATAACCCTTGTTTCTTTGCTGTTGGCCTTGGAAGTTGCCTTGCCCGTGCCCTTGGAAACCACCACTCGGCTGAAAACCTTTGTTGTATGGTACGAAAGGCTTTGCTTGCTGAGCAGGGTACACTTGATCTTTAGGGTTCGCGACATTGGTGCTTCTATATGAGAGATTGTTGTTCTGGTTGTAGCCTTGTGAATACCCTTGAAGTTTGTAGTTGTTCTGACCCGCCACCCATTTTGCTTCTTCTTGACTCAACTCAAGCTCCTCTAAGGTTTCATCTGCTTCACCAACGAAGTGAACATGCTTCTGGTTAGCCAACACCAGCTTGTCAATCTTCTCATGCAATGACTTAAGCTCCTTCTTGTGAGACTCTAGCTCAGAACCTCTTGGTGCACGGTCGTAGTCTTCAGCATAGTTTCCGTCACTCAATGCCAAGTTTTCAGTCAGCTCCATGGCCTCTTCTACCTCTTAACCAAGGAAGTTTCCCTTACTAGCCGTGTCAAGTAGCAAGCGAATCTTTGGTGAAGCTTCGTGGTAGATAGTGCTTAGTAGAGTCTCTTCGCTGAAGCCGTGGTGAGGACACTGAATGGTGTAGTCCTTGAACCGCTCCATGGCTTCATTGAACGTCTCATTGTTCCTTTGAGTGAAGCCGCTGATCTCACTTCTCAACCTTGCTGTTCTGGTGCTGCAGAAGAACTTTGAGAGAAAAGCCATCTTACACTCAGCCAAAGAGGTAATGGTGCCTTGTGGAAGGGTTTTCTCCCAATGTCTAGCCTTGTCTCCAAGAGAGAATGGAAAGAGACGCAGCTTGAAAGCATCTTCGGATATGCCGTTAATCTTGATCATCCCACATACTTGCTCAAAGTTATCAAGGTGCTCCAATGGATCTTCCATTGTTAACCCGTGGAACTTATTGTTTTGCACCATTGAGATGAATCCTGGCTTAATCTCGAAGTTGTTGTTTTGTAGAGGAGGAGGAGTGATCCCAAACCTATTGTGATGAGTATTGGGAGCATCTCCCGATCCTATTATTCGTGGGGGTCTAGCCGCGTGTTGGGGGTTTCCATTACCCCTTCCCACTACCCCATGAGCTGGAGGAGGTCCCTCTGGATGTTCTTGCTCAGCCATCGCTTCAAAATCCACTGAACCTTGCTGAACAATCTCCTCAAAAGCTCTAGCTTGCTCTCTAACTCTTCTTTGTCTTGAATGTCCGAGTTGATGAATGTTGTCCAAGGGTTGAAGTAGATTGTTGTCTCCCCTTGAACGTAGATTCATGTACCTGAAAGACACACGTTTGAGAGTAGAGAAATCAGTATCCAAATGAATTACAAAGGCTTAGTCTTTACTAAACCCCAAATCTCAATGTTTCCTAAACACTCCTAAGATGGCAACACCGCCATTTGTTAACCGGTTTTTGCAGTGCAATGATGTATCTAAGCTCAAATGCAACACTGAGATGTAGTATAGCATGCAAGTGAGTGTCAACCCACCCCTAGGAGCTAGAAAGTTCAATGAGAATGCAAGGAACATGTAAAGCTAAGCAAATGATGAACGGTTTTGTGAAATTCCTAAAAACTAGATGTAATGGTTAAATGCAAAGCAAAACTATTTTAAAAATACTATAAATGAGTGAACTACCACGACGAACAAACAGAATGATGAAAATGCAGGGCTATGAATTTATAAAAATCGACTAGTGGATCGACCACAGGATCGACCACTAGATCGAGCAACAACGATCGATCTCGTCTAAAAGTTCAACAGAAACGAAACTAATGATCAGGATGCTAACAGATAGCAAGCGAATGACTAACAGAGATGTAAGAATACTAAGAAAGAGGGTCCAGGGTTGAGATTCATGTCCAAGGGTTTCAAAGGTTCAAGCTTGGTTTGAAAACTATAGATCTACTCACTTTGTGAGATTCTCAAGGCCTTGAAAACAAAACAAGATCCATCCATGGCGTGTGGTATGGATCACTCCTTCATTCTCTCCTTCAGACCCATGGTGTTTGGCGGAATAAGAGATTGAAGGGCATAGAACTCAGATTTTAAACACACGGCCTAACTAGTCCCCTAAAATACAATGGCGATTGGGAAAGGTAGACTAGCCTCTAGGATTCGACTTTCAAGGACCTCTGGATCCTGTCAAGGTAAGAGGTCCCTTTGATTATAAAGATCTTGGCGTGAGAGTCTCTAAGCCTTAAGAACTTGATATCCTAGAACAGGAAGCCATGAAGAACAAGAAAACACCAAACCTTGAAAACCTTTTTGACCCCTTTGAATCCTCTCAACCCCAAAACCCAAATAGATTACTTGCTACAAATAAAATAAACTGAACAAAGTATAAAGGATGAACTCATAGACATGAAAAACGATTGCTTAAAACTTAAAATGATTCAATAATCAAGAACAAAGGTTCAAGGTCTAACAATGGCCAAATCGCCTCTGAACCGAGAGAAAAACTCTAAAAAGATTAAGTGAAAACGTGTATGGAAAAGCAAGATCGCCGCCTTCTCGAAATAGGCCAAACAGCTCGATGGTCTCCCCCTCGCTAGCGGCCAAAAACGGTTAAAGTGCACTGAGATCGACCTCGAGATCAAGCATCTCGCTCGATCATCTTCGGACATCGTGACTTCTGCTCGATATGTGTCTCGATCTTCTTCGGTGGATCGAGTGCTTCGTCCGATCTTGGAGTCGATCTATGGATGATCGAGTGGTGGACTCGATCCGGCTCTCGCTCTGCATGGCATCATTTACGTCCGTACTCCTTGATCGATCACTTCACTCGATCTCTGTCTCTATCAGTTCCCTTGGATCGGATGGACTACTCGATCTTCTGGTCGATCTCATCTAGATCGACTGGCCATGCTCGATCCGCTTCTCGATCTCTGATCCTTAGCAAGCATTCCTGAATTCTCCATGTTCCCACGAACCTCCTCACGAGCCTCAGCACGTCCACGAATCTTCCAAGACTCCAAAGTAGCCGAAAACAACCTGAATGCGATGCAAAATGCAAGAAACATGCATATGCTGGTGCAAGAATACTCTAGGACCTAAAGTGATGCAAACTAGCCTAAAGTGCAATGCAAATGCATGAGAAACTAACTTATATGTATGCAAAATACATGAAATATGCAGCAATATCAAGGATGCATTGCATTTGCATAGGGCATAATGATGAATTCTCCTTGTAAAGTGCTTAGTGTTTAGAGATGATTTCAGTGTTTAAGTGGTTAGTTGTGTGATGCATCATGAGAAAGCTAGAAGTTAAGACTGAACCATGCTTGAATTGCTAAATTTGATGCTCTTAACTCATACTTAAAGCATTTGTTCTTTGAAAATCAACTCTATTAACTTGAACCTTAATCTGACTTTTTAATTATCATAATTGTGCATTGAAAAGTGAATTCATGGCTACCATATACATATTTGGATCATCTTCTTCCTTCTTACCAATCTTGTTTATCTAAATAGCTTATCCACTCCATTAACTAGACCTCATTTTGAGCTTAAACACTATCTTGAGAGTTGTGAGGCCTTTGCATATCGTTTTTCAATTTTGTCTTGGCAAAACGTGTTAGGAATAAGACTGGCAATTAAAAGCTCTCTTGTAGATATCAGCTTGCATCTTGAGCTTGATTCTAGGTTAAGAGTTTGGGATAAAAGAGTGGAAGCTAAGTGGTTTGGGGTTCATGTCTATATGCTTTAAAAGAAGAAGGAAAAGTTTGAATTGGTAGTATGGGGAAACAGTTAGCATTGTCGTTAAATAAAGGGAAGAAAAAGCTCCAAGTGTTCAAAGAAGGAAGGCGCCAACAACAAAGCTTTGAAAGAGTCAATCCAAATAAGAAATCAGACCCAAGGCAATCCACCAAAGGTGAAAAATGGCGTCAATTCAAAAAGAAGGAGCAAGTCCCAACAAAAAGAAGCAGACACACAAACAAAAAGAAGAAGTTTCCCCAGCCATGAGGAAGGAGAAAGGGAAGAGTTTAGGAAAAGGATAGACTTAGGGTTCACTATGGGGTTGAGAAGTGTTTAGGATTCCTCTTTGGGTAAAAGGGTAGAAGAGAGCTTTGAATTGCATGCATAAGTGTGCTTTTACCTTTAGCATTTTGCCTAAGATAGAATCATTTTCATTTTCAAAAGGAGTCAAGGAAAGCAATCTTTGGAAGTCCATCGATCAAGCCTTCAAGACCATCGGTCAGGAAGTGATCGATAGGAGGCCATCGATTATGCCATCGGTCAAGGAGTGACCAATGGGAATGCAGTGAGTATACCATCAGTCACTCTCCTCAGGACCATCGGTTAGGAAGTGACCGATAGAAAGGCCATTTGTCATGCCATCAGTGAGGAAGTGACCGATGGAAACCCAACGAGTATACCATCGTTCACTCTTCTCAGGACCATCGATCACTTTCTGATCGATGGGATCCAACCCGAACCTGCTTTTATTTACATTTTTGCCATTTTAGAGACTTTTGTGTTTTAGTATAAATAGCTTGTTTTAAGAATTTTTAGTATCAAGCTTTTTTCTAAGTTTAAAAATCTTGGTTGTTTTTTCTGGTTTTGGTAGGCAATCCATCTTTGCTTAATCTAAGTTTGTATTTGCCTTTAATCTTCTCTTTAATCTCTCTTTTATTAATGTTTAACATCTTTACTATTTGTGATTTGTTGTTTAACATGGTGATTAGTGAGTAGTTACCTTAGAGTTTCTAGATGTGGAAGATTAGGAAAATTTACAGGCTTGATTAGGGTTTGTTAGCACTTAATATGATTGATTCCACTCTATTAATCTGTTCTTAAGGTTGATTTGTTTTGATAACATGAATCTAGATTTAGGCTTCATTTTATGCTCACCAAATGTTTGATGAAATGCTGATCTTGGTTAATAGAGGATTTACTGGCCTTAGCTCAAGAGATTGACTGTTTGAGGAGTATTTTGACTTGAATAGAGTTGTTTGTTCACGCTAGTTGATTGTTCTAGCTCTAATGAGAGTTAGTTCTTGTTTGGGTGAGTAGCAAAGTGTTATTTTCCAAGAGATTGGACTTAACTTGCTTGTTTGTGAACTCTATGTCTAGGAATCAGCATTGATAGCTTGTTTGCTTGATCAGTGATGTTTGTAACAACCTTAGTTAGCCTTTGAATTCCCCAAAGTCAATAACCACATCTAGGAACTTGTCTTCTCTTTATTTGAATTTCGAATTTGCCATTTACTCTGTTTATTTGCTCTGTTTTATTCATTGATCATTGCTGAACTGTTCTTCTTTGAGTGCGCTTTGGTTTATGATCATTTAGGTTGTTAGTTTGGTTGCTTTGCAACACAATCTTCTCTATTTCACCTGACTTAGAGCTTTTTACTTACAACTCTTTTATTATTCAACTTAACCCCTTGGATTGACATAAAAACCTAAATACTATAACTGATTAGTACAATGGGTGATTGACATAAGAGGTCAAAACTCTTGTATCATCCACCATATCAGCCTATAATACCATTTCCTGGAAGGTTCGAGAAGCAACTCATTGCTAAGTATAAAGGTCTCTTTGATGAGCAAATGAAGAAGATTCAGCTCACTATGCAATTGCTAGATGCTTTTGTCTTGGTTCCACCTTACCAGAAGTTTTTGAAAGATGCTGTTGTTGAGAGAACAAAAGATCTGCAAGGGATGGTGTTACTAACACAATAGTGCAGCGCCATCATTAAACAACAAAAGGTGACTCCTAACAAGCTCAGTGACCCATGAAGTTTTACTTTGCCCTGATCTATTGGTCAACTACTGTTTGAGAAATGCTTGTGTGACTTAGGAGCAAGTGTACTCTATAGCCAGGCGCCTTGGGTTCACTGAATTTAAGGACTGCATAATCTCATTGGTGTTGGCTGATAGATCAGTGAGACTCCCTACGGGACTACTTGAGGATGTGCCAATCAGAATAGGGAATGTGGAGATCCCAGCTGACTTTGTAGTACTAGAGATGGATGAGGAGCCTGAAGATCCTCTCATACTAGGAAGACCCTTCTTAGCAACACCAGGAGCTGTTATTGATGTCAGGAAAGGGAAGATTGAGTTACAATTGGGGAAAAACATGTCCCTCAAGTTTGACATCAAGCAGATCATGCAACAGCCTACAATAGAAGGTCAAGTGTTAAAGATAGATATCTTAGAAAGGCTGCATGATGAGCTTCAAAAGGAGTTGTGCTGTAATGAAAAACTCCAAGTGGCTTTGACAAAGGAGCTTGGACAAGATGGTTATTTGGATAACGAAAGCCTGGGTTACATGCTAAGGTTAGACTCTCACAAAGCCTTGGCAGAAGAGGAACCATTTGAGAAGCTGTATTACACAAAGACAGAGGTGCTCTCAGTTCAAGAAGCTGGTTCTCCAACAAATTAAGCTGGCACCAAGGAGCAGAGCAGCTTAGGAGAGGAGTGGAGTGAGCTCAAGGCACCAAAGGTGGAGCTCAAACCTCTTCCTAAAGGGCTAAGGTATGTCTTCTTAGGCTATAACTCTACTTATCCTGTAATTGTCGATGATAACCTCAATGATAATGATATCCTTGCTCTTGTCAATGTGTTATAGAAGTTAAGGAGAGCCATTGGGTATTCACTAGATGATATCCAAGGCATTTCTCCAAACCTCTGCACTCATAGGATCCATCTAGAGGATGAGACAAGAACTTCTGTTGAACCTCAACTGGAAGAAGTAGTTAAGAAAGAAATCTTGAAATTGCTTGAAGCTGGTGTGATCTATCCTATCTCAGACAGCACATTGATCTCACCAGTACATGTGGTGCCTAAGAAAAGAGGAAACACTGTAGTAAAAACCCAAAATGATGAGTTAATACCCACTAGAACTATAATTGGTTATGAGATGTGCATAGATTACAGAAAACTGAATTCTGCTTCTAGGAAGGATCACTTCCCTTTACCATTCGTATACCAAATGTTAGAAAGATTAGCTAATCATAAGTATTATTGCTTCTTAGATGGGTATAGTGGTTTCTTCCAGATCCCTACTCACCCTAATGATCAGGAAAAACCCACATTCACATTTCATTATGGCACCTTTGCATATAGAAGGATGCCATTTGGACTGTGCAATGCCCAAACAACTTTTTAGAGGTGTATGACCTCCATATTTTCTGACTTGCTTGAAGAGATAGTGGAGGTATTCATGGATGACTTTAGTGTCTATGGATCCTCCTATGGTATCTGCTTGTCCAATCTTTCTCAGGTTTTACAGAGCTGGTTCTGAATTGGGAGAACTGCCATTTCATGGTTCAAGAAGGCATAATGTTGGGTCACAAGATTTCAGATAAGGGGATAGAAGTGGACAAGGCCAAGATAGATGTGATACTGCACTTAGAGCCTCCAAATTCAGTCAAGGGAATCAGAAGCTTCTTGGGACATGATGGCTTCTGTTAAAGGTTCATCAAGGACTTCTCAAAGATAGCAAGACCATTGACAAGGCTTCTATGCAAGGAGACAGAATTTGTCTTTGATGAAGACTGCTTACAAGATTTTTTCACCCTCAAGGAAGCTTTAGTAAGTGTACCCATAGTGCAACCACCAAACTGGGATCTCCCCTTTGAGATCATGTGTGTTGCAAGTGACTATGCTGTTGGAGCAGTCTTGGGACAAAGAGTACACAAGAAGCTTCATGTTATCTACTATGCCAGCATAACAATGGATGAAGCTCAGACCAGATATGCTACAACAGAGAAGGAGCTTCTTGGAGTGGTGTTTACATTTGAAAAGTTCAGAAGCTACTTAGTGGGGTCTAAGGTGATAGTCTACACTGATCATGCTGCACTATAGCACATCTATGCCAAGAAGGATACCAAGCCAAGACTCCTTAGATGGATACTCCTCTTGCAAGAGTTTAACATGGTGATTGTGGATAGGAGAGACATTTAAAGTGGTGTAGCTGATCACCTTTCAATGACATCCTACCCGAAGAGCAGATGCATGCTTTAGGAGTGAAGACAACTGAAGTGATGGGTTTTGAGATGAACAAACTGCCTTGGTATGCTGACTTCGTGAAATATTTGGTTATTGGCCAGATACTACTGAACCTTAACTCACATCAGAAGAAGAAGTTCTTCAGAGATGTCTCTCACTACTATTGGGATGAACGTTATCTCTACAAGAGAGGGAATGATGGATTGTTCATAAGATGTATAGCTGAGGAATAAGTTCAAGGAATTCTACATCATTGCCATTGTTCAGACTATGAGTGTCACTTTTCAACCTCCAAGACAGCCTCAAAGGTACTTCAAGCTGGTTTTTGGTGGTCTAGTTCGTTCAAGGACACCCAGGCTTACATCTACTCATGTGATGCATACCAAAGGAAGGGAAGCATCTCCAAGAGAGATGAGATGCCTATAAACTCTATTCTTGAAATGGATCTGTTTGATGTGTGGGGGATTTACTTTATGAAACCTTTCCCTTTATCGTATTTGAATAAATACATCCTTGTTGCTGTAGACTATGTCCCAAAGTGGGTTGAAGCCGTTGCCAGTTGATAACTGGTTTTTTAGAGCTATTTAATCAAATACTAAAGCACAGGTTTTGTCATTGTAGTACAGTGCTAAAGGTGTCAATCCAAATCAGGTTGATGAAAGATACTAGGAATGCAAGAGCTTTGCAAATCTAAGTGAATTCCGGATAATTTGAGGAGAAAATCTATAAAAACTAAATGCAACTACTAAATGACCACGAAAACTATTTTAAAATCCCTACTGATGGGTTAAACAACTAGCAGATGACCTCTAAGAATTTAAAATGCAAATCTACTGGTTTTTAAAATTCGAAAACTAAAGGCGGATAAATAGGGAAAAGTTCTAACAACCTAGGAAAAACTTGAAGAGAAAAGATTCAAACTTTAGAACTAGGAAATGATGACTTAAAGATTTCAAAAGCTAAAAGTGGATTCAAGGTTGAGGATCATGCTTAAGGAGGTTCAAGATTCAAGCTTTGTATTTTGAAAACATAGATCTACACATTTTAGTGCTATCTCTAGGCCTTGAGAAGCTAAACTAGATTTATCCATGGTGTGTAGTATAAATCCTTTCCTCAACCTTTCCTCCTAACCCATGGCGTGTGGTGGAAAGAAAAGGTGAAGAACATGAAGCATAAATCTCAAAAAATGGCCTAAATAGCTCCCAAAGCATCCATGGCGTTTGGGAAAAGATGAACTAGTCTCTTGGATTTGGGTTTAAGAGATCTCCTGAATCCTGCTAAGTTAAGGAAATCCATGTGATCAAAGAGATCTTTCTCTAGAGTCTCTATTCTAAGGATACTTGCATTGCTATTCTTGTCTTATACGGAAGCTTGCTTTGATTTGATGTCAACTCTGTTTATTAGAACTATAATCTTGACATTTAATTATCAGGTTTATGCATAGAGAGTGATCACATGGCTACCCATATACATACATGGGTTATCTTCTTCTATTCTTACCAGTCTTGTTAACTCAAGTAGCTGATCCTCATTATTATGGGACAGTTAACCACGCCCTAACCCAATCCTTCTTTTTGAACTTAAACACTATTGTGAGAGTTGTGAGGCCTTGCATTGCATTATTTTTGATTATATCTTGGCAAAAACTGTTAGGAATTAGGCTGGCAAGGAGAAGCTCTCTTGTAGGCACCAGCTTGCATCTTGAGCTTGGTATTAGGTTAGGAGTTTGGGAAAGGGTAGTATAAGTGGTTTGAGTTTTATTGTTTATATCCTTCAAAAGAAGAAGAAGAAGTATAGGGATGGTAGTATGGGGAAATAAGTTAAGTTTGTGGTTGAGTATAAGGAAGGAAAGCTCTAAGTCTTAAAGAAAAAGAAGGTGCCAACAACAACAAAGCTTACAAAGGTCATCCCAAAAGGAGAAATTAGACCAAGGAATCCACCAAAGGTGAAGAAAAATTGTGCCAATCATACAACAAAGAAGAGCAAGTTCCAACAAAGAATCAACCACACAAGCAAAAAGAAGAAGGATTTTTCCCCAAACATAAAGGAAGAAGAGATCAAGTGCTTTGAGAAAGGGTAGATCTAGGGATTTCACTTTGGGTTTAGAAGATAATAGGTTCATCTTTGTGTAAAAAAGGGTAGAAGAGAGCTTTTACTTGCATGCATATGTGTGCTTTTACCTTTAGCATTTTGCTTAAGATAGAATATTTCATTGAGTGATCCCTTATGTCCTTTATCCCTTATCTTAATGAGATCATTTTCATCTTATGACCATGTCCCTTTAACCAAATGTGTTCACTTGATTTGTATAAACTTGATCCATTGGTTACCATTTATGAATGCTACAGAGTTGGTTGATTTGAATGCTGGTGTAGGCTAATCTAAAGTTCATTGTTTGCTATGATGGCTATGGCTAAAGCTTTTAAGGTAGGAAAATCTCTTTGCATCTTAGGACCTATAACTTGGGCATTGAATCAATTATTCCATTGGCATCTTTAGTTTTGAGCTCCCACTTTCAAACCTCACTCTCCCATTTGTTCTCGTTTGCTTGAGGACAATCAAAAGCAAAAGAAGAGTGGGTGTTGATATCACCTATATTTACACCATTTAGACTTGCATTTAGTTCATATCTTAGTCTTCTTTTTCATGTTTTCCTTTGCTTTAGTCCCACTCTTCTTTGTTTTTAGATTTAGGTTGCATTTATGATGTAGTATGCATTTTCCTTGCATAAGGGATGTTTGTAGGTACCTAATGAGCCATTTAAGATAAGGAGGAAGTGTGGGAATGATCCAGGGAGTTACCCCAATCAAAGAGGAGCAAGAAGAACCAAGAAAGCAGAAGTTTAGCCTAGCATCGATCACAAAGAAGTCTACATCGTACGATGTGCTGAAGCAGAGAGAAACAGACTTTACATCGAATAGTCACATCAATCACATGCGATCGATGTCAAGCCACTAGACATCCACATAATTCGCCAGCATCGTACGATATAATGGAACCGAGAGCCTTGATGTTCACATTGATAAAGTACATCGATCAAAGACTGCTCGATGTCAGGCGCCAGAAGACCAGATCGATGTCAGCACATCGATCACCAGCATCATCCAAGTTTGATCGATGTTGACCCTGTCTGAAGACAATATATTTACGATTTTGCCACTCCCCTTAGACTCCTATAAATACTTAAAATCCCTAATTTCTGCAATCATTCTATTATCCAGCAGACCTTCCTTTTCTAGTTTCTTAATCATACTTTGTATTTTGAATCTTTGGTTGATTTCAATATAAGCTTGCATTTTCCTTCTTGTTTAGTCTTTGTAATTATGATTAGCTATCTATTTCTCATTGATTTTATGGTCTGAATGGTGATTAGTGATTAGTACTTTTAGGGATTTGAGATGGGTTAGGTTTACGGAATTTAATGCTTGATCTATGGTTGCTTAGTGTTAATTCTTCGATTTTCTTTCTTGATTGCTTTGTTTAATGCCTAATTACCCTTAGCTAAGTTGATTAGGACCTTAGGCTCATTTTATGCCCACCAAGTGTTTGATGAAATGCCTGCGCTCCTTTGCAAGAGAATTGCTGGTCCTAGCTCAAGAGATTGACTGTCTAGGGAATGATTTGGCAATATAGAGTTTATAGATTGTCTTAATGCTTGTTGTTTATCATTTCACTAATGAGAATTAGTTCTTGACTTGATGATTAGTAAAGAGATTAGTGCAAAGAGATTGGATTAGTCATACAAATGAATTATATGCATAAGGAATAGCGTTGTGTGAGTTTGTAAGCATCATAGAATGAGTTAAGAGTTTTATCTAACACCAATTATGCCATCTCAAGTCTTGTCTTTCCTCTGCTTTAGTTCATTTCGAATTTGCTCTGTTTTTTCTTAAGTTTAGCTGTTTTGCTTGCTGTTCACTCTTTGTTTGGTGTTTACTTCAAGTTAGGGTGATCTCTTTAGGTTGTTAGACATTTAAACTCTCTATATCTGCTTGAATTTGGAAATCTATTGCATTCCTACTGCTTCAATCTACCCCTTTTGGATTGATAAACTCAATACTACAATTACTAATGTTGGTTGAGGACTGAAATGCCAAAAACCTACATCAAACGCCTCTTTGTCTACTGCCTCATGAAGCTCATCCCTGGGCGACCAACTGTTGTTCTAGGAACCAAACATCCTTCTATTCTCGACAAGCGAGTACTCTCCCGGGATGCACACCCGTGCTAGAGTAGGACCCAATATAAATGTTCTTCCGAGAACCTAACTATTTCTTAAGAAATCCAACAATTTCTCTAGAAACTCCTTTCACCCCTGCTAGATTCGTACTCTTCTAGGATGCGAGGAAGATCGGGAGTGAACCGATATAACGTGGTGTCAAAACTGTCAAAACCTTTGGGTATAAGACAAATCTCTATTATATTGTAGGAACATTGAAAGGATCAACTCCCTGACTCATTTCCAATCAGTCAAGAGGTCGGGGGAAATTGTTTCGCCCACTTTTACCATGACTAACCAGGAGATGACACATCAGTAATGGGCCCTATGGAATGGTGGCTTAACTATTTAGGCCTCACCAATGGCTCCCTAGCAGATTTTTCCCAAGCAGTTGGTGAGCTTTCGAAGTCGAAGACATCCTGCACCACCCCACCGCTCCTGCCATATGCCGTGCCGAAGAGATAAGCCACGAGAGAAAGAGCATAAATAGAGGGGTGATGGCCAAAGAAGAGGGAGGTCAACGGATGTGGAGAGAGGAAGAGAGGTCGGTCAATAAGAAAGGCCCACATCTAGAGAGAGAGATAGAGAACACAAATTAGAGAGAGACCTTATAGGGTAAGGGGATCATCGAGACTTTTTATCCTCGCTGATGTTCGATATCTCTTGCATTTACATCATTTAGGCTTGCATTTAGTTCATGTTTTGGTTTCCTTTTGCATGTTTTCCCTCTTTTTAGTCCCATTTTCCTTTCCTTTTTGACTTAGGTTGCATTTAGGTTTTAGTTTGCATTCTCTTCGCATTAAGGATGTTTTTAGGTGACAAAGGAGCTATTTGGAGAAAGGAGAAGCATGGGGGTGATTCAAGGAGTTTGCCAAGCTGAGGAGAAGCAAAAGGAGCTAAGGAAGATGGTTTTTGGTGCAACATCGATCAAGGCATGAACCATATCGATTGATGTGAAGCACATTGATATCTCAGACATTTACATCATTCAGGCTTGCATTTAATTTATGTTTTGGTCTCTTTTTGCATGTTTTCTTTCTCTTTTGTCCCATTTTCTTCTCCTTTTAGACTTAAGTTGCATTTAGGTAGTAGTTTGCATTTTCTATGCATCAAGGGTGTTTTTAGGTACTTATGAAACTGAATGGAGCAAGGAGGAAGTGTGGCAGTGGATCAGGAGCCTGGCCAAGCCAAGAAGGAGCAAAAGGTGCCAAAGAAAGCAATCTCTGGAGAGCCATCGATCAAGATTTCAAGACCATCGATCACTCAAAACCGATAGGAAGTCATCGATCAAGACCATCGGTCAAGGAGTGACCGATGGGAATGCAGCGAGTGTGCCATCGATCACATTCCTCATGACCATAGGTCAGGAAGTGATCGATGGGATCCCAACGAGTATACCATCGATTACATTCCTCAGGACCATCGGTCAGGAAGTAATCGATGGGACGCCATCGATCAAGGCCATCGATCACTTGTTATCGATGGGATCCCATACTGAAGATCACTTATTTTTTTGCCATTTTCACTTATTTACAATTTTGCCATACTGAATACGAAAAATCCATAATTTTTGGGATCATCTCTTTATCAAACAGTTCTTTCCTCTTTTGTTTTTGTCTTTTGATCTTGTAGTTTGAATCTTTTCTTGATTTTATTAAGAGTTTGCATTTATCTTTTTGTTTAATCTTTCTAATCATGATTAGCTATCTTTTTTTCTTTGAATTAATGGTTTTGATGTTGATTAGGGAGTAGTCGTTTTAGGGAATTGAGATGGGTTAGGTTTAGGGAATTCTATGCTTAATCTATGATGTCTTAGTTTTAATTTTTTCATTTCCTTTCTTGATTACTGTGTTAAATGACTGATTAGCCATTGCTAAGTTGAGTAGGATCTTAGGCTCATTTTATGCCCACCAAGTGTTTGATGAAATGCCTGAACTGCTTTGCAAGAGAATTGCTTATCCTACTCAAGAGACTGACTGTCTAGGGAGTGATTTGGCAATATAGGATTGATAGATTGTCTTAATGCCTACAGTTTATCATTTCACTAATGAGAATTAGTTCTTGACCTGGTAATAAGCAAAGAGATTAGTGCCAAGAGATTGGATTAGTCTTATAAATGAATTCTATGAATAAGGAATAATATTGTGTGAGTTTGTAGGCTTCATAGGCTGAGTCAAGAGTTCCCTAGCAACAATTATCTCATCTCAATTCCCATCTTTGTTCTGTTTTTAGTTGAATTCGAATTTGCTCTGTTTTGCCTTTGTTTTAGTTGTCTTTCTTGCTGTTCACTCTTTGTTGGATGTTCTCTTCACTTCTGTTTGATCATTTAGGTTGTTAGACACTTCAATCTTATCTATATCTGCTTGAATTAAGTGCTCTATTGCATTCCTACTGCTTCATTCCTCCTTTTGGATTGATAAAACCTATGCTATACTACAATTGATTAGTACAAGCAGGGTGATTGACCAAGAGAATCAAAACTCTTGTATCAATTTGGCGCCGTTGCCATTAGAGGAATGCTTTATTCAGTAGGATTTGTAGAGATCTTGAGATACAGCTTTGCTATTTTCGTTTATGGTTACTGATTTCTCTTTTGGTCTAGAATTTCTTTTGTAGATACCACACCACTTGCTCTTAAGTGTCTACAACTACAACTGAGGTTCAAGGTCAAAGACTTTGGGTTTGCAGAATCAGAATTCAGCTGTTGAAGCATGGAAGAACATCAGTATTCTTCTGGTTTTGGTCTGCAAGGTCCACTAGGTCCACAAGTTCTTCAAGGAATTCAAGGCTTACAAGGACAGCAAGATCCTAACGGTTTACAAGGAGCTTGGGTTCATAGACCATTGAGACCTATTGGTGCTGCTGATATACCTCCAAGTTATACTTCAAGACAAGGTATTCTTCCACCTATGGAGACTCATCACTATGAGATCAAAAGCAGCATGATCATTATGGTTCAAGAGAGAAAATTCTTTGGATCGCCCAACCAAGATCCTCTTGAGCACTTGGATCACTTTGAGAGGTTATGTGCGTTGGCAAAGCTTAGTGGAGTTTCAGATGATGGTTTAAAGCTCAGATTATTTCCATTCTCTCTTAGTGATAGAGCTAAATTATGGGAGAAGTCTTTAGCAGAAGGAAGCATCACTTCTTAGTATCAATGCAAAGGTGCTTTCTTAACCAAGTTCTTCTCTCCCTCAAGAACTGCACATTTCAGGAATGAGATCACAAACTTCAAACAGTGGTCTAATGGAAGCTTTGGGGACACATGGAAAAGGTTCAGAAGCTTCACTCACCAAGGTTCAGAAGCTTCACTCACCAATAGAAGCCTGCAGATTTATCATCCTGCCGTCTATACGCAACATCCAGCAGCATGTCAACATCAACGTCTATTCAAGCAGCGTGCAAACATCAACGCATGCTTGATCAGCCTGCATGCATAATCAGATTCAAGGCATATTAAGAAGTCTCCACCTTGACTTGAATCCTCCTTACAGATGTACCAAATGCATCGCTATAATGCTAGATGTACCCGACTTCTCCCTTGGCTCAGATATCCTTTCGGACCAGATGCCTCTTACGGAGCCCGATCAACAGTCTTTGATGTTCAACAAGTCCAAACAATGTTGGGACTTGCTGCGACGAACTGGCTTCATGAACATATCAACAGGATTATCAGATGTCCCTACCTTCTTCACACTGATCCTCTTCTCACCTCTCAGGAAGTGATACCTTACATTAATATGCTTGGTTCGTTCATGATGAACTTGATCCTTGGCTAAACACATTGCACTCAAACTATCACAGTACAGAGTAGCCTGATCATGATGCAGACCAAGATCACTAACCAAGCCCTTCAACCAGATACCTTCTTTAGCTGCTTCGGTCAACGCCATATTCTCTGCTTCAGTAGTAGACAACGTCACAGTTGGCTGTAAGGTTGCTTTGTAACTTACAACAGAATCGCCCAAGATAAATACGTAGCCAGTCATTGATCTTCTGCTGTCCACATCTCCAGCATAATCCGAGTCAGAATAAGCTGTAACCAGACAAGGTCTCTCACCTCTGTAGATGAGACCAATATCAGACGTACCACAAACGTAGCCGAAAATCCTCTTCACAGCTTTCCAGTGCTCTCTTCCTGGCTGTCCCATGAACCTGCTAACAACACTGACTGTGTGTGTAAGATCCGGTCTAGTGCAGACCATAGCATACATCAAACTTCCTACAGCGCTGGCATAAGGAACTCGAGACATATAATCTTTCTCTTCTTCAGACTGTGGTGCAAACATGGTGAGATGAATATTAGCAGCAAACAGAGTGTCAATAGGTTTGGCTGAAGACATACCAAACCTTGCTAGCACCTTCCGAATGTAACCTTTCTGCGACAAGAAAAGATTTTTCTTTTCTCTATCTCCAAGAATCTCCATTCCTAGAATCTTTCTTAGCTGCACCTAAATCCTTCATCTCAAATTCTACGCTGAGCAGATCTTTCAACTCCTGAACGTCACACATACGCTTAGCAGCTATCAACATGTCGTCCACATACAGTACCAGATAGATGTATGATTCATCTTTCAGCTTATTGTAGTAGACACAACAATCATAAGGACTTCGTGTGTATCCTAACTTGATCATATAGCTGTCAAACTTCTTATACCAGTCTGGGAGACTGCTTTAGCCCATACAACGACTTATTCAGCTTGCATACATAATCTTCTTTACCTGGAACTTGGAAACCCTCTGGCTGGGTCATGCATATCTCTTCCTCTAGCTCGCCATGAAGGAAAGCTGTCTTCATATCGAGTTGTTCAAGTTCCAGATCGTGACGTGCCACTACTGCAAGCAGCACTTTGATGGAAGTGTGTCTGACCACTGGTGAGAAGACCTCATTGTAGTCTACACCATCTCTTTCACTGAAACCTCTAGCAACAACCCGAGATTTATACTTTACTCCCTCTTGTCAATCAAAGCTGTCACCATAATAAGTGGGAAGCAACTTCCTCCAAGAGTGGCTCCTTCTATACCCAATGTGGATATTGAGGAACAAGAAGAGGGGGTGGTGGTTAAAGATGCTGAAGAATCTAAAGAGGATGAAGTGGTTGAAGCTGAAAAGGGTCCGAAGAACACTAAAGCCAAAGAGGTGATTAAGGAGAAACCAAGAGAAGCACCTAACGAGTTAGTCAAGGAGCCAAGATACATTCCTCCACCATGTGATGCATGTCAAAGGAAGGGAAACATCTCTAATAGAGATGAGATGCCTCTGAACTCTATTCTTGAAGTGGATCTGTTTGATGTGTGGGGGATTGACTTTATGGGACCTTTCCCTTCATCTTCTGGGAATAAGTACTTCCTAGTTGATGTGGATTATGTCTCAAAGTGGGTTGATGCCATTGTAACTCCAACAAATGATGCTAGAGTTGTGCTAAAGCTTTTCAAGACAATAATATTCCCAAGGTTTGGTGTTCCAAGGTGTGTGATCAGTGATGGTGGAAGTCACTTCATGAACAAGGTCTTTGAGAGTATGCTGAAGAAGAATGGTGTTAAGCACAAGGTTGCCACTCCTTACCATACTCAAACAAATGGTCAAGTAGAGGTGTTTAACAGGGAAATCAAAGCTATTTTAGAGAAGACAGTTGGTGTTACAAAAAAGGATTGGGCTTACAGGACAGCCTTTAAAACACCCATTGGTAAAACTCCCTTCTGACTCCTCTATGGCAAGTCTTGTCATCTACTTGTTGAGCTGGAATATAAAGCCCTCTTGGTAACAAACCTTCTGAATTTTGACATCAAGACAGCTCAGGAGAAAAGACTCATCAACTTGCATGTGTTAGAAGAAACCCGCCTTGAAGCTTTTGAGAGTTCTAGGATCTATAAGGAGAGGACAAAAGCTTTTCATGACAAGAGGATTAAACCCAAAGATTTCAAGGCAGGGGATCAGGTACTGTTGTTCAACTCAAGGCTGAAGTTGTTTCCTGGAAAGCTGAAGTCAAGATGGTCAGGTCCATTCAAGATCAAGGAAGTGTTACCATATGGAGCTGTAACCTTGTTTGGCAAGAATGGAGAAGACTTCACAGTGAATGGGTGATATCTCTTGAATTTACACCATTTAGGCTTGCATTTAGTGCATGTTTTGGTTCTCTTTTGTATGTTTTCCTTACCCTTTGTCCCATTTTCTTCTCTTTTTAGACTTAGGTTGCATTTCGGATGTAGTTTGCATTTTCTATGCATTATGGATGTTTTTAGGTACATATGGAGCTATAAGGAGCATAGAGAATCTTTGGAGATGATCCAGGAAGCTAGCTGGGCCAAGAAGAGCAAAAGGAACCAAGGAGACGATCTCTGCGGAGCCTATCAGTCAAGACACAAGGCCTATCGGTCAAGGAGTGACCGATAGAAGGACTATCGACCAGACCTATCGGTCAGGGAAGTGACCGATAGAAGTGTGCCGTATGGATTTCGGTCACCCTATCGGTCATCTTCTAGACCGATAGGATCCCTATTGATCACCATATCGGTCACAACTGACCGATAGGAACCCAGTCCGAACCTGTCTTTTATTACACTTTTGCCATTACTTTAGGGCTTCCTTCTTTTATTTATAAATACCCCTTTTTCTGGGATTTTTGACAAGTCATGTCATAAAAATGTTCTTCAGTTATTTTTCGGAGTTTGTAAGACAAATTTCTTGCTTTATTTAATATAAGTTTGTATTTGCTATTAATATTTCTCTAATCTCTCTTTTAATCATGGTTAGCATCTTTTCCTCTTGTGATTTGGTGTTAAACGTGGCTATTAGTGAGTAGTTTGCTTAGGATTCTTAGATGTGGTAGATTAAGGGCATTTAGGGATTGATTAAGGTTTGTTTAGTGTTTAATAACATGCGTTCCTCTCTATTGATCTGTTTTTAAGCTAGATTTGTCTTGATCACACTTATCTAGGATTTAAGCTTTCTCTTATGCCCACCAAGTTTTTGATGAAATTCTGATGTTGTTTAATAAAGGATTTGCTGGCCTTGGCTCTAGAGATTGAATGTTTGAGGAGCATTTTGACATGAATAGAGTTGATTGTTATTGCTTGCTGAATGTTTTTGCACTAATGAGAGTTAGTTCTTATTAAGGTGTTTAGCAAAGAGCTATTTACCAAGAGATTGGACTTAGCTTGCTTGTTTGTGAACTCTATGTCTAGGAACCACTATTGCTAGCTTCTTTGCTTGATTAATACTGTTTGAAACAACCTTAGTTAGTCTCTGAATTCCCCAAAGTCAATAACCACATCTAGGAACTTGCTTTCTCTTTTATTGAATTTCGAATTTGCTTAGTACTCTGTTTATTTGCTCTGTTTTACTTCTTTGATCATTTCTAAAGTGTCTCTTTTGAGTTCTCTTTGGTGATTGATCACTTTAGGTTGCTAGTTTAGTTGCTTAGGTAAAAAAAGCCTTCTTTGCTTGCTTGACTTATGGATTTCTGCTTGCAACTCTTTTGCTTTCAACAAAACCCTTTTGGATTGACATAAAACCCTATGCTATGCTACAACTGAGTAGTACATGCTTAGGTGATTGACATCAATAGCCTAAAAACCTCTGTATCAATTTGGCGCCATTGCCAATTGGGTTTTCTGTTTGAATCGTTAGAGTTTGTAGAGTCTTTAAGATCAAGTTTCTTTAGTTTTTTGTTACTAATCTCCTTTGACTCTCATTGCTGTCTTTCAGGTATATGAAATTGAGATCCAGAGGTTCAAGCAATCTTGTAGACTTCATAGACAACATCAATCAGTTGGACAGAGGCCAGAGAGCAAGAAGAGAGCATGAAAGGCAGCAACACTTGCAGAGACTTGGGATGAACAATCAGGAACCTGTTATGGATGACATCAGATTTCAGGGTCCTCAAGGAGCTGCTGGCGCTCAGGGTATACAAGGACAGCAAGGTGTTCAGGGCTTACAAGGTGAGCAAAGACCAAGAGGCGCTACACAAGCTCCAAGAGCAGCAAGACCCATAGGCGCTGGTGATGCACCAATTACAATAACAGAATTGGCATAATTCCACCAGCAGTGCAAAACAACAACTTTGAAATCAAGTCTGGATTGATTTCAATGGTTCACAGCAGTAAGTTCCATGGTTTGCCACTTGAAGACCCTCTAGATTACTTGGATAATTTTGACAGACTTTGCTCCCTTACGTAGATAAATGGAGTAAATGAAGATGGCTTCAAGCTGAGGTTGTTTCCTGTTTCTCTTGGAGACAAAGCACACCAATGGGAGAAGAACTTACCACAAGGAAGCATCACTAGTTGGGATGAATGCAAGACAGCCATCCTAGCAAAGTTTTTCTCAACTTCAAGAACTGCTAGAATAAGGAATGAGATTTCAGGGTTTGCACAGAGAAACAATGAAAACTTTGGAGAAGCTTGGGAAAGATTCAAGGGCTATGCACTGCAATACCCTCACCATGGCTTCTCACAGGCTTCTCTGCTCTCTACTCTCTATAGAGGAGCTTTGCCAAAGATAAGAATGCTTATGGACACTGCATCAAATGGAAACTTCTTGTCAAAGGATGTAGATGAAGGATTGGAGCTTGTTGAGAATCTAGCTCAGTCTGATGGAAACTACAATGAGGAACATGACAGAGCTCCAAGAAGTGCTAAAGATGAACTGGAGTCTAGCAGGAAAGAGATCAAGGCCTTACATGAGAAGCTGGATATGCTGCTAAGGGAGAAGAAGGAAGTTGACTTTGTTGGTGATATGGTTCAGCTTGATGGTCAAGAGACATGCCAAGTGGAAGAGATGAACTACTTGTGCAATCAAGGTGGATACAATGTATATGGGAACTACAGACCCAATCCCAACTTGTAATACAGAAGCAACAATATTGCAAATCCACAAGATCAAGTGTACCTACCTCAACAACAACAACACGTTGCTCCAAGACCTTTTGTTCCCTACAACAATCAAGGTTTTCAGCAGAGAAACAATAACTTCCAGCCAAGAGCGCCGTATCATACTCCAGGATTCAGTGCACAAGCTCCAGCACAAGCTTCTTCCAGCTCTCAAGATCCTGAGCTCAAAACAATGGTTCAGCAGTTGCTTCAGAATCAGACTACCAACAACTTGGAATTGAACAAGAGGTTTGCTGAGTTCATAACAAAATAGTCTCAGTACATGTTGAATTAACCAACAAGTTTGAAGGGTTAGCTGCAAGAGTCAAAACACTGGAGAACAACAAAGGCATAGCTGGTCCAAAACCTCAAGGACACTTTCCTGGAAAACCAGAAGCTAACCCAAAGGAGTTCTGAAATGCCATGGTCACTGAAGAAGAGAGCTTCTCAGCTGAATAGGAAGCTGTCATTGAAGAGTTTTTCTCTCTGTTCACTGAGGACACTGAACTTCAGAGTGGGGGGGGGGGGGGGGGGGGGGGGGGAAGAGTTTTTGGATGTTGATTCTAACCACGGACTTGCAGAAGAAGAATCTCTGGAAGATGAAGAGTGGTGGGCGCCACATGAAGTTGTTGATGCTACAAGGGAAGACTTTGTTGAAGTCTCAGATGTCAAGAAGAAAACTCAAGCTGCTGTTCTCCCTATCTATCAGCCCACTATCCTTTTTCCAGGAAGATTCAATGAGCAGCTAGTACAGAAGTATGAGACCCTCTATGCTTCTTAAATGGAAATGAGAGGTCTGACTGGTCAAGAAGAGCTTAAGAAACTAAGAGTTAAAGCTGGAGCATCTGAGGTTAAGGAGCTTAACATTAAGAAGCTTGGAGATCCAGGTTGTTTCACTCTACCATGTGAGCTTAAAGGGCAGTCCTTCAAGAGCTGTCGTTGTGATCTTGGAGCAAGTATCAACCTTCTCCCATCCTCCACTGCTAAGGCTCTTGGCTACAGTCAACTTCAAGAGAGTAATGTGTCTTTTACCATAGCTGATGGGACAGTAAAGACACCACTTGGGACTCTCAAAGATGTTCCAATGATGATATAAGGAGTAGTCATACCAACAGATTTCTTGGTCCTAGATGTTGAAGGAAATATCAAAAACACCATCATTCTAGAGAGTTCTTTCTTAGCTTTAGCTTCAGCTGGAGCAGTGTTTGATGCCAAGGAGTGCACAAAGAGATGAGACTAACCAAAGAGAAGGTTCTGAGGTTTGACTCCAAAGGGAATAAGCTAGAAAATGAGCATGCCTTCTCAATGGAGATCAAGAAGTTGAAGAAAGTTGGGAAGCATTGGCCAAGGTTTGAAGGCTATGTTGGTGCATGTTTTGATGGCTGCTGCTTAACCAAGTTGTTTGATGATACCACTGAAGAGGAGGTCCTCAAGGTGGGTGTTTCTGATTGCATGAATGAAATTATATTGGGTAACAAAGAAGATGGGGTTGTCTTGAAGCCCTTTCTTTCTAAGAATGGTGAAGTCCACTACAAGATGAAAGGGGGAGGTAAGTTTGATGGAGTCACCAGAATTATCAAAGTGGACACTGCAACACCAAGGAGTTCCAAGACTCCTTCTCATCACCTCCACTAGTGAGGTAAGCAAAGTCAAGCTTAGTGACTTTAAACAAGCACACTTGGGAGGTAGTCCCATGGTATCCTTTTGTGTATATTATGCTTTCTAGTTCACTTTTGTGCTTAGTTAATGTGTATAGAAGCAGGAATTTGGTTTAGGGATTAAGAATGTGTCTAAGGGACAAAGAACAGGTGCATTTTGGCTACTATCGATCACCGTATCGGTCAAGACAAGACCGATACAGTCCCTATCGGTCATCCTATCGGTCAGCTTGTGATCGATAGTAGTAGAGCCAGAATGCATCGGTCAACCTATCGATCACTTGTGAACGATAGGGAAAGGAGTTTGCTAAGTGTGGATTCTATCGGTCTAGCTATCGATCAGATACTGACCGATGGAAATACATCGGTTGTATTTCGGTCACTCTATCGGTCTAGAGAGTTACCGATACAAAGCAATCGGATGTATTTCGGTCAGTGTATCAATCAGATATTGACCGTTAGGATTCAACAAGAAGCTATCGGTCACCCTATCGGTCACAGCCCCGCGAGCTATGTGCTCCATTTTTCAAAAAAAATTCCCTCCTTTGGCTTGTAGCCAAGGAGGTTTAAATTCAAAGTTTGGCTCCTTCCGGACATTTTGCAGAGCTCCTGCGCACTTTTATTCTTGTCCCCCACCCACTTTTGATTCCTTTGGTTCCCCACCCACCTCTTTAAAAACCAACAATCTCTTCTCTTCTCTTCACACTTCATTTTACTACTTCTCTCACCAAAGTCCGAAATTTTTAGCTCTCTCTTTCTTTTATTTATCTTTTCTAAGTGCTCAGAAGCTTCACTAAGGTTTGCTTTCTAAACTGTTCATCTTTTGTTCTTAATGAATGCATGTGTTTAAAGTTACCACTTCTATGGTTTTAAGAATAGAATCTGTTTAGTTTAAGATGCTGTGCTTTGATTTTGCATGGTGGAAATGTTTAATATGAGCAAGTTAACTGTTAAAGCTTTGTTTGCTGTTTTTAAATCTCAGTTCTTGCTTGTTTATAATCCCTTTGCATAATCATTTTCTCTCTTGCTTAGAGCCACCATGCTAGGTTCACATGCATAAATGTTTTATTTTTATGAACTCTAGCATGTCTCAACTGTTAGCTTGTGAATTCCTCTTGCTTTTTGAAAGTTTATTCTTCTTTAGTGACTAGTTAAAATTCCTTTAGCATAGAGAAATTCCTTCTAAAGCTTTCAGTTATTGGTTTCTCGAACTGTTGTTCTTTTACTTATAGTATCTTCAAGCTTTGTTCTTGTATGTACCATGGGAAAATCAAGAAAACTGCTGCTGGAAGCAAAGGGAAAGAACCATAAGAGGAAGCGCCTGCTTATCCAATAGCTAGAAGGGATAAGAGCAAGGGTACTGCTGCTGGGCAGTCATCAAAAGCTGCTGGGAAGAAACAAGCTCGAGACAAGGCTTCCAAGCAGAAAGGAAAGGGGATAACTGTGGAGGAAGAAGTCACATACTCTGAGCCAAGTGCTAGAGAGCTCATGGAGACTTTCAACCAGTGCGCCTTCAAGCCCACAAGATACTCTTGTGCTAACAAAATGAAGGCACTTAGGATCTATCATGATTGTAAGGGTATCTTTGAGCACATGGGGCTTGATGAGTTCATGGCAATGCCACTTCCCTCCTACCAGCAGCTCAAAGTGGTTAAATATGATGAAAGTGAGCTCTCCAACAAAGATGGGTAGATCTCCTTCAAGCTTGGAAAGCAAACGGTCACAACAACCTTCCTTGATATCTCCAAAGCGCTTAGTCTAAGGCCATATGCCCGCAAGTGGAACAAGTTCGATATCTCCCTGAAGCAGCACGCCATGCTATGGTGCGTGATTGGAGCTGGGCCATTCATTGCTGGAACCACAAGGAATCAGCATCTGAGGCATCCTGCTGTGAGATATGCTCACAAGGCTCTTGCAAACACATTCTTTGCAAAGAAGGAAACAACCAACCTCACAGGCAAGGAGAGAGACTTGATATACCAAGGGGTGTATAAACTTGTGGGTACCAGCGAAGATGGAAGACCTCTAAAGCTGCCAATTAGCTATCCATGTTATGTGACCATGCTTATGGAGTAGCGCCAGTCTTACAGGAGCTGGGTCTTAAGTAAAGGGACGAAGGAGAAGAGCCCACAGCTCCAAATTGGAAGGGTTGTGACTGCTATTCTCATGGCCAATGGTGTAAACCTTGAAGAATATGAAGAAGATGCTTTGGAGCCATTATGGATAGACATAGACTATCTTAGGAAGAGCCACTTCCTTGAGAAGAGCATCAATGGCAAGCATATCTACAATTTTATCAAGGGCTTCAGAGAGCCAGCGAGAATTCTCCTCCCAAACCCATAGCAAATATCCATCACCATCAGGAGCAACATTGGTTTTTGCAAAGATGAAGATCTGCTTTACCATGGAGGCCCTGTTCCTGAAGATAAAGAAGCAGCTAGTTAGGAAGTAGAACCAGAAGAGGTTGAAGAAGAAGTTAGAGAAGAAGGTGAAGAAGAAGTCCATGAAGATGCTCCTGCTGGCGCTGAAAGCCAAGGAGAAACCCAAGATGAAGAACTTGATGAAGATGAGGTGATGAACTACAACTCAAAGCAGTTCAATTTGAAGGCTTATGAAGGCCCAAGCCAAGAGAGCTCTATGAAGTCTGCTCATTAGCATATCAACACCCTTCAGAAATGGTGTAAGTGGCAAGACAAAGCCATTAAGAAGGTGGTGAAGATGGTTAAAGGGAAGTTCAAGAAGAAAAAAGCTACATCAGGAGAAGCTTCCCATCAGAGCCACACTCATGAGTACAATTCTCACCATGAAGAGCCAATGCCACAAGCTGACCCAACTGAAGAAGAGGAAGCTGTTTGGAACCCCCATGGAAGACATTCCTTTTATGCACAACCAAGTGATCAATGGGGAACATGGGCACAACCAAGGGCTTCATCATATGAGCCAAGGACCCATACACCATCAGCATGGGAAGCGCCAGCTCCCAACCCTTCTGAAGTTCAACAAACATGGCAATGGGGTAATCAAGGTGATTCTTCTCAAGCTGAGCAGATATGGTCAAGCTGGGTTCATCCACCTCAAGCAGCAGAAACACCTTCACAAAGCCAAGAGAGGAGAAACAAGAGGAGAGCTAGCAAGGTCTCCACAGACATCTGGATCCTCCCACCACTTCACTTATTAAAAAGGTACCACATCCTATTCATTGTTTATACCATTGCATCTTTTTCGATTTTGTATTATATTATGTTGCTTCTCTCTCTCATTGCTTTCATTACACAAGGGACTGTGTAATTTAACTGTGGGGGAGATATTTGGGTTTTGACTTTGTGTTCTGCTTTCTTAGTTTTGTATTTTCTTTCATCTTGAGTCACATGCATATCATGCATTAATCTAAGGCATAGAAAAATACAAAAAAAAATCGAAAAAATTTGAAACATTTTGCATATTTTTACAAACCAAAAAGAAAGCATGTAGTTGCATTTAATTCTCTTAGGATTGAGTCTGGTGTTGAAATATAGGTTGCATTGCATTTGCATAGGGCATAATGATGAATCTTCCATGTAAGGTGCTTAGAGTTTATAGATGATTTCAGTGTTTAAGTGATTAGTTGTTTGATGCATCATAAGAAAGCTAGAAGTTAAGACTGAACCATGTTTGGATTGCTAATTTTGATCATCTCATCTCATACTGAAAGCATTTGTTCTCTGAAAATCAACTCTATCAACTTGAACTTTAATTTGGACTTTTAATTATCATGTCTTATGCATTGAAAAGTGAATTCATGGCTACCATATACATATTTGGATCATCTTTTTCCTTTTTACCACTCTTGTTGATCCAAATAGCTGATCCTCATACTTATGGGACAGTCAATCCACTCCCTTAACCAAAACCTCCTTTTGAGCTTGAACAAGGCCTTTGCATATCATTTTCGATTTTGTCTTGGCAAAAAGTGTTAGGAATAAGGCTGGCAATAATAAACTCTCTTGTAGATATCATCTTGCATCTTGAGCTTGATTCTAAGATAGGAGTTTTGAGATAAAAGGTTAGAGTTAAGTGGTTTGAACTTAATGTATATATGTCTTGAAAGAAAAAGTAAAAAGTTTGAAATGGTAGAACAGGGGAAACAGTTTAGCATTGTGGTTAAGTAAAGGGAAGTAAAAGCTCTATGTATTTAGAAAAAATGGCGCCAGCAGCTTAAAAGTTTTGAAGGGTCAATCCATAGAAGAAATCAGACTCAAAGCAATCCACCAAAGGTGAAGAAGGTGCCAATGCAACAAAGAAGAGCAAGTCCTAACCAAAAAGAAGCAACCACACAAGCAAAAAGAAGAAGTTTCCCCAGCCATTAAGAAGGGTAAAGGGTAGAGTTTAAGAAAAGGGTAGACTTAGGGGTTCACCTTGGGGTTTAGAAGTGTTTAGGATTCATATTTGGGTAAAAGGGAGCTTTAAATTGCATGCATAATTGTGCTTTTACCTTTAGCATTTTGCCTCAGATAGAATCATTTCATTGAGCGATCCCTTATGTTTGTGCACCCTTTGTTTGAATGAGATCATTTTTATCTCATAACCTTACCCTTAGAACCAAATGTCTTCACTTGATTTTCATAAGCATGATTCATGGTTTTGAGCTTAATTTAATGTTAAAGAGTTGATTGATTTGAGCTTTTGCCTATGTTGAGATTTGAGATCATTTTGAAACATGATGCGCATGGCTAGGTTCTTTAAAGTATAGCTGATTATGTTTGCATCCCACAACTAGGCACTTAAGCATTGATACCATCTCTTTAACTTTGCACTTTTGGATTTGAATGCCCACCTTCAAACCTCACTATCTCATTTGTTGTTATTTGCTTGAGGACAAGTAAAGCCAAGTGTGGGGGTGTTGATATCTCTTGTATTTACACCATTTAGGCTTGCATTTAGTGCATGTTTTGGTTCTCTTTTGTATGTTTTCCTTACCCTTTGTCCCATTTTCTTCTCCTTTTAGACTTAGGTTGCATTTGGGATGTAGTTTGCATTTTCTATGCATTATGGATGTTTTAGGTACCTATGGAGCTATAAGGAGCATGGAGAAGCTTTGGGGATGATCTGGAAACTAGCTGGGCCAAGAGGAGCAAAAGGGGCCAAGGCAGGCGATCTCTACGGAGCCTATTGGTCAAGACTTAAGGCCTATCGGTGAAGGAGTGACCGAAAGAAGGACTATCGACCAGACCTATCGGTCAGAGAAGTGACCGATAGAAGTGCATCGTATGGATTTCGGTCACCCTATCGGTCATCTTCTAGACCATTACTTTAGGGCTTCCTTCTTTTATGTATAAATACCCCTTTTCTGGGATTTTCGAGAAGTCATGTCATAACATTGTTCTTGAGTTATTTTTCTGAGTTTGTAAGACAAATTTCTTGCTTTATTTAATATAAGTTTGTATTGCTATTAATCTTTCTCTAATCTCTCTTTCAATCATGATTATCATCTTTTCCTCTTGTGATATGGTGTTAAACATGGCTATTAGTGAGTAGTTTGTTTAGGGTTCTTAGATGTGGTAGATTAAAGGGATTAAGGGATTGATTAAGGTTTGTTTAGTGTTTAATAACACGGGTTCCTCTATATTGATCTGTTTTTAAGCTAGATGTGTCTTGATCACATTTATCTAGGATCTAAGCTTTCTCTTATGCCCACAAAGTGTTTGATAAAATGCTGATGTTGTTTAATAGAGGATTTGTTGGCCTTGGCTCAAGAGATTGTCTATTTGAGGAGCATTTTGAAATGAATATAGTTGATTGTTATTGCCTGCTGAATGTTTTAGCACTTGCTTTTTCTTTTATTGAATTTCGAATTTGCTTAGTACTCTGTTTATTTGCTCTGTTTTATTACTTTGATCATTGCTAAACTGTCTCTTTTGAGTTCTCTTTGGTGATTGATCACTTTAGGTTGCTAGTTTAGTTGCCTAGGTAACAAAAACATTCTTTGCTTGCTTGACTTAAGGATTTCTGCTTGCAACTCTTTTGCTTTCAACAAAACCCTTTTGTATTGACATAAAACCCTATGCTATGCGACAACTGACTAGTACATGCTTGGGTGATTGACATCAAGAGCCTAAAAACCTATGTATCAATGGGCATAGACTGAAGCCATACATGGAAAGTGAGTCCCTTGGAGATGATGTAGACATCAACTTTGAGGATCCTCCACAAGAGTGATCAACCAAGGAAAGTCAAGCTAAGGACGTTAAACAAGCACATTTGGGAGGTATTCCCATGTTATTCTTGTACATACTATTGCATTTTTTATTTGTTTTTGTCTTTTTCAGTGGATAACAGGGCATGTGGGGTTTAAGGCAAATTTTTAGCTGTGTTGGTTCATTTTCTGACCTGTATTGATCAAGACAATTGGTCTGGAAGTGACCGATACGCCTCCATCGGTCAACACCATCGGTCTGGAGTGACCAATGGGAACTGAGCGAGTATACCATCGATCCAGCCTATCGGTCTGGGGTAACGGATGCAGCCCATCAAAAACTACTTTTAAGGTACACAACTCCACCCCTTAGCTTTTGGATCCTTCTGAATCCCCCTTTATCACCCTCCTTCAAGCTTCTATTACACAAGGGATTGTGTAATTTAAGTGTGGGGGAGGGCATTGCATTTGATGTTGTGTTTTGTTTTCTTATTCTCTCTCTTACATTCTTGAGTCTCATGCATTCATCCATATGCACTGAAAATCTATAAAAGTTTTCAAAACTTTTTTGGAACCAAAAAGATCATTTAGTTGTATTTGCATAACTAAGATTGAGTCTAGATGCATTTCATATAGTTTTGCATACACTTCCATAGGGAATAGATGATAAACACTTGTCAAGGTGTTAATGTTTGAGTTGTTTTCAATGCTTTGGTTGTCTGTTGTTTGATTGCATTGAAGTGAGTTTGAAGTTAAGGCTGCACCATATCTTGACTACTTGCATTGATATTCTTGTATTATGCTGAAACTTGCTTTGATTTGATGCCATCTCTGTTTATTAAAACAATAATCCTGACATTTAATTATCATGTTTATGCATTGAGAGTGATCACATGGATACCCATATACATACTACTGTTATTTTCTTTCCTTCTTACAACTCTTGTTAACCCAAGTAGTTGATCCTCATCATTATGGGACAGTTAAACACACCCTAACCCAATACTTCTTTCTAAGCCTAAACACTATTGTGAGAGTTGTGAGGCCTTGCACTGCAATATTTTTTGATTTTATCCTTGTAAAAAGTGTTAGGAATAAAGCTGGCAAGGAAAAGCTCTCTTGTAGACACCAGCTTGCATCTTGAGCTTGGTTTTAGTTTAGGAGTTTGGGAAAGTGTATCATAAGTGGTTTGAGCTTTACTGTTTTGTTTTTTAAAAAGAAAAGAAAGAAGTATGGAATGGTAGTAAGGGGGAACAAGTTAGAATTGTTGTACTCGGGGATAAAAGATCTAAGTGTTTATAGAAGGAAGGCGCCAGCAGAAAAGCTATGAAAAGAGGTCCATCAAAAGAAGAAATCAGACCTAAGGCAATCCACCAAAGGTGAAGAATGGCGCCTAATCAACAAAAAGGACCAAGTCCCAAAAAAAAGAAGCAGCCAGACAAGCAAAGAAAATAAGTTTCCCCCAGCCATGAAGAAGAAGAAGGGTTAGTGTTTAGGAAAAGGGTAGACTTAGGGTTTAATTTTGGGGTTTAGAAGTTAATAGGTTCATCTTTGGGTAAAGGGTAGAAGAGAGCTTTGACTTGAACGCATAAGTGTGCTTTTACCTTTAGCATTTTGCCTAAGATAGAGTCATTTAATTGAGTGATCCTTGTTGTCTTTGACCCATTATCTGAATGAGATCATTTTCATCTCATGACCATGTCCCTTCAACCAAATGTGTTCACTTAACTTGCATAAATTTGATCATGTGGGTACCATTAATGAATGTTAAAGAGTTGGCTGATTTGAATGCTTGTGTAGGCTAAGCTAGAGTGCATTGTCTGCTATGGTAGGTATGGCTAAATCTTTTGGAGTAGAACAATCTCTTTTCATCTTAGAACCTATAACTTGAGCATTGATTCAATTTTTCCATTGGCATCTTTAGTTTTGAGCTTTCACTTTCAAACCTCAATCTCCCTTCTGTTTTTATTTGCTTGAGGACAAGCAAACGACAAGTGTGGGGGTGTTGATATCTCATACATTTACATCATTTAGGCTTGCATTTAGTTCATGTTTTTGTCTCCTTTTGCATGTTTTCTTTCTCTTTTGTCCCATTTTCTTCTCCTTTTAGACTTAAGTTGCATTTAGGTAGTAGTTTGCATTTTCTATGCATCAAGGGTGTTTTTAGGTACTTATGGAAGCTGAATGGAGCAAGGAGGAATTGTGGGAGTGGATCAGGAGGCTGGCCAAGCCAAGAAAGAGCTAAAGGAGCCAAATAAAGCAATCTCTGGAGAGCCATCAATCAAGATTTCAAGATCATCGATCACTCAAGACCGAAAGAAAGCCATCGATCAAGACCATTGGTCAGGGAGTGACCGATGGGAATGCAACGAGTATACCATCCATCACATTCCTCAGGACCATCGGTCAGGAAGTGATCGATGAGATCCCAGCGAGTATACCATCGATCTCATTCCTGAGGACTATCGGTCAGGAAGTGATCAATGGGAGGCCATCGATCAAGACCATCGAGCACTTGTGATCGATGGGATCCTAGACTGAAGACCACTTATTTAAAATTTTGCCATTTTCGCTTAGATCCATTTAAAATACGAAAAATCCTTAATTTATGGGATCATCTCTTTATCCAACAGTTCTTTCCTCTTTTGTTTTTGTCTTTTGATCTTGTAGTTTGAATCTTTTCTTAATTTTAATAAGAGTTTGCATTTATCTTCTTGTTTAATCTTTCTAACCATGATTAGCTATCTTTTTCTCTTTGAATTGATGGTTTTGATGGTGATTAGGAGTAGTCTTTTTAGGGAATTGAGATGGGTTAGGTTTAGGGAATTCTATGCTTAATCTATGGTTTCTTAGTGTTAATTCTTTCATTTTTTTCTTGATTTCTGTGTTTAATGTCTGATTAGCCATTGCTAAGTTGATTAGGATCTTAGGCTCATTTTATGCCCACCAAGTGTTTGATGAAATGCCTGAACTGCTTTGCAAGAGAATTACTTATCATAGCTCAAGAGATTGATTGTCTAGAGAGTGATTTGGCAATATATATTGATAGATTGTCTTAATGCTTGCTGTTTATCATCTCACTAATGAAAATTAGTTATTGACTTGGTAGTTAGCAAAGAGATTGGATTAGTCTTATAAATGAATTATATGCACAAGGAATAGCATTGTGTGAGTTTGTAGGCATCATAGATTGAGTCAAGAGTTTCCTAGCACTAATTATCTCATCTGAAGTCCCATCTTTTCTCTGTTTTTAGTTGAATTCGAATTTGCTCTGTTTTGCCTTTGTTTTAGTTGTCTTGCTTGCTGTTTACTTTTTGTTTGATGTTCTCTTCAATTATGTTTGATCATTTAGGTTGTTAGACACTTCAGTCTTATCTATAACTGCTTGAATTAAGAGCTCTATTGAATTCCTACTGCTTCATTCTCCCCTTTTAGATTGATAAAATCTATGCTATAGTACAATTGATTAGTACAAGCAGGGTGATTGACAAAGATAGTCAAAACTCTCGTATCACACATCGATCACCTCTGGAGTCCACATCATTCGATGTAAAGCAGCTGAGAGTTGGAAGGTCCACATCGCATCGGACACCCACATCGACCAAGACTGGTCGATGTATTTGACCCGAGAGTTTCGAAGATTGCATCGATCAAGCACATCGATCATCACCTGATCGATGTCAAGCACCAGAAGATCAGCATCGATCATCCACATCGATCACTTTTGATCGATGCTAGCCTAATCCGAGATATTTTTATTTCCAACTTTGCCATTGTTTTAGGGTTTTTGGCATTTAGTATAAATAGGTTTGGACTAATAGTTTTTAGCCAAGTCTTAATCTTGCTTAGTTTCTTAAGTGTTCTTTTATCTTTGTAAGACAAGATCTTCTTTTTAATCTAAAGTTTTGTATATGCATCATTAAATCTTCTCTAATCTCCCTCTTAATCATGTTTAACATCTTTTCCTCTTGTGATTTGGTGTTTTCCATGATGATGAGCGAGTAGTCCTTTTAGTGTTCTTAGATGTGGTAGATTAGGAGAATTTAGAGGCTTGATTAGGGTTTGTTAGTGTTTAATTAGGTTAATTCCTCTCTAGTAATCTGTGTTTAGGCTATATTTATCTTAAGCAAATGAATCTAGATTTAGGCTTCATCTTATGCCCACCAAATGTTTGATGAAGTGCTGATCTTGTTTGATAGAGGATTTGCTGGTCTTAAGAGATTGACTGTCTGAGAAGTATTTTGGCTTGAATACAGTTGGTTTTGCATGCTTTTTGATTGTTCTAGCACTAATAAGAGTTAGTTCTTGTTAGAATGATTAGCAAAGGGTTACTTTTCAAGCGATTGAACTTAACTTGCTTTATTGTAAACTATATGCCTAGTAATCAGCATTGCTTGCTTGTTTACATTGTCAATGATGTTTGAAACAGCCTTTGTCTTGCCTTTGAATTCCCCAAAATCAATAACCACATCTAGGAGCTTGTTTTCTCTTATTGAATTTTGAATTTGCTTTAGTGCTCTGTTTTGCTTTGAATCATTGCTTAGTATTGCTTTCTTGAAGTTGTGCTTGGTTCTTGGTTCTTTTAGGTTGTTAGTTTGGTTGCTAAGCAGCACTCTTTCTCTGAATTCACTTCACTTCAGGCTTTTTGCTCATAATTGATAACAGGTTTTTGCGATGCAATGATGTATCAAAGCTCAAATTCCACACTGAGATGTAGTATAACATGCAAGTGAGTGTCAATCCACACCTAGGGGTAGCAAGTTCACTAAGAATGCAAAGGATGAGCAAAGCTAAGCGAGAATGACAAATGATTGGTAAAATCCCTAAAAACTAAATGCAAGTGTCAAATGCAAAGCAAAACAATTTCAAAATCCCTGGAAAAGGGTTAACTACCACGAGGAACAAACGGAATATTTAGTATGCAAAGCTACTAATTATTAAAAATCGACTAGTGGATCGACGACAGAATCGACCACTAGATCGAGCAACAATGATCGATATCGTCTAAACAACCTAGAATGAAATGATGCAATATGCGATTGACAAGAACACAACTTTATGATGATGGCATGATATTAAACGACTTAAGACACTAAGAAAGGGGCTCTAGAGTTGAGGGTCACGTTCGTGGGTGATATCCCTTATATTTACACCATTTAGGGCTGCATTTAGTACATATACCGATCCTCTTTTGCATGTTTTCCCTTTGCTTTTATCCCATTTTCTTCTCCTTTTAGACTTAGGTTGCATTTAGAGTATAGTTTGCATTTTCTTTGCATTTTGGATGTTTTTAGGTGCTTTCGGAGCTTAAAGGAGTTTGGAGGAGTTTTGGGAATGATACAAAATGCTAGCTGGGCAAAAGGGAGCAAGAAGGATCACAACAGAAGATCTCTGCAGAAGTTTTCTGTCAGAGCACGGAGAGTTTCGCTCAAGAGTGACCGATACGGAGCATATCAGTCACCAGTATCGTTCAAGTGTGATCGACACAAACACACCGTTCTAATTACGGTCATTTGTGTTGATCACTGAAGATCGATAGGGACCCGTTTCGATCACTCGAGATCGACACGACTGACCGATACTGACCCAGCCCGAACCTGTTTTTAATTATAACTTTGCCATTACTCTAGGGTTTTTCTTTCTAGGCTATAAATAGCCTCTTTTCCAGATTTTCGACAAGTCATGTCAAAATACTGTTCTTGAGCATTTCTTTTAAGTTTGTAAGACAATTTCTTTGCTTTGTTTAATACAATCAAGTATTTGCTTTAATCTTTCTTTAATCTCTCTTTTAATCATGATTAGCATCCTTTCCCCTTGTGATTTGGTGTTAAACAAGATTATGAGTGAGTAGTTATCTTAAGGTTTCTAGATGTGGTAGATTAGGGGAATCTAAGGCTTGAATAGGGCTTGTTATGTTCTTCATTCTATGGGTTCCTCTCTATTAATCTGTTATTCATGCTAGATTAGTCTTGATCAAACTTGTCTAAGTTGTTAGCTTTCTCTTATGCCCACCAAGTGTTTGATGAAATGTTGATCATGTTTAATAGAGGATTTGCTGGCCTTGGCTCAAAGATTGACTTTTTGAGGAGCATTTTGACTTGAATAGAGTTTTCTAATCATGCTTGCTTGATGTTTTAGCACTAATGAGAGTTAGTTCTTGTTAGAATGTTTAGTAAAGGGTTATTTGCCAAGAGATTGGATCTAACTAGCTTAAGTGTGAACTCTATGTCTAGGAATCACCATTGCTTGCTTGCTTGCTTGATCAATGTAATTTGAAACAGCCTTAGTTAATGCCTAAAATTCCCTAAAGTCAATAACCACATCGAGAGACTTGTCTTTCTCTTATTTGAATCTCGGATTTGCTCTGTTTTGCTCTGTTTTACTCTGTTTTTCTTGTTTAGAACTGCATAGTTTGCTTTTGCTTTCACTTCTTTTGTTGCTTGTTTCACTTAGGTTGCTAGAACTGTTGCTTAGGCAACAAAACCAATTCTCTGCTTGCTTGACTTAGAGATTTTACTCTCAACTCTTCTGTTTTCAACTCTTCCCATTGTATTGATATAAAACCCATACTACACTACAACTGACTAGTACAAGTGTTAGGGTGATTGACATTCAAGAGCCTCAAAAACATCATGTATCAATCTGGCGCCGTTGCCATTTGGGAAACAGTTTGAATCATTAGAGTTTGTAGAATCTTTAAGATCAGGCTTTTACTTTTCCTTGGTCACTCACTTCTTTTCAAGCATTTTCATTTCAGGTACCTCTCTAATAGTGGAGAAGATGCTCTGTTTTGAAACTCCAAGGTGCAACAACTTCTACCAAGAGCTTCTGCCTATGAACTACATTGCAGACAGCTACAATACCCACCCACAGTTTGCACCCACGCCTACTCTCCCTCAACCTCAGCTCAATGCTTCTACCTCTACTGCAGCTGATATCAAGAGTGTGCTCACTGAATTCCTCAACTTACAACTCGTTGCAACATTGGAGATGAACAAGGGATTTGCTGAGTTGCATTACAAATTAGACTCTGTTCATGCTGAGCTCAACACCAAGTTTGATGATTTGGATTCAAGGATACAGACCTTAGAGACCACCTATTAGTATTGCCAAGCTGTTGAGTCTGCAGTTGCCTTCACTCCTCCTGAAGAAGAGAGCTTCTCGGCTGAAGAGGAGGCTATCATTGAAGAGTTCCTCTACTTGTTCACTGAGGACACCGAACCTCTAAGTGGAGGGGAAGAGTTTTTAGAAGTTGAAACTGAACAAAGAGCTGTAGAAGAAGAACCTTCTGGAAATGAGGAAGACTCAGAAGATGAAGAGTGGTGGGCGCCACATGAGGTTGTTGATAACACAATGGATTACTTGATGGAAGCTGCTGATGATAAAGAGAAACCTCAAGCTGCTGACCTTCTTGTCTACCAGCCAACCATCCCTTTTCAAGCCATGTTCAAGGAACAGCTGGTTCAGAAGTATGAAACTCTTTATGCTGCTCAGATGGAGTTGAGGGGTTTGAATGGCCAAGAAGAACTTGGGAAGCTAAGGGAGAAGACTGGAACACCTGAGGTTAAGGATCTCACTATCAAAAAACTTGGAAAACTAAGCTGTTTCACTCTCCCATGTGAACTTAAGGGGCAGACTTTCAAGAGCTGTCTTTGTGACCTTGGAGCAAGTATCAATCTTCTCCCATCCTCTACTGCTAAAGCTCTTGGCTACACTCAACTTCAAGAGAGTAATGTATCCCTTACTATAGCTGATGGGACAGTGAAGAAACCACTTGGGAGTCTTAAGGATGTGCCAATGATGATAGAAGGAGTAACCATTCCCACTGATTTCTTGGTGCTTGATGTGGAAGGGCATATAAAGAATGCTATCATACTAGGAAGACCTTTCTTGGCCTCAGCTGGAGCAGTGTTTGATGCTAAGGAATGCACTATTGAGCTGAAGCTGACCAAGAAGAAGGTTCTAAGGTTTGACTCCAAGGGAAATAAGCTGGAGAATGAGCAAGCCTTCTCAATGGAGATCAAAAAGCTGAAGCAACTTGGAAGGAACTGGCCAGAGTTTGAAGGCTACCAAGGAGAGAGTTTTGATGGCTGCTGCTTGGCCAAGTTGTTTGAAGACACCACTGAAGAGGAGGTCCTTGAAGTGGTTAGTTACAAGAATCTGAATGAGATCAAGCTGGATACAAACAAAGGGGAGCTGGTTTTGCAACCAAGGGTCTCTAAGAAGGGAAAGTTCATCTTCAAGCTTCAGCAAGAGGGGAAGACTATGCCTTTTGCCAAGATAAAGATGAATGGAGTTTCTGCTAGAGTCCAAAGGACAAAGCCACCACCAAGGAGTTCCATGAATCCTTCTCCTCACCTCAACTAAAGAGGTAATCAAAGTCAAGCTTAGTGACTTTAAACAAGCACACTTGGGAGGTAGTCCCATGGTATCCTTTTGTATATATTATGCTTTCTAGTTTATCTTTTATGCTTTGTTTTAGTCTATAGAAACAGGATTTCGAACTGGGGCTTGAGAAAGTATGATGGGGATAAAGAACAGGTGTATTCTGGCTGATATCAGTCATTTGTATCGGTCATGACAGACCGATACACAGATTTTCGGTCATTAGTAGCGATCATGATTGACCGATATCAGTGGAGCCAGTTTATACCAGTCAACATATCGGTCACTTGTGACCGATATGGAAAGAAGTTTGAAAGAGGAATAGATTTTCGATCATCAGTATCGATCATGCGTGATCGACATAAACACACCGTTCTAATTTCGGTCCAGTGTGTCGATCATTGGTGATATGATAAGATTCTTGGAAACATTTCTTTCACCAATATCGATCACTCATGACCGACATAAACACACCGTGTTATTTTCGGTCAAGTGTGTCGATCACTGATGACCGATACTAATCCCAGGAAGCACGTCAGTCTCTAGTGTCGATCACTCATGACCGAAAATATAATTTCGGTCAGTAATATCGGTCATGAGTAACTGAAATTCCATCCGAGGTAAGTGTCTCAACTTTCAAAATTTTTTTACCTACTTTGGTTTGGAGCCAAAGTAGTTTGAATTTTTAAATGGGATTCCTTCCAACCTCTTTCCTAGCTTCTGAACACTTTTGTTTTTGTCTCCCACACTTTTGATTCCTTATGTTCCCTCACCAACCTTTGATTCCTTTGGTGTCCACTCCTTTCTCTCTATATAAGCAACAACTCTCTTCACTTCTCTTCACACTTAAACTCACTCTTCTTCTCACTTAAAGCTCGATATCACTATTTCTTTTTCTCTTTTATTGCTTTCTCTAAGTGTTCAGAAGTCCACTAAAGGTTTGCTTCCTAAACTATCTCTCTTCGCTCTTACACTTAGCTTATGATAAAAATCGCTTTTATGAAGTTTTTAAGAGCAAGCAGTGTTTAGTTTTGATTGTTGTGCTATGATTTTGCAATATGGATTTGTTTTGAGATGTCAAGCTAGATGTTGAAGTTCTGATTAATATCTATTTATCTCATTGCTTGCTCATCTTCATCCTTTTGCAAAATCATCATCTCTTTTGCCTAGGAACTATTTTGCTAGAATGTCATGCATAACTGTTTATCTTTTGTGCATTCTAGTTTACTTAGTTGCTAGCTTTTGATATCTTCTTGCTTTGAATAAGTTTTAGCTTGTTGTTAGGACTTGTTAGACTTTTCTTAGCATTAAAGAGTTTCTCCATTAAAAGCTTTCAGCTATTTGGTTCTTCAGCTTTTATTCTTTCACTTACCTTGTTTTCAAGCTTTGCTTTTGAAGGTACTATGGGAAGAACAAAAATAGCTGCTGGGAAAAAGGGAGAAGCACCTCAGGAAGCACCAACACCTCCAACAGTAAGGCAAGAAAAAGGAAAGGGCAAAGCTGCTGAGACTTCATCCATGGCCGCTGGGAAGAGGCTTGCTAAGGATAAAAGCGCCAAGCAGAGAGGCAAGGGAAATGCTGTTGAGGACGAGACTCCACCCATGAAGTACAGTGCTAGGGAACTCATGGAGGGATTCAGTAGATGTACCTTCAAGCTAACAAGATATCCTTGCCCCTCCACAATGAAGGAGCTGGGAATCTATGAAGACTGCATCTGCACCTTTGAACAAATGGGGCTTATAAAGCTACTACGGCCTCTCCCATCCTATAAGCGCTTCACTCATCAATTCCTCTCCACCCTCAAGGTGGTTTATTATGAGAAGAGTGAGCTCCCTGACCAGGATGGATGGATCTCTTTCAAGCTTAGAAAACAGAAGTTCAAAATCACATTCCAAGAACTCTCTAGGGCGCTGGGGCTGAGCACCTACTTTGAAAGAGGGAAGAAGTTCTTGATCCATGAAACACAGTGCACAAGGTTTTGGGAGGCAATTGGAGTAGGGGAATTCAAAGCTGGGGCTACAAGGAACCAGCACTTGAAGCATACTGCAGTTAGATACACACACAAGGTGCTTGCAAACACATTCTTTTGCAAGGAAAGAAACCTCTCACCTAACTGGCAGAGAGAGAGACTTCCTCTACAATGGATTGTACACTGGTCCAGGCACCAGCAGATGTGCAGTGGAAGTTCCTCCACCTACTAAGCTCCCATGCCTTGTAAGGCTGTTGATGGAGCAGCTGCAAACATACCAGAGCTGGATTGTCTACAAGGGAAGAAGGGAGAAGAACTCACAACTGCACATTGGAGGAGTTGTGACAGCAATTCTACTAGCCTGATATGTGAACCTTGAGGAGCATGCTGAAGATACTCTAGCTCCTGTTTGGATAGATATGGACTACCTGAAGAGGAGTCATTTTCTTGAGAAGAGCATCCAAGGCAAGTATGTTTATCTGTTCCTCAACAACCACTTGGAGCATGTGAGAGTCCTTCTCCCAAACCCAAGGCTGACCTCCTTCACCACAACATCAAACATCAATTTCAACCCAAGCACTGAGGAGCTCTACACAGGCGGCCCTATTCCTACAGTAGAAGAAGAAGAAGACAGTGATGAAGAAGAGGAGCACACTGAAGAGATCAGAGAAGAAGAAGAAGAAGAACAATGGAATGCTACTGCTGGCGCTGAAGGCCAAGGAAGAACCCATGAAGACGATGAGCTTGAAGAAGAAGAAGTGTTGAAATACAGCTCAAAGCAGTTCCAGTTCCAGCCCTATGAAGCTCCCAACCAAGGAAGCTCATTGAGAGCAGCTCATGAGCACATTAACACGCTACAGAAGTGGTGCAAGTGGCAGGACAAAGCCATCAATGGGCTTATGAAGATGGGGAAGGGGAAGTTCAGAAAGAACAAGGCTACATCAGCAAAAACTTCCCACCACAGCCACACCCAAGAGCTCTACTCTCAACAAGAAGAGCAACTTAACCCATCTGAGCCAACTGAAGAGGAGGAAGCTGTATGGAATCCCCATGGAAGACACTCATTCCATGCTCAACCAAGTGACCAAAGGGGTACATGAGCACAACCAAGGGCTTCATCTTATGAGCCAAGATCCCATGTTCCACCAGCTTGGGAGGCGCCAATCCCCAACTCCTCTGAAGCTCATGATACATGGCAATGGGGCACACAAGGGACTTCTTCACAAGCTGAACAGCTATGGTCAAGTTGGGTTCAACCAACTCTAGAAGCAGAGCATTCCACTAAAGTCTATGAGAGAAGGAAGAGGAGAGCTAGCAAGTCTCCACAAACCTCATGATCATCCCACAATTCCTACCATTGAACCAAGTACCACATCCCTTCCATTGTTCTATACCATTGCATCTTTTTATTTTTGTAATATATTTTGTTGCTTTTCTCTTCCATTGCTTTCATTACACAAGGGACTGTGTAATTTAAGTGTTGGGGAGAGATTTGGGGCTTGACTTTGTTTTCTGTTTTCTTAGTTTTTCTTTTTCGTTTCACATTGAGTCTCATGCATATCATGCATACATGTAAGGCATAGAAAAACACAAAAAAATCGAAAAAAAAAATTTGAAAATTTTTGCCTTTTTGCTAACCAAAAAGAGAGCATGTAGTTGCATTTCATTCTTCTAGGATTGAGTCTAGTGTTGACATGTAGGTTGCATTGCATTTGCATAGGCCATTATGATGAGTTTTCCTTGTAAAGTGCTTATTGTTTAGAGATGATTTCAGTTTTGAAGTGCTTAGTTGTTTGATGCATCATTTGAATGCTAGAAGTTAAGGCTGAACCATGCTTAGATTGCTAGATTTGCTCTTCTCATCTCATTCTGATAGCATTTGTTCTCTGAAAATCAACTCCATCAACTTGAACTTTAATTTGGACTTTTAATTATCATGTCTTATGCATTGAAAAGTGAATTCATGGCTACCATATACATATTTGGATCATCTTCCTCCTTTCTACCACTCATGTTGATCCAAATAGCTGATCCTCATAATTATGGGACAGTTACATCCTCACCCTTAACCAAAACCTCGTTTTGAGCCTAAACACTATTGTGAGAGCTGTGAGGCCTTTGCATTGCATTTTCGATTTTGTCTTGGCAAAAAGTGTTAGGAATAAGGCTGGCAATGATTAGCTCTCTTGTAGATATCAGCTTGCATTTTGAGCTTGATTCTAGGATAGGAGTTTTGGGGTTTAAAAGGGTAGAGTTAGGTGGTTTGAGCTTAATGTTTTTATGTTTTGAAAGAAAGGGAAAAGATCTGAAATGGTAGAAAAAGGGGAAACAGTCTAGTATTGTGGTTAAGTAAAAGGAATAAAAGCTCTAAGTTTAAAAAGAAGGTTTGGCGCCAACAACAATGCTTAGGAAGGTCCAAAAGAAGAAAAATCTGACCAAGAAGCAATCCACCAAAGGTGATGAAGGTGCCAACACAACAAAGAAGAGCAAGTCCTAACCAAAAAGAAGCAGCCACACAAGCAAAAGAAGAAGTTCCCCCAGCCATGAAGATGGGTAAAGGGTAGAATTTAGGAAAGGGTAGACTTAGAGAGTTCACTCTTGGGTTTAAAAATGCTTAGGACTCATCTTTGGGAAGTAAGGGTAGAAGAGAGCTTTGAATTGCATGCATAAGTGTGCTTTTACCTTTAGCATTTTGCCTAAGATGAAGTCATTTCATTGAGTGATCCTTTATGTTTTTGAACCCCTGTGCTTAAATGAGATCATTCTTATCTCATAACCATACCCTTTTTCAACAAAATGTCTTCACTTGATTTGCATAAGCATGATTCATGTTCTGAAATTAATTAAATGTTAAAGAGTTGATTGATTTGAGCATCTGCCTAAGTTGGGATTTGAGATCATTTTGAAACATGACGAGCATGGCTAGGATCTTTAAAGTATAGCTGATTATGTTTGCATCTTACAACTAGGCACTTAAGCACTAAAACCATCTCTTTACCTCTGCACTTTTGGAATCTGAATGCCCATTTTCAAACCTCACTCTCCCATTTGTTCTTGATTGCTTGAGGACAAGCAAAAGGCAAGTGTGGGGGTGTTGATATCCCTTGTATTTACACCAATTAGGGCTGCATTTAGTACATATACTGATCCTCTTTTGCATGTTTTCCCTTTGCTTTTGTCCCATTTTCTTCTCCTTTTAGACTTAGGTTGCATTTACAGTATAGTTTGAATTTTCTTTGCATTTTGGATGTTTTTAGGTGCTTTTGGAGCTTAAAGGAGCTTGGAGGAGTTTTGGGAATGATACAAAATGCTAGCTGGGCAAAAGGGAGCAAGAAGGATCACAGCAGAAGATCTCTGCAGAAGTTTTCGGTCAGAGCACGGAGAGTTTCGCTCAAGAGTGACCGATACGGAGCATATCGGTCACCAGTATCGGTCAAGTGTGGTCGACACAAACACACCGTTCTAATTTCGGTCATTTGTGTCGATGACTGAAGATCGATAGGGACCCATTTCGGTCACTCGAGATCGACACGACTGACCGATACTGACCCAGCCCGAACCTGTTTTTAATTACAACTTTGCCGTTACTCTAGGGTTTTTCTTTCTAGGCTATAAATTGCCTCTTTTTCCAGATTTTTGACAAGTCATGTCAAAATACTGTTCTTGAGCATTTCTTTTAAGTTTGTAAGACAATTTCCTTGCTTTCTTTAATCTCTCTTTTAATCATGATTAGCATCTTTTCCCTTTGTGATTTGGTGTTAAACATGATTATGAGTGAGTAGTTATCTTAGGGTTTCTAGATGTCGTAGATTAGGGGAATATAAGTCTTGATTAGGGCTTGTTATGTTCTTCATTCTATGGGTTCCTCTCTATTAATCTGTTATTCATGCTAGATTAGTCTTGATCAAACTTGTCTAAGTTGTTAGCTTTCTCTTATGCCCACCAAGTGTTTGATGAAATGCTGATCATGTTTAATAGAGGATTTCCTGGCCTTGGCTCAAGAGATTGACTGTTTGAGGAGCATTTTGACTTGAATAGAGTTGTCTAATCATGCTTGCTTGATGTTTTAGCACTAATAAGAGTTAGTTCTTGTTAGATTGTTTAGTAAAGGGTTATTTGCCAAGAGATTGGATCTAACTAGCTTAAGTGTGAACTCTATGTCTAGGAATCACCATTGCTTGCTTGCTTGCTTGATCAATGTAGTTTAAAACAGCCTTAGTTGATGCCTGCAATTCCCCAAAATCAATAACCACATCTAGAGACTTGTCTTTCTCTTATTTGAATCTCGGATTGTTCTGTTTTGCTCTGTTTTACTCTGTTTTTCTTATTTAGAACTGTTAAGTTTGCTTTTTCTTTCACTTCTTTTGTTGCTTGTTTCACTTAGGTTGCTAGAACTGTTGCTTAGGCAACAAAACCAATTCTGTGCTTGCTTGACTTAGAGATTTTACTCTCAACTCTTCTGTTTTTAACTCTTCACATTGGATCGACATAAAACCCATACTACACTACAACTGAAAACATTAAACTCGTGTATCACTGGGTCTCAAAGGTCAAAGCTTAGTTTGAAAACATTAAATCTACTCTCTTTGAGAGGTTCTCTACGCCTTGAAAACAAAACAAGATCCATCCATGGCGTGTGGTATGGATCACTCCTTCATTCTCTTCTCCAAACCCATGACGTTTGGTGTAAAAAGAGATTGAAGGGCATAAAGCATAGATTTCAAACAAACGACCTAACTAGTCCCCTTTACAACCATGGCATGTGGGAAAGGAATGACTAGCCTCTAGGATTCGATTTTCCAGGACATCTGGATCCTGTCAAGGTAAGACATCCCTCAGATCTTAGAGATCTTGGCGTGAGAGTCTCTAAGCCTTAAGCACTCGAAATCCTAGAAGAGAAGGTGATGAAGAACGATAAAATACAAAGCTTTAACCTTTTCAACCCTTTCGAATCGCCCCAGCCCCAAAAACCAAAAAGACTACTCGCGATTCATAAAGAAAACCGATGAAAGCATAAAAGACGATATATTAAGCATGATTAACAAAGATTAAGGCTAATGGTTCGATATTCAAAAGTTAAAATGCAAGAAAAAGCTTCGAAAGTATACAATGGCGGAAAATCGCCTCAAAAACGAGAGAGAGAAAAAGGTAAAGACAGAATGGGGATAATGAAAGGGATCGTTGCCTTTTGCCCAAAATTTCCAAACCGCAAATGGTCCCCCCTTCGCTACGGTCCAAAGCCAGCTGGACGGATAAGGTTAATCTGGGATCGAGCACGAAGCTCGATCTGGCTCTCGATCTTCTTCTTGGATTGAATGGCTCTAGTCGATCTCTGAGTCGATCTCGTGCTGATCTGGTTGGAAGCTCGATCCGGTCCTCGACCTGCATGGCATCATTTACGTCCGTACTTCAGATCGATCTCCACACTCGATCTTGGTCTCGATCCATTTCCTTGCATCGACTTGGTTACTCGATCTTCTGGTCGATCTCGTCTAGATCAACCTGCCGTGCTCGATCTCCCACTCGATCTCGGGTCCTTAGCAAGCACTCCAGAGTTCTCCAAGTGTCCATGACTTTTCTCACGAGCCTTAGCACGTCCACGAATCCTCCAAAGCTCCAAAGTAGCCGAAAACAACCTGAATGTGATGCATAATGCAAGAAACATGCAAATGCTGGTGCAAAAGTGCTCTACGGCCTAAAATGATGCAAACTAGCCTAACGTGCAAGGTAAATGCATGACAAACTATCTTATATGTATGCAAAACACACGAAATATGCAGCAATATCAACTCCCCCAAACTTGCCTTTTGCTTGCCCTCAAGCAAACAAAATTCAAGAAGGGAGAGAGGTTTTAAAATACGGGGGTTTAAGCTTCTTGCAAAGGTGCTTTTCAAATGAACCATTTCAATGGTCCTAGCTATTAATTTTAAAATGCAATGTACACACTCATACTCCAAAGGACTTAGCCATACTCATCAGAAAATCAATTTCAAATCATGACTTTCCTATTTGATGTTACTGCATATTGCATGCATTTTGCATACATATTAGTTAGTTTTTCACGCATTTACATCACACTTTAGACTATATTGCATCACTTAGGGTCCTAGAACATTCTCGCACCAGCATACGCATGTACCTTGCATTTTGCATCACATCCAGGTTGTTTTGGGCTACTTTGGAGTCGTGGAGGTTCGTGGATGTGCTGAAGCTGTTGTGGTGGCTCATGGAAGGTCGGATGTTTGCTAAGGACCAGAGATAGGGGAGCAGATCGAGCATGGCAGGTCGATCTAGATAAGATCGACCAGAAGATCGAGAGGCCCATGCGATCCAAGGGAAATGATTGAGACAAAGATCGAGTAGAGCAATCGATCAAATGGTATGGACGTAAATGACGCCATGCAGAGCGAGAGCCGGATCGAGTCCACCACTCGATCCGACCAAAGATCGATATCAAGATCGGATGCAACACTCGATCCGCCGAAGATGATCGAGACCCAGATCGAGTAGAAGACACGATGTCCGAAAGTGATCCAGAGAGCTGCTCGATCCCGAAGTCGATCTCTGTCCTTTCAACCACTTTTGGCCGTTAGCGAGGGGGGGACCATCGGGCTGTTTTCGCCATTTTGGGAAGACGGCGATGTCTTTTTCCACACACACTTTTCAATCTTATCTTTTTATGTTTTTTTCTCTGGTTTGGAGATTATCCGCCATTGAAAAAACTTGAAGCTTTTCTTGCTTTTGTATTCGAATCGTTTTGAAGCTTAATCTAGTTCTTTTTCATGTTCATCGTTTCTTTCTTCATGCTTTGCTTGATTTACCTTATGTGTAGTGAGTAGTTCCATTAGGGTTTCGAGGTTGAGAGGATTCAAGGGATCTAAAAGGTTTTCAATCTTGGAGTTTTCTAGCGCTTAATGGCTATCTCTTCTAGGGTGTTGAGTTCCTAAAGCTTAAAGACTCTCACGCCAAGAGCTTTATGATCCGAGAGGTCTCTTACCTTGACAGGATCCAGGGACCTCTGAAGATCGCACCCTAGAGACTAGTTACCCCTTCCCAAAAGCCATGGAAGTTTGGGGGACTTGTTAAGCCATGTGTTTGAAATCTGTTTTTCCTGCCCTTCGACCTCTCTTTCCACCAGAAGCCATGGGTTTGGAGGAGAGGATGAAGGAGTGATCTATACCGAAAGCCACGGATAGATCTTATTTCGTTTCAAGGCTTAGAGATTCTCACAAAGTGAGTCGATTTAAAGTTTTCAACCCAAGCTCGGACCTTTGAAACCCCTGACCATGAATCTCAACCCTAGACCCTCTTTCTTAGCATTTTTACATCCTCTCTCGTCATTCGCTTGATCTTTGATAGCATCCTGGTCGTTAGTTTTGCTGCTCTTACATTTTTAGACGAGATCGATCGTTGTTGCTCGATCTAGTGGTCGATCTCGTGCTCGATCCACTAGTCGAATTTTAGTAATTCGTAGCTTTGTTCTTTAATCATTCTGTTTGTTCTTCATGGTAGTTTGATCATTCCTGGTAATTTTAAAATAGTTTTGCATTCCATTTAGTTGCTGCATCTAGTTTTTAGGGATTTTCTCAAAACTATCTTTATTCGCTTAGATTTGCAAAGCCCTTACATTCTCTTTGCTCTTTTTATCATCCTAGGTGTGGATTGACTCTCTCTTGCATACTGTGCTACAACCTATTGTGCATTTGAGTTTTGATAGCCTCATTGCATCCTCACCCTTGCAACACAAAATAGTTATCAAATGGCGCCGTTTCCATCCTAGGATTGTTTAGAAAGCATAGAGAGATTTGGGACTTAGTAAAGACTAAGCATTTACCTTGTTTTAGTTACTAATCATTTTACTCTCAAAACGTGTGTTTCTCAGGTACATGAATCTTCGTTCAAGGGGAGACAACAATCTACTTCAACCCTTGGACAACATTCATCAGCTTGGTCATTCACGGCAAAGAAGAGTACGAGAACAAGCCAGAGCCTTTGAGGAGATTTTTCAGCACGGTTTGGTTGACTTTGAAGATATGGCTGAACACGAGCATCCAGAGGGACCTCCTCCAGCTCCCGGGTCAGTGGGAAGGGGCAATGGAAACCCCCAACACGCAGCTAGACCCCCAAGGATCATAGGAGCCGGAGAGGCTCCCAATACTCATCACAATAGGTTTGGGATCACTCCTCCTCCTGTACAAAACAACAACTTCGAGATTAAGCCGGGTTTCATCTCCATGGTGCAAAACAACAAGTTCCACGGCTTAACAATGGAAGATCCCTTGGAGCACCTCGACAAATTCGAGCAAGTATGTGGGATGATCAAGATAAACGGCATATCCGAAGATGCTTTCAAGCTGCGTCTCTTTCCCTTTTCACTCGGAGACAAAGCTAGGCATTGGGAGAAGACCCTTCCACAAGGCACCATCACCTTATGGGCCGAGTGTAAGAAGGCCTTTCTCTCAAAATTCTTCTCTAGCACCAGAACAGCACGGTTAAGAAGCGAAATCAGCAGCTTCACTCAGCGAAACAACGAGACATTCAATGAGGCAATGGAACGTTTCAAAGATTACACGATCCAATGTCCTCATCACGGTTTCAGTGAGGAGGCCCTACTCAGCACCATCTACCGTGAAGCTTCATCAAAGATCAGGTTCTTGGTTGACACAACTACTAAAGGGAACTTCCTTGGTCAGGAGGTAGAAGAAGGCATGGAGCTAATAGAGAACTTGGCATTGAGTGATGGAAACTATGCTGAGGATTATGACCGTGCACCGAGAGGATCTGAGCTAGAGTCTCACAAAAAGGAGCTGAAATCTTTGCATGAGAAGATAGATAAGCTGGTGTTAGCCAACCAGAAGCATGTTCACTTCGTTGGTGAAGCGGATGAGAATCAAGAGGAGCTTGAGTTGAGCTAGGAAGAAGCCAATTGGGTGGCTGGACAGAATAATTAAAAACATCAAGGCTTCAACCAAGGCTACAACCAGAACAACAATCTCTCCTACCGTAGTACCAACGTCGCCAACCATAAGGACAAAGTGTACCCTGCTCAGCAAGCAAAACCTTTCATATCTTACAACAAAGGTTTTCAGCCGAGTGGTGGCTTCCAAGGCAAGGGCAGAACAACTTCCAAGGGCAACATCAAGGTAACAAGGGTTATACGCCAAACTACCCTCCAGGCTTTGCACCTCAGCAGCAACAGCCGATGCAACAACAAGTTGATCCGGTTCAGGCCATGTTTCAACAGTTAATCCAAGGGCAAGCCTTTACAAACCAGAAGTTTGCCGAGATGAACACTCGTCTAGACTCGTCTCTCACTGACTTCTCCACTCAGATCACCAACTTAAACAACAAGATCAAGCAGCTAGAGAAGGGGAAAGCGAGTACAAGTGGTCAGAATAGCCTACCGGGCAAGGGTGAGCAGAACCCTAAAGAATATGCCAATGCCATCACGTTAAGAAGCGGCAAAGAGCTACCACCGCCGGTTACTCCTAAGAACAACGAGGACGTTGTAATTCTAGAGGGGGAGGGTAAGCTTTCCGCTGATGTCTGGATTCAACGGCCAAGAAGAGGAGACAAAGCAGTTGCTGAGAAGAAAGCGGAGCAAACTACTAAGGAGAAGAATGCATATGTACCTCCACCGTATGTACCTAAGCTGCCTTTTCCTGGCCGTTTCAAGAAGCAACTCATAGAGAACCACAGAATCCTCTTTGAGAAATATCTTAAGGACGTCGAAATCAAGCTACCTCTCGTTGACTGCCTTGCAATGATGCCTAAATGCGCCAAATTCTTCAAAGACAATCTCGTGAAGAAGAATAAGGAAAAGCAAGGAGGTGCTTGTTCTAAGTGAGGAGTGTAGTGCTGTGATACATAAGGAGATAGTCCCTAAGAAGTTGGGAGACCCTAGAAGCTTCACTATACCTTGCGCTTTAGGTCCTTTGGAGTTCAAGAGCTGCCTTTGTGATCTCGGAGCTAGCATAAATCTGATGCCTCATTCTGTGGCGAAGAAGGTTGGCTTTACTCGTTTCAAAGACTGTAGAATCTCGTTGGTACTGTCTGATAGGAGTGTGAGGCTACCAGTGGGGCTGCTTGAAGATCTACCGGTGCGAATCAGCGGTGTGAACGTGCCTACGGACTTCGTCGTGTTGGAAATGGATGAAGAGCTAAAGGACCCACTCATTTTTGGAAGGCCATTCCTTGCAACCGCTAGGGCTATCATTGACGTCAAGAACGGGAAGATTTCCTTGCACTTGGGAAAAGATATAAGGTTGGACTTCGATATCAATGAGGTTCTGAAGAAGCCGACTATAGAAGGGCAACCTTCCACATTGAAACGATGGATGCCTTAGCGGATGAGTTACTGGAAGAACTTCCTCAAGAGGACCATCTGAAGCTAGCACTGAAAAAAGAGCCAGGGGAGTTCGGCTATGTGGATCAGAGGACCCAGGAGTACGCCAACCTGCTGGATTCTAGGAAGATTGTTAAGAAGGATGAAAGCTGCTGCCTAGAGATCGACCCTGAGATCGACACTATCACTCGATCCAGGAGTCAGATCGACAAGGCAATCGAGAACACAACTCGATCCGGTGCAGGAATCGATAGTTAGATCGAGAGGAGTGATCGATCCCGGAAAACAATCGAGTCAAAGATCGAGAAAGACCTTCCGATCAGTTTGGGGTCTAATCTGGAGACGACTCAGCATCTCGATCCCTTACTCGATCCACATTAAATAGAGTAAGTGAATCGAGCGAAACCACTCGATCTAGACGACATCGAGAGCAAGATCGACTGGAGGACTCGATTTCAGAAGGGATAGCGGTTGAGGAAAGCAGTCTTAAGGGCCATGCCTCGGGTTATAAGGAGGGCTCCAAGGAGGAAAACAACAACAACAGCCACGAGGATGACTGGAGCGAGCTGTTAGCCCCAAAGGTGGACCTTAAGGAGCTCCCAAAAGGGCTAAGGTATGCTTTCTTAGGGCCTAATAACACCTATCCCGTGATTGTGAATGAAAACATAAGTGATGATGAGTTACACTCGCTCCTGACCGAGCTGAGAAAGTATAGGAAGGCCAATGGGTACTCTCTCAGTAACATCAAGGGCCTTTCACCAATGCTTTGCACTCACAGGATTCACTTGGATAATGAGAACGCCTCTTCTATAGAACATCAAAGGCGTTTGAATCCTAATTTGAAAGAGGTTGTTAAGAAAGAGATCCTTAAGCTTTTAGAGGCTGGCGTGATCTATCCCATAAGTGACAGCACGTGGGTTTCTCCTGTACACGTGGTGCCTAAGAAGGGAGGGATCACGGTCATAAGGAACGATAAAGATGAGCTTATTCCTACTAGGACCATCACTGGTCATAGGATGTGTACTGATTATAGGAAACTTAATCTTGCAACTAGGAAAGATCATTTCCCTCTGCCTTTTATTGATCAAATGCTTGAGAGACTTGCTACTCACCCTTACTACTGTTTCCTCGATGGGTATAGCTGTTTTTTTCAAATACCAATTCACCCAAATGATCAGGAGAAGACGACCTTCACATGTCCCTATGGTACCGGTTAACGTTTAGGGAGTGGGCATTGAGGTTGATCAGGCGAAATTGGAAGTCATGAAGGGTCTTGAGGCGCCGGTTAACGTTATGGAAGTCAGAAGTTTCTTGGGAAACGCCGGGTTCTATAGGCGCTTCATCAAGGACTTCTCCAAGATTGCACGCCCTCTTACACGGTTGCTGTGCAAAGAAGCTGAATTTGTGTTTGATGAGGAGTGTTTGCGAGCTTTCGTGGCTATCAAGGAAGCCCTTACATCAGCCCCTATAGTTCAAGCACCAGACTGGACACTACCCTTCGATATTATGTGTGATGCTAGCGACTACGCCGTAGGAGCCGTTCTTGGTCGGAGGAAAGACAAGAAGCTGCACGTGATTTACTATGCTTCAAGAACCTTGGATGACATGCAAACAAGGTACACTACTACAGAGAAGGAGTTGCTTGTCCTTTGAGAAGGTTCACCTTTGAGAAGTTCCGGTCGTATCTTGTGGGTTCCAAGGCTATTGTCTACACAGATCACGTGGCTTTGCGATACATCTATTCAAGGAAGGACACTAAGCCTCGGCTTTTAAGGTGGATTCTCTTGCTCCAGGAGTTTGACATGGAGATTAAAGACAAGAAGGGAATAGAAAACGGAGTCGCTGACCATCTATCTCGGCTAAGGATCAACGAGTCTCTTCCCTTAGATAATTCTCTTCCAGAAGAACAACTCATGGCGATCACTACGGCTGTTTGTGGGAGGCTAGAAGGGAAGATTGAGGAGGTGTTATGCTTCAAAGAGGAGGATCTTCCCTGGTACGCTGATGTTGTGAACTACCTAGCATGCAGAGAGGAGCCAACACATCTCAACAGCTATCACAAGAAGCGGTTCTTGAGAGAGACAAGTGACTACTTTTGGGACGAGCCCTACTTATACAAGAGAGGGGTGGACAGTTTGTACCTGATGTGTGTTACAAAGGAAGAAGCTAGAGACATCCTCTATCACTGTCATGGCTCTTCCTACGGAGAACACTTCGCTTCATTCAAGACTGCCACGAAAGTGTTGCAAGCTGGTTTCTGGTGGCCGTCCATCTTCAAAGATGCACACGAGTTTGTGAAGAGCTGTGAGGCATGTCAACGAGCAGGGAATATCACTAAGAGGAACGAGATGCCTCAAGTTCCTATCTTCGAGGTTGACGTGTTCGACGCGTGGGGCATAGATTTCATGGGGCCATTTCCTTCTTCATATGGCAACAAGTACATCTTAGTAGCAGTTGATTATGTCTCCAAATGGGTTGAGGCTGTTGCTTCCCCTACAAACGATTCTAAGGTGGTGATCAAGCTGTTCAAGAGCATCATTTTCCCGAGGTTTGGGGTACCAAAGGTGGTTATAAGCGATTGAGGAAGCCACTTCATAAATAAGATCTTTGAGAACGTTTTGAGAAAGTATGGCGTTAAGCATAAGGTGGCTACACCGTATCATCCTCAAACGAGAGGTCAAGTGGAAATCTCCAACCGGAAAATCAAGGCTATACTAGAGAAGACAGTCGGAGCAACAAGGAAAGACTGGGCAGTAAAGCTGGACGACGCTCTTTTGGCGTACCGTAACGCCTTTAAAACACCAATTAGAAAGACCCCTTTCACTCTGCTCTATGGCAAAGGCTGTCATCTCCCCGTTGAGCTGGAACACCGTGCATTGTGGGCTGTAAAGAGGCTGAACTTTGACCTCAAGACTGCTCAAGAAAGGCGCCTCATCCATCTACATGAACTGGACTAACTAAGGTTAAACGCGTATAAGAGCTCTCGGATATACAAGGAGCGGACTAAGGAAGCTCATGACAAGAAGTTGGTTGCCAAGGAGCTTAAGGAAGGAGGTTTGGTGTTGCTGTACAATTCAAGACTGAAACTCTTCCCGGGAAATCTGAAGTCGAGGTGGAGCGGGCCGTTTGTAATCCAAGAAGTGCTGCCTTATGGAGCTGTTACATTAATGGGCAAGAGTGGCAGTGCATTCACCGTGAACGGACACAGGGTTAAGCCTTACTTAGCGGACAGCTATGACAAGGAGAGTACCTCGGTGTTTCTCCAAGACCCACCATCTGCCTAAACCAAGTAAAGTCTAGCTAAAGACGTTAAAGAAAGCGCACTTGGGAGGCATTCCCATGTCTATCCTGTACATATTTCTTTTTATTTTGCAAGTGTGTAGGAGCAGGTATGAGGAGTCTAAACCTCGATCTTGAAGTCCAAAAGAGGCGATAGGGGTTAAGAAAATGCTAGAGATCGAGTGCTAGATCGACTAATCCCGACTCGATCTTTGCTAGAGCGAGTCAGTGAATCGAGAGGAGCGATCTAGACGAGAACGAGTGATAAGATCGATCTAGATGAAAATAGATCGATCGATCCTAAATGGATCGACCGATCTAATTTCTCTCGGGAAATCCTTTAAAAACAGATCGATCACTCGACTCGATCCATCACTCGATATATGTCAAATCGACCCCCAAATCGAGGACGTAGCTCGATCACGAGGACTTAGCCGTGGAGCCAAAATCTCAACGATCGAGGGAGCCAATCGATCCGAGACTTGATTCATCATGAATCGAGTCACAAATCGAGTAACCCTCTCGATCTAAGCCATTATGGGCATGAGATCGAGTCCTAGATCGACCAAACGGACTCGATCTCATGCCGAGGTAACATTTTCTTTCCCTCCTTTATTCTTTTCCCTCCAGTTTTTAAATTCAAAACTTGGTCGAGGCAAGCATTTTTGACCATGAAAGATGTGCCTTGACCAAGACTTTGTCAGAAAACCACCTTTCCTACCCATGGTTTTGTTTTTTGCTTAGCCTTTAAATATTTCAACAACTTCTCACCTCTTATTCTTGTTTTCTCGAAAATTTTAAGCAAAGAGAGTGACAGTATTCTGTTTTCTAAGGCTAGCAAGACTCTTTAACAATCTTGCAAAAGGTATTTTCAGAGTTTGACAAAATATTTTTTTGGTAAATTCCCTTTTATTTCGCAAGTCATTGTTTTAGATGATAGGACCGTTTTTGAATTTTAAAATTTAGCTAAATAAAAGAAAAAATTCTGGATTTTCTAGTATCTCTAGATTTGATTCTCCTTTATTTTGTTACAACTTTTATTAATTCCTCAAAATTATAGGGTATTAGTTATAAGCTTTCTTCTTCGCCTCTCTTCTTCTCTCATCCGATCGCCGTTTTGCTTATCAAACTGCTTGAGAAATTTGTTTCAGGCACAATGGCTCCCAAGGGAATGAGAGAAGAGACAGCTCAAGAGGGAGAAGGACAAGAGGTGGCTGTTCAAGAGAGGGTCAGATGGAGTAAGGATGAGAAGAGGGACAAGAAACGGTTTGAAAGGCTTCGGTTTGAGCCTACAAAGTTTGCAGACAAGGAGCTGCTGTTCAAGCTAGGGATCCTTGGAGATTCGACCAACTCCTCAAGAACATTGGCTTAAGATGTCTGTCACGAATGGATTTCCCAACCATTCCAGAAGTGACAGTAGACTTCCTTGCCACGTTGGAGTTTCGTTACGAGAACCCTAGCGCCCCCGTTCCTTCACAAGGCCGTCTCTCCTTCAAACTTGGACGTCAAGCCTTAAGCCTCTCCATCCCCGAGCTATGTCAAGCGTCTGGCCTCAACCTCTTCTTTCATTGGCGGTTTCCTCACTCCTCTATTCTTACAAGCTGGCGTACCTATACATGATTTCGCACCCATCCCGGCTAGAGCTTTCATGGATGAGGTCTACATGAGGAACACCGACAGCCTGGGATGCATGCCAGCAGAAGGTTTCTACGCTTATCTCTTCATAGACGACGAAAACGAGAAGAGAGTGTGCATCATGCCAAGCAAGGACGAGACCGAGCTGCTTGGTGTTGGGAACATCGAGTTCATGCCAACAGAAGAGGAGTGCTTTGCTCCTCTAGGAGGAACGCCCGCCCCAGCGATTGCTCCTCGTCAAAAGTCCGAGTCCCCAGCCAAGGAAGATGAGATGCCCGAGGCCTACACCCTTCCCAAGATTGACTATGAGCCGAGAACCAAAACGGAGAAGTTCCTAGATCTGTTGTGGAGATGCAAAGGAAAATCAACAAATGGCAAGGCAAAATGCTGAAGAAGCTTGCAAGGAAGGTTAAATCACTTCAAGGAGGCTCGCTTAAGAAAGATACAAGTGAAGAGGTTCAACAACCCGAGAAGAGGAGACTTTCAACCGGTGGAGTTGTCATCCGTGAGACTCAAGGCAGAAACATCCAACCGGCGCATCTCTCTCTTCAAGAGCCAGGCTCCAAAGGCAAAGCCGTAGCATCTAGCTCCTCTGGAACATCCTCAAGTTCCAGCCGAGACTAGACCCGAGGTAACAACCTTCTTCCATTGTACATACCGCTAATGTGTGCTTCTTTTTGCTTTGTGTTTTGATGCTCCTTTGAATTTGTTTGCCACCGGGACGGTGTCAAGCAAGTTTGGGGGAGTATATGTCTGATTTGACTTGTGTTTTCTGATCTTATTTTCCCTTTAGCATCCTTGAGTCTTCATTACATGAAAAATTGGTAAAATTTTTAAATTTTTTCAAAGATTCAAATTTTTAAGCATTTTAGGATTGAGTCTAGAATTTTAAAGCATTTATGTTGTTCATATTCGCATAAGGGGTTAGAGTTTTTCTTAAAAAGGTGTTTTATACTCATGAATTGTTTCAATGCCCTAGTTAGTAGTTCTCTAATGCTTTGCTCATACTTTGAAAGTAAGTTCTTACCATGCTTGGACCACTTGCTATGATTTTCGTGACTTGAATTGAACTCTCATGATTTGAAGCTTGTCCTAATAAGTGAAAACCTTAACCTGAAATTTTAATTATCATCCTTATGCATTTGAAAATGAACACATGGATTTTAAAATATTTAGGCTCTCTTCTTCCTTTACCACTCTTTGTGAGCCTATGTAGAACTCCCACCTTGACCCTTACCCTTATTTAAAGCCAATTATTTCTTGTGTGACACCATTGTGAGGCCTTCTTTTTTGGTTTTGAACTTAGCATAAAGTGTTAGGTTTAGGCGACATGATTGGGTTCTCATATGATTGCTAGCTTTGCATTTTGAAGCTAGATATAGGCTTAGGATAAGTTTGGGGGATCATTGGGGTTGTTTTCATGTTTATATGTTCTCGGTTTCAAAAGAGTTTGGTGTTTAAAAGAAAGAAATAGGTTTTAAGTGAAGGGTTGTGTTTAAAAATTATATATATGCTCTAATAAATTTCAGGAGGTAGCTCTCTCAAATAAAAATAAAAATAAAAGGAAAAAGAAAAAGAGCCTAAGTGCCATAATAAAAGAAAAGAGAAAGAAAAGAAAAAAATAAAATAAACAAGAGAGCTACCAATAAGAAATGTGTACAGAGCAAATTGTTTTCAACCTTTTCACTAGCCTAAAAGAGTTAAAAAATGTTTCCTGTTTTGAATTGGGGAATGCTAAGCTTTTGCTTTGAGAAAAAGATAGATTCTAAGTGGTGAGTGAGGATAAAAGTTAATAAATGAGAGGGGTTTAGGTTCATTGTTAGTTTACATGGGTAGATGAGAATCTGATCATGTATGCATCAATTGCCTTCACCTTTAGCATTATGCATAAAGTTCTTGCCATTTTTGAGAAAACCCTTGTTTAAACTGAAAACCCTTTTCAAATAAGATCATTCTATGCTCATAGCCTGCGCCCCTAACCAAATGTGTTCTGCTTTAAAGTGCATAAGTTTGATTCATGGTTCGGATGTTAATGAATGTTAAAGGATGAGTTTCTTTGATTGTTAGGAATAGGAGAGTCTTGATCTGAATTTCTTTGTGTGATGAGTATGGCTAAGATCTTTGGAGTATGAGTGTGCGCATTGCATTTTAGAACTAGTAACTAGGACATTGAGATTGATTCATTTGAAAGGCACCTTTGCAAGAAGCTTAAACCCCCGTCTTTTCTAAAACCTCTCTTCCTTTCTTATTTTCTGTTGCTTGAGGGCAAACAAGAAGTAAGTTTGGGGGAGTTGATGTTACTGCATATTGCATGCATTTTACATACATATTAGTTAGCTTTTCACGCATTTACATCACACTTTAGACTAGATTGCATCACTTAGGGTCCTAGAGCATTCTCGCACCAGCATACGCATGTACCTTGCATTTTGCATCACATTCAGGTTGTTTTGGGCTACTTTGGAGTCGTGGAGGTTCGTGGACGGTCGGATGTTTGCTAAGGACCAGAGATCGGGGAGTAGATCGAGCATGGAAGGTCGATCTAGATGAGATCGACCAGAAGATCGAGAGGCCCAAGCGATCCAAGGGAATTGATCGAGATAAAGATCGAGTGCAGCAATCAATCAAATGGTACGGACGTAAATGATGCCATGCAGAGCGAGAGCCGGATCGAGTCTACCACTCGATCCGACCGAAGAACGATACCAAGATCGGATGCAACACTCGATCCGCCGAAGATGATCAAGACCCAAATCGAGTAGAAGACACGATGTCCGAAAGTGATCGAGAGAGCTGCTCGATCCCGAAGTCGATCTCTGTCCTTTCAACCGCTTTTGGCCGCTAGCGAGGGGGGGACCATCGGGCTGTTTTTGCCATTTTGGGAAGGCGGCGATGTCTTTTTCCACACACACTTTTCAATCTTATCTTTTTATGCTTTTTCTCTCTGGTTTGGAGATTATCCGCCATTGAAAAAACTTGAAGCTTTTCTTGCTTTTGTATTCGAATCGTTTTGAAGCTTAATCTAGTTCTTTTTCATGTTCATCGTTTCTTTCTTCATGCTTTGCTTGATTTACCTTATGTGTAGTGAGTAGTTCCATTAGGGTTTCGGGGTTGAGAGGATTCAAGGGGTGAAAAAGGTTTTCAATCTTGGAGTTTTCTAGCGCTTAATGGCTATCTCTTCTAGGGTGTAGAGTTCCTAAAGCTTAAAGACTCTCACGCCAAGAGCTTTATGATCCGAGAGGTCTCTAACCTTGACAGGATCCAGGGACCTCTGAAGATCGCACCCTAGAGACTAGTTACCCCTTCCCAAAAGCCATGGACGTTTAGGGGACTAGTTAAGCCATGTGTTTGAAATCTGTTTTTCCTGCCCTTCGACCTCTCTTTCCACCAGAAACCATGGGTTTGGAGGAGAGGATGAAGGAGTGATCTATACCGAAAGCCACGGATAGATCTTATTTCGTTTGCAAGGCTTTGAGATTCTCACAAAGTGAGTTGATTTAAAGTTTTCAACCCAAGCTCGGACCTTTGAAACCCCTGACCATGAATCTCAACCCTAGACCCTCTTTCTTAGCATTTTTACATCCTCTCTCGTCATTCGCTTGATCTTTGGTAGCATCCTGGTCGTTAGTTTCGCAGCTCTTACATTTTTAGATGAGATCGATCGTTGTTGCTTGATCTAGTGGTCGATCCCGTGGTCGATCCACTAGTCGAATTTTAGTAATTCGTAGCTTTGTTCTTTAATCACTCTGTTTGTTCCTCATGGTAGATTGATCATTCCTGGTAATTTTAAAATAGTTTTGCATTCCATTTAGTATCTGCATCTAGTTTTTAGGGATTTTTTCAAAACCTATCTTTATTCGCTTAGATTTGCAAAGCCCTTACATTCTCTTTGCTCTTTCTATCATCCTAGGTGTGGATTAACTCTCTCTTGCATATTGTGCTACAACCTGTCATGCATTTGAGTTTTGATAGCCTCATTGCATCCTCACCCTTGCAAAACAAAATAGTTATCACTATTCCAAACAATCAAAGAATCTTATCCTTTAACATTCATTAGTGATCAAACTGTGAATCACACTTATGCATTATAAAGCCGAACACATTTGGTTAAGGACAAAGGCTGTGAGACTAGAATGATCTTATTTAAAAAGGGTTTATAATGCAAAGGGTTTTTCTCAAGAAGGGTATGAACTTATGCATAATGCTAAAGGTAAAGGCAATTGATGCATACATAACTAGACTCTCATCTACTCAAGTATACTAACAATGATCTTAAAACCCCTCTCATTTTTTTTCCTTTTAGCTCACTCACCCTCCTAGATACTACCCTTATCACCAAAGCAATTCGCTTAGCAAAAACCCAAGTTAAAACCGAAAACATTCTTAATCTTTTAGGCTAGTGGAAAGGCTGAAAACATTTCTTTAGCTCTTTACTTTTCTTATTGATAGCTCTCTACTTATTATAGATTTTTTTTCTTTTTCTTTTCATTTTATTTGGCACTTAGGCTCTATTCTTTCTTTTTTCGTTTTTCTTTTACTTGAGAGCTATCTTCTGAAATACACTTAGAGCTTTTTATTTTGAAAACATTGCCTTCCACTTAAAACATTTTTCAAACACTTCAAACACCAAATTCTTTTGAAACCGCAAACAACTAAGCAAAACAAACAACCCCAATGAACCATGAATCCTAATCTTAAGCGTAAAACCAGCTTCAAAAGGCAAAGCTAGCAATCAAATGAGAGCATAATCATGTCGCCTAGACCTAACACTTTATGCTAAGTTCAAACCGAAAGGAGGCCTCGCAATGATGTCACACAAGAACATTTGGCTTGAAAGAAAGGTAAGGGATATGGTGGGAGTTCTACTTAGGCCCACAAAAGAGTGGTGAAAGGAGGAAGAGAGCCTAAATATTTATAAGATCCATGTGTTCATTTTCAAATGCATAAGTATGATAATTAAAATTCAGATTAAGGTTTTCACTTATTAGGACAAGATTCAGTTCATGAATGTTCAAGTCAAGCCACGAAAATCAAAACGCATGATCCAAGTATGGTTAGAACTTACTTTCTAAGAGTGTGCAATGCATCAAAGAACTACTAACTAGGGCCTTTAAACAATTCATGAGCTTAAAACACCTTTATAAGAAAACTTTAACCCATATGCAAATGTGAACAACCAAGATGCTTAAAAATTCTAGACTCAATCCTAAAATATTTAACAAAGTGAATGCAACTACATGAATTTTTTTTTGAAAAGTTTTTAAAAATTTTACCAATTTTTTTTGTTCTTTTCTATGCCTTAGATGCAATGAAATGTAATGCAAGACTCAAAGGATGCAAATAGAAAACAATAGGAAAGAAAACACATTAAACACACCACATACTCCCCCAAACTTGAATGACACCGTCTCGGTGGCAAACAAATTCAAAGGAGTTCAAACACAAGCAAAGAAAACTAAGAGAACATGCGCTGTATATACAAAGGGTGGTTGTTGGTACCTTGGAGCTAAATTCGGCTGGAACTTGAGGATGTTCCAGCGGAACTGCTCTTGCTAGAGGAGCGTCGTGCTATGTCTTTGCCTTTATCCGCGGTCGGGAAACCATGGACGGAATGACGTGCTTGTTGCGTGCTGCCTTGTAGCTCACGGATGACAATGACGCCAGTCGTTCTCCTCCTCTTCTCGGGCTGGTCGACCTCTACACTCATGGACTCCTTAGACTTCGCGGATGAGCTCCCTTGAGGCGCCTTGACTTTCTTGGCAAGCTTTTTGATCATCTTCCCTTGCCACTTAGTTATCTTTCGCTGCACCTCCACCAACGGAGCAAGAAACTTCTCAGCCTTGGTCCATGGCTCAAAGTCCATCCTGGGAAGCTCAAAGTTGGCTGGCATTGCGTCATCTGAGGGTGGTGACTCTGACTGCTCACGTGCGGATTTAATAGGCATTATGGTTGCACCAAGTGCGGCGTAGCACTCTTCGTGGGTTGGGCAAAACTCTATTGTACTGATGCTATCCAAGTGTGTCTCATCAACCTTGGGTAAGATGCACACGGTCTTCTTCTTTTTGCCATTGTAGAACATATAAGCAAAGAATCCTGTAGCTGGCGTAGGTCCCAAGCTATCTGTATTGTGCATGTAGGTCTCGTCCATGAATGCTCTATCCGCGCAAGGCTCGAAGCATTGAAGACGTACACCGGCTTGGATAAAGAGTGGCATGAGGAAACCTCCAATGTATGCTGAATTCGCCTTGCACCTCAGAGCGTATGCCTTGTACTTCACCAAGGAGGATGCTAGAATACACCCGTAGTTAACATCATTCCCAAGGTCATCTTGCAGCGGATCGTGGTTCTTTTCTTCGCTGCTGCACAGTATCTTTTTGATCCCTTGGAAAAGGAAGCACAACTCGGTCTTTGTCAATGTAGGACACACGGACCGCCCGCTGAAAGTGTTTGCTAGCAGCTTGAGAGTATACCTCAGGATGGAGTTCCTCACTTTCTTGATCTTGGCCGTGTTTGGCTTGTAGTCTTCATCACCAAGCACGTCCCATATGATGCTGGCGTTCTTGAGAGGGGGAAACTCCACTTTCTTAGCCGCGGCGTTGAGTCCATATGCTCGGTAAAGCTCTTCAATGGAAAGGTGATAAGCTCGCATCTTGACCTTGAAGGTGAGATGTCCTTGTGAGGGAGTAGGGGGCTCGGATTCTTATAGTAAAACGCCAAGGTAGAGAGAAAATCCAAGGTGACTTACGGATATGTTGGGAAATCCATCCTTGAAAGGCATGCAAGCCCCATGTTTTGGAGAAGAGAGTCAAAATCTTCTAGAAGACCCATTCTTGCCAACAAGTCTCTACTCACAAACATGGTGGGCTCAAAGCGCAGCCTCTCTAACCTTTTCTTTGCTGACTTTTCCTCCTTAGTCCAACGGATCCTCCCGTGAACTTACTGAGGTTCTTCCTCTTGAACTTGTTGAGCTCCTTCCTCTTGAACCACTTGTTGCTCTTCTTCTCTTTGTGTACCCTCTTCTCTGGTTCTCTTAGGTGCCATTGGTGCCTGAAAGGTGATTCTCGGAAGAGAGATTTAGAGTAGGCGGAGAATAGAAAGAAAACACAAGGAAGAGAGAGAGATTCGCAACTAATACCCCAGGTTTTTGGGAGATTTATAAAAATTGTAACTAGATAAAAGAAAAGAAAATCTAGAGATGAGATTAAATCTAGATAATTTCCTTATTTCTAGATACTTTTTAAAAATTTGTTAAAATCTCTAGCAACTTAAATCAACCATGCGATTATTAAAGGATTTTTGAAAAGATTTTAACTAAAAATCTGAAAATATCTTTGCAGGATTGAAAACAGAAGATAATGACCTTTAGGAAAAGAAAAATAGCGCTCTCTCACGATTTAGAATTCACAAAAACAGAAATGAGAGAGTGTGAAGTTGTTGAGAACATAAAGGCCAAGAAAATCTAAAACCATGGGCAAGGAATGTGGTTTTCTGACAAAAGGCATGGTCAAAGCACATATTTCGTGGTCAAAGATGTTTGCCTTGGCCACCATTCAAATCAAAAGAGAGGGAAAAGAATAATGGAGGGAAAAAAATTTGGTTACCTCGGCACGAGATCGAGTCCTTTCGGTCGATCTAGGACTTGATCTCATGCCCATGTTGGCTGGATCGAGAGATTTGATCGATCAGTGACTCGATTGGATTAGAATCGAGTCTTAGATCGATTATTCTCTCTTGTTCCTTGGCTTTTGGTAAACTAGGCTGTAATCCTTAGATCGATTTCCTTGATCGATTCAGGGGTCGATTTGGCTTAGATCGAGTGGCAGATCGAGTAGACCATTCGATCATTTTTTAGAATCGAGTGACTTGGTCAATCTACACCTCGTTTGCTTTTCAAGCTAAACGTATAGGGTGTTCATCCTTTCATGATCGACCGTTCTAGTAAAGATCGAGCTAGGATGAGTTGATATAGCACTCGATCTCTAGCCTATTCTTAACCCTTCTCGCCTCTTTTAGACTCCAAGATCATGTCCTGCAATCCTTTACACCCTTCCCTACACACTTAGAAGATAAAAATATAAAACTGAAATAGAAAGAAAGCAGAAATATATACAAGATAGACATGGGAATGCCTCCCAAGTACGCTTTCTTTAACGTCTTTAGCTAGATTTTACTTGGCTAAGGCAGATGGTGGCACTTGGAGAAGCATTGAAGTGCTCTCCTTGTTGAATGCACTGACCATGTATGGCTTCACTCTGTGTCCGGTGACTGTGAATGCATTCCAACTCTTGCCAACCAACGTAACGGCTCCATAAGGCAATACCTCATTGATCTCAAACGGTCCGCACCACCTTGATTTGAGCTTGCCCGGGAACAGCTTCAACCTCGAGTCATAGAGTAGCACCAGGCTGACTTCCTTAAGCTCCTTATGAACCAGCTTCTTGTCATGAGCCGCCTTAGTACGCTCCTTGTAGATCTTAGCGCTTTCGTAGGCGTCCAGCCTTAGTTCATCAAGCTCATGTAGCTGAATTAAACGCTTCTCTTGAGCTGTCTTGAGATCATAGTTTAACTGCTTCACAGCCCACAATGCTCTATGTTCCAGCTCAAAAGGGAGGTGACATCCCTTGCCGTAGAGAAGAGTGAAAGGAGTAGTACCAATGGGGGTTTTGAAAGCGGTCCGGTAAGCCCACAAAGCATCGTCTAGCTTAGCCGCTCAATCCTTCCGAGTAGTTCCTACTGTCCTCTCGAGTATTGCCTTGATCTGCCGGTTAGACAACTCTATTTGTCCACTCGTTTGAGGATGATAAGGTGTAGCTACCTTGTGCTTCACACCATATTTCCTTAAGAGGTTCTCGAATACTTTGTTGATGAAATGGCTGCCACCGTCGCTGATCACAACCTTCGGGACACCAAATCTTGGGAATATGATGATTTTAAAGAGCTTGATCACCACCTTAGAGTCGTTTGTAGGGGAAGCAATGGCCTCAACCCATTTAGATACATAATCAGTCACCACGAAGATGTACTTATTACCGTAAGAAGATGGGAATGGACCCATAAAATCTATCCCCTAAGCGTCAAAGACATCAACCTCAAAGATGGGAACCTGAGGCATCTCGTTTCTCTTGGTGATGTTTCCTGCCCTTTGACACGCTTCACAACTCTTAACAAACTCGTGAGCGTCCTTGAAGATAGATGGCCACAAAAAACCCGCTTGTAACACCTTTGTAGCGGTTTTGAAAGAAGCAAAGTGTCCTCCGTAAGAAGATCCATGGCAGTGAAGTAGAATGTCTTGAGCTTCATCCTTAGAGACACATTTTCTGTACAAGCTATCAACCACTCTCTTATATAAGTAGGGCTCATCCCAAAAGTAGTAGGCAACATCTCTAATAAACTTCTTCTTGTGGTAATGATCAAGGTGAGTTGGCTCCTCTCCACATTCCAAGAAGTTTACAATGTCAGCCTACAAAGGCAAGTCTTCTTCTTTGAAACTCAGAACCTCTTCAAACTGCCCTTCTAGCCTTCCACAAACAGCCGTAGTGATCATCATGAGTTGTTCTTCTAGAAGCAAATCATCTAAGGGCAGAGACTCATTGATTCTCATCCTAGAGAGGTGATTTGCCACGCCGTTCTCTATCCCTTTCTTGTCCTTAATTTCCAAGTCAAATTCTTGGAGCAAAAGGATCCATCTCAAGAGTCTTGGGTTAGTGTCTTTCTTGGAATAGATGTACCTCAGAGCCGCGTGATCTGTATAGACAACCACCTTAGAGCCTAAGAGGTATTACCTGAACTTCTCAAAGGCGAATACAACTCCCAGCAACTCCTTCTCAGTCGTAGCGTACTTCACTTGAGTGTCATCTAGGGTTCGGCTGGCATAGTAGATGACGTGCAGCCTTTTGTCTTTCCTTTGACCAAGAACGGCTCCTATGGCGTAGTCGCTCACGTCACACATGATCTCGAACGATAGAGTCCAGTCTGGTGCTTGCACTATTGGCGCGGATACAAGAGCTTCCTTGATGGTCACGAAAGCATGAAGGCAATCCTCATCAAACACAAAGCCAGCTTCCTTGCACAACAGCCTTGTGAGGGGACGTGCAATCTTGGAAAAATCTTTGATGAAACCCCTGTAGAAGCCAGCATGGCCTAGGAAACTCCTTACTCCTTTGACATTAACCGGCAGCTCATGACTCATCATGACTTCAACCTTGGCTTTATCAACCTCTATGCCCTTCTCTGATATCTTGTGTCCAAGCACGATCCCTTCCTTCACCTTGAAGTGACACTTCTCCCAGTTAAGCACAAGATTCGTCTCTTCACAACGCTTTAGTACCTTGCAAAGATTCAACAAACACGCAGAAAAAGACGCATCATATACACAGAATTCATCCATAAACACTTCTACCATCTCTTCTATTAGATCAGAGAAGATCGACATCATACACCGCTGAAACATAGCCGGTGCGTTACACAACCCGAATGGCATCCTTCGATACGCGAAGGTGCCATAAGGGCATGTATCAGTCGTCTTCTCTTGATCGTTTGGATGGATTGATATTTGAAAGAAACCACTATATCCATCAAGAAAGCAATAGTAAGGATGATTAGCAAGCCTCTCAAGCATTTGATCAATAAAAGGTAAAGGGAAACGATCCTTCCTAATAGCAAGATTAAGCTTCCTATAGTCTATACACATACGGTGTCCTGTAATAGTCCTAGTAGGTCTAAGCTCATCTTTATCATTCTTAATGACCGTGATCCCTCCCTTCTTAGGCACCATGTGTACAGGGGAAACCCACGTAGTGTCACTTATGGGATAGATCACGTCAGCTTCTAACAACTTAAGAATCTCTTTCTTAACAACCTTCTTTAAGTTAGGATTCAAACGCCTTTGGTGTTCTATAGAAAAGGAGTTCTCATTATCCAAGTGAATCATATGAGTGCAAAGCATTGGTGAAAGGCCTTTGATGTCACTTAGGGAGTACCCAATGGCCTTCCTATACTTTCTCAGCTCATTTAGGAGCGAGTGCAACTTATCATCACTTAAGTTTTCATTCACAATCACGGGGTAGGTATTATTAAGCCCTAAGAAAGAATACTTTAGCCCATTTGGGAGCTCCATAAGGTCCACTTTTGGGGCTAGCAGCTCGCTCTAGTCCTCCTCGTGGCTCTTGTTGACATTCCCATCCTCAGTAGCCTCCTTAGAACCCAAGACATGACCCAAAAGAGTGCTTTCTTGAACCGTTGCTGATATGGGGTTTCTTATGCTCTAATGCAGCAGAGAGGTTATCAAAACTCTAATGCACGCAATGTTGTAGTAAAGCAAGCAGGAGAGTGTCAATCCACTTCTAGGTGATAGAGAATCCACAGAGAATGCAAGGTCTAAGGTAAATCTAAGCAAAATGAAACAGTTTATGAGAAATTATCTAAAAACTAAATGCAGCAACCTAAACAGGGTAAAACCTATTTTAAAAATACTAGAAAGGAAGCAACTACCACGAGAAACAAACAGATTAATTGAAGGAAGGAGCTTCGAATTGTTAAAATTCGACTAGTGGATCGACCAAAAGATCGACCACTAGATCGAGCAGTAACGATCGATCTCGTCTAAAACCGTAAGAACGACGAATCTAATGACCAGGATACTATCAGGTAACAAGCAAAAGATGAAATGAGATGTAAATATGCTAAAAGAAAGGGCTTTAGGGTTGAGATTCATGTAAAGGGGTTTCAAAGGATCGATCTTGGGTTTGAAACTTTAGATCGACTCACTTGGTGAGGATCTCTAAGCCTCGAAAACAAAACAAGATCTATCTGTGGCTTTCGGTATAGATCACTCTTTCATCCTCTCCTCCAAACCCATGGCTTTTGGTGGAAAGAGAGGTCGAAAGGCAAGGAAAACAGATTTCGAATAATGGCTTAACTAGTCCCCCAAACTTCCATGGCTTTTGGGAAGGGGTAACTAGTCTCTAAGGTATGATCTTCCGAGGCTCCTGGATCCTGTCAAGGTAAGGAACCTCTCGGATCATGAAGCTCTTGGCGTGAGAGTCTTCAAGCATTAAGCTTTCAACACCTTAGAAGAGATAGCCTTAAAAACGTTTAGAAAACAAACCAAGATCGAACCTTTTCTACCCTTTAATCCTCTCAACCCCGAACCCAAAATAAACTACTCACTACACATAAAGTAAATCAAGCAAAGCGGAAGAAATGAAACGATAAACATGAACGAAAACTCGATTAAACGATAAGGATTCGAATACAAAAGCTTCAAAAGAAAACAATGGTGTTCTTCTTGAAAACGAGAGAGAAAAACATAAGAAAAAGGATAAGGATCTAAAAGTTCTCCCAAAAGCATCTCGCCGCCTTGCCTAAAATGCCCAAACAAGCCAATGGTCCCCCTTTCGCTAACAGCCAAAAACGGTTAAAAGGACAGTGATCGACCATTGGATCGAGTAGTTCTCTCGATCATATCCGGACATCGTGTCTTCGGATCGATGCGGGTCTCGATCTTCAGCGGCGAATCGAGTGTTGCATCCGATCTCGGTATCGATCTTCGGGTGGATCGAATGGTGTACTCGATCTGGCGCTCGCTCTGCATGGCGTCATTTACGTCCGTACCGATTGATCGATTGCTTTACTTGATCTCCGTCTCGATCATTCACCTTGGATCGCCTAGTTGGCTCGATCTTCTGGTCGATCAACTCCTAGATCGACCGGCCATGCTCGATCTGCTCCTCGATCACTGGTCCTTAACATATTCCCGAGCTCCCATGAACTGCTATATCAGCCTCCACACCTCCATGAACCTCCATGACTCCAAAGCAGCCAGAAACAACCTGAATGTGATGCAAAATGCAGAGAAAATGCACATGCTGATGCAAGAATGCTCTAGGACCCTAAGTGATGCAATCTAACCTAAAACATGATACAAATGCATGAAAAACTACCTAATGAGTATGCAAAATGTATGCAATATGCAATGACATCAGTTGCCCCCTCCGAGATCGAGTCTTCCAGTCGATCTTGCACTCGTTCTGGTCCGGATCGAGCAGTTTCACTCGATTCTCCTACTCGATTTAATTTGGATCGAGCAGGAGATCGAGTCCCCGTCTCGTTCTCTGGACTGATCGATTGACTTCCCTCGATCTTCCCATCGATTGTTTTGCTGGATCGACTGCTCTCAGGTCGATCACTTACTCGATTTGGTTGGGATCGAGTAGTGGATCTAGTGTCTGAGCCGTTCTCTTCTCTGGATCGACCAGTATCCTCAATCTTCTTGTCGATTGCTGACTTGGATCGAGTGATCTTCTCGATTGCCTGATCGATCTCTACGCATTCGCCTTCATCTTCTAGCACAACTTTCCTAGAATCAAGGAGATTAACGTACTCCTGAGTCTTCCTACTCAGAAACCCGAACTCCCTTGGCTCCTTAGTCAGTGCTAGCTTCAAGTGATCCTCTTGTGCAAGCACTTCTAGCAGTTCATCCGCCAAAGCATCCAATGTCTCTATATAGAAAGCTTTCCCTTCTATGGTGGGCTTCTTCAGGACCTCGTTGATATCAAAATCCAGCCATATTTCCTTGCCCAAGTGTAGAGCTATCTTCCCATTCTTGACATCGATGATTGCTCCGGCGGTTGCAAGGAATGGCTTCCCAAGTATAAGCGGATCCTTAGGTTCTTCATTCATCTCAAGCACAACGAAGTCTGTAGGCACGTTTACACCACTGACCCTCACTGGTAAGTCCTGAAGCAAACCCACGGGTACCCTCACGCTCCTGTCAGCTAGCACCAAGGAGATTCTACAGTCTTTGAATCGGGTAAAACCGAGCTTCTTTGCTATAGAATGGGGCATCAGATTTATACTAGCTCCAAGATCGCATATGCAGCTTTGAAATGTTAAAGGACCGAGAGCACATGGTATAGTGAAGCTTCCTGGATCTCACAACTTCTTGGGGACTATCTCCTTGTGTATAATGGCGCTACACTCTTCACTAAGCACCATCACTTCCTTGCTGTCCTTATTCTTCTTTCAAGCGTGTCTTTGAAAAATTTTGCACACTTAAGCATCATGGCAAGACAATCCACGAGAGGTAGCTTGATCTCTACGTCCCTTAGATGCTTCTCAAACAAGAGCCTATGCTTCTCTATAAGCTGTTTCTTGAAACGACCAAGGAAAGGAAGAATAGGAACATAAGGCAGAGGCATGTACTCATCCGTCTCCTCGGTTGCCTTCTCTGCTTGCTTCTTTACAGCAGCTTCTTTGTCCTTCGTTGGCCTCTCTATCCACACGCTGTGGAAGTTGATCTCATCATCAGCCGAAGGTTTACCCTCCCCCTCTTGAACCACAATGTCATCATTGTATTTAGGTGTAACCCTCGGTGGAAGCTCTTTCCCGCTTTGTAGTGTGATAGCGTTGGCATATTCCTTGGGATTTTGTTCACACTTTCCCGGTAAACTGCTTTGACCACTTGTACTTGCTTTACCCTTCTCTAACTGCTTGATCTTGTTGTTTAGAGTTGTTATCTGAGTAGAGACATCAGTGAGAGAGGAGTCTAAGCGGTTGTTCATTTCGGCGAACTTCTGGTTTGTTTAAGCTTGCCCTTGCTGAAACATGGCTTGTACAAGATCAACTTGTTGCGGTTGCATCTGGTGTTGAGGAACAAAGCCTGGAGGGTACATAGGAGTATAAGCTTTGTTTCCTTGCTGCTGCTGCTGCTGTCCCTGAAAGTTACCTTGTCGCTGACCTTGAAAACCACCGCTCGGCTGAAAACCTTTGTTATAGGGCACAAACGGTTTAGCTTGTTGAGGAGGGTACACCTGATCCTTTGGGTTTTCAACGTTGGTGCTACTATAACACAAGTTATTGTTGCCTTGGTAGCCTTGAGAGTAAGCTTGAGGTTTGTAGTTGTTTTGACCGGCTACGCAATTAGCTTCTTCTTCTTGGCATTGCTTTAGCTCATCCAAGACATCCGCAGCTTCCCGAACAAAATGAACATGCTTTTGGTTTGCAAGCATGAGCTTGAAGATCTTCTCATGGAGATATTTCATTTCTTTCTTGTTGGCTTCAAGATCAGCTCCTCTTGGTGCACGATCATAGTCCTTAGAATAATTCCCATCGCTCAATTCTAGGTTTTTAATGAGCTCCATACCTTCCTCAACCTCTTGACCAAGGAATTTTCCTTTGGAAGTGCTCCGCGGTAGATAGTACTCAATAGGGTCTCTTCCCTGAAACCATGGTGAGGTCAGTCTATTGTATAGTCCTTAAAATGCTCCATAGCCTCATTGAAGGACTCATTCTGTCGCTGAGTGAAAACACTGATCTCGCTTCTCAACCTTGCTGTCCGAGAGCTTGAGAAAAACATGGAGAGGAAAGCTTTCTTACAGTCAGCCCAAGAAGTGATAGTGCCTTGTGGAAGAGTCTTCTCCCAATGCTGTGCCTTGTCGCCTAAGGAAAAGGGGAACAAGCGCAGCTTGAAGCTGTCTTCCGAGATGCCATTTATCTTAAGCATTCCACAAAGCTGCTCAAAGTTGTCTAGATGCGCCAATGAGTCCTCCAAAGCTAACCCATGAAATTTGTTGTTTTGCACCATCTGAACAAACCCTGGCTTGATCTCAAAATTATTGTTTTTCACTGGAGTAGGAGTGATCCCAAACCTATTATGGTGAGTATTGGGAGCATCTCCTTCTCCAATGATGCGTGGGGGTCTAACAGCGTGGTGGGGGTTTCCATTACCCCTTTCTACTGCCCCGTGAGCTGGAGGAGGTCCTTCTGGGTGCTCGTGCTCAGCCATTGCTTCAAAATCCATTGAACCTTGCTGAACAATCTCCTCAAAAGCTCTAGCTTGTTCTCGAACTCTTCTTGATCTTGCGTGTCCAAGCTGATGAATATTGTCCAAGGGTGTGAGTAAGGCGTTGTCACCCTTGGAACGCAGATTCATGTTCGTGAAAGACACAAGTTTGAAAGTAGAGAAATCAGTAACCAACTTAAAGTAAAGGCTTAGTCTGTACTAAACCCCAAATCTTAATGCTTTCTATACCCTAAGATGCCAACAGTGCCATTTGATAACATGTTTTTGCGATGCAATGATGTATCAAAGCTGAGATGTAGTCTAGCATGCAAGTGAGTGTCAATCCACACCTAGGGGTAGCAAGTTCACTAAGAATGCAAAGGATGAGCAAAGCTAAGCGAGAATGATAAATGATTGGTAAAATCCCTAAAAACTAAATGCAAGTGTCAAATGCAAAGCAAAACAATTTTAAAATCCCTGGAAAAGGGTTAACTACCATGAGGAACAAGTAGAATATTTAAAATGCAAAGCTACTAATTATTAAAAATCGACTAGTGGATCGACCACAGAATCGACCACTAGATCGAGCAACAACGATAGATCTCGTCTAAACAACCTAGAATGATGAAATGATGCAATATGCGATTGACAAGAACACAACTTTATGATGATGGAAAGATATTAAACGACTTAAGACACTAAGAAAGAGGGTCTAGGGTTGAGGGTCACGTTCGTGGGTCTCAAAGGTCAAAGCTTAGTTTGAAAACATTAAATCTACTCTCTTTCAGAGGTTCTCTAGGCCTTGAAAACAAAACAAGATCCATCCATGGTGTGTGTTTTGGATCATTCCTTCATTCTCTTCTCCAAACCCAGGGCGTTTGGTGGAAAAAGAGATTGAAGGGCATAAAGCATAGATTTCAAACAAACAACCTAACTAGTCCCCTTTACAACCAAGGCGTGTGGGAAAGGAAAGACTAGCCTCTAGGATTCGATTTTCCAGGACATCTGGATCTTAGAGATCCTGTCAAGGTAAGACATCCCTTGGATCTTATAGATCTTGGCGTGAGAGTCTCTAAGCCTTAAGCACTCGAAATCCTAGAAGAGAAGGTGATGAAGAACAAGAAAATACAAAGCTTTAACCTTTTCAACCCTTTCGAATCGCCCCAGTCCCAAAACCCAAAAAGACTACTCGCGATTCACAAAGAAAACCGATGAATGCATAAAAGACGATCTATTAAGCATGATTAACAAAGATTAAGGTTAAAGGTTCGATATTCAAAAGTTAAAATGCAAGAAAAAGCTTCGAAAGTCTACAATTGCGGAAAATCGCCTCAAAAACGAGAGAGAGAAAATGGTAAAGACAGAATGGGGATAATGAAAGGGATCGTTGCCTTTTGCCAAAAATGGCCAAACCACAAATGGTCCCCCCTTCGCTACGGTCCAAAGCCAGCTGGACGGATAAGGTTAGTCTAGGATCGAGCACGAAGCTCGATCTGGCTCTCGATCTTCTTCTTGGATCGAATGGCTCTAGTCGATCTCTGAGTCGATCTCGTGCTGATCGGGTTGAAAGCTCTCGATCTGCATGGCGTCATTTACGTCCATACTTCAGATCGATCTCTACACTTGATCTTGGTCTCAATCCATTTCCTTGCATCGACTTGGTTACTCGATCTTCTGGTCGATCTCGTATGTATCGACCTGTCGTGGTCGATCTGCCACTCGATCTTGGGTCCTTAGCAAGCACTCCTGAGTTCTCCAAGTGTCCACGACTTTGCTCACGAGCCTTAGCACGTCCACGAATCCTCCAAAGCTCCAAAGTAGCCGAAAACAACCTGAATGTGATGCATAATGCAAGAAACATGCAAATGCTGGTGCAAAAGTGCTCTAGGACCTAAAATGATGCAAACTAGCCTAATTTGCAAGGTAAATGCATAAGAAACTATCTTATATATATGCAAAACACACGAAATATGCAGCAATATCAATAATTATATTGCCATCTAGTCATGACTCCTTTGGATTGATAAAAACCCTATACTATACTAGAACTGATTAGTACAAGGGTGATTGACCAAGTGACTCAAAACTCTTGTATCAATTTGGTGCCGTTGCCATTATGGTTATTGTTTGGATCATTATAATTTGTGGAATCTTTAAGATCAGGTTTTATTTGTATTTGGTTACTAATAGTCTTTAACTCTCATTGCTGTTGTCAGGTGTATGACCCTTAGATCAAGAGGCTCTAGCAACTTAGTGAACTTCATTGATAACATTAATTTCCTGGACAGAGGTCAAAGGGCAAGGAGACTAAGGGAAAGACAGCAGCACTTTGGGAGATTGGGGATGAACATCCAAGATCAAGGTCTTGATAATATGAGGTTTCAAGGACCTCAAGGAGCAGCTGGTGTTCAAGGCCGACTAGGCCAACAAGATATTCAAGGACTGCAAGGAGAGCAAGGTCCTGGAGGAGCAGCTTAAGCTCCAAGACATATAAGACCCATTGGAGCAGGAGATGCGCCCAATGCTTACAACAACAGAACAGGAATCCTGCCTCCAGCTGTTCAGAATAACAATTTGGAGATAAAGTCTGGTCTGATCTCAATGGTACAAGGAAGAAAGTTTCATGGCTTACCTTTAGAAGACCCCTTGGACCATCGAGACAACTTTGATAGGCTCTGTTCACTCACCAAGATTAATGGAGTCAGTGAAGATGGTTTTAAGTTGAGGCTCTTCCCATTCTCTCTAGGAGACAAAGCTCATCAATGGGAGAAGAATTTACCTCAGGGAAGCATCACGAGTTTGGATAAGTGCAATAGAGCATTCCTGGCCAAGTTCTTCTCTACTTCAAGGACAGCTAGAATCAGGAATGAAATCTCTGGTTTTGCTGAAAGGAACAATGAGAGTTTTGGTGAATCATGGGAAATGTTCAAAGGGTACACACTTCAATGCCCACACCATGGGTTTTCACAAGCTTCACTCCACTCCACTCTCTATAGAGGCGCCCTCCCAAAGATCAGAATGCTCTTGGATACTGCATGTAATGGTAACTTTCTCTCTAAAGATGTTGATGAGGTAATGGAATTGGTTGAGAATCTAGCACAATCATATGGGAATTATAATGAGGAGTTTGATAGAATTCCTAGGAGTGCTAAAAATGAAATGGAGTCTAACAGGAAGGAGATCAAAGCTCTAAATGAGAAGATTGATCTGTTGTTAAGGGAAAGGAAGGAAGTTAGTTTTGTTGGTGAGTTGGTTTAGATTGAAGATCAAGAAGCTTGCCATGTTGAAAAGACAAACTATCTTGGGAATCAATGAGGTTACAATGGTTATGGGAACTACAGGAACAATCCTAACCTCTCTTACAGGAGTAACAATGTAGCCAACCCTCAATATCAGGTCTACCCACCTCAACAACAACAGCAAGCTGGTCAAAGACCTTTTGTCACTTATAACAACAACAATCAAGGCTTCCAACAAAGGAACAACTTCCAGCCTAAAGCGTCTTACAGCCCTCCCGGATTTAGTGCTCAAGCACCTGCTCAAGTCTCTTCAAACACTCCAGACTGTCAAGAGTCTGATCGAACAAGTACTTAAAAATCAGATCAATACCACCTTGGAGATGAACAAGAAGTTTGCTGAAGTGCACAACAAGATAAACCCTGTTCATGTGGAGATGACAAACAAGTTTGATGGTCTAGCTGCAAGAATGAAGACTTTGGAGAACAACAAAGGAGTAGCTATTGGACCACGCCCTCATGGTAACCTTCCAGGAAAGTGTGAGATGAAGCCAAAGGAGTATTGCCAAGTTGTTGCTTCTAAAGCTGCTTTCACCACTGCTGAGTAAGAAGCTATTATAGATGAGTTCTTGTCAATGCTCAATGAGGACATTGATGACCAAAGTGAGAGGGAAGACCTTGTCCAAGTCTTTGATGCTAAGAAGGACGTTCAAGCTGATTTGCTTCCAGTTTACCCAACCTGAGATTCCATTTCCAGGAAGATTCAAGCAGGAGCTAGTGAAGAAGTATTCAACTCTCTATGCTGCTTAAATGAAAATAAGAGGTCTAAATGCTGAAGAAGAGCTTGAGAAAGTTCTAGCCAAGGCTGTGGAATAAAAAGTCAAGGAGCTGAACATCTAGAAGCTTGGAGATCCTGGCTGCTTTACACTCCCATGTGAACTCAAAGGGAGAACCTTCAAGAGCTGTTTGTGTGACTTGGGTGCTAGCATAAATCTGTTGCCATCAACTACAGCTAAGGAGTTGGGTTACACTAAGTTCCAGCAAAGCAATGTGTTTCTAACCATTGCTAATGGCACTGTGAAAACACCATTGGGAGCCCTCAAAGATGTGCATATGATGATTGAAGGAGTAACAATCACAACAGACTTCTTTGTCTTTGATGTTGAGGGTCATATCAAGAATGCAATCATACTTAGAAGACCCTTTTTAGCTTCAGCTGGTGCTGTCTTTGATGTCAGGGAATGCACTACTGAGCTTAGGCTCACCAAAGAGAAGTGCTTGAAGTTTGATAGCAAGGGTAACAAGCTAAAGCATGAACTTGATTTCTCCATGTAGCTGAACAAGACGAAGAGAGTTGACAAGAACTGGCCTGCGTTTGAAGGCTATAGTGGAGAGAGCTTTGATGGCTGCTGATTGTCAAGGTTGTTCCAAGACACCACAGAAGAGGAGGTCCTCCGAGTGGTTAGTTCCGAGAAGATGAATGATATTAAGCTGGTTACTGAAGAAGGAGTGGTGGTTTTGCAACCATTTGGCTCAAAGAATGGTGAGTCTACTACAAAATGAAGCAAGAGGGGAAGTCTAAGCCTTTTTCTGTGTTCAAGATTAATGAAGTCACCACAAGGGTCAAGGGAAGCAAGACACCACCAAGGAGTTCCAAGACTCCTTCTCCATACCTCCACTAAAGAGGTAATTGATTGACACTTTCGAATCCACATACCACAAAGCCAACACAAGATTAAATTTCAGTCTAATCATCACAAGCTTAGCAAATCTCTCAAGTCCAGTCCAAATCCCTTCAAGAAATCCAAAATCTCTACTACTAATTCCTTATTTTTATCTATGTGTGAAATCTCATCAAATATTTATCATCTCAATCACTTCCAGATTCTTTTCCCTTCCTAAACATCTGAACAAGGCAATCTCAACACAGCTCTCCTATTTTCTCTTCCATTGATCTTTTTCTTTCTGATTTTTTTGATTTTTTCAACACTTTTCTCATTTTTTACAGTCTAAGATATGGTGATACTCAATACTTGTGTTCCTTGTGAGTAGACAAGTTCTTGAGTGTTGTTCCACCACTCCTTCTTCACCATTCACAACCATCTTCTTGTCAGTGTTGAAAGAGAGAATCAAGATCAATGAGAATGAAGCCCCAAGATAAGAAGTTTAAAGTTCATTATGGTGGAGCTAATAGCAAATTTTCCAGATTCTCTAAGAACCTAAACCTTCATTGCTAGACTGATCTGCCTATGCTTTTCAACTTAGTAAGACTTGTAATCAGCTACTGTGGCAATGGTTCTTATAAGCATAAACGTTATGTGGTTAGTTCCAAGAAAAACTGACAAAACGAAGCATGAGAACTTGTAAAACCGTGTCAGAAAAGTGGTACCTCGCGAAGGGACGGGTGACGAGCGTCACCCCTCAGTGGTGACAATCGTCACCACGTCGGATACTTCAGAATCATCAAGTTGGATGCATAAACGTTGTCTCATCATGTGTACTCTGAAGTCAGACTGTTGGAGCACTCAAAATAAACATCAAAAACATCCAAACAAAGCATAATCCATGGTTTAACAAGTTCACAAAACATCCTCAAAGCAAACTGAACAAACTGACTCCCTTTTTTTATGTTAGAAAACAAAAATAGACTAGAGTATGATAGCTAGATAACTTATCAGTGGGTTGCCTCCCACTAAGCGCTTGTTTAAAGTCATTAGCTCGTCTTTGGTTGGCTGTTTAGACAGCTGGTGGAGCAGAAGGTTGCATTGAGTGCCTTGGAGAAGAATGTCTCCTCATCCATAGTGGTTTATAAGCAGTAGATGCATGAACTCTTCCAACGAAGTGAGGAACATCAGCAGGGTGGGTCGTGACTGTGGGTGATACACTTCGTTTTCCTGCAGAATCATCAAAAGAAACACCAAGCTTTCCACGAGAATCTTGTTCCTTGCATAAGTGTGAAGCATCTTTTGCACTTTTTAAGTTCTTATTGATGAGGTTTGGAGGTTTGGAAGTGGTTCTAAGATGTGCATACCTTTGCTTTGTTGGAGGTTTCTGGATTGTGGAATGTTGAACTTTCGGTTTGGCAACATAAGATGGACCTGTAGCTGAAAGATCATGTTGCTCCTTTGTGTCCAGGTTGGTGACGAGCATCACCAGGTCAGTGACGGTCGTCAACCTTTTTGCAATTCAGCTCTGCAATTCTTGCTTCCATCACAAACTCGTCCTCCTCCAGCAACTTGGCATTGATGGGAACCTCATCTTCGAGCCTAGTCAGGAAGATATGATCCTCACTGCAATCCTCAAACCCAACAGCTTTGGCAGAAGTTTCAGATATTGCTCCTTGAACAGCCAGCTTCTTCTCTTGTCTTCTATTATCTGATTCATTGACATACCCAGCAGTAGCAGTAGTGTCTTCGGAATGCTCCATGACAAGCTCTTCATCTCTGGAAGTCCTTACAGAAAAGGTCTGACCATCAATGGTAGAACTCCCTCTTAACTTGTCCATGTCAAAGTTCATGAAAACATCACCCAAATCAAGCTCTATGTTCCCCTTTTTCACATCAATGATGGCGCCAGCAGTAGCCAAGAATGATCTTCCCATAATAAGAGGATCTTTAGGTTCTTCAGCATATTTCCGAACCACAAAATCTGTAGGAATTATGCAGCCTTCAATGTTGACTGGAACATCTTCTAAGATACCTTCCGGGGTTCTTATGGATCGATCTGCTAGGATGAGAGAGATCCCAGCTGGGTTTAAATCAGTCATTCCAAGTCTAGCAGCAACAGAGGAAGGCATCAAGTTGAAACTTGACCCTAGATCACAAAGAGAATGAGGAAAATGTCCTGCTGAGATTGAGCAATCAAGCACAAAGGTCCTGGATCAGAAAGTTTCTCTGGAATTCTGCTTTGAATGTTGACACTAACTTGTTCAGAAACAGTCACCTTCTTCTTCTTCTTTGGAACTATGCCTAAAAGAATTTCACTGATGTCTCTGGTAAGCAATGCTCCTTCCTTAGGACTTACACCATTCACAACCATCCTCTTAACATACCTTCTTCATGCTGGTGAAAGCTTGACTACATCAACAAGAGGAATCTCAAGCATCAGCTTGTCTATCATAGCCTTGCATCTGGCTTCTTCTATCTCTTGTTTAGACTTCCTAGGATGCTTAGGGAATGGTGTTTTAGGTTTATAGACTCGTTCCTGACCATTATCTGCAGTTATAGGCGAAGCAGCTTCGTTCTGGGGTGGGTGACAACCGTCACCAGGGTGGTGATGCTCGTCACTCGTTTTGGACAGATCGCGTGTTTCTGCAAAGTGGGTGACGAGCGTCACCCACCTGGTGTCGCTCGTCACCAGTTTGTGAAGAAAAAGTGTCGGGCTCTTGCAATTTGGGTGACGAGCGACACCCACCTTGGTGACGCTCGTCACTGATCTCTGAGACTGCAAAATTTTCATCTTCAAACTCCATCTGCTGCGCAATTTGCTCTGCACTCAGCCTCTTTTCCTGCACTGTTTCAAGCTCCTTATTTCGGGAAGGCGGCGATCATGCTTTTGAGGACACGCTTTCACTTTATCATTTTTCATCTTCTTCTCTCTGGTCGAAGGCGATTTCGCCATTGTTAGACTTTCAAGCTTCGTTCTGGAATCTTTGAATCGTTTAAGTTTAAATCCATCGTTCTTCATGTTTATTAGTTCATCGTTTATGCTTTGCTCTGTTTACTTTATGTGTAGTGAGTAGTTTCATCGGGTTTTGGGGTTGAGAGGATTCAAAGGGGTCGAAAAGGTTTTCAAAGATTGGTGTTTTCTTTTTCTTCATGGCTTCCTCTTCTAGGATGTCGTGTTCTTAAGGCTTATAGGCTCTCACGCCATGATCTTTATGATCAGAGAGACTTCATACCTTGACAGGATCCAGAGGTCTCTGAAAATCACATCCTAGAGACTAGTCTACCTTTCCAAACGCCATGGTAGTTTAGGGGACTAGTTATGCCGCGTGTTTGAAATCTGAGTTCTATGCCCTTCCATCTCTTTTTCCGCCAAACCTCATGGCTCTGGAGGAGAGAATGAAGGAGTGATCCATACCACACGCCATGGATGGATCTTGTTTTGTTTTCAAGGCTTAGAGAATCTCACAAAGTGAGTAGATCTAGAGTTTTCAAACCAAACTTGAACCTTTGAAACCCTTGAACATGAATCTCAACCCTTGACCCTCTTTCTTAGTATCCTTACATCTCTTTTAATCATTCGCTTGCTATCTGTTCGGATCCTGGTCATTAGATTCGTTTCTGTAGAACCTTTAGACGAGATCGATCGTTATTGCTCGATCTAGTGGTCGATCCACTAGTCGATTTTTATAAATTCATAGCTTTGCATTTTAATCATTCTGTTTGTTCCTCATGGTAGTTTGCTCGTTTCTAGTATTTTTAAAATAGTTTTGCCTTGCATTTGATCGTTGCATCTAGTTTTTAGGATTTTCACAAAAACCGTTCATCATTTGCCTAGCTTTGCATAATCCTTGCATTCTCATTGCACTTTCTAGCTCCTAGGTGTCGATTGACACTCACTTGCATACTATACTACATCTCAGTGTTGCATTTGAGCTTTGATACATAACTTGCACTGCAAAAACCTGTTATCAAATGGCGCCATTGCCATCTTAGGAGTGTTTAGAAAGCATTGAGATTTGGGGTTTAGTAAAGACTAAGCCTTTGTTTTTCTTTTAGTTACTAATTTCTCTACTCTCAAACGTGTGTCTTTCAGGTACATGAATCTTCGTTCAAGGGGAGACAACAATCTACTTCAACCCTTGGACAACATTCATCAACTCGGACATTCACGACAAAGAAGAGTTAGAGAGCAAGCTAGAGCTTTTTGGAGATTGTTCAGCAAGGTTCAGTGGATTTTGAAGCGATGGCTGAGCACGAACATCCGGAGGGACCTCCTCCAGCTCACGGGGTAGTTGGAAGGGGTAATGGAAACCCCCAACATGCGGCTAGACCCCCACAGATCATAGGAGCGGGAGATGCTCCCAATACTCATCACAATAGGTTTGGGATCACTCATCCTCCTGTACAGAACAACAACTTCGAGATTAAGCCGAGTTTCAACTCAATGGTGCAAAACAATAAGTTCCACGGGCTAGCAATGGAAGATCCCCTGGAGCACCTTGATAACGTCGAGCAAGTATGTGGGATGAACAATATTAACTGCATATCCGAAGATGCTTTCAAACTGTGTCTCTTTCCATTTTATCTTGGAGACAAGGCTAGACATTGGGAGAAGACCCTTCCACAAGGCACCATTACCTCTTGGGCTGAGTGTAAGAAGGCGTTCCTTTCAAAGTTCTTCTCTAGCACCAGACCAGCAAGGCTGAGAAGTGAGATCAGCGGCTTCACTCAAAGGAAAAATGAGACGTTCAATAAAGCCATGGAGCGGTTCAAGAACTATACCATTCCGTGTCCTCACCACGGCTTCAGCGAAGAGACTCTTCTAAGCACCATCTACCGCGGAGCTTCACCAAAGATTCGCTTGTTGCTTGATACGGCTAGCAAGGGGAACTTCCTTAGTCAAGAGGTAGAGGAAGGCATGGAGCTGATTGAAAACTTGGCATTGAGTGACGGCAACTATGCTGAAGACTATGACCGTGCACCGAGAGGTTCTGAGCTAGAGTCTCACAAGAAAGAGCTTAAGTCATTGCTTGAGAAGATTGACAAGCTGGTGTTGGCAAATCAGAAGCATGTTCACTTTGTTGGTGTAGCGGATGAAACCTTATAGGAGCTTGAGTTGAGTCAAGAAGAAGCCAATTGGGTGGTGGGTCAAAACAACTACAAACCTCAAGGATATTCACAAGGCTACAACCTGAACAACAATCTCTCATATAGAAGCACCACTGTCGCAAACCCTAAAGATCAAGTGTACCCTGCTCAGCAAGCAAAGCCTTTCGTCCGATACAACAAAGGTTTTCAGCCGAGTGGTGGCTTCCAAGGGCAAGGGCAGAGCAACTTCCAAGGACGACAGCAAGGAAACAACGGTTATACGCCAATGTACCCTCCGTGCTTTGTTCCACAACAAAAACCGATGCAACAACAACAAGTTGATCCTGTCGAAGCTATGTTTCAAAAATTGATTCAAGGGCAAGCATCTATAGGCAGAAGTTTGTCGAGATGAACACTCGTTTAGACTCCTCTCTCATGGATTTCTCTACTCAGATAACAAACTTGAATAACAAGATCAAGCAACAAGAGAAAGGAAAGGCAAGTACAAGTGGTTAGAATAGCTTACCGGCCAAGTGTGAGCAGAGTCCCAAGGAATATGCTAACGCCATCACGCTAAGGAGTGGGAAAGCGCTTGCACCTACGGTTACTCCTAAGCACAACGAGGACGTTGTAATTCAAGAGGGGGAGGGTAAGCTTTCAGCTGATGATGAGATCAGCTTTGACAATGTTTGGATTCAAGGACCAAGGAGAGGTGAGAAAGCGGCTGTAGAGAAGAAAGTGGAGCAAGCTGCTAAGGAGAAGGATGCTTATGTGCCTCCACCGTATGTACCAAAGCTACCTTTTCCTGGCCGCTTCAAGAAGCAACTCATAGAGAAGCATAGAATCTTCTTTGAGAAGCATCTTAAGGACGTAGAGATCAAGCTACCTCTCGTGGACAGCCTAGCCATGATGCCTAAATGCGCCAAATTCTTCAAAGATACGCTCGTGAAGAAGAATAAGGAAAGCATGGAAGTGCTAGTTCTTAGTGAGGAATGTAGCGCCGTAATACACAAGGAGATAGTTCCCAAGAAGTTGGGAGATCCTGGAAGCTTCACTATACCTTGCGCTTAAGGTCCTTTGGAGTTCAAGAGTTGTCTTTGCGATCTCGGAGCTAGTATAAATCTGATGCCTCATTCCGTAGCAAAGAAACTTGGCTTTACCCGGTTCAAAGATTGTAGAATCTCGTTGGTACTAGCTGACAGGAGCGTGAGGTTACCCGTGGGTTTGCTTGAGGACTTGCCGTTGAGAATCACCGGTGTAAACGTGCCTTCGGACTTCGTTGTGTTGGAAATCAATGAAGAGCCTAAGGATCCACTCATTCTCGGTAGACCTTTCTTGGCCACCGCCGGAGCAGTCATAGACGTCAAGAATGGGAAGATAGCTCTGCACTTGGGTAAAGATATAAGGCTGGACTTTGATATCAATGAGGTTTTGAAGAAGCCTACAATAGAAGGGCAAGCTTTCTACATCGAGACGCTGGACGCTTTAGCGGATGAGTTGCTAGAGGAGTTGGCTCAGGAGGATCATTTGAAGCTGGCATTGACTAAGGAGCCAGGAGAGTTCGGTTACTTGGATCAGAGGACTCAGGAATACGTTAACCTGCTTGATTCAAGGAAGATTGTGCTAGAAGGAGTCTACTCGATCTGCCATTCGATCCAAGCTTTAATCGACCACTGAATCGAGAACGTGGCTCGATCATGAGGACTTAGCCGTCGTGCCAAAAACCCAAGGAATGAGAGGTGTTATCGATCCAAGACTCGATTCAATTCGAATCGAGTCCCAAATCGAACAACCCTCTCGATCCAAGCCTTTATGGGCATGAGATCGAGTCCTAGATCGACCAAAAGGACTCGATCTCGTGCTGAGGTAACATTTCTTTTTCCCTCCTTTCCTCTTTCCCTCCGGTTTTTAAATTCAAAAAGTGGTCAAGGCAAGCATCTTTGACCATGAAGGATGTGCCTTGACCACAGCTTTTGTCAGAAAACCACTTCTTTTACCCATGGTTTTGTTTTTGTGTGCCGTTAAATGTTTTCAACTACTTTCACACTCTCTCATTCTTGTTTTCTCGAGTTGCTAAGCAAAAGAGAGTGTGAATTCTTGTTTTCTAAAGGCTAACAGCATCTTTTTCAATCCTTGCAAAGGTATTTTCGAATCTTTAAGAAAATCTTCAAGAAAATATCCCTTTTTATTCGCTTTGATTGTTTTAAATGCTAGGACGGTTTTAAATTTTTAAAAATAGCTTGATAATAGAAAAAATTCTAGATTTCTCTCTACCTCTAGATATGATTCTCTATTATTTTTCTATAATTTTTATAAATCCCCCAAAATTCTAGGGTATTAGTTATAGGTTTTCTTCTTTGCTTCTCTTTTTCTCTCATCATATCGCCAATTTGCTCATTGCTTTGCTTGAGAAACATGTTTCAGGCACAATGGCTCCCAAAAGAACGAGAGAAGAGACAGCACAAGAGGGAGGAAACCAAGAAGTGGCTGTTCAGGAGAGGGTTCATTGGAGTAAGGATGAGAAACGGGACAAAGAACGGATTCAAAGGCTGAGGTTCGAGGCGACTAAGTTTGCGGACAAAGGATTGCTGGCCAAGATGGGGATTCTAGGAGATTTTGATCAGCTCATCCAGAAGATAAGGCTGAGGTGTTTGTCAATGATGTATTGCCCAACCTTTCCCGAAGTGACAATAGACTTCCTTGCCACTTAGGAGTTTGCGTACGAGAATCCTAGCGTCCCAATTCCTTCTCAAGGCCACCTCTCCTTCATGATAAAACGCCAAGCCTTCAGCCTCTCAATCCCCGAGCTTTGCGAAGCGTATGGCCTCAATGCAGCTGCCATGAAAATTGAGTTCCCCTCCTTTACTCAAGAAACGATTTTTGGGACCTCATCGCCAATGACGACTACAAGGCGAATACCGCGAAGATCAGAAGAGTGAGGAACCCGGTGCTACGTTACACCTTGAAGCTAATGGCCAACACCTTTAGTGGCTGTTCCGTAGCCCCACAGTGACCAAGACGGAGCTTTGCTTCTTGTTTCAAGGCCTTAAGCATCTCCTTTGTGATCCGGATGAGAACGAGGAGCCGTTGGAAGACCAGCTTGGAGATGACGTGAACTACGGGTGCATCCTTGCTGCTTCATTGGTCAAATATAAGGCGTATGCCTTGAGATGCTAGGCAAGCTCGTCGCTCATTGGCGGTTTCCTAACACCCTTGTTCGTGCAAGCCGGCGTACCACTTCAGAACTTCACTCCCGTTCCAGATAGAGCCTTCATGGACGAGACATACCTAAGGAACACTGACAGCTTGGGACGCACGCCAGCCGAGGGCTTCTTTGAGCACTTGTTCGTTGATGAGGAGAATGAGAAGAGGACATGCATCTTGCCAAACCAAACCGAGACCGAGCTGTTGGGCATAGGGAACACCGAGTTTCTCCCAAGCATAGAGGAGGGCTTTGCTCCTCTAGGAGCCGCGGCAACCATTCAGCAAGCTACCCGCCCTAGATCAGAATCTCCAGCCACGGATGATGAGATGCCCGAAGCCTTTGTCCTCCCTAAGCTAGACTTTGAGCCGCAGACCAAGACAGAAAGGTTCTTTGCTTCTGTTGTGGAGATGCAAAGAAAGATCAACAAGTGGCAGAGCAAAGTCATCAAGAAGCTTGCCAAAAAATTCAAATCACTTCAAGGAGCTTCACCAAAGCAGGCTGCAAGTGAGGAGGTTCAACAGCCCGAGAAGAGAAGGCTTTCAACCGGTGGAGTTGTCATCCGTGAGACTCAAGCCAGCAACATTCAGCCGGCGCGTCTCTCTCTCCAAGAGCCAGCCTCCAAAGGCAAAGCCATAGTAACTAGCTCGTCTGGAACATCCTCGAGTTCCAGCCGAGACTAGACCCGGTGTAACAACAACCTTGCATTGTATATACCGTTCATGTTTTCTTGATTTTTGCTTTGTGTTTTGAGCTCTTTCGAACATGTTTGCCACCGGGACGGTGTCATTCAAGTTTGGGGGAGTATGTGTGTGGTTTGACATGTTTATTTTGCTCTTATTTTATCTTTGCATCCCTTGAGTCTTGCATACATCTAAGGCATAGAAAAGAAAAGGAAAAAATTGGTAAAATTTTTAAAACTTTTCAAAATAAATTTCATGTAGTTGCATTCACATTGTTAAGCATTTTAGGATTGAGTCTAGAATTTTTAAGCATCTAGGTTGTTTACATTTGCATAAGTGGTTAAAGTTTTCTTAAAAAGATGTTTTATACTCATGAATTGTTTCATGCCCTTGTTAGTAGTTCTCTAATGCTTTGCTCACGCTTTGAAAGTATGTCGTTACCATGCTTGGATCACTTGTTTTGATTTTCGTGACTTGAATTGAATACTCTTGATTTGAAACTTGTCCTAATAAGTGAGAACCCTAATCTGAATTTTTAAATATCATTCTTATGCATTTGAAAATGAACACATGGATCTTAAAAATATTTAGGCTCTCTTCCTCCTTTTACCACTCTTTGTGAGCCTAAGTAGAACTCCCACCATCACCCTTGCCTTTCCTTCACGGCAAGCTTTCTTGTGTGACATCTTTGTGAGGCCTCTTTTTAGGTTTGAACTTAGCATAATCTGTTACGTTTAGGCGACATGATTAGGTTCTCATATGATTGCTAGCTATGAATTTTGAAGCTAGATGTAGGCTTAGGATAAGTTTGGGGGTTTGATGGGGTTGCTTTCATGTTTATATGCTTCAAAAGAGTTTGGTAATTGAAGTGAACAAAAGGTTTTAAGTGAAAGGTTTTGTGAGGACCCGACCGTCTATCACTAGACCAGCCCGAACCTCACCGAGTCTTCTCTCGGCCATAATACAAAAACATGCATATTTTAAAAACTTTTCTTAAACTTAAACAAGTTCGATTCATCAAAAGACATTCATTCTCATTGCATAATTATTTCAGAAACACTTAACAGAATTCGGACTCAATAACAAACTAACTTATCAGATTCGGTTCAATTCATAAAGCACTAACATAAGTACTTAAATAGAACTCAAACTTAGAATATGAATCCCAAAACCCAGTCCTAATCCACCCCTTTCCTTCACTGCCTTCCAGTCCGCCTTCAGAGCTACTCGCCCGAGACTTTATCCTTACCTGCACACTCAAAAAGAGAGGCATAAGTATTTGATAAATACTTAGTGAATACGGTCATCCCGTAACACCTTAGCCAGTACCCGAAAACGCATCATACTATCAGTTATACAATTCACATTATCAATTAGCAAGCAAGCACATAAAACAGTATGGTCCTATGATCATCTCAACTACTTGTGAAGCCTCACAAGGCATCGGTACTGCTCCAAGCGAGATTCACACACCCCCTTGAGATAGTAACTCGATCCGGACATTCACACAGCTAGTTAGACATCACATATTGACCACGGTTCACATTTAACCATTCACAATCACAGAAACATTAACCTTGCTAAGCAGAAACCACTAACTTACACAAGCAATCAATGAAAATCAGATAACCTAGCAATCCAACAATTCTAGATACAGACTATAGTCACGCATTCACCTTAGACACAGAAACAAACGTTTCAGTCGAAAGAATCTCGGTGATTTCTCGATCAGAAACTGAGATACTCGGACACACTTGCAATTTCTCGGCTATCGCTCAGACTGGTCCGGCAAAATCCCAACACCTCTCGGCTATCTCTCAACCCGGTCACTTTTTCTTGGGCAAGAAGTTGTATTTCCTCGAAAATAGTATAATTCAGATTGATCAGCCTAAAGTTACTCGACAGAAACTCAACAGAAATCAGAATAGCCGAACACTTACAAGATTCTCTCAGACGAATCGAAGTGTTCTCGGATATCACACGATCCGCTCAGAAATCCTCGGATAAACTCGGTTATTCCCTCGGCAAACCCACAAATCAGGACGAATGGTCGAAACAGATCCACAGAAACTCGAACAGAACGCTCGATCTCTCGGTGATAGTCAGAATCGCCGAGAAAACTTCGATCTCTCTTGGCCAACTCTCGGGATAATCAGAAACTATGGGATTTCTCTCGACCAATCTCTCTCTCACGCGTTATTTCTCTCAAATAATGCGGCTGTCTCGAGAAAAAGTCTCAAAATCCCTTTTATATGCTCGTAAAACCTAGTTAACCCGGTTATACCCGGCGTCTCCCAGTTCCAGTCAGGTTTATCCCTGTCAGCTTTGATTTATCTCGGATATCGCCTAAACCGCTCGACCATCCCCATGAGAAATTCGTTTTCATCCGACCAAACTCCCAGCCCACGGGCCCAGCCCATTTTTACTCGGCTAAAACCAAAAAGCCTCGGCTATTTTCCTTTTCCCTCGGACATAATCCATTTCCTCTCTGACATAATCCATTTCTCGCGGACATAATCTACTTTCTCCTGGATATAATCCATTTCTCTCGGACATAATCCATTTCTCTCGGACATAATCCATTTTCTCCCGGACAGAACCATTTTTCTCTCGGATATGGTCCGTCCTGCTCGGCCAGCCCGGCCATCCTTCGACTATTTCCCAGTCATGCATTGACTATAGTCTGAACCTCCCATCTGTACGGATTTTCCCTTGCCTGAACTCACATTCGTTCGGACAACCTCCTGTCCGGCTCGATCATTCCAGATTTTCTCGGATACGGATGCTACAACTCTCCCCCACTTGGTTTGGATTCGCCCTTGAATCCGGTTCTTCTTCCTGAAGTTTCTCAAACCATTTCGGGAACCTTGTACTCATCTTGGACTCTACTTCCCAAGTAGTTTGCTCATCCCCATTACAGTCCCAGATAACTTGGATCATCCTTACCCTCTTACCACGCCTAAGCCTTTTTTTCCTGTCAACCACTCGAATCGGTCTACCTTCCAGGGTCAGATTCTCTTGCAATTCCGAAGGTGGTTCAGATATCACAGTCTCACGTTCGGTTCTGTGCTTTCTCAGCTGCGACACGTGAAACACATTGTGTTAAGCACTCATTTCCGGTGGTAAGTCCAACTTATACGCCACAGGTCCAATCCTTTCCAGAATCCGGTACGGTCCCATGTACCTCGGACTCAACTTAGCATCAAACGTTGCTCGGCTTTTCCCCTTGTAAGTCATAGCGTTCAGATAAACCAGATCGCCCACACTGAACTCTAAGTCCTTACGGCGCTTATCCGCATAACTCTTTTCTCGGTATTGAGCCTCTTTCAGCTTAACCTTCAGAAACCTGATCTTTTCAGTAGTCCAGTCCAGTATAGACGCTCTCAGCATGTCCTCTAACGTCCTGAAGTGACCATCCGTTTGTGGATGATATGCAGTACTCATATGCACCTTCGTCCCAAACTCTTTCTGAATCTCTTTCCAGAATCGTGAAGTAAACTTTGGATCACGATCTGACACAATGCTCGCAGGCACTCCATGAAGCTTGACGATCTCATCGACATACACGTCCACCAGGCTAGCCACTCCATCCGTTTTCCTCATAGGCAAGAAGTGAGCAGACTTGGTCAGCCTATAAACAATGACCCAAATCATCATGCTTCTTCAGAGACCTCGGTAAACCCAACACAAAATCCATTGTGATCAAATCCCATTTCCATTCTGGTATTGGTAATGTTTGCAACAACCCACTTGGAACCTGATTCTCAGCCTTAACCAGCTGGCATGTCGGACAGCTAGCCACCCACTTGACTACGTCCCGCTTTATCCCGACCCAGTGATAGTACCTTTTCAGATCCTGGTACATCTTGGTCTTTCCCGGATGCACAGAAAACCTCGACTGATGTGCTTCCCTTAGAATTTCCTCCTTTAACTCTTTCACGTCAGGAACACACACCCTGCCATTCACAACAATCGTCCCATTGTTGGAAGTCTGATACTCGGTCTTGTCACTCTGTGACAACTTATTCAGATTCTCATCCTCCTCTTGAGCCAAACGAATCCTTGATAACAAGTCAGCTTGATCCGCATCTCCCAAACCTAAGGGTTCTAGTTCTTCAGATAAAACGTTCAACCTTAACGTCCTTAGGAGATTCACAACTCCTTCCACATCCTTGGCAGAAGATACACTAGCCCTCCTCCGGCTTAATGCATCAGCAACGAGATTAGCCTTTCCCGGATGATAAGCTATCTCTAAGTCGTAGTCAGCGACTAACTCCATCCATCTCCGTTGCCTCAAATTCAATTCAGGTTGAGTGAAGATGTACTTCAAACTCTTATGATCGGTAAACACCTGAACTTTCCCACCATACAAGTAGGATCGCCATATCTTTAACGCAAAGACTACAGCTGCCATCTCCAAGTCATGCGTAAGGTAGTTCGCCTCATTCTTCCTTAGTTGCCTTGACGCATATGCAATCACATTTCCATGCTGCATTAGGACACAACCTAGTCCTTTCCCAGAAGCGTCCGTGTACACCACATACGGTTCATCCGGCTCAGGTAAAGCCAACACTGGTGCACTTGTAAGCATTCCTTTCAGCTTCAAGAAACACTCCTCACAGTCAGCCGTCCAAACGAACTCAACATCCTTACCAGTCAGACGTGTCATTGACTGAGCCATACTCGCAAAGCCCTTCACAAAACGCCTATAATAGCCAGCCAACCCCAGAAAACTTCTTATCTCAGATGCATTCTCGGGTCTCGGCCAATCCGCAATAGCCTTGATCTTTTCAGGATCCACGGACACTCCCTTGTCTGATACAATGTGACCCAAGAACCCAATATGCCATTGCCAGAAGCTACACTTACTTAACTTAGCAAACAACTTCTGTTCTCATAACTTTTCCATAACAATCCGCAAATGCTTCTCATGCTCTTCCGGACTCTTTGAATACACCAAGATGTCATCTATGAAAATAATCACAAACTCATCCAAGTACTCCCTGAACACGCCATTCATCAGCTTCATAAATGCAGCTGGCGCATTCGTCAAACCAAACGGCATGACCACAAACTCGTAATGACCATACCTTGTCCAAAAGGCAGTCTTCCGGACATCCGGTTCGTCTATTGGTATTTGGTGGTACCCTGAAGCCAAATCAATCTTCGAGAACCAAGTAGCACCCCTGAGCTCGTCCAACAACTCGTCTATCCTTGGAAGTGGATACTTGTTCTTCACTGTTACACGGTTCAACCCTCGGTAGTCGATGCAAAGCCTGAAAATTCCATCCTTCTTCTTTACAAACAGAACAGGTGTGCCCCATGGTGAATTGCTTGGCCTTACAAAACCTTTGTCCAAAAGTTCAGCCAGTTGCTTCTTCAGTTCAGCCATCTCGGCCGGTGCCATTCTGTACGGTGCTTTTGATATCGGAGCTTTCCCCGGTTCAAGTTCAATCTTGAACGGATCTGAACGAGATGGTGGCATTCCAGTCAAAGCTTGGAATATCTCCAAACTCGACATCCGGTCCAACCTCATCTATTGATATTGTCGCTAGGTATGCAATCACACCCTTTCTCTATCAAACGGTCCGCTTGTATTGCCGATACAACCAAGCTACCAAAAGTCGGTCTTATTCCTTGATACACCAGAACCTCGCCATCTCTTTCAAACCTTACCCTCCCGCAGTGGCAATCCAGATGCGCCTTGTACTTACTAAGCCAATCCATTTTGAGGATGACATCATAAGACTTAACATTACAGATTACCAAATCTGCTGGCATACTAACTTTGCCAATCCAGACAGAAATGTATTTAACCATTCTTAGTGAGTACATCACTTGGCCTCCAGCCGCCCTCACTAAACCAAAATCCTCTCCGGGTTCCTTTTGGAATTCTCCCTTTCCAATCATCTCTGGATTCACAAAACAATGACTCACTCCGGAGTCAAACAGAACATGGATCTCTACCTCACCCATTAATAAGGTCCCTACACATTCAACCCCTAGAATGCTAAGACACTTAACAGCACACACATACACAGACAACAAGCAACAGACAGAACTCAGAAAACTGTAAGTAATAAAACTCACCAGTGATCGGTCGAGAAGCGCTCGGATCTCCATTCCCATCCGCTGTCGCTGCGTACACTCTCGGCATGATGGCCTGCCTCTTGGCCGCCGGTGCCAGTGCATCTCCTGCACGCTTAGCCTGAGAAGCAGCTTGCCCAGCTGTTCCTGACCTCGGACAATCACGCTTGTAGTGTCCCGGTTCTCCACAACCGTAACACACAACAGAAACGCTGTCTCCATCCGACACTCTCACCATCCTTGTGTCTAGCTCAGGAAAATCCCGCACTTGATGCTCCCGGCTTCCACAGCGGTGGCAAGCCCCGGCTGAACGCCTACAAATGCCCACAGGCACCTTCCCGCATGATCCACACACACTGCGGTTCCCACTAGACTTGGCTGGAACATTCCTCCCAAACCTGCGGTTCTGTCCTCCAGACGATTGACCACTCTTGGCCACGGCAACCACAATACTTGCCTTTGACAAAACTTCCCTTGCTTGTCCAGATTCCAACAGTGCTGCTTTTTCCACAAGCTCAGTGACCGTCGTATAGTCACGCACCAGATAACCGTTCCTCAGCTCAACCCTTAGCCCACTCATGAACCTTCGGATCAGCTTATCCTCAGTATCATAGTCACGTCCCACGTACTTACGTAACTGGTTGAACTCGGTCTCATACTGCCGAACCATCTTGGTCCCTTGGCGGAGATACAGAAACTCAGCCTCCAACTGTTGTAAGCTTCCTACGGGAAGTACTTACTCTGAAACATCGCAGAGAACGTCTCATACGAACAGTTCGGATTCACCAAACGCCTGGTGATTCCCTTCAACCAGCTGTGCGCAGTACCCTCCAAGTAATGCACAGCTATGTCCTTCTTGTAACACTCACGACAGCAGATAGACTCGAAGTTCCGCTCCACTCTCATCCTCCACTCATCAGCCTCAATAGGCGCAGAACCTCCCACAAAGAACTTGGTTCCTAGCCTCCCCATATGATCCAGAACCTTGAGTAAGACGGAATCACCACACCCTGATCCGCCTCCCCAACTCCATCTGCAACAGCCGGTTCCACTACTTGTGGTGCCACTACCGGTGCCACTACCGGTGCAGGCGCAACCACTGGTAAACGCTCTAACACTTGAGCCAACAGCCCCAGAACAGCGTCCAACCCAACCAGTTGTGCTCCCGCAGCATTCCCTGCCTGTTTCCAGCATTAGCCGCAGCCACATTTGCAGCATTCCCAACCGCATTCACTTGCTGGTCCATGACCACATTCTCAGTTCCAGAAGTCTCAGTGTTCTCAGCACCATTCACTTGAGCTCTTGCAGTTCTCTTTCTCGGAGCCATCTGCCAAACAGAAAACTGGTTAGCCCGAAGCTAACCCCAGACAAGAGTTTCACACTCTACAGAACAACAGACTGCGAGACATGGCAGTGAAAAGGTGGATACACTCTAACCCCAACTATGCAAATGAACTGTCTCAGAATCGACAATGCTCTGATACCAACTTGTGAGGACCCGACCGTCTATCACTAGACCGGCTCGAAGCTCACCGAGTCTTCTCTCGGCCAGAATACAAAAACATGCATATTTTAAAATCTTTTCTTAAACTTAAACAAGTGCAATTCATCAAAAGACATTCATTCTCATTGCATAATTATTCCAGAAACACTTAAACAGAATTCGGACTCAATAACAAACTAACTTATCAGATTCGGTTCAACTCATAAAGCACTAACACAAGTACTTAAATAGAACTCAAACTCAGAATATGAATCCCAAAACCCAGTCCTAATCCACCCCTTTCCTTCACTGCCTTCCAGTCCGCCTTCAGAGCTACTCGCCCTGGACTTTATCCTTACCTGCACACACAAAAAGAGAGGCATAAGTATTTGATAAATATTTAGTGAATACTGTCATCCCGTAACACCTTAGGCAGTACCAGAAAACACATCATACTATCAGTTATACAATTCACATTATCACTTAGCAAGCAAGCACAGAAAACAGTACGGTCCTATGATCATCTCAACTACTTGTGAAGCCTCACAAGGCATCGGTACTGCTCCAAGCGAGATTCACACATCCCCTTGTGCTAGTAACTCGATCCGGACATTCACACAGCTAGTTAGACATCACGTATTGACCACGGTTTACACTTAACCATTCACAATCACAGAAGCATTAACCTTGCTAAGCAGAAACCACTAACTTACACAAGCAATCAATGAAAATCAGATAACCTAGCAATCCAACAATTCTAGATACAGACTATAGTCACGCATTCACCTTAGACACAGAAACAAACGTTTCAGTCGAAAGAATCTCGGTGATTTCTCGATCAGAAACTGTTACACGGTTCAACCCTCGCTAGTCGATGCAAAGCCTGAATCTTCCATCCTTCTTCTTTACAAACAGAACAGGTGTGCCCCATGGTGAATTGCTTGGCCTTACAAAACCTTTGTCCAAAAGTTCAGCCAGTTGCTTCTTCAGTTCAGCCATCTCGGCCGGTGCCATTCTGTACGGTGCTTTCGATATCGGAGCTTTCCCCGGTTCAAGTTCAATCTTGAACGGATCTGAACGAGATGGTGGCATTCCAGTTAAAGCTTGGAAAACGTCATCAAACTCTTGTACTGCTCGGCCAGCCCGGCCATCCTTCGACTATTTCCCAGTCATCCATCGACAATAGTCTGAACCTCCCATCTGTACGGATTTTCCCTTGACTGAACTCACATTCCTTCGGACAACCTCCTGTCCGGTTCGATCATTCCAGATTTTCTCAGATACGGATGCTACAGGTTTTGTGTTTAAAATGTATAATGCTCTAATTATTCAGAAGATAGCTCTCTCAAAATAAAAAAATAAAAAAAAAAGAGAAAAAGAAAAGAGCCTAAGTGCCAAAATAAAAAGAAAAAAAAAAAATAATAAGAGAGCTATCAATAAGAAAAAAAATTAGGAGCTAAAATATTTTCAAGCCTATTCACTAACCTAAAGAGTAAAAATATTTTCTGTTTTTATTTGGATTTTGAGCTTAATAAGGGTAGTCTCTAGGAGGGTGAGTGAGCTGAAAAGAAAAGAAAATGAGAGGGGTTTTAGGATCATTGTTAGTGTATAAGAGTATATGAGAATCTAATAATATATGCATCAATTGCCTTTACTTTTAGCATTATGCATACAGATCATACCATTCGTGAGAGAAACCCACTGCATTGTGAAACCCTCTTTAAAATGAGATCATTATATGCTCATAGCCTTCACCCTTAGCCAAATGTGTTTTGCTTTAAAGTGCATAAGTTTGATTCATGGTTCGGTCATTAATGAATGTTAAAGGATGAGTTTCTTTGATTGTTTGGAATAGGAGAGTCATGATTTGAAATTCATTGTATGATGAGTATGGCTAAGGTTCTTTGGAGTACGAGTGTGAGCATTGCATTTTAGAACTAGTAACTAGGACGTTGAGATTGATTCATTTGAAAGACACCTTTGAAAGAAGCTTAAACCCCCGTTTGTTTTAAAACCTCTCTCCCTTCTTGAATTTTGTTTGCTTGAGGGCAAGCAAAAGGCAAGTTTGGGGGAGTTGATATTGCTGCATATTTCATGTATTTTGCATACATATAAGTTAGTTTCTCATGCATTTACATTTCACTTTAGGATAGTTTGCATCACTTTAGGTCCTAGAGCATTCTTGCACCAGCATATGCATGTTTCTTGTATTTTGCATCGCATTCAGGTTGTTTTCGGCTACTTTGGAGTCTTGGAGGGTTCGTGGAGGTGTTGAGGCTCGTGAGGAGGTTCGTGGGAACTTGGAGAATTCAGGAATGCTTGCTAAGGACCATAGATCGAGAAGTGGATCGAGCATGACCGGTCGATTTAGATGAGATCGACCAGAAGATCGAGTAGTCCATCCGATCCAAGGGAACTGATCGAGACGAAGATCGAGTGAAGCGATCAATCAAGGAGTACGGACGTGAATGACGCCATACAGAGCGAGAGTCGGATCGAGTCCACCACACGGTCCTCCAAAGATCGACTCCAAGATCAAACGAAGCACTCGATCCACCGAAGAAGATCGAGACACAGATCGAGCTGAAGTCGCGATGTCCGAAGATGATCGAGCGAGATGCTCGATCTTGAGGTCGATCTCAGCGCACTTTAACCGTTTTTGGCCGCTAGCGAGGGGGGGACCATCGATCTGTTTGGCCTATTTCGTGAAGGCGGCGATCATGCTTTTGAGGACACGCTTTCACTTTATCATTTTTCATCTTCTTCTCTCTGTTCGAAAGCGATTTCGCCATTGTTAGACTTTGAAGCTTTGTTCTTGAATCTTTGAATCGTTTAAGTTTAACTCCATCGTTCTCCGTGTCTATTAGATCATCGTTTATGCTTTGCTCGGTTTACTTTATGTGTAGTGAGTAATTTCATCGGGTTTTGGGGTTCATAGGATTCAAGGGGGTCGAAAAGGTTTCCAAAGCTTGGTGTTTTCTTGTTCTTCATGGCTTTCTCTTCTAGGATATCGAGTTCTTAAAGCTTAGAGACTCTCATGCCAAGATCTTTATGATCAGAGAGACTTCTTACCTTGACAGGATCCAGAGGTCTCTGAAAATCGCAACCTAGAGACTAGTCTACCTTTCCCAAACGCCATGGTAGTTTAGGGGACTAGTGATATCCCTTGTATTTACACCATTGAGGACTGCATTTAGTACATGTTTTGGTCCTCTTTTGCATATTTTCCCCTAGCTTTTGTCCCATTATCTTCTCCTTTTAGACTTAGGTTGCATGAGGAGTATATATTGCAATTTCCTTGCATATTGGATGTTTTTAGGTGCTTTTGGAGCTTAAAGGAGCTTGGAGGAGCTTTGGGAATGATCCAGGAGGCTAGCTGGACAAATGGGAGCAAGAAGGATCAAAGCAGAAGATCTCTGCAGAAGTTTTCGGTCAGAGCCTGGAATTTTTGGTCTCTGGTGACCGAAATGGGGCAGTATCGATCACCAGTATCGGTCTGATGTGGTCGACACAAACACACCGTTATAATTTTGGTCGTGTGTGTCGATCACTGATGACCGATACAGATAATTTCGGTCACTGGAGGTCGACACAACTAACCGATACTGATCCAGCCCGAACCTGTTTTTAATTACACTTTTGCCATCTTTCTAGGGTTTTCTCCCTTGGGCTATAAATAGCCCATTTTTCTATATTTTTGAGAGGTCATGTCAAAATACTATTCTTAAGCTAATTTCTTTAAGTTTGTAAGACAATTTCTTTGCTTTGTTGAATACAATCAAGTATTTGCTTTAATCTTTCTTTAATCTTTCTTTTAATCATGATTAGCATCTTCTCCCTTTGTGATTTGGTGTTAAACATGATTATGAGTGAGTAGTTACCTTAGGGTTTCTAGATGTGGTAGATTAGGGGAATATATGGCTTGATTAAGGCTTGTTATGTGTTTCTGTTTATGGGTTTCTCTTTATTAATCTGTTATTCATGCTAGATTAGTCTTGATCAAACTGGTCTAGGTTGTTAGCTTTCTCTTATGCCCACTAAGTGTTTGATGAAATGCTGAACCTGTTTAATAGAGGATTTGCTGGCCTTGGCTCAAGAGATTGACTGTTTAAGGAGCATTTTGACTTGAATAGAGTTAATTAGTCTTGCTTGCTTGATGTTTTAGCACTAATGAGAGTTAGTTCTTGTTAAGATGTTTAGCAAAGGGTTATTTGCCAAGAGATTGGATCTAACTAGCTTAGTTGTGAACTCTATGTCTAGGAACCACCATTGCTTGCTTACTTGCTTGAGCAATGTAGTTTGAAACAGCCATAATCAATACCTGAAATTCCCCAAAGTCAATAACTACATCTAGGAACTTGTCTTTCTCTAATTTGAATTTCGGATTTGCTCTGTTTTGCTCTGTTTCACTCTGTTTTTCTTGCTTAGAATCGCTTAGTTTGCTTTTGCTTTCACCTTGTTGCTGCTTGTTTCACTTAGGTTGTTAGAACTGTTGCTTAGGCAACAAAACCCCTTTCCTGGCTTGCTTGACTTAGAGATTCCACTCTCAACTCTTCTATCTTTCAACTCTTCCCATTTGGATTGATACAACCTTATGCTATACTGCAACTGACTTGTACAAGCTAGGGCAATTGTCCTAAAAGGGGTAAAACCCTTGTATCAATTTGGCGCCGTTGCCATTTGGGAAACAGTTTGAATCATTAGAGTTTGTAGAATCCTTAAGATCAAGCTTTTACTTTTCTTTGGTTACTAACTCTCTTTGACTTTCATTTCTGTCTTTCAGGTATATGAACTTGAGGTCCAGAGGTTCAAGCAACCTTGTGGAGTTCATAGACAACATCAACTTGCTGGATAGAGGACAGAGAGCAAGGAGACAGCAAGAAAGACAGCAACACTTGCAAAGGCTTGGCATGAACATTCAAGATCAAGCCATGGACGACAACAGATTTCAGGGTCCTCATGGAGCTGCAGGAGCTCAGGGCATACAGGGACACCAAGGTGTTCAAGGCTTACAAGGTGAGCAAGGACTGAGAGGCGCTGCACAAGCTCCAAGAGCAGCTAGACCTATTGGAGCAGGTGATGCACCAAATGCCTACAACAACAGGACAGGCATTATCCCACCAGCAGTCCAAAACAACAACTTTGAAATCAAGTCTGGTTTGATTTCAATGGTTCAAGGCAGCAAATTCCATGGGCTACCACTTGAAGACCCCCTGGACCATCTAGACAACTTTGATAGGCTCTGTTCCTTGACCAAGATAAATGGAGTTAGTGAAGATGGCTTCAAGCTCAGACTGTTCCCTTTTTCTCTCGGAGATAAGGCACACCAGTGGGAGAAAAATCTTCCCCAAGGCAGTATAACCAGCTGGGATGAATGCAAGAAAGCCTTTCTAGCAAAATTCTTCTCCACTTCCAGAACTGCTAGAATCAGGAATGAAATCTCAGGGTTTGCACAAAAGAACAATGAAAGATTTGGAGAAGCTTGGGAAAGATTCAAGGGTTACACTCTGCAATGCCCTCATCATGGCTTCTCACAAGCCTCTTTGCTGTCCACTCTCTACAGAGGCGCCTTGCCTCAGATAAGAATGCTTCTGGACACAGCATCAAATGGGAACTTCCTGTCAAAAGATGTAGATGAAGGTTTGGAGTTAGTAGAGAATTTGGCTCAGTCTGATGGAAACTACATTGAGGAGTTTGATAGAGCACCAAGGATAGCTAAGGATGAGTTAGAATCCACCAAGAAAGAGATCAAGTCTCTACATGAGATGCTGGATTTGTTGCTAAGGGAAAAGAAAGAAGTTCACTTTGTGGGAGACATGGTTCAGCTTGATGATCAGGAACAATGCCAAGTTGAGGAGATGAACTACTTGGGCAACCAAGGTGGTTACAACAACTATGGGAACTACAGACCAAATCCCAACTTGTCTTACAGGAACAACAATGTTGCCAACCCACAAGATCAGGTTTACCCTCAACAGCAACAGCAAGCTGTACCAAGACCTTTTATCCCCTACAACAATCAAGGTTTTCAGCAAAGGAACAACAACTATCAGCCTAGGGCGCCCTACAACCCTCCAGGATTCAATGCTCAAGCTCAAGGACAAGCTTCCTCCAGCTCTCAAGACACTGAACTCAAGACCCTCATGCAACAAATGATCAACACTCAAGTCAGCACAACCTTGGAAATGAACAAGAAGTTTGCAGAGGTCCACAACAAAATTGATTCAGTGAATGTAGAGCTCACCAACAAGTTTGATGGATTGGCTGCAAGAGTCAAAACACTGGAGAACAACAAAGGCATAGCTGGTCCCAAGCCTCAAGGCCACTTTTTTGGAAAACCAGAGGCTAACCCAAAGGAATTCTGCAATGCCATTGTCACAGAAGAAATGAACCTCTCACCTGAAGAGGAGGCTATCATTGAAGAGTTCCTCTACTTGTTCACTGAGGACACTGAACCTCTAAGTGTGGGGGGAAGAGTTTCTAGAAGTTGAAGCTGAACAAAGAGCTGTGGAAAGAGAACCCTTTGAAGTTGAGGAAAACTCAGATGATGAAGAGTGGTGGGCGCCACATGAGATTGTTGACAACACAAAGGATTGCTTGATGGATGCTGCTGATGACCAGAAGGAACCTCAACCAATTACTCTTCCTATCTATCAACCAACCATCCCTTTTCCAGGGAGGTTCAAAGAACAGCTACTTCAGAAGTATGAAACTCTCTATGCTGCTCAGATGGAGTTGAGAGGGTTGAATGGCCAAGAAAAAGTTGAAAAGCTAAAGGTGGAGACTGGATCACCAGAAGTTAAGGAGCTTAATGTCAAGAAACTTGGAGATCCAGGCTGCTTTACTCTCCCATGTGAGCTAAAAGGGAGGACTTTCAAGATCTGCCTCTGTGATTTACACCATTTAGGGCTGCATTTAGTACATGTTTTGGTCCTCTTTTGCATATTTTCCCTTAGCTTTTGTCCCATTTTCTTCTCCTTTTAGACTTAGGTTGCATTAGGAGTATAGATTGCATTTTCCTTGCATATTGGATGTTTTTAGGTGCTTTTGGAGCTTAAAGGAGCTTGCAGGAGCCTTGGGAATGATCCAGGAGGCTAGCTGGACAAAAGGGAGCAAGAAGGATCAAAGCAGAAGATCTCTGCCGAAGTTTTCGGTCAGAGCCTGGAATTTTCGGTCTCTGGTGACCGAAATGGAGCAGTATCGATCACCAGTATCGGTCTGATGTGTGATAAATGCTTTTCTTACGGTCTAATGCAGCAGAGAGGTTATCAAAACTCTAATGCAAGCAATGTTGTAGTAAGGCAAGCAGGAGAGTGTCAATCCACTTCTAGATGATAGAGAATCCACAGAGAATGCAAGGTCTAAGACAAATCTACGCAAATGAGACAGTTTATGAGAAATAATCTAAAAACTAAATGCAGCAACCTAAACATAGTGAAACATATTTTAAAAATACTAGAAAGGAAGCAGTTACCACGAGGAACAAACAGATAAATTAATGGGAAGAGCTTCGAATTGTTAAAATTCGACTAGTGGATCGACCACAAGATCGACCACTAGATCGAGCAGAAACGATCGATCTCGTCTAAAACCGTAAGAACAATGAATCTAAAGACCAGGATGCTATCAGGTAACAAGCTAAAGATGATGTGAGACGTAAATATGCTAGAAGAGAGGGCTTTAGGGTTGAGATTCATATAAGGGGTTTCAAAGGTCGATCTTGGGTTTGAAACTTTGAATCGACTCACTTGGTGAGGATCTCTAAGCCTCGAAAACAAAACAAGATCTATCCGTGGCTTTCGGTATAGATCACTCTTTCATCCTCTCCTCCAAACCCGTGGCTTTTGGTGGAAAGAGAGGTCGAAAGGCAAGGAAAACAGATTTCGAACAATGGCTTAACTAGTCCCCCAAACTTCCATGGCTTTTGGGAAGGGGTAACTAGTCTCTAAGGTGAGATCTTCAAAGGCCCCTGGATCCTGTCAAGGTAAGGGACCTCTCGGATCATGAAGCTCTTGGCGTGAGAGTCTTCAAGCATTAAGCTTTCAGCACCTTAAAAGAGATAGCCTTAAAAACGTTTAGAAAACAAACCAAGATCGAACCTTTTCTACCCCTTAATCCTCTCAACCCCTAACCCAAAGTAAACTACTCACTACACATAAAGTAAATCAAGCAATGTGGAAGAAATGAAACGATAAACATGAAACAACGACTAGATTAAACGATAAGGTTCGAGAATACAAAAGCTTGAAAAGAAAACTGGTTCTACAATGGTGTTCTTCCGAAAAACGAGAGAGAAAACTTGAAAGAAAAAGATAAGAAATCTAAAGTTATCGAAAAAGCATTCGCCGCCTTGCCTAAAATGTCAAAACAGTCCAATGGTCCCCCCTTCGCTAACAGCCAAAAACGGTTGAAAGGACAGAGATCGACCATTGGATCGAGTTGTTCTCTCGATCATATCCGGCCATCGTGTCTTCGGCTCGATCCGGGTCTCGATCTTCTTTGGTGAATCGAGTGCTGCATCCGATCTCGGTATCGATCTTTGGGAGGATCGAGTGGTGTACTCGATCCGGCTCTCGCTCTGCATGGCGTCATTTACGTCCGTACAGATACATCGATTGCTTCACTCGATCTCCATCTCGATCATTATCCTTGGATCGCCTAGTTGGCTCGATCTTCTGGTCGATCAACTCCTAGATCGACCGGCCATGCTCGATCTGCTCCTCGATCACTGGTCCTTAGCACACTCCCGAGCTTCTATGAACTGCTACATCGGCCTCCACACCTCCACGAACCTCCGTGTCTCCAAAGCAACCAGAAACAACCTGGAATGGATGCCAAATGCAGAGAAAATGCATATGTTGATGCAAGAATGCTCTAGGACCCTAAGTGATGCAATCTAGCCTAAAACATGATACAAATGCATGAAAAACTACCTAATGAGTATGCAGAATGTATGCAATATGCAATGATATCAACTCCCCCAAACTTACTTCTTGCTTGCCCTCAAGCAACAAAAAAAAAACAGTAAGGAAGAGAGGTTTTCAGAAAATTCAAAGGGGTTTTAAACTTTTTGCAAAGGTGCCTTTCGAATAGATCATCTCAATGTCCTAGTTAACAGTTCTAAAATGCTAAGCTTACACTCATACTCCAAAGGACTTAGCCATACTCATCACACAAAGAAATTCAAATCATGAGTCTCTTATTCCTAACAATCAAAGAAATTCATCCTTTAACATTCATTAACATTTGAACCATGAATCAAACTTATGCACTTTAAAGCAAAACACATTTGGCTAAGGGTTATGGTTATAAGCATAGAATGATCTCATTTGAAAAGGGTTTATAATTAGACAAGGGTTTCTCTCAAAAATGGTTTGAACTAATGCATAATGCTAAAGGTAAAGACAATTTATGCATACATGATTAGATTCTCATCTACCCATGTAAACTATCAAACAGTCATATACCCCTCTCATTTAAGAAATTTAATCCTCACTCATCACTTAAGAGTCTACCCCTTCTTCTCAACTTAGCAATCCCCAATTCAAAATAAAGACAATTTTAAACTTTATAGGCTAGTGAAAAGGTTTTGAAAAATATTTTTGCTCTTAGGAATTTCTTATTAGTAGCTCTCTTATTATTACTATTTTTCTCTTCATTTTTTTTTTTATTTACTTGGCACTTAGGCTCTTTTTTCTGCTTTTTTTTTTTCTCTTTTTATTTATTTATTTAGAGAGAGCTACCTTCTGAAATAGAGCATACTTAGTTTTTAAAAATAAACCTTTCACTTAAAACCTCATTTCTTTCCTTAAAACACAAACTCTTTTGAACCGAAAACAAATTCACAAGAAAGCAACTCCAATGATCCCCCAAACTTATCCTAAGCCTATACCTAGCTTCAAAATGTAAAGCTAGCAATCAATTATGAAAACCAAATCATGTCGCCTAAACCTAACACTTTATGCCAAGTTCAAACCGAAAATAAGGCCTCACAAAGATGTCACACAAGAACATTTGGCTTCAAAGGAGGGTAAGATTCAAGGAGGGAGTTCTACTTAGGCTCACAAAGAGTGGTGAAAAGGAAGAAGAGAGCCTAAATATTTTAAAACCATGTGTTGATTTTCAAATGCATAAGAATGATAATTAGATTTTCAAATTAAGGTTTTCACTTAGTAGGATGAGTTTCAAATCATGAGAGTTCAATTCAAGCCACGAAAATCCTAACTAGTGATCCAAGCATGGTTAGAACTTACTTTCAAAGCATAAACAAAGCATTTGAGAACTACTAACTAGGGCATTGAAATGATTCATAAGTAAAACACCTTTTTAAGAAATTCTAACCCCTTATACAAAAGGCAAAACAACCTAGGTGATATGAGAAATTCTAGACTCAATCCTAACATGTTTTTAAAGAGATGAATGCAACTACATGAATCTTTGAAAAAATTTTAAAAATTTTACCAATTTTTCATGAACTAAGACTCAAGGATGCAAAAAGGAAAATAAGATCAAAGAACACAAGATTAAATCACACAAGTACTCCCCCAAACTTGCTTGACACCGTCCCGGTGGCAAACTCATCAGAAGGAGCAAACAAACACAATGCAAGAAACAAAGATGTGCGGTTATATACAATGGAGGAAGGTTGTTACCTCTTGTCTAGGCTCGGCTGGAACTTGAGGATGTTCCAGAGGAGCTAGAGATTGTTGCCTTTCCTTTGTTGCCTGGTTCTTGGAGGGAGTGGCGAGCCGGTTGAATGTTGTCTCCTTGGGTCTCGCGGATCACAACTCCTCCGGTTGAGAGTCTCCTCTTCTCGGGTTGTTGTATCTCCTGGCTTGTAGCTGGCTTAGGCTGGCTTCCTTGGAGTTGTTTGACCTTCTTCCCCAGCTTCTTAAGCATCTTCCCTTGCCACTTGTTGATCTTCCGCTGCATCTCCACCACCGAGGCTAAGAACTTCTCGGTTTTGGTCCTAGGCTCAAAATCCAGCTTGGGGAGTGTGTAAACCTCGGGCATCTCATCCTATGTTCCTGGAGACTCTGACCTTTGGCGCGGGGCAATGGCTGAAGCAGGCGGTCCTCTTAAAGGGGCAAAGCAATCTTCCTCCGTGGGTAAGAACTCGATGTTCCCAACACCAAGCAGCTCGGTCTCGTCTTTGTTGGGGAGGATGCACACTCTCTTCTTGTCTTCCTCATCTATGAAGAGGTAAGCATAAAACCCTTCTGCTGGCGTGCGTCCCAAGCTATCAGTGTTTCTCATGTATGCTTCATCCATGAAAGCTCTGTTTGGGACGTGAGCAAAGTCATGGATGGGCACACCGGCTTGCACGAACAAAGGAGTAAGGAAACCGCCAATATAGGAAGAGGTTGCCTTGCACCGTAAGGCGTAAGCCTTGTACTTCACCAGAGAAGCCGCGAGCACACAGCCGTAATTCACTTCATCGCCGAGTTCATCTTCTATGGGTTTTTCATTCGCATCCGGATCAGACACCAAATGCTTCACGCCTTGGAAAAGGAAGCACAGCTCCGTCTTCGTGACAGTAGGAGCAACAGACCTCCCACTGAATGTATTAGCTATCAGCTTCAAAGTATACCTCAGCACCGGACTCCTAACTCTCTTGATCTTGGCGGTGTTGGCTTTGTAGTCTTCATTGCTGATTAGGTCCCAAAACTCGTCGGCTTTCTTGAAGGCTGGGAACTCCACCTTGTGTGCATCAGCCTTGAGACCGTAGGCTTGGCATAGCTCGGGGATGGATAATGTGTAGGCTTGGCGGCCAACCTTGAAATAGAGACGGCCTTGAGAAGGAACAGGTGCACTCGGATTCTCGTACCGGAACTCCAAAGTGGCTAGGAAATCTATCGTCACCTCGGGAATTGTAGGGCAGTCCATCCGCGATAAGCACCTCAGACCAATGTTCTTGAGGAGTTGGTCGAAGTCTACAAGGATCCCGAGCCTGGACAGAAGCTCTCGATCAGCAAACTTTGTAGGTTCAAACCGGAGCCTCTCCAACCTCTTCTTATCCCTCTTCTCATCTTTGCTCCACCGGACCCTCTCTTGAACTACCACTTCTTGTGTTTCTCCTTCTTGCACTCGCTCCTCTCTTGTTCTCTTTGGTGCCATTGCTCCTAAAACAAATTTTTCTAGAGAATAGCAAGAGGCGATTGAATGAGAATAAGAGAAGAGGAGAAGAAGATTTATATAGACTACTCTAGAATTTTGGGGATCAAATAAAAATAATAGCTAGATAAAAGGGAATAAAATCTTTGAGATACTGAAAATCAAGAATTTTTCCTATTACTTAGCTAATTTTAAAAATTCAAATCCGATCCTATATCCTAAAACAAGAACTTGCGATTTTTAAGGAGATTTTCTTGAAATAAAATCATTAAACCTTGAAAATACCTTTGCAAGAGTAGAGGATATCTTTGCTAAACTTTAAAAGCTTTTAAATTCTCACTCTCTTTGTAAGAAAAACTCGAGCAAACAGAAATGAGAGGGTGAGGAATAAATTGAAACATTTAAAGAGTTTACAAACCAAAAAAATGGGTGGTCAAAGTGGTTTCTGACAAAAGTCTTGGTCAAGGCACATCTTTCATGGTCAAAGATGCTTGCCTTGACCAAGTTTTGAATTTAAAAATTGGAGGGAAAGGAGTAAAGGAGGGAAAGAAAATTGTTACCTCTGCATGAGATCGAGTCCTTTTGGTCGATCTAGGACTCGATCTCATGCCTAAAATGGCTTAGATCGAGAGGGTTACTCGATTTGTGACTCGATTCAAGGTGAATCGAGCCCTGGATCGATTGGCTCTCTCGATCATTGCGATGTTGGCTCCTCGGCTAAGTCCCTCTGATCGAGCTATGTCCTCGATTTAGGGGTCGATTTAGCATAGATCGAGTGATGGATCGAGTCGAGTGATCGATCAATTTTCAACAAATTTTCCCGAGAGAAATTAGATCGGTCGATCCGATTTCGATCGATCGATCCTTTTTCGTCAAGGTCGATCTTGTCACTTGTTCTCGTCTAGATCGACTGGCTCCTCTCGATTCACTGGCTCGATCTAGCACTCGATCTCTAGCTTTATCTTAACCCCTATTGCCCCTTTTGGAACCCAAAAATAAGGTTTAGATTTCTTATACCTGTTCCTACACACTAAAAACATAAAAACATAAAACTGAAAGAGAAATGAAAGCAAAAATATGTACAAGATAAACATGGGAATGCCTCCCAAGTGCGCTTTCTTTAACGTCTTTAGCTAGACCTTACTTGGTCTAGGCGGATGGTGGGTCTTGGAGAAGCACCGAGGTACTCTCCTTGTCAAAGCTGTCCGCCAGGTAGGGCTTGACTCTTTGTCCGTTGACGGTGAATGCACTACCACTCCTTCCCATAAGAGTAACAGCTCCATATGGCAGGACCTCTTGAATCACGAACGGTCCGCTCCACCTTGATTTCAGCTTGCCCGGGAAGAGCTTCAGCCTCGAGTTGTACAGCAACACCAGTCCTCATTCCTTAAGCTCCTTGGCAACCAATTTCTTGTCATGAGCCTCCTTAGTCCGCTCTTTGTAGATCTTGGAACTCTCGTAAGCATTCAACCTCAACTCGTCCAGTTCGTGTAGCTGAATAAGACGCTTTTCCTGAGCCGTTTTGAGATCAAAGTTCAGCCTCTTCACAGCCCACAATGCATGGTGTTCCAGCTCAACCGGGAGGTGACAACCCTTGCCATAGAGTAGCGTGAAAGGGGTTGTACCAATCGGCGTCTTGAAGGCAGTACGGTAGGCCGAAAGAGCATCGTCCAGCTTCACTGACCAGTCCTTCCTTGTTGCTCCAACGGTCTTCTCCAGAATAGCCTTGATCTGCCTGTTAGAGACTTCCACCTGACCGCTCGTTTGAGGATGATACGGTGTAGCCACCTTATGCTTAACCCCATACTTTCTCAAGAGGCTCTCAAAAACCTTGTTTACAAAATGGCTTCCTCCATCACTTACAACAACCTTGGGTACCCCAAACCTTGGAAAGATGATACTCTTGAACAACTTGATCACAACCTTAGAGTCGTTTGTAGGGGAAGCAACAGCCTCAACCCATTTGGAGACATAATCCACATCTACTAAGATGTACTTGTTGCCGTATGAAGAAGGAAAAGGCCCCATGAAGTCAATACCCCATGCATCGAATACGTCTACCTCGAAGATAGGAACTTGAGGCATTTCATTCCTCTTGGTAATGTTCCCTGCTCGCTGACATGCCTCACAGCTCTTCACAAACTCGTGTGCATCTTTGAAGATAGACGGCCACCAGAAACCGGCTTGCAACACTTTCGTGGCAGTTTTGAATGAAGCGAAGTGTCCTCCGTAGGAAGAGCCATGGCAATGATAGAGGATATCCCTGGCTTCTTCCTTTGTAACACATCTTTGGTACAAGCTGTCTACTCCTCTTTTGTATAGGTAAGGCTCATCCCAAAAGTAGTCACTAGCTTCCCTCAAAAACCTCTTCTTGTGATAGCTGTTGAGATGTGTTGGCTCCTCACCACATGCTAGGTAGTTCACCATATCAGCATACCATGGTAGATCCTCCTCTTTAAAACTCAACACTTCCTCAAACCTTCCTTCTAGCTTCCCACAAACAGCAGTAGTAATCGCCATAAGTTGTTCTTCTGGAAGAGAATCGTCTAAAGGGAGAGACTCGTTGATCCTTAGTCTTGAGAGGTGGTCAGCGACTCCATTTTCTATCCCCTTCTTGTCTTTGATTTCCATGTCAAACTCCTGAAGTAAGAGAATCCATCTTAAGAGCCGAGGCTTAGTGTCTTTCTTTGAGTAGATGTATCGTAGAGCAGCATGATCCGTGTATACAATAGCATTGGAGCCAACGAGATACGATCTGAACTTCTCAAAGGCGAAGACTACTGCAAGCAGCTCCTTCTCCGTAGTGGTGTATCGTGATTGCGTGTCATCCAAGGTCCTTGAAGCATAATAGATCACATGTAGCTTCTTGTCCTTCTTCTGACCAAGGACTGCTCCTACAGCATAGTCACTAGCATCACACATAATCTCAAAAGGGAGAGACCAGTCTGGTGCTTGGACTATAGGGGCTGACGTGAGGGCTTCCTTGATGGTCACGAAAGCCTTCAAACACTCCTCATCGAATACAAACTCAGCTTCCTTGCATAACAGCCGTGTAAGGGGGCGTGTCCCAAGAAGCTTCTAATCCCTTTAACATTAACCGGCGGCTCCAAACCCATCATAACCTCAACCTTAGCCTGATCAACCTTAATACCCCTCTCTGAAATCTTATGACCGAGCACTATCCCTTCCTTGACCATGAAGTAGCATTTCTCCCAGTTCAGCACCACGTTTGTTTCTTCACAACGTTTAAGTACCCTGCAAAGATTCAACAAACACGCAGGAAAGGACGCACCATACACAGAGAAGTCATACATAAACACCTCTACCATCTCCTCTATAAGATCGGAGAAGATCGACATCATACACCGCTGAAAGGTAGCCGGTGCATTACACAATCCAAACGGCATCCTTCGATATGCAAAGGTACCGTAGGGACATGTAAAAGTCGTTTTCTCCTGATCGTTTGGGTGAATAGGTATTTGAAAGAAACCGCTATACCCATCGAGAAAACAGTAGTAAGGGTGATTTGCAAGTCTCTCAAGCATATGATCAATTAAAGGCAAAGGGAAATGGTCTTTCTAGTCGCAAGGTTAAGCTTTCTATAGTCAATACACATTCTATGACCAGTAATGGTCCTAGTAGGGATAAGTTCATCCTTTTCATTCCTTATGACCGTGATCCCTCCCTTCTTAGGCACCACGTGTACAGGTGAAACCCACGTGCTGTCACTTATGGGATAGATCACGTCAGCCTCTAAAAGCTTAAGGATTTCCTTCTTAACAACCTCTTTCAAGTTAGGATTCAAACGCCTTTGATGTTCTACAGAAGTGGCGTTCTCATTATCCAAGTGAATCCTATGAGTGCAAAGCATTGGTGAAAGGCCTTTGATGTCACTTAAGGAGTACCCAATGGCCTTCCTATACTTTCTCAGCTCAGTTAAGAGCGAGTGCAACTCATCATCACTAAGGTTTTCGTTTACTATCACGGAATAGGTGTCATTAGGTCCTAAGAAAGCATACCTTAGCCCTTTTGGGAGCTCCTTAAGGTCCACCTTTGAGGCTAACAGCTCACTCCAGTCATCCTCGTGGCTGTTGTTGTTGTTCTCCTCCTTGGAACTCTCCTTTGAACTCGAGGCATGGCCCTTCAGACTGCTTTCCTCTATCGCTATCCCTTATATGATCGAGTCTTCCGGTCGATTCTCCTCTCGATGTCGTCTAGATCGAGCCATTTCACTCGATTCACTTACTCGATTTGATATGGATCGAGTAAGGGATCGAGACGTTGAGTCGATCTCTTGATTGGACTCCAAAATGATCGGGAGGTCTTTCTCGATCGTCAACTCGATTGTTTCTTCTGATCGAGCATCTTTCTCGATCTGTTGGTCGATTGTTGCACCGGATCGAGTTAGGTTCTCGATTGGCTTGTCGATCTGACTCCTGGATCGAGTGATAGCGTCGATCTCGGAGTCGATTTCTAGGCAACATCCTTCTTCATTCTTGATGATTCTCCTCGAATCTAGCAGGTTCACGTACTCTTGGGTCCTTTGGTCCACATAGCCAAACTCTCCTGGCTCTTTAGTGAGTGCTAGCTTCAAATGGTCTTCTAAAGCTAGCTCTTCCAGCAACTCATCCGCCAAGGCATCCATCGTTTCGATATAGAAAGCTTGTCCTTCAATGGTTGGCTTCTTTAGAACCTTGTTGATGTCAAATTCTAGCCTGATCTCTTTCCCCAAATGCAAGGCAATCTTCCCATTCTTCACGTCTATTATGGCTCCGGCGGTTGCGAGGAATGGTCTCCCTAAGATGAGTGGGTCTTTCGGCTCCTCGTCCATCTCCAGCACTACAAAGTCTGTAGGTACATTCACACCACTGATTCGCACCGGTAAGTCTTCGAGCAGCCCTATCGGTAATCTCACGCTCCTATCAGCCAGCACCAATGAGATCCGACATTCCTTAAACCGAGTGAAACCAAGCTTCTTAGCCACGGAGTGAGGCATCAAGTTTATGCTAGCTCCGAGATCACACAAGCAACTCTGGAACTCTAGAGGACCTAAAGCACAAGGTATGGTGAAGCTTCCCGGATCTCCCAGCTTCTTAGGCACTATCTACTTATGAATAACCGCGCTACACTCTTCGCTTAGTACAAGCACCTCTTTGCTTTCTTTTGTTCTTCTTCACAAGGGTGTCCTTGAAAAACTTGGCGCACTTGGGCATCATAGCGAGACAGTCTACAAGAGGCAACTTTATCTCCACGTCTCTCAAGTGCTTCTCAAACAGGATCCGGTGTTTCTCTATTAACTGCTTTTTGAAACGACCCGGGAATGGCAACTTTGGTACGTAAGGTGGGGGCACGTAGTCATCCTTTTCCTTGGTGGTTTTCTCAGCCTTTTTCTCAATGAATGCCTTGTCACCTCTTCTCGGTCCTTGGATCCATACGTTGTCAAAGTTTATCTCCTCATTATCAGCTGAAAGTTTACCCTCCCCCTCTTGAATTACAACATCCTCGTTGTTCTAGGTAGAGACCGGAGGCTCAAGCTCTTTGCCACTTCGTAACGTAATAGCATTGGCATACTCCTTGGGGTTTTGCTCACACTTTCCCGGGAGGCTGTTCTGTCCACTCGTGCTTGCCTTGCCCTTCTCCAGCTGCTTTATTTTGTTGTTGAGGTTTTTGATTTGAGTGGAGAAGTCGGTTAAGGATGAATCTAGCCGATTGTTCATTTCAGCGAACTTCTGATTTGTAGAAGCTTGCCCTTGTATTAGCTGTTGAAACATTGCTTGAACCGGATCAACTTGTTATTGCATCGGTTGTTGTTGCTGTTGAGGTGCAAAGCCCGGAGGGTAGTTGGTAGTATAACCCTTGTTTTGTTGTTGTTGCCCTTGACCTTGGAAATTGCCTTGCCCTTGACCTTGGAAACCACTGCTCGGTTGAAAACCTTTGTTGTAAGGGATAAAAGGCTTAGCTTGTTGAGCAGGGTACACTTGATCTTTAGGTTTGGCTACATTTGTGTTTCGGTAAGAGAGGTTGTTGTTTTGGTAGCCTTGGTTGTAGCCTTGAGACTTGTAGTTGTTTTGTCCGGCCACCCAATTTGCTTCTTCTTGGCTTAGCTCTAACTCCTCTTGGTTTTCATCAGCTTCACCAACGAAGTGAACATGCTTCTGGTTAGCTAAAACCAACTTGTCAATCTTCTCATGCAACGATTTGAGCTCCTTCTTGTGAGACTCTAATTCTGATCCCCTCGGTGCTCGGTCATAATCCTCAGCATAGTTTCCATCACTCAACGCCAGGTTCTCTATCAGCTCCATACCCTCTTCTACTTCTTGACCGAGGAAGTTCCCTTTGCTAGCTGTATCAAGCAACAACCGGATCTTTGGTGAAGCCCCACGGTATATGGTACTGAGTAGAGTCTCCTCACTGAACCCGTGATGAGGGCATTGGATCGTGTAATCTTTGAAACGCTCCATAGCCTCATTGAATGTCTCATTGTTCCTTTGAGTGAAACCGCTGATTTCGCTTCTCAACCGAGCAGTCCTGGTGCTTGAGAAGAACTTTGAGAGGGAAGCCTTCTTACATTCAGCCCATGATGTGATGGTGCCTTGTGGGAGGGTCTTCTCCCAATGTCTAGCTTTGTCTCCGAGTGAAAAGGGGAAGAGACGCAGCTTGAAGGCATCTTCTGATATACCGTTGATCTTAATCATTCCACACACTTGCTCGAAATTGTCCAAGTGCTCCAAGGGGTCTTCCATTGCTAAGCCGTGGAACTTGTTGTTTTGCACCATAGATATGAACCCCGGCTTGATCTCAAAGTTATTGTTTTGTACCGGAGGAGGAGTGATCCCAAACCTATTGTGGTGGGTATTGGGAGCATCTCCGGCTCCTATGATCCTCGGAGGTCTAGCCGCATGTTGGGGGTTTCCATTGCCCCGTCCTGCTGGAGGTGGTCCTTCTGGATGCTCGTGTGCAGCCATGTCTTCAAAGTTAACCAGACCTTGCTGAACAATCTCCTCAAAGGCTCTTGTTTGATCGCTGACTCTTCTTTGCCGTGAGTGACCAAGCTGATGAATGTTGTCTACGGGTTGTAGAAGATTGTTGTCTCCCCTTGAACGAAGATTCATGTACCTGAAAACACACGGTTTAGAGTAGTAGGATTAGTAACTTGAAAAAGGTAAAGACTTAGTCTTTGCTAAGACCCAAATCTCTATGTTCTCTAAGCAACCTAGAATGGCAACGGCGCCATTTGATAAACGCTTTTCTTACGGTCTAATGCAGCAGAGAGGTTATCAAAACTCTAATGCAAGCAATGTTGTAGTAAGGCAAGCAGGAGAGTGTCAATCCACTTCTAGATGATAGAGAATCCACAGAGAATGCAAGGTCTAAGACAAATCTAAGCAAATGAGACAGTTTATGAGAAATAATCTAAAAACTAAATGCAGCAACCTAAACAGAGTGAAACCTATTTTAAAAATACTAGAAAGGAAGCAGTTACCACGAGGAACAAACAGATAAATTAAAGGGAAGAGCTTCGAATTGTTAAAATTCGACTAGTGGATCGACCACTAGATCGAGCAGAAACGATCGATCTCGTCTAAAACCGTAAGAACAATGAATCTAAAGACCAGGATGCTATCAGGTAACAAGCTAAAGATGATGTGAGACGTAAATATGCTAGAAGAGAGGGCTTTAGGGTTGAGATTCATATAAGGGGTTTCAAAGGTCGATCTTGGGTTTGAAACTTTGGATCGACTCACTTGGTGAGGATCTCTAAGCCTCGAAAACAAAACAAGATCTATCCGTGGCTTTCAGTATAGATCACTCTTTTATCCTCTCCTCCAAACCCATGGCTTTTGGTGGAAAGAGAGGTCGAAAGGCAAGGAAAACAGATTTCGAACAATGGCTTAACTAGTCCCCCAAACTTCCGTGGCTTTTGGGAAGGGGTAACTAGTCTCTAAGGTGAGATCTTCCGAGGCCCCTGGATCCTGTCAAGGTAAGAGACTCTCGGATCATGAAGCTCTTGGCGTGAGAGTCTTCAAGCATTAAGCTTTCAGCACCTTAGAAGAGATAGCCTTAAAAACATTTAGAAAACAAACCAAGATCGAACCTTTTCTACCCCTTAATCCTCTCAACCCCTAACCCAAAGTAAACTACTCACTACACATAAAGTAAATCAAGCAATGTGGAAGAAATGAAACGATAAACATGAAACAACGACTAGATTAAACGATAAGGTTCGAGAATACAAAAGCTTGAAAAGAAAACTGGTTCAACAATGGTGTTCTTCCGAAAAACGAGAGAGAAAACTTGAAAGAAAAAGATAAGAAATCTAAAGTTATCGAAAAAGCATTCGCCGCCTTGCCTAAAATGTCAAAACAGTCCAATGGTCCCCCCTTCGCTAACAGCCAAAAACTGTTGAAAGGACAGAGATCGACCATTGGATCGAGTTGTTCTCTCGATCATATCCGGCCATCGTGTCTTCGGCTTGATCCGGGTCTCGATCTTCTTCGGTGAATCGAGTGCTGCATCCGATCTCGGTATCGATCTTTGGGAGGATCGAGTGGTGTACTCGATCCGGCTCTCGCTCTGCATGGCGTCATTTACGTCCGTACTGATACATCGATTGCTTCACTCGATCTCCATCTCGATCATTATCCTTGGATCGCCTAGTTGGCTCGATCTTCTGGTTGATCAACTCCTAGATCGACCGGCCATGCTCGATCTGCTCCTCGATCACTGGTCCTTAGCACACTCCCGAGCTTCTATGAACTGCTACATCGGCCTCCACACCTCCACGAACCTCCGTGTCTCCAAAGCAACCAGAAACAACCTGGAATGGATGCAAAATGCAGAGAAAATGCATATGTTGATGCAAGAATGCTCTAGGACCCTAAGTGATGCAATCTAGCCTAAAACATGATACAAATGCATGAAAAACTACCTAATGAGTATGCAGAATGTATGCAATATGCAATGATATCAATGTGGTCGACACAATCACACCGTTATAATTTCGGTCGTGTGTGTCGATCACTGATGACCGATACAGATAAATTTCGGTCACTGGAGGTCGACACAACTGACCAATACTGACCCAGCCCGAACCTGTTTTTAATTACACTTTTTTATATTTTCAAGAGGTCATGTCAAAATACTGTTCTTAAGCTATTTCTTTAAGTTTGTAAGACAATTTCTTTGCTTTGTTGAATACAATCAAGTATTTGCTTTAATCTTTCTTTAATCTTTCTTTTAATCATGATTAGCGTCTTCTTCCTTTGTGATTTGGTGTTAAACATGATTATGAGTGAGTAGTTACCTTAGGGTTTCTATATGTGGTAGATTAGGGGAATCTATGGCTTGATTAAAGCTTGTTATGTGCTTCTGTTTATGGGTTCCTCTCTATTAATCTGTTATTCATGCTAGATTAGTCTTCATCAAACTGGTCTAGGTTGTTAGCTTTCTCTTATGCCCACCAAGTGTTTGATGAAATGCTGAACCTGTTTAATAGAGGATTTGATGGCCTTGGCTCAAGAGATTGACTGTTTGAGGAGCATTTTAACTTGAATAGAGTTGATTTGTCTTGCTTGCTTGATGTTTTAGCACTAATGAGAGTTAGTTCTTGTTAAGATGTTTAGCAAAGAGTTATTTGCCAAGAGATTGGATCTAACTAGCTTAGTTGTGAACTATATGTCTAGGAACCACCATTGCTTGCTTACTTGCTTGATCAATGTAGTTTGAAACAGCCTTAATCAATGCCTGAAATTCCCCAAAGTCAATAACCACATCTAGGAACTTGTCTTTCTCTAATTTGAATTTCGGATTTGCTCTGTTTTGCTCTGTTTCACTCTGTTTTTCTTGCTTAGAATTGCTTAGTTTGCTTTTGCTTTCACCTTGTTGCTGCTTGCTTCACTTAGGTTGTTAGAACTGTTGCTTAGGCAACAAACCCCTTTCTGGCTTGCTTGACTTAGAGATTCCACTCTCAACTCTTCTGTCTTTCAACTCTTCCCATTTGGATTGATACAACCCTATGCTATACTGCAACTGACTAGTACAAGCTAGGGCAATTATCCTACAAGGGGTAAAACCCTTGTATCAACTACTTAAGCCGTGTGTTTGAAATCTGATTTCTATGCCCTTCAATCTTTTTTTCCGCCAAACACCATAGGTCTGGAGGAGAGAATGAAGGAGTGATCCATACCACAAACCATGGATGGATCTTGTTTTGTTTTCAAGGCTTAGAGAATCTCACAAAGTGAGTAGATCTAGAGTTTTCAAACCAATCTTGAACCTTTGAAACCCTTGAACATGAATCTCAGCCCTAGACCCTCTTTCTTAGTATCCTTACATCTCGTTTAATCATTCCCTTGCTATCTGTTCGCATCCTGGTCATTAGATTCGTTTATGTAGAACTTTTAGACGAGATTGATCGTTGTTGCTCGATCTAGTGGTCGATCATGTGGTCGATCCACTAGTCGATTTTTTTAAATTCGTAGCTTTTCATTTAAATCATTCTGTTTATTCCTCGTGGTTGTTTGCTCGTTTCTAGTATTTTCAAAATAGTTTTGCATTGCATTTGATCGTTGCATCTAGTTTTTAGGATTTTCACAAAAACCGTTCATCATTTGCTTAGTTTTTCATAATCCTTGCATTCTCATTGCACTTTCTAGCTCCTTGGTGTGGATTGACACTCACTTGCATACTATACTACATCTCAGTGTTGCATTTGAGCTTTGATACATCACTTGCACTGCAAAAACCTGTTATCAACCTGGTGCTTGGGATTGATATCAGTCCTTACATGAAGAAATCTTTCTTGCTTTTGAACAACTCCTGCAGTTTGAGCAACCTGCACATCAAGCTTGTTCATGTGAGAGTTCAGACTCTCAATTTTTCCATTCAGGTCTTGATACAGCGAATCCATCTTGCCATTGAAGTTTACTGTCATCTTCTTCTGTCCTTCATGTATCTGCTCCAGCATAGCTTCCAACTTAGTGTCTTGTGGAGGTTCAGTTTGGTAGGAAGAAGAACAATAATTCCTGCTGTTTTGGTAAGGTTTCTCAACTTCAGTCATCTAGAAATGTGGCATTGGAGTATAACCAGATGCATTCTGGTTTCCTAGGAAGGTGCCCTTCTGATTGTTTCCATTAAATCCTCTGTTGCACTGCTGATTCCCAAACCTTTGACTCTGAAAACCCCTCAATTGATGAAATTAACATCTTTTTGCTCAAATTCTTCAGGATTTTCGAAAGTCTCCACTTCTGCAGCAAACTAGACCAATTTCTTTCCTGCTAAAAGGCTGTGCATACTGTCCAGCTTAGCCTTAACCTCAACAATCTTGTTTCCATCATTCAAACCACCCTGTTGCATCCTCTGAAAGTCAGCATTCTTGGTGCTGTTACTGCAGGCCAAGTTTTTAATCAATCTTATTGCTTCTTCTGGTCTGTTAGTGTTGAAGTTCCCACTACTTGAAGCATCCAGCACCATCTGATACTTCCCATCAATGCCTCTGAAGAAAATACCAAGCAGCTGCACTTGATTGAAGCCATGGTGAGGACAGTCCCTTTGATAAGATTTGAATCTCAACAAAGAAGCTTTAAAAGCGTCAGTAGGACCTTGTGTAAAGGATGTAATTTTCGTCCTCAAGTCTTCAGATATGGCATCATCATAGAATTTGTTCAGAAAAGCATTCTTAGTGTCTTCCCATGTGGTCAGCGAAGCAGGCTCTAGTTGCTTCAGCCAATATGCAGCATCTCCTCCAAGTGAGTAAGGGAAAATCTTGCAGAACAGAAAGTCATAGCTAACTCCATTAGCTTTGACACTTGAAGCTAAATCCTCATGATGTAAGCAGGCTTTAGCTCAAAATCATTCCTTTGGAAAGCAGGAGGGTGGATTGCAGCTCTGTTGGCATAGAACTGATCAGGTCTGTTGTAATCACCTAGAGTCTTCTGAACAAAACGCCCAACAGCGTTGTTAGCAGCAGCAGGAACTCCAGCGTCTTGTGCTACTTGTTGAACCAGCTGTTTAACTATGACATTCCCATCTTGATCCAGTCTCTGCCCTTCTTCATTCCTCCTGTTTCCCTCACTGTCAACCAAGTGACCTTCTGCATCTTCAACCAAGATCAGTGGATTAACCATTGTAGATTGCTTCTTAGCTTTCCTGATGGTCGTTGTAGTATAGCGGTAAGTATTCCCACCTGTCAAGCGGGTGACCCAGGTTCGATCCCCGACAACAGCATCCGAGAGTGTAGAATGCATGCAACCAGGAATGAATTAAAACCGTCTTGAACATGAATCGCAAAGATATAACTAATCCATTCTCATCGCAGAAGTTAACTATGCCTAAATTACAGAGTTTCATATCTTTTTGCAAACCCTAACAATCTAAACATGCAGTAATGATCAGGTTCAATTGTTCACAAAACTCCTAAGCCGAATCTCTTTGCATTACGACGTTTTGCTCATCTAGTACTAGTTCAGATGATTAATAATGCTCTCACATCTATTAAACAACCTAGGATTTTCGGATTTCTAGATGATGTGTTTAAGAAATTTCTTTTTTAATGCATGAATAGATGAAGAACCAATAGATTTCCTAACAGTTTCGCAATTCTACAAACCCTTCTTTAACCCTTGAAAAGTCGTAACTTAACTAACAAACTACTCAGACATGGTGATTTGAGAAAACATCATGAAAAGAATAGATTGCATAAAAGAAATAAGAAATAGAAACAGAGGAGTTCGAAATCTGCTCTGAAGGAGTCTGATTTGTCTCTCCAAAAGCTCTACTTCAAATCTCTCTCTAAAGCTCTCCAAAAGTTTAAGATACAAGATCCAAGCCAACAATGGCTAAAAACCTAATATATACAAGCTAAAACATCATCTGGGGACCTCTTGCATATACTGGAACTTCTGGGCCAAAACTGCAATTTCTTCCCAATCTTTTAAAACAAGCCACGATCCTTCCTCTACGGGTGACGAGCGTCACCATAGGTGGTGGCGAGCGTCACCCAAGTCCAAATCTTCCTTCCGAGTTGTACACTTCGTGGCTTCATCTTGCAATACTCCAAAAGGCTTCAATATTTTCAATTATGCTCCAGACATGCTATAACCTATAAAGACTCTACTAGGACTCTAAAAAGACCAAATAGACTCATTAAAAAAGACTTATATCATGGTTAAAAACCATAAAACCATGATATATCAGTAATCAAAGTCAAGCTTAGTGAATTTAAACAAGCACACTTGGGAGGTAGTCCCACGGTATCCATTGTACATATTTATGCTATTTAGTTTATGTTTCATGCATTTCTAGTGTTCTTAGAAGCGGGAGTTTGGTTAAGGGGATGAGAAGATGTTTGGGGAACCAAAGAAGGTGCATTCTGGTTAACATCTAGGGGTACATCGATCATGACCATCGATCAACAATGCTCGATGTTGTGGAACCAGAAGTGCATCAGACAACCACATCGATCACTTATGATCATTATGGGAAAAGAATTGTCTCGGGTAGAACACATCAATCACTCACATCGATCAGGAGTGATCAATGTAATCAACCCGAGAGTCAGACAAACTACATCGATCAAGGGTTGATCAATTTGGTTCACATCGATCACAAACATCGATCGATGTAAACTGACTAGTTTTGGAATTTACATAGCAGCATCGATCAAGGCTTGCTCGATGTGCCTACATCGGTCACCAACATCGAACGATGTAAATGGGCAGGAGGTTTTGGAGCACACATCGATCAACAACATCGATCAACCATGATTGATGTAGATCACATCGATCACTCACATCCATAAGAAGTGATCGATGTTGTCAGCGAGGTAAGTGTTTCAATTTTTAACAATTTTCCCTCTCTTGGTTTGAAGCCATTGTCTTAGGGTTTTTGTATTTTACTATAGATAGGCTTGGACTTATGGTTTATAACCAAGTCTTGATCTTGCTTATTTTCTAAAATTTTGTATTTGCATCATTAATTCTTTTCTAATCTCCTTTTTAATCATGTTTATGATCCTTTCTCTTTGTGATTTGATGATTTCCATGTTGATTAGTGAGTAGACTTTTTAGGGTTCTTAAATGTGGTAGATTAGGGGAATTTAGAGGCTTGATTAGGGTTTGTTAGTGCTTAATTATGTTGATTCCTTTCTATTAATCTGTGTTCAGGCTAGATTTGTCTTGATCACATGAATCTAGATTTAGGCTTCATCTTATGCTCACCAAGTGTTTGATGAAATGCTGATCTTGTTTGATAGAGGATTTACTGGTCTTAGCTCAAGAAAATGACTGTTTGAGCAGTATTTTGGCTTGAATAGAGTTGGTTTTGCATGCTTGTTGATTATTCTAGCAATAAGGGTTATTTGTGAAGAGATTGAACTTAACTTGCTTGATTGTGAACTCTATGCCTAGGAATTAGTATTGATTGTTTGTTTGCATTGTCAATGATATTTGGTACAGCCTAAGTCTTGCCTTTGAATTCCCCAAAGTCAATAACTACATCTAGGAACTTGTTTTTTCTTATTGAATTTCGAATTTGCCTCATTGCTCTGTTTTATTTACTCTGTTCTGCATTGGATCATTGCTTGGTATTGCTTTAACTAGTTGTGCTTGGTTCTTGATTCACTTAGGTTGATAGTTTAGTTGTGTTAAACAACGAATCTTCTCTGAATTCACTTCACTTAAAGTTTTCTGCTCATAATTATATTGGCATCTATTTATAACTCCTTTGGATTGATTAAAACCATATGCTATACTACAACTGATTAGTACAAACTTGGGTGATTGACCAAGAGACCTAAAACTCTTGTATCAATTTGGCGCCGTTGCCATTGGGGTTATTGTTTGGATCATTAGAATTTGTGGAATCTTTAAGATCAGGTTTTATTTGTATTTGGTTACTAATAGTCTTCAACTATCATTGCTGTTATCAGGTGTATGAAACTTATATCAATAGGCTCTAGCAACTTAGTGGTTCATAGACAACATTAACTCTCTGGACAGAGGTCAAAAGGCAAGGAGACTAAGGGAAAGACAGCAGCACTTTGAGATACTAGGGATGAATATCCAAGATCAAGGTGTGGATGATATGAGGTTCCAAGGACCTCAAGGAGCAGCTGGTGTTCAGGGCAAACAGGGCCAACAAGGGGTTTAAGGACAGCAAGGAGAGGAAGGTCTTAGAGGAGCAGCTCAAGCTCCTAGACCCATCATATCCACTGGAGCTGGTGATGCGCCCAATGCTTACAACAACAGAACAGGAATCCTTCATCCAGCTGTTCAGAACAATAACTTTGAGATCAAATCTGGTCTGATCGTCATGGTCTAAGGAAGCAAGTTGCATGGCTTACCTTTAGAAGACCCTTTGGATCACTTGGACAACTTTGATAGGCTTTGCTCTCTCACCAAGATCAATGGGGTCAGTGAAGATGGTTTCCAGTTGAGGGTATTCTCATTTTCTCTAGGAGACAAAGCTCACCAATGGGAAAATAATTTACCTGATGTAAGCCTCAAGACATACCAAGCTGAACTAGTCAAGAGAAGGAGCATTGGAGCTAATCTAGAAGAAGCTAAGCTTGTACCCGGGGAGAAAGGAAAGCTTGTAGGTATGCTTGGAGCTACTGAGGACTTAGCCACCAAACGACATAACTCTATACACCAGAATGGACGTTTTGGTCGAGCTAAACACCCACCGGTTCGAAATAAATCCGAAGATTTCTAACCCAAACCGCAGAAGATACCAAAGGAGTCATTTAAGGAAAGTTCGTATATATGTTATACTAACGTATTATTCGACCCACTTTCATCATCTACCGAAGCTAAGGATATCCACAAACCGTCCTTGGTTCAACTCAAGGTAACATCTAACCAAGAAGATCCATTCAATCCGCCAAAACCACCAAACCAGCCAAGATATGCAGCCGCCAAGTCATATAAGGTCACTATGGATATATGTCTAGCTTAAACATATATTCGACCCCCTCTACATCCACTGAAGCTTACACGAGCCCTACCACACCAGAACAAGTCATCAGCCGTTCCCTTTCAGATAAAGTCAAATAAGATTACAACAAAGAGAAGCTTTCCATAAAAGAGGATCATCACTTACACCAAAACGAGATTGAAGCTCAACGACCATCTTTATCATTTAATCTCAGCCATTCATTCAAACTACAAGATTCATCACGTCCATTCATCATTAAGGAGCCACAGAAATCCAATTATCAGCGTCAAATCTAGTTATAATCAAAGAAAGTTTATTTTGTTTTGAAAGAGAGTTGTCTTTTGAATCAATATTGTTCCTGCTTATTACTAGTTCTTCAAGAGGGATTCTTAAAACTAGTAAGGAGTGTACAGACTAGTGTTATTGCGAGGATTAGCCCTTGAACATTAGAATCTACCCTTGTGTTTGGGGTTCAAGCAGAGCCTACCAACCAACCATCTAGTCATTCAACCATCAAAGGCTTCTAAGCAACGATTTCAAAGGGACATTACTTGAAGCATTTCAAGGATTGTATCATTGGTATCAGAGTTAAAAGCTCCCAATCCAAGTGTTTTCTATTCCTCTTTTAAGTTTTTGATTTTTATTTTCATTCAATTTGGAATTTTATTTCTTTTAAAAACCAAAAACCCCATAAAATTGTTTTATTGTTCATTTGCTTTTTGTAATTTTTATACAATTTTTAAAATCCAAAAAAACATTTTGTTTCTTGTTTTTGTTATATTAAACTCTTAAAAACCATAAAACAATATCTCTTTTGAATTTTCGAATCTTTTGCTAATTTTTAAAATCATTTTCCTTCAACTGGTCAAAACTGCTTATTTACTTGTTCTTGTACTTTGCTTTCATTTAAAACACAACCTGATTGTTTTGCTTGAAATTTGCAAGGTACCATTGGAGATTTACCAGCAGCAGACCCTCTAGAAGCCATCATGGCAATTATGAACACTTTCCAAGGCCAGCTTACAGCCATCAACGAAAATCTCACCAACATAAACACCAATGCACAAACAACTGCTGATCACCTGAATCGCTTAGAAGAAGAAAGACCACCACCTCTTTTGACAAAAAGAAATGTGAATAGCGTTCCCCCTGATGCAAACAGAGCAGGAGATCCCCCTGATTTACAACCACCAGCGCCAGCACCAAATCTAGCACAAAAAGCTCAAGAAATTCTAAACAGGAGAAGCAATGAAAGAAACTGGCCTTACAATGAAGATATAAACGTACCACCAGAAAAGAAGCTGCTTGCACCAACATTTGCTGGAAATCTTGATTCTGCAGCCTAATTAGAATGGGAAAGAAGAATGGAGCACTTATTTGAGTATTATGCTTATAGTGAACCTAAGAAAGTGGCCTTAGCAATGGCCAGCCACACTGATCATGCACTAGCTTGGTGGGACAGAGAAGTTGCTGAGAAGAGGTGGCTCAGATATCCACAAATTACTAGATGGAGTGACATGAAATTTGAGATAAACAGAAGGTATGTACCCCCTCACTATCATTGAGATTTATTAAAAAGGTCTAGATCTTTGTTTCAGGGTTCAAGGAGTATGGAAGAATATTATGAGGAGTTTGATCTTCTAAGAAGTCATCTAGCCTTAGAAGAAACAGAGGAATCCCTCTTGTCCCAATTTATGTATGGATTACAAGAGAGAATTCATAGAAAGGTTGATATGCAGCATTACCATTCATTGCCTGAACTTCTACACTTAGCTGTTCAAAGAGAGAAGCAAATAAAGAAAAATACTACTACTAGAAACCGCTCTAGCCATACCACTCCTTGGAATCAGCAGCAGCAACAAATTCAACAACAGCAGCAGCCAACGCCTACACCATTTGTAGACAAGAGCAAAGGCATTTCCATTGATTCACGGTTCAAGTCAAACAGCCAAGAGCAATATAAGCCTAGTAATTCAAATAGACATCATGACATTATTTGTTTTAAATGTCAAGGCAGGGGGCATGTTTCAAGGGAATATCCAAACAAAAGGATAATGATTCTTAGACCAGATGGTGGATATGATTCACAAAATGAGGTTATGGCTGAAGAATCCGAAGAAGAAATCACTATATATCCTGAAGAAGGAGAGTTACAGGTCATTCAAAGAGCTATAAACTCTCAACCAGTTTTGGAGGACTTAGAACAAAGACATAATCTCTTTCATTCCAGATGCAGTATTGAGAACAAGGTATGTCATTTAATAATTCACAGTGGTTCTTGTGCTAATATTGCTAGTGTTTGTTTAGTTGAAAAGCTGGGGCTATGATATCTCTTGTATTTACACCATTTAGGACTGCATTTGAGTACATGTTTTGGTTATCTTTTGCATGTTTTCCCTTAGTTTTTGTCACATTTTCTTCTCCTCTTAGACTTAGGTTGCATTTAGGATATATTTTGCATTTTCCTTGCATTTTGGATGTTTTTAGGTGCTTTTGGAGCTAAAAGGAGCTTGGAGGAGCTTTGGGGATGATTCAGGATGCTAGCTGGATCAAAGGGAGCAAAAGGGATCAAAGCAGACAATCTCTGCAAAGGTTTTCGGTCAGAGCACGGAGAACATCGATCATGGGGGTGACCGATACCAGATTTTCGGTCAGAAGCATAGACCGTCAGGTGACCGATACGAGCACATCGATCAATAGCATCGATCACTTGTGATCAACACAATGGCCCCGAATGATTTTTGGTCACCACATCGATCACTGCCCAGACCGATGGGATTTACATCGTTCACTAGCATCGATCACTTATGACCGATGTAAACCCATTCCGAACCTGTTTTTATTTACACTTTTGCCATTACTCTAGGGCTTCCTTCTCTAGGCTATAAATACCCTCCTTTTCTAGATTTTCGACAAGTCTTGTCAAATTACTGTTCTTAAGCATTTTCTTTAAGTTTGTAAGAAAAATCATTTACTTTATTTAATATATTTGAGTATTTGCCTTTAATCTTTCTTTATTCTCTCTTCTAGTCATGATTAACATCTTTTTTCTTTGTGATTTGGTGTTAAACATGAGTATTAGTGAGTAGTTTGCTTAGAGTTTCTATATGTGGTAGATTAGGAGAATTTAAGACTTAATTAAGGCTTGTTTAGTGCTTCAGTTTTTGGGTCCTCTCTTTTAATCTGTTCTTAAACTAGGTTTGTCTTGATCACACTTATCTAGGTTGTTAGCTTTCTCGTATGCCCACCAAGTGTTTGATGAAATGCTGATCTTGTTTAATAGAGGATTTGCTAGCCCTGGCTCAAGAGATTGACTGTTTGAGGAGCATCTTGACTGAAATAGAGTTTTTGATTAATGTTTGCTTAATGTTTTAGCACTAATAAGAGTTAGTTCTTATTAAGATGCTTTGCAAAAGGCTATTTTACAAGAGATTAGATCTAGCTTGCTTGATTGTGAGCTCTATGTCTAGGAATCACCATTGCTTGCTTGTTTTCTTGATCAATGTAGTTTGAAACAGCCTTAGTTAGTCTATGAATTCCCCAAAGTCAATAACCACATCTAGGAACTTGTTTTTCTCTTATTTGAATCTCGGATTTGCTCTGTTTTGCTCTGTTTTGCTTGCTTAGTTTTGTTTAGTTTGCTCTTATCTTTGCTCTCTTTGCTGCTTGATCATATTAGGATATTAGGTTGGTTGCTTAGGCAACACAAACACTTTTCTGCTTGCTTGACTTAGAGATTTTTACTCTCAACTCTTCTGTTTTCAACTATAACCCATTTGGATTGATAAAAACCCTATGCTATACTACAAATGACTAGTACAAGCTTGGGTGATTGAATCAAGACCTCAAAATCTTTGTATCAATTTGGCGCCTTTGCTATTTGGGTTTTGTGTTTGAATCATTAGAGTTTGTAGAATCTTTAAGATCAAGTTTTTAGTTTTCTTTGGTTACAATCTCTTTTGACTCTCATTTCTGTCTTTGAGGTATATGAACTTGAGATCCAGAGGTTCAAGAAATCTTGTGGACTTCATAGACAACATCTATCTACTGGATAGAGGACAGAGAGCAAGGAGACAGCAAGAAAGGCAGCAACACCTGCAAAGACTTGGGATGAACAATCAGGAACAAGTCATGAATGACATCAGATTTCAGGGTCCTCCAGGAGCTGTTGGAGCTCAGGGCATACACGGACATCAAGGTGTTCAAGGCTTACAGGGTGAGCAAGGACTAAGAGGCGCTGCACAAGCTCCAAGAGCAGCTAGACCTATTGGCGTTGGTGATGCACCAAATGCCTACAACAACAGGACAGGTATCATTCCACCAGCTGTCGAAAACAACAACTTTGAAATCAAGTCTGGATTGATTTCAATGGTTAGCAGTAAGTTTCATGGGCTGGCACTTGAAGATCCTCTAGATCATCTGGATAATTCTGATAGACTACGCTCCCTCACAAAGATCAATGGAATGAGTGAAGATGGCTTCAATCTCAGGTTATTCCCTTTTTCTATTGGGGATAAAGCACACAAATGGGAGAAGAACCTGCCCCAAGGGAGTATCACCAGCTGAGATGAGTGCAAGAAAGCTTTCTAGAAAAGTTCTTCTCCACTTCAAGAACTGCAAGAATAAGGAATGAGATTTCAGGGTTTGCACAGAGGAACAATGAAAGCTTTGGTGAAGCTTGGGAGAGATTCAAGGGTTACACACTGCAATGCCCTCATCATGGCTTCTCACAAGCCTCTTTGCTCTCCACTCTCTACAGAGGAGCCTTGCCTAAGATAAGAATGCTTTTAGACACTGCATCAAATGGGAACTTCCTGTCAAAAGATGTGGATGAAGGCTTGGAGCTGGTAGAGAATTGGGCTCAGTCTGATGGAAACTACAATGAGGAATTTGACAGAGCTCCAAAAAATGCAAAGGATGAGCTAGAGTCTAGCAGGAAAGAAATCAAGTCTCTACATGAGAAGCTGGATTTGTTGCTAAGGGAAAGGAAATAAGTTCACTTTATGGGAGACATGGTTCAGCTTGATGATCAGGAACAATGCCAAGTTGAGGAGATGAACTAGTTGGGTAATCAGGGTGGTTACAACAACTATGGGAACTACATACCCAATCCCAACTTGTCTTACAGGAGCAACAGTGTTGACAACCCACAAGATCAGGTTTACCCTCAACAGCAACAACAAGCTGCTCCAAGACCTTTTGTTCCCTACAACAATCAAGGCTTTCAGCAAAGGAACAACAACTACCAACCTAGAGCGCCCTACAACCCTCCAGGATTCAATGCTCAGGCTCAAGGACAAGCTTCCTCCAGCTCTCAAGACACTGAACTCAAGACTCTCATGCAACAGATGATCAACACTCAAGTTACAACAACCTTGGAAATGAACAAGAAGTTTGCAGAGGTCCACAGCAAAATAGATTCAGTACATGTACAGGTCACCAACAAGTTTGAAGGGTTAGCTGCAAGAGTCAAAACACTGGAGAACAACAAAGGCATAGCTGGTCCCAAGCCTCAAGGACAATTTTCTGGAAAACCAGAAGCTAACCCAAAGGAGTTCTGGAATGCCATAGTCATAGAAGAAGAGAGCTTCTCAGCTGAAGAGGAAGCTATCATTGAAGAGTTCCTCTACTTGTTCACTGAGGACACTGAACCTCAATGTGGGGGGGGGGGGGGGGGGGGGGGGGGGGGGGGGGGGGGGGGGGTGGGGGGGAAGATTACTTAGAAGTTGAAACTGACCAAGGAGCTGTAGAAGAAGAACCCTTTGGAGATGGGGAAAACCCAGATGAAGAAGAGTGGTGGGCGCCACATGAAGTTGTTGACAACACAAAAGACTACTTGATGGAAGCTGCTGATGATAAAGAAAAGGCTCAAGCTTCTGTCCTTCCTGTCTACCAACCAACCATCCCTTTTCCAGGAAGATTCAAGGAACAGCTAGTGCAGAAATATGAAATCCTCTATGCTGCTCAAATGGAATTGAAGGGTTTGAATTTCCAAGAAGAGCTTGAGAAGCTAAGAGTAAAGGCTGGAACACCTGAGGTTAAGGAGCTCACTATCAAGAAACTTGGAGATCCAGGATGTTTTACTCTCCCATGTGAGCTTAAGGGGCAGACTTTCAAAAGCTGTCTTTGTGATCTTGTAGCAAGCATCAACCTTCTCCCATCCTCTACTGCTAAAGCTCTTGGCTACACTCAACTCCAAGAAAGTAATGTGTCCCGTACTATAGCTGATGGGACAGTGAAGACACCACTTGGGAGCCTCAAGGATGTACCAATGATGATTGCAGGAGTAACCGTCCCCACTGATTTCTTGTTGCTTGATGTGGAAGGCCATATAAAGAATGCTATCATCCTAGGAAGACCTTTCTTAGCCTTAGCTGGAGCAGTGTTTGATGGAGTGCACAATTGAGCTGAGACTGACCAGGAAGAAGGTTCTAAGGTTTGACTCCAAGGGGAATAAGCAGGAGAATGAGCAAGCCTTCTCAATGGACATCAAGAAGCTGAAGCAGCTTGGGAAACATTGGCCAGAGTTTGAAGGTTACCAAGGGGAGAATTTTGATGGCTGCTGTTTGCCAAAGTTGCTTGAAGACACCACTGAAAAGGAGGTGAAGTGGGTAGTTACAAGAATCTTAATGATATTAAGCTGATTACTAACAAAGGAGAGGTGGTTTTGCAACCAAGTGTGTCTAAGAGGGGAGAGTTTAGCTTCAAGTTTCAGCAAGAGGGGAAGACTATGCCTTTTGCCAAGGTCAGGATGAATGGAACATCTGCCAGATTCAAAGGAGCAAGCCACCACAAAGGAGTTCCAAGACTCCTTCTCCTCACCTCAACTAAAAGAGGTAATCAAAGTCAAGCTTAGTGACTTGAAACAAGCACACTTGGGAGGTGGTCTCATGGTATCCTTTTGTATATATTATGCTTTCTAGTTTCTCTTTTATGCATTGTTATAGTGTATAGAAGCAGGATTTCGAATTCGGGATTGAGAAAGTCTGAAAGGGACAAAGAATAGGTGTTTTCTGGCTGACATCGGTCATGTGTATCGGTCATGACAAGACCGATACACACATTTCGGTCATAAGTATCGATCATGTTTGATCGATGTCAGTGGAGCTAGTCTACACCAGTCAACATATCGATCACTTGTGATCGATATGGAAAAAAGTTTGAAAGGGAGATACATTTCGGTTATTCACATAGATCAAGCTTGATCGATATAAACCCGCCGGACTAATTTCGCTCAAGTGTATCGATCAGTTGGTGATCGATGTGATTCTCAGAAACATATCGATCACCAACATCGATCATACACTGATCGATATAAACCTAGCGGGTGAATTTTGGTCAACAACATCGATCATGTGATGACCGATATGATCCCCAGGAGGAACATCGGTCACTAGCATCGATCACTTATGACCGATACTGACATTTCGGTCAGTTACAACAGTCATTTGTGATCGATGTTCCACCCGAGGTAAGTACTTCATCTTTCAAGAATATTTCCCTCCTTTGGTTTGGAGCCAAAGAGGTTTAAATTTACACATTGGATTCTTCCTGACCTCTTTCATAGCTTCTGAGCACTTTTGTTTTTGTCCCCCACTCTTTTGATTCCTTTGGTTCCCTCACCAACCATTGATTCCTTTGTTTCCCCATTTTTCTCTCTATTTAAACCAGCAATCTCCTTCACTTCTCTTCACACTTCAATTCACTACTTCTCTCACCTAAAGCTCGAAATTCTTAGTTCTCTCTCATTTATTTGCTTTCTCTAGGTGCTTAGAAGCTCCACAAAGGTTTGCTTCCTAAAGTATTCTTCATTTGCTCTTAATCTATGCATGTGCTCAAAATCGCTTAGTATATGTCTTTAAGAGCAAGTTTTGATTAGTTTTAAGTGTTTGTGTTTTGGTTTTGCAATGTAGGTTTGTTTATGATAAGCAAGTTAGATGTTTATGCTTACTTTACTGTTCATCTATCTTTACTTGCTTAATTATCATCCCTTTGCATGATCATTATCTGTTTTGCCTAGGAACCATTTTGCTAGATTCACATGCATAACTGCCTATTCTTTGTGCATTCTAGCTTATCTAAACTGTTAGCTTTTGATTTCCTCTAGCTTTATAGAAGTTTAATCTTGTTGCTAAGACTTGTTAAGCTTTTCTTTAGCCTAGAGAGTTTTCTTTTTAAAGCTTTCAGTTATATGGTTCTTCAGCTTTTGTTCTTTCACTTACCCTATTTTCAAGCATTGCTTTTGAAGGTACAATGGGGAGAACAAACATAGCTTCTGGCAAAAAGGGAAAGGCACCACATGAAGGAGCAACCACTTCACTAAGAGCTAAGAAAGATAAGGGAAAAGGCGCTGCTGCTGAGACTTCATCCAAGGCCGCTGGAAAGAGGCCAGTTGGAGATAAAGGCACCAAGCAGAGAGGCAAGGGAAAAGCTGCTGAGGAGGACACGCCATCCAGGAGATACAGTGCTAGGGAACTCATGGATGCATTCAGTCAATGCACCTTCAAGCCAACAGGGTACCCATGCCCCACCACATTGAAGGAGCTAGGGATCTATGAAGACTGCATTTGCCTTTTTGAGCACATGGGGCTTACACAGCTGTTACAGCCTCTTCCCTCTTATGAGCGCTTCAGTCATCAGTTCCTCTCTACTCTCAAGGTGGTCAACTATGAGATGAGTGAGCTCTCTGACCATGATGGATGGATCTCCTTCATGCTTGGGAATCAGCGGTTTACAATCACCTTCCTAGAGCTCTCTAAGGCGTTGGGGCTAAGCACTTATTATCAAAGAGGAAAGAAGTTGTCAATCCATGAATCACAGTACACAAAGCTATGGGAAATGATTGGAGTTGGGGAATTCAGAGCTGGAATTACAAGGAACCAACACTTGAAGCATCCTGCAGTTAGATATGCACAAAAGGCGCTTGCAAACACTTTCTTTGCAAGGAAAGAAACCTCACACCTAACTGGCAAGGAAAGAGACTTCCTCTACACCGGATTGTACACCAGTGTGGACACCGACGAAAATGCAACACGTATTGGTCCACCAAGCAAATTCTCTTGCTTTGTAAGACTGTTGATGGAGCAGCTGCTAACCTATCAGAGCTGGGTTATTAACAAAGGAAAAAGGGAGAGGAATCTGCAGCTTCACATTGGAGGAGTTGTGACAGCCATACTCATGGCCTGTGATGTGAATCTTGAGGAGCATGCTGAAGATTCTCTAAGCCCTTCCTGGATAGACATGGACTATCAGAAGAGAAGCCATTTCCTTGAGAATAGTGTTCAAGACTGGCATATCTACCTATTCCTCAATGATCACCAAGAGCCAGTTATAGTCCTTCTCCCTAACCCAGGGCTCACCTCCTTCACCACAAGGACCAACATCAACTTCAATCTGAGTGAGGAGGAGCTCTACAAAGGCGGTCCTATCCCTGGAGAGAGAGAACAAGACAGTGAGGAAGAATACACTGTAGAGATTGAAGAAGAAGATGAAGAAGATCACCAATGGAATGCTGCTGCTGGCGCTGAAGGCCAAGGAAGAGCCTATGAAGAAGATGAGCTTGAAGAAGAAGAAGTGTTGAGCTACAGTTCAAGGTAGTTCCACTTCAAACCCTATGAAGCACCCAGCCAAGGAGGCTATTTGAAAGTTGCTCAAGAGCACATCAATGCCCTCCAGAAATGGTGTAAATGGCAAGACAAAGCCATTATGGGATTGGTGAAAATGGTTAAGAGGAAGTTCAAGAAAGACAAGGTTTCATCAGCAAGAACTTCCCACCAAAGCCATACTCATGAGAACACTCCTGATCAAGAAGAGCATCTACAACAAAATGAGGCAACTAAAGAGAGGGAGGCTGTTTGGAACCCCCATGGAAGACACTCTTTCCATGCACAGTCAAGTGATCAATGGGGGACATGGGCACAACGAAGAGCCTCATCTTATGAGCCAAGTACCCATGTACCATCAGCTTGGGAACCAACACCCACTCCCTCTGAAGTTCAGGAGACATGGCAATGGGGTAAACAAGGGAACTCTTCTCAAGCTGAGCAGTTATGGTCAAGTTGGGTTCAACCACCTCAAGAAGCAGAGCATTCTACCAAGGTTTATGAGAGGAGAAAAAAGAGGAGAGCTAGCAAGTCTCCTCAGACCTCTGGATCATCCCACCACTCCTACCACTGAACCAAGTACCACATCCTCTACACTGTTTATACCATTGCATCTTTTTCAGTTTTGTATTATATTTTGTGCTTCTCTCTCTCATTGCTTTCATTACACAAGAGACTGTGTAATTTAACTGTGGGGGAGAGATTTGGGGTTTGACTTTGGGTTTTGTTTTCTTAGTTTTTCTTTCTCTTTCACTTTGAGTCTCATGCATATCATGCATTCATTTAAGGCATAGAAAAACACAAAAAAATCAAAAAAATTTAAAATTTTTTGCATTATTGCAAACCAAAAAGAAAGCATGTAGTTGCATTTCATTCTTCTAGGATTGAGTCTAGTGTTGACATATAGGTTGCATTGCATTTGCATAGGCATTATGATGAGTTTTCTTTGTAAAGTTAGAGATGATTTCAGTGTTTAAGTGGCTAGTTGTTTGTTGCATCATATGATTGCTGAAAGTTAAGGCTGAACCATGCTTAGATTGCTCGATTTGGTCTTCTCATCTCATCCTGAAAGCACTTGTTCTCTGAAAATCATCTCTATCACCTCGAACTTTAATTTGGACTTTTAATTATCATGTATTATGCATTGAAAAGTGAATTCATTGCTACCATACACATATTTGGATCATCTTTTTCCTTTCTACCACTCTTGTTGATCCAAATAGCTGATCCTCATCCTTATGGGACAGTTATTTCCTCACCCTTAACCAAAACCTCCTTTTGAGCCTAAACACTATTGTGAGAGCTGTGAGGCCTTTGCATTGCATTTTCGATTTTGTCTTGGTAAAAAGTGTTAGGAATAAGGCTGGCAATGATTATTGATAAACACTTTTTTGTGCAAGGGTTAAAATTGCAGTGAGGTTATCAAACTCAAATGCAAGACAAGTTGTAGTACATCAAGCAAGAGAGAGTCAATCCATGCCTAGGATGATAGAGAATGCACAGAGAATACAAGGACTAATGCAAATCTAAGCGAAATGAGATGATTTATGAGAAAATCTCCAAAAACTAGATGCAGCAACTTAAATGGAATGAAACCTATTTTCAAAAATACTAGAAAAGAAGAAACTACCACGAGAAACAAATAGAATAATTAAAGGAGAGAGCTTCGAATTATTAAAATTCGACTAGTGGATTGACCATGAGATCGACCACTAGATCGAGCAGTAACAATCGATCTCGTCTAAAAATGCAAGAACAGTAAAACTAATGACCAGGATGCTATCAGAGATCAAGCGAAAGACGAGATAAGATATAAAGATGCTAAGAGAAAGGGCCTAGGGTTGAGATTCATGGTAAGGGTTTTCAAAGGTTCGACCTTGGGTTTAAAACTTTAAATCGACTCACTTGGTGAGGATTTCTAAGCCTTGAAAACTAAGCAAGATCTATCCGTGGCTTTCGGTATAGATCACTCCTTCATCCTCTCCTCCAAACCCATGGCTTTTGGTGGAAAGAGAGGTCGAAGGGCAAGGAAAACAGATTTCAAACGAATGGCTTAACTAATCCCCCAAACTTCCATGGCTTTTGGGAAGGGGTAACTAGTCTCTAAGGTGTGATCTTCCGAGGCTCCTGAATCCTGTCAAGGTAAGGAACCTCTCGGATCATGAAGCTCTTGGCGTGAGAGTCTTCAAGCATTAAGATCTCAACACCTTAGAAGAGATAGCCATTGAAAACGTTTAGAAAAACCCAAGATCGAAACCCCTTAGACCCCTTAATCCTCTCAACCCCGAACCCAAATAAACTACTCGCTACACATAGAGTAAATCAAGCAAAGCATGTAACGCGAGACGATGAACATGAAAAGAAAACTAGATTGAAACAGAAATGATTCGATTACAAAGCTTAAGAATAACGCGAGTTCAACAATGGTGTTCTTCACGAAAACGAGAGAGAAAACATAAAGAAAAAGATAAGGATCTAAAGTTGTTATGGGATAACGACGTCGCCACCTTCCCAAAATGCCGAAACAAGCTAATGGTCCCCCCCTCGCTAGCGACCAAAAATGGTTGAAAGGACAGAGATCGATTCCAAGATCGAGCGGTTCTCTCGATCATATCCGTACATCGTGTTTTTGGCT